>OX421897.1:16031457-17281457 GCA_949128065.1 Beris chalybata
GAGTTAGATACTTAAGACTGCAAAGCTGGAGCGAATTACTCTGAGTCTGGTGTACGTTTTTATTAATATTGATTGATATGTGCATAATTGTTTATAAAAAAAATCACAACATTCATTTGCAGTAACGTTCCATAACTAATTATTTGATAAGAAACACTTTTTATTCACTAAGAATGGAATATTTGCATAACACGAGGACCTACAAGACATAAGTGTAATTTAAAATGAGAAACGATTTCCATATTGTATTTACTCATATCAACAATTGGAAACAAACAAGATGATTAAAAAAAACATGATTATTCCAAGAAATTAAGATTCCAGTTTTTTAAAGTTTGCATTAGTAAAACGTTTTGATTGAAGGTGGTATCTACTTACGTTTTCAACAGGTAGCACAATTTTTCACTCGGAAGACAATCTGCGACGTTTACATTCTTTTTATTGATTGGACAACAGAAATATCACTCAAAAATGAACATCTAGAAAACAATTTTGTTTAAATATTAAACTAACAAAATATGCACTTAAAACCGAGGGCCGATTTGTCATACGAACCGTATAAATAGTAAAAAATAATTTTTGTTTGTTAATTCGAATCACCTGAGTAATTTGAATTTAAAATTGCCGCAATCTATGTCGTGAACGTTTACTCACAAATCGCACGAGATAATCAACCGATCGGAATAGTAACCGAAATGAAACTGTCGCAAGTGGCAATTGAGTTGCGAATTCGTAAAGAAAAGATTACGTGTTACGTACTAAGGAGTTCGGATTTCTTAAAGTGTTTTTTCTTAGAAGAGTTCTAGTAAAATAAAGCGAAATATTGCTCTGTTCTCATCCGAGACGAGACGTCACAATTGTGTAAATTGGTCAAGTTAATACTAGCGGCGTCTTAAGAGAACCGGTGAGTGACGGTTGAATCGTTTCTCAACCGGCACAGGTATCTACGATCTACTACATACTACCTACTAGGTGCCTTTCTTTCGGCTGGGACAGGTGATTTCATCAAGGTGTGCACAGTGCACGTGGAGAAAGGTAGAAAAAATCGGTGACGTGTTCTATAGCTATTAGAGAGCTTTTGCGTTTAGTGTTAACTGCAATGTAGCTTCTCAAGTTCTCGACATGTTCAAGCACATATTATTGGCTTAACAAAGTTCATATGCTAAGATTAAAATCTGACATACAATACTTACGTATTTTTGAAGCTGAAGTCCAAATTGTTTGATCACATACGATTTTCGCGTCTTTGTATCTTATTCTGTTTTACTTTATTATTTCAATAATATCTTAATGCTGAATAATTGATTCACAGTGAAGAAAAAGTTTCGATGTTTATTTCGCGAGAACCCAAAATGATGGATAACTGAAACATGGTTGTTTCCTTTATCGTGTTCGTCCCAACATTTCTGAATATACTCGTAAATTGTTTAGTGTTCAAGCAATATGCTTGAATTGAACCGTGTGCATCCTAATCCTAAATTAAAACGTTAATTGTGGTAAATGCAGTGAAACACGATATCAATACTGTACAGGTTTTGGGCCATGGGCGGATACTGGGGAGGGGGAGGGGGAGGGGGATGGGGAGGGGGAGGTGGTCTCAATCACTTTGTCGTGCCTTTGCTCATATTGTGACCGTTTTTCTGTCAATAGCCCTGACCAGAATAGACTTAAGGCACCTTAAGGCAGCTTAAGTTTTTCTACGACTGTATAGAAATGCAAGTAGACAGCCAGAATGGACTTAAGGCATCTTTCGTTGACTTTTCCAAACTTTCGTTAAAACTTAAGTGTACGGTTCTGAGCGTAGAAACTTAAGCAAACTTATGCGTTTGACATTTATTCACAGATTTTCCGAAATTTTTGTACTTTGTGACTTCAGACTTGTGATTTATAGTTAACTCCACTTTAAAAAAGAAAAATTTATTTTAATTTACACTCTCTTGATGAGTATTTGACGGCCGATATTTGACTTTTTTAGCTGTCAAACTTCTCTTACCTTAAGGCTATTGTGGTTGGGTATAAGATTCATTAAGTTTTGCCACAAACTTTACGTGCCTTAAGGCGTTTGACGAAAAGTTGTTAAGATTCCTTAAGTCTATTCTGGTCAGGGCTAATGCTCGGCTCAAACGCATTAGTTGTCTTCGATAAAGAGGTCCTGTGATAGTTTCACTCGGTTGCAGCAACTCATAATAGGTGTGTTTTAATGCTCTCCAGAGTAGAGCACCTAATCGGCAGGCGAAAAAAAACGATCCAGGGTATTATGTGGAGTACATTTTATTGGAAGATTTGGCAGCCCTGCGCTATCAAGTTTGAAATTTTATTCAAACATTGCAATCACTCACCTTTTCTTTTCTTGCTTATTAATTTCACTTTAATTTCTACGAAAAATTTAAAAAAAATATTTGTCCTTCCTTTGCTGCAAAACTTACGGCAATATAACTGTCATCGGATTTTATTTAATTGCAGTTCGGTTGCATTTCTGTTGTGCTGCCAACCATTAAAATCGAAAGGAGTAAAGCGAATTAAAGCGAGTTCATCCTAGGCTCACACCATTTCATTCTCTCCGGGGTAGAATATGTAACCTAGTAAAATTAGTGGGTTTACTGTCCTGGATGTTGTTGTTGTTTCACGTATACTTATGCTGTACTATCCTACTCTGGAGAGCATTAAAACACGCCTAATATACCACGCGAGCAGCATTCCACCGGGTTGCACTGTATACATATAAAAACATATTAGCTGTGTTTTTTATTCCCGGTTAACCATAAAGCTCGACAAAATTGCACGGCAAAACAACAACAGTGCGGTTACCGTAGCCGCATTGGTGTTGTTTTGCCGTGCAATTTTGTCGAGCTTTATGGTTAACCGGGAATAAAAAACACAGCTATTGTATATCTATACTGTATTTTAAATCAAGACTTTTGTTAGCTGAGATAAGGAGGGTCGACTCGGTGGTGATCAAGGAATCACAAGGAATCACAAGGAATCACAAGGAATCACAAGGAATCACAAGGAATCACATTCTCAAATCTACAGTCCGGGATGAAAATCCCTGGATATCTCATCCCTTCTTCCCCAATCCACTTTACTTTGAAAAGGCTATGTCTACTGGATTTATCCATCCCGAAGACTTGCTTTATCTAGATAGCCAAAATTACATCTTTGACTCCCAGTATGTCCCAAAAAATTTATCGCGCCTACAGACATGCGAACAATAAATCTATTTCGTACAACAATAACATTGAAACGATCGATGACCTGCCAATATGGAGGTACCCTATGGCAAACTGTTTAAATAAAGAAGAACTGGAAAAAGAATCTTCGCGATATTGGTGGTTAATAGACAATTAGGCATAGGAATTAGGTTAGCATTTTATATTTCGGTGTAGAATTTAAGTATAGTTATAGATATAGAACGTAGATTAAACTTAGGTAGTATTAGTAGGTTTAGAATTAGATCGTAAGATAGTTTTAAGAAAATAGATATAAGCCCAGCAGACCAATAAAACGGAATGTTCTGATGGCCGCGGAAAGTTCCGAGCCATTTCTGACATAGGGGAACATAAGACAGAAGTTTCCGATGGATTTCATTCGGAAAATTGAAAGATCATTGCATGACCAAAACAATAAGAATTTCATGGAATTATCAGGCAGAATTCCAAAAGAACTTTTCGACATCGAGATATATCGTGGAAAACTTTGTGTAAATTCCAAAATCCTTGTGCTAAGAAGAAGATGATTAAACTTTTTTTTTTTGAAAAGAAAAACATTCGCTTTATTGTCCGATCCGACCTAAAAAATACAGGATCAGTAGAATTTTCGCACAATCGGTTGTGATTACTGAAAATTCTACAGACTTTTTACGTCAAAAAATTATCAATTTAAATTTTAGTACTCTTTCGAAAGCGGGAAAAAGCTTTCGGAAATGCTCCAGACATTTCTCAAAGATTTCGGTAAGAAAAATCACACGGAACAGCGTCAACCTCGCCATATGGAAATCTGACGGAAATCGCATGGATTTCTAGCCTGGAATTCCGACTCTATAAAGAACTTTCCATCGGAATTCTGCCGGATTTCTGTGTTTATGGTCTGCTGGGAGATTAAAAAAAAAATATATTATTATAGTACCTACATATATCTTTGAGAGTAGGGTAAATGTAATATAAACTCAAAAAATTAAAAGTTTATATATATTGTAAGAATAGTGTTAAGATTACATTTCAGATCAGGTTATTTTAATATAAGTAGTATATATATATAATATCTTAGGATCCCAGCCCTAAGCTAGGCGAATACTAGTTTGTAAGTAAAGCCTAGTTCTGTGTTCCGAGCGAAACGAAATGAACTGTCAAAGTCCATATAAAAAAAAGGAAATTTTCGTTGACGTTTCACCGACGAAATATTTCGTTCGTTTTGCAGTACTGTGTTCGCGGATGGAATGGACATTTGCCGTAGTCACTAATAGATGGCGCTCGGTTTCGTGGCAATTTCGTTTTTAATGGTACGGAAGGCTTTTTGACAAGCGAAATATTTGACAACTCAAAATTTTCAATAGTTCGCTGTCAATTTCGTTAGTTTGTGCTCGGGAAATTTTGTATGAGCAATATTTTGTGTGTTATGTGCCGGAATAGTAATTACTTGACAATATTTTAATATTTTCAAATTTCGCGCGCTTTTTTATCAATGACATCTAGTAGCGAACTGTGTAGAATATTTCACTCCACTTCGAAGGTGACTTTTTCGTTTGTGTTCGTGTTCGTGTTCGTTTCGCTGAACACAGTACTAAGTTTTAGTTGTAAGTAATTTTAGGTTTTTCATTTTATATCTTAGAGACGGGTTTTTTTTTTGCCATTTTCTCGACCAAAAAACAAAAAATAAATATGTGTAAACATAAAACCATAAAATTGTGTAAACTGTTAAAAGCTAATAGCAAGCAACTTAGAGAGCACAGCAGCAGTGCCATTAAGTTTAGTATTAATTTTATTTTATATTTTATAGCTTTATTGGAGTAGTTTTTAAGTATTATTGTTACTATTTGGCATAAATAAAGGGCTTTAAAACTTAAAATGAAGACTTTTGTTGAACAAAACTGAACTTGCTAAAACTGAACGGAAAGCTGAGTACCACAGCATTCCGTTTTAGGCCCGGTATTTCAATGTAAAGTTAACTTCTAGTTTCGCAATTAATACACTCAAAGAAAAAATATGATTGTGGCAACCATATTTTGGGAGAACCTTACTATGATTGAGGCTATAGTTGCCACAACTATGTTACAACATATAATATGTTTAGCTCAAACGAAGTCATGGTTGTGGAAACCTAGGTGTGTGATTCACGCAACCTTCTTTAATAATATAATGGTTGGCTCAATCATAAAATTTATATGACATGGTTGCTTCAATCATAGTTCTGATTTCAGAACCTTGGTGTATGATTCACGCAACCTTCTTTTATTATATGATGGTTAGGTCAATCATAAGATACATGTGACGCTGAAAAATAATTCACAAAGAAAACACTTTCGATCATAAATAAATGACTTGAATAACAATTAAACACTCTCGAACAAAGCACACATGAAATTGGAAGAAGCGAACTTATACCGCGAACGACCCATTTCGTACTGTGAGAGGTATGGTATTGGGAATTATTTTATCAAATTATATGGTTCCACTGATCATAGAATATTGTTGTCATGATTATAATACACAATTACATCATGCAACGAGAATGATTGGTACATCCATATTAAATATCAGTAGGGAGATATGTTTAATGCAACCATATTATGTTTTTACGAATTATATGCTATGGCTCGCACCATCATAGCCATGATCACTGGAAACATGTCAGTTTAACAATACTTTTTTTTAATTAAATTCAGGGATGGCGGTTAGTCCACAGTCGGGGACTCCGTGTTGGAGTTTCACTCCACTGACACCGGAAAGAATAACTAACTCCTAATCAGATAGTTACTACTAAATTACCTGGAATACTACCAGTGAATAACCCGTTATGACTACTAAATTAACCACGCTGTAAGCCTATTGGAAAAAATTAATGATGCAGAGCACCAACGAAACCGGATGGAGAGTGTAGGGTGTAGGATAAGGAATTTACTTTGACTCTGACGAACTGGGCTGACCGTCACATTCATCAGATTCAAATTTCTTAGAAAATGACTGAGCATTGATGATTTCAAGATATTTCCGTATATTCGACAACTCCTCCCTCCACCCCTTGACGATATTCTGCGAACGGGCCTAGTGGTTATCAGTTTTCGTTTTATTTAATTGTGCCTTAGTATCGCGCGAAATTTCAGCTTGATAGCATCGTAATAAAATCCGAAAGCGAAATGTTAAACAAATCAGAGAAGAATTTATCTATTTAAAGAAAATCGATTACGTACAATACGTTTAACTTCACACCATTCGATTCGAGATCCGTGAGTGTTACTAAGTTTGGAGCAAGTAAAAGTAAGGATTTAGGAGGTTACGGCAGATCCTAGCCATCAAAAATTATCACGCAACTAAAATCGTTTCTATACCTATTTTTTTTTTCAATTACTACATGTAGATGGACGATTGAATCCGGATTGAATCCAGATTCAATCCTCTAAGATCGCATATAGACGCAGATCGGATTGGAATAAGATCGACTCGATCCGTTTCAACTTCTCGACTTGGATTGAAACGAAACCAGTTACGTTGATCGTCATTTCTCTAATCTTCTCATGTTTCGATCTGTCGATCCGGTGATGGCACGAGTATCTTTGGATTCTCCATGTATACGTAGTAATTTACTGCAAAATAAGATATCGGACCCCAAACTTAATGCCGGTTTCAGCGGTTAGGCTACTCTAGAGACTGACATTTTTTTGAAGCGATTAAATTCAAAATGGAGGCTGTGCAGAGTTTTTGCGATGACGGCACCGTTTTCCTAGGATCCACAGCCGGAAGCCTAGCGCCTGTAATTTTTGAATTAAGATAAGCCAATGATTATTTTCGATTATATGTAACAAGAACTACAAGAGTACGTTGGATTTTTTTCAGTATTTTAATCTAATGTGAAAAATTAAAAATTTCCCTAAAAAATCGTCAGAAAATTGTTAATAACTAATAAACTATGCAATATAAAAAAATCCTACGTACTCTGATGGACAATATAGTTTTAAAGATAGGTATATTAAAAATTTCAAGTGAATCGTGACTGCAGTATGTTTTTGCAAATGGGTCCACTATCTAAGTTTTACATAAGTGTTATACCTACAAAGTTTTCGCTAATATCTGTATCTGTATAAACCGTATCGTATGATTAAAATTATTTGGAATTTTGATATAAAGTGGAGTAAAATTCGTTTATGTAGCTTATATGCCGTCATTTGCTTGCGCTCATGAGACATTAGTTCAATCCTGAGTGTAAATATGTAGAAACAAGTTCGTTCTACTCAAGGATATAGACTGGGTATATCTGGCGTAGCTGATTTATGGTGCAGCTTTGGAAACCCTGACGCCGTTCATATATCCTGTGAATCCTTTGATTGGTAAGGAGGCTGGTTAGTATTTTATGTATGCATTTTGCTACTGATTTCGTCGATAATAAACTGGACGATCTGCTAGTCGTTCGTCAGGCTGGCAAATGTCTCATCGGCGGTCTATGTCCCTGTCTGCTTAAGAAAGCGGACACCTTATCTAATAATGATTAAATTTCATTAAAATAATGTTAAAAATATTTTTTTTCTTTGTTTTCAGCTTTAAAATGAAAGCTTTAGTGATTTTCGTAGGACTTATAGCCGCAACCAGCGCTGTTACATTTTCCGATGTCATCAAAGAGGAATGGAATACGTTTAAGGTAAATGGTAATTTTATTAATTTGCAATAAATATTATAAATAAATATAATTTAAATAATATTATTACTAAATGACACATGGCGGGCGGTCTTATCAATGCGTGTAACTAAAATTCATATTTATTACATGTAAAATAAAGAATAATAAAAGTCCCATTTACAAATCTCAAATGTTTTACTTTATTATTTTTTAAAAATAAAGTACATATTCTGATCGACCAGAAATTTCAAAAAAATTTGCTACCCTGAAATTTTGTGTTTTCACGCTCCAAAATAGCAAAAATAAAATTGTCCGTCTGTACGCCATACGCAAAATCATTTGAAGGCGAGTAGCTCCCAAGCCCGTTGAGGTATTATCATGAAATTTTTATGGCGAGTTGATTGGGTGAAGCTCTACGACTGCTAAACCCCTTAGGGGCATAAAGTGTTTTCATGAATTCTGCCATATCTCTCAGGTCTGATCAGAAATCGAATATCTTTTCACTTCCACGGGCTTGTTCAATAATCATCCAGATCGCATCCCGGAATATGACCCAATTACATATGTGAATGTGATTCATGAGTTATTTGTGGCAGCAGCGTAAGTATTCTAGCGCGACCCTATACTAATTGCTTGCCGATCTTTTTTTTAGGTTTTCACTTACATAGTAACCTACACCGCATCTCAGAATTGAACTCAGAATTTCTGCCGGAAAAATAGTACAGTTGAATACATACTGATTTTTATACTCTAGATGAAACCATATAGAGTATTATAAGTTTAACCAAGCCCAAAAGTTTGTAACGCATAGAATCGAGCCTTTTTTGTTTTTTTTTTGTGGCCAAAAACTCCTAATCCGTCTGACGTCCATCCGTCCGTCTATCTGTCCGTTAGCACGATAACCCATGAACGGGTTACCTAGGCCAAGTTCGTTAACGAGCAAAATCGTCACACTCATTCGGGTAGCTTCCATACAAAAAATCGTTAAATCATGTCTTCAAGAATATTAATTGACCAATAACTTCGGAACGCCTAAAGCTACGACTTTCAAATCTTGTATACGTTGGTTTTTCAATAGTTGGAGCTAAATGTATGATTATGCAAAAAAATCCTGTTAGTCACTCGCGTAGCCGCCATACAAATAGCCTATTAAAATGTCTTCACTTAATTTACGGAACTCACTATAACTCAAGTAATCGTTTAGCTATGAATTCGGTGTTTTGTACAAATTAATTTTGAATAAAAACGAATTTTGAGATTACTAGTCAGCGAAATCCTTTTACTCTTTCTGTTACCTTCCATTCATATCCAACAATATTTTCCGATAACTTTTGAACGCGTCAAGCTACGAATTTGAAATTTTGTACACATTAATTTGTGAATTGTTCCAAGGAAAATATTATATATATAAGAAATCGAGTGAGTCCTTCCTGCACCTGCCAAGTGAAAGTCGTTCAAAAAGGACTTTTTTTTCGATGGCTCACCCGGTGCAAGAAATGAAATTAAACATTGGCAATATTGTCTTTTAGTTTCAAGTATCAACCGAATGGGGGCCTTAATAAAGGACATACAACATGCACATACGTAATTTACTTTAGCCCAAACTACATACAACATAAATCGGAATTTGGTTTTCATCTAGACTATTATACGATTGGCTTGCAGCCGATCATGACTGCTGTATGTTCTATAGTAGATTTACTCTTTTCTAGTAAAGTAAAAGAAAACGTATTGTAGAAAATAAAATTTTACTAACGAAACATCTTATTTGCCATCTCACAGATCGAACACAAAAAAGGATACACCGATGAAACGGAAGAAGAATTCCGTATCAACATCTTCATGGAAAATAAACATAAAATCACAAAACACAATCAACGATACGAACAAGGCTTGGTCTCGTATAAACTTGGCGTCAATAAATATGCTGATATGTTGCACCAGGAATTCGTTGACACTTTCGTTCACTTTCGTTCACACAACAGTTCGTCAGTGTAAAATCATAAAATTGATATAAGATTTTTGACTGTTGCGATTAATTTCTTGATTTTTTTTACAGGTCATCCGAATTTTTGGTAAAAGCTGAAAGCGGTGTAACATTCATCAGTCCGGCACATGTTGAGATTCCAAAAACTGTCGATTGGCAAACAAAAGGAGCAGTAACACCAGTCAAGAATCAAGGTATGTTTTAAATTTGATGGCTCAAAATAGGACTATGTCGTAATAATTAATAATAATAATAATATTTATTCATTGATAATTTCGATTATAAACTTGTGTTATATATAGTCTTTACATCTTTGCTTTGCGGGGTATTACATATAAGTATTCCGAACGTAAGAATTATTTTTAAAAAATTACCAGGACTATGTGGATCATGCTGGGCATTCTCAGCAACCGGATCGCTCGAAGCTCAACACTTCCGTAGTACCGGTACGTTGGTTTCACTCTCCGAACAAAATCTCATCGATTGTTCAGTCGCTTACGGAAATAATGGATGTCATGGTGGTCTCATAGACAATACATTCCACTATATCAAGGAGAACGGCGGAATTGATACCGAAAAATCATATCCGTACAAAGGACAAGACGACAATTGCCATTACGATCCGAAAAATGTTGGTGCAGCCGTTAGGGGATTCGTCAATATTCCCGAAGGTAATGAAAATAATTTGATGGAAGCCATTGCCACTATTGGTCCGGTATCGGTGGCTATCGATGCTTCGCGCGAATCGTTCCAATTCTATAAGGAAGGTGTTTACTATGAACCAACGTGTGATTCGCGAAAACTCAGTCACGCTGTATTGGCTGTTGGATACGGTACAGATCCGGATGGATCCGATTATTGGTTGGTTAAGAACTCGTGGGGAACTGACTGGGGTAGTAGCGGTTACATTAAGATGGCTAGGAATAAGGAAAATAATTGCGGTATTGCTACCAGTGCCAGTTATCCTTTGGTTTAGGAATGGTCAAACAAGAAAATTTTGTGTGATGCATTCCGGTTTTTTTTCTTTTAAAAATTTAATTTTTATGTTTATAGTTCTGCAGAACAAATTTTGTTAGCTCATAAGAATTTTTGGTTTTAAAGAATTATAATAAAGAATATATGATATTTCCAAGAAATTTAGTTTTATTTTATTTACGTTTTCCGCCTTTCGTGTACACTTCATGCAAGCCATTTGATCGTATTGTGAATGTCACGTCACGTCAGTTCAATGCCGACATAGACGTATGAAACAAGCGATTGTGAATGTCTGTTGTCATCCGTGACGCCTGAAGAAAATTAACGTCGATGCAAAAATGAAATGATTGTAAATGAACACATGAGTTTAAATTCAAAATTTACAGCTGATATCTTAAATCACCTATGGTGCGAAATTATTTTATTGTATTGACATGCCATAGGTACCTCTTTGTGTGTTAAACATCCTTTTCTTAGGTTCCTCTCATTCTGGTGTATGGAACATTACATTTCCTGCGAAAAGAATGGGGTGATTATCATGGAAAAAAAATTTGTTTTTTTAAGTTTTGTTCACTTTTCAGTATAGTATACTTAGGTAGATACAATTTCGAACTTATTTATTTTCTTGAATCTTTCACTTCTGTTAATGCAAATTATTATCTACTATACAATAGTCATCCATGTATTCATTGAAAACAGTATTTAAACAGTATTCAAATATCCCTTGGCGTACGGAAGGGGGGCAAAACATAATGATCAGTGAAAACATAAGCATATGCATCACGAATTTCGTCATATCTCATAGGTCTTCTAAAATTATGAATTGATTTTCTTTCGACGGATTCCTTACATCGATACCTAGAAAGTATTTTCAAGTATTTTCAACATCAAATGGAGGTCCTTAATAAAGGACATACAACATGCACACACTTAATTTTACTTTATCCCCAACTACAATATAAATCGGAGTTCTGCATTTCATCTAGAGTATCATACGATCAGACAGTCTGGGTGGCTTAGTGGCTAGAGCACTTGCCTTCGGTGCACCTGGTACCAGGTTCGAATATGCTTGACGTCAAGTAATTTTCGAAAATGGGATTGGGTGCCGGACTACCAGTTCACTCAGCTGTAAATGAGTACCTGAGTTAAAAATCGGGGTAATAATCACGGACGAGCGTGTAGCTGACCACTTCACCTCCTAGTGTGCCGTTGGTCTCGCAATGAAGTAGCTCTAGCATTACTTCAAGGCCTAGGCCCGATTTGGGCTGTTGCGCCATTGATTATTATTATTATTATTATCGTACGATTGGCTTGGAGCCGTACCACAGCATTCCCTTTTAGATAGGTTTTACTGTACATACTACAAAATGACAACGAAGCAAATCATTGAAGACGGCTTTGTACTGTTTACTGTGCTTCGTGATTGCCGTGTATCTTTTCATCACCTCGAGACAAGTTCCACTGTATACATGCATGCGAGACTCCACATCTTCCTTCAAGATTACCGTCTTTTTCACTCGTCGTTAACAATACCAGATAGTTACTACTAAATTACCTAGAATACTATCAGTGAATATACCCGGTATGACCACTAAAATAACCACGCTGTATACCTATTGGAAAATGTAATGATGCAGAGAACCAATAAAACTTTCAAAACCGGATGGAGAGTGTAGGGTGTAGGATAATGAATTTACTTTGACGTTGCCAACTCTAGCTAAAAGTAAGTAGATCTACTTATTTTTATGATTATCTCCTAATTAGGGGAAGGTGCTGTACCTTGGACCAAATGTACCTCGGTCCAAACGTCAATTCCAACTAAACTTTAGCTGTTGCAAAAAAAAATTTCTTCAAGGAAAGATTGCCAAATGCGTATGCTTTAGTTTCAGTTCATTAAAGTGAGCCTAGAAGATAAATTAATTCAGATAAAACAAAAGAAGTGATTTTTGGACATAAAAGTATTTATTTGTTAGTTCAGTTATTTTTTTTTTCTAAATCGTGTATAATTATTTCTACTGTATAGCAGTTTTAACTGGTAAGACAACTAATTCATCGTGGTCTTGACCGTAAATTTAATCCTTCCTTACCAAAAGAAATAATTAAAAAAAATATGTTTGTAGTAATGGGTGATGGGATGTACCTTGGACCGTTTTTTTGGTTGTAAATACCTTGGACTATGTAAGCTACATACATTAAAAAAAAATTTTAGCTAAAGGGACTTTCTTGCTGAAATTACATCCTCAGAGGTAGTAGACAGCAGCGAATCCTCTTTTACACTACTGTTTATTTCAGCTAGACAGACCATTTTCTGAAGTTGCTTATTCTTGTTATGAATTTTTCTTGTTTTTTTTTTTAATTTATAACTTTACTAGATTTTTTTTTTTCAAAGAAAAACATAAATTAAATTAAATAAAAGAATGTTATAATATTACTCAGGATTTTGACTTTAAAATTGAATTATTTTTTATAAGGTCCAAGGTACAAATAGCAGCGGACCGAGGTACAACCTATAGTTGTACCTTAGTCCGTTTGAGGTTCACTCCAAAAACCGTTTCAGGATCCACCAAATTTAGTTAGCAGTTCCAGCTATAATTACTTTTGTGATTAAACAAATAAGCTTTCATATGTACTATTTCCCAATTTACATTTGTTATTGGTTTAATAGATTTAAGGGTTAATGTAAAATTTGGACCGAGGTACAGCACCTTCCCTTACTGGAAAAATCTTTCTATTTACCTTAGAACAAAATTCTAAAGCCCTTTTCCATTAAAATTTAATACACCTATACCCTAGAGTCACTGTATACTCACACACCCTTCTAGTAGGAGTTCGGCCGATAGCCCAAAATTGGACTACATAACCTGAAAAAAGGTCGTTTTCGTGCAGCCAAATTTTTAAGTTTGGCTGCACGAAATTTCGGTGTATAGGTACATAGTATGTGTGCGCATAGTATGTGTGCGCGAATTAAGGTTTTCTTTTGTAAATTTACGTACATTATCTATTTCTTTTATGGAAATTTCCTATTTTGTACCGAAAATTAGACTATTTCGAATTGATATGTGATATTCCCCCAATAAAATCAAAAAAATTTAAATTTACTGGTTTTCGACCTGAGCATGCATTGGCCAAACCTAAGGTAGGGTGAGTAGTGTGAGTGCGTATACAGGAACCTTACTATACCCTAGGCAGACAACGCATTCGAATGTACATTGCGGGAATTCACATTGAATCATCAATGAGATTTAACCTTGACACACGTCTATCGGAATTACATTCAATCTGTCAAAATACTATTGTTGTGTGAATGCCGGCTATGAATTATCTTTTAAAATAGACTGATAGAAAAGTACTAATATGTCAGCAATCATTCAACTAGGAATGATCATTCGATTGCGTCGTCTAGGGTATTATCCGATTATATTCTGTAAATGGAATTCACAGTAACTACTACTGTACATAATGTAGATATCAAAATCAACAAGAAAGCATTTTAGTGAGAACTATACATTGAAAGGACATTATTGTGGAAGACCACAAATTGCAAAAATTTGATGATGATTAATAATTATTTGCAAAACAATAACTTTAATGTAGAAGAAGATACAGAAGTGTTTTGGCCAGATCTTTTCTGTGTCCAGATAGTGGTTCAGAAGGCTTTTGTAGTCTTATGTAATTTTGTATTTAGTATCTTGACCTTTCCAAATTCATTCGCAAATATCGAACGTGTTTTTTCATCCAAAGCCAGAAACTTAATTGGAAATACGTCAATCATAGAATTTTTACAAGCCAAGGTAATTTCTTAAAATATCAGAGTCAAATTGTTTTGATTTGAAAACATTACCCAAAATGTTGAACAAATTCAAGTACTTTATTTTCTTTAATGTTCATAGATTCTTATATTTACACGTAAGGTATAATGTTGCATTTGATTAACCAAAACTATATAAAGTGCTATCAAACAATATCTTTTTCATAAAAGTAGCTTTTACCCGTAAGACATTTTGTGTATATTTTAAGGGAATTGAATATGGAACAAACAAAAGTTTATACTTTTCGTACACAATATAAATAATGTGAATTTTATTTGTCTGCTATAAATATAACATATTAGTATCAAAATTTAATTAATAAAAATTAGTTATTCCCATTTGAGAATACCGCTGTCTAACCAGAGTTACCTACACGGTTCAGAATGGCATCGCATTAGCCGCCAACACTTGTCGGTCGGTACTGTTCTGGTACTGTCAACTAACCAGACCAGTATTGTACCAATCCTGGTGATCGGTACTCAGTAAAATTTGTCGCTATCATAATTATCACTGGCCTAGAGCTACCAGCGGGATCCGAAACAGTATTAACCATCAGCATGTAACCGACACTCACGCAGATAACTGGGGAATTACTGATTTTGGACTCATCTCAGTACTGAAACTGAAGTATGGCTCAATAGTGCCTCAAAGCTAGCAGTAAGTATCGGGCTAGAGTTTGCACCAAGAGTAGGACCAGTCGGATCAAATCGACATTGACTCCGCAATAATTCAGTCTAGGCCTCATGTCATACTAAACCCAGAACAATAGCCATTACTGGCAAATCTTGCCCCAGTACTAAGCCTGTGCTGTCTTTTGTTCATGGGTTACTTTACTTACTTACCTATTTGCTTCACTACTTTGCTGCGAAATCCACTTACTTAACAAAAAAACAGCGTGTGCAGCACCGTTCACATGATAGAAGTGAAACTTCTTGAAAAATAAAGAAAAAGAATAAGAGAGATTTAATGTGAGAGACAGAGAGAGCATTTCAAAATAAATACAATAACACAAAATTTGCATTTTCTGAGTTTTTCAATGTTTTGTAGGAGGAGGTAGGAGGTAAAGAGGAGGGTGGGGGGGTGTGTGGGGGATAGAGAAAGTAGGTGAGGGGGAACAACATGTAGGGTGAGGGGTAGAATGATAAGGGTACACAGAGGGGTATACAGTGGGGGGTGAAGGGTTGATGTTAGGAGAAAGGGGAGTAAGAAGAAAAGTAAGGGGTGAGAGAGGGCTGAGGGAAATCATTTGTTTAAAAAGGGATAGGTGAAGAGGGGGAAGAGATAGGAGTAGTATTTCAAATTCTATGGGTGTATGTAGTCAGAAGGGTATAACCACTATCTCGCCTTTTCGTACCATCGTTTCATCGAGTTTCGTTTCATCGTTTTGTCTGTACAAAATATCTTTCTTCCCTATCGTGTAAAGAAATGTGCTTAAATGTTACGCGACCTTGAAATTTCACTCGCCGCTAAAGAAGTTTCACAACAAAAACCATAAGCAACATGGCAGCACTTCCGTCACATTCATCAGATTCAAATTTCTTAGAAAATGTTTAAGCATTGATGATTCATTCAAGCTTTGAATGGCTGCTGTTATTTCCACATATGTATTCGAAAAAAACCCCCGAACGGGCCTGGTGGTTATCAGTTTTCGTTTTATTTCATTGCGCCTTAGTATCGCGCGAAATTTCAGCTCGATAGCATCGTAATAAAAGCCGAGAGTGAAAGGTTTAACAAATTAGAGAAGAATCCATTGAGTTAAAGAAAATCAATTACGTACAATAAGTCAACAAGTTTAACTTCACACCATTCGATTCGGGATCCGTGAGTGTTACTAAGTTTGCAGCAAGTACAAGTAAGGATTTAGGAGGTTACGGCAGATCCTAGCCATCAAAAATTATCACGCAATTAAAATCGTTTCTCCAGGATTGGAGGATTGAATCCGCATTCAATCCTCTAAGGCCTGGACTACATGGTCCGTTTTTTTTTCGGCTCCGCCTTCCGGAAAGAATAAAAACCATGTATCGTAAACTACATGACTCCGGAAATCCGCCCGTGCGTAAAAAAAAAAACCTGAGCATGCACAGGTTTCTCTGGACGGTTGATCGGGAATTTTTCGGTCAATCCGGAATTAAATATCAAGAAAAAAACATAGAGTTATTGTATGACCTCGACAACAAGTGGGTGTCGGGAATTTTTCCAGTGTGGTTTAGTCACTCGAGTAGCTGTGGGCAATCGACATGGCCGGTTCAGAGTAGTGTAGTCGAAGCTGTCCGGAATCGGTTTTTTGCCGGAGTGGAAAAAAATAGACCATGGAGTCCGGGCCTAAGATCGCATATAGGCCAAAAGTTGTCACTTTATCACAATTGTGGTAGATCTACCACAATTTGTTTTAAAATAGGTTAAAATCTACCACAATTTTCATGCAGCCTGTAATTCCCCAATAAAATAAATGTTGATAGGATTAAGACAAGAGTGGTTAATTATTACACAAACTTGTGTGATGAAGTCAAAAAGCGCTTTGAGTTTAAGAATAATAAAGTTGATTAACTGCAATATTTGGAAGCATTTCCCTATAACGTGGTTCCTGCTGAAAACCTTAATACCATACCATATACAAGGAAGGTGCAGTACTACTTAGTAAGAAAAGAATTGAAGAGCTCTTTGTGTATGGTATCGTCAAAGGCTGGAAAATGTTGAGTAAAGAAAAAAATATGTTTGAAGAAACAGTTTTTAAAGAATTGAGCGAATATATCGATGGCTTAAGGCACACATGTATGTAGTATGTCCACCCTTGGAAAACGTGTGTTGTGAGCATGTTATGCTCTTTTTGATTGTTAGGACATACAAGGTTTGTGCAATACAAAATATAGCCGAATTTCGACATTTTAAGCGACATAACACACGTTTTCCAAAAGTGAACATACCTACTATATGTGTGCTTTAAGCCATCGATATGTGCACGTCATGAGTCTGGGTCTTGCCTTACAGCATTGCAGTGCCGGAAAGGATATTTTCTTCGTTAACAGAAACAAAAAATATTAAAAGGAATGGGTTAAATCTAAAAACTGTGGAAAGTATTTTATTCTGTAGGGAACTAATTACAGACGACAAAGGCTTCGATCCACCGGCGGATCTAATTAAATACAGACAACATAAGTTTGTTGATGGCAAATTCTTAATCGCAAACGTTGAAGCATTAAGGGGTTAGGTGGGTTTCAAAGGCCTAAAAAAATGGTATTTTCACTAATTTTTTTTTAAATATTTAATGAAATATTTTATTTGAAAAATTTAGTACATCAAAGATACATATTTCATAAGTATTTTGTAAAATTTTTGTTAAAAATTTTTGGAAATTCACCCGTTGGAACCTCATTTCCCTTGACCTCTCAAAAAAAAGACGTATCGGCGAGGACAGGATAACTCGTGACTGGTTCATCCAAACTTAAAAAACCGAAAATGTTCCGTTAGTACATGCATAGAGCTAGTGCTTGAACGAAGGAAAAAAAAAACAAAATTCATTTGAATTTTTGGCGGAGTTGTGAACAAAAAATCACATTTTTTTGAAAAATTTTCACCATGTTTTGCCTTGTAAAAAAAGTTGTAATAAAAATTAAAAAAAAATCTTTCGTGTAAGCACGAGATAATGTTATTTTGAAGAAGTGTGCAAAATTTGAACAAGGTCGGTTCATAACTTTTCGAGAAATCGTGTCCACCGATTTCAAAAATAGAGTTTCGAGAAAAACGCGATTAAATTTTTAAGTGCCAGGCTAACGTGGCCCGATAGGCGCAACTTCCGAAGGCTCCATCTCTTAGAATTTTACACAGACCTATTTAAAATTTTGAGAGAATATTCTAGACATGTTGTATTATGTAATAAGACAAAAAACAAAAAATCCATTTTTAGAAATTTGCAAACCCACCTAACCCCTTAAATCGAGTACTAAGGTAGAACAACAAAAAATTTCGCAAATCTTAATCAAATTGCATTGACGTATCTATTAAAATGTTTGAGCAAAATAATTCTTGACATGAATCTCATTGCAATCACTTGAAAATATTAATTTTTAGCGAAATGAAAAATGAATTCTTGCCAATAATTAGTTTTCAAGAAATTACAATTGGATTCCTGTCAGGAATTATAGGTCTAAAGGATTTCGATAGATAGGTAAACGTAAGCAATTCGATGATTTTTAAAGTTTTTCCTTTTACTAGGCCTTAGACAAGGCTTTAGACGCTATAAACTTTGCACACAACCGAACGAATCTTCCGATACGACTTTTCGTTTCTTGGCTTATTGTACAATTTTCAGTTATTGAAAAATTAGTTAAAATCTTTAATTATAGCATATTCCCCCCTTCTGAACACCAATGAATATTCGAATCTGTTTTTTTTATCATAATTACTTTTTTAGTACGTATATATTACGTACCGAGTTTCAACTTTCTAGCATAAACATAGGAATAACACCCCCAACCCGTACCATACTACCCCTAAAAATTTTTTATTTTTCCACCATGCCACTACTATAGCTCTATCTAAATACCAAGTTTCAGCTTTCTATCATTATAGATACATTTTTTTCTTTGTTTTTCAGCTTTAAAATGAAAGCTTTAGTGATTTTCGTAGGACTTATAGCCGCAACCAGCGCTGTTAAATTTTCCGATGTCATCAAAGAGGAATGGAATACGTTTAAGGTAAATGATAATATTATTAATTTGCGATAAATATTAGAAATAAATATGATATATCT
Source organism: Beris chalybata (assembly GCA_949128065.1). Taxonomy (NCBI): domain Eukaryota; kingdom Metazoa; phylum Arthropoda; class Insecta; order Diptera; family Stratiomyidae; genus Beris; species Beris chalybata. The sequence continues at coordinate 16,050,806 of OX421897.1, forward strand.
ATACTATATAATATAATTACTAAAGTATGTCACATGGCGGTCTTATCAATGCGTTTAACTAAAATTCATATTTATTCTATGTAAAATAAAGGATAATAAAATTTCCCAGTACAAATTTTGAATGTTTTACTTTATCATTTTTTAATAGTAAAGTATTGTGATCTACCTGAAATTTCAAAAGAATTTGCTACCCTAAAGTTTTGTATTTATTTTCACGTCTTAGGACAAGTAAATTTCAGAAAAGCAAAAAAATATTGTCCGTCTGTACGCCATACGCAAAATCATTTGAAGTTGCGTAGCTCCCAAACCCGTTGAGGTATTATCATGGAATTTTTATGGCAACTTGATTGGGTGAACGAACCTCTACGACTGATATCATTTAGCGGGGTGGGGGTATGGGGGGGGGAGAAAACGGGAGCGTTTTAAGGCTAGGAGGCTGTTACTTGGAATTTCTATAGAGCTTCGATAGTGGACCCATTAGCAAAAAAAGGGGTGTGGGAAACGCAAAACAGCCGAGATCGACACATTCTAGACTCCATATCTCCTAAACCGTTAACGGCAAGCAATTAACACTTAACAAATATGTAACTGTAGTTATATTAGTAGAGTAGACTGAAATCAAATTTTTGAGTGAGGGCAGTGGTGTACAGGAGTGGGGGTGAACAACTTAAGATAACCGTATCTCACAAACTAATTGCACTAGAAAAATAAAATTCAGTTTGAGTATGAAGCTTGACAAATAAAGGTTGCTCAAAGAAAGTTTTATTAAGTCGGCACGGGAGTATAGAAGTGGTGGGGATAAGATTTTTTTTTACTAGAAGTAGTTACTAGTCCGTAGCAGGAAAAACTATTTTAGGGGTGTAGAGGGTGAGGGTGGGGGAGTTTGAAAAGTAAAATGTGCCGATGTTTATATCTTTAGAACCTATAACGATATAAAGCTGAAACTTGGTATTTAGATTTAGCTATAGTGGTGGCATGGCGGAAAAATATACTTTTTTTTATGGGTAGTATGATACGGAGGTGGGGTTGTTTTTCTCAACTATAGAACGGCTTATACTAGAAAGTTGAAATTCGGTGTGTATATGTAAATCACCTAGACAAGTAAATTTGATAAAACAAAATTTCGAATATTAGCTCTAGTGATTGAAAGAATCAAACAATGTTCGAAGTGTCTTGGTCTCGGTTAGATAGCATAGGCAGCGGAGTACTCTTGCTGGCCTATGCCCCCTCGGAGGTCACATCCCTTTCATTTAGGATTTATCTCTTTTTATCCAACATTTTTACCAGTGATGCTTGAAGAAGCATGGTCTGAGAGTCTTGTTCGGCTACTGCTGCGGCAAAAGATAAATAGCTTGAGTCTTGGTTGAAGCATTTTACACCGCTGATCTCATGACGCCCTGTTTTCTATCATTTTTATGATCTACCAGACGCGTACAGCGGCTACGCTCACGTTGCTCCATCGCCTCTGTTACTTCCGTCTCTCCCAGCGATCCCGTTTCTCCCGTTGACCCATTGATCCTCCATCTTCCATCCTCCATTGGTCCTGTTTCTCCCGTTGATCCATTATGGATTATGTATCATCCATTGCTCTTGTTTCTCCCGTTACTCCCGTTGCTCCAATTTCTCCCGGTGGTTGCTCCCGTTACAACCAAGTACAGTCACACCATAAAATTTTCAAACAAATGGTTAAAATATTACCACCACCGGGCTTCAGTATAAGATGTCACGGCGCTTACTTAGCGAGTACATTATTCGCAGTAAGTACATTATTCGCAGTATTCGCTATATAGAAATTTCCTCAGCGATTCCACCAGCTGTCAGGGTGTTTCGGAAAGTTGGCCAGAATACACCCTCTGAAGAGTCTTCTGCCTTCCGATGACGAAACAGCTCCTTCGGACCTAGTCCAACACAATCTTATGATAAACTGGGCTCTCCAGTGAAAGTTCTTTCCAAATTTGTCATTGTCCTCAGGGACTACGATTAATCAACAGTTGGGGATTTCGTATTGGAGTTTCACTTCACTGACACCGGAAAAAACAACTAACTCTTAACATAACAATCTTCTCTTTTTTGGCCCTTACTTTTCGTCTTTTCTGTCGATAAAGTAAATTTTATAGTAGACTTACCCTTTTTTTAGTAAAGTAAAAGAAAACGTATTGTAGAAAATAAAATTTTACTAACGAAACATCTTATTTGCCATCTCACAGATCGAACACAAAAAAGGATACGCCGATGAAACGGAAGAAGAATTTCGTTTCAAAATCTTCATGGAAAATAAACATAAAATCGCAAAACACAATCAACGATACGAACATGGCTTGGTCTCGTATAAACTTGGCGTCAATGAATATGCTGATATGTTGCACCAGGAATTTGTTCAAACTTTCAATGGCTACAACAGTTCGTCAGTGTAAGATCATTATAAAATTGATATCAGATTTTTTACTGTTGTGATTAATTTCTTGACTTTTTTACAGGTCTTCCAAATTGCGGGGAAAAGCTGAAAGCGGTGTAACATTCATCAGTCCGGCACATGTTGAGCTTCCAAAAACTGTCGATTGGAGAACAAACGGAGCAGTAACACCAGTCAAGAAACAAGGTACATATGTTTTAAATTTGATCGATGAAAATGGGACGATTAGATGTCGTAAAAATTCTTTTTAAAAAATTTCCAGGAAACTGTAGATCATGCTGGGCTTTCTCAGCAGCCGGATCGCTCGAAGGTCAACATTTCCGAAGTACGGGTGCCTTGGTTTCACTCTCCGAACAAAATCTCGTGGATTGCTCAGGAAATAGTGGATGTGGTGGCGGTCTAATGGTCATTGCATTTCTCTATATAACGAGCAACGGAATTGATACCGAAATATCATATCCGTACAAAGGACAAATGGGCACTTGCCTTTACGATCCGAAAAATGTTGGTGCAACCGCTAAGGAATTCGTCAATGTTCCCGCAGGTAATGAAAATAAATTGAAGGAAGCTGTGGCCACTATTGGTCCGGTATCGGTAGTTATCGATGCTTCTCGCGAATCGTTCCAATTCTATAAGGAAGGTGTTTACTATGAACCAACGTGCGATTCGCAACAACTCGATCACGCTGTATTGGCTGTTGGATACGGTACAGATCCGAAAGGATCCGATTATTGGTTGGTTAAGAACTCGTGGGGAACTGACTGGGGTAGTAGCGGTTACATTAAGATGGCTAGGAATAAGAAAAATAATTGCGGTATTGCTACCAGTGCCAGTTATCCTTTGGTTTAGGAATGGCCAAACAAGAAAATTTTGTGTGATGCATTTCGGTTTTTTTTCTTTTAACAATTTAATTTTTATGTTTTTAGTTCTGCAGAACAAAGTTTGTTAACTCGTAAGAATTTTTGGTTTTAAAGAGTTATGATAAAAAATATATGATATTTCTATGAAATTTAGATTTTTTTTTTACGTTTTCCGCCTTTCGTGCACGCTCCATACAAGCCATTTGACCGTATTGTGAATGTCACGTCACGTCACTTCAATGCTGACATCGACGCATGAAATTAGCGATTGTGAATGTCGATTGTTATCGGCAGTTGTCGCTTTGATCGTTGTTTTCCTTCGATAACATTCCAAATCCGTGACGCCTGAAGAAAATTAACGTCGATGCAAAAATGAAATGATTGTAAATGAAGGCATTCACATGAGTTTAAGTTCAAAATTTACAGCTGATATCTTAAATCACCTATGGTGCGAAATTATTTTATTGTATTGACATGCCATAGGTACCTCTTTGTGTGTTAAACATCCTTTTCTTAGGTTCCTCTCATTCTGGTGTATGGAACATTACATTTCCTGCGAAAAGAATGGGGTGATTATCATGAAAAAAAAATTTGTTTTTTAAGTTTTGTTCACTTTTCAGTATAGTATACTTAGGTAGATACAATTTCGAACTTATTTATTTCCTTGAATCTTTCACTTCTGTTAATGCAAATTATTATCTACTATACAATAGTCATCCATGTATTCATTGAAAACAGTATTTAAACAGTATTCAAATATCCCTTGGCGTACGGAAGGGGGGCAAAACATAATGATCAGTAAAAACATAATGCATATGCATCACGAATTTCGTCATATCTCATAGGTCTTCTAAAATTATGAATTGATTTTCTTTCGACGGATTCCTTACATCAATACCTAGAAAGTATTTTCAAGTATTTTCAACATCAAATGGAGGTCCTTAATAAAGGACATACAACATGCACACACTTAATTTTACTTTATCCCCAACTACAATCATGGGCGCCCACAGGTAGGGGCAAGAAGGGGCACTTGCCCCCCCCCCCCCCCCCCTGGGTTTGACCATCACTTAAAGTTGAGACAAACAAGTATTTTATATACCAAACTTTGTTGCACCATTACCATTATTGTACACATCTTTCATGCCTCGACTTTAGTTCTTAGTAATGATACTAAAATGAATATCAAATCAAGCTTTAGAATTAGATAATTAGCCCTTTTTCGGTATTGACCAAGGCCGCGTACTGAAGAAGAATCTGGCACAACATAGCAGACCGCAGTGTATTTCGAACGACCAAGCCTATGTTTTACAAGATTTTTCGTTACTTTTTTCTAACGTTTTTTAAACATTTTTTCAATGATAACGATTTTTTCATTTATCCTTAAATATTTCCAAATACGTTTTTTTATATTTTGTAGGTTATACTGTTTTTTAAAACATACCAAAAAATTAAATTGGAATGTCAATGGTCAAAAAAATTAAAGATCATTATAGTGATTCTCAATTATTTTATAGAAAAAGAGTAATTTAATCAAAAATCACCAAAAGTGTGACCTTATCATAGCCGATTCTTTTGAAATTTTGTGTACTCGGAGAAATCGTGAAAAAAAATTGATTTCAATTTTTTGGTATCTATCTCATTTTTTTTGTATGTTAAAAATTTCCCAAAAACGATGTCCGAATCCTCTTTGAAAGTTCATATCTCTGGTAATTTTTATCCTTGAATAATAAAGTCGGGCTTATTTAAAGATTGTTCTTGTTTTTGTTAGTTAAAAAATGAGAAACCAAACCTTGAATTTCAATTATTTTTTTCACTTATTCTTCAAGTACAAAATTTTGAAAAGAATCCAAATGGTAAGGTCACAACTTTGGCGATTCTTGATGGAATAACCCATAATTAGATGAAAACAATATGACCCCTTCTTCAGGTGACCCTTTTTTTGCTAAGGGCAGCTATGTAGCTAAATTCAGACAGAACTTTATCAAATGAAATAGACAAATTAAAAAAATTTCTGACACCCCAACAGTAAGGTCCTGGTTCTGCCACTGATATCAAATATATTTTACTTTATTATTTTAACAATAAAGTAATGTTATCGATTTAAAAATTTGCTAATAATCTGGGTGAAACTTTACTATTTTTCAGGTCGAAGTTCGGGAGCGATCAAAATCGGAGTATATCATCAATTGCTTCGAGATTATGACTCTTCTTGGAAAATTGATTTTATTTTAAAAATAAAAATACATAGGTAGCTAAAATAGAAATAACGAATTTCATATCTGATCAGAACTAAGGGATGGCAAAAATTGTGAAAACATATGCAAACCCTAGGAACTTGAATATCGAAAAATTGTGAAATGGGTTTGTAGGCGATTATATAAAAAGTCTGTGGAAGTGAAAAGCGATCAAATATCTCATCAATATTAAGAAATACGTCGAAGCTTTAAAAAACAACCCTCTTACATCCCTTAGGATTGAATATCTAAAAATACTGAAATTGACTTTTTGGCACTTACATATATAGGAAACCAAAGAAATTAAAAAGGAATTTAATAAATCATCAGATTTAAGCAATATGTAGGAATCTGAGAAAACATATGCAACCTACTTACACCCACTTGGGGGTGTAATATTCAAAAATCCTGAAAAGAGTTAATAGATAAATAAAAAGACAGCATCAGAAAGTGAAAACCAATTCAATTTCTTATCACTTCTAATAGAAATTAAGGAATTCGTGAAAACGTGTTTACAGCTAGTTTTATGCGATTATTACGCAAGTCCATGAAAGTGAAGAAAAAGGTCGATATCATACCAGGGCTGGGCGATATGGCAGAATTACTGGAAAAGCATACCTCCTTACCTCAAGAGAGGGGGGGGGGGGGGTTTACAACTTTTGATTACAATATTTCACGAACCAATTGCACTTTAAAAATAAAATTCGGCTTTTGTATAAAGTTTGACAAATAAAGTAAAATTTTTTAAGGAGGTGATGAAGCATGGAAGTGGAAGGGATAACATTTTTTCGCAAATACAGAAACTACGAGTATAGGGCGAGAAATATCAGCAATCTATAAAAACATTGCCACATTGTCGAAATATTGCCGCAACTAGCATGATATTGCCCTGTATTGCTCCATTAATCGCTCCACTACTTTTGGCAATATTCGTCGGACAATTAATTGTTTTAAAAATTGCTCGTGTACAAGCACCTTCATGACTGGGATTTGTGCGATTTAAGCGTTCCGAAGTTATCATATTCTTGAACGCATGTTTCAAGGCCTCTGTTTGGACCCGAAGGAGTAGAACTATTATGCCCGTTAACGAACTTAATTTAAAAATTTCAACCATAAGTTCAGATTCTAAATGGAGTGGGGCGTTATTTTATAAAACTTTTGGCTTGCCCCCCCCCCTGGAAGAAGTTCTATGGGCGCCCTTGGTGAAGGAGGTGATTATGAAAAGGAAAAAGTTCCGATGTTTATATCTTAAGAACCTGTAATGATATAAAGCTGAAACTTGGTATTTAGATAGAGCTATAGTAGTGGCATGGCGGAAAAATATAATTTTTTTTAGGGGAAGTATGGTACGGGGGTGTATTTTTTCCTAACTATAGAACGGCTTATGCTAGAAAGTTGAAACTCGGTATGTAATTTTGATAAAGGAAAAATTCGAATATTCATAGGCGTTCGGAAGAGGAGTAAAAAAATTTATCAGTTATAATAGATTGCAAATAGTTTCACAATTTTCGTCATATCTACTAGGTCTTCCCAAAAATTGAATTATTTTTTTTTCTATGGATTCTTCATATTGATACCTAGAAACTGTTTTCAAGATTTTTTGAAATTCGATCCCTAAGGGGATGTAAAGTGGTTCTATACTTTTTCATGAATTCTGACATTTCTAGGCTCTAGGCCACAAGCTTAGCTTTTGTGATTGAAAGATTTAAACAATATTCGAAGTGTCTTGGATACGGTTAGATAGCGTAGGCAGCGGAGTACTCTTGCTGGCCTATGCCCTATCGGAGGTCACATCCCTTTCAACTAGGATTTAACTCTTTCTATGCAACATTTTTACCAGTGATACTTGAAGAATCATGGTCTGAGACTCCTCTTCGACTACTGCTGCGTTAAAAGATAAATGGCTTGAGTCTTGGTCGAAGTATTTTACACCGCTGCTCTCATGACACCCTGTTTTCTATCATTTTTATGACCAACATGACGTGTACCGCGGTTACGGTCGCTACGCTCACGTTCCATCGGCACTTACTCACGTCTCTCCCGGTGATCCCGTTTCTCCCGTTCATTCATTGGTCAATTTTCTCCCGTTGCTCCCGTTGATCCATTGCTCCTGTTTCTCCCGTTGCTCCCATTTCTCTTGGTTGCTCCCGTTACTCCATCTTTTATGCACAATCCTCCATCCACCACCCCATCCTTCATCTTCCATTCTTCATCCTCTATCTACCATCCACCATCCAGGGCCACCCTGTCCTCAGGGCTAAAGGCTACAAATCTAAACTCCAGACTGAAGAGTGTGACACATTTTTGTCGTAACAAATTTCTGTCACAGAAAATTTTCGCATATCCACCTTAAGTCTCCGATAGTTCTCTTTCTCAAACCGAATAATTTTAGACGTTGAATAATCTTATCTTCTCGTCTGTTCTGTCGATAAAGTAAATTTTATAGTAGATTTTCCCTTTTCTAATAAAGTAAGAGAAAACGTAACATATTGTAGAAAATAAATAATAAAATTTTAGTTGAAAATAAATAGTAAAATTTTACTAACGAAACATCTTATTTACCATCTCACAGATCGAACACAAAAAAAGATACGCCGATGAAACGGAAGAAGAATTCCGTTTCAAAATTTTCATGGAAAATAAACATAAGATCGCAAGACATAATCAACGATACGAACAAGGCTTGGTCTCGTACAAACTTGGCGTCAATGAATATGCTGATATGTTGCACCAGGAATTCGTTGACACTTTCAATGGCTACAACAGTTCGTCAGTGTAAGATCATTATAAAATTGATATCAGATTTTTTACTGTTGTGATTAATTTCTTGACTTTTTTACAGTTCTTCCAAATTGCGGGGAAATGCTGAAAGCGGTGTAACATTCATCAGTCCGGCACATGTTGAGCTTCCAGAAACTGTCGATTGGAGAACAAAAGGAGCAGTAACACCAGTCAAGAATCAAGGTACTATGTTTTAAATTTGATCGCTCGAAATAGGACGATGTCGTTATAATTCTTTGTAAAAAATTTCCAGGACGCTGTGGATCATGCTGGGCATTCTCAGCAACCGGATCGCTCGAAGCTCAACACTTCCGTAGTAACGGTACCTTGGTTTCACTCTCCGAACAAAATCTCGTCGATTGCTCAGGCGCTTACGGAAATAATGGATGTCATGGCGGTCTCATGGACTATGCATTTGACTATATCAAGGGGAACGACGGAATTGATACCGAAAAATCATATCCGTACAAAGGACAAGACGACACTTACTATTACGATATGAAAAATGTTGGTGTTGTTCGTCATTATTCCCGAAGGTAATGAAAATAAATTGATGGAAGCTATTGCCACTATCGGTCCGGTATCGGTAGCTATCGATGCTTCGCACGACTCGTTTCGATTCTATAAGGAAGGAGGTGTTTACTATGAACCAACGTGCGATTCGCGAAAACTCAGTCACGCTGTATTGGCTGTTGGATTCGGTACAGATCCGGATGGATCCGATTATTGGTTGGTTAAGAACTCGTGGGGAACTGACTGGGGTAGTAGCGGTTACATTAAGATGGCTAGGAATAAGGAAAATAATTGCGGTATTGCTACCCATGCCAGTTATCCTTTGGTTTAGGAATGGTCAAACAAGAAAATTTTGTTAACTCGTAAGAATTTTTGGTTTTAAAGAGTTATAATAAAGATATGATATTTTTAAGAAATTTCAATTGTTTTTATTTACGTTTTCCGACTTTCGTGCACGCTTCATGCAAGCCATTTGACCGTATTGTGAATGTTACGTCACGTCACTTCAATGCCGACATCGACGCTTGAAATTAGCGATTGTGAATGTCGATTGTCATCGACAGTTGTCGCTTTGATCGGTATTTCCCTTCGATAACATTCCAAATCCGTGACGCCTGAAAAAAAAATTACCATCGATTCAAAAATGAAATGATTGTGAAGGCATTCACATGAGTTTAAATTCACAATTTACAGCTGATACGTACATACATATCAATATGGCAATGCTAATGAGTCGCGTCGATGCGGTTTACACAATAATTTTTTTTTTTAGATCGACGTGACACGTTGAAGCGGCATCGAAGTTACGTGACATGACGTGACATTCACAATACGGTCAATTATTGAAGTTAGTTTTGTCGGATATTTCACAATGGGTGTCTTCAGATCCTCCTTTATTCCGTTGTCCCTCAAGGTTCAGTCTTGGCTCCCATGTTTTAGGTGTCAGCCTTTTCTCATCTAAACTATACTACTATTAGATGGCATTATGGGGAGACAGTCCTTCACCTTCATCTGTCTAGCTCTATCAGCTAGGACGAAAGCTCACTTACTCCTTCTGCAGTTTCAGTGATCTTACCGCAAAGGAGGTTACGAGAATCCATTATTCTATTTATTGGGTGGTATGGGCCTTACATTCAAAAACTGAACTGACCGTTCGTACATGCATAGAGCTCGTGCTTGAACGAAGGAAAAACAAAAATTTTGAAATTTGAATTTTTGGCGGAGCTGTGAACAAAAAATCCAATTTATTGGTAAAATTGTATTGCCTCGTAAAATAAGTTGTAATAAAGATTAAAAAAAATCCTTCGTTCAAGCACTAGATAATGTTATTTTGAAGAAGTATGCAAAATTTGAACAAGGTCGGTTCATAACTTTTCGAGAAATCGTGTCCACCGACTTCCAAAATAGAGTTTCGAGAAAAAAGCGATTAAAGTTTTAACCTGAGGCTAACGTGGCCCGGTGGGCGGAACTTTCGAAGGCTCTATCTCTTATAATTTTACTCGGATCGATTTAAAATTTTGGGAGAATATTCTAGACATGTTGTATTATTTAATAAGACAAAAAACCAAAAAATCCATTTTTAGAAATTTTCAAACCCACCCCTAACCCCTTAATTTGAAGCCGCGCACATATGACATCGAGGCATTTTCGCACGACGAAATATCAGTTGCGCGGCTATTATCCAGAGGGCATTGATTAGCTGATGTTTAATTGACACTTCAAAAATCATAAAATTAATTAAATTCTATAGAAAAATTTCAATTTGTTTACGTTTGAAAAAAATGTTGCTATGATTATACAGCAAGCTATTCGAATGCGATGCAGTTAATGCACAAACCAAAAAGAAATCAAGACACCACTTTGCTAGGCCTGACGTCATAAACTGTTCTAACTAGAAGTAGACGTAGACGAAGCAAGGTATTGGGAAACAACCTAAGTAGTTTTAACGGAAAACTTCTTAAAGTAGATATACCGAAAGCTCTATTTACTTTAGCTGTGTATGTGATTGTGCTCACTGAACCCTTCTCATTTAGAAGAAATAAATAAAAAATATGTTGATATTTCGGTAGCTCTGGTTTTCAGGTTAAAAAATAACCAGTAGGCTATTGGGACATTATTTTTTAGGTTGTTATCAACAACAAATTAGTAACGCGTTTTATGTTGAGACTAGACCACATCGTTTTCTAAGTGTTCTCTTAGTGTTTACACTCCTCAACTGTTATTTTAATTCTGACCAAACTGACAAAATTCGATGCTATTTCTGAAGGTCCTTTCACTATTAAGCAGAAACCCCTATGACTATCGCCTAGATTCACGAAACTATTTTGTTTGTCCGTTAGTACTTTAGTACAAACTCTTTCAAAAACAACCAGCAGTGCCATCTTATTGTGAAAATTTATTGTCACAAGGTATGCGTAATCGAGTAAAATATTTTTTTATCTTATCTTAAACACACTATTGTTATCTGTGGTTGCCAGTTGGGTTTTCGTTTTATTTCATCAGGCTTTAGTCAATCGCGAAATTTCAGCTCGATAGTATCGTAATAAAATCGGAGAGCGAAATGTTTAACAAAACAAAGAAGAATCCATCGGATCAAAGAAAAACGGTTTCAACAAGCTCGACTTATTCACAAAATTCTTCGGCATCGTCGACGCGTTCGGTTGTTTACTCGCAAACGACAAAATACACCGAAACATACTCAAAATCGGGCTCCGTGAGTGCTATTAAGTTTGGAGCAAGTACCAGTAAGGAATTAGGAGGGCTCGGCAGATCCTTCGATGCCATCAAAAATGATCACACATCTCCGTTTGAACGTGAGTTCAATAGTTCCGCCTTGCGGAACGGTCAGAATGGCTTGCCGTATCGCTCAATTGGAACAGACGCTAGACTAGTAGCACCAACTTCCACAGGATATGTTAGCCCATATCGTTCGACAGCAATGAGAACAACTTTCAACCCACAGCCAATACCGATGTCAACTCCTTCAACGCCGTCAAAGCCGTCTACTCTCACCCAGATCAGTAGCATAGCTAAGAATCCAATCTTAACCACGATCGAACGCAAGGTTGGCCAGGAGGTGGTCAAATCGATCAATACAAAGCCCTTAAAAAAATTAGATCCTGGTATTGTTTATATTTTCAATCATGAAAAATTTGACAATGGAAACGAAACTCGTGTCGGCACTCAGGAAGATGTTAAAAAATTGAAAAAGATTTTTGGCACTCGTTTCAAAATGGATACAAAAGTATACAATAATTACACGGTGAAACAAATCGATTTGGAGGCTAGGAAGAGTAAGTAAACAGAAATTAAAAGTATTATGTGTATGTGTATCACTCAATTGATCTTATAACTGAAATGTCACCTCTTTATTAATACTAACAATAAGTGCTTTGTGATGTATGATATCTGAATTCGCTATAAACTAGTCATCACAATTAATAATTTTTCTCAAGTTGAACTAATCAAACCAAACAATCGTAATACCATGGCACTTCAGACTCGATAATAAAGTAGTCATCGTACACTACTTACTTATTTAAATGTTAAGTATTTTCCATAATATACCCAAAATTCAAGAAGTCTGGTGATATGATAAGATTCGCAGTTTTTATTTCTAATTTTGTATAGCGGGCAACACAATAAAATGAATCATAACCCGGTTGGTTTTTATTGTTATCTAATAACTTTGTTATCAGGTTCGACCAAGATAATCGAAAAGTGATAAGCCTACGAATGAGTGAGTACATAATACCTCACAACTTGCCATACATTCTGGGGATTTTTTTATTGAAATTTTATATTAACATGCAATGAAAAATTTGAAATAGGATTAAAAACCGAATTTAATCGATAAATTTTGTGAGAACTCTACAGGTACTGAATTCATGGAATCACGCGGAATAGTGTAAAACTTTTATAACAATTTCTTTCATATTTTATAGCAAACAATTATTTTCTTTGTTTACCAGTACAAGGGTTGTTTTAATCCGTGCTATCAGTTTTACTATCCGTTATAAAACGGATCTATGTACATACTACAAAAAAATGCTCTATCATTAAAAAATTATAAAGTAAAATCACAATCGACACAAATCGATTGAAAAGTTAACATATTTTCCCAACTGACTTTCTGACTGTCATACGAGATTAGCGAGCGTCAAAAAATTAAAACGATTTGAGATGTGTGCTGCGACCCTCGCGAAAATCAAAGTAAACTTTAAATTAAACTATTTAATGCTGTAGAAACTGAATTGTGTGCTTGTGCAAAGACTACGTTAGCTAATTAATTCACTTTTCATCACTGCTATAAAACCATTTTTGTCTCAAATAAGTTAGAAAGCATAAATTTGCTAATTAAACACAGCTGAATATATACTTTTCAAAATAAATCACGGCATGTATCAAAATAAGATGAGTTGCCTAGTGTGGACACTACTTTTTTAACTCGTTCATTTTGCCTACTTAAACGCGTTTAAAACGTATAGTATGTACAGGGTATAAGTCACTTTCATTTTCAAATCAACATGTTTAAGGATTTGCGTTTTAACATGTTTGATAATATTCATTGCAACTTTTGGGAAAATTTACTTGTATTTGTTAAAATGTGATGAAACAATTGCATCAATAGATTCTTAGAAAGTGGCTTCATGTTGTACAATATAAAACATTGTTGCTACTCCGAAAATTTTTTTAGAATTTTTTTATGACTAATAAACACAAAAAAAAATTCAGTTTGTCTGTGCGCCATCCGCCGTCCGCCGCCCGTACGCAAAACGTTTGAAAGCTTGTAGCTCTCAAACTCTTTGAGCTATATTAGATTGTTGGTAGACTGAGCAGACGTCTTCATGTGGCCACCTTACCGGTGGTGGGGTGGAAGGAGGGAGGTGTGGGAAGCGTTTCAGACGAAAAATTTTGGTTTCTAGATCTCATTAGCCGCTTAGGCTAGGAGACTGAAACTTGGAATTTATATAGAGCATCGATAGTGCAAAACAAAATGATGATATTGGTAAAGGGGTGTGGGAAGGGGGGAATAATAATGCTTCCGAAACGATCGAAATCCGAGATCAAGTCATTGTAAAATTCATATCTCCCAAAAGGTTAATGTCACAAAATTAAAACTAAATGAACATATGTATGTGGGTATACTAGGAGAATAGATCGGAAACAAATTTTTGAGTGGAGGTAGTGGTGTACAGGAGTGTGGGGGGGGGGGGTGAAAAACTTTAGATCACAATATCTCTACGAGCCAACTGCACTACAAAAACAAAATTCGGTTTCTGTATTAAGGTTGGCAATAAAGTTTGTTGAAAGAAAATTTTTTGAAGGGGCCGGTGGAGTATGGAAGTGGAGGGGATAATTTTTTTTTTTTAAATCACGTCTCATATCTCAAGAACAGTGTATGATAGATGGCCAAATATACCCCTAGCAGAAAACAAAAGTATGGAGTTCTGGGTGTAGAGGGTGAGAATGAGTGAGGGTAAAAATGAAAAAGTTCTGATGTTTATATCTTAAGAACCTATAATAATATACAGCTAAGCCTTGGTATTTCGATAAAGCTATAGAAGTGGCATGTTGGAAAAATTTGAAATTTAATTTTTGTAGGGGTAGTATGATACGGGGGTGGGGGATTCCTTGCTATTTTTTAAAAAATATTTTGAAATTTTACTACTTTCCAATAATAGTTTTCGGTAAAATTTAGCAAAGTGAATCAATGCTTGGCAATTATTTTAATCTTTTTCACATTTTTCAACGTCACAGTTATATATATATATTAATTTATCAATATCAACTTTAAAAGATAAGATTTCAGCAACTCTCTTACTCCTTAAATCTGTAATCTAATCTAATCTTTCATAAACTAAATGAATGTATTCTTCGCAATAATATTTTTTTTTATCTAAAAAAATGCTGCAATTATTAAAAAAAAAATGTCATCTTCAAGATTTAAGAAGTTGAGTTATATAAAAAAACTTATAAAAATAGCGGTCCTGGAGCTTTGACTATCCATAATTTTTTATTTACTAAATACCTAATTATTGTTATTAATAATTGATTTGTACAAAAATTGCACCTAATTAATTGACGTCAAAATTTTTGAAAGATATCTGCTATGAATTTCTACAAATTCATATTGTGGTACAATTGAAAGAAATGTATAGTAAAGCGATTTGGATTGATAGAAGCGATCGAACAGCGATTTAGTAGTGCATAAAATTGGGCAGCGTTGCCAGTAGCCCAATTATTGAATGCGAATAATAGTCATTAGAAATTGGTTTTGAACGAACTGTGTTTTAATTGAAATTCCGGAAAAGCCCAGCTCGCAACATTATTAATATTTTTTGTGAATTTTCGCTTAGATTTTTGTAATTATAATTAAAAAAAAAAAAAAACTCTTTATTTTTTTGATTTTAGTTGAAAAGTACGATTATACGAAAAAGTCGTCTATTGTGATAGTAATTTTAACCCATGGATCTCGACACGACATGGTTTCAGCAAAAGACGATACGTATTCTATTGATGACGTCCTACTGTATCCAATGCTTAAAAATAAAACGTTGATAAACAAACCGAAAATCTTTATTATTCAAGCATGTAAAGGCGATAACGCAGCTGATAAATATTCGTATTCGGATGCAAAATCTGTTCGACTTTACTCACCAGTTCAAATTGCTAAATTATATAGTACTTTCGAAGGTATGACTATTCTATTTATAATTTTCAAAGTACCTATTCGTAATTATTTTGAAATAAATATTGTTTTTTTGTCAAGGTTTTGTGAGTTATCGCGGAGCGTCGGGATCAATGTTCATCCAAATGCTGTGTGATAATTTAGAAAAAGATGGTTTTACTAAAAACGTTATCGAAATTATGGAAGAAACTATCAAGCAAATTGTGGAGCAGTACAGGTAAGGTTTTGATTATTTCAATTTAACCCGGGCTTAATGTCAACTCGATACTCATTTGATATGTCGATTTCATCAAAAAGTATCGCGATAATGTCAAAATCATCAGATTTTGTTTTTTACTGCTATAGTTGGCGCAATAGTTTTATAACAATTCACTATGGCAAACTTCGGCTTTATTATAATTTGTGGACATAAATTTTATATAGGAACACACATATGGATGAATCTTCAATAATGTCACTAGTAATACACTATACGTTGATGAAACAGTTCTTTCGGATCTAGTCCACTAGTTCTCAAACTGACCTTTCAATATAGTGATGACGCCGAAAACACAATCAAAACTACTTCAATTAAAAAATTTAATTATCTCTAATTTTTCTTTCTATTTCAGCGGAATGCAAGTTCCAACAATAACTCACAACATGACTACCCCCATAATTTTCGGAAAATATATATAGAGAATTAGCAAAATGTAACTATTCCAGAGGCTTGTGATTTATTTTTTAAGAATTTGAGATTAGAATAAATTTAATGAAAATAGACTATTAAATATTTATGTACAATATGTGTAGCATTTAATGACAAGTGTAGTGAAAAGTTTCATAATTATATCTTAAAATTCTCTACTCTAGTATCCGAAATCTTAATACCTGCAACAATAGTTAAAATTATTTTCAGCTGGAAGTAAAAATAAAATTTTTATAACCATGAATTTTTTCACTAAAAACTATAATAACTTCATAATTACATAAATAAAAAAAAACAGCGTGTGCAGCACCGTGCACATGATAGAAGTGAAACTTCTTGTAAAATAAAGAAAAAGAATAAGAGAGATTTAATGCGAGAGACAGAGAGAGAGAGAGAGCATTTCAAAATAAATACAATAATACAAAATTTGCATTTTCTGAGTTTTTCAATGTGTAGTAAGAGGGGGTAGGGGGTAGAGAGGAGAGTGAGGAAGGGGGGTGTGGGGATGAGAAAGTAGATGAAGGGGAACAATATGTAGGGTGAGGGGTAGAATGATAAGAGTACACAGAGGGGGGAGGTATTTAGTGGGGGGTGAAGGGTTGAAGTTAGGAGAAAGGGGCTTAAGAAGAAAAGTAAGGGGTGAGAGAGGGGTGAGGGAAATCAGTTGTATAAAAATGGAAGGGAAGGGGGAAGAGATAGGAGTAGTTAGTATTCCAAATAAGTTTTATGAGTTTTTCAACGTGTAGTAGGAGAGGGTCGGGGGTAGAGAGGAGGGTGGGGGTAAGGGGATAAAGAAAGTAGATGAGGGGAAACAATATGTAGGGTGAGAGGTAGAATGATAAGGATACACAGAGGGGGGTATACAGTCGCTTTTTCGTCTCATCGTTTCATCGTTTTGTCTCTACATAATATCTTTCTTCTCTATCGTGTAACGAAATGTGCTTAAACATGACGCGTCCTTGAAATTTCACTCGCCGCTAAAGAAGTTTCACTTCGAAAATTAAATAAAAAATGAGTAAAAAAAAATTAACAAAAATATTTTTTAATAATATTAAAATTTAAAAAAAAAATTAAAAGAAAATTATAAATAATATTATATTGAACCAATAAAGCTTCTTCACGTCGCACAATTGAATCAAAGTCAGCGTCGGTAATATCTTAAATTTTTTATCCGTGATCCGTGATTCTTCAATAACATGAGCCGGTTTCCTAAGTCCCGGAAATAAGTTTGAGAACCTGCCGATTTTTTATTTATTTATTTATTTTTATTTATTTATTTACGACGACTATACAAATTTTATATTTCGATGATACTACGGCCTCAGCTTGCTCAACTACTTTTCAATGCGATTTCGATAGTTTGGCGTTACTTGGTGATGGTAGAGGCGAGAGTTTCTTATGATTGATTTTTTGATTTTTTCTGCTTTTCTATGTTTTGATGGGAAGTTATTCGTATTGTTACTATACTGGCGCTTCATTACTTTGGACTATTTTTATGTCACTTGAGTTCGACATTTCATTTATGTGCTAACTTAAAACAAACGTTTTAAGAATTATTTCTGAACTGTGTCTCGTTGAAGGTTCTCTACTAAATTCTAGATACTCACTAGAGTGTCGAAATCTTCTTGACTTTCGGTTAATATTGTACGAATTTAAACAGTTTGCACGGAGTCCTTAGGTCGTTTTCCAATCAATACCTTTGCTTCGTCTACGTCTACGTCTATGTTGATGTCACAGCATAGCATTGCTATTATAATACTTTAGAAAAAGCTTGGCTAAACCGTCAAAATTGCTCAGCTGATGCTTATTTGACACTTCATAAATCAAAAATTTAATTAAATTCTATAAAAAAATTTAATATTGCTTTGCTTGCTATGATTATACGAGAAACTATTCGAATGCGAAGTAGTTAATGCACAAACCAACAAGGAATCAAAACACTACTTTGCTAGGTATGACGTCATCAACTGTTCTAACTAAACGTAGACGTAGACGAAGCAAGGTATTGGGAAACGACCTTAGTATGAATTGGGAGTGATCCGAACTCAGACTTCACCTCTACGATCATAAGTAGGCTAAACATTTTCAGCAGATAAAATTAAAAAATAAAAATAAACGAAAAATATAAAGTTATAATAAAAATAAATATGAAAAACCTAAGCTACTGCATTTTTATTGTGTTTAATTTCAAACTGTTAATTTACCAGACTCTTGCAATCGTTCACGAGTGTCTAAGGACGATCTTATATTAATTTATTCTTAATTTTACTGTATTATTTATAATACAGTATTGTTATCGATTTTTTAAAAAAAAAAATTTGCTGCCCTCAAAATTTTTTTGTCCACGTTTCATGACTAGTAGACGCGAAAAAAGCAATAAAAATTTTCACTCCGTCTGTACGCCGTACGTCGACCGCCCCAAAATCTTTGAAGGCTCGTAGCTCTCAAACCAGTGGAGCTATTAAATTAAAATTTTTTCTAAGAATAGACTTGGTGGACCCCTTGAATTGACATTATTTTCAGGGGAGGAGGTGTAAGAGGGAAGGCGGGGTAAGCGTTTTAGACGAAAAATTTAGGTTTCTAGATCTCAGGAACCGCTTGTGTTAGGAGGCTGAAACTTAGAATTTCTATAGAGCTTTGATAATGGACCCATTTGCAAAAAAAAAACCGATATGGGTGAAGGGGTGTGGGAGTGGAAGGGGAAGCAATGCGACCGAAACGCAAAAAAGTCGAGATCGAAACATTCTAAAATCCATATCTCCTAAACCGTTAACAGCAAGCAATTAAAACTTAACAAATATCTGTAGTTATACTAGGAGAGTAAATTGAAACAAAATTTTTGGGTGGGGGTAGTGACGTACGGGGGTGGGGGTTGAAATACTTAACACTACGATATCTCCCAAGCCAGTGGCACCAGAAAAACAAAATTCGGTTTGGATACAAAGCTTGATAAATAAAGATTTCTCAAAGTAAAATCTTTGAAGGGGCGGGGGAGTACGTAAGTGGAGGGGATAAGAATTTTTCAAAAATAACACGTTTCATATCTCAATAACAGTGTAAGATGGATGCTTCAAATTTTTACCAGAAGTAGGCCTAATAGAACCCTAGTACGGAAAAAAAATTTGGGGGTGTGGGTGTGGGTGTAGAGGGTGAGGGTGGGGAAGAGTGAGAAAGAAAAAGTTCCGATGCTTATATCTTAAGAATCTATAATGATAGGAAGATGAAACTTGGTATTTAGATAGAGCTATAGTAGTGGCATGGTGGAAAAATAAAAGTTTTTTTAGGGGTAGTATGGTACGGTGGTGGGGGGTGTTTTTCCTAACTTTAGAACGGCTTATGCTAAGAAGTTGAAACTCGGTACGTATATGTAAATTAACTAGAAAAGTAATTCTGATAAAAAAAAATTTGAATGTTCATTGGCGTTCAGAAGGGGGGGGCAAAAAAAAATATCGGTTAATATAAAATGCATATATTTTCACGATTTTCGTCATATCTACTAGGTCTTTCGAAATATTGAATTCATTTTTATTCTACGGATTCTTCATGTGAATACCTAGAAAGTGTTTTCAAGATTTTTTGAAATTTGACCCCTAAGAGGGTGTAAGCTGGTTGTATACTTTTTCATGAATTCCACCATGTTTCTCAGGTCTGATCAGATATCGAATATCTTTTCACTTTCCCAGGTTTGTTTAATAATCACTTATTTTTAAGTTTTGTTTTTTTTCAACCTCTAGACCGCAACCCGGAATATGACCCAATTATTTAATTCATATGTTACACCCTTTTCTAACCGCTTCCCGAACTTTTTGTTAGGTTTTCAGTCACATAGTAACATACACCGCATCCCCGAATTGAACGCGTTCTGAACTTCTGCCGGAAAAATAATACAGTTGCGCCCAGACTGTTGGCAGATTTTTTAATATACAACTTGACTAATTTGTTTCTATGCTACCACTTATACCAGTGGACTGTACTGATTGAGGTTAAGATAGATTATTAGGCATTGAGTCCAATGTCATCATACATTCACGTGTAATATACTAAGTATGTTGATATGGTAATAATTTTCTAGCTCATTGACGGTAAATTTCTCCAGCTCCTTGATCTGAGAAAGTGTACCCGAAACGGAGCAATTACCTTGTTCATTACACTTATTTATGAGGCTTCAGCTAAGGCAAGAGGATGTATTGCCTCTACTCGTAATTCTTGAAATGGGGATGACTTGCCCATGTATCATGAAAAGAATAAATCAATTAATTTGTCAATTATTATGCCATCAAATTTAAGAATGTCAATCTTTTCTACAGAAACAAGAACATATCTCCTCTACTTCATTATTTGCTTTGCCACCGTCATTCATTTTTTAAAATATAATTTTTTAATAATGAAATAATGTTTAAAATTTTTTAATACATATTTTTTTAATCTGAAATAAATGGTTAACACATTGATGTCATGATCGGCTGCAAGGCAATCGTATAATACCCTAGATGAAATACTGAAGTCCAATTACTATTCTAATTGGGGATAAAGTTAAATAAGAAGTGCGCATGTAGTTTGTCTTTTATTGGTTCATAGTTCAAAGTTCATTTATTTTAATAATACTTAAATATACCATAGGTTTATAGAAACAGTTTGTAGTTATTTTAGAGAGCAGGCTGGAGCCTTTGCAAATACAATATTGTATTTAGTACATGACAAGAAAATAATGTGAATCTTTTTAAAGTTACCGAATGTTGTTTGATTAAGGAAAACTTTAATTGAATCAACTAAAAAAAACCTTACCTTATTATCCTAACTTATAGTACCTTAACACTAAATAAAAAAAAAAAAAATTCATCCGCTGTTGTATTAGAAGGAACTGGTCCTTTATTAATTACTCTTATTTCGTTGGCACTCGAAACAAAAAGGCAATATCATCAGTGTTCAATTCCATTTCTGAAACTAGGAAAATCGTGGAAAGTAAAATTTTACTTTTCTATTTTCAATTGTGATTGTTATTCAGTTGCACATATTTTCACGAATTCCGATATATTTCTTAGGAGTACAAATCAATTTATTTTTATTTGTAAATGTTTTAAGTGTCATCAGGAAAAAATTCGACTGAAGTATTTTTCGATATTCATCCTCTTAAAGGGTGTAAGGTATTTTTCATGTTTTCATGAATTCCGACAAATCTTTTAGGTTTAATTAGTTCGAATTCGCTTTTACTTTTATTTATTATATTATAATAATAATAATTTCAGGGTTTTGCAATATACAACCAGTAAGAGGGTTGGAAATGATTGTGTATGCTTTCACGAATTCTGAAATATCACCTAGGGGCTATGAGATAAACAATTGTTTTTTTTACTCTAAACGGCTTTCTATTATATTATAATCGCCTGAAAAACAGGTTCAGAAATTTGTATATTGTAACCCCTAATGGGGTTGAAAAAAGACTTTATTATTTTTATTATTGTATAAGTCCGGAAAGCGTTTTATGCTGAAATGCGGTGTAGGTTACTGTGCGACTGACAATCACATACATAATAACCAGGAGGCTATTAAAAATGCTATTACAAAGGCACTGCTACCAGATTTTACTACCCTAAAAATTTAAAACTAAAGCATGAGTAAAATCATTTCCACCTACAACTAAAAATCTGTACCTGAAAGCTTCGCCTTTTCGTTAGAAGTTCACCAGCTGAGTATTGATTTTAGTTGTTTTTCGCAGCTTTTCTTCGGTAGGGAAGGCCTTTTCCGTCTACAACGGATCAGTTCTTATTAAAACTTTGTTATGAGTGGTGTACAAAACCGAAAAAAATAAATAAACGAGACAAAAACAACTAGAATTTTGTAAAATTCGCGGAGCCGTTCTTTTTTTTAAAGAAAAGAAATCGGTTTAACTTTCAGAATAAGAAATTTCTCGCAAGAAAAACGGAAACGAAAAAAGTTGAAATCGCAAAAAACAAATCACAAAAATTCGAACAAAAATAAAAAGTACCGAATATCGAACAATTGTTCGATATTCAAATTTTTCTCAAAAAGTTGCTTAGTTTTTTTAGGCACTTTATTCCACCCTGTACAGTGGAAAAAAAATATTTTGAATAAAAGCAAAGTGTGAAGAAAAAAACGCATAAGAAAAATTACCGTGCCGAAGTTTTATATAATTCGCATACGATTTCACGCAGACTCCCGTGAGTGATAAAACGGGTGAATCCAAGGAGTTTTTTCTTTAAATTTTACATTTAAAGTCGAAAATAAAATTCATGTCCTTAAATTAAAGAAGAAAAACAAAAAACGAGATTAACGTGCGATATTTAATATAAAAAAAATTATACGAAGGACACGCACTATTATACGAGGGACGACGTTGGAAGGAAGTTAACTTTCGTATCGTCTAAAGTGCTACTAAAAAACACAAAAATTAAATCAATGCATTTAGGTTTTAAACGTGAAAAATTACGAAATATTTCGCACAATAAAAAATGTCTTTACCCCGAGAGTGGAGTCTACAGGTACGATATGCGCAAGACCTTTCTCTTCTACAATGTCCTAGGTTAAGTTTTTTTTTTTTGTAATAAAAGCTCCATTTGTTAAGGGTTGCCAAATAGAATACCCCGATCCAGCTGATTGTATGGCATATAGTTTTTTTGATAGGCGACAAAGTAATCATTCGAATAGTTCATGGCGATAGTGTTTTCAGGTGAATGAAATCATATGGTTTCACTACGGCAAGTAGTGTTCTAATTTGGTAAATTGGAGTTGTTGAAAAATATTTGATAGCATTCCAAGCAAGTAGTATTTTGGGGTTTTCTTTTGCTATTAAGTTTAGGTATATTTTTTGAGCATTCGCACTGTTGAGAAAATAAGAAATGGTGATACCTATACCAACTACATATGTACGAGTATATGGTGTCAACTTTAAGTTTAGTTTAGACAGAATTGTTAGGAAAAGACTATTCGGTGCCGCACTTTTTTGCTATTTGTACCTACTATTGAACTATTTCTTAGATCCAGTTTTTGTGAAAAAATTAAATTTGTCGACGTATGATCAAATAACATAACAATAACTTCTTCACAGTGCGTATAAGTCCTGGGATATGACACAGTACACTGATCCCATTTTACTATTCTTCGACTTATTTTGTTATTCCCTATGACCACAGAATTAGTACAAGGGTTTTTTTTTCCCAAGAAATGTTTGACTGAATTTTTTGCTAAATTTTTCGTCAAATTTTGTTAGTCAAATATTTGACACCATTTCATACAGTGTAATACTAACTTCAGATGGTGACTAAAATGCTATGTTTCATGGTGACTTGGAAAATTTTCGACACAACGATATGCAAAACTGTTTGCCATAATGATTTTTAAACGAAACGAATTGACCCATCGACTTACACGCGATACTACCTTTTTATACCTATATTACCAATTATTCCAAAATGTATCACATGTGAGTGTTTGTGGCGATAAAAATGCTTTCCGAAATGAAACAAAAGCGATTCATTTGCAAGTCGTTCTATTAAATCTAAAAAAAAAATGCTTAATGCAAGTCGAAACTTTTTTAAAAATTTCAATATATCAGATAACTACATGCACTTTTATCTAGTGTAAAAACCATGTCTTTGCCACTTTTCCAACTGAACTACCATTCCAAGATCATTTGAATGGATGCAATCAGAAACAGAATGAATTTGAATTACGAAACTCAACGTAAGCTAAATTTCAGATTACTATCTACACGTGTACTAAAATTATCACATCACTGATTAGCCACGTGTTTTAATAAGTTTTGTACGGAAACTACTCAAAGGATCTGGATGAATTTTATACTCATTGGAAACACAATCTCCTTGTTAAGTCTAAATATAATTACATACAATTCAAGCTCACATCTTAATAAATTCTCGTATTGTCGTGTTAAATGCAAACTCCAGTTGGTTCAGTTTGGGTTTTATTGTTTTACTTTATTATTTTAATAATAAAGTATTGTTATCGACTTTTAAAAAAAAAAAAATATGCTACCCTGAAAATTTTTTCTTATACGTTTTATGACTAATAAACGCCAAAAAAGCAATAAAAATTTTCAGTCCGTCTGTGCGCCGTACGCCGTACGCCGTACGCAAACTCGTTTGAGGAATTATAGTTCCCAAACCCTATGAGCTAATAAATTGATTTTTTTTTTCTGAATAGACATGGTAGACTTCTTGAAGTGAGAATTTTTTCAGGGGTGAGGGTGCGAGGGGGAAGGTGGGTGAAGCGATTTAGACGAAAAATTTTGATTTCTAGATCTCAGCAACCGCTAATGGTAGGAGGCTGAAACTTAGAATTTCTATAGAGCTTTGATAGTAGACCCATTTGCAAAAAAATTGCTGATATGGGTGAAGGGGTGTGGGAGTGGAGGGGAAATAATGCGTCCGAAACGCAAAAATGCCGAAATCGACACATTCTAAAATCCATAACTCTTAAACCGTTAATGACAAGCAAATAAAACTTAACAAATATCTGTAGTTATACTAGGAGAGTAGATTGAAACAAAATTTTTTGGTGGGGCTGGTGGCGTGCGGGGGTGGGGGTTGAAATAGTAAAGATTACGATATCTCACAAACCAATTGCACCAGAAAAACAAAATTCGGTTTGGGTATGAAACTTGATAAATTAAGATTCCTCAAAGTAAAATCTTTGAAGGGGGCGGGGGAGCATAGAATTGGGGGGGATAAGAATTTTTCAAAAATATCACTTTTCATATCTCAATAACAGTGTAAGATAGATGGTTCAAATTTTAACTAGAAGTAGGCCCAATAGAACCCTAGTAGGGAAAAATAAATTTAAAGATGGGGGTGTAGAGGGTGAGGGTGGGGAAGGGTGAGAAGGAAAAAGTTCCGATGCTTATATCCTAAGAACTTGTAATGATATAAACCTTAAACTTCGTATGTAGATAGAAGTATATTAGTGGCATAGTGGAAAAATAAAATTTTTTTTTAGGGGTAGTTTGGTGCGAGGGTGGGGGGTGTTTTTCCTAACTTTTGAACTGCTTATGCTAGAAAGTTGAAACTCCGTACGTATATGTAAATTAACTAGAAAAGCAATTCTGATAAAAAAAATTTCAATATTCATTGGTATTAAGAAGGGGGGCAGAAAAAAATTTCAGTAAATATAATATGCATATATTTTCACGGTTTTCGTCATATCCACTAGGTCTTTCCAAATATTGAATTCATTTTTATTCTACGGATTTTTAATATGAATACCTAGAAAGTGTTTTCAAGATTTTTTGAAATTCGACCCCTAAGGGGGTGTAAAGTGGTTGTATACTTTTTCATAAATTCCACCATATCTGATATCTCAGGTCTGATCAGATATCGAATATCTTTTCACGTCCACGGGCTTGTTTAATAATCACCTATTTTTAAGTTTTTTCTTTTTCAACCTCTAGACTGCATCCCGGAATATGACCCAATTATATAATTCATATATTACACTCTATTCTAACCGTTTCCCGAACTTTTTGTTAGATTTTCAGTCACATAATAACATACAGCGCATCCCCGAATTAAACACGTTCCGAACTTCTGCCGGAAAAATAATAAAGTTGCGCCCAGACTGTTGCAAGATTTTTTGTTTTCATATGAGTTCAAAAAAATTAATTTCTAGTTTATGGAATCCCCTGGTAGTCGCTCAATAAGTATAACCACTTCTTTTAAGGATATCCGAATGGAATTTTGATCATTAAAAAACTTAAGTTTACTTTTTGTTTCAACCTTTTCTCTATCAAATTTAAGTTCAATAGTTGAACGATTTTCGTTAAGTTATCATCGAATGAATAGACAAATTTTTTAAGGACATTTGGGTGGAAGTTCATAACGGACTTACTTGAATTTGTTCATATTCATTGAACTGAAATTCGAACTACAGAAAGTGCTACCATGTTATGAATTTATGATAGACGAAAGCTGTTTCCATAAGTTGGAATCATTGACCAGCTTAAATCCGATTTTTAATAAATTTATTCATATTGTCATGAAGCGGTAGGAAAGGGATTTGATAATTTAATTGACGACGAACTCGTTGAAGAAATTAGAAAATCAAAGGCAAAACGAACTTGAATGAACCGATGGAATTATACCCGCGGAAATGCTGAATATTTCACATGCACATGGAAGGTAACAACGTCCAATGTGATAAGCAATTTCCGTGATATCGCATTTCAGTTAATCTCAAGCGACATCGAACACAAGTTCGCGTCACGATACGATTGCAGCAGATTAAAATGCATGTTAGTGAGCCAGTTACGGTGATATCGCATCGCTTAAATCGCAACGCTATAATCGCGTCGCCTGGATAATAATCAATGGCGCAACAGCCCAAATCGGTCCTAGGGCTTAAAGTAATGCTAGAGTTACATCATTACGAGACCACCGGAACACTAGGAGGTGCAGTGGTCAGCCACACACTCAACCGTGATTATTACCCCGATTTTACCTCAGGCTCTCATTTACAGCTGAGTGAACTGGTAGTCCGGCACCCAAACTCATTCTCGAAAATTACTTGTCGCCAAGCAGATTTGAACCTGGTATCAGGTGCACCGAAGGCAAGTGCTCTAGCCATCAACCCAAGATAAGTTCAAACTTAGAAAGAAAATCCTTCGGGATTGTCTTATTTTTGGAACACTTTTTACGTGTGTACTACTACTGCTATTTATACGAATCGAAGACACCCAATTGGTACGTAAAATAATTTTTTTAAGCTGGCCTAAGTGGTATTTGAACGAATTTAGCCATGTTTTGGTTTTAGAAATAGATACATTTTAGGACTCCATTCGTTACAAAGTCTTCTACTCAAGGTTGTCGTTTTAAGTGGGCAAGAATGTGTTGTTGCAACCACTTGTACTCTACTATTCTGGAAAATAAAAAATAATATAAAAGTTTAATTTTCCAATCAAATGTTTTTGAACCATTTTACAATTCTGATTCACTGTAAATTTTCATCGAGCACTTCTTTTGGCTTTCATAGCTTGCTGATTCAAATCCGGATCAATGGACCAATAATGTTCAGATTTTACTTAGTTGTGTATATTGTTAGTGGAAACAATTCTCATCCCGCAGATACGAACATTCGAAGGCGGTAAAAGAAATTTTTGTAATTTAACGACATTCATTTTGTATTTTATCCAATGAGAATAATTGTGTTTTATCCAATCCGGATAATTTCCAGTTGGAAGTGATGCATACACGTTAAAAAGTATCGACATTTTCTTGAGATTGGATTAAGGATCGATTTTATGTCACAAATCTGATTAGAGAAATATCATTGAAAAGACCAGAGCTCGATTCGGGCAGCCTCGCCATAAAAGAATAAGCAGAGTAATTTTTGAAAAGAGAACTTTGTCCTTCGGTTATAGTTCAAGTATATTTGCATTCCTGGATATTATTATGAGGAGTACAATAATTCGGAAAACATCCAAATTTTCTTTCACCGGCGTCCATTTCTAATTCAATTTATTGTTATATTCAGGTGTAAAAGTGGTGGAAAATTTTGAAAATGAAAAAAAAAACCTTGGATTTTTTTTTTTTAAATATCTATCTAACTGGAAAACCGTTTATTTCAAATCGAACTTAATGGCGAATAATGAAAATCCTCTTTATGAATTATTTATATTATTGTAATCCCTTAAGTGGGTAATTGGTAATCAAACCTAAGGCGCATAATGCTTAATGGTGAAATCATAAAAGTCTCAACTTCATCGCATTATTATGCACTTTAGCTAAGCTACAACATTAGCCAAGGTGCATAAGAAAAATAGTTCGTTATGGCGCACTTAGAGCGAACTTTAGGTACGTACTAAGTGCATGGCGTAATGCAGGTCTCTTCACTATAAAAATTCAGGTCATACATAAAAAGCTGGGAACGACATAATGTTTGTATGGATGGGCACTTCAACAACTGTTTTATCGAATAACCTTGGAACACTAAAAGTGAACACCATACAAATTGGCGGCCCCGGTTCCATATTAAATATTACTACAATCTGACCATCAACTTTGGGGTAGTTGTACTCTAGTTGGTTGACTGCAATGCGATTTCCGACAGGACAGAGGACAAAGGACACAGGACCCGTGTCAATTAATCGTCCAGTCACTTTGACTCAGTTCAGAAAGTATACAAAGCGGGAACCTTCTAATGACCTTCCTCGTTCAAAATATTCACTATCTTAGGTTTGCTCCTTATCTCCCTCTTTTTATTGAGGATGGCACGGCACCATGCTCGATTTTCATTTCCGGACCATGCGCTTCGCCTCTTTCATTTTGTTTTGTTCTGCAGGTTTTCCCCAAATCAAAAATTTTCCGATGGCAGAAGCTTTTCCAGCTTTGTCAATTTTCGCATGCCAGACTAGACCGTATTGTATATGACTATACGTAACGTGATATTAAGTAATCATAATAAAGCAAATTAGACGATCCGGATGCACTTTCCTTGGCGATAACTTCTGGGTGCATCGATTATTGGACAGGACGATGGTACCGACTGTTCCTTCGATGATTGTAGTCTGTCTTCTGAAGAATTTACCTGAGTTAGTTTTCTTGTCATCAACAAACGCTGGAAATTCTCGGAAAATTATTGGCGATTTGCGTGACTCGGTTAAACCGCAACGGAACTTTCCGTACTTGTACCTATCTTTTAGATTTAATTTAAAGATCAGTGGCAGTAAGGAATTAAGTAATTGAAGGTAGTAAACTATTTGACGACCATTCCAAGTATTAAACGATATGAGACATGCATAGCTCGTATTTCACCCAGCCTACCAATCAAGAAATTGAATTACTTCTCTCTTATAGCTTCCTAAGTACATACGTCAAGGCTAAAAATAATATCATCAAAAAACAGTGGGGGCGAATAAATTTATAAGAAATAATTTCCATATTGGAGGCTTTCAAAGCTAAGTGCGTAGTTCGCCACGAACTACATCGTGATAGAACAAAAGGATGTTTGGTTATATGATGAATAGCTATTTGTAGTCAGCATTTCTCGTCGTCAAGCTGCCTGTATCTGATTGTATTTTATTAAACGAACTCTACGGATGAAATGGCGTTGTGGCGGATATTCGCATCGACATCTGCATTCGAAAATAGAACATCCGCAACCTTATATGCAAACCGAAAGTTTATCAAATACGCAGCATCACACGTAACTTTTTATGAAAAGTAGGACAATCCCTGGAGTGGCATATCAAAAGTATTACCATATGTATTTAGATCGACCAGAAATTTCCAAAAAAATGGCCATTCTCAAATTTTGCAATATATCCTTTCAGGGCTAGTTGGCACAAGAAAAAATCTGTCTGTCCGCCGTATAATCCATTCGCCTTGCGCGCCTTAAAGTATCGTACCTCAAACCAGAAAAAACTTCCGTCTATCTGCCCTTTACGCCGTACGGCGTGGAGGCCTGTATCTCACAAACCAAAAAAAAAGTCCGTGTGTCTACCGTAAACATTGCACGCAAACTCATTTGAAACCTCATTTCCCACAAAAGTGGGAAGTTGAGACTTTTCTGGCGGTAAAGGTGCAAGCCTTTTAAAAAAAATTTTGGTTCCTATATATCGCGAAAGACTAATGGCAGGAACTTGAAACTTGTATTTATATAGAGCTATAACAGTGGGATTCCTTTACTAAGAAAACAAACTTTAACAATTTCTGGAAGAGTGCAGGAGTGTAAGCGAAATGAGACATTCCAAAAAATCTGCGCCCAGACTCAACTTTATTATTTTTCCGGCAAAAGTTCGGTCTGCGGTGTATGTTACTATGTGACTGAAAACCTAACAAAAAGTTCGGGAAGAGATAAATTATATAATTGGGGCATATTCCGGGATGCGGTCTAGTGGTTGAAAAAGAAAAAAACTGGAAAATAGGTGATTGTTAAAGAAGCCCGTGGAAGTGAAAAGATATTCGATATCTGATCAGCAGACCTGAGAGATTGCGGAATTCATGGAAAAGTATACAACCACTTTACACACCCTTAAGAATCGAATTTCAAAAAAATTTTAAAACACTTTCTAGGTATTCAAATGAAGAATCCGTAGAATAAAAATGAATTCAATATTTGGAAAGACCTAGTAAATATGACGAAAATCATGAAAATATAGGCATTTTATTTTCCATTTTTTTTACCACCCCTTCCGAAACGCCAATGATTTACGTACCATGTTTCAACTCACAAGCATAAGTCGTTCTAAAGTTAGGAAAAGCACCACCCACCCCCGTACCATACTACCCCTAAGAAAACTTTATTTTTTCACCATGCCGGTGAAATTTATTTATTGAATTCGAACCAAACTTGAGCCAAAACCTTGCTCGAATTCTAGATCAAAATTTTTTCATTTGGCCTTTGCTAGCCTTTGAGCTTATCAGTCTTGGCACAATGTAGCCTTGATCCGAATGTATAAACCATGATTTCTTCGATTAAAAAAATCTGTTGAATTTGACATTTTTTGGATAGTATGTAAACTCTCGACCTTTTCGAGTAAATTTACATTGAGTTGTATTAGTCAATTTGAAAGTAATTTTCAATTTTTGGTCAGTAAATTTCAATTTGCAATCAGTAAATTTCAACTTTGAAAGAAGCAGTTTACTGGATATTTTCTGGAATTTATACTCTGAAAAATGGTTTCATATATTACACGGGTTTCGTCGTAAAATTTAATAAGATAAGTAAAATTACACTAAAAGTATATATAGTTAATTTTACACGAAGTGTTGCGTTATTTTGTGAGCCTTTTCATGGAAATTTCAGCCTTGTCAGAAATTTGTTCACCGTGCTTAACAAGTCTAGTTCCCCGTATAACTAACCGGTATGTTTATACTCTAGATGAAATCATATAGAGTATTATAAGTTTGATCCAGCCGAAAAATATGTAACACATAGAACCAAGCCTCGGACAAAAAAAAGTTTTTATATAATTTGTTGTTTATTTGTGGCCAAAAACCTCAAATCCGCTTGACGTCCGTCCGTCCGTCCGTCCGTCTGTCCGTTAGCACGATAACTCAAGAACGCCTTCACCTAGGCTCTTGAAATTTTGAGTCTGGGTGTTTGGTTGAATTTGTAAGGCTAAGTTCGTTAACGGGCAAAATCGTCTTACTCTTTCGGGTAGCTGCCATATAAAGTGTCCTCAAAACCCATGTTCAAGAATATTGGTCGATAACTTCAGAAGGGCTTAACCTAGGTCTTTGAAATTTCGCATGTATTATTTTTCCAAGAGTTGGAGCTAACTGTATGATTATGAAGAAAACCCTAATAGTCCTTTGAAGGGCTGCCATACAAATATCCTGTAAAAATGACTTCACTTAATTTACGAAACTCACTATAACTCCAGTAATCTTTTAGCTACGAATTCGGAATTTTGTACAAATTAGTTTCGAGTGAAGACAAAGTTCAAGTGTACTAGTCAGCGAAATCCCTTAACTCCTTCTGGTACCTTCCATACAAAAAATCCTTAAGACACTAGTTCAAGAATATTGGCCGATACCTTCATAAGTATTTAAGCTACGACTTTGAAATTTTGTATGTGTTATTTTACCAAGATTTGGAGCTAACTGTATGATTATGAAAAAAATCCTAATAGTCCTTCGAGGGGCTGCCATACAAATATCCTGTAAAAAGGACTTCACTTAATTTACGAAACTCACAATAACTCAAGTAATCGTTTAGCTATGAATTCAGAATTTTATGCAAATTAGTTTTGAGTGAAAACAAAGTTCAAGTTTACTAGTCAGCGAAATTCTTTTACTCCTTCTGGTACCTTCCATTCAAAAAATTCTTAAGACACGTGTTCAACAATATTTTTCGATAACTTTTGAACGCTTCGAACTACAAATTTGAAATTTTGTACACATTAATTTTTGAATGGTTCCAAGGAAAAGGATGAATATGTAAGAAATCGAGTCCTTGCTCCGCCTCCCATATGAAAGTCCTTCAAAAAGGATATTTTTTTTCAGTTCAAGATATGAAATGAAACAGTGAACATTGTCTTTTAGTTTTGAGTAGCAATTTAATAGGACTCATTAATGAAGGACATACAACATGCACACACGTAATACTTCATCATCCTCAACTTCAATATCCATCGGAGTTCTGTATCATCTAGAGTATTATACGATTGGCTTGCAGCCGATCGTGACTGCAGTATGTTTTTGTTTTTTAAATTTGAAATTGTCTTTATTCCTTCAACATATACATTTTTTAACTTAAGCTAATTTTAATGGTTCGGTGGTTAGACTTATTCGAAATCTTTCCATCCTTAATAATTTATATGCAATAATTGAATCTATATTTGTTTTTAATCAATTTCTTCTGGCATTGATCCATTTACGGGAAAAGGAGTTAAAAAACCATATAATTAACTTAAGCTTAACCTTAAAATTAACCTTAATCATGCACATGTACAAATATACAAACAACTAAAACTAAATGTTACTCAGGAAACAGAGTGAGAATTAGAGGATTTTCGGAGCTTTCACATTTTTGTTGGCATGTTGTTTCTCGTCTTAATCTAATACCATGAATATACTGCTTGTAAACAAATTACTTTATTCAAATCATGATATGCGATACAAGATATAGCATGATACACAGCGCATACATTTTATACTTTGACACTTAGCAAAGTCAACATTTTAAATGTCTTATCAATCGGAGCTTCGATTGCTAGCTGTTTGTGCCTATGATGTTTCGGCGAAAAGCACTTTCATTGCTAATAAAGAAATGTACGCATCACACCACAGACAAAAAGTAAAACACGCTCAAAATGAACTGACGGAAGAATATAAGAATCCGCAATTGTAATTCATTTAAATTTTAGTTGATTTTAGTAACAGATGGCGCTGATGGCAGTTAAAAGAAGGCTATATCAGCTAAAATCATCGAATTTATATATAAGGAAACAGGTTGGATATTACGTTGATTTCAGCTCGTTGACGTAATGTATTCTCATTATTGGGTCATATCCTGATATTGACTATATTATGATTTCTATACGAGCTGTTTATTGAAGGTATAAGCCTTGAACCAGTCTGTACTTCAGACTTATGGATATATGGTACTGCAATATTAGTTTCTAAAAAAGGTACCACTTTTGAATGGTTTGCCTTCAACATTATTAACTGAGTGGGCTGTTGTATTAAATCGGCAGTGATATGCTACTACTTCCTGATGCACCTGATTTACTAGCTCATCAACAAACGGGAATAAACTGAAACTCCTTTATCCTATTCTATCTCATCTTAGTCTACTTGAACCTTAATTAAAACTTCCTTAATCATAGCTGCGTCAATCTAGAACTTTAAAAGAACAACAAAGTGGTTATGGCGTCGCAGTTATCCTTCGAAAAATGTCCTCGCTCCTTTGTGCTTCCGCCTCATTTCAGCAAAGGTTAAGCGTTGGAGATAAAGTGGTGAAAAAATAACAACACCCTCGTAGTAGATCCTTTAGATACTATTGCGCCGTATAATCCACTCTCCGCTGTTATGCAACTTAATCAAATCTCAAAGGACGTCTCTCTGAATATTACAAATTCATTCATCCTTTTTGTTTTGGTTTTTACGACGTCCATGTTTTTGAGCTCCTTTACGGCTAAGTGCTGTCTTTTAATATTTGCGAAACAGCTTTATATTTTTTTAGGAGTTCTTCTTAGTGAATTTTGGTACTTTTTCTTAGTCAGACGTAAGAAGGCAGAGGCAATTATCTAGCTATTGAGACTTGTTACAGTTTTTTTTTATAAAAAAAAAATAACCACTTTGATGGGATTATGAATACGCCGTAGAAAGTCCTTGGACTAGTTCATTAGGTTAAAGTGAAACGGAGCTTGTTTATCTTTCACAGCCAGGAAAGAAGAAGCAATTATTTTGCCCGCTTGGCTTTGAAAGATAAAGAAATTTCATGCCATAAAAAATACGGTCTGTGCGAGTGTATCCTTTAGATATTGATTCGGAAAAGCGTCCCATGTTGGTATTATATTTATTCGGATAGGAGGAATGAGTTTGGGGGGGGGGGGGGGTTGGAACCACTCTCCGCTGATAGCAACAAATTTCCCAGTGACTGAATCAATTTGACGTTCGTGCTGAGCTCGAAACCCATTACCACGTCCTAGTCAAGGTCAACTGGAGCTTTTTTTATATATGAATTTTTCTTGCTCATTCTATTGATTGAAAAGGGTTTTTTTATTTTTCAGGATTCACGGGGATCATTCTACTGCCCGAGTGAACCGGACCCAGCTAGTGGAGTCGAGTACAAGTCGGGAGGGCTCGTTCGTGCTCCGACCGCTTTTCCAATCATTGATACAACGATTGGATCTCAGCCACCTGCCTCCTCATTTCTCACCGATTGCCAACAGTCCGGATCACTATTCTCGATCCATTCCGCCCCGCCGGTACCGCTCGCTGATCTGGGCATTGTCCAGAACGAGAACCTTCTGGGATTTGGATGTACGGCCACAGGAGGAAATCTCAACGGATCCATGGACACACCCCGGCGGCCGGCCTCCTTGCCCATCGATACTGCCTGTTGTCCGGCACGGACCATACACGCGGGCTTTCTGCAGCATCAGCCCTCCGAAATCGAGGAGGACGACAACGAAAACTTGTTGACCGTTTCTAGCCTTACCGCAAGGCCGCTAATTGCTAAATCGCGCGAATTACGTTCCACCCGTTTGGCTGAGAAGAATCGAAAGCTTGGAACGAGTGGCAAGGATAGTTCGGTTTCGTCGACTGAGCCGCCAGATGGCGGATACGGTTGGTTTGTCGTGCTCGGGGCGTTCTCGGTTCAATTTTGGGTTGCCGGGCTGGTCAAGTCGTACGGAGTTCTTTATGTCGAGATTATGGAGACATTTCCAAGCACTTCGGCTACGGTGGCCTCTTGGATACCGGCCATTTTGTCGGCACTTTGTTTGGCTTTGGCGCCACTGTCGAGTGCCCTGTGCCAAAAATTTTCATGTCGGATTGTCGTTTTTATTGGCGGATTATTTTGTGCTTTCGGTCTGACTCTCAGCTACTTTGCTACGAATTTACTCCATTTGCTGTTCACATTTGGAATACTTACAGGTAAGAGTATAGTATCCTTATATTGTCTTCTTAACTATTTTCCACTTTTACAGGAATCGGTGGAGGACTCTCAACAACACCAGGCATCGTAATTGTATCGCAATATTTTGATAAACATCGCGCGCTTGCCAACGGCATCTGTGTGTCAGGAACGGCAGCTGGAAGTTTTATTTTGCCCGTCCTAATCGAGCATCTTGTTCACCATTTCGGATTTCACGGCACCATCTTAATTTTGGGTGGTTGCATGTTGCATGTTTGTGCATCGGCTACACTATATCGTCCCGTTGAAACTAAAGACGATACGAAATCATGTTCCTCCGTTCCGGACAACTTAAAACAGACTGGACCTAGTGGTCCACTGACCAATTCAACTTATTTGGACTCGTGCGACGAGCCAATGAATAAGAAATTTATCGAGCATTTATTTTTGGAAGAGTCAAAGAATCGACTAAATGACTACTACAACACGAACAAGTTTGGTAAGTATTCGGGAGGGATGAACGGAGGACCCATTTTCATTCCAACCATTCATGAGATTGGGTTCAATTTTCACTACCACACCATTTCAACCCCTGATCTGGTATCGATGATTTAGGAACATTCTTAAATCCGCAATATCACTTCAGGGTGGATTTCGAATGGGTTCAATTACAACCGCATTGGCTGATAATTCTCAAAACTCTACGTTACAGTTAATTCCAATGAACAATTTTCTCAATTAGAGAGTGATGACGAAGGCAAGGACACAATTGGCGAAACGACATTCATGAAGCCAATCAAATCTGTACGAAGTTCCAGCATTTTACATTCCGTCGAAGATCTAAGTACGGACTCGACCTGTGTCTATCGGAAACGAACGCCCGGTTTCGATTCGAATCGTGGAAGCCGTCGCAGGAATAAGGGTGCGTTCAGTACGGACGAGATTATATCGAAAATAACGCCAATTTTGAACAAGGATAATCCGATGGTGGCGAACAATCGGGGATTGAGCAAGAGCATGATTATACCGACACCGGTTAGTGATTTCTGCGAAGCCGAGAATGAAGATGATATCGATGAGCCTATAACTTGTTGCGATCGCATCCAGGCGTACCTGGACCTAACGCTATTACAGGACTCGACGTTTATTCTATTCTGTTTGTCGGTGACTCTGATGTCGGTGGGATGTCCTTACATGTTGTACTATTTGCCGGCTCATGTTATATCCATAGGTAAGTGGTAAAGCTGGTTGGCTTCAGTTGATCCTTGGTGACAACATTGTTCCTATTTTGCAGGCTACAGCAAAAGTGAAGCAGGATATTTGGTAGCAGTTAGCGCAGCTCTGGATCTAATTGGACGACTAGGGCTGGGGTGGTTATGTGACCTGCAGCTATTCGATCGCAAGAAGACCTACGTTGTGTGGTAGGTCAAATAGTCGGAATTGTCCAGGTTTGTCCTCTAATAACATTGTTTCTTCCTCAGCATCCTTGGAGCGGGAACTGCAGTCCTGACAATACCATCAGCCCATTCCTTCTACCTAATTGGATGTGCTGCCGGAACTTATGGTCTATGTCTAGGATGTTGGTATCTTCTAATGCCGGTCCTTCTAGCTGACATCTTCGGAACGGATCGGATAAGTTCAAGTTATGGTCTGGTGCGTATGTTTCAGAGTGTAGGAGCTATTTCGGTACCGCCACTTGCCGGTTTCTTACGCGATCTTTCCGGTAGCTATAAGATTTGTTTCTATTGTATGGGAACGGCAATGGTTTTAGGCAGTGTTCCATTGCTAGTTTGGGCTGTGATGCAACGGAAGAAAGGCTTACTATCATCTTCGAATCGAGATGATACTGAAGATAGCGCTTCACTTGCATAAACTCTTTATTTACTTTGTACTACTCTTGTAAGGAGTTTGTTGGATTGTTTTCGTGTTTTCTGTGAATTTTCGGTGTTAATCAAATTAGCTGGGTATATTGTCGATTAAAAGCAAGCATATATATTTTTTTACTAGATTTGCTGTGTGTTGAAATGATAGTTTGTATTCAAAAATTCAAAATACCTGAAATTGAATACCTAAGCCTAGTCGTGCCATATATTTTGTTACATCAATTTGAATGCAAACGAACTGAAGTTTTGCTGTTGCTTCCGTGAAGTTTGCGTTCAAATATTTCTGGAAAACTGAATTAGGAATAATGGTTCTTACCCTTTTTTATTTTCGAGTAAACGTAATATACGAATTTTCTAGTTTTGAAAAACATTTGACTTTTTATCTATCGAATGGCTGTTACTAGAAGATTGGAGTTTGATACTGGAATCTGGAAATACCAAAATCAATAGTGATTTTTTTTTAAAAAACTAATCATCAAAATTACATCGGTTTCAAAATTTTGAAGCTATACCTACTCAAATTTTTTAAAATGCCTTTATTTGCTCTTATATGAGATGAAAAGAGAGGTAATTGGAGATACTGTAAGTAAGATTACCATACAAAATTTTGCTGAAAAAATAAGTAGAAATAAAAGAAATAAAAAAATATATTTCAAAATGGTTTATGGTGGACAGTAAATTTTTGGAGGTTCATAAATACATTGAATGATTAGACCAAATGGTTATTTCTCCAATTTCTGGATCTAGATTTTGAGGGCTATACTGTTTTGTAACGTAATAAACGGTGGGTGGGCGAATTAAGATTTTTCTTTAACATTCTTTTAATAAATCTAAGATCAACTCATTGCTGTAAATACAGGTCTGGTTAACAACCATTCCACTTATTAGAACAGGTATTGATATTACATAAAAGAATGGGAATTTATAAAATACAGTGGTTGACGCTTATTGTAATTGCGGATAATGTTATAAGTTGTATTTTGTTATCAAAACAGTTGGGTTCCATTTTGCACAAGCAAAATTCATTGCTTATTGGAGGAAGAAGAATTCGGATTATGCTATCATTCGATCTAGATTCCCATTGTGTATAGCAAGTTTTTTGATGGAACTCTTAATCGTTTCTGTTTGTTTATCTTCAAGTTTAATGTAATCAAAAAAGCTGACAAGAAACAGTATCGAAAAAAGAAGGTAAGGAAGGATGATTGTGAATTTACGCTAACCCTTCAGGCGAGCCTCAACCTCTATGTTAGTGGATTTACATTCATCGTTTGAGGCGCGCCTCTGTCCCACCATAAAATCAACCAATCAGATGCGACGTGAAGTCGGAATAGTCTAACATTCTTCAACTTTTTCTTCGACGCACGCATCCATATGTATACACACATGCAATGACGCAGCATGCAATTCGCAGCTCATCGTATTTCTATCATTTCGGCAAATTGCGCCGCTGAGGCATCTTTAGTGTAAATCGCTAAGAATAAAGCCGACGAAAACCGGGTTGCCCTGCCCTTATAGAGCTAGAGGCTACTCTCCTCATGAGCGATTGTAAGTCCACCATGTTAAGACTCTGGCGACTCCACATCTGATTGGTTGATTTTATGGTGTGGTTAGAGGCGCGTCGAAAACATTGAATGTAAATCAACCATGATGAAAATTAAGAGAATTTTGTAAAAGGTTAGTCCTAGGGTTGCATATAACACTTCTTGAATAAACACTTTATATGTTAGATGCTCCGTGCAATCTATACTCAAGCGCAGGAAAATATATGTGAAATTTTTTTCCATCTATTGTTATAATTCGGTTAATGTTATTGTTTTTGGCTGGTCCCAAAGTGATTATAATAAGCGGCAACTACTGTATATTTCTTCTAATAAATTTTGAAAACGTCAATATGCCTTGTAACAAAACTGACGGCAGAACTAGGTATAAAAAATATTTTGTTATTAAAATAATAAAGTTCAAATAATGAATTTTATTAATTTCGGTAAATATTTATAATAGATATTTTTTTCAATTAAAGTACCTACATTCAATTTTGTGTTGAATCAAATATCTAGTTTTTTTTTAATTTAAAAGGATATTGAAATTGTGTGTTGAAAAAAATAACTTATTTTTTTTAAATTTTTATTCATGGATTTCTTCAGAACCCACATTAACGCAGCTCTAAAATACTTGTTATTAGAATAATAATAAAGAAAAATATTATAGTTTAGTATTTTTTGAGTAAATTTAACATGTTAGCTGTTTAATGACCGCCGGCGTGTCAACACGATTTGTGATCAATTTAAATAGCATTGTCAAAATTTTTGAGAAAAACAAAAATTACTAATTTTATGAAATCAACAGAAGAGTATTTAATTATTAAAACGCCTTTTTTTCTTATTTTTTTATGTGGTTTTAAAACAACATCTTTATTTACCACTCGAATGCAGTTCGTAAATACTTTGTTAATATAGTAATAATAATTTCGAAAAATAATTCGAAGACAAGAATTACAGAAAATAGAAAAAAACAATAGTATATATTTATTTTCTTATATTATAATATTTTTTAATTTTGGAAATGACTTCAAAGGCAAAAATCATTTTGTTTAAGGGGTCTTCCTACCATGTCCGCTCGAAAAATGCGTGTTTTTTAAAAAATTCATAACTTTGAAAGTATAAAAGACTTTTTTTTTAATTTTTGGACCCAAGGTATATTACAGTTTGAGGAACGTTTGACATAATTTTTAATAAAAAATAAAAAAAAATGGCGGCGCTGTGCATATTTCCCCGGAGGCCTTCGGCACAAGAGGGGGGATATGATGTCATCGTTTTCTCCATTAATATGCATCAGAAAAGAAAAAATAAAAAATGGGCCTATTCGTGGGTAGTGTAGCTAAAATGTAGCGTAGCGAAATTTTTTTTAGATTTTTTTTGAAATTTTGGTGAGCCGTAGAAAAAAAAATCGCATTTTTTCCTAAGAAAAACGTCGAAAAACGTCAATAAAAAAAAACTAATGTAGCAATCTTAAGAATCCTACGCTACTCTTTTCATAATACTTTTAAAAGTATTGTGTTCAAATTTCAGAGCCATCGGCCCACTAGTTTACGAGATATCGTGTTACGAGTTCCGAGAAGAGTAGTTTCGAGATAAACGTAAAAGAAAGTAGGCTTGTTTGCTGTATCGCAAGGGTTTTTCTCGGTTGTCGTGCAGAAAACGTAGCTGTAACTTCGGCAATTTTGCGATTTTAAATACCGCCAATGGCTTAAAATGTGCGTAACATTTCAAAGTTTTTTATAAAAAAATAAAAAAAAAAATTAAGACAAAAAAATGTCCATGGTAGGAAGACGCCTTAAACTAAAAGGAAATTAATTTTGTTTTGTTAACTTACCGTTTTTTCAATATTTAACGCAGTATAACGCACTTGAACGCAGTTCTTTCAAACATTGTTAATTGTTTGATGTTTGCTCAACTGTGGTGGTGGTATTAATAATACCGTGTATTATCATAACATTAATATAAAAATGAGTTGAAGTAATGAGCTTATACCAATTGACTGATTTTTTTACAATAATAAATTGTTGCTTTATTTTTACGTTGGCTCGGTATGTACTTCGGAAGTTGTAATAAATCAGATTTCAATCAAAAACGAGTTAAAATTTCGTTATTCCGTTATTTGATTGGTTTTTAAATTTTGTTTTAACAAATTAACTTAATTATTTTTCATTATATCCTTAATATGTTTATAGGGACTTAGTCCGTAACTAGTACATTGGAAGAACCTAAAAGCATTTAATATTTTACTATTTTGAAAAATTATAATAAATTGAAATCATTCTTAATGAATTTTTGATTTAACGTGGTATTGCTTTTAAATGTTGCGTATTTAATTTCTAAATAAAAGAAGCATCGATCAGAAAACAATTCCTTGCAAAATTCCAAATTTTGTTAATTATTTTCTCCGTTTGTTAGCCCTGGCATTTTTCTAGGTAGTTTAAGTTGAAAGGTAGATGGCCCTATTCTAGAATAGCTTAATTCTAAGATGGGATAAATATATCCATGATGCTAATTGTACTAAGATACATACTAACTTATCAAGAACCACTTGTTAAAGTTTGAGATTTTTTGGTAGTTGATTCAGAACAAATTTAATTGACATTATTATAAAGAAGCTGTTTGAAGAAAGGTGATTTGAAATTTTGCTAAGAGATCAAAATTTACTTGTCAGACCGACCTAAATCTACTAGGGTTCACAATAGGGATGAGAATCGATTGCTCAACAATCGACTGTTGCAAGATCGATTATTTTAAAATTATCGATTCTGATCAATCGATTTTGATTGCCTTTTGATCAATTAATGGGGTAATTCTTAAGTCCCAGGGTGTCATAAACGTATTGTAGACTTTAAAGGTTGACTGAAGAATTGAAGAGTGAAGTCTCAGTGTCTTAGTTCATTTCAGTGAGTAAGTCGGACTTCACTCACTCGCTAAAAGCAACTGCTTTGCCCATCTCTAGTTCGAATATACAATATTTTCCGAGCAAGTCTGTTCGGTTAATGGTTTGCATATTATATAAATACTTATGTTTAACTTTTGCATTAGTTTATTTTCACAGATATTTAGGCTAAAATTACTAGAGAAGCTATAAAATTCTTTACAATTTAGATACGTTCTTTGAAATTGTTGTAAAACGAGAGATTCGTTTCTAAACAGTTGGAATTACAAAAATATCTTAAGTTAGTATTTCACTATATGCCATGCTGTCAAATATTTGACTATTTTCCCTGTTTTTGTTTTTTGTTTAACACACTATTTTATTTGCTCTGCATAAACTCCATTTCGACGGAAAAATTTGGCAGAACTTTTGGTTAAATTTTTAGATCAGATGGCATATAGTGTAATATTAGGTTAACCACAAATAAAATACGATATAAATATCTAAAAATTGAAGCCAAGGTCTTAGAAACATAAAGTATTTTTTTTATAAAAAAAAATTAATTCATGATTTGATTGTAAACTGACTGTGTGGACAAGGTCCATTGGTGGTTAATCATTATCAGTATTAAAATACGCGAAAAACTACAAAATTCGGATGCAATAAAAATTACTGCGTATATTCTTTTAATTATTAAAGCGTCCTATTTATTTTAATTAAGTTACTTATTTAATTTACATATCAATAAGAATTTAATATTGATTTAGTGATAAGTCTTAAATTGTTGCCAACAAAAATATAAAATATTTATTTTTGCTTACCTACACTTTAGAAAAATGTCTAAAAATTTGCTTAGTTTAATTAAGATAGTAACTATGTTGAATGGTTGTTAAAAAAAGCATGAAAAAGGTTTATACTGATTGTAAGCGAATTAAGGGAAAAGTTAAAAAGAAAAGAACATTTTATAAAGGTATTAATGTGAGACTTTTATTTAATAAAGGTATTAATGTGAGACTTTACAGAAGGCACAGTTTAAATTTTGTTGTTGTGATCAATTTTGTTCATAGAACTATGAAACTAGAAACTAATTATAGTTTGATGAAAAATTTTGCTCCTCGTAAATATGTTGTTTGTTTTTATTTAAGTATTTATAATCCCCTATTGGTGTATTAGTAAAATTTTGAAAGTGATGTTAGACAATATTCTAAATTTGTGAAATTCAGCATTCTGCACTGAATATTAGTTTATGTATCTAAAGTTGTATCCTATAGAATTAGCGATCGTAATGCATCATTCGCAATAAATGAAGAAACCTAAATATATCACAAGTTTTCAAGACTAGAAAACGATAGAAGCAGACTTGATGGCCGTTAGAAAGGGCTCCATTACACCAACCTAGAAATATCTGTTTTATTCTATAGATATGTTGTGAAACGCAAGCAATAGTCGAATGTGCATAATGGCAATTTTAGCTTAACAAAAAAAAAAAAACAACCTCAGAATCAGTACGCTTCAAGTAAAGATATAGTTTCGTTTGCCATGCATATAAAAAAAAAACCTTTAAAAAAATTTAAAAACATTGAAATCAGTTCTCGGAAAAATTAAATCGAATAAAAAATTCAGTAGAACTAGATGTTCAAAGATAAATACACAATACACTTACACTAACACTAACACTTAATTAGAAAATGAAACAACTAAACTAAAAATATAAAAATGCCTTTAATGTTTACATTTCAATCGTCAACTCATTAAAATCATGTATTTTATTTTATTTGACCTAAAGTAACCCTCTTAAAACATTCGAAGAAAAATCGGTATGTAATCCACC
Organism: Beris chalybata; assembly: GCA_949128065.1. Lineage (NCBI taxonomy): Eukaryota > Metazoa > Arthropoda > Insecta > Diptera > Stratiomyidae > Beris > Beris chalybata. The sequence continues at coordinate 16,094,175 of OX421897.1, forward strand.
GATCTTAATAACACTAACAAATACCGTGCTTTATACCAGAAAAATAAAATAAGATCTAGTAACAAAATAAAGTACGCCCTCAACAATTAATTAACTTTACCGAAAAACTTAACACCTCATTCCAAATACCAACAACCGAGACTCGTAAAAAACTCACACCATCACAAAAGAAAAGAACTGAATGAAAAAAAAATAAAATAAATATATAAAAAAAAAAATCTATTTATTTTAAAACCAAAAAATATTATAATTAAAAAGGTAAATTTATATTTTACTTTGAAATGATAAAATTAAAAACATTAATAAAATTCGATATCAGTTTATGAGAATTTCCTTATTTACAAGGTTGAAATAAAAAAATATAAAAATATAAATATAATATATATATGTATATGAAATGTATCAACATTACAATTCATTTAATTAAATGCTCTACTTTCTAATTAAGGAAATTTTTGTATACATAAATGCGATATTAAAATAAAAATTATAATTGAATATTAAAAATAAAAGTTTAAAATAAGAAATAAGAAAAAAAAAAATTTATATATATGTGACGAGAATTTTTTTTTTGTTTTTTAAAACACTGCGCAGAAATAAAAACTTTGTTGTGAGCATAAAAGATTTAATGTCGAATGATTGAAACATGATTGTTGTTTTATTGAAATTTTTAACCTTTATCTGTTTTATTAGTTAAAAGCCTATAGAGTATTATAATTTCAGTCCTGTCCCAAAAATGAAACGTGGGTGGAAAAGAGGTATTTTTTTGTTTATAAAAAAATGTTATAACGACCTATGTTCGGAAGACGCTGAATTCTTGAAATTAGGCATAATAATTTAATAATTTAGCTGTGAGCTAAAAAGGAATATTAAAGACTCAAGTGAAATCGTTAAACCAATAATTAAAAGAAAGTAGGTCTGGTGGGAAGTCAACATTTTATTCGAATTAGTTTGGCACTTATTCTAATATTCCAGATCCTTTGCGAAAGTTTCAAAGTTTCAAATTTTCAATACTATAATTTTTAGCACAGCAATTGAATACAGATACCATCCAAAATCCCTGTAAAAATAAGGGGCTTCCTTCGTTTGAACTCGCAGTAATTCTGTAATTCTTTAAATTGGGATGTAGTTTGTAGAATTAAGTTTATGGCGAAAGTTTTGCGTCTAAATAATTGAAATCCTTCGTTTTCAGAACATTTTGAATTAAAATTGTTTGAATTAAAAAAAAAAAAAAAAATTAAAGGAAAATAGAAAGTCGATGAGAAGGTAAATTTAGATATGATAGATATAAAGAATTAAGATATGAAAGAATTGAGTGTTCTGACAGAGTTTATCTTTACAACTACGGACTCCCCCCCGTCATACTCATTGATGCCCAAAATTACGAATACCGGCATATTTCTTAGGACCGATAAAATGTAATGTTGAGTTTTACTAAGGTTACGGTCCGCTGTGTTCAGTTCCTGCGGGGAAGAGAAGAGGAATTTTTGTTTTATGCAGTAAAGTGTTGTATCGAACTAACTCACCCGAAACATGCATCGAGTAATCCCGTGCAGACGCAGTTTTCACCGGCTCCCAGCTTGGAGTTTGAGGCTAAAAAAAAAACGTAGTACATATGAAATTAATAACGAACTTTGTCTCTGTGGTGGAGGAAGGACTGGTTGATATATTAAAGGCAACAAAAAAACAACCACTTTATTAGCAGGTATGTAAACTAGGTCGTCCATGGAGAAAAAATTCAAAACGCTATTTGGAAAAAATGCTATTAGAACAACAACCCTTGAACATTTTTTGAAACGCGTAAATTCGAGTTTTTTAAACACATATTACCTATTTCTTGAATAATTAACATGTCATTTTCATTAATATAATGCTAAAAAGATCAAATTTTAAAAAAATGTTATTTTTGTTAATAATATTTGAAGTCAAACTGAAGCAATTTTTCACGATTTTCACATTTGAAAATAATTAATTTTTAAATTATAGAAAATAAATCAATGAAAAAATTATTGATTCTTAATAGTTATGCGTTTTAAATAATTTGAAAACCTATAACACTATTTTTTTTCTGTAAAATAAAAATTAGTTCACTGATATACAGCGAACGATGCAGACGTATTGTCCGCGCCAAATTACACGAACGAAAACGATTTCAATCGATTAAAATCCTTTCAAGTAAGAAAAATCAAACAGGGATAAAAAATTGTGGCACCGGACTCATGGGGTCCTAATACTTACTATTCCTGCAATAAGTGTTCCGGTTGGAAGGAACTTTTCCTGTTTGAAAAGAATAAAAACTTATCTGAGATCTACGATGGCTCAGGAACGATTAAACGTGCTCGGTCTAATGTCAATAGAAAAGGAATTGTTATGTAATTTCAGAAAAAATCCCCAATTTTACGACGGCATTATAAGCAAATTGCCAATTTGAAAGATAGACGAATAGACTTAATTTATAACAAATAAGAGATTTAATTAGTGTGAGTTATTTTTTTCATTTTATAGTACGGTCAATAAGTGCTCAATCCTTCCAATTATTCATGTTTTAAGAGTTAGTTGTTCTTTCCGGTGTCAGTGGAGTGAAACTCCAACACGAAATCCCCGACTGTTGATTAATCGCTGTCCCTGAGGACATGACAATTTTGGAAAGAACTTTCACTGGAGAAGCCAGTATTCATAAGATTGTGTTGGACTAGACCTAGGTCCGAAAGAGCTGTTTGTTAAAGATAAGAGCAAAAATAGTGCTAAACAGTTAATACTGACGTAATAATGTTTGGTTGGTAGATTTACGTGGTGGCCCGTCTGCCGAAAACAAACCCTACTTAAGGGGAGGTATCAAGGCCCGAAAAATACCTCAATTTTAAGATTTTTTTTGGATATAAAATAAATATATGTTATATGGAAAACACTATTAATGGGTTATATAGTCAGCGTTCACCAGTAGCCATATTAATAATAATTTAAATACAGTATTGTGGATATATATGTATATATTTTTCCAACGAATGTGATTCCTTTAGCAACAGTACGCTTTCTGATCACTGTTGTTTTTTCTTACTCGTTCTTAACTTTTTTTATGCATTTCCAAAAATTGATCCAAAAATACGCACAAACAAATAGGAAGCAAGTGCAAAAGGGTCAACTGGGAGTTTTATTTTTATTTATATAATTTTATCTTTAATGTTTTGTTTGTGTTGTTAAACCAGGCTGTTCTAGTAATATTGAAACAACTATTGAAAGTTAATACTTCAATGTCACAATAACAAAGCCAAGTTAACATTAATTGGTCTCTCTCATCTTATCAAAAAAATTAGTTGACCCCTTTTTCTACCAAGGGCTTCAATTATAACTTATAAAATAATCTTTTTCTTGTCTTGACTAATGAAACTTGTTTCAGGATTCAAAAAATTAGAATTAGGATCGCAGCATTGCAAGAAACTAAGGTGAAATTGGAAGGAGAGATGGAAGAATTAACAACTTCATTTAAATTTCCCGCTCTTTTATGAACATTTCTTTAAGCTCCCTTCCTGAAGTTTTACTTCTGCATCTCGTGCCTTTTTTCTTTGCTTATATTTCCAGCCAGAAGGCTCCTTTCGTTGTCCTGAAAATGAAAATTTTCCCCCCAATTTCCCTTCAATATTTTCACTGAAAGAGTTGAATAACAAATGGCTCATTTCCTCGATTTATTTAAACCAATTTACTTCTCTTATCATTCATTCATCCAAAACATACATTCCCCTCTAGCAAAAATGCCGTTTGTCACATTTCCCCACGTAATTCATCGGATCGCGTGAAGGCGCGAAGGCGCGATAACGCTCCATGTCTATCTTTTTCTATTGTATAGAAATCATGTTCTGAGCTCTTTCAGCACACAATCAAAAAAGAACCAAGCGCTTCGGCGCCTTGGGAGCGCAAATCGAAACTGCTCCAAATGAATCGTACGAACCCAAAATTGTACTAGCTGATGAACGTTATGCACTGATTTTATTGCCTTCCTTAATTTGGCGCCTTCCTTAATTTGGCGCCTGGATTCAATGTGCCATTTGCACATTTAGTAGGACCGGCCCTGGTTCTGGATAGCCCCCCACGAATTCTAAAGATTCGTTGTCATATAACTTCAAATAAAGAGTTCTAGCGAAATGTTTTACATATATTTTCTGTACTTCCAAAGCGCTGTAACTTCTTTTTCGTAAGCTTCAAAGAAAATATTCATAAGTCGTTATCAACAGAAGTTTTTGGACGGCATACGGAACTTCTAACTTAAAACACTTAAAACTAGTTTTGTTGTGATTCTGTTGAAAGTATATATGTAAAGTTATCAGATTACATTCTTCTCATTTGTTTTGTTAGTTATAGTATGTTAAAATTTTCGCACAAATTGTGTCCGAGTCCTTTTTGATAATACATGTCTCTGATTATTTTTATCCTAGAATAATAAAATATGGCGAGAGGGTTGTCGCAATAAAAATTATCATTGAATTTTTTTTAAACAATCGCCGATGAAAGGTCGCAGTTTTGAAAATTGGTGTCCTCAAAGAATTAGTGAAAAAAATTGATTCCAATTGATTCCAATTGTTTCTATCTAATTTTTTTTTTGATAGTCATAGTAGATATGTTAAAGATTTCCCAAAAAAGGACCTATAATAAGATGAAAACATTATGATCCCGTCACCAGATGACCCCTTTTTTGCTAAGTGTAATCTATGTAGCTAAATTCACACAGAACTTGATTAAATAAAATAGCGAAATCAAAATTTTTTTTTTTGTGAAAACGTAAGCAAATAGAAAATTTGTGAAATTTTATGTATCATCAGAACTAATGGATGAGAAAATTTTGAAAAAATATGCAAACGAACAAATACAATTGCTTGGAATTTTCCAACTCAGTGGAAATACTGCAACTATAGGGCGAATAATACCAGCAATCTGTGAAAACTTTGCTACATTGCTGAAATATTGCCGCAACTAGCACGATATTGTCCTGTATTGCTCCATTAATCGCCACAATAGTTTTGGCAATAATCGTTGGGCAATTAAATGCTTGAAAAATTTCTTTAAAATAAAAAAAAATTTATCACCTTTAGAAAGTAAAAATTAAGCCATTAAATTTTAGCAATATGTAGGAATTTTTGAAAACATGTGCAACCTCCATACACCCACTTAATATCCAAAAATTCTGAAAGAAAAAGAACCCCCTTTAAAAATTTTACTTTTATCAAACTCCATTTAATGACTTATTTTTTATTTTATTTTTCTAATGGGTTTGTGAGGTATCGTAGTTTAAAGTTTTTCACCACCCATCCCAGGATGCTGCTCTTCCCACTCAATACTTTATTTCTAGTCTCCTAGTATATCTACAGTCAGTCTTTAAGTTTCAATTTCATGACATTAACTGTGAAGATATGGATTGATATTGAAGAATGTTTAAGCTCTACTTTCGAGCGTTTCGAACGTTTTGTTTCCCACAAAATTCAATTTCCTAAAGAAGCTATAACATGTCAAATTGTGATTACTAGTTTTCAAGATATAATAGTTTTTATGAGGAGCACACATGTCCGAAAGACTCTTCTTTACCGTCCTTATCTCCGCGGATATTGAAAACTTACCCACTTTGTAGAGCATGTTTTTTCACAAAATACAACAAGAAATCACTCCTTAAAATATTTCCATGTACCGGACACTCTGAATAGTACCCAGAAAACGCACACTAAGCGTACATGTTACAATAAATTAAAGAACCATGTAATTTCATAACACGCTTTTTTATCTACGGATCCCTACAACAAGCAAACGCCACAACAAATAAGTACATATTTACATACCAGTATTTTTATTACTATGCATTTATTATTTAGATAGATAGCATTTATTATTTAATTTATTCTAATCAGTGGCTCTCAATTAAAGATACGCATTTTGAAATATTCAATTATAAAGGACAAAATTGTTATCCTTGAAAAAAAAAAGTTGAATTTCAATTACATTTCTCACTAGTTCTTCAGGTACCTACAAAAATGGTCAAGAGAATCGCAGATGATAAGGTCGATTTTTGGTGGAATGATCCATTTTACTTTTTTATTTTAATATAACAAAGTATAGTGATCGAAATAAAAACAAATTACAAGCAGACACCAAAAACGAAATTTTTGTTTTTAATCCGTCTGTATATCGTCCGTGTTGCGCGAAATCGTTAAATCGTTAAATTCGTCAATCGTTTGGAGAGTTTCCACGCCCATTGAGCTCATCATCGTCAATGTCGCTATAGCTCAAATCAAGTCCTTGCTTCCTGAAGTCATCATCTCCAAATTCCAATTGTCCCGATTTGAAGACCTCGTCCTCCAGCAGCTAAGTTTTAAGATATGTAGCTTTGCTATCTTCATCAACCGAGTACAATATATTTTATTTGCTATCGACGGATCATCGTCGATTGTTTTTGTCTGTTTCGTTGCCGTCTTTTACTAGATTAGCCTCAAGATATGTGAATTGGTACATTCTGTCTGATTAGCGTTCTCTTTCTTTTGTGCGTTATTACTTTTGTTTTACTTTTGTTCATACCTAACCCAACTTCTTCTTTCAGAGTTAAGATTGACAAATACCTCCTCAGAACTAGGGATGAATCTTGCGAGGATGTTATATATCGTCAGCGTATGCTACTAGTTGGGTGGACTTGAAGTAGTGTCCTATTGGTGCCGAATGGAGTTTTTCGGGTGACATTACATACTCTAGTGTCAAGTTGAAAAGCATGGGGCAAGACCATCTCCCTGCCTTAAACCACATTCACTTCGAAAGCTCGTTTTTTATTCTTTGTAAGTTGAAATTTTTTCAGTGGATAAACAGGGTGGATCCTCTTTAAGTGACTTTCCCTTTTGTGGTTAGTTGTAAGCGGAGATTTAAGATATTCTGAACCGTTTATACTAGAAAGCTGAAACTTGAAATACATATATTATATAAAACTTGAATAGTTCGCAAAAATTTGTCGATATTGTTGAAGACGGTGGGAGTGAGAAAAAACGATACCTCCGAGATGGTCGAACGCTGAGATATATTTATTCTAGAGTCTTTCTCGTAAAGGTTAATGTCGTCAGTGAAGCAAGGAAGTGGGGGAATTTTTCTAAAGAATCACGTCTTATATCTCAAGAACTGTTTAAGATAACATAGAAGCTTAGAATTTATACGGGAAAAATTGTAGGGTTTCTGAGATTCATATCTCGAGAATCGCTTATGATGTATAACTAAAACTTGGTATTTACTCGTACGTAGAGTTTTAGGTATAGTTGTGGCAAGTTCTAAAAATTAAACGTAGCTGCGAATCTGCTTGGCGACAAGTAATTTTCGAGAATAGGATTGGGTGCGAAACTACCAGTTCACTCAGCTGTAAATGAGCAGGGGAAGGTGCTGTACCTTGGACCAAATGTACCTCGGTCCAAACGTCAATTCCAACTAACCTTTAGCTGCTGGAAAAAAAGTTTCTTCAATGAAAGATTGCCAAATGCGTAGGCTTTAGTTTCAGTTCATTAAAGTGAGCCTAGAAGATAAATTAATTCAGATAAAACAAAAGAAGTGATTTTTGGACATAAAAGTATTTATTTGTTAGTTCAGTTATTTTTTTTTTCTAAATCGTGTATAATTATTTCTACTGTATAGCAGTTTTAACTGGTAAGACAACTAATTCATCGTGGTCTTGACCGTAAATTTAATCCTTCCTTACCATTAGAAATAATTAAAAAAAATATGTTTGTAGTAATGGGTGATGGGATGTACCTTGGACCCTTTTTTTTTGGTTGTACCTTAGACTATGTAAGCTACATACATTAAAAAAAATTGTAGCCAAAAGGGACTTTCTTGCTGAAATTACATCCTCAGAGGTAGTAGGGGGATTTTGAAGCAGACATCAGCGAATCCTCTTTTATACTACTATTTATTTCAGCTAGACAAACCATTTTCTAAAGTTGCTTATTCTTATTATGAATTTTTCTTGTTTTTTTTAATTTATAACTTTACTAGATTTTTTTTTTTTCAAAGAAAAACATATATTAAATTAAATAAAAGAATGTTATAATATTACTCAGGATTTCGACTTTAAAATTGAATTATTTTTTATAAGGTCCAAGGTACAAATAGCAGCGGACCGAGGTACAACCTATAGTTGTACCTTGGTCCGTTTGAGGTTCACTCCAAAAACCGTTTCAGGATCCACCAAATTTAGTCACAGCAGTTCCAGCTATAATTAATTTTGTGGTTAAACAAATAAGCTTTCTTTTGTACTATTTCCTAATTTACATTTGTTATTGGTTTAATAGATTTAAGGGTTAATGTAAGATTTGGACCGAGGTACAGCACCTTCCCCTACCTGAGTTAAGATCGGGGTAATAATCACGGACGAGCGTGTGGATGACCACTTCACCTCCTAATGTTCCGTTGGTCTCGTAATAAAGTAATTCTAGCATTATGTACTTCAAGGCCTTGGCCCGATTTGGGCTGTTATGCCATTGATTATTGTTATTATAATTAAAATTTAGCTTTTCAGCGACATTCTATTTTCCGTTAATGAACAATTATTGTGATCAGTTCATAGCATATTTTTTATCTGGACTAAGGATTAGCTTATTATTATATTAGCTTATTATGTTTTTATGTCAAATTGGGGTTAATTATTATAAGTAATATAAATAATATTGTGAATCTGTTCCAACAGTCATCTTCGATCCCGTCTATGCTGATGTAACTTACATAGATATACTGTTCATATAAAGCTCATATAAAGCTAATAAAGGGTTTTCCAATAGGGACTTGACAACTTTGAATTCAATTTGTGAACGCACCCTTTCACTAATCATCGAACTGTCACTGTCAATTTATTCAGTAAACTTAACATATTTATCATGGTAAAGTACACGAAAATTATAAAAATTTACTACAGAAATTCGGAGTCGGTGACCGCTACTTTAAGAGCGTTAACTCCGATTTTCGGTCGTAACTCTCGCCCTAGTAGACAGGCAGTAACAAGTTTAGTGCAAAAATTTGAGTCTACATATTCGTTGTGTGATGTTGCCGTGCCAGTGAGACAACGGGTTGGTCGAAGTGTCGAAAATATCGCTGCCGTTGAAACGTCCGTAGCAAATGATCCAAATCAGTCAATTCCACGGCGTTCTCAAGAGTTGGGCATCGCCCAGACCACGTTATGGCGAATTTTGCGTAAGGATCTTGGTTTACACCCATACAAGATCAAGCTGACTTAAGAATTGAAGCCGATGGACCATTTGAAGCGACGTACGTTCTCCGATTGGGCTCTGGAAAAGATGCGCCAAGATGATCAATTTCTTCGCAAAATCATCTTCAGTGACGAAGCTCATTTTTGGCTCAGTGGGTTCGTCAATAAGCAAAATATGCGTTATTGGTCTGGTGAAAATCCACATGTGCTTCATGAAAAACCACTTCATCCACAAAAAATAACTGTTTGGTGCGGTTTGCATGCCGGCGGCGTCATAGGGCCATATTTTTTCGTCGACGATAATGATCGTCACGTTACTGTGAATGGTAATCGTTATCGCGCCATGATTACCGATTATTATTGGCCCGAATTGGAAGATATGGACTTGGACAACATGTGGTTTCAACAGGACGGTGCCACAAGCCACACAGCACACGTTACAATCGATTTATTGAAGAGTAAGTTTGATGAGCGTGTTATCTCAAGAAATGGACCAGTCGATTGGCCGCCTCGTTCGTGCGATTTAACGCCTCTGGACTTTTTTCTTTGGGGCCACGTCAAGTCGTTGGTCTATGCCAACAAGCCGACGACGTTGGAAGAGCTCAAAGCCAACATTGAACACGAAATAGCAGCCGTTTCGGCCGAAATGTGTGGCCGAGTCATCGAAAATTGGGTCCAACGAATCGACCGCTGCAAACGTGCCCGCGGTGGCCATATGAACGAAGTCGAGTTCCATTCATAAATGTTTTGATTGTACTTCAACCCGATAATAAAGTTTTTGAAATATCTCAAATGGTTTGCATTTTATTTTGAAAAAAAGTTGTCAAGTCCTTATTGGAAAACCCTTTATAAAGCTGAGCTGAGCTCCCAAATATTTGGCTTCTTACTTAATGATCCAGACGTCGGGTTAGGTGAAATAATTGAAGTCCTTGCATTGTTTCGACAAATTTCATTAATAATAATGATAGTATTTATTCATTGAACATTTCGATTATAAACTTATAGTTATTCGTTATACCTATTAACAGTAGAAAATTATTCATTTTTATCGGTTAAAAAATGTTTAAGTTTACTTTCTCGTTGACCTCGTTATCATTTTATCCGGAAAAATGATAGTGTTCTACTGATCAACTAAATGAATTTCTACTGTTTAACTAAAAGTATATTAAAAATTTACAATTTAATTTAATTTTCTCTTTCACTCATATTTTTAATGTGTTAGTTGGTTGTTTCTGAACCATTTCTTTTTTTCTGCGACTTTTTTTTTATCTTCTCATGCTTCTAGCCATTCCCCCAAAATTTAAGTACGACTAGTTACTCTAAGATGGCAATAGTAAAACCCTAGACACATTTTTAGTACACCGAAATATCCATATGAGATACGAATGGGTTTGTGCTTCGGATTATACAGATACTTAAAATTATAACAAAACTTAATCGCATTGAAAAAAATATTAAGCGGTCCGAGATATAGAGGGTTATTCAATAGGTACAGTAAGACCCCGCTTAACGCTGTTTCGTTTAGCGCTGTTTCGGTTTAGCGCTCTTTTATTTCAACCCGGGGATTCCCCGAAATTGTGCGCAGCGCTAGATTTACAAATATGTGCTTGTTTGGTGCGGTGCTGTAAGCAGAGGTGTAGCTAGGGGGCAGGGGGGTACATATGTCCCTGGGCGCCACAGCTTAGGGGGCGCCAAAATGAGCTAACTTTTGTATTTTAATTTTATAAAAATGAATGTATTTTAAAACGTGAGATGTTAAACGAAAAATTAAAAATCTTGAATGTTCAAAAAATTAGTGACATTACAACCCTGGTCTGTAATCTGTATAGACATCAAGAAATCGCACGTATATTAAAAAGCATAATTGATAGACTTCAACAAGAAATATCAGTACGGTTTTCACGTTTAAAAAACCTTAATACCAAATTTGGATTTCTGCTAGACGTAAAAATTCTTCTGGCTGAGACAAACATCGATTCACTTCATCAAAATTGTTTAGATTTTGGAAATTTCTACGACACCGACGTCAATGGTCACGAATTGTTCACAGAAATCGGAGTCTGCAAAATGCTGCTCAATACCCGGACTGAAATTCTACCAGAAACTCCCTTAGACCTTCTTGGTTTTATTGTATCATGTGGAGATGACGTGTTTCCCAATATGCGTATTTCACTGCAAATTCTTTTAACAATTGCTGTTTTAATTGCAAGCTGTGAGCGGTCTTTCAGCAAACTAAAGCTTATTTTATTATATTTACGTACTTCAATGGGACAAGATCGTCTGAGTGATCTTGCACTCCTTAGCATCGAAAGACAAACCATTGTTCTATTAATTTTGACAACGTAATTGATGAGTTTGCGACAGTCAAATGGAGGAAGATCAATTTATAGTAGAATTCCAATTCATATACAGGGTGTTTCTAGTATTCAGGTTCAAACGAAAATGGGAGATAGAGGAACTTGTCCTGAGTAGAAAATCGTTCTACACATACTCCCGTTTTTGCACCGTTAAAGAGATAGCTCGATTTTAAGGACGAAGGGTTTTCATCGTACCTGTGATCACTGTTTGGTCTTTAACTTCTGCTGTACTTAGCGTTACGTAATAATTCTGGGCTCGTTGGAAAGGACACAAATTCTTCTTTTTAATTGCTATCAACTGTGTCAATCAGTGTTATACTTTTTGGGAAAAAATTAATTTAAATGGCACAAAAGTAATACAAAATTAATAAAAAATACAAAAAAGTCCTGTTCTCTCCAAGAAGGACCTGATTAACCACCAAATTTTATTACATTTTCGGAAAGCCTATAAAATTTCACCATACGTTTGATAACAGAATTTCTTCATAGGTTGAATTGTAAAGGAGCGGGGATAACAGTTATCAAGCACGTTTCCTTCAAGTAAATCTGGTTTGACACCCGTCATTCGCCGAAGGAGTATGATTAATAATAGTGAAGACGAAATAAAAGAGTTGAAGTATAGAGTAAGAGTTGAAGTATACGTGCTTGATAGCTGTTAGCCCCGCTCCTTTACAATTCAACCTAGAAAGAAATTCTGTTATCAAACGTATGGTGAAATTTTATGGGCTTTCCGAAAATGTAATAAAATTTGGTGATTAATCAGGTCCTTCATGGAGAAAACAGAACTTTTTTGTATTTTTTTTTTATTTTTTATCATTTTTGTGTCATTTAAATGAATTTTGCCCAAAAAGTATAACACTGATTGACACAGTTGATAGCAATTAAAAAGAAGAATTTGTGTCCTTTCCACGCCGTACGCTGACGTACGGTGTACCCAAAATCGCTTGAAGGCTCCTAGCTCCCAAACCCCTTTAAGATATTAAATTAAAATTTAGTTTATGAATTGATTGGGTAGGCTTCTAGAAGTGACCATATTTTGAAGGGTGTGAGGAGCGAACGCGAAGCGTTTTAGACCGAAAATTTTGGTTTCTAGATCTCAGCAACTGCTAATGCTTGGAGGCTGAAATTTGGAATTTGTATAGAACTTTTATAGTGGACTCATTTGCAAAAAAGTTGCCCTTCACCCAGAAGGGCTGTGAGAATGGGGGGAAAATAATGTTGCAGTACGGGCTCATATAAAAAAGGTAAAACTTAATAATGTTTAAAAAAAAAATGTTGGTGTTTCTACAGAAGCGTATCCGTAAGTTCTTCAATACAATGTAAACAGATTGTAAAAGATTATTGTATCTTAAAAATTCTTCATTATTAACAAATAATAATAAAGGAAAAATCTGCATTTGTCGAAACTTGAAATTTTCATAGAATATCCAAACTAGACGGTAGGTATATTAAGGCTGGAAGAGTTATTCAAGGAAAATATTCGAAACGAGAAATGTTACAAATCTGAGGCTGAAAACTTTTAACATATTTATTGGCAGGGTGTACCCTCTAAGACGTTCATATGAAACTCCCTAGACTTTGGAAAATTTTATCCAAGTTTGAATGGAAACAATCTTTAAAAAATTAATATTATCATATTGTATTTATAGCAGTTCCTTTATCCAATAAAAAATATTAAGTTTACTCTCTTTTTGACTTCATCAGCTATTTTAAAACAAATCCAACAAAAAGCTAAGACAGAAACCTTGGGATAAACAGTATCTTTACAAGGAAAACTTGGTTTTCATCCAGGATACCATTTCGAACAGGGATGTCATTTTGGGGGGGGGGGGGGGCATGGTGGGCATTGGCCCCCCCCCCCTGAATTTTGTTTTCTCATATATTATATATAAAATATTTATAAAAATATATACATTCATAACATCTTGCCCCCCCCCCCCCCCCCCCCCATGGAAAAAACTGAAATGACGTCCCTGATTTCGAACTATCGGTCCACCAGGAAATCATCGTAATAATAAGGTAGTAAAAGTCCATCAGACGGATGAAGGTTGAGTTCTTGGGTGGCTAAAATTTTTCTTCGAATTGTAAGAATAAAAAAAAGTCCTACCACAAATACCTTCACTATTCGCCACCCGTATTGAAAAATTCCAAAACATCTCGTTAACTTTGCGTTCGATACCTTTTCGATTGCCCGCATCTTCTTAATTCCAACGGGATTGGATTAATTATGACCCTTTAATTGGCGCCCAGTTAATGTTATAGTTTCTGTTTGGTCGGCACTTAAGTGATCATCGCTGTTAATCCAATTAGGTAGCTGCTCCATGCCAATGTAATGATCCAATTCACCTTCCCGTTTCTTTCTGATTATCGCACGGCCAAGAATGTCAAACGTGCATATCGCTTGTAATTAGAATCTTTAATTGACTGAATATGAAGATCGTTCGAAGATCACCTGAAGATCTTGAATAGTTGCCGGGGCTGGTTGAATATTCAAAGTAGAGAAATTAAGACAAAATTACGAGACCACAAAAGACCGTATTGGATATGTGCGTTGGCGGTTAAAATTAATGATTTTTTATTAATGAAGACGCTTAAGATCGTTATCGGTCCGATATAGATTCAGAGTATCAAAATCGATTTGGTTGTGTTATAGCCGGCAAGGACCGCATGACCGCCCGACGATAGGCCGGTTCCGTGGCAATGGAAATTATATTAACCAGAATATTGCTGTCCTCTGCAAGAAGTTAATTAATCGCACGCAACGCGTTTCGTAATAGACCACAAGGTCTTCCATAACATTGCGCTGACAACTAGCCGTTATGGCAGTAAACTACCAGGGCCTTCTTGTTAAAGTCGCTAAGTCAGAAGCACCCCACTGGCTTGAAAATTAGTTGACACAAGGCGTACACGGCAGTTTTCAAAGTCGAGCGCGTAAATCACTTCCATGGACGTAGTTGCAGCCACCATACAGACGGGTCTGACATAGGGGCACCTATTAAAAATCCGCTCCATGGATAAGACCTCACCGTAGTTCGCGACTAAAAGTAGTTACAGCAAGTAGCAAGAAGCATATGGGTGGCATCTCATATTCATATTACAACCTTACAAGAAATTTGCATGTTCCCCGAGCAAAGGAGTTTCACTATAGTTGGATGAGCGTCGACTAGTTCCATACGTGCAGAGCTCGCTGCAGTTTCCGGAAGTAGCTGATAAGGCAGGTATGTGCTTGCTTAGCTGTTTTGCTATTTGCAGCAATCTTACGTGGATTGTTGCACTATTGCACCCATAAGTGCCCGCGAAATGCCTAGCTGGGGTGCAGCACCGGAAAGTATCGTCCACACTTCATTTATTACGAGATTTGTTTTTATTTTTCACCTGGTGCCTACTTGAAAATGACTAAGAAATAACTCGGTGGAATGTAAGTACCTACGTACTCGTACTTAGAAATTCCTCAGCTATTCATTCAATCGGACAGATTAGAAAATGACCCGGCAATTTTACAAAGAGCTTAGCAGCTACTTAACGATTTGGAGTTGTGTTTTTTCGTGAAATTTAGTATGAAAGCAGCTTGTTGACCATATCAAGTCGTGGACATATTTTTACGTTATATATTTATAATAGAAAAGCACAATTTTCAGCGACACGCTGACCGGTAGGAACTGATTTTTTTCAAAAACAAATCGATCTTGAAAAAACGAATTCAAGGTCTTATTTGCCCATGACCACAATTTAAAATTAGCTGAAGATGTTTATTCAAGAATGTTATAAATAACAAATTAATTTATATCCTACGAATGACATTTTTCAGACGCA
This sequence comes from Beris chalybata, assembly GCA_949128065.1. Taxonomy (NCBI): domain Eukaryota; kingdom Metazoa; phylum Arthropoda; class Insecta; order Diptera; family Stratiomyidae; genus Beris; species Beris chalybata. The sequence continues at coordinate 16,109,556 of OX421897.1, forward strand.
CGATAGAGTTACCACGTTGAAACAGGACGGTGTATTCAAAACGTTTCAAAGACGATAAAGCTAATCGAGCGAGCTCCCCATCTAGCCTCCACACAAAAGTCCTTCAAAATTGTATCCACTTACTATTTGTAATTCACTGTGAGACAAGAAACCGTGCAACCAGTATTCTATAGGAATTATGGGTTCGATTGAATTCCAATAAAATAACCCAACTCCTTCCTGTACACAAGTACGTCCTTAAGGCACTTGTTCACCATTATTCGCATAGCTTCAGATCGCTTCAAAGTTGTATCTCAGATTTAGATATACCTACCTTGTAGCTTGTACCCGCGTATGTTAATTTTACAATAGTAGTAGATTATGAAGAGTGTCGAGCGAGTACTTTGTGAAGCTTCGATACAAAAATCATTGAAAAATGCGTGCATTCATCGTTGGGAAGCCAGTGCAATTCAAGAAATTGTTGATTTAGGTAGGCGAAATCTTACGCGAATTAGTCTGTAGTAAAATCAGTATCTAAGTCGAATTTGTTAGTGATTAGTACAATCCCTTCTTCAGATTACTGCCATATACAAAAGTACTTAAGCTTGTATTACACTGTTTGACCAAGTGGTCAAATTGCAGTAATATGCGATGCGAAGTAGGCAAATACAAATAAATCTCACAGTATTTATGCGGTCAAATTCACTATTTTGCATAACTTACCACTGCAATTTGACAGTGTAATACTAGCTTTAGTATGCGACAATTATAGGAATCTATTGAGCTAGGAATTAGAAATTGTTTTCACAATTGGAAACACCATTTAAACTTTTTGCAAATAGAAACAAGAAAATAAACCACTCCTTGAACGCCAACCTTACAAAGAGGTCTGTAAGAAATGTATAACCGTTGAGATATGAAGCTAATACTTTACATGATGCATGATTTAGGAAAAAAAACAGAGGTTGATTGTCCTTATTAATTAACAAATTCACTCTAATCTTTCCATACAAAAGTACCAAATTAAAAATCTGACAACAGTCTAGGCGCAACTTTATTATTTTTCGGTAGAAGTTCGAAACGCGTTGAAAAGATATTCGATATCTGATTAGACCTGAGAGATATGGCAGAATTCATGATAAGGTATACAACCCCCTTTCCACCTCTCAGGAGTCGAATTTCAAAAAATCTTGAAAACACTTTCTAGGTATTCAGATGAAGAATCCTTAGAATAAAAATGAATTCAATATTTGGGGATACTAAGTAGATACTTTGATGAAAATCGTGAAAATATATGCATTCCATTTTCACTGATAATTTTTTTCCCCCTTCCGAATACCAATGGATATTAAATTTTTTTTTCATCAGAACCACTTGTCTAGTTGATATACATTTACAAACCGAGTTTCAACTTTCTAGCATAAGCCGTTCTATAGTTAGGAAAAACTCCCCCACCCCCGTATCATACTACCCTATACAAAATTATACAACATGCCAGTACTATAGCTCCATCTAAATACCAGGTCTCAGCTTAATATCATTATAGGTTCTCAAGATATAATAATCAGATCCTTTTCTGTTTCACCCTCCCCCGCACTCACCGCCCACACACTCAAAATTTTTGTTTTTGCTATGGGTCTATTACCCCTACGTTTGGTAAATATTTCTAGTATCTCTATCTTACACTGTTCTTGAAATATGAGACGTGAATTTTTAGAAAAATTCTTTTCCCCTCCACTTTCATGCTCCCCTGCCCCCTCAAAAAATTTTACCTTCAGCAAACTCCATTTGTCAACCTTTACTCACAAACCGAATATAATTCTTTAGTGCAATTCATTCGTGAGATATCGTAACTAAAAATTTATCACCCCCAACCCCCGGACGCCTCTGCTTCCACTAAAAAATTTGATTTCGATCTATTCTCCTAGTATATTTACAGATACTGATAAACTTTCAATTTTGTGACATTAACTGCTTAGGAGATATGGACTTTAGAATGTATTGATCTTGGCTTTTTTGTGTTTCGGACTCAAAATACTCCCCCATCCTCTCACACTCACGCACCCCTTCACTTATATCGACAATTTTGTCAATGGGTCCACTATCAAAGCTTTATATAAATTCCACATTTCAGCCTCCAAGCATAAGCGGTTGCTGAGATCTAGAAACCTCACACCTCCTCCTCACACCCCTATCCGTGAAAATAATGTCAATTCAAGAGGTCTATCCAGTCTACTCATCCAGTATACCCATTCAATTTAATAGCTCAACGGGTTTGGGAGCTACGAGCTTTCAAACGATTTTGCGTACAGCGGTCGACGTACGGCGGACAGACGGACTGAAAATTTTATACCTTTTTTTCGTGTCTACTAGTCATGGAACGTGAAGAAAAATTTTGATGGTAGCCTTTTTTTTAAAAAAAAATCAATAACAATGAATTATTAATACAGTAGACTCGCGAAAACTTGAACATCGAAAACTTGAATCATCCAGTAACTTGAACAACCGATTTTTTACATTACTAACTCTAAAACTTGAACATACAGAAAATTAACGCTCTAAAACTTGAACAATGCATTAAGTGTAAAGGGGAGAACAAGGAAAAGTAGTAAAAACATAAATAATAAAGAATAAGCAATAGTATATGATTACGACAAGAATTGTCGGGGCTTGTCCTACGCACAACTCACGACTATTCTTATATCTGTGTAGCCTTCCGTTCAGATTTTCTTTCTAGATTGAGTTAAAGTTTAATTTTTATATTTAATACTTAATTTGGATGTGGGTAATAAACAGTAGGACCACACAGAGCCGAACATCGAACATCAACTTCATTTTAAATATATGTAAATAAACACTAAATAAACTGAACATCTTTCCAATAACTTGAACCTCTCGTTAACTTGAACTTTACTGGTTTATATTAGTTCAAGTTTTAGCGAGTCTACTGTAATAATAATTTAATATATAAAAATACAAGCATTAAATGGTCGGGTTCGATGGAAATCTACACCACTCATACGATTGCGATGAAATTTTGGTAATTTGTTAAGGGTACGCCAGCGATGGTATCTGCGTTAGCAACCTCATTTAACAGTTGGTGGTTCGCGAGTTATTTCAACATTTGAGTGTTTTTCATATGATTTAGTGGCAGTTTGTTCGTTTTCGGTGTATTAGTTACGCCTTCCTATTACTAAATGGTAAAGTTGGACTATGGATGGTGGATAGAGGATAGTGGATGAAGTATGGAGGATGGTGGGTGGGGAATGATGAATTGAGGATGGAAGATGGGGGATAGAGGATGGAGAAACAGGACTAATGGATCAACAGGAGAGACGGGAGTAACAAGGGCGATGGAACACCGTGAGCGTAGTGGGCGTAGCCGCGGCACGCAGTTAGTTAATAATAAAGTAAAAATTGTTTTTGTGTCCATTTTGACGGCTCGTTCAGAATTTTAAAATGCTCCAAAAATTATTCTTAAGTGCTCTAAACGTAGTAAAATTTAAAATGGGAAAAAAATTTAAGTAAATTTAAAGCGTAAGAAAATAAAAATATGTTAAACCCCAATTACAATAAAATTCACACTATCTTCATAATTGTACTAGGATATCGAATGTGGCCTGGATCCGTTTGGAATAATTCGATAAATATTTTTTCCAAAATACGCCACTTTTAGAAGGTCTCAAATTACTTTTTTGAATGAACCTGTTACACTACATGGCGTCAATCACTATAAAATTATAGACTGGTTATTTTTTTTTTTTTTTAAAATAATTTAGTGTTATTTATCACAAACGCATAAGATGAATACCGTGAGCTAAAAATTATTCTCAACAGGTTCTTATATTTACTACATTTTATTAATGATGGCTATAAATATCCCAATAATAATCTCACCAAGCGATGATAATATTTTTTTTTTTATTTTTTATAATGATCGAATATTATTCTGAAAAAGTAATGAAAATTCAGGAAAAATATCTTACGTTTGGCTATGCAGCGTATACAGTATAATATTGTTGTCGCCTATTATATCAGAATGATAAGAATCTAAAATTTATGGCCATCGATCAGTGACCGTGTATATTGATCTGATCGGTGATCCCAGGTAATAGTGTAGTAAAAATAAGCAGTGTGTGCCGCCTTGAATTCTTCTTGCATTGTACCGTGGCGCATATATTGGGAAACACGGTAATCACTAATCTCGATCTTTGGTGTTTTGAAGATCATCGATGATCGACACTGGCGATAAAATTGATTTTTTTTTTCTCATAATGAAATATTTTCTTTAATGATATTTTTCGGTGTTTTTCGTTGTGGGTTTTTTTTTCACTCGATAACTTCTTCGATCGTCACTTTAGAGAAGCTGCTTAAGATCGTTTACGATTATCACAGAGGATCACTTTCGTTCCGGTGCGTCACTGAATTCGTTCCAAAGTTGAACTGTTTTGATGTTTGGATATAGAAAAAAAAAGAACTGTTTCAGTGTGATCTTTTCTAATCATCCGTAACCGATAACATTGATCTGCTCTGTTATGAGAAGGTTTTTTTCTTTTAAAATTTTCGATAATGATCGCAGTTTTGGTCGACTTTTACGAGATCGTATTTTACCTTTATAACGAATATATTCTATTCTACATTAAAATGTACGATTAGATATTATGTTGATCGGTAGATTAATTGCTCTCAATTCAATTTAAATGGATTTCTACTATTTAATGTTATTAAGAGTGGATTCTATGAAGGTGATCGCAGCATTCGGTTTAAGGTGCAACTGATAGTGTAAATGTGGAGTGCGTGAAACAGATTAGGAGAACTGGTTCTTTCTTTGACATAATAAAATTTTATCTACACTACGGCAAGCAAATTGAAATGTTGGTATAAATTAGGTGTGAAACATGAGAATTATTATCGAATTTTCTTGAATAAATTGCTCAATCGCCGTGGTCGCTTTGAAAATGGTTATTACATAGTTTAACATTTCGATATTATTCTTGTTTTAATTTTATTGGCCACATAAATGTTGTGATCCATCGTCAAGGATGTTCATATTTGAATAAATACATTTGCACGTTGCATCAATTCCGTTAATGATTAGTTAGTTAATTAAATTAATCTTATGTTAGAGGAAACAAAGTGGAAATTTCAAAATTGATATACATTTTGTAGACTAAACAAATAATTTATAGTTGTTCAAAGAGATATTTCTGTTTTTACGTCGGAATTTTAAATTATATAAATTCTACACCGAATTCGGATACTTTAATAGTTTTAATTAATAATGAAATTTCAGAATTTATAGATACGGATGCTTGTAACGATTATTAGCACTAGGAAAGATTTAGAGATGCATAGTAAACAATGATTCTTAATTATTCTTAAGTTGCCTTAAAAATGAATTCTTCATATATGTTGGTACATAGTGTTTGTTACTCTAGATAAAATCAAAACATATAAAATTAATTTAGTTTGAAAATTTTGTAACGCGAAAGAAAGAAAGAAAGAAAAATTTATATATGAATTTTGTTCAAAGATCTTAGTCGGTCTGTCTGTCTGTTCCTCTGTGGGCCAGTGTGCGTCTGATCATCTGTCCATCTGGCAGTCTGTTTGGCTGTCTGTCTGTCTATCTTTCCGTTTGTCTGTCTGTCAGTCTGACTGTTTCTCCATTTGTCCGACTGTCCGCCTGTATATGTATGTCCGTATGTCCGTCTATCCATTTGTTCATCTGTTCGTCTGTCCACTGTCTGTCTTTTCATCTGTCGGTCAGTCCATTTGTCTGTTCGTTAGTCTATCTATCAGCCTGTTTTTCTGTCTGTCTGTTAGTCTGACTATTTCTCCATTTGTCAGACTCTCCACCTGTCTGTCTGTCCGTATGTCATCTATCCATTTGTCCGTTTCTTCATCTCTCCGATTACCCATTTATCTGTCTGTTCGTACGTTTGTCTGTCCGTTTGTCTATCTGTATATATCCCTCTGTCACTCTATCCGTCTGTCTCTCTGCTCTTTTTGTCTGATCCCATTCTGTCTGTCTGTTTATTTTTCATATTTTCTAAATCTTCATCGAATAATGCTTCTAATACTTCGTCTTCAAAATGTTTCGATACGCCAGAGTGTCCTTTATCTTTAACATCAAAATCATTTTAATTAAAGCGTCGAAACTAATCCCCGCATTTTTTCCGATAAACCATGATCACTGCAAGTCTCCACATGAATTCTATGTACTTCAGCTGGAGATTTTTTTTTTAAAATAATGCACAAATACTGGTTTTTTGACACCAAATACACTTTAAACAAATATACGTACACACTTGGGCGGAATAACATACAAATACTGTCATTTCAAGTATTTATAATGGCGGAGTTTCGCGATGAAGTTGGATGCGAAAAGGCTAAGATAACACCATCTATCGGGAAACGACGAGAAATTATTCAAGACCAAATATTGTAAATAAACTGATTTTAGGCGCATGTTCAAACAAACATGAAAGGATGTATATGTATATGAAAATGAGTTCGATTATTTTGATTTAACAAAATTTGTAAATTAAACTTGGTTTAGTATCAACAAATTTTAGATATGTTTTCTAAGCGATTGATGCCCTGCCCTGGCCACGTGGCAACGATAGTAGCTAATTGTCTGGCATTCGAATATTAAGCACACGACTCAAGACATTACTTATAGCTAATCTAGCTATATCGGTTTAAGATTATATTGAAACAAACATATGTACGTTCCATCAAAAATCGCAAAAAAAGGCTAATTTTGTGACCTTACCACCGCCGATTCTTTTGAAAAATTTTTTGATTGAAGAACTAGTGAAAAAAAAAAAAATTTTCAATTTTTTTTTTCTATCTCATTTTTTAGAGTTAGTAGAAAGAAAAATATAATTTCAGTCTGTTTTTCTATCTAATTTTTTTGATAATTAGTATGTTAAAGATTTCGCAAAAATGGTGTTCAAGTACTCTTTGAAAATTCATATCTCTGTTAGTTTTTATCATTGAATAATAAAATAGGACTTCAAATCAAATCAAATCAAATATATCCTTCAATTTTTTTTCAAGGATAACAATTTTGACCTTTATCCTTAAATATCTCAAAATGCAATTTTTATATTTTTTTAATTTTTTTATGTTTTGTGTATTATACTGTTTTTTTAAAACATATCAAAAAATCAACTTGGGATCTCAATGGGATCGGGGGGAAAAAAATCGAAGAACATCAGTGCTTCTCAATTTACTATACAGAAAAAGGGTCGTTCCATCAAGAATAGCCAAAAGTTTAACCTTACCATCGCAAAAAATTTAGCCTTACCATCGCCGATTCTTTTGAAAATTTATCTACTCGAAGAATTAGTGAAAAAGTCTTCTTTGAAAATTCATATCTCTGGTAATTTTAATCGTAAAATAATAAAGTATGGCTTATTTTAAAGATTTTTGTTTAAAAACTTCTGTGTATATTTATATGCCTTTTATTAAAATATAACAATAATAATAATAAAAAAAATTTCAAAAGAATCGGTGATGGTAAGGTCACAACTTTTGCGATTTTTGATGGAATAACCCACGTGTGTTACCCCTTCAATTTTCAATCGAAGTATCTACTGTAATATATAGGTATATTAAATTTCGCTGTGTGTCTAGAGCATAAATAGGGAATTAATTAATTTGGAAGCTGATTATTTTAAGCAAAATAATAATCTTGAGTGAAATATTTTTTTTTATAAATTATAGTTTGAAAGCTAAGTCGTACGATATCTTCTACATTTATTTGAATAATAACGACTTAAAATTCAACGAAATATATCCAAAGATCAGCCGGAACGCTAGATTAGATTTAATAATCTCATAAAAACTATCTTGTGAACTGGCATACCATTTGGTCGATCCTGTCAAAAATACTTTATTCTACAATTAACAACTTAGAACCGATCTCGCCGGGAGGATCGCATGCCACTGTGCTACTGCGCCCATATTTCTCGATTCTAGCCTACTCACCTATTCAAGACTATCGCGTTGATTATCCCTTTCCAATATCCCAGCAACTTAGTGCACCTACTATAATTTATGGTACCGATGCCGATCATTCACCTGAAGATTCACCTCGAATAGCCAGTCTGCATTCTTCGGGAGTTCGTCAAACCTCATCCGGTCTGAAAATCGACAGTAAACGAAACCGAGGCATACCACAATTTTTATCTATTGAACCAGATTTTATTTATCGAAATGCATACCTGATAGGTTGGTACTACCAATTTGTAACCGATCTTCTCTGAAGGTAGAGGGAATGGAAGTAATCCCATGGTGTGTCCAACCAAGAAAAACAGAAGAGACTTGCATGACATTTTTGTAAGATGAGATCGTAAAGGAGTATGTAAAGCATAGGCTAGAGGCTATTGAGATATCAATCCAATCATCTGAAAAACAAACGATCAGTGATAGCATCACTTCACTAGGAAGGAAATTAATGATGATCCAAGTTCAATCCACTTTTATACGATCGTGGATCAATTCGATGAGTTGATTTTTTTTTCCTTCACCGGTACGATCACTTTCTGTTTCGTAACTTCTTTTTCTTAACGTTAGGTGCCATCGATAATATCGAATTTCGTTGCGGGATAGGCTTGGATTAATGCATTTATGCCTTCCTCGAAACTCACTAAAACAGTTCTTAATTACTGGTCTAGATTTCTCGAAGACGAAATCACCTGAATCTTCTGTAACGATTCCCTATAAAAAGAAGCAACCTGACTCCATCGTGAAAATATGCATCTAACGGTAGAGATCCAGATGAAATTATTCTTTGACAATTTACCTTGATTACGAATAATTATTAACGCGATCATCGCTTACTGATCGGTATGTGACTTGAAGGTGAAAATCGTGTGTAGGTGGCGGCTAAAGGCTTTATTATAGTGGAAAACCATCGTGAACTCATTCGCGCTTTAATTTAAAGAGGACTATTGGGTGATCTCATTACTTAATGACTAAACTGATGAATTTGCATTAAATTTAATTAATTCGGTGATTCATGAATTCGTTTTCTTGTTGACATTTTTATGAAAGAGGTAAATGGGTGGCGATTTGATCTTCCACTTCAATAAACACTTATTTACACAATAAAGGTTTTTGAGAAAAAAAAAGATTACGATTATTAGAATGGGGTAAGTACTATTCGTTTATTATTTTATGATGTCAAGATTCTATTCAATTATTCACGCCTATTTTTGGGACATTTTTGTACGAGGTACGCAATGAAGAATATTGTTCTTATTCTCAAAAGTCTAGATGATATCATCATTGATAAGTAATCAGTTTAAGCCCAACAAACGCAATAAATAATATTTGGGTGTTCTGAAAAACAAGACATTCCTTAATTACGAAACTCCTTATGAACGTCTTCAGATAAGTTCTATACTGAAGTCCTGGAAAAACGAATGATGATTCAAACTGCATGCAATTTGTGCACTTAAAATATATAAGGATTAAACTTGCTCATTTCATTCAGAGCCCTAATACAGAATTACTAAATTGATGTTATGAATTTAAGATCAAAATATGGCAATGTTTTGGTATTTTATTCTTAATTGCAAACCCTCACAAAGAAAATAGCTAAATCAATCAGAAAATTTGAGTTTTCTCCAATGACCCAGGGAGAATTTAGCTTACCATGGACATTTTTTTGTCTTCATTTTTTTTTTATTTTTCTATAAAAAAATTTGACATGTTACGCACATTTTAAACCATTGGCGGTATTGAAAATCGCAAAATTGCCGAAGTTACAGCTTCGTTTTCTGCACGACAACCGACGAAAACCCTTGCGATACAGCAAACAAGCCTACTTTCTTTTACGTTTATCTCGAAACTACTCTTTTCGGAACTCGTAACACGATATCTCGTAAACTAGTGGGCCGATGGCTCTGAAATTTGAACTCAATACTTTTAGAAGTATTATGGAAAGAGTAGCGTAGGATTTTTAAGATTGCTACTTTAGTTTTTTTTTATTGACGTTTTTCGACGTTTTTCTTAGGAAAAAATGCAATTTTTTTTTCTTCGGCTCACCAAAATTTCAAAAAAAATCGAAAAAAAAATTTCTACCCTACATTCTAGCTACACTACCCACGAACAAGCCCATTTTTTCTTCTTTCTTTTCTGATGCATATTAATGGAGAAAACGATGACATCATATTTCTCCTCTTGTGCGGAGGGCCTCCGGGAAAATATGCACAGCGCCGCCATTTTTTTTTATTTTTTATTAAAAATAATGTCAATCGTTCCTCAAATTGTAATATACCTTGTGTTCAAAAATTAAAAAAATGTCTTTTATACTTTCGAAGTTATGAATTTTTTAAAAAATACGCATTTTTCGAGCGGTCATGGTAGGAAGACCCCTTAAATCAAGTAAACATATAATTTTGCGACGGAACTCATGTAGTATAAAAGCTTATCATAGCTTCACACAGTAGATCGATTGAGCGATAAAGCAAAAGAGTGAGAGAAAGAAGTTCGGTGGCCGAAATGCATGCCATCTGTTGGGAGTAAACTAGAACGATATATGCGGTAGTACAGGTATTAGAGTGGAGTAAAATAAGTGGTAAGAATAAAATTTTAATCGATTTAGGGCTATTATTACAACCTTCAGTTATATGCCAGCTAGAAATTTAATTAGTAGTTTTGTATACAAATTTATTAGTGAAAGTTCCAGTTAGAACATAACTGAAAAACTAAGTGAATTTGATTTTTTACCTGATATATGGGCGTAATACTTTTGCTTTATTTTATTTCAACAATAAAGTTTTGTGATGGCCTTAAATAAATTGTCTAGCCTAATATTTTTTATTTTCATATTTTAGGGCTAGTAGACCTCAAAAATTCAAAAGAAATATAATGTGTATGTATGTCCGCCGTACCCAAACGCGTACCATGAAAAAATAACCGGGGACGTTATTTAGAAAGTTAATTGTTTATCAAAGATATATGGTAGAAATTGTCAAAACGTATGCAACTTTCTTACACTACCGCGGGGGTTGAATATTCAAAGAGAATGACATTCATTTTTGGCTATATCGAATGAACGTGAAAGTAAGAACCAATTCGATATCTCATTAGCTGCCAGAGATATATTGGAATCAAAAATAACTTAATTAATTTTATAAATTAAAAATGATAACAAACCTATTTTCTGTATTTGACCCTTCTTCATTAATGAAAATGTATACAATCATCTAACACATGCTAAGGGTTGAAAATAAAAAAATTCTGAAATAAGTTTTTAGGCGATTATATAAAATGTTCGTTGAAGTAAAAACCAATTTGATATCTCATCGAACCTAGGAAATATGATGAAAATTGTAAAAATTGCAATCAACTTTGTGGAGGTTGAATATCCAAAAATCATAAAAGTTGATTTTAGCGGATTATATAGAAACCCCTAGAAAGGGAAAACCAATGTACCTCACTGAACCTAAGAGATATGACGAAATTCGTTAAGACATGTTCAACTTTTTTCCACCCCATGGGTTGGAAAGCAAAACATCCTGGAACTACATTTTTTTCTGTATGTACATAATTAGATCTAATGATATAGTGAAATTCATGAAAATGTGTACAGCACCTTAAGGGGTTTGAATCTCGTAGCTTACATGCCTTTTGACGTAGTAAGTAATTTTGTCTGTGAGGAGAATGGGTTAAGTAGTAAATTTTTAGTAAAGTTTTTAGTAGTAAATTTTTTGAGGTCGGAGATAATGACGATTTAAAAAGAAGAATTTTGGTTTCAATATCAAAAACCGATTACCTTAGGAAGTTGAATCTTGGAACTTATATTGATAGACCTGGAACCAATCAAAAGTTGTTTCTGTGTATGTTAAACTACTCCACACTCTCACGCCGCTAGAGATCTAGTATTCTTAACTGCTGTAAAATTTTCAAGATCATATCTGACACGGTTCTTAAGATATATAAATTAAATTTTTTTGAAAAATGACGATCCTCCCACTTTCTCCCGCGCTTCACCACCCATCAGCTAACAATTTTTACATTCAGTAATTCTAGATATAGAAACCGAATTTTATCTTCCTGGTATAATTGAGTTGGAAAATATTTTAATTCAAAGTTTTTCACCCCCCCCCCCCTCCATACTTCACCATCTTTCTTAAAAATGTTAACCCTTTTCTAATCAACTAGGATCTCTTAAGACAACTACAAAGCTCCAGCCATCTGACATCAATCGTTCAGGAAATATGGATTGTAGAATGTTTCAATCCCAGCTTTCAAGCGATTTCAAGCGTTTTCGACGCATCGTCCCCCATTACTGGCACACCCTTCGACCTCAATGAACCATTTTTTCGCAAATGGGTCCACTATCATAGTAGGTATCACCTAAGTTCTAACTTTCAGCCTCATAGCATATGCGGTTTCTGAGATCTAGAAACCAAAATTTTTCATCTACAACGACTCTTCCTCCTCATATCCCACTCCTCCAAAAGATAACACTCGTAGGGGTTTACCCATTCTACCTACCATAAATATTTCAAATAAATATCTCAAGGGGTTTGAGAGCTACTCACTCTCAAACGATTTCCGCATACGGCAGACAGACAGATATTTTTTTTTTTTTTATTTTTAATCCTAAAACGTAAAGATACTAAATTTAAGGGTAACTAAATTTTTTAATTTTTTTTTTCTACTTCAAGAAGGACATATGACATATCAAGCAATGATGTCAACACAGATTCAAATATTACTTCTTCTACTATTCACATTCAACAAAATAATATCGTTAATACCAGTCAACAAATCTTGTGTAATAGAAAATCTACAGTTTTCATTTTGTATCACTTTATTAAAATAAAAGAGTCAATCAAGTCATACAATCGTTCGATTTAAATGTGGTTCTTCTAAAGTGAATAAGCCAGACAAAATAGAATAACAGTCAGATAAAAGGTAGCAAACTTAGATTTTATAATAACAATAAAAAGAATGCGTCAATTATCTGATTTTTTAGAGAAATAATACAAAACAAAATTTTTTTTTTCAAAACGTCCGGGAAGAATTTTAAATCGGCAAAATGGAAAGTTGTTAATAAATTGAATGTTAAAGAGCATTAAATAAAAAAAAATATTTAAAAAAGGAAACGATATCTTAAAAAACTTCGCATTATTGGGATAATAATACCAAACTACAATTTAAGTACGAATTTTATCTAGAGTGCGCAGAACTATGGTTCTTTTCCGTCAAGTTTTCACTTAAAGCATATCGTGTCAATGTCAATGTATATCTGGAGCTGTAATAATCTGGAAGTTCTACGCGTGGCAAAATTTATTACCAATCCCCATACATTATTTCAGCAATCTCTACTGCGAGTTAGGTAAGTGCAATCAGAAAATCGATTAAAAATAAATTTTATATCGCAATAAAAATTCATTTCATATGACACAAGGCTAAAACTATTATGTATATAAAAGAGATGACTAATATTAACATGATTTGTCCGCCTACAATGGAAAAACTCGTCACATTATTGAAATTGTTGAGACGGCCCTAAAAGCCTCCTACTCCTACTTACATTTAACAACGATTTGTTACAAATTTATTGCCATTTTATCAATTTGAGGAGGCTTTATCAACAATTCTACCAATAAATTCCCCGCTTTTTTCATCTTTCTCTTTTACCGAAAAAAACGACGATTTATCAAAGATCACTAGTTGAATTGGTATGTCGATTAGGGAAGTTAATTGTTCGATTAAAAAGTGAACGATTTCGATTAGGCCCACTCCTACTCTCAATTGTAGCAAAATGGTGACTTTAAGCTAAGCTTGAGGAAATAACGTGCCACCCTTTTAATGATGCATCTTAGACCCAGTTTGGATCTCCTTCCGTCCACTTCCCGCGTGTACTCTGAGCAACAATACGTTTGATATATTGCGCCAATATTCAAATTTTCCCGAATACAATGTCCGGCAGTTTATCATCCCGATTGACCGTTCCGAGATATCTTTTACACCCTATCGGCTCGATCAATCTTACAATTTGCATTTTTATCGGCCGAACATGATGTTCCCATTGTTACGAGTACCTGTGGAGCGTTCTGAGCGTTTCGAGCGCGTTCTGAATATGTCAAGCGAACCGACCGATGGACAGATGAACTGGACACAATGCACCGGCGAAGTCATCGAGTAATAGGTCGTTACTTTTGATCTATGCGAGCCGATGTGGGGGCATCCAATTATTCTTCCGCTTCGGCGCATTGTGAACGAGCGAGTGATAAATGCCTGGCGACAAGAAATTATGAGTCGGTAGATCGGATCTTGTTAGGATGTGAAAAGATTTTTGGGTCATGGGTCAGAGCTCTTAAGATACAGTGAGTAGTTTTCATTTCATATCTTTTATCTGGATCCTCAGAGTCTCAGCAATGAATTCTGATACAAGCGAAAGAGCAGTAAAATACGATGTTTGACTAAAAAATGGACAATTTGACAAATGTTTGTTGTCCACATCATTTGGGTAAGACAGAAGACTTAACAAGTTAGCACCGTGGACCAAATGATAATGGATAGGCTTCTGTAGTTCGCGAACGAAATAGTTCAAAAGAGCGTTATCATAACTGAAATGATCGAACTAGTTCGTAGTTAGTCCCGCTCCGTCATTGGTCTCCTCACAGGGAATAACTCGTGTGGTCTGCACATGGTCAGATTGAAAATCATTGACGACCCCCACTGCTTGCGCCGAGAGCGACGACACAGCACAATAATTCCTTCTTGAGTCTTCAGCTTACTCTTTTGCGAGAGTTCACGTATACGGCGTCGATGTTATGAGGAGGGAAGATCTCCGTTTTTCGTTCCCTACCTGAGCTCTTGAAAGTCGCGAGGACGACGAAAAAGTTGGGGTAGAGACTTTACTTTAAGAAGGTTAGGTTAGGTTGAGAAGGGTGGACTGAAACACTGCCATAGTTCATCACTAGATATCACTGCGGATCCATAGTGGTCCCCTCGTATAAAACCGGGCTCTAGACTACTAATTCCAAATATTGCTCTTCCTTATGAAGAGATTCCTCTATAAAGGAATCATCGCAAGTTCTGAAGAATTTCCCCAAGTACTGATACACACACAAGATGCTCCAATGTCGGTTCAACATTCTCATCACCATAGCGACACAGGTCAGCCATTGGTATTCCTAGTCTTTCTCCATGTTTCCCAAAGGGACAGTGTCCCTTTAGGACCCCCATAAGTTATCGCTTTAAGAAAGTTTTGTAAAAATGGATGTATATTCTAAATTGTTCTAGGTTTAAGTGCTATCAGGCTTCATAACGTTTCTAAAATAGCTTCAACTGTGCATCTCTAAGGACATCTAATATTATTTACGAAGGCAGTACTAAGCGGAATCCCAACCTATTAACACATTCTTAGTATTGTCTTACAGAATTAATTGCACTGCATCCATTACCCCCTGCTTATTCCGAAACATTGACTTCATAACTGATTCTGAGTAATGTAAAATGGCAAAATAATCGATGCATTCTTGCAAAAGCAATCCACTATCGCCTACTAATACTGACTACAGAATCAATAAAATAAGCATTACCGGGTGCAAAGATGTAATGTGTGCAATACATATTTTGGGAATACCCAATATCGCAATCGTCTCGTTAGTTTGTGATAAGTCGGACGGGGGAATTGTCTCAAAATTACAAAACACATGTAATTTGTCACTTAATTCGCTTTTGTCCAAACACAATATTGTGAAATTTATGTAAAAAAATAAGAAACACTTCTACGATAATAATAAATTCGTTTTATAACAAAATTGACTTTTGTTGCACAACTAAATCAGTCGGTATTTATTTGTGTACTTCTTACATTGAGGAAATACAATGTCAATTTAGCAATTTTAGATAGCTTCATTCTTTCAATAAAAAAAGGTTGGCTCAATTCCAATATCCGGTCATTTTGATTAGGAAAAACATGAAAAATTCCAATTGTGAAGATGGTCAGGAATAAAGCGATACTAGACGCGACGATCTTATCGTATCGTTCAGTATAAAAAGGTGATTCCGATAAAATAATAATAAATATCGGCTTATGATCGCAACAATACTTGCCAGTTTGATTGACTGCGCGAAACGAAATCGAACACATTCCATGCGCGATTAGTGTACATTGTTGCAAAATTAATGCAACATTGAACAAAGTAGAGTTGCAAAAGGAAATCATGGAATTCATTAGTATTATTTTGCTTTTTGCAATTAAATTATCTGCCCTATTTCCGCTCTTTGTGTACCCTTTATTTTTCGGGGAATAACCATTTAGCAGGGTATCTTGGAACCTATTATTTTTGATTGCATAAAATATCAGCATTTATCTCGGATAACGTAGTAAAATAAACAATAGCATTCCATAAATAATAGTTTGTGGGCAATTAAATAACGTTAGAAGCTGAACGGCGACGGTGTATTTCACGAGAGAATTGGTTATAACATAAAACCATTATTGCAATATATTACACTTTACCAGTTGATGCAAGATGCAAGAGAATTGTGGATTTTTGTTGCGGATATAGGAAAATTTCCATTAAAATCCGCACTAATTTCCTGTAATGGAATTTCTTCTGAATTACTCGGATCTCTAAGAAAGGTGAAAAACTTTTACGAGAAGAACTAGTAGTGTGGTTGTAAATCGAGGAGTTGTGCAATTGAACTAATGTACAATCGTCAACCTAAGAGGATTGAGTTTGAGTCTTTGTTGTAGAAGATCTAAAGGGACGAAAAATTTTGTAAAAAAATCAAAATTGGTGATTGGGAGAACATCCTGAATCACCTCTTATTTTTTATATCGCGTCAATTGATGTTGTTTATTTGATTAATTAGGTAACCAAAATATTTAGTACTTGATGAAATGCTAATTACTTAGAATGCAAGGTGTACGCTGACATTGTTCTATCGCCATTAATTACCATAACGAGTTATTCGATCTTTTGCATATTTTTGTTAGACCAATCATCGATTTAATCGATGAGCTTCATTCGATATATAATAAATGATCTTGAGGTGCTAGTACCTAGCATACCATGAGATGTAGTCACCTCACCACTTTATCTTGCAATTTATCAATGATATTGACCTCTCTTATTATTTTGGATTTTTTTCCCAGTGTGTTGTCTACCATGACAACAACACTTGTAGAATTTAATTAAAATCGTCATCAGACGTTACTTAGATAAATAAACAAAGACGAAATTGATTGAATCCGATACTCGGATGCCGTGGATGTAGCCTGGAGCTTCTGCATTTGATTAAATTGATTTATTTTGGTGTTAGCGTCGTTGGTGTTCCAATCGAGGCGAACAAATTGGCCAAATTCTGAGCTCGATTTGCATAGTGCAGCCTGCGGTAATCCGAAGTGTGGGTGACTGGAAAGCAGTGTACCTGCCGGATTTCTTTGCACTAATCCCTTGGATTTTATTGCTATCGCGTTCGGCATCTTTTCCTCATCGTCGATTTTCATCAGTCCGATAATTTACGATATGATCGCACCGGATTTGGAAGTATCTGCAACAGCATCATCGGACGTTACCGTAGTTTTCGATCAAAAATGGAACGATCGATCGATGATTTTTTTAGTGATCGAAACACCTACCAAAATGCATTCCTTTCGAAAGACGAATATTTGGTGTGAGTGCGTGTTGTTTTTTAAGACGATTTCGTTGTATCACAACCCACTTCAAGAAGTGAAAAAGCCCTTTGATCGTTTCTTACTGTTTCTTTTTTTTTTATAGCGCAATGAGATGAAGTTGCGACCCGATTGAACCGTGTGTGGGGTCCTTCACATAACGACAAGTGTGTGATCGTTGTGATTGTCACATAGCGTAAACAAGTGATCGGCACACAATCCTGGACATATTGAAGGGGTCTTGAGCGGACATAGTGGACAGTACGGTCTGTGTACAACTTTAGCTTGCCCAGTGGTCAGCAATAGCAATCAATGTCACTGCCCGCACTTCATATATTGGCGATAAGAATGCACTTCGGTTTTGTTGTGGTCATCAAAATCGCTTCGCGATATACAGAAGGTCTGAAGATATGCTGAAGGGCTTAATGTTAATGTTAGATAGAAGCAGACTAAACAAATTGTGAGGCTAGATAGGAATTTTAGTAAGCTGAAGTTCAATGGTGACAAATTTTGAAAAAAAAAAATGAAATATAAAATATAAAACAAATATAAACGTTATATATATATATTGTATAGTACCTATGTATTTTTTATTTAACAAGCAAAAAATTTCAAACATAATTTTGAAAATAAATTTGTCGCTCATATTGTTGAAAATAAAATTAGTCTTATTCGTAAAATTCAAAATTTTATTAAATTTTTCTTTTTAATAGTACACACCTACTCTAAGAAATTTGACTTTGTTTTTCTGCGTCAGAAACATTTAACAATTTAACTTTTTTATGTTCACGACTGTACTTGAACTGAATTCAATAACTCCACGATAAACAACCATGTAACCCTTCTTTAAAATTAAGTGCTAGTAAAATTATTAGCTTTTTAAATTTAGAAAAGTTACTCTGGATTTAAAATGTGTAGTTTTGGTTGCCCTGGAGTTTCCATCTTATTTGGGGGTTTCAGTTTTAGTATTATATTCATTGAAAAACAGAAAACAAAAACCCTTAATACGGACTACAAAATTCAATGTTTTGCCAAACTTAAGAAAGAAATTGTAAGTATAATTTTTACCGTGAAAAGAATTGAAAATTTTCATGCACAAAGCTAGGTACCATAGAAGCGAATCTTTTTTTAAGAATTGTATTTTATTATGAAGTTGTAATTCACGTCCTAATTTTTCTTAGATTTATTTAAATGAAACGGTGTAATTTTGTTATCAATATTTTGTTTTCAATATTTTGTTTGATTCGTTTTTATTTTCTTTAATTATTAATAATTTTTAATTAGTTATATTACCCTTTTATAACTAAGTATTTAGATAAACATGACATTTATAATAAATTGCATCCTCAAGTTTTGTAGTACCTACGTCTAGTAAACCACAAAAATTTACAAAAATAAAAAAGTCCGTCTGTCCGCCGCCGTATACACCAAATTTTTTGCGGAGAGATTGGGTGGAGCTTTAAATGGAGTGAGTAGTTTGTGAGTGAGGATATACTAAGAGAAAAAGTCTCGGGAAGAAAAAGCCTGGTTTCTACTTCTTAGGAACTGCTTATCTGAAAGTTTTCAAGGATATGAAAAATAGTTGCAGATACAATCTTGCAATTTATTAAGCAGTAAAAGGAGTGAGTACAAGATAAATTTATAGATAGAAGAAAAAATTTCATGAATTAATGCTGTAGATTTACTGGTTCAGGATTAGAAAGGCTTTAAAGTATAAAATTCAATACTACTATAGAGTCAACCCGGAAAATAAAGTTCTCTGTTAGTGGTACAAAGATACGCGGAAGAAAAGTTATTTTAACTAAAAAAAGATCGGAATAGCGTTGGTATCCTGAGGTGACGGAAAAAATTATCACTGAAAAGACTGATTTACGCAAGTCGTTTGATGAGATATGGTCTTAATTGTAACTAATTCTCTTTCCCGAGTTTTCGAATTTCATCAGCTAATAAATTGTGAAGAAAATGTTTACGTTCTTACGAATTCCGACATTTTTCGTTGGTCATAATCAAAAATATAGAATTCGCTTTCACTGCTATGTGCGCTAAATTTAAACGCCTAAGAACCGATTTATATCATTTTTAATACTCAATCTCCAAGTTGGTGTAAGGTGGCTATGTATGTTTTTACGAATTTTGGCATATCCTTTAGGTCTGATGAGATATCGAATCGTTGTTATTCCTTTAAAGGGTTTTTGTTGAATCGCCTAAATGTTTATTTAAGAATTTGTTGATATACAACTCCAAAGGAGCTATTCGATATTTCACATCTACATATATATATTTAATATATATAATGGAATCGGAAAAAAACAATAAATAAATAAAACGCAGTTTATTAATTTCAGTAGAAATAAATCCGGTACTCATTTAATACAGAGATGCAGTGCAGGTTACTTTGCGACTGACAACATAAAAAAACATGGAGGCATATTTTTTTTAGATTCTCGATCACATAGCCAAAACAATTTTATATCACGTCAGACCTAAAACATAAGATGCGGTGCAGGTTACTATGCAACTGACAACATAAAAAAACATGGAGGCTATTTCAACCGTATTTTTTTAGGTTCTCGATCACATAGCCAAAAAAAATAGAATATCACGTCAGACCTAAAACATAAGTCTTAATTCGTGAAAAAAAACACAATCATCTCACATCCCTTTTGAGAGTTTAATATCGAAATATGCTCAAATTATTTTCTAGGCGCTTATATTTAACACCTTATTAAAAAGAAGGTTGCACACAAACAGTTAGCAGATTTTTTAAAAAAAATTAAAGTATAATATAAATTTTTTTTTTAATTTTAACATTTAGAAAAACAAATAAATATTTATTTGCTTCATGAAATGTTTGTAATTTTATTATTAAAACATGAAAATTAATTATTTAAATTTATCACAAGATTTACAGCATTTTTTAAATCAAAGTGTATTGTAATTTTAACGTGTGGCTCTGCTACTACACGAATTGATTTATATGTAAGCTTTCTGTGAGAATAGGATTTTCCAGAAATATTTTTTAATTTTACTAAGCTCACTTTATTTCGAAAAATATTCATTGTACTAATAATGATCCAAATACAATTTTCTTAATATCTTACGACACTAATTTTTGGGGGATTTCATGAAATTTTTAAAATTTACAAAACGATTCAAAAAATAGTAAATTTTTCACCATATGTGCATAAATTGTAAGATCTCATCTCGAAAGGTTCCTGAAATATTACACTTGATTTTCAATATTTAATTTATATCTTTCGAGTGCCTTACTCACACATAAAATTTTTAAAGCTCTATTCAATGCTCATACCTAAGTAAAGTTTTAATGTTTCGTATTATTCGTTAGTGAGATATCGGGATATGAAGTTCATGTAACCAACCCCCGTACTCCATTTTTTTTAATAATAATATATATATATAATACATAGGTTTCAACTTTGTAATATGAACCGTTAAGGAGATGTAAAATTTAGAGTACCTTGATGTCAGAATGTCTTTAATCTTTCAGGATGTAACCTCCAACTATACCTTCGAAGAGTGTTCAAACAATTTAATATTTTTATCTTACTGGCTTAAAAATTTTTTGGCTTTTTTATTTAAGTAGTTTAAGTAGTAAGAAATGGCAGAGATATAGATACCAAAAAATAAAACCCTATTTCTTACAACCCCTAAATATTACCACTCAACTGGAGCCTTACAAAAAGGAAAAAATTCAGCTTTTATTTTGACATACTTTGTTCAAACGCTATTCTAAATCAGAAATAAGCGCCCACTAATTTATAGTCTTATCACGATTAAACATAACTTCAATTATATTCTATCTTCTGACATATACAAAATTTACCTTCAACTGGATTTTATAAATGTGAAAACCTTCCCTTAGAATGCGGTATTCATTGATCCGCCCCTTTATTACAATTTTTATTGCTAACCATATACAAATCAAATCCACAGCAATATATCTGCACAAATTTTGCCGACACTTTCATTCAATAATTCCGAAATTGAGTTCCTATCGTCAACAAATGGACGGAAAAAATTGCACCAATTTCCACGTCCAATCTATCAAAAGTCTGACACATCCACAACTCCTCAACATCCCGGACGCCATACTGCAGTTCACCGGTAAGCAATTATTTCGAAAAAAAAATCATTATAACGAATAGTTCGATTCTAATCAACGTCCATAAAGGACAATTTCCGGTCTAGCCAATAGCGAGAAGCGAACACCCAAAATGTATTTTAAGGACGAACGGAAGGACTATCCGGACATAGTGTTCAGGTCATCTCGACCAGGGGCATCACTTTCAAAAGGACATCGCAAAGCCATGACAAATTTATTAGCTAAGCAATTGCGGGGATCGCTCAACTAAAAAGCAAAACGTTCGCCGAACAATCGATTTAAAGAGGCGACTTAAAATCTCCGTCCACCTTGAAAACGGGCTAATTTGTCCGTTTACTGAGCAATTCGTCACGGCAAGCCGATAAATCAATCAAAACATTGAACATCGGGTCCATGCTTGATTGCACCCTGTTTATTGGCGGGACATTTGAATATTTTGCTTCGTTGTGCTCTCGGTATGTGGAAGCGGATGGGTGTTTCACGATGGACCACGCAGTGTGGTGTGATCAATCAATTGGTTGTACTGAGGGTATTATTTATGCGACAGCGGGTAGTTATTGTTCATAATTTTCGGATAAGCCCGTGGCAAAAAAAATTTGTATGCAGATGGCTATTTGGTTGCATAATAACTTCAGATCGGTTGCTGTCTGAGCTACTTCAAAAAAATGATCGGTTTATGAAAGTAAGGTCATGAATACAAAGTGAGCCATAATCTTTTATTGAGTAATTAGAATTTTCGTTGAAAATACCTTCGATAATAAGACCCTTTGCAAATATTTTAGCCAAACCTCCTCCCTTTAGTTAATCCGTAAGTATAAAAAGTGGCCTATTTGTTTTAATTGTATTGGCGAACAACCTGATATTCCTAAGAAATTGCTTCATTGGATTCATAATTTTTCTCGTTTAGTCCTTTATATACAAAAAGAACATAATTTTTAGGTCCTTCCACCGTGTTTTTGTGATATTTGAAAAATTCGCGAAAATATCATCGTTAAATTTGCAGATTATACACCAAGTCAAGCACCACAAATTGAAACTATTTGTTAATTTATATTATTGGTACGGAGATCGTTATAAATTTTTAATAACAAAATTTTGTGATTAATCTCAAAATAATTTGCTATCCTAAAATTTTGTATTTTCACATTGTATAGGAATAGTAAACCCCAAAAAAGGCGAAAAATGTCCATCTTTACTCCATACACCGTACGCAAAAGCGTTTGAAGGCATATAGCTCACAAGCCTGTTGAGATATTGGGTTGGATTTTTATTGGTGGGTGATGATGATGAGTAAGCCCCTACGAGAGAAATTCAATTTTTTAAGTGGTAGCAAGGTACGGAGATTGGGGTGGTTTTATATATCTCAGAAACGGCTTACGCTTGAAAATTGACACTACGTATATCTAGATATTAACCGGAAACACCTGTGCGTCTCAGGAAGCAGGCTAAAAGTATGACATAGCTGGACTCGCAGCATAGCTGAGAGACCTTCAACATGTCATAGTTAGCAGAAAACTCCACCCTTTGTTCTTCCGGCGTATAATAAATAAGTAGGACTGATCCTCCGGGGCGCATACATCGCATCACCGGAAAAAGGACCACCGTCCAGAAACCAGACAGGAGGCCACGGTCCGACTTGGGCTGTCGCGCCATTGATGTGTGGTGATATCTAGATATACTCAAGGCAGGCCCGTGCGCACGGGGGGGTTTTGGGGTTCAAACCCCCCCCCCCCCCCCCCCATTGGCCTATTTTCATAGGGAAGTGAGGACCTTTTTTTTTTTTAAGTTCATCACATTTAGTATGGGTGAACTTGATAAAACCCCCCTCCCCCCATCATACTTTCCTGCACACGGGCCTGACTCAAGGAGTAACTAAAGCTTAAAAATTAAGATTTTCAATGACGTACAAAGGTGGTTTTTTCCACATTCACGAATTTCGTTGTATGTTTTAGGTATGTTGTGTTCAAATTTCAAATTTATTTTACCTCCCAGGCACTTTTAATATTTGTCTAGTAGCATTATTCCAAATTTTTCGATATCGGAACTCTGTAAGCCCTAAAGCGGTTGTGTACATTTGAACGAATTCCGATATATTTCCCAGGTCTAATATGATATCGAATGCACTTCTAATGCCTTTAAAGCTAATCGGAAAAAAAACCATTTAAGATTTTTTCGATATGAAACTACCCGGGAATGGAAGGTATTGTTCAAGTTTTCACGAA
The DNA here is from genome assembly GCA_949128065.1 of Beris chalybata. Classification (NCBI taxonomy): domain Eukaryota; kingdom Metazoa; phylum Arthropoda; class Insecta; order Diptera; family Stratiomyidae; genus Beris; species Beris chalybata. Next base: position 16,133,542 of record OX421897.1, read on the forward strand.
GTTCGATAAATCCTTTAGGGCTAATGAAATTGAATGCGCCTTTACTTTTATGGGATTTATATAAAATTTTACGGGACTTTACACTGTGATTATTTACAAGGCATATCTCAGGAACCTACCGAACGGAATATTAGTTCCAAACATTATTATACATATTAGTATTTATTCCAAAAAAGTTTTTCTTCATTTAGTCATTATTGTTTTGATTCAAGCAATCTTACTTTATTGTTTTTTTTAATAGCATTTATTATATATTCATAGGTTTTAGGCCTAAAAAAATCTGTTTGTTCGCCGAAGCTCAAAAACATTTGGCAGCTTGGAATTTTTACGATTGGTGAGTCCATTAGATCCCCATCGAAGAAAAAAATGTGGTGCTAGGTGTGGTACTAGTGAGCGTGGTGAAAAGCAAAATATTCTGCTTTTTTATATCTCAAGAGCTGCTAAACGAATTTACGAATTTCGAGACATCTCTTAGTTCTTTTAAGATTTCGAATTAATTATACTCTCATGAGCTCCTCAGATAAAAGCATACCGTTTCTTGAAATTTATTTTTATATTTACAACCTACAACCCAAATCGTGCCATGTACAGCCAATGTCCCATATACAGACCCCAGCTATTTCCAACGACCTGTTTACACGCAAAAAGTGCGTTATTAGCATTTTTTAATGCGTTCTCCAACGTTCATTTTCCAGTTCAGATCAGACCTAGATATTTAGCTTTTTCCAGTAATTAAGGTCGACCCATCAAGCCTTGGTAGCCTGAACTCCGGAATCCTATGCTTCCTAGTGATTAAAAGCACTTCCGTTTTTGAAGCATTTACTCCCACATCTTTTGGCCTATTTTGTACGTGCACAGATTGCCGACTCCAAAATGTCCATAAGTGTGACCAAAAATTTGCCCTGAACTAATATGACTACCTCATCCGCGTAGGCCACCACCTTGATACCTTTCCTTTCGATTTCCATTAGTACCCCATTTACTACAAGGAGCCACAGAAGGGGATATATATCACGCACCCTGCGGCTTGTCTTGCCTCCCATGCCTCTTGCCTCCCATGTAAATAAACTCCTAAAAAGTAATTTCGGGAATTTTTCGTTATTAAGTTCCAAAAGAGAGGTTTTACGAATTCCTCATTATTTGTTAGGCCTGATGAACAACATTGGTTTCCGGCGCTACTACTGGTACTTTAGAAAACGCAAACGCCAACATATTTATTTAAGAATTATTCGATGTCCAAGCTTTAGTTTTGACATGAAGTAAATATGACGAGGTTAATGGGTGAAATGAAGTAAATACGACGAGGTTATTGGGTTAGGTTTTCTGTAGAAAGGAACCAATCAGAGGCATAAAAAGAATATGATTTGGTAAAGTCGATCTTACAAGTCAAATAAAATTCTCAAATTTAGTGCCACTAAATCTGGTCAAGAACAATGATCAGTTGCAATGTTGGAAGGTGTAACCTTCTAACAAGGTCAAAATCTAAGTTCTTGTAATTATACATATGGAATAATCACACTTAAAGGTTATGATCGAACGCAGTGACGCCCATCGAAAGCCTAACCTTATTGCCAACAAATAGCGCTAGATTCAAACACCGTTTAACTCGAATGTAGAGAAGCTACTTGAACCTGAACAAATCGAAGCCTGTAGTTTAGCAAAATTTCTCATTACAGATATCAATTAAGATTAGCTAAGATTTCGATTATGCAGAGGAAAACGGTTATCTGTACAACAGCTCAGATAAATAATAATGTTGCCGTATTACCTCACGATTAATATCCGATCGTAGGATCGCCAGGTATTTGCCTAGCTCGATCATCTTCCTTCCTAAGGAGGAGTACGATCAAATTTCCGTCTTTCAGACTTAAACTGTTGTGATACCGGCCCGGATCGTTATAAAAGCCGGTAAGCGAAAGAAATTAAAAACAGTACAGGTACCAACCACACAGAGTACGAAGCGTGTTCTTGGTCGGTAAAGATGAAGAGGAATCACTGTACGATCACAATCGATCGATATACTTGTATCTTCGTACCAAATTACGTTACGTATCATTTATACCTACATGGTCAATTATTGATCGTGTGTCGCACTATAGTGCCTCCGATGTTTTCCTTTTCTTCGAGAATCTTCAGTCGAGGCAATTTATTCGCGATAACAATAAAAAAAAACGGCAAGAAATCCGTTGGTAACCCTGCGATCCTCAATCCTCTGTCTTCTGGTATTCCGCGTTAATCGCCAACTAACTTACTCATATGAGATGCTACCAAGCCACGGCATGTATACCTCCAGAAAGTGCATAATAAACTGAATGCAATTTGTCGTTGTTTCACGTACCTTGAAACAAGGTGATCGCGGTACTTGGTATGCAGCTAAGACATAAGTACCCGTGTAGGCAACAGGTACTTAAAGAACCAAAAATTGAGATATACATTACGCGATAAGGTAAACTCGAGCCCATTTGCAAGCCAATTAGGTACGTTACGTATAGGTTTGTCGTACGGCAGGTTAAGTTCAACGGTGAAGGCTATGGGCAATATAAGACTTTGTCTTGACTGGGAATCGGGATGATCGAGTTGCTTTGATGATCGGTGATGATCTCCGGGAAATTTGTTCATATGTGACAAATTTAAACATCCTATGGAATTGCTAAGCTTCATCCCAAGTATCATAGTTGAGGTCAATATAAAATGAATCTTAGATGAGATGATGATCTCAATGTCAGGAGTTAGATGAGAAACAAAATCTTCTCAAACTATATGTACATGTCTGAGATTCAAGGACTACAAAGTATAATTTAACTATGATCTTGATCGTTCTTAAGTATAGCGTAGGTATTCATTGTAAATTTGTAGTATACATTAAGGGGTTAAGTTTTGGGTTATGGTCTACCCGTTTATATTCGGTTCCCTTTGAATACATAAAACTCAAGGGAGTAGTTACCATAACGAGTTCACAGAAACCTTCGAAACTACAGTAGTGGCTCCGGTTGTTTTGTAGAAAAATATTCTCATATTCACCTGTAAATTGGAGTTATAATTTCATTTAGTCTCCTGCTTCATTTGCCATGTCCCACCTTATATGGTTTTTTAAGAACAACCCTTACCTTTAACTCCATAAAACTGAAATCCACCCGAAAGATTAAAGCGTATCACGACTAGCCTAATTGTCCAACTAGCAAATTGTCTATAAGACCTTATCGAAGCAATTTTCGTACCTCGATAAAGCCTTATCAAAGTCTTACCGAACTAATCTGGCGCACATTTCTCCATGTTTCAGCAGCAATAGCCAAGCGCCAAGAGTTGGTATAAAGCCTTATCGAAGCTGTTCTTTCTTCCGTACGAAAGCTTGGAAGTACGGAAGAAAAAAAAACCGAAAAATAATAATCCCCAACTACGAATTTATTTTCCTGTAATTCATTATTTTCTGTTTGAAAAATTTGAGTTGATTTCACTTCAACTTTGCACACTCTCGGATTCGAACCACGGTCCCGTCACACATAAGTCCGCTACGTTACCCACTCGCCCAATCTGAAACATTGTCGTAATAGGGTTGAAGCCGAATCACTTGGTAATAGACATATCGTCCGAAGCTCGCTTGCAAACCTCCGCTAGCAAATCTTACGGAAGCTTGGAAGTTTGTCCACAAACCTTTATAAAGGCTCGTGCACACTACCAAGTAACTTGGCACTTTTCTTGCTAGAGTAATTTGACCTATAACTGAACTTAACTTCACTTCCAACCAATGCAACAGTTCTGACTTTCTGCAAAATTTCGAAACCGATCGGAAGTTTTTGGCGAAATTTCAACTCTCACAAATTAGCGTGTTGAAAAGGCAAACATTTGCTGACTAGAGCAAAAACTTGGGCAAATACGCTCTTGGAACCGTGTACACATGCAGCAATAAATGGCTTAGAACAACTCTAACAAGTTTTGCTTGCTAGTGTACACGAGCCTTATATCTGTTGGTATTTACTTCTATAAGGCCTTATAGAGGTTATTACCAAGCTATTGCCTTTGAAAGTTCAACATTCGCTCACAAGTTTTACGGAAGCCTTATCGAAGTTAAAAGTTCACAACCTGCGCTCAAGAGTCTTACCGAAGACTTATCTATTTATTCATTTATTTATTTCAAAATTTCATCGAAACAATTATTACTTACAAGATTAAAGATCATAAGTTATTTATCGCGTAAAGCTGACTTTAACTGCATGCTAGATAAATTATAGTCAATTCGGTAGTAGTTTTTGTTGAAAATACGCGAAAGAGATGCGATTGATTCGTTTTGCCCGTAGTTGGTGCGATGATGAGAAATGTGGAGTGGCACATTGTTTCTCAAGTATCGACGTGGAATACTGAAAGTTATGGCTTCAAGCAAATAAGGGGAATCAATTTCACCTAAAATTAGCCTTAAGGATAATCCGTCTATTCTCAAGCGACTCTAGAGAATGGACTTTTAGACGCTGTTCGTAAGGAGGAAGATGCAACGTATCAGACCAGGAAAGGTCCCTTAGAGCGAACCTTAAGAACCTTCGCTGTACTGACTCAATCCTACTCTTATGTTCCTCGTAATACGGAGCCCACACCTGACAAGCATACTTAAGCGTACAAAAGTACAGTATAAAGTCATAGTTATATAAGGATCATTGAAGTCCTTGCACCATCTTTTAACGAAACCCCAAATAGAGTTAGCCTTGCTAATTATGTAGTCAATATGATCTACAAACGTAAATGTGGAAATAAAATATACACCGAGATCTAGTACCTTGTCTGTCTTTTGTAGTGTACTACCGTCTAGGACATAATCGAAATGTATGGGAGATTTGGTCCTAAAGAATGCAATTTTTACTTTTACTAATATTCAAAGGCATACAGTTTAATGTACACCAGTCAAAAAAACGTTGCAAATCACTTTGAAGTAGTGCGCAATCATTCTGATTCGAAATGTCGCGAAACAATTTCGCGTCGTCAGCATAGAGCAAAATTTTCGAGTGGGTGATAACCGAACTCACGTCGTTAATAAATAAAATAAACAACAGTGGTCCTAGATAGCTTCCCTGTGGCACACCAGATGTGTTGGGTATTGCAGAGGAATGAACTCCTCGAAAAATCACTTTTTGGGTACGATTAGATAGGTAAGATCTGATCCAGTATATGAAAGTAAAAGGAAATCCAAGTGCGCATAACTTGTAAGCAAGAATAGTATGGTCAACTTTATCAAAAGTTTTGGTAAAATCAAATAATATCGAAGTTATAGTCTCCGAAAACAAATTGCGAAGCTTATTTGCTAGTTGGGGACGATCCTTTAATTTTCTTTGCTACAGTTTATTGTAATATGAATTCAGTATTACACCCAGTCTTATAAATTATGTTTTAGATAAACCTCTCTTCAATTGTGTTTCCAACTTCGTCTTACATCCACGTTATCCTCGATTACAATTCGTTGCGATAGTACGTAGCAATGTGACGTAGCATTTATGTATGAAGACCGATCATATTCCTTATCAATAAACAACATTAATTTTATAATTTAAATGACTAATTACTAAACTTGTTTACATACGAGTACATCGTCCTATTAGTCATTTATAAACGCGCAAAACCTTCGAATTTTATTTCAAATTTTATCAAAACTCCCCCCCCCCCGGGTTCTATCGCTTCAGTGTCGCCAAATAGCAGCATCTATAACGTAGTTAAAAAGTAATAATAATAATAATATTCTTATCAAACGCATGTTATTGTTAACCGAACTTCTTGCTCACCTGTTGTACTCCTTCGGCAGTCAGTTGATGTTTATTTTTGTGTTGTCTTTCGTCTATTTGTGTACCAACAGGCAAATATAGTTGATGACTGATCGGGTTAATATTCTCACGTGCTCGGAGGAATTCTTACGATTTGAGGTGTCAGGCCGTTACTCCAATCGAAATAAAAATTCCTCTAATCGGGCCGCTAATAGAAAGGTGGGAGTGTGAGTATTGTACAGTACATTCTTCAATGATTGGCAAAAATAACAAGCACCAGCCCCGATGTATTATCGCATTGCGATCTCGTCGCGATAAGACACTTCCGCAATTGCGATCTGGCCGAGTGTTTCTTATCAACAATATTGTTTTATTCGTCTGCTAATCACACCTAAAGGCCTCAATAGTAACAGCAGAAGCGCAATTGTTCGCTTATCGATCATAGATCTGTTTTCGCATTTTATTGAATATGCAGTGGTGTAGGGAGTTATGGGTATGAACTGTTGTTAGAATTAGGGATGGGCAAAGCAGTTCCTCTTAGTGAAGTACTTCAATCCGAGTCACTCACTTTAAGGAACGAGATCAATGAAGTTGTTCTGGAACTCTTAGTTCCATGGTTCTTTGATTTTCGTTGCATCGTTCGCTTGCGAACTAGTTCGTTTTTTAGTTAATTCATAGTTCAACTTCAGGGAAGAAGATCATGGCAAAAAAAAAAGGTCGGTAAAGTTTTTTGTCACGTGTACAATAGAACTTCAGTTCACCAAAAGGAGTGAGTTACTTTACACACTGACTCCAATGAAGTGTATTTTTGAAACAGTTCACTCGTGAACGACACATCTCTAAGTAGAATAGACTACATCTCAACACTATTGGATCTGGGTGGTTTCTACCATATTTGGGTTTACTTGTATGATCCAGTGGCGGCGGCTTCACTGACTTCTTAGCAGCCTAGTGGCTAAGTGATTGCTTAGTTTGAGCCTAAACAAGCCTTGGGTTATCAATTGTGACCCAATGAAGATGTTTGAAATAATACAAGTCCCGGAGACGCAGGCTTCAGAAGGCGCTGCAGACTGGAACTGAAGGAGGGTTGACAAATGGATCAAGATCAATTGCTCAAGATAACACGATCCCTGCACGCCAGGTGATCTTCAAACCTAGCTCTCTTAAAGATTCCTAAAGTCCCCTAAAGTCCCCTATAGTTCAGTAAAGTCAGGTTAAGATACCTACACCCATGATTTTGCTCTATGGGAGTAGATAACGCTACAGTTCTACTCTATCGAATTCTGGCGAAATGTACGGCGATATGATCTTATTTCTAAAGCCTTCACCTCTAACTCACCACCTTTGAGCCCTATTTGGTTTGCGTATGTCGCTTAATCTCAATTCAAATTATTTTAATTTTTTTCGCCCCATTAAAAGGGTTTTTCATCGTCACATATTTCTCGCAAATATTTCCCGAATTGAGATCGATCGCGATCAATTTCATTAATTGTTCTAATCTTATCATGTCTTCAATATTTTTTTAATTTTTTGCGTATTGTGTTTTATAAAAGTTTACAATGGAATTGTGGCGATCGTAAAATTTAATTATTTACAAAGGGAAATGCTATTTTCGATTCGATAAAGGTAAAATTCTAAGAAAACCGTGATAGCGTATCTTATAGCGTTTTTGATCGAAACGAATTTGTTAATTTTATTGAATGAGGATGTGATTTATGAACTAGTTGTAAAGTATTCAGGTTGATCATTTATCAAACTTTTCAGGTTGGTCAGATAATTTAATGGTGGACATAGTGCTACGGATTTATGTTGAGTATGACCAGTAATCAATAATATTCATCCAGCTTTGTACTATTTACTTATTTATTAGTTGGCAGAGCCTGTAGAACTACGACCTAAATGGTCTTTTCTTCTGTAATCTTGACCACTCCCTATGCCGTATCTATTCTCTTAATAATGGAGATAATTTTACTCAGGGGAGTCTTCGACAGTAGAGATGGATCATTCAGGAGTGAACACTTCATTGAAGTGAGTGAGTGAAGTAAGTTCCGAAACTACTTCACGGAACTATGGACAAATTACTCAAATTCTAGATTGGAACGATGGAATGAAAGGTTCCAGAACTACTTCACGGAATGCTGCAACTATTTTTTTTAGATCAATAAATCTACTGACGGGAATGAGGGAATACACAGTTCCGGAACTAGTTCAGTGAACTCGTTCCATAAAGTAAGGGACTCGGAGTGTAGATCCTTAAAGTGAACTAATTCACTCCGAATTAGTTCACTTTAAGGATCTACTTTCCCCATCTCTATTCCCATTGATAGGTCTTCATAAGTGAGAGTAAATCCACCGAGACTATGCCTTCTAGATCTGGCCACTGCATCACAATCACACAGAACGTGGTTTCAGAGAATCAATATGCATCTAGTGATACTTTACCGATGATTTTGACGTGATAACTAGGGAAATAATGTCCTGAAAAATACCATTAAATAATAAGGAGCTAATAGGAACCTTTGCGGAATGTAAATATGTACAGCAAATTTTAGTGTATCTACTAAATATTTTCGAAATTTCAAGATCATAAAACTTTTACTAAAAACATGATTATTAAAAAAAAATTAAAGTAACAACATGTAGGTAGTCCAATAGTTCTAATCAAATGTTAGGTATTAATACATTTTTGGACCTACGCATTTTGTAAGAATTCCCGTTTAAATCAAACGTATTTAGCACGTGAGCTCTAATCAAGGTTCAATTAAATGTACATGTCTAACTAATCTCCAAATGCCACCAAAAATTACCAACTGACAGACTCGTTAGTCCGGAAGACACATTTGAGGAATTTACCCGAAATACTTCTCAAATGTGCTTGTCGTAATGGAGTTTGATCTGATGGTCACCTGAAGTACCTACTATATGTGTCCATGGACGATATGAAAACGAATATTAAATCACGACAAATGGCGCTACCAGAAATCTCAACTTCGGAATTATGCTAAGTGCAGACAGTGTCGCCATCATGACAATTTCTCACAAGTCGGCCAAGCCCACGTGGATATTCAAATGATCAGTAGGTACACGCAATCGAGAATGGCGGCCTTTCTTAATGGTATGTTTATAAGTCGAGTGAATGAAGATGACATGGGATCCAAGGTGTAGAGTGGAGTTCCGTTAGAATCAACGACACACCTTCAAGAGAGACCACTCGGTCCACACATCATCGATTCAGTCACATCCAATTCGCCACCTGATCTTCAACATTGAAAACATCAAGGTGTCATTTCGATGAAACTAGACGTCTTTTATATTTATCGCTTAATGCATTTCATAGTGGAAGCATTACGGGTATGTGGAGAAGAAGCATCGGTCGTTGCACATTGACTCTTAAAAAATGTTCACTCAATTTTTCTGATTCTTGCCCAGGTTGCGTTTCCAAGGAGCACATCCATTCACTAAAGTGTCTCAAGGATTCTTTACATGGGAGCTACCCAACGGAGTAGAAGGATTTTACTCACTTGTAAACTCGATTTTGTCTTCACTAAAAACTTATTTGTACAGAATTCCGAATTCGTGGCTCAACGCCATTTTCTTCATAATCCTGTAATACTTTCAGTTTCTACTATTGAAAAAATCGGAAAAAATTGGAAACCCGTTCTGAAGCTATTAGTCAATATTCTGCAGCATGTCTTTTATAGACTTTCAAAACTAATTTGAACAAAATTTTGACTCCGCGACTGAAGGATTTCTGGAGTTATAGTGAGCTCCGTAATTTGAGTTAGGATATTTATACAGTGTATGGAAGCTACTCAAAAAAATTTTAAATATTTAAAAACGAACATACAAAAAATTTCAAAATCATATCTTACTCCGTTCTGAAGCTATTGACGAATATTCCTGAACACGAGTCTTAAGGACTTTTTGTATGGCAGCTACCTGAAGGAGTTGAACGAATTTGCCCGTTAACGAACTTAGACTTACCAATTCGACCAGGCAATCAAGCTTCAAAACTTCAAAATTCTAGATTAAGGCGTTCCTAAGTTATCATACGTGCGGAAAGTTAATCAGACGGACAGATTTGACGTTTTTGGCATCAAAAAAACAATTTATAACTTTTTTTGGTCCAAGGCTCGGTTCAATGCGTTACCTACTGGGTTAAACTCTCAGATTTCATTTAAAGTAGTTATAAAAAGTTCCGAATTCCATTGTCGTCCAAAGATGGACTAATAAAATGTCCGTGAAAAGGGTTTCTCCAAATTGTTAAGAATTTCGTTAGATCCTTTAGACATGTCGAGTTATGCAATTAATTTTACTTTTATGGGCTCATTCTTTCAGCGCCTAGAAGTAGTTTTCCATATAAGTTATTTCGATATACAACCCCTAACTAATCTTCGGTGTACATTTTAACGAATTTCGATATATTTCTTAGATTTCCTGAGATATCAAATACGCTTTTACTTCTAAAGGCTTTACGTGTAATCGGGGAAAAAATGTAAGCATTTGTCGATACTTAACCCCCTAATTGACGAATTTTTCGACCTTTAACATACTAGTGTAGCCTTATGTGGTGTAATTTTTCAAGTTTTCGCGAATTCCGACAAATCTTTTAGGTCTAATGAGATCGAATTCGCTTTTGAGCTTTATACAGAGTCCGGCAGTGAAACCTGACGGTTTTTAAAGTGGGTTCAAAGTGGAGCGTTGAACCAGTGAATATATGAACAATAGGATTGATTGTTCGGCGGATACTTCATTAAGACTTGAATTTTCACTAGTACAAAAAGCTGTAGTTCAAGAATTACAGCTTCGTTAGATAGTTAGCTTTTGCAGAATCAATATTGGGAATGATGAATGAAGACCCCGAAATGATTATGATGACCTCAGATGATGCTCACTTCCACCTGAACGGCATCAACCGCCTCTTCACAACTCAAAGGTAACTGTGTAGTCTGTAAGACAGCTGAGGTGGGCCCCATTTTACTTTATTATTTATCAATTTAAAAAAAAAAAAAATTTGCTGCCCTCAAAATTTTTTTTTCCACGTTTCATGACTAGTAGACATCAAAAAAGCAATAAAAATTTTCACTCCGTCTGTCCGCCGTACGCCGTACGTCGACCGCCCCAAAATCCTTTGAAGGCTCGTAGCTCTTAAACCAGTGGAGCTATTAAATTAAAATTTTTTCTAATAATAGACTGGGTATTGACTTGACATTATTTTCAGGGGAGGAGGTGTAACGGGGAAGGTGGGGAAAGCGTTTTAGACGAAAAATTTTGGTTTCTAGATCTCAGCAACTGCTTATGTTAGTTAAAACTTTACAAATATCTGTAGTTATACTGAGAGAGTAGATTGAGACAAAATTTTTGGGTGGGGGTAGTGGCGTACGGGGGTGGAAGTTGAAATACTTAACATTACAATATCTCACAAACCAATGGCACCAGAAAAAAAATGCGGTTTAGATATAAAGCTTAATAAATAAAGATTGTTCAAAGTAAAATCTTTGAAAGGGGCAGGGAAGCATAGAAGTGGGGTGGTAAGAATTTTTCAAAAATATCACTTTTCATATCTCAATAACAGTGTAAGATGGATGCTTCAAATTTTTACCAGAAGTAGACCCAATAAAACCCTAGTAGAGAAAAAAAAATTGAAGGTGGTGTAGAGGGTGAGGGTGGGGAAGGGTGAGTAGGAAAAAGTTCCGATGTTTATATCTTAAGAACCTGTAATGATATAAACTTCAAACTTCGTATTTAGATAGAACTATAGTAGTGGCATGGTGAAAAAATTTTTTTAGGGGTAGCATGGTACGAGGGTTGGGGGTGTTTTTCTTAACTTTAGAACGGCTTATGCAAGAAAGTTGAAACTCGGTACGTATATGTAAATCAACCAGAAAAGTAGTTGACCCAATTATATAATTCATATGTTACACCATATTCTAACCGCTTCCCGAACTTTTTGTTAGGTTTTCAGTCACATAGTAACATACACCGCATCCCCGAATTGAACACGTTCCAAACTTCTGCCGGAAAAATAATAAAGTTGCGCCCAGACTGTTGGCAGATTTTTTTTTAAAGAAAAACGGCTGTTATTTTTAGGTTGATTTCACTGCGAGGCGAAATTCCATGGCCGTGCTGGCCACATTTATCCCCGTGTGATTGATTTTTATCTGTGGGGTTACCTCTAGAGAAAAGTAAACCTTGATAGGCCTAGAAATTCGAAATTCGAAGGCAAAGTCAACCGGATTTGGGAAATTTTCTAATCTTTCATCAAAATTGGCGTGAAACACTTAAGAATGTTCCCTTGTTAGTAAATTTACAGAGAGAATATTTCGAATGCTAATTGGTAAATTTCTGTATTTGTGTAATTAGTTAAAAATTTTTTTATGTACATATAATGAGAACCTTACTACACATTAAGAGCGTCATAAATATTATTACCAATAGGATGTGGTGTACATCCGTAATAAATGGAAGAAGTGCTGCTAATTTTACTAACCATTAAAATTAAAATGAAATAAATCTGTACAAAATTTATCACCATCATATTTAACTTTAAGTTGTTCCTAGTTAGGTGCATTCCGAAACTATGGAAATTCCTAACAATATTAATTTTCTGTTTAGATACCAATTAGTGTTAATATCGTCGCAATTTGTTTATGTACGATTTTTTTTTTTTTTAAGAAAAAACCATTATTTGATTTGAATGACCCGATGCAGAATTAAGTGAGCATCTCAGTTGAAAGTATTTTTTATGTGAGTATTAGTTAGTCTGGAATATAATTGCTGACGACAGATTGAATAATCGCATTCTTGGCATGAAATCAGCATTCGTTTGCTAATGAAAATTGCATCCGTGACTATTAATTATTGTAGTAGGTGTACACGATCGTATATCACACTTGCTTGCAATTATAAATGTTTAATATTTAATTTTTTTTGTGATATACCTTGTACCGAACTAATAAGCAGATTTCGAATTTGGATTGTTAAATTCCTTGAAAGAAGTATCGAATTTATTGTCCGATTGGTCGATAATTGTGCATAAATCAATATTCCATTTTGTGATATAAGATGTTGTACTCGTATAGTGCGGAATTTAGGTTGCTACTGGCTACGTACCAGCCATAGGAGTTTTATCAAGAATACTGTTGTTAAATTAGTTCGATATGGGGAAGTAATTCCCACGTAGAACTGGGCTGTATGCCAGCCAATGGCTTAATAGAAATTTCATGCAAATTCAATTAATGAGAACCATTAAAGCCGTTCCGATAGTGTCGCATAAAATTTCCAATTTCCCAAAATGGAACGTTGGTGGTGGGCCGAGGATCACAGATCACTATGACCGCCTTTTGATCATTTCTCTGTAGGTACAACGATCGAACTTCAAATACATGACTTTTTTCGTGTTACTATCGTATACTTAGTCCGTCCGCCTACATACTACGCGATGCAGTTACATAGGTAGTGCGGTATCTAAAGATACCGCATTTCTTGATAATCTGCTAAAGGTGCTTCGGTGAAGATGAGGCAAAACCCCATCAAACAAGAAAATTTCTAACTGTCTCTCATCGAAATTCGACAATTACACAGGTTAACATGGTTGGACATGAAAAAGGAAAAACTTTTTAAGAAAATTAATTCAAACGGTTGGGATACAGTCACTCTCTGCATTAATTTTATATCATAAGCAATGTTATTGGACAAAACCTATTTTCCGGATGAACAATTTGAAAATAAAGTTTGAAATCGCTTAAGACTCCATGTGCACGTTAAATGCGATTTTGATGATTTATGACTGTTTTCTTGCCAATATTTCACGTTAATGACAACAAAAAAACAAAATAAAATTACACCACTTTATTAGCTGGAAAGTAAACCAGGTCGTCCATAGAGAAAAAATTCAAAACTGTATTTGGAAAAAATGCTATTAGAACAACAGCCCATGAACATTTTTTAAAATGCGTAAATTCGAGTTTTTTAAACGCCATGTCATTTTCATTTATATAATGCTATAAAAAATCTTAAAGAGGGTCCTCCATAGATCAAGTTTTAAAAAATTTTCATTTTTGTTAATAAAATATATGTATGAAGTCAAACTGAAGCAATTTTTCACGATTTTCATGGCAAGAATTACGTAAGAAGACCGCATTTCATTGAAAAGTATCAAAGATAGTATAATTACTTGGTACTTCTAGAAGTAAAATCAATGAAAAAATTATTGATTTTTAGTAGCTGTGCGTTTCAAATAATTTAAAAACCTATAACACTATTTTTTTCTGTAAAATGAAAATTAGTTCGCTGATAGAAAGCGAACGATGCAGACGTGTTGTCCAAGCCAAATTACATGAATGAAAAACAATTTCAATCGATTAAAATTCTCTCAAGGAAGAAAAATCAAACTGGGATAAAAAATTATCGAATCGGACTCAGGGTGCATTAAGACGTGACCAATAACTCACTAAAACGAGTAAAGTGGAACCAATGGATTTATTTACATATATTGAGAAAAATGTCATCAAAAAGGACCTGGGCATCTTAGTTCTTTAAAAGGATTGCTACAGCAATATCTGGATTTGACTCGTTTACCTTCTAAATAGTCTAATGATGTCAGTCACGTAGTAGCCTACATCCCATCTTACCATTAAACGCGTTCGGTACTACCTAAAATATAATAAAGTTGCACCCATAGTATTGGAAGATTTTTTATTTATTTACTTATTTTTTCAATTTCAATTGAGGTTGAGTATCAAACAACTTTTAAAGCTACTTTTGACGATTATATGCACAGCGCGTTAAGCTACAAAAAAATTCAATATCTGATCAGACATAAGTAATTTGTCGGATTGTCGGTATTTGTAAAAACGTACACAATCATTTTACACTGTCTTAAAGAAATATTGTAAGATCCAGAAAACAATTTTTACATCGATGTCGCACCTTCAGCTCTGAGCTTCATATATACTAGCGAACAACCAAAAATTTCACCAAATTGGTTGAAATATTGGATGATCTTTAGTATAAGGATTGGATGGCAAAAATTTAATTCCGGTTTAATTCTCGATAATGAAGTTTGTTTCAACACCACTACAATACCACTACCTGTCAGGGTGTTTCGGATAGTAGGCATGATACATCTTTTGAACAGTCTATGCCATCCGATGACGAAACAGCGCCTTCGGTCCTAGTCCAACTCAGTCTTATAAACTATCCTAATCCAGTAAAGGTTTTTCATTTGTCATCCCTTTAAGGACAGCGATTAATCAACTGTCGGGGATTTCGTGTTGGTTCTTGGTGTACGGCCACCGACAATTATGAACTATATTGATATTCACCTTATTAAAAAAAGTTACCCTGGCGATGGAAAGGTTTAATCTAAACGTGGACAAATCTGAAAGCACCCAACCTAGAGCGTTAAATTCACCCTAGTATGAAAGGTGTTACATTATGCTTTTTATAATAATAAAAAAATTAAGTTTATTATCATGGCTATTATATAAATTACTATTTAGTCTATTCTAGTCGTTCCTATAGAATATTTTTAAACAAATTTAAATCAAAACAGAGCCTTTTCTATAAGTTCTAAGAGTCGATTTTCAAATCAATTTATATCTAAAATTTTACCGAAAACTAAAAGAATAAACATTTTTTTAAAAATTCCTTTCGATATTTTTTTTTCGTCGAAAAAAGTTTGTATGGTAAACAGCACTCGACGTATCATCGGTCAACGACATAGAACCCAACACCGAACGCAAATATCCGTAATGGAATTAAGTGATGTACAGGAATGTGTATAACAACCCTATTTGCATACATCAATAAATCTGACACGGTCAATGGGGGTCAATTTCAGCGATTCATCAAGACCAACATCATCGTCATTCAATCAAGGCCCTGACTGAGTGCAACACCCACTAGCAAATTTGCCACTGGTGACTGCAGAGCCTCTCCTGCTATCGACAAGTACAAGAAGATGACTGACCCTTATAATACGCGAGTATATCCGATCCAACTCCTTGTCGAAAAAAAAAGAAAGAATTAATCAATCGTCTTAGGTGGATGGAGGCTGTGTACGATGGTGGGCAAACTCAACCTTGTCGTGTGACCTAAATTCCTTACGTCATTGTGCGGATATAATGCTGGCCTAGGCTCCTTGATGTATGGACTGATATTGGCAGAATGCTGATGATGGTTGATAGGAATGACAAAAGAGACGACACACGAAAGACGACAATGGCATCGAGTACCAGGCACAATTTCTTATATGCGACGACATTCTTTGCATAGTTCGTATCGATTTTGTTCCGTTTAGTTGGAGGCTTTTAATATCTTATGCGGGAACAAATTACGTTTGAATGATGGAAAAGGCTCCTTCAGGTATTTAAAAGGGAGATTAATGGGTGAGTTAAGGTGGCACGAAACTGTTCAAATGAATGCCTGCGGAAGTGTTTAATCTCTGTGTCGATGAGGGGTTTTAATTGAAGGGAATTAAGTTAAAGTTGAAGCTCTTAAATACTTGACATAATAAACTGCTGGTTTCCAGTACTCGGGTCATGGTCTCCGAAGAGGCAAATCTGATCCTATACTAAAACTGATTAAGACACTCCATGAAAGTAAGCTGTATTAGTCACTGGTACTTTAGTTCCCACCAATATATCGACTATCACCTAAATTTTTTAAGAACTTGACATAACTTCCAATTCAAGCTTCGGTTAGAATTTAACTGATGATCGTAAGAACGGACCTAAGAGTGATGGTGGATTTAGACTGAAAATTTGTGGCACGCCCTTGCCTCCATCATGAAATGAACTAATCAGATGACTCGCGGAGTAGCAAAAGTCCAACAGTTCCCAACTTTTTCTCCGATGCAGGTTGTGGCAGCAAACAATTCGCAGCTCTTCGAAGTCGCGCCGCAGAGCTATGATCGTTGTAAATCGCTATCGGTTTGTAATGGCTCCTCGGGGTGTAGGCGCGCCTCAATGGGTTCAGTGTAGGTAGAATTTACTACCAATATAGTCGGGTGTAACAACTTAGATATGATTCATAGTCGGCCATGAGACACCGAGATAGTTTAACTCTGGAGAGTTAGTTGACAAGGAGTTGTTCCTCCAGGGAAGTGATTCTACTATATTTACTAAATTTTTCAGTTGCCTATCGTGAATGCGATAAGTTGTAGAAAAGAAGATTTGAGGGCGAGGGGGTAGAGGGTGGTCAAGAGGGAAGGTGGAAAAAGTTATGATTTTTGTATCTCGAGAGCCTAAATTGGCGAGAAGCTGAAATATTGATATTTAGATAGAACTAAATAGTAGTAGCATGTTTTGTTTTTCATAACTACAGAAGAACTTATTCTACACTAATTGAAACTCGGTATGTATATGTAAGTCTACTAGAAAAATAATTTAGATAAAAAAATGTTTCAAATATCCGTTTTTGTTTGAAAGGGCATCGAAAAAAATTATCAGTGAAAACGATTTCCGTCATATCTATTAGGCCTTTTCAAATATTGAATTCATTTTTATTCTACTGCTTTTTTTTATAATAACCTAGAAAAATTGTTCAGGATTTTTTGAAATTTTACCTCTACGGGGGTGTAAGGGGGTTGATATTTTTTTTCCCTGAATTCTGTCACCTCCCCTAGGCTTACTTTTTTGTTTTTCAACCTCTAAGCGGGTGTAAAAGGATTAAACGTTTTCACGAATTTCGTAATTTCTTTTGGAAGTGATAAGAAATTGAAATTTAGTTTTATTTTTTCGTGCTGTCTTCATATTTATCTATTAACTCCTTTCAATTTTTTTTTTTATAAACAATTTACTGCTCATTTTTCGGTCAAAAATTGAATTTTTTTTTTAAAAGTCCGCCATTTTGCGAAAAATTGATGTAAAGCTAAAAACGTACGTACTTTACTAGCAAATCTTATGTAGATTAAGATCCCGTTTGCTTCAGATAGCACAAGATCCTAGAATCACCGTCGCCCGTAGAGACCCTCTTGAAAAAGGTGTTCCGCCAAAATCGATTGGCCCAGTAGCCGCCATTTTGTATCAAAATGTCAATAAAACATTTTTTGTATACAGTCAAATACATGTTTAATAAAGCCAGAAAGAGAGAAATTCGTTTCCTTTTTCCTTACTCCCATTATAAATTGTCAAAATTAGGCCTTTTTTGAGGGCTCTAGACTGGCCTAACCGTTTAAGCACGAAAACAGAACATGGCTTCATTCTATCCCTGCACATTGTGCGCCGTGAGGCGATATTTAATAGAAACGAATTATTATTAATTTTTTCTTTAACCCTCTTACACCCCATCTTTAGTTCAATGCCAAATAATACGAGTAAATTAACGTAATATTTAATTAATCCGTACACTTCATAGCTGCATAATGCTTTCGGACTTTGTCTCTTGATATCTATAAAATTCGTTTGAAAAACTTATCAGTTTGGACTATTGTACTTAAACAAAGATAAAGCCATTTTTTTGTGATAAAGACTGAATTTATTTGCAGTCGGAATTTATAATCGGGAAGTAATGTGGTCCTTGTTTTTAAAAACAATTATTGCTTTTTTTATAAATCACTTCTGAATCGAATGTTTCACGACGACGTCGTCTTGAAGTCTAGCTCACTAACATAAAAGTGCTTTGAAGCACATCGAAATTACTCTGAATAAAATTGAGAAAAACTATAAAAAAAAAATTATAAATCAGAAATAATATTAACACCACCCCAACTATGTTTTCCGATGGCGCCTTAACTTATCGAACGAATTTTTATCCGCAATTAAATTGCCCGCTTATAAAATTTTCGATATCACACAAACGTTTTACGACAAACACTTTTCGTATAAAAATAACAAAAATCTACGCATTAAATCAATTTCTACGTATTACAAAAATTCATCGTTATCACCTGAAAGCAAAAAAAAAATCAATTTTCTACAGACCAAAGGCCAATTTATCTTTCGTTGTCGGAACGATATCTTGCGGCCTAAGACAAGGCATTACAAACATTCTTACGAAACTTTTGACCGAAAACAACATCAAATCAGCCAAAATGAATTGGTCAAAACGCTAATCCGTCATGTCCTTGCTGCAATTGACCTATCCTCACCGCACAGCGCACAGGTGAAATCGAAAAATCTCGACACATTTTCGAAAAAAAGATAGTTCTGCTTCGATATAATCGAAGCTCACTCGAGTGAAATTCTCTAGTCTGAATTATCTTCTGCGACCATCCATCAAATACGTCGTCCTCGGACATTCTACTTCTGGTCAAAGACTTACAGGTGCTATCGAAAAGCGTTAATTAATCGTTTTATTATCGTTTGATTTTTACGATTTTGCGCGGCTTAGCACTCGTGCATGAAGCGCAGGTAAGCACGAGTTCTTCGCCGTTTAAATTTTTTTGAAATTAATCAAGTCACAACAACTATACTACCTTAATATCAAAATTTACCCCCTCTCGGTGTTCTTATCACAGAAATTTCCTGGGCGTTTTAATGCCACTAATCGAAATTGCACCGATTAAACAGTGTTTCAATTCACGCTGTTGCCGGGGTTTTGCCTCAAGAACCGAATTTTACCGGATCGAATTTAATAAAGTTCTTTGATTAAATTTCAAAGTTCGGTAGGCGCAAAATTTTTTCCGTAATGATTAGTACGCTATCGATAAGGAAAGCCCTATATAAAATAAAAATTAGGCCTTGTACTCGATTTTTTCTCGAAATCTTTTTAGATTATCCGCATTCTAGCTTCATATCGTTGAGATTAATATCGAAAAAAAAATTATTTATATTGATTAAGAATTGGCAAATATCACACAGAAACCTAAACATCCTCGAACTAGCAAAATCCAATGAAAATGAATAAAACTTCTGTTAAATCAGTGCAATATATTATAAGAACCTAAGAAATATGACAACATTCGTGAATAGTATTTTACATTTTCAGTGACCAATTTTCTGTGACCACAATCTGCTCCAATGGATATTTGACATTTTGTCATCTAAATTACTTTTTTGGTACGTCCACAATTTGCTCCGGATTCTAGCTAGTTTGTAGCAACCATATTGATGGATCTAGGGCCGTAAGCATATCTTAGGCTTAAACTAGGTATGTATATTTTTAGTTACTAGTTTTTCATGGTGAAAGCTACCATTGAAGCTATTAATGGTAGGTATGTATATGTTTATAGTTTTTAATAAATAAAGTTTACAATAGCCGCATTGTAACCTACATTGTAACCTACATCGTATTTGAGCATTAAACACGTATCAAATTTTTACCCATAAAATACTAAACTTGCGCCCAGACTTTGCGGATTTTAGATCTGTTGACGGATTTGAGGGAGAGGTACCCCTTAGGATCATTCAATCAAGAATGGCAAAAGTTGTGACCTCGCCATCTCCGGTTCTTTTGAAAATGTTTGTGCTTGAAGAACTAGTGGAGAAAATAATTGAAATTAAATTTTTGGCTTCTATCTTTTTTGTTGTTGATTATAGAATGTGAAAGTATGTTTAAGTTAGTTAAAAATGGTGTCTGAGTCATCTTTGAAAAATCATATCTCTGGTAATTTTCAGTCCAGAATAATAAACTACGGCTTATTTTAAAGGAGAAGTTTGTCGCAATTTAAAAAAAAAATAATTAAAAATTATCCTAGAATTTTCTTTAAGGATAACGTTTTTGTCTTTTATTCTTGAATATCTTAAAACACAGTTTCTTATTTTGTTTATGTTTTTACATTTTGTAGGTTATACTGTTTTCCAAAATTAAAAAAAAAATTAACTTAGAATCTAAATGGGGATTGGCGTAAAAAAAATCGAAGAACATCAGTGGCTGTCAATTATTTTATAGAAAAATTGTCATTTTATCAAGTATGGCCAAATAATAATAATAATCAATGGCGCAACACCCCAAATCGGGCCTAAGCCTTGAAGTCAAGCTAGAGTTACTTCATTACGAGACCAAAGGAACATTAGGAGGTTAAGTGGTCAGCTACACGCTCGTCCGTGATTATTACCCCGATTTTAACTCAGGTACTCATTTACAGCTGAGTGAACTGGTAGTCCGGCACCCAATCCCATTTTCGAAAATAACTTGTCACCAAGCAGATTCGAACCTGGTACCAGGTGCACCGAAGGCACGTGCTCTAGCCTCTAACCCACACAGACCTAGAATATGGCCAAAAGCGTATCTTAATTTTTTTGTATTTTGTATATTATACTGTTTTTCAAAATATATCAAAAAATTAACTTGGGATCTCTTTTTTACGATATTTAAGGATTAAGGACGAAGTCGTTTTCCTTGAAAATAACACTTTTTAAGCCTAATCTTTTTTTCGTCTGTTTTTATATTGCGACAATTGTTGAACAACGATGTTTATTATTATTTATTTATTTGGTACAGCCTATTGAAGCCTCACTGCTTCTCGAACCGCGACTTAAGAAGTCTTTCGTTCCTGGCTTTTAACCACTGCCACTCCCTAGGCCATATCGACTCTTTCAAGAAAAGAGATGATTATACTCAGGGTAGTCTTCGACAGAATAAATCCACCGAGAATCTGCCTTCTTGATCTGGCCACTGCATCACAATCACATAGAATGTGTGCCGTGGTTTGAGATGTGGTATCACAGAATCGATATGTATCTTATCTAGTGATACTTTACCGACGATCTTAAGGGTATAATTAAGAAAATAATGTCCGAAAATATCCCATTATAACCCTTGCGTTATACCTACTTAAGGAAAGGAGTCCGACGCTCTCTCTCTCTCCTACTTGAGAAAGTCAGGATTTTTTTTGACTGTCTAAGTCAACAATGTTTAAGATAAGCCATACTTTTTTATTCTGGGTAAAAAATTACCATAGATATGAATTTTTAAAGAGGACTCGGACACCATTTTTGCCAATGCTTTAACATACTATAACTAACAGAAGAATTTAAATAGAAACAAGAAATTGAATTTCAATTATTTTTTCACTAGTTCATAAGGTATAAAAAAACTTTGCAAAAGAATCGGAGATGGTATAGTCACAAATTTCGTAATTTTTAGCGGTTCTTAAAGGAACTACCATTTTTTTTTCCAACAAAAAAAAATCATTTTTTTTTCGATTTAGGGCAACTCGAAGGGAAGCTCAACGGCTTCCTGGAAATACAAAAAAAAATAAAATCCGACCAAATATGAGGGAATGGTGGTCAAATTAGTGAAGAGAAAGAGAGTGAAATGCGTCAGATTTCACGACTCTTTTTATGATGTCCTGGGGGTCAATTCTGGTTCCGTGAAGTGATAAAATGATAAAATGAAAAAAATTTTGTTATTAATGTTTGCATGAAAAAATTTGTTGAATCAAATGCTGAATAACAAATTTGGGTTTGCCAGTGCTAACCTTTTTATGAAATGAAAACAGTTTGACAGTTTTTTTCGTTTTTTCATGCAAACGTTAATGACAAAAATTTCTTTATTTTATCACTTCACGGAACCAGAATTGACCCCCTGGTCGCAATCTTATATTTTTAATCTGTTTGGGAATTTGAATTATCTCTTTAAAAAACTACAAAATTTTTTTGCAAATGAGATTCCTGGAATCTAAAGCCCAATATGTTTCGTTTAGAACGCACTTGTAGCTCTCAAGCCCTTGGATCTATTCAGTTGATTTTTTTTTTGGGCACCACTTAAAATAGTCACTTGAGGGTAGAAAAGAAATATTTCCGATTCTTATACATACATATGTACATCTTAGGTCTTCTTAAAAATTAAATAAATTTTTATTCTCCGGATTCCTTACATAAATGCCTAGAAAGCGTTTTCAAGATTTTTAAAATTCAACTCCTATGGGGCTTAAGGAGGTCATATACATTATCACGAATCACGCCATATCCGTCAGGTCTGATTGGATATCGAATATCTTTTTACTTCCACGGCTTGCGTTATAATCGCATACAACTTGTTTTTAAGTTTTTTTTCTTTTTCGACTCGACATCTAAGAGAGAGAGAGAGAGAGAGAGAGAGAGAGAGTATAATTGGGTTGAACACATTTTCACGAATTTTATCATATCTTTTAGGACTACTAAGAAGTTGAATTCGTTTTAACTTCCTTGCGCTATCTTCATATATATCTAGGAACTCCTTTCAGATTTCTTTAATATTCAACCCTCAAGTAGGTTTGTATAACAAGATTATTAGATATTGCTTAGATCTGATGAGATATCGAATACACTTTTACTTCCTAAGGCGTCCTGTATTTATAATCCTGAAAAAGTCAACTTCAGGATTTTTAGATATTCAACCTTAAGAGGGTGTAAGGGGGTAGTATACACATAGCTTTCACAAATTCGAAATATTTCTTAGTTTTGATGAGGTATTAGATTAGTTTTCACTTCCACAGACATTATATATCTAATTCCCTGCAAAGTAATTTCACCGTTTTTCGATATTCAACACCTAAGAGTTTGCACGTGTTTTCACAATTTTTGTCATCCCTTAGTTTTGATGTTTTCACACATTTTTCAAAATCCCTAGTGTCTGATGAGATACCAAGTTACTTCTTATGAAATCTGCTTAAAAACGGTTTCATATTTTTTTTTATCAAATTCCACCCCAAGTGGATGTAAAAATTCGTATAGTCTACATGGTCTTTTTCAATGTTTAATCGGCTAAAATTCTCTATTTTATATATTTTTATTTTAATAATAAAATTGCAACAATTATCACTCGATTTTGTAGACAACAGTTTATTCGTTCACTTTTTATGCAACTGATCCATAATAGAAGTGTTCCGAAAAATCTATAAATTAATCTTTAAAAAATTTTCATTCTAAACCGAACATCTATAACTTAGTTCTTTATACTTACATTCAATATGTTTATCTTTTCCTGAAAATTATCGAAACCACTTTCACTGTAAAAACCAATTAACCAATTAAAACTTGGAAAATCACAAAAGAAATCCTTCCACCTCAACTTGCACAACTTGAATACTCCTCCAATAAATAAAAGTCAAATTTATATTTTATCTTTCTTTACTAACGTCGTATTTTTGTTCATTGTGTTTTTTTTTTTTGATTTTTTCTTTAGTTTTTTAAGTATACATTTACAAAAATTTGTTGAATAAATTACAAAGAGTTCTGTGTGTGTGTGTGTATGTGAAGTAATTTCGGAAGCATTATAAGGCATCTAAAAGCTCATAAACTTCGTTTTGTTATTATTATTATTATTTTTAAATATATATATAATAATATTTTAAACTTCTCATCGTTTGTTGTGTGTAACTCTATTATTTCTTTTTTTAATTTAGTCTTAAATAACAAAGAATTTGATTTTTACTGAATGTTGAGTCTATTTTGAATCGGAAAATTTAGTTTTAAGTTAATAATTGATTTACATTACTTGTTAGTTGCATTGTTGTTGTTTTTAATAATTCATTCAGTTTGT
This sequence comes from Beris chalybata, assembly GCA_949128065.1. Lineage (NCBI taxonomy): Eukaryota > Metazoa > Arthropoda > Insecta > Diptera > Stratiomyidae > Beris > Beris chalybata. Next base: position 16,157,694 of record OX421897.1, read on the forward strand.
TTATGGGTTTTCATGTGATTTTAAGTCATAATTGTGGTAATTATTATCTTAAATCGTTCTCGTTCGTTTGTTAGTTTGTTGCTTTTTTTTCATTATTATTATTAATTTGCTTGTTTTGTGTATAAATATTCGAGAGACAGAGAAGTAGACATTAAACATTAAACGCTACGTACATATACAATAAATTCTAAAAAATAATTAATTACTTTTTGTTTGTTAATCTTCTTCAATAATTATTATTATAATTGTTTTTTTTTATATAAACTTTTGTTTTAATTATTATAATTAAGCTGAAGTAGGTAAAGTTTGTTTTATACAAATTATTATTTTACTCGTTAGATTTCTTTTTCATTTATTCCATTAGAGTTATTATTTTTTGTTTTATTGTAACAACTTTTGTCATTGTGGAAAAAAAAAACATTTTACAAGGATTTAAAAATAATAAAATCCCATTATTGTAGAAGTGAAAAATAATAAAGTAAAAATAATAATAATAAGAAGAGAAATTAAGAATAATGAAATACTGAATGTGCGCGTAGACGGGAGAGGAGCGTGAGGGCGTAGAGCGTAGAGCTGAAGGATCAATAATAATATTATAAAATATTGCCAACATTTTGATGCAAAATGGTTGCTCGTCGTAGTCCTTACGAGGTCCTTTGCTGGAATTTCTTACGGTGCCGACTTCGGACTTTCTTCAGTTTATCGGGCGTTATGACGGCTGGGGACTTGTAGTGTGCTGCGACATTTTTCAAGTAGTGTTGATCGTCACCGACTACGGTCGATTGTAATGAGGGTGCTGCGGCGACCGATACGGAAACGGAAGCGGACGCGCTGCCGGACGATAGTGACGTTAGAAGCGGCGATCCGGCAAATAACGACGATATCGGCTTATTATTGTAATACTTTTTTGTTCGGCTGGTAAGCGTTCTGGCACTACTGCTGCTGCTGACGCTACTATTATCGTCGGCGTTATCGTCGTCTTTATTATTGTATTTGTTATCTCTATCGAAATTAGCATTATTAATACTACTTAAGCTACTGCTCGTTATCCGCTTACGATTGGCAAAGTCGTAACTGTTACCGCTACTACCGCTGTTACTTCTACTTAAAAATTTCCTAGCACTAGGGTTTTGGGGGGATTCAGTCGAACTCTTCTGGATTGGTGGCGTCTCAACTATTGCACTTGCATCGTCATTCGAGTATTCATCGTGGACGTTCGAAAAGCTACTCCGGCTGCTACTTCGGCTGCTGCTCGAAACGCTTCCCACGTTTCCTTTGCTTCGTTCGGACGGCGAACTTTTTTCAACCGAACCGTCGACTTGTTCGACGCTTAATTTTGACGCAACTTGATGGGGTTGCGGTCGTCGGTGACGCGGCGACCGCAACTTCTTTCGTCGATTGCCATTATTTCGAGTGCGTTTCGGATGTTGCTGCACCTGACTGCCGTGTCTGTGCCGTCGATGATGATTTCCATTACTGCTACTGTTACTTATGCTATTTCTATTATTATTGTTATTATTATTATTATTATGATTACTGGTATCTGGACTACTGCTAGAATTATGGCCATCGTCGACATGATAAATGTCGGACTCGATTTTGCTGAAATGTGAACAGGTCTTGTTGTGAAGCCTTCGGAAGAATTGTATCTTTCGGTTGCGGTTTTTGTAAAAGCTGTACTCGTAGAAGCCGTGTTTGTCCGATTCGGTAAAGTAACATCGGTCGTGTAGTTTTTTCTGAAATGACAAAAGAAAATGCACTAGATTAGTCAAAAATCACTAAAAATGGATCTAATCTTAAACTATAACAGTGGCATTATTAGAGATAAAAGAAATGGTTTACTACTTTCTACATTTCAAAAATTGTATGTCTAGCTATTCAAACTAGAGATAGGTCGTTCACGAGTGAACTGTTCCAAAAGAACATTCACTAACAACAATACTAAGTTGAAAGCGCAGGGATTACAGAGGAATCATAGTCAATCCGGGGGACGTCACAATAGTCCCAACTGTGGCATCAGTGATAGAGGTTATCCATACCAACCCGTATTTCCAATCTATACATCTCTTTGGTGAACTGTACTTCCATTGGACATGTGACAAAAAACTTTACCGACATTTTTTTGTGGTCATCTTTTCAAGTTGAAGTATGAATGATGAACGAACTAGTTCGCGAGCGAACGAAGGGAACGACAACGAATTAACGATGGAACGAAAACGAATGAACGATGGAACGAAGAGTTTTGGAACTACTTCATTGAACTCGGTCCTTAAAGTGAGTGACTCGGAGTGAAGTACTTCACTGACAGGAACCGCTTTGCCCATCTCTAAATTTCAAACTAAATTAGATCAATTTAGATTATCAAGTTGCGTCCAAGAAGCGGGTTGGAGGCGCAAGCTCAAAACTAACATTTTGAATCAATTTTGATTTTCTTGACAGTCCAAAATCTGAAAAATCCACTTCAAATTTTTCAAATTGTTGGTAAATAAAATTTAGAAGAATTTTGACAAAATCGAGATCGAATATCTTGAGCACGATAATTTTTTTCCCGAAAAAAATGCTCAAAAACTTCTGGAATTTTTGCCGCAATAGCCTTGACAGCAAAGTATTTTTTTTTGCTATCAAGGTACCTAAGTTTATACGCCTTTCCATTTACCTCTCACTAATCAAAGTACGAAAACTCTCCAGACACTGATAAACAATTGTTGTTGTTGTGTTTTTTTGTTGATTCCCAAAGCAAAAAAATTCTGATCTGATTATCAATAAAATTGGAATGCGAGTTATAAAAGTCTGTGTGCGAATTTTTTATTTTATCAGATTTTTCTTTTCTTTTCAAAGTGTGTATGCACTTGACATTATCAGTAGGTGGTGTCTTGCCAAAACAAATTTTGGCAGCCAGAATTCAAAATTTGAGTTAGAAGTTTTATGTTGTTCGAACATAAGATCGGGGCAAGTTTGTTATTGTTTTGATTTTTTTTTTGTCTACGTAAATTTATTGAGCTTACGCGGAGTTTGTCAGCACAATTTACACTAGTTGGCGGCAGTTATCATACTACAAATTTGAACAATCAGTGCATAAAATCGGGAATTTAATGTCGGGGGTTTTCTAGTTTGTTATTGGGCTGCTGATGGTTAGATGATGACAGAAAAAATAAAACTATATCGGTTACGATAAAGCGAGGAAAGATAAGTAACTTTTTTGTTCGAAATTAAATGGGTTAACTGCGTAAAATATTTAAGCTTAATTTTCCGTGGAAATTTTGTGAAAAATATTTACTTTACTTCGAGTTAGAGGCGTTTGTAAGGCGACAATTCATCGCACGATTTTATCGGAAATATGCAAAAATAATGCACCAGACCTACATATTAATGGCAACAATTTCGCCGATAATGCGGCAATTTAGGTGTTGTTGCACCCAACGATGGTGGCACAAGGCTATTTTATAGGTCTGTTTCGTAGAAAACACAAGCCCCGAACGTCTAATTGAAATGGAATTTATCAACGATTTATCAATTTGAAGAAGTGGAATTGATTACGATTGTAAGGCTTTTGAAATATTGTCACGAAAGCGCTCATTGATCGCGTAAAATTTCTGATAAAAACTTTGTTGGATGAGGTAATTGGAAACGATGCTCTTGTATTATTTGAACACTTTACAGAGGGTATTGTGACCCATTTAAACCTTAATGAGCAACTATAGTACGAGTTCATAGTATTACAGCGGAGTCTGGAAATTTCAATGCCGATTTACTAAACGCTTCGAATCGAACCTAAGTATTTAATGTCCTTTGCCAAAAAGGGTCTTTGGAGGGTAACAGGATCGGAATATAAAGGCAATTTCAAATAAACACCGAAAAATAAAAATTAAATAATGTTAGAAGTTCATATGTAAAGAACTTAGTTAAACAATACATAACCAACAAATTTAATAAATTATACAGAGAAGGTAAGTAACAAAATCACTGAACGAAAATTGTAATTTTTATAATTTTACACATTAAATGGGGAAATTTCTACCTACATATTGTGGACAATGTCATGAGATATTTCATGATACAATTTGGGAGTAATACTATAAGTATAATATAACTAATAGAAATAATTCTGAAAAACTACGTAAAATTAAAATAAAAATTTAATTATTTATTTTAACTAGTTCTAAGTACGCAAACGTGTTTATTTATATATTTCTAGTGCCGCTAAAGCTAGAAAGGTGTAACTTGGTATTTGAATAAGACCAGAATATGGTTAAAAGTTAAAAAATTGAAGGCATATGGTAAAAAGTTGAAATTCGTCACTTGTATATATATTTACTACAAAACAAAATTCTAATGGCATCGAAAGAAAGACCTGATTGACTACTACAATGTATCGTTAAAGGTTATAGACAGTACCAATTACAATAATTAAATTCACTTTTCGTGAAAACATCGAAATAGGTATCTCAAACGTTGCAAAATTGTCAGACACCATGTCAGAACTCAATCAGAAAACTGACTCTAATTAGTAGAGAATTGAATTAAATTGAATTCCAGTCACATGAACGCAATACTCGATTCGAATCTTCAATAAATTGTTGACTTTTCCTATCAGTCAGTCGCCTCGAAACAACATAAAAACAAGGCGCAGTTTACATGTATACGAGTGAAAAGTGTTTCATAAATTTTACACATTTCCACGAATGTTTTTCCAACATATCGCGGTGTTAATCTTCGATTCAATCTGCTTACAATCACAATAGGCACCTAGTACTTTTGTTTATAAAAAGAAGAGCTACAAAAAGGAAAAAATAATAAACTTGTAATAGACCACAATATCTAAAATTGAGATAAATTACTTTCTTTCTTTCTCGGAAATGCACAGGTGATAAGCCAACATTGTGTATGCTCATTTTTTCATAGTATGATAAGATTTTTTTTTTTGGAAAATGAAAATTAGTTCAAATGTTTTAAATCTTGCGCAATTTTTTTCCTTGTAATTTTTTTTCCTTGTAATTTTTATTGACTTGAATAGAGATACTAAAGATACTAAAGTTTTGTTGGCCCTAAATTTTCCCCGTAAAAATCGTTCTAATGTCGTCAAATAAACTAATAAATAATAAAAGCCCACCGAAAACATTCCGGGGTCCGCAAGCGTTTTTTTTTTATGAAGAGAAAATCTCGGATAAACATTTTTTTTTATTATTCCTAACGTACTTTCTATTTGTTGTCGACAAACATTTCGAATGTGAGGTCTTCAACAAATGCCCACAGTATTTTTTGTTTTCTGGTAAAGGGAACGATGTTGCTTCTTATTTTCGTTGTTTAAAAAGATTTTTTTTTTTTTTTTAAATTTATCGAAAGATTTTTTAGTGTCATTTTGTGTTTTTACATTTTTTCGGTGGGATAATTTTAATGCTTCTTGTTTGAAGAAGATTCGAAAAAATCCCACGAGAAATTTTTAATCGGGAAATTTATTCGGCAAATAAGTCGGTAAATGATGTTGCAAAGACGAAATTCGGGTGCGGTAGGTCAAATGATATTGGGGCGCTATGTTTGATCTTGGCGCGTTTACCTTTTGTAATTTATAGTTAATAATGTTTTTTCCTTCTCACGACCTTGAATGGGTAAAGACTGTGCAATGATGATACTTAAATTTTTTTTTGCGCAACATCCCGTCCAAATGGAATTTTTTTATCTCCATCGTATCGTAATTTTTAATGTAAATTGTTATTTTCAGATTTACAATGTTTGAGGATTATATCTAAAGTCCATAGTACACGATTGCATCACAGTAGCACAAACTATGGAGTTTTATGCCCTATTGTTTTTAATGCATTTTTATTTAATATAAGCAAATAAGAATTCTTTTTTAAAAACTTACTTTGAATACGATGCAAGTGCATTAAGTATTTGTTTTTAGTATTTGACGAGTAAATATTTAATTTAGACTAGAGTCTAATATTTAGAGAAGAAAGTTGGATGGCATTTTGGAATTAGGTCTCTGGAGTATCACGTGTAATTTCAATTGGATTTCTTTAAACAATGAGCTTTTTTGTAGATTTAGAATACTCTTGACCTAATGGTTCAAAAAACAATCACTCCACAAAGTAAACTATGGCGTAGTTTTATTGAGAACAAAATTTGTTCAATTAATAGATTATTTTCAAATCAATAGAAATAGCTTTAACCCAAATTTAAATTTCTAGTCGGTAATTTTGAAGAGTTCTTTTGACTCCAAAACCGTTCAATCGTTGATTCTTATTTTCTGAATTTTACTATTTTGGCGCAGACGGTAGAAAATAGGATTCAGGAAGTATACTACTGCTGTTTTGGTTTGGAGATGTAACAAACTATCGATTTCAACGTAATAGCGACAGAAATCGTTGATAGGAAGTATGTGTTTGTAAGAAATGCGGCTATTGTTAAAAAAAAGCAACCTTTGCCATTTGGAATTTCAACCATGGTTCAGCAAAACGTCGCAATATTCAATAGTTGATGAATAGTTGTATGGCAACAATACGGCAATATATCGTCCAATCCGTTGAAATAGTTTTAATCTATTTCACGACCTAGTATACATTTAAATACTCAAATTTTCCAAAAAACTTGAAGGTACTCTACTAAATTAGTCTTATTCAAAAGATATTTAGTGTCCCATTGTTTTGATGTGCCGTATCAAAATTTACATTTTATTTATTTTGAAATAATCCGGTAACAATAAAGCAACTCTTTTACGAAAAACCATTTTAGTAGCATTTTTCTACCCAACACTATTTGTGAAGTTAACTTTTAGGGTTGGTTCCCTTATTAAAAAAATCTGGTGCAACTTTATTATTTATGGGTTGAAGTCCAGGGCATGTTTAATGCTGAAATGGGGTGTAGGTTTCTGTGTGACTGATAACCTAAAAAATTGCATTCCCAAAAGCTTCCTGGTTATTCTGTATTAAAATTAAAAAAATTTTTCAGGGCAGACTACGCGTTTACATCCAAAATTCAAACAAACTAACTTTAAGTCCGGTAACAAATAGTGTCCCTAGTAATTCAGGTGGGATTTAGACCTCATCTTGAATGCTGGGTGTGAAACAGGTCATTGTAAGCAAATGTCTTTTGAGCTTAAGACATCCTTGCGATAAGCATCGAAAAACAAATTTAAATATCTTGTAAAAGAATTGAACATTTTTTGGTCAGTCGAGCCTGATTTGAATTAGCGAGCAAGTATTTTGAACCGCATACTAATTGGAAAACAATTGAGCTACATTTGTTTAGAAAATTATGTTTTTAATTATTTTATAGTCTGTACTATTGTTCGAATTGGTAACAAACAAGTGGAGGATCTTCTTACCCTTCTTCTTTAAGACTAACAAGTCGAGAGAGTCAAAATATAAAATTTCTAAAAAAATTGTTTTCTAAGCCACAGTCACAAGTATTTTGATTCTTAAAAAACAAATTCAAATTCTTACCTCTCCGACAAGTTTCCATTTTTCGTTGAAACACAAGTACATTTGTACGTCTTTGACGAAAAGCGTTGTCTTTAATGAATTGGTTTCGAAATCTATATATCCACCCAGCGTTATATTCTCTGTAAGAAAAAAATTAAGAAAATTAATAGAAGGAATAAAAACTTGAAAAAAAAAATGTTTTAGAATTAATTAAAAATATGTCCTAGGTAGGTAGTCGCACAATCTATAAATCAATCAAAACTGTCACTGAAATATTTCGATCACGGCCAGATTTCAATCACATTTTCTTCGTTTTCTCCGTTGAATGTTTTTCCGATCCACCCACGATTTCGACGTCTTGCCGTGATCGACATCTTACCCGAGTCTCGTGCATCTAACAAACAAATCGACTGGGTCATAGAGGCGTGACTCGCGCGAACAGTGAAATTCAATAGCCATAATAAAAATTATTTTATAACAATATTTTCTTAATGTTTGTTATTATTTTCCATCAGTTGCAGTTTGATCTGAGACCCAATCCGAATAAGAAAACACCTCGAGAATTTTATTATAGGTTTTGTTGAATGTCACATTATTTCGCATATACAACATGCGGTCTCGTATGGCTGACGGGATTTACATAATACAACATCGAGCCCCAGTCCGACGACAAGCAACAAGTAGTTGCAATCTCGGTACTCTGCTTCACGTCAATAGGGTAATGAACTGATCCGGTAATTAAAAAAAAAAGAAGAAATACTCTAAGATTTCATCGAGCATATGTAGCCAGCATCTTAAGCCCCCGGCTTGAAACAAGATGCCTGCTGAACCCACCTATTTAAATGGCATAAGAACAGTAGTGACTGATGTTCTTAAAAGGAGACATAATGGCAAAATAATAAAGTCCATAGGTATGCATAGCCCCGACGACCGAACAGCAACAACAATAGAAGTTATCCCTTTATTGCAAAACTTACACGGCACGTACATATCTAGGTGCACTCTATAAGGTACACCCGGACACGTAGTGTATAAACAATTGGCAACTGGTGGAAAGATGATAGTCTTGTGGTAAGGTGAGACGTTGTAAAGATGTCAGAGATTTTTATTTACACTATTTTTTTTTATTTTTCGAATATCGTTCTTTAGCTTATGGGTTATAATACTATTCGCGGTCGACACAATCTCGATGACTCAATAATGTAAATGAACGGGAAGCGCACTATGCTGAATCGATATTGTGATCGTACCGATCGAATTGATCGGAAACTATTCATAAATTGAAATCTTAGACGAAGAATAAGAGTTGTACTAAAAACAGGAATGTTAAATTTATTGGTGTTAATATGGCGCCCAACGTGGGCGAATTCGATTGAATCTTGTGGAATCTTCAGTAGCTGTCAGAAATTTCAGTGAACGTGGGTTCGGGTTACAATTTGATTATGGCTTTATCAGATGTGTATTACAAATTATGTATTTACAAATAAGTATTTACAAATAAGAAATGATACTGGAAGTGAGTACGAGTCAGAGCAACAAAGGGTCCTAAAAAAGAATACCATCTGCAAATTATGATAAAAAAATCAAAAAAATCACTGCTATGGAAGTTGTTTGATGAAGATTTAAAAAATTTCTCGCCATAAATTAAATTGAACAATTTTGGTGGTTCTCCCAGCTATTCCGTGAGTCTAACTACTTCGGTTTCAGACCAACTTCCTGAGATGCTTTCGTGTTACTGGCCATTCAGGAATTGTTATCACGTGGTTTCATCAGGTGTTCATGTGTTCATTTTGGCGCCCAACATAGGGTCGCTACTTAATTTGTTGTAAATAATACTGTAATATTTTTTTTTCATTGAACTTGCTATAAAACTTATCAGACAATTTACACAAAAAGCAATCGCAATGTCTATAATGTAAAACGCATAATCGTAACGTATACCATTATTGCAATACATTTAAGTGCTAATAAAGGCGAGAACATGCAAACTATGTCAAAGTCTGATTATACAATTTATTTGAGGTAAAGCATCAATTGTAAACAAATACATACCGACTTATTTGGCTTTCGATATACTTGAAAGTAATTAAGATTGCCGTATTATATGATGGTGAAATAACCATTTAATTTCGTTGTTTTACGATGCAAGAGTTTCATAATATTGTACACATATCGTAGGTACTACTGAACCGTGTGACACGAGTAGAAAAGACGGTATCAATCAATGGTAAATACACAACAAAAAAATTGCAATCAATATTTAGATTTACAAAAATCTGCCAATAGTCAGGGCGTAACTTGGTTATTATTTTTCGCGACAAAGTCCAAGGATGAGGTGCGAAAAAAGTGCCGACGCTACTGATACTATTAATACAACAATTACAGTAACAGTAGCGTCGGTACTTTTGTCGCGCCTTGAACTTTCAGGACTTTTTCACAAAAAAATAATAATAAAGTTACTAAGTGACTATTGCAGATTTTTGTCAATTTAAATATTAAATTATTTGAGGTCGAAGTCGAAATATAGCCCTGGTTGTTTCGATACAAGAAAAATGAATAAATCTTCCTCTTAAATATTGACAATTTCTGAAATTAATTTCTTGGCGATTGTATAACGAGTGAAAGTCAAAAATCAATTCGAAATCTAATCAAACCTAAGAGATATGACAGAATTCGCGGAAATATATACACACATAAGTCCCGGTACCTTGCTTCTTCTCTCCAAAATCAAATTTTTAGAACGTATCCTACAGCCCTATAGAAAAAGAGAGATTGTTTTGCGGATCGCAGTTCGGGTGGTGTGGAACTGCATTTTTTAAGTTCATCATCATCAACAGCCTAAATCGAGTCCTGATCTCTTGAGTTAAGTCAAGTTAAGTCTTATTGAAAAAATGTTTGTTGTTTTCCGGCGTCAGTGCAGTGAAACCCCAACACTAAATCCCCGACTGTTGATTAATCGCTGTCCTTCAACAATTTTCGGTTGTTTGTTAGGATATATGAAGCTCCACGCTTGGCGCGACATCGAATCTCTCAACACCAATTGTATTTTTTTCCCAAATTTTTTTGTTAAAGGAATTTTTTATGGTAAGCTACTAGAGGAACAAGTTTGAAGAAATATTTGTTGTTTTCCGGCGTCTTATTGAATATAATAAAAATCGGGGGAATTCCTAACTACAGGTAACTGCTATTTAATTAGCTTTAGTCTAATAAATTTGTTTAACTTCTGTATTGCACAACTCTGACCTAACCTTAAAGAATGCAAACACCTCCACCAGTACTTTTTGAAATTTCAACATACAAAAGGATTGCCATTAAATAATAAACCTCAAATACGTTTTTATCGGCATCCAACCACTAGAAATTCTCAATTAATTGTGTAAATCACACTGAATAAACGTAACCTTTTTGGAATTGAGACATTTTAATAGGATTTCAAATTTATATTATAGTTCATTAGAGATTGATGCTTTGATTAAATGTTATAAAACCATTTGAAAACTACGTTTTAAAAGTAAACAGCCATGCAATGATCGGCGTTACAATGTAGGTATAAGCCGCAGTCGACCCTATTAACCTGAAACCCCACACTATACTAAAAAACAGTGAAAGTGAAATTGTTATTATCCGAGTAAATTCTAAACTATTTTGTAGATACTATCGCAGATTTCATAACCAACAATTAAACAAGAATTATGCTCAACAGTTATTTGCAGTGATCTCCTTGAACCCTACCATGTATCGTAAAATTTAGCTGTTGAACGAAAATTACACTTATTCTCTGTGCATACATAAATTAACAATTTAATTTATTTCCGATATTAAGCGATCGTGCCACACACAGATCAATCGATTGATCGTACCACACCAAATCGACTTAGAGTCGATCCTTAAATGGTGTAGGATTAAAAAGATTATTGCAAATTTAATGCTATTCGAACTACAGAAACTATTTTATCGTAATCTTCGTTTAATGAAGCGTGAGAAAAACGAAATAAATAAGAAAAACCTAGGCACCGATCACAGCAAACATTTGTAGAAATCGATTGTATGCACTTTCAAGATCGTGTGGTCACAATATTTTTCCCGATATCTTAATCTTTTCGAAATGGCAATAGGATTATTGGCTGGCTGTCCGTGCGCGACAGACACCCAATCCAAGTTAAGAGCAATTTTCTTGCTGGGAAAGGTAACGATCGTTTTCACCGTCTTTAAATATCGAGATCACATATAAATTGTGATTGTATTTTGATTAATTGTTGTTTACGATTTTATTTTGGTTTTTTGTTTTCGGGGTTAATGTTGCCGAGAAGGTTATTAGTTGGTATTCATTTCGGTTCCGAAGCCCCGGAGTACATGCCTTGGAATAATCCGTAGGTGTTGCCGATCATGATCTTAAGACATAAAATGATCATTAGAGTGCTGAGACAATATCACTTACTGGTTAGATTTATTTCATTTTCTTTTCGAAATATTCATAGATCCGATTTTATATTCAATAAACGCGTGCCTTATTCCCAGCATAATGACATATTAAAATCGAAATTGTGTTGTTGTTTTCGAATATAATTACCATTGAACATATAAAGGGACGTTGTCGTTAACTTGAAATTGATTATGTCGATATGAAGGTTATTATATGGGCTTGATCACTGATCAGTTTATGCTGATAGAGAACGGAAAAAAATGTTTGAACAAGTGGAAAAGTACGGAAAAGGTTTTGAGGCTTTGGAACTAATGCAGGAAGTAATTGAAGATTAGGAGTACAATTAAGAAAGCTAGCGGTACGAAAATGCACACGCCTACGATCAGATATTGTTCGTACTCGTATTATAAGTGCGGACGACGTGGAAAACATATTTCGGCACTCAGTCTCAGCGAATAGATCAAAGGATTTTACGCGGATTTAGAAATAGAACCAGTTTGTGGGTGTCGTTTAGTCATTCGTAGCTTAGCTTATGAGATACCCAGCCCTCCTTTTGTCTACTACAGGCCCTTCCCTCTGAGTCTCATTAAAGAATTTAGAAAATCATCAAATTGGCTTTGATTTCAAGTCGAGAGCGTTCAAATTTTGACTTCTCAAAGATACTCTTTTATAATTATGTCAATTTTTCAAAACTCACTCCAAAAGGAGTGACTTACTTCACTCACTCACTTTAATGAAGTGTTGTTTTGAAAAAAAAATCACTCGTGAACGACCCATCTCTAGCTCATAGTATATTCCGTAAATTTTTTAACCACTTCGGGCGGATAGACAATACTGTTTTGAATGGATTAAATTGACCCAGTGTGACCACATATTGAATACAGAGGTGGAACCACGAAGGGTTAATAATAGTCGCAACGCGGGCGTATGAAGAAATGTTTACGTGACCCAAAAACTACAAAAACAATTAATTTGAGATCCTTTGCATACCTGGATAATTGTCTTGAATTATCTTTCCAGCAAACATTTCAACAAACATTCACCAAAAGTGAAAAAAAATTTAATATTGTGGAAAAAATCACTGAAAATATTTTAATATGGAATCAAAAATTTGGGGAAGAAAAATCAAATTCAAAGAAAGGGACTGTAAGCAGAAATTGTTGAAAAAAATTTAAGTGGAGTTTCAAAAACAATCGAAATAGATTCATTTATAATTCATCTAGTTGTTTGAAATCGAATTCAGCTGAGACTCAAACTCAACGTTCATATGCCATGATTTAGAAATGATTCGTTAACGTTCACAATACGTGATTTATGTACTTATACTTTCGTTTTTGAGACGATCAAGTGAATTATTTTTGTATCGTAGTAAAGATTTGAAGATTGATTGCTCAGTGAATATCGAATTGTGAGTGAATTAAACAATTCAATAAATGTATTCATTTTAGTGATTTACTGGCAAATTGTTAAAATTATTTACTAGTTTTGTTTTTATTTAGAATAGATAATCTCGTGAGAGCTACAAATACAATCACTTCATATTTAGAAAAATCACTCTACTTGGATAAATTAATAAATTTCAATTTAAAATAATTTTATTTTTTAAGAAGATCAGGGATACTCTAAGTCTCATACTAAGTCTCAAATTTCATTAGACTAGTTCATAGTTCTTTTATTTCAATAATACTAAGGAGTGTTTTTTCACTATTAAAGCTGCTTCTCAATTCATCTAAATGTTTACTATTTTATCATTTTCACAGATGGCGCCCTGCGATTTAGCTCAATTTGTAGAAGAAATTTGCACTCAATAGTCTAGAATGGTCATGGGAAATCAATACATTTCGTACGGAAATTTAAGTTTATGTGTAATGTTCTAAATTATTTAAAAAGCCTTTGTATTTCTGTGCATTTTTTACAGAGTTTCATCGCTAAATACAATAAAGGGAAACTACACGTAGCCCTGCCCATACAGTTTATCCAAGGCATATACCAACAGGATTGTTAACCCTGCTGAACTAGCTTTTGGGCTGATCTACATAGTTTTCTTCAATTGTGATCTGATCCAGTTAAGAAAAAAACAGAGTAGGCTGGAGCCTTTGCAACTACAACATTGTGTTTAGTACATGACTAATTCCTTGTTCTAATTATTACATTCAACAACTACCAAAATTGTTTACCCACGATAAATCAAACCCCATTCATTTGAATTTGTAATTTAATTAGTTTTCAGTTCAGTCTAAAGAAACTGACACCTAAGAACCAGGACCAGAATTTCCCACATAATATCCGACCTAATAATGAATTTTTTTCATATTTAACCGGACACTAAGGGCATATGTCAACAAATTGAATGAAATCACTTCATCAATTTCAAATTCTTCACACATTGAACCACCTGAGAAATTTTTAACAATAAAGAACAGATCGTTTTCGAACAGAAACCGAATGTTTGACGGTTCGGAAAAAAGAGGGTATAAGTGACCGGGATGTTTGGATACGGGGCGCGATTGTATCCAAAAAAAGAGAACTTAACCGAAATGTATAACATAAAAAAGGGTTGGTCAAATAAATCAAACATGAGGCTGGTAAATGTCAACACAACGCCTTGTTGCGTACTTATCACGAATGTCTTCCGTATATTCGGTCACCAAAAAATTTCAAAGAATATACATTTTTGTCCTATGCATGGTTTCTGTATGGTTGGTTCTTATTTTAACATAACGTCTTTGATTGTTTTTTATTTTCTTTCTTCAGGCTTTCAAGTCGGTTTCCTTGGAGGTATATATCTTTTTGGAGGATCGCTTAGTCATAATAATGTAGCGTCGATATTGTGGTCAAAAGAGCCGATAATCGTTTACTGGCGCACCAAAAATCCCAAAAGGCGAGACCGTATTTACCCCGAACTGGAAGAGTTATAGGAGGCGAAAAAGGAACTCAACCGAATCGAGGAGTATTTCATTTTTTTCATCAATTCTTTAAAGGTAGGTCAGATGTAAATGAAACCCGGAAAAATCAATAATATTATACTCAAGTTTGTTTGCTACACACAAATAAGAAGGGTTAAATATTTCTGTTCGGCTCCGGTTTTGATGAAGCTGAGAACTATTTTTTTGATGGTTTTCGTCTAACTTGAGATTTAATGGGAATTTTCCCTTAAATGCTCCAGAGGACAAATCGTTAATTTTATGCTCAACATTTTAATCGCATTCTTCAATTAAACAATTTCCTTAACAACGAATCAACATTCAATCTAATGAACTTTCAACCAAATCAATTTTCAGTCAAATTAACTTATTTCGCGATATGTGTTAGAAGGCCTTGTAACAAGATAAATTGAATTTTATAATATTAAAAAATAAGAAAAAAGATATGAAAATATAATTTAAAATTTTTGGTTCTAAAAACGAATTCAATTTTAAAATAAAATTAGTCAAACAAAATAAAATTTAAAATGAATAAAATAAAAAAAAAATTGTTTAACTACAAAAAAATTGTTTTTAAGTTCGCATAAAATTCATATATTAGATGCCATCAAAAATGGGATCGGGAATGACGCCGAAGGTATTGGGCGGAAAATGCAAAATTGAGTTGAAAGCGAAATTATCTACACATTGTAGAAAGATGAAATTTTTCATCGAAATGGATTATTGGTAAGTTCCAGTAGTGGAATTCAATTGAAAAGCCGCCGATAATAAACAAAATTGATCGAATCACTTTCCTGGATGAATCAGTGCACAGTGGAAATTCCATACGAGGTCCAAGCCCATACCTGTGAATCGTCGAGGTCCGTTTGGGCGCACAGTCTTCTCAACAATCGTTTGATCGATACTCTTCTAATATTAGACGATAATTCCCAATGCCCCTTCGGCATCTCATCGCTCTTTGGCACTTTCTTTCACCGTCTTTTTATGTAAATAGAAGAGTTATAAACTCGAATAACATACGAGCACAATACAATTTCCATATATGAGCCCACATATCAGTGTAATATTCTAGATGCAGCTTTTGTTTGCCTACTGGACGCTGGTCAACAAGAAGACGAAGGTGAAGACGAAAAAAAAAGAAAAATTCTTACATATAATAAACAGGTAGTAATGCTGGTTTATAAAAGGAAAATATAATACGAAACCGAATCGAATATATGCACATGGACACACATATGAGGGACACAGAAAATCTAACGAACAAGTGAGCCGAAGAAGTGGTGAAGAGATTTGGACGGGAAGTGGTCAAATTTCTTAGAAGTCAATGGATTCTGAGGTTTCTGTATATGATGGCGGGGTGCAATGTCTGTAGTTTGTTGGGCCCGGTGTACTGTACCTTTAGTGTTTATTTAACAAGTCACTGCGCCCAGATAGTAGAAATACGAAAACATACCGCGCCATTGTTCACCATATTGATGGAAATGTATAACTGCGTTTTCTTGTTGTTTTTTTCTTAAAGGTTTGAAGCATAGGAGTTCCTATTTGTGAGTTATTTGGCGCCAACAAGTTGAAAGATTCAAATTGAGTGCACCAAAGTGTTTTGATAGGAGGCAAATTGGTGTATATATTCTTTAAGATTTTACAAGAAGATGTTTCACAAAACAGTAGCATGGAAAACATGAATTTTGTTTCTTATATTTCAAAATCCTTGTTTTACTTCTTATAAGTGCTAGATTCTGGGATAAACGGATAAATGTTACAATACAATGAGTAGTTCAAAAATTAGGGATCAAAAAGTATTGGCAATTGACCCTTGAACGGTGCAACAACTTAATATTTTTTTGAAACTGGAATAAGCCTCATATTCGGATAGAATCAATTGCGTGAGTAGGTTTGAAATTAACTTTTAAAACTAGTTTCATACCATGAATTTAAATTGGACGCTATTTTATGTAAAAGAAAACTAAATTAAAACCTTAAAATAAAACATAAAACCGATTAAACATTGGATTTCGAGATTAAAATTAAAATAAATTTGAGTTTTCGGCTCAATTTTCATGTTTTTATTAGGGCCTCTTTGATCGTTACAAATGAAGTAAGTTGAGATTTGAACTCACGAACTCTGCCCAAACGCAAATTGAACGAACTAATGAGGGCTTGAAATAAAAGAAGATTCAATAATGTCGTCCAATTGATTTTGAGAGCTTTGGTATAACGGCGTCCAACGTGGGTCTGCTTGGTATGGAAAATTGGTCTCTTTCTCTACATTTGTTACAACACAAAGTAAGTTGAGATTCGAACTCAGGCACACTCTTGCCAAACGCACTTTCAACGAAATAGAAAGGTCTTAGACTAAAAGGACATTGAAAAAATGGTGTCCTTTTGACTTTGAGTGTTCCCGCATATCGGCGCCCAACGTGGGTCTACTTGGTATGGAAAATCGGTCTGTCCACTACGCTTTAAGTTATATGCTAATTAAGGCAATTGGTAAATATAGAATTTTGTTCATGAATATCTCTTACTCATTTTCGCATATGGTTAAAATTTATCCAAATTTAACTTTAAATTCCAAAATGTTTATTGCAAATATGTAGATTTCTTACAGCTAGAAAAAATGCTAAATTTAGCCCCGAAATGAGAATTACCTATCTACGTTTCCACTTAGCTCTTCTACTCGCAATACCTGATTGCATCGCATCAGCGATTAGATTCAATTTTCTCCTAATTTACGAATTCAATTTTAGCCTCAACCCAACCGTGACACAATATCCAATTGCACATTATAATAATTGCGCTAAATTCCTATGCTGTCGAAAAATACACCTTAAACTTGGCATTAAATATTCACACCTAAAATTCAATGCATTCTTCTATTTGATAGCGGATTAACCAAAAGTAAGAAGTTGAAAAAAAAATTGTCGTTAATTTCTTCACTAATTTACGCTACCGTTGAACCAAAAGTTCAGGTGTTTAACATATCGTTCCAATTTGAATGTCTCATTGTACAGGTAGCCGATAGAAAATACACGATAACTTTCATATGGACATGGTGAAGAAATTGTTACAGTTAGACTATCCGTGAAATTGGACTATTTTCCTCCTAGCTCACCTACCGAATCATTTGCGTGTAGTTTTATAGTTGGTCTAGTGTACCTTGGGTGCATTCAAATGTAAATCGCTGATTACCACTTCGTTCCTAAAGAATCACCTGTAAAGACCAGGTAAGCTATGCCCTTAACAAGTTGCTTCAAATACAAATCGTATATTCACTTTTGCTTTATATTTTCCAAGCCACAAGGTATTTATGGTCGGTCATGTGTTAATTGAACGATCATGGCTGGTTGTTCATAAGTGAAGAGTTGGTACAACATGTCCGTAAAAACAAGACCAATATGAAAAAATAACGCCATAACAATAGAAGCATATCGGCCCCCGGTAATTCGAAGAATGCGCTTTGAAAAGGCTTACTTTACATTCATAAGAGGTCAATTGGTTGAAAGAAGCCCACGCCAGTACTATTGACCATTTTCTGAAAGTATCGCATACTTTGCATCCC
The DNA here is from genome assembly GCA_949128065.1 of Beris chalybata. NCBI lineage: Eukaryota > Metazoa > Arthropoda > Insecta > Diptera > Stratiomyidae > Beris > Beris chalybata. The sequence goes on from OX421897.1 coordinate 16,176,018, forward strand.
AGAGGGACATGAAACATCTATCGATATATGAAAATGATTAATCAAGTGTGAAGCACATGACCATGGCTAATACGATGTAAATTGACGTATTAAGTGTGGACATTGTATACAAATCAGAGCCTTAGAGTCCAGCCTACATCTCGTCTCGACTCTTCCTCCTAAAAACTCATTAACATAGTGAAAGGGTATGACACATCTCAAAACAATTCCTCCCAGACTCCCAAACTAACTGGTCAAACACCTCGCGGACAACACTAAAAAAAAGAATTTATCATGTCCAGACTTTCTTCACCTTATTCGAAACGAAGAAAACAAAAACAATAACACCAGGAAAAAACAAACCCATCTTAATGTGGACTAGAAGAAAAGTACATTGTCTGTTTGATGTTTCCTTGATTAACCCTGGAACCCGATTATGTCACAGACATCAAAGCCCAATGAGACTCCCATCATCGTTCAACCGAAAAAAATACCTGAGAGGCGGCTTTCTTTCATATTTCGAAGATCCCGCACGTCTCATTCGTTGTTTTGAAGAAACATCGTAATGCAAGTATATCACATAAATGTGTCAGTATTGTAGATAACTACAATTCCCGGAATGATCATAACTCAACCATAACTCTTCTAATTGGCATATGAGTAGCTAATTATGTTCGGTTAGAGACCGATCTTCACTATCCGTCTTCACTTGCTGCTTCTTTTTCTTCTGGGGTTGAAGACTAATTAACTTCGGAGGTTCGGATCTTTTTTGAAGAACGGAAAAAAAACCATGTTGGTATTAAATTGAAGAACATAAAGTACATCTTTGGTTTGTTAAATGGTCATGGAAATTTCTTCACCTAGAGGAATATGGTGAAGATATCGAAAATTGTGTATGGTGCGAAGATAAAGGCATTATATGATGAAGAGCCGACGATGGTTACGATATTGCAAAATTTTTAATTATATAAATTATCGCGGTTACCGGTTTGAACAAATTGAAGATTCGTCGGTTTTTTGTTTTAAAATAGGCGACGGTGCTTCATAAATGGCTTCACGGTAAAAATCAATAGACAAACATAAGAAAAAGGACGAATCGCTTTTAGCCAGAGTGTTGCGTTAATAATTCTCTTTATTTTAAATGTGGGGAAAAAACAGTATTCTAATGAAAATGCCCACTTCCATTTATGCCCCTGCCACACACCTCCAAGATGAAGTATTTGAAGTAAATTAGATTACCAAAATAGTGCGTCAAGACAGTTTTCATTGAGAGTTGCGTTTTTTTGGGTTTGAAGAAAAAGGAATGCCGGTGCTAAGCTGTGGGGGTCAACGATGACATGATCTATAGACATAAGCCTATCGCTCTTTTTGATTCCGTATACAACCACGTCAAAACGTCTTATAGTTCTTTCAAATCAGAGAATATACTTCTGTACAAGTTCAATAATCCGGCAAGTTTGATAATCCGCCATTCGATAGTCTGATGCATAGCATAATCCAGAACGAGTTCGCCGGTTTTCTGAAACTTGAGCCCAACAGTTGGGGGTCGTATAGCTCTTAGCGCTTCGCATCTTCCTTAAGTCCAACAGTGCACTTTCTATGACACAATTATCAACCTGTCAACTGTATCTACTATGAATAAAGTGTTCCAAAAGTATGTCATACGCTCTAATGTAAAATGTTGTAATCTTCACTGACAGCCCAGTCGCAATCAAGGACTTAGATTCGGCTACCACCTCCTCTAAACTCGTCGAACAGTGCCGAGAGGAGCTAGCCTTCTAAGGAAGTCAAAGCTATTCTGCTTTAGGTCCCAGGCCACATTATGATAGAGCAGACGAATTAGCGTGGGAAGGTTCTGCTCTTCAGACTTCCTTCGTAGAATCCGTTCAGATTCCACCAGAGAGGACTGTTCAGCGCCAAAAGTCCATCCACTTTCTCACGAACGCGAACTCCAGATGGAGAGAATTGGCCAACTGCGTCATATCTAGAAAGATACGATACTCTTACTGCCGGAGTTGAAAGGATTAATTCCTGAGTAGACGCCGTGCGGACGTCTCCGTCTCAGTACGCTCACTGGCGGATCGGCGACCACGCGGCCAGACTGGGTATTCCCTTTAACGCCAATTCCCAACCAACCATGTCATTCGCTTCATTTTTCTCACGTATATACACTATAATCCGCCGTCTTCAATGAACCGCCGTGCTTGATTTGCATGGTGGCGAATGAACGACGTGTGATGTAATTTTCCTTCCGATCGGGACAATAACTTTACAATGAAAACCAAGCCTCTAGCTGAATTTCTGAACAAATGTGAATACTACTTCAATGATTCTGATTTAAAAGTTAGCCTTTGGAGTTCCAGCTGCTTTATTCAACAATTTACTTATTAGCAAGTCTAGCAATTTCCATATTCTAGATATTTATAACGAAATTTCATTGTTGCATTTAATGAAAACACAATCGTTCGATGAATTGCAATGAGGTAGGAGAAAATTGATTCTGTCTATTGGCACAATACTAGCGGCTAGACAGATCTTATCAGCACCTAATACGTAATGAGTTTTTTTAATAGACCTGATTAATTTTTGTTTACATTAGAACTTTTTTTTATACTTATGTTGGTATTATACAATATATGAGGTGGTTGTCTGACGTTTTCACAGTATAATTTCTAATTCACAGTGCATTATTAGAGCATAAATGAGCTATAAATTAAAATATTGATCACTGTATGGTGGAGTGATCTTGTCTGATCTGGAGGTGGCAGAGAGACTATTGTCCTACAGGTATTTAGATCAGTGGTGTATCTCTTATAGCCACAGTATAATCGCCAGACCTTTACTCTGCGTCACAGGGTACTAAAAACGCAGCACTGGTGATAATCCCATGGCCTGGGTGGTATTTGAATCTACTATCGATCTAGTGCCCTATACCGCAGAAGACCGATTTTTTCCAATTGATTTTTTCTCTAAATAATATAAAACAAAAATCAAGCAAAATCTGGTAATCATGCGTCAAATTACCCAAAACACTCCAAAATCCATTACGTTCTTTTCGAGAGAAAAAAAAAAATCGAATTTTATCACTTCCACATAATGTAAAAATTTATCGGACTATGTTCTCATCAATTTCGACAAGAGACTAATGCTGCGATCTGTTCCAAGATTTTTTTTGGCCACCCAACGATCAACCGGGTCATCATCAGCCTTTAATTCGATCCAGCCAACCTTCTATCCGCTATAGTCAATTAAAAACTTAATTGAGTTGTCGAATTTTATAGTCTACCGACGACTTTTATATCTATTTCGAAGATCCTCCGAAATATCTGATGATCCTCGTCAAGACAACACACTGGAGAATCAAATTGGGTTTCTTTTTCGGTTCAATTTTGTACAGGGTGCTGCATCCTGTGAACCCTTTTGATCTTTCCTGCAAATTAGATTTAGCCGCACGATCAGGGGTTTTTTTTTTGGAACGATCAAAATCTAAATCGATCTTCGCAAATTTTTTTTTACTGCGGTTCTATTCAAGTTTAGCGATCTACTGCTGGTGGTCTTATTGCAAGATAGGAGATTTTCTTGATCGGATGTATCTAGATACATTGTTACATATGTTTCAGATACAAGATCATTGGGTTTACAAACAAAAAAAGGGTAGTAAACAGTAGTAGTAAATATGACAATGTTTGCATGATCATTACATTGGCAAAGAAATCATAACTCCGATTCTCAACTCTAGAAAAAGTTCTGGCACGATCACTTCTAGACGATCATAGGCTCCTTTATATTTTTTGTCCTGCACCGATCAGTACACTGTGTGCAATCTTCGTTGGAAAAAAAATTCAGCTGTTTTTTAACTTGAACTACAGCTGTAAATTTCCTTCAAGTCACTGGAATCGATCGCACACGATCTTATCTCAAAGTCAAGAATACCGGCGCAACCTGCACTTACAAGACCTTATCAGGTAATCGCGCCGGCATAGAAATTTAGAAAAAAAAACACAACAACAACAAGAGCCTATCTATAGGTGGAAAAGTATCTAAAAGGTCCTAAATGTTCAGCAATCGAACAACTTAAGAGTAGGAGTGACGAAAAGGTTCGATCTATTTAAGTGGAATTTGGGTTCGATCTTGAAAGTTTTAATCGCGTTCCGATCATCAATGTGCGCGGTGATGATAAACTGTTGTGTAATCTTTTCGATTGCAAGTGATCGCCGTGAAAACAACAACAGCAAAAAAAAAAAAATAATTCCAATAGATAGATTTTCTTATGGGTACTTAAGTATCCAATTATGATTGCATGATTATTACTATAAATAATCGAGGATTTTGTTTATAGAGCCGTCGGTAATGTCCGATGTGTTCAAGCGTTCATCTCACTTCACCGCTCAATTAAATGATCGTGTTGGGAGTTTCCCATCATTGTGATGAGTGTTAGAAAACAAGAACACAAAAATATTGTTAAATCATGCCGTAATAATCAATTAGGAAGGTAACGGACATTGTAGTAGTTTAATCGATGGCTTTATATGTCAAAACTTTTTGATGAAGATCGCATTATGTCGATCGCACTTCACACTGTTGTGGAGGAGAAGGCATAGGTATCCCTAGTGTAGAAATTGCAATTTTTGTGTGGTAGATCGCATATTTAGATTGATGCTTCTTGAATTGAGTCTTAGGACGGAAAAGTGATCTTGTCGGTGATGATCACCAGTGATCGAGCCCGATCAAAAAGCACTATCTTTCTTGGGAAATTTCTCAAAAAATTGTTTATTGTATTTGAAAGGCCCAAAGGTTGGGTGGGGAGGCCTCTTCAATCCTTTCATCATTATTTTATATACGATTTCCTACTAAACGCAAATGATGGCCTCTATCTCCAGAGAAAAGGCCTCCGATATCAAACGAACCGAAATTATTGTTGATGTCGTTTAAGTCTCACTCATCGTATTATTTTTCGACGTCTTCTGTACAAGAGAGTAGGTACAAGTTAAACTTACAAATCCGGAAAAAAAAACCATCTTTTGGATGAAGAGAAGAAGAAGAAAACTGACCATTAAAGGTAAATTACCAACAAGAAGTGTAGATATGATAATAGAAAATGTAAACATGAATTCTAGTCTTTATTTGGTCTTGAAATTCTTTACGCTTATAACGACAGAGTAGCGGCTATATGGAATATCATTGCTTTGGGTAGCTACAACAACCGCTGTTTTAACGTACAGGAGAAGTTGAATATAATTTTTTTTTCGGTATTTTGTACTGTAGGTTTGACTTATTTGAATTTCCCACTGATTTTGTTTGATCATTTTGTAATAACGAGATGTTGGATTTTTTTTCGATATTTGTAAGCTGATGCTATAGATATATGATTTTTGGAAATTGTGTTTTTGTTGGTGTAGTGTTAGGAGTTAGTGCAGCGCAATAAGCGTCTTATTTTCGTAAAGAATGCGGAGTATTTACAACTTTTTTTAATTCATACGAAGAATTTTGTCTGATGACTGCAGTAGATCTCGTTTATTTATATTTTTTTCTAAATTCGTTAGTTAAATAGAAAACCTCAGTCGTCACTCTACAGCTTACATAACACTATATCCTAGACTGTAAAAAAAAAATTCTAAAAAATTTCATATTATTTCCGTCAAAACAAACCAAAATATTATTTGGCAAGCGAATATTTGACGAACTCAGCCCGTCAAATATTTTTGGTCAAAAATTTCAGTCAAATTCTTTCCGACAAAACAGACAGAAATATTATATGGGGATCGAATATTTAACGATAGACTGTCTGATTGCTTGTATGCTTGCGTATTTTAGTTCAATATAGTAAGTGATAATTTTCGGTTCTCGATCCATTGCGAGCTAGTTCGTTCTTTTAGTTCAGTAGTTCGCGTGAGTTCAGTGTAAAATTGTGAAGGAAAATGTGATGACCTTAGTGTGTATACGGCACGAACTAGGGGTGGGAATTACTGCGAACTAGTTCCTTTCCGAACTAGTTACAATGTGATAGCCCAGGTGATGGGATTATTTTAGGTCCACAGAACATCTACGGAACGAGGGAATGAACTAGTTCTGTGAACTTATTCCTTCAAGGGAGTGACTGACTTGATTGAAGTGAGTGAGTGAAGTAACTCACTCCTTTAGGTGAACTGCAGTTTTTTTTGACTCATGACTAAAAACGTACTGACGAAACGACGGAAAGATTTGTATCAACTTACGAATTCCGGAACTACTTCACAGAACTGTGAAGACCTTTTTGTTAAGGTCCTAATGTTCTACATCGGAACGAGGGAATGAACAGTTCCGGAACTACTTCACGGAACTCTGCTGATCTATTTTTTAGGTCCTCAGTACATGTACTGACGGAACGAGGGAATGAACTAGTTCAGTGAACTTGTTCCTTCAAGTGAGTGACTCGTACTTCACTGAAAGGAACATCTTTGCCCATCTCTAAAAGAAGACCATTTTTTGGAAAATTGTAGCATAGTGCGCGTTCCAAAAATTGTATTTATACCGAAACATAAAGAGGGTCTATTTTATTCTGCTCCGTGTAACCATAGGGTGTTCGAAAAAATTTCTGTTTCTTCTACTCTCCTCGATTAATTCGTCTAGTCGAAATCTATTAACACTTCTCTCGTTATCGTCAAATTCAAATCCTAATCAAAAGCGAGAAATTAACAAAATTTTCTTGAAAATGGTCATAAACTACCCAATTAGATAGTCGTACAAAAATTTCGGATTAGATTAACGACTGTGCTAAATGAAACTGAATATTAAAAATATAAAAAAAAATAAAATCAAATATTCGACTTTATTTCAAACATTCCTTTGATAACAACAATCGAGATAACCTCAAAGATTAATAATTTTATCGTCATGGAATGCTTAGAAAAAAAATTTAAAAAAAAAAATATTGTACAAAAAGGTATAATCACTTCCTATAGAAATTAGATATGCAAGGCCAAATGGACATCTATGGCACGTCATTTATAAAAGACAAAGCTGATCGGTAAAGTTCGATGATATTTTTTTAGCCCGACTGAAAGTTTAAATATCACACCAATTAGTTATCACAGTAGCAAAGTTTGAAAGAAACACAATCAAATTTTGGGTCAGATTCTTAATATGTTTTTTTTTTTGGTTTTTATATCATTTATTGGAATGCTATAATTTTGTGCTGATAGCGAGATTTATAAAAAAATATTAATTGAATATTGCACGAGGTAGATCTCGGTGCTAATCTCGCAGTTTAATTAATTTTAGGATTAAATTACGAAACAGTTGGTCCTGTTTGATTTGATTTCAAGTCGAGATTGAAGGCGATTATTTTGCATTAAACTTTATTTGTTAATTTACAGGGAAAAGAAGGATTAAACGAATCAAAGTTAAATGCATGTTCTACTAATTTTTATTTCCTTAATACTAGCGCCTGCCTACGACATTGAATACAACAACGTGAATTTTTCAATTTAGTTCATAGTATCGGCGATAATAGTATCCCTACCTACAGCTTTACGTCTAACATTCAACCCCGTCAAAGAGTAGAGTGTGAAGTACTTCACTCCGAGTCATTCACTTAAAGGAACGAGTTCAGTGAACTAGTTCCAGAACTGTTCATTCCCTCGTTCAATTAGTATATGTATTGAGGACCTAAAAAAGTGAGCAGAGTTCCGTGAAGTACTTCAGGAACTGTTCATTCCCTCGTTCCGTTCTAGCATATGAAGACCTTAACAAAATAAAAAGGTCTGCACAGTTACGAGAAGTAGTTCCGGAACTGATCGTTCCTTCGTTTCGCCAGTACGTTTTTTGACACGTGTTGAATGGAACTGCAGTTCACCAAAATTAAATGCAGTTCACCAAAATGAGTACTTCACTCACTCACTTCATCGAAGTATCCTTTTGGAGCAGTTAACTCCTAAACGACCCATCTCTAATGACAAGCAACTTAAAAACTGCGATATTTTAAACAAGTCAAGTTTTTATAAATTAATACATATATATATATATAGTCAAATCAGGAAAATTTGGCTCAAATTACAATCCTTGAACCATCAATGCAATATAATAAATACCATGAATTCCAGCATGGGTGAATAGTCTGATCACTTTACGTATTTCTACATCGTGAGCTTGTATACGCTTCATTCAACTGGCGCAGCTTCCAATGGTTCAAAATTGATAACTTGAATCCAATTTCCTGCAGCGTTCTACAATCAAATTTAAGTATATCCCATTTCAATAAGTACCTGAACATAAAGTTTTAAGAATTGTGCAATCAACGGAAAAAAACACCCTCTTCATTCATTTGCATCTCAAAAACTCACACGATCAATTAATTCAACAAATTTGTTACAAAAAAACAGAAGACCGACTCGAATAACATTCAAAAGCCACACAGCATGAGACATAAATTGAATCATTCAAAATGCCTATAGAGTGCATAAAATTAGTACGAAGGCTGCTTGTTTTGCACGCATGACTACCGCCCATTTAAGACGAAATCATGCTTCAGGCAATTTTATAAAGTGCCAAGACCTGGCGCTTCGCATTGCCGCTTCATCAATTACTTCACAACCCTCCCCAGCTCCCCCCCCCCCTCTACCAACTTCATCTTCATTTTAATTTGAATTGAATTCTACATACAGAAAAATTTAATTTTCATGATCTCCTTGATCGCCTGACATTGTAAATTGATCTTTTAATTTGGACAAAATTTGTTTTGGGCCCCCATGTTCGAACGATTGGAGGGCGGGGGGAGGATAAAAAATACAAAATAAATTTATACCAAATCCCGATACTGAAGCCCAATTTTTTTCGGATTTATTTGAACATAACCAATCTGACACCCCTTGGTGTGTTTTTCGGCACTCATCTGCACGCGATCCCTTCAATTTGCGTGATCGGTTGATTTCTTTTCGGGCTATATTCAAATTGTATAGGCATGTAGTCTTAGGACTATTGACTTTTTACACCTTGCAATAAACGAAATTTGTTACCATGAAAACTGTTAAAACAAACACCCGAACGAAATTTAGTCCTGAACGATCATCGTACAAAAAAGGATCATACCGATCGCACACATTGTCCGATTTGACGTACTATTTGTTCTTGGGTTTTCAGGTGAACGTTTAGTTACCGAGTCAGAAAACCAGGTGAACCGACAAAAAAAAACAACCTAAGGACATGGCCTGAAACACGTTCGATTCTCAGAAAATTTCGATATTTTTAATGGTATTCAGTTCAGTGTGTTTGTTCTCGTCGGTTTTTGCGAACATGTCAAATAAATTAGAAGCCTACCAGGCACCAAACTTGTATAACATGTCGACATAAATCAATACAAAGGTATCGGGGCGGGTGGAAAAAAAATTCGGACCAACAAAAAAAAACGGAGTTAGTACCCAGCCGTAACATTTAAATCGGAGCCGACCAGGCGGCATGCGGTTAACCTTTAAAAGGATCACACATAGCAATAATTAATGCAAAATCCTCGGTAACATACGGCGAGAAAAAAAAACCCCTATTTAACCCGTTTGCTTTCTACTTTTGTCCTAATCACATTTCGCCTTTCTCTGACATTTGTCAAAGAACACTTAATAGTATTCCCGATGTCTGCATGTGACTTAATCCCTTAAATCGGATATCGGCTGTATAGAAAATTTCCTTTCGGGGGTGTTTCAACTCTTTTACGTCAAATAATCCGTTTAGGTCTCCGTAACGAACAAAACGGAAAGAATGCCTGATTTCCGATTGGTTTCAATGGAAATCCCAAGTCTAACTCAATAAAAAGGACACGATCATTCAACAAAATATTCGGAATATCTCTTAATAGTCAGCGGTTAAAATCGCTTTAACAAAACCCAAATTAACTGGACAGGATGGAGCTTAGTTCTGATACGACTTTTCAATGAAAGGAACTGAAAAGAATTAACAAACAAAAATTTTCCTAAGTTAATAAGTGGCGTACTTTTCGTGTAATGGGATTTACGGAGGATTTGTTAAGGTTCAATTGTTGTTAAGACCGTCAAGAAGATTAGACAAGTCCCATTCATTTCGAACTTTGAATGAACGAAGTATGACCAAATGAGAGGAATGAAAAGAGTTCAAAATCAGAAGTAAAAGATCATATGTTCAATTTTTGAAAAAAATAATTTTTGACACGAATTTTTGAAGGTTTTTTGTCGAATTTTCAAAAGGGTTTTACGATGTTAAATTGATTGAAGTAAATCTGTAGAAACTCAAGCTTTTTTCGCGATTTTGGCAAATTTTTTGGAATTTTTGACCTACAGACTTCTTCCTTGTTATAAGTAAGGGCATAAAAGGCTACTTGCTTTCAGCTATACTACTGAATAAAGGTTACAAGTGAGAGGAATGAATAGAGTTTAAGTTTAGAAGTAAAAGATCATATGTCCAATTTTTCAAAACTTTTTGGCACGAATTTTTGACGACTTTCCTGTAAATTTTCTTAAAAGTAATACAAAACTGTTTCAAATTAAAGGATTTACATGCTTGAAGTAAATAATCAGAAACCCAAACAATTGTAATTTGGAAAATTTTTTAAATTTTTAAATTTTTGAATAAGATTATTTAGTTCTTCACGTTCAGCACTTATTAGCAAGGGCCCCCATCTGTTTAAATTTTCGCATGAAACTCCTCGCGAATATCTCACACAGCTAAATTAGTAACACCACAAAAAAGCGAACGAAAAGAAATAAAAATAAGACACATGGAAGCAATTTTAAAGTTGCATCTATGAGCATTTATTTCATTCCGTAGTAAGCCCACTATGGCGTCATGAAAACAAATTTTCGAACACGGGTTGGAAGCAATGAAGAATTTGCTTCCACTTGTAGTAGACAAAATTCTTGGCTGCAGTAGAGAACTTTTCAGTAAAGGAAGCGAGATGTCCTAAGATTTGCCAGAGTAGAACAGGAATTGAATTCTAAACAAAGTTTGGAATTGAATTGATATGTTATGGTTATGTGTGGTAAATAATTGATTATATTTAATTTGGTTTTTAGATCTCAGGAACCACGGAAACTTGGAACTTCTTTAGAACTATTATAGTGATCTCATTTGCAAACTTGGCAAGAGTAGCTGAACAAAATTTACCATAAGTTAATGAAAAAAATAAACGTAATTTAGTTGGATCAAATTCTGGAAAGTTGCAAGAAAGTGTTTGATAGAGAAACCCTACAAAATTCATAGAACATATTAAGTCCTTTCCGCGACCTGCATTTATCCTTCACACCCTTAAAATTTTCTCACCCTTTTCACTTTCCTCTCACCCAAACTGCACATTCTTCACGGACTATAAACACCATTTCGTCTACCTGTGATGAACCTGGGAAGAAGAAACCATAAGCGTTCAATAAGTCCGGTAAATTACTACAATTGTATCCGAGACCTCTTCTAATTCTATCCAAACTTTCTTTTTTTTCACCTTTTTGATCTCTTTCACCAACAGGTGTGAAATTTTTATTACACTTAAAAATGACTAATCTCTGAAAGTTACATATTTCCTCGTCCGGTTTTGAGCAAAAAAAAAAAGGTTTTCCAGAAGACAACATACTAACAAACAACATATATTGTTGAGAAGAGATTCTTTTCAGCATAGATACGTCTTGTACCTGATGGCGGAATGGAGGCGGTAAGCAAATTTATGATCAACCTAAGGTTTAGTTTAAAGCTAAAGAACCGGGCAAAAAATGTCTAAAAGGTGGTCGGGGGTCGAATGATGATTTACTACAAAACTGTTGTAGGTAATCGGAAATGTATTCAAATTTAATAAAGACTATCGAAGGAGAAAATTTATTGTACATGAGGATTTAGAAATTTATTTGTCGGTTTGGATCAATGTCTTATTAATGTCTTGGGAGAAGTTTTATATAGGGAAACGACAGAGTTGATTTTATGATGAATTGTTCATGATTCAGGAAATCGGTCTATCACTGCTTTTTGCACTAGAGCTGATCTTATTAAGGATTACAATTTATTTAAGTTTTAGTTGTTTTCCGGCGTCAGTGAAGTTTCTGGTGTGAAACCCCAACACGAATTCCTCGACTGTTGATAAGTCGCTATCCCTGAGGACACGACAGTTGGAAAACCTTCACTGGATACACTCTGTTCTAAATTTCTATTATTTCTAAAATGCCTTAAGAGCCCCCAAAAGATCGAAGTCCATTTTGCATATAACGTTTTTGTTTTTAATTTTTCAGCATAGTCAAATTAGAGCTTGTTCAAATTTGATGTGATTTGATTTGACATACTTGGAACATGGAAATGATTTGACTTGATTTGACATATATGGAAATAAATCAAATCAAATCATTTCGGAAATTGTCATAAATGGCCAAAAAATATGTTTTTAAATTTATTAATTATTTTGAAAAAAAAGAAACTTACGTGCTGTCGGTGCTTCTGGAGTGATAGAAACTTTTCCCCTGTAATCTAAGTGAATGGTTTTGGATCTTGGACACTGCGTCATTAGGACAACATCTTTGCATAATGCGCCCGAAATCACCACCTGAAAAAATAAAATAGAAAATTAACATAAAATAAATTGGAACAAACTCGATTCTTAACAATAAGTAGGATGAACAATTTGATCCATCATAATAACAATTAAAAAGAATTTCTCGGAAATTACAGACTGTCCCGAACGTACCGACAGAGAACCATTTTAAATTAATTTTTAGTGTTTTCAAAATGTAGGGCCTCATTGGTGTTTTGTGACATCGTGTCGGAGACTAATGTCTTATAATCTACGCACCCGCTCTACACGTTAATATCAATGATATTGTTGTACCGCTGAACCCGCGACTATTAAAATGTTATTTTTAATTAATTGAAGGGTACATCAGGAGGCGGAGATTACGTTCGTTCGTTCCCATTTCATTCTCGTTCATATTTAAGAAACATATAAAGATGTTTTGAAACGATAAGATTCCTTTGGACCACGATATTAAAAATTCTATGGCACTTGTGGTCTTAAATATGATGGTAAATCTTCTAGAAAACTGAAGGTTTTTGATCTAAAGTGGCTCGTGGCTGCACTTGAATTCAAGCGTATATTAGCTTTTCGGTTGCTCGTATTTAGCGTCTTTTTAATGATCAATTTAAATTGTAATAAATATAAATTTAGGGACTGCAATAATACATTTTGGGTGGAGATAGAATTGAAGAGTGTGGACGGAACTATTTTAATTAAGTTTTTATAACTGAACTGGAATAATTAACATAAATAGGTTGTGGGAAAGGAAACTTAAAGGACATAAAATTTGAAAGAAAATTAGTGTAGGAGTCGGCCGTATTATTTTGGAGCGTTTTCAAATTTAATTCTACGTCTATGTTGATTGTTGGCGGACGGAAGCACCTACTCCGTCTTCTTTACGATTCAGACGTTAAAATCCAAGTGGGAATGTAATAATACAAATCTTTGGCGGATTGGAAAAATTCTTTGTCATATTTTCAGCAGAGAAAATATAGTTCTGTCCATTTTTTTAACATAAATGTAAGGTCTACTCTCTCAAACACTTTGTCAGCTATTTTAAAACAAGTAAAGTTAAGCCAAGACACCAACCAAAATATAGTTGGGACAAGTATCTTATATCACTGAGCAGATTATCTGTCTGCTTGACCGACGATGAGGTCCGGCACGATAAAATTTGCAGAGCACATTCCTTCTTAGTTTTAAGATCAATACAATTTACGATAGTGCAAGAGCATTAATTAATTTTTCTCATATTGGTTCAAGTTCTATATTTTAATTGCAGTATTGGAGGTATACGCATCAAACTTAAACTTTCCGCGATTAAAGAAATTAACACTTGAGTATTAATTTTGGTAAATGATTACTAAGTTCTTTTATGTCAAAAAATTTAGGACGATTAAATTGGAATTTTAACATAGCTTATGTTATAATTAAAGGCTTGTTACAGGTTATTTTAATGCCCTAAGAAATGTCCGCTGCATCCTTAATGATAAAAGCGTATGATTGTTCTGATTAACGATGAAGCTATGATGACCACAGCTGAAACGATGTTAAGGGTAAGTGCAACAAAGTTCTAGTTGTATATGATTTAACGGCTAGTTAAAGGCTTTCATATGAACCCGATTCCGATCAGATCAGCCCACCCTGTCCTGAAATATGCATCCCTTTGAATGGAAACTTTGAATGAAAATCCATCCACCGAATAAGTACGTATATGTTCGTATATCTCGGAGAATAGAATTAGCAACAATGCTGGAATTGGTTTCTAAATTAATAATAAATAAATCCTTAGTTGTTCTCACAGAACCTGATTTTATCGCTCCACCCTCTAAGCCAAAACTCACCTTATTTATACCTTTATCTGTGAATCTAGGCATACAGAAAAGCAACAAGTTTGTAATTATTAGGTCTTAAAATTTGTCCCCATGTTACTACAGGTGATACGTCTACATAACATGACTTCTACGATAGTAGACCATACCTGGTTTAACCCATTAACATTTTTTCCCCTGTGCAACAACAAGGAAAATCCAAAAACAAAAATTGTTTATAGAAATTCCAAGCAATTCATCACTAAAAAATACCAGATAGATAATCATCGAAAGAAATATTCAATATTGTTAAATTCCCTAATCAAAACACTATAATATTCTTACATAAGTTTTTTCTTGAAAAAAATCGAATTCTTATCAGAAAACTACTTCGTCACATATATTGAATTTAGAGCTCCATTAACCTTGTTCTAAATTTTTTTTTTCATTCTTGAGACTACTCGAATTATTGTAGTGTAATAAATTGATTTTATAATCAGAGTATAATGACGATGTAGAAAACTTGTAAAGGGTTTCGCGGATTAATGGAAAAAAATTCAGAATGAATTTAAAAGATTGAATGTTCGTTTTTCGATGTCGAGAGAGAAAGGTTTTTATAATTTCGTCGTTCACGAGTGAACTGTTCCAAAAGAACACTTTATTAAAGTGAGTGAATGAAGTCACTTACTCCTTTCGGTGAACTACAGTTCCATTGGACACATGACAATAAACTTTACCAACTTTTTGTTTGTGGTCATTATCTTCTAGATCTACTGATCTTTTTTAATGTTATCTTCTTTCCTCAAGTTGAACTATGAATGAACTAAAAGAACGATCTAGTTCACGTGGAACGAAAGCGAAGGGACTATAGAACGAAGAGTTCTGGAATTACTTCACTGAACTCGTTCCAAAAAGTGAGTGACTCGGAGTGAAGTACTTCACTGAATGGAACTGCTTTGTCCACACCTAATTTTTATACAGTTCTACTCGTCAGAGTCAAAAGTTCATACTTATGATGTTCCACTTTCGAAAGTTCTAGGAATCGAATGTTGTTGCATAGTGCTTTCGCGGAATAGGAAAATGACGAAATACTTCACTAGAAGAAGATGGAGTGGGTGATGTGCCAAAAAATTCAAAAATGAATCGTAGTCCGGTAGCAATCCTGAATTTTTTCTGACCGTCCCAAAATCTTAGGAGTGAAAATGTGCAGCTAATATCATGGATACACTGCTGGTATTGATATCATAATATCGTCAATACCAGCAGTGTATCACCAAATACTGAGCATATACGAGATAAACGAACTAGTATATATCTAGTATTGAGCCTGTTTCATGGTATACAAAATTCGATAATTTTACCTAGTATACTATGCATTTTACTGCTAGTTCTGCCATTCCCCATTTGTATGGCGAGTATCGCAACTAAATGTCATTGTTTGCTTATACTTATACTACTTTACTTATACTGTCAAATCATATAATATCTGCAAAGTATCATGGTCAGCTAGTTTCAATAGTATGATTTCAATACCATTGTTTGTACACTAGCTGTGTATCTATTGTAGAAAAGAATATTTGAAATTTTTTAAACTATTTTGAATCCATCAAGTTAACATAAAATTAGAAAATTTGAGCAAATCACTGAAAATCTTTTGATTGAAATACATTACATACCAAAATTCCTAGATTCGGTTATCATCACAAAAATGTAGGGAAAAACCATTTAAACCCATGCGTTTGCATTCTCTAGTTAAATCCCAATTTAAATTCAAAAATACTCGTACTATGAATACGTTAACCAATCTAAAAAATTCATCCAAAACCAAAAGTTTTTTTTTCGTGCTCAATTATTTTTGTCCAAAACTCAAATCTGAATTATCGTCATCGGGCCCCTATTGTTGCTCTTTAAAAGCAAATTAAGTCGATTAGATTTCAAAGATTGAATTGTTTCAAAACCGTTTTAGAAAATATTTTCGATTCTTTAAAGTTATTATATCTTGGATTCGATGGATAAATATAGAAAAATGCGGTAAAAACAAATACCGCACAATCACGTAAAAATGTTGATTTCGTATCGGTACTCCGGTAAAAACAATAATCAATTGCATACCTACCTGTTGGAGTTCTGAGAAAATAACTTCAAAATAGTTTCCTTCTAATACCGTATGCTAAAATTTATTATAAAGTTAATAAATTTTCTACGGTAAATTTGTATTTTATTATGTAGTGAAAGATTTATTTGCACTGATATCCCATACGCGTGACATAAAGTCGTTTTCATAGATTAGATATTAGCAAAAAAATGTGTCTATTAAACTAATTATATTACGACAAGGAAAATTGAATTGTTTCGAGATTACAGATTTTATTTGGATGATTTTTTTTCGTGCATATTCAATAAAAATCAAAATATTTTTTTCTGTTATGGGTGTGTTCTTTTCGTTGACATCTGATTGACTGATGATCAATTTGATATAGATTTTCTACATTCATGCGTGCATTCATTCATTTAAAACTTGTATCGTGTGCACTTTCGATTGAAGAATTTTTTTCAACCCCATATCGAATTGACCCACATTGGGCGCCAAATTATTCAAAAATCTGACCAAAAAAAAAAATTAACTGAACAAACATACCTACTTTCATTACCTGTTTAATTTCAATCAAATTTTGACATGTTTTATTGAAAAATAAATTTTCACCTTTCATCTCATTCATATCTGTGCGATAAAAGTTGTATTGAAATCTCTTCTGCTAGTACAGAATACGAGTTCATTTACCGTCTAGACACCTCTAAAACAGGTCGCATTTAATAATAATGTTGACACCACCATTTATGGTGCATTATGCCCGGGCAGCTTGTATGAAAAAGTGCCAGTGGCATTATTCTATGTACGAGTGAAATTGAAAAAAAAAAATCTACTGACCTTAATTTTAAAGATTATTATTGCCATTTCCGTTATGGTAGATGATAATAAAGTGCTAATACTACACTATCAAACTAAGTATCTGAGTGGAATATCGGAATACTAAAGGGGAGAATTTCAAGTGTAATTTAGATAATTTTACGAATTTTTATAATTAGTAGATTGGTTTTCTGAGAGTTGAGCAAATAGGACTTTCAGGTATTTTGCATCTTATCAACAATAAATTTATTAGAAGTTCAGAGAATTTAACATTAATTTTTTTTTTTGTTTTACATTCTTCAATTGGTTATTGAATAACATCATTTATTCTGCCATTTAAAAAAATCACAACATCGGAAAATTACAAAGAATACAAAATAAAAACGTTTTCATCAAAATTAAAATTAGTAAAATTTTAAATTATAATTCTCTGTGGGGTGAGTTTGTTTTTTAAATAACAAAGAAATATTATTTATTAAATTATGTTTCATGAGTTTTATAAAAGCAATGTGTTGTAAAAAAACTTATAGTTTTAATTATTTTTTTTTTTTTTGTTTGACATATTTTTTAAAACAATTTTTTCTTAAAAAATTTTGCAGTGAAAACAATTGTAGTGGATTGAATACTTGTTAAGTGGCAGGCGTATTTATTCGTTTTTTTTTTTGGGATGGTTTAAGCCAGACATATAAATAAATATTTACATTCGATTCAATGTTTTCTACATTTTATCTGGAACCCGTTTTTAAACAATGAATTTGAATTTGAAAAAACATCGTCAAGAATACCACCCAGAACTAATAAATATTGAATTGACATAGAAAGAAGATAGAAGCACTACAGGAGCATTACAAAACAAATTTAGTGGATATAAGTACAATAACTTCAAGCGATAATAACATTGTTAGTCACGGTGTCTCTTTATTTCCGCGTAATGATGATCAGTTAGTACTTATTACATTTGATTTTTCTGCAAATCATTTCATTAAGGCTCTGACAAGAAACATAAAATTGCACAAAATTTTCAAGGTTCGATTATAGTTAGTTCCTACATAGTTTGAGGTAGGGCAATACATTTTTTTTTAAATAGGTACTGTTTAAGTTATTTATAAATAACAAAAGTATGGTGTCTTTTTACATTTTTAACTTAACAGCAATAGGGTTTCATGTATCCAGTATAAAGCGAGAAAAAAATGTTTTGGAAAATGTGTAAGCACCAAATTAAAATATTTTCAGAAAAATAAAACTTTTTTGGATTATTTTGAAATGAAGAATAAGGAAACTACTGTTTGGAACTTGATGTAGTGGACAACAACGAGATATAATCAAGGTCTTAATAAAATTCCAGATATATGATTCTAGCGATGAAAAGTTTGTATGCCACTTTGTCAAAAATTTTACTATTCTGACTAGCAAATGCAGCCAGATAGTCAAATTAGTATTTGCCAAGATATTTTTTTTTCTACAAGTAAAAAATAAAAGTTTTTGCAGCATGATAATCGAATGCAAAAGTTAGATCATGTAAAACATTACAAATTGAAACAAAAACTTTTGAAAAGATACTCAGTTTCACTCGATTTATTCGAATTTTTCAAAGACTGTCGATAAATTAGAGAATCAAATCGTCTTCTTTTAAAATATTTGAAAGTACAACTATAATACATTGCATTTTACATATTACAAAAGTCAAACCCTTTCATGTTTTTCAAAAATGGTTTGACCCCTTATTCCACCAAGGGCTTCAATTATAATTTAATTGCTTTCATTTTAAATTACTATTTGTTTTGTATTAAGGGGCTACAGTTCGTAAATTTATAATATAAAGGGAACCAGTCCTGTATGAGAGTTCGGCGATAAGTTTAATATTTAAAAAAATTTTTAAACCGACTTTTGGCAAAGCAAATCAAAAGAAAATAATAATAATTTTTTTGAAGATATTTCAGATATGTAAAATGATACGAAAGCATAGTAGGTATTGTGGGGTGAAAGATTAAATTATGTTCTATTACTCTCTACGACCCAAAAATCCTCCAGAAAAAATTCTAGTAAAAGACTTTACTAGTTTTGCATGAGTGGAGTTTGACTAACTGTTTTTGACCCACCTTAAAAATTATTGTCAAAATTTTGACAGAAATTTTGGTAGTAAAAATGTTGATAGATGTAGACTCATACCACCTATTTTTATATGTACATACTCGTAACTTAAGTTGTGCAATTTTTACAGTTTCACCAATGTAAGAAAAGAATTTGCCATCATTTGCCAATGATTCTTGTAATTTTTGGAATGAAATCTGTTCTTCATTTAATTTCTGTTATCGTCCATCTCGCACTGTTTGAGTTACAATCCAGTAGAATAGAGAAATTATTTTTTTGTATTGTACGAAATACCCAGAATATATCCATTATTATTCGATTAACACTCAAGGGGTGCATAACTTCTCCTAGCAATGAGTACCGATACTTACAATAAAATTGGCTTAATAGCCAAAATTTAAAACTGTGTACTACTGTCATTTTTATGTAATTACATTGTAACAGTTGTACTAATTGCATCACTCGCTATAATAACTGATTGTACTAGTTCTGTTTATTAGGCATTCCTTGTTTTTTTATTTCAAGACGGTTTCTAAAAAATCCAACTATGAAATTAGCTTTGTTAGCATAATATCAAAAGTTTGGCATGTATTAGTTAATTGCGGTTGGTTTAAATTCAATTTACACCAAGTTTTCAATAGTTGAAATTCAAAAGGATGTAAGTGCCAAAAATACGATTCCAAGGAAAATGAGAGATTCCTAGGAAAATGATAATTGTGCCTGGAGATTCTGTTTTTGCATGAAATGCAAGTTTTCTAAAAACTACATCAAGGTTTGTGTCATAAATTCTTTGGAATTTAATAGCTCGCGTATACAACTTTGAAAGGAAAAACTAAAAAAAAAAAAATGTTGGCACTTAGACTCTTTTGAAATTTACCTCTTCAATTGTGAAACTACTAAACATCTTCAATATTTCGATTACCCAAATCGGGCGTAACCTGCAGAACACTTCCTTAACCCAAACATATAACAACCGAATCAAGTACCAATAATAAAATGTTTAATAAATTAAATTAATAAAGTTATACATTCTTGTCGTATTGTTTCCTAGTAATGATATTTAATTCGTGTAAGATTCGAATTAAAATCGGGACACGATTGCCTATCATTCGATTTTGATTGGTTCCTAACAGAACTTAGTCGCGATATCGCATTCGGATAATTTCGTTTAACAAATATAAACAACGATTTATTACGATTAGACCACTAGTGGCCGTGTGCAACTTATTCCGAATTGAATGAATTTTATCTTTATAAAAATTAAAACGATAATATTTTTCTGGTTTATTAAATAGCACAGAAATCAGTTGTAAAGTTGTTTTTAAAAGGATTATTTTCTTAAATTATGCCACCGTAGAAAATATTTTATTATATCGCATCCAACAATAAACTACCTTCATTTTTCATATCTTTTCATATTTAAATGATTCTTTTCAAAAACGATATTTTTTTTCCACCTTTATCTCCATCAATAAATTGATTTTTAATAATGGTAAGATCTACGAGTGTATACAGCGAGAAAAAAAAAACGACCACGCAGTCTACTAAGTGATTAGATACCACCGTTCAATTAGCAAAATTAAAATCGAGTTTGTCCTCGCAATGAGAGACTATCTTTTCGAAAAACTTAAAAAAAAAAATACACAAAGCTCGTCAAAATCTTGTTGGAATGATTATTGAAGGCCGTACATTTTATCATAAAATTTTTTCGAAAAAATTGGACTTGAATTTAAAGTTTACAGGTACTTAGTTCAATTTTTTTTTTTATAGTTCATATCGCGCAAAAAATGCAATAAACTCAAAATAATAATAAAACCGATAAGTTTATTTATACTCACAATAATAATAAGCAGGCTTAGCTGATGCATTCATTAAAACTCGTGTTTCATTTTATTCCTATGTAAACTCCAATATTGTAGCGCCATGCACTTTTCTTTTTATTATTCCATAAAACCAATTTATTTTGATCTTCTTTTCTTTTATAATAATAATCAAATTTATATAAGAAAAATATATATAAAAACTGATTTGACACAATTCAAAATAAATTATTACTTTATTATCCCACGATAATAATAAATTGAATGCACTTATTTATAATTATAAGATAATACCGAATTTTAATACTTGAATATCGAACACAATTGAAATTAAAACAAATATTTAAAAACAAAAATCACTTGTCGAGTTGTAAGATCGCCAACGCGGTCAGCGATAATTGGAGGCCGGTTGTAGTATGGTATAGTAAATTTTCTTGTATCCAATAAGTGTACATTAAATACATTTTTTTATTTATCTCACAATTTTTTTCATTTATAATCCAGAGATATAATTTAAGAACACTAATTCTTTGTAATTCACAAAAAAAAATTTTTTTTCTTAATTTTTTCAAATAAAACGCGCAATAATAAATTATTAACAAATTTAATTATTTAATTTTTTTTTCTTCTCAATATTAACGCGAGTTACGAAACGAGCACACTTTTAAGCTATTCAGTAAGCGTTTTAGTTTAACGTCCGAACACCACAAGTACCGTCTAAAGACTGATTTCTGATCGGCCCAGAGCAATGTGAAATTGTATGATATCGGCGTATAGTGTAAAAATCTATAGAAATGACGACGGAGCTACTTCCATACATAGTACAACCAAAATGAATGACAAAAGATTTCTGGATGGATTCAATTGGGCTCAATTCTTATCAGGAAATTGTACCTGGGCTTACTTACCTGTGCATAAAACACGGTAAAGTTTTTGCCACACTCCTTCGAGTGTTGTCCGAACGGAAAGTACCTATGGTTCGAAGACGTACTCTACACCTAGGATTTTTTGACGAACAATTTTAATCGATTCCTTTACAAGTTGCCGGTAGTATTTTGGATTTTTTTCCCCGGACCGTCTATGGACGTTAGTAATCTGATGAATGGAAATAGGATCGTATAACGTATGCGGAATTAATGTGTGATGCTTAAAAACGATGCGATGACTAGCGTTTTGTGCGCTATTGTTGGGTCAATTGTAAGACTATATGCGGTAATTGAACAATTTTTATTGTTTGCGATGGTAAATCGGGCGAAAAAACATCGATTTAAATAGTGCGGTGATATGGTGGATAGTGTGATTGGTCGAAGGAATGAATGTGCCTTAAATATTTTAATAAAATCAACAAAAAATAGCATCGGAACTGCAAACGCGAGTTTGTTGCAGTTCTTGTTGGAATTATGCCATCTGAATTTATTTCGGAATTTGTTGGCCTGATTAAGTTCGGTTGACCAATTTGACAACCTAGTAAGAGATTGTTAGAAAATTTTAAAGGGATACCCAGAAACTTTCTTTTAGTTACTCCTCAGAAAATCACGTTGATATCCCGATATGGTGGGAGTTCTCACAACTTTTCTGTGAGGATCTCCTAGATATCGGGTTATTAATATTATTTTTGAATACTGATGAAAAATTATATTTCAGTCTTTTCTTTAATTTTTTCTAAAATGCACTTTGAAATGGGACAGCCAAGTTCATATC
Organism: Beris chalybata; assembly: GCA_949128065.1. Classification (NCBI taxonomy): domain Eukaryota; kingdom Metazoa; phylum Arthropoda; class Insecta; order Diptera; family Stratiomyidae; genus Beris; species Beris chalybata. The sequence goes on from OX421897.1 coordinate 16,198,815, forward strand.
TTACCAGTCAGGATGTGAATATCTAATCAATTGAATATTTGCGTACATAATGAAGTTCATTTAGCCTTTATAGTGAAGGGCTAACTACCCTCATATGTACTAAAAAATGTTTCTTATTTCGAAGAGAGCAGCTAAGAATTTTTTGATGAATATCATTAGAAATTTCATGCGTAATCCAAGTTCATTTCCACGAATAATGTAATCGGGAACTCGCCGGACATCTACCTTATACTAAAGGCGGGACGTATATGGCTATGAAATGGTTGTAACCTTGGATAACCATATGGCTTGGATTACGATGTGGCTATATAGAATTTGCCTCAGCAATTCCACCAGCTGTCAGGGTGTTTCGGAAGTTGGCTAGAATACACCCTCTGAAGAGTCTTCTGCATTCCGATGACGAAACAGCTCCTTCGGACTTAGTCCAACACAAAATCTTATGATAAACTGGCCTCTCCAGTGAAAGTTCTTTCCAAAAATTCGTCAAGTACTACGGTCAATCAACAGTCGGGGATTTCGTATTGGAGCTTCACTCCACTGACACTGGAAAGAACAACAAACTCTTAACATTTAATAGCTTCAATGGTAGCATGACCATGAAAAACTAGTAACATAATCACCTATTTTCAGGTTCTTTCCTTTTTCAGCCCCTAGATCTCATCTCGGAATATGATCTAATTATGTAATTCATATGTTCTTTGTGGTAGTGGCGTAAGTATTCTACTCCATTCTATCTGCCTCCCGAACATTGCATTTCAAAATTAAACGCGTTCCGAACTTTTACCTAAAAAATAAATAAAGTTGCGCCCGGACTGTTGGCACTTTTTTTCTTGTATAACGATAATTTACCTTTTATTGTATGAAAAATTTAAATTCCTAGATTTGCGAGTGCATAATAAGTGCAACAATTTGTTTGATCAATTGCGTGGAACCCACTAAATAATAAGTAAGTTTTTTGCATTTGACCCAAAAATAGCTGGAAGGAGTATAAAATTCTAGCTTCATTGCATGTTCAATGCATTCTCAAATTACCTCATGTTCTAAAATAATTTTTTTTATGTACTTACCCCTATTTTCGCTGCCATACTTCTAAAACCAAACATACATATGTATGCTCATCAAAAATACAAAAAAAAACGTTTAAATTGACATGAAGATTAGTCACCACAAAAAACTCAAAAACTAGCAAATACTTTAATTAGTCGTTTTATTTATCAGTGCATAATTTCAGTAGTCATTCAAACAGAATATGAATAGAATATGAACAAGATCATTTAGCACAGATTATCGAACCTATTTCGCGATAAACGCGTCAAAAAACGCAGAAAATAGGCAGGAATTCGGCGACTATCATTTAAGACACGTTATACGGACATGCATTAAGTTTCTTTTGGTCTAAAGTTACATAATGATTAGCTGAATAAAAATTAATCCATCATATGTATAATACATACATTGTTTCGTTTTATTTACTTTTCTACTAGTTTTTTTTATAGTAGAATGACTGTCACATTTTTATTCCAAAGGTATATTATTCGCGATAGATCAATGAAAGAATTCAACAAGGCGCCTAATTGTTATCTTAGTTTGTAAAAAAAAAACATTAAATCAATTACGTTTATGAGTTTGAATTGCGAAATTCCAGAAGTAGTATTTTTGGTTGAATAATATTATATATTGCAAAATTTACGAGTAGAATGACGGAGAAATAATTAAAATATCGATATAAAGTGCATAGTAAATTTAGCTATAATTATTTTTAGAGTCTCTTATTTCGGGTAATAAAAACATTTTCCCTTCGATTATATTTTTTAATACCGCGTTAACAACGTGCTGAACATAAAATCTTCTTGGCGTTTTTCTTAGTATTCATAGAGCAGAGAAAAGAAGATTCGATGATACCAAACTCATCATTTTTGTTCAAATAGTTTCAAGCAAAAATTTCAACAAATACCTCCACATTGTAAGAATGATTTAAATCGATTGTTGTATGATACCCCCTAATGAGGAAGAAATTTGAGTCAAAAGATTCTATGCAATTCATGAAGCTGATGAGTTTTATAAATATACTATACAAAAGTTCTTAATATATAGTATACGTGTTACTGACTTTTGCTCAACAACTTAAGAACGCATTAAATTAGAAACTTCGTATTTTAAAATAGTATTTTTTCTAAATGCAAAGCACATACAATTATTTCGAGTAGCTAACTTCACAGTATAATATCTGTGATATATCTTCGTTAACTTTCAAATTGAATAAAAATATTTTTGGGACTATAGAAAGCGGACTTTTTGTGGTTGTTACCCTACAGATCGAATAAAATAAAATTCAGGATTTGAGGTGATATATAATTGAAAACATAAGAGCAATTAATTTGCATATGTACAACTTATTTTCATTAAGGACATTAACTACAAGATTTGAATACTAAATAATTTAACTTAATACTTCGGTCACATATGCCTACGCATTGAAATTATGTAGATAATAATGCAGTATGTATTTGACTCATACAGTACATCGTAACTGCGGTATGATTTAAAAATAATATTTATTACTACATTTCATATTATTAGTGACGCAATAAAATTCGAAAAATAAAATTGATTAGTTTTGGGGTCAAAAATTCGAATTTACACGTATCAATTTGATAAATCATTGCGGATTTAAATTTTTGAATGAGCTTTTCAATTTGATTGTAAAATATTTGATTTGTAAAATGAATGTTGTTGATCCTTTTTTTTTCACTTATAGATATTCCAATTACGCCATTATTATCAACGTCACAATTTGCTATCAGTTGGATTAAATGTTTATCGAAAATTATTAATAATTTAAAATACCATTGACGATTTTTTTAAGTATATCTTTTGGTATTGGAATATCTTCGGTGTGATGCCACTTCGATTAAGATTCCATTCATAGTGGCTTCACTATCTTTCTTTTTAATTTTTCAGTTTTAGATGCCCTAAATTGAATAGTTGATTTGAAAAAAATGGTTGTTCAGACAGGTGAGTATTGATTTTAAGTGATGCAGTTTTTTAAAGGTGTGTGCGTTTTTTCCAGAGCGGAGTAGAGCAGCGTGGATAAATTTTATTGAAATAATAAAAATTTTGTGCCATAAAATATGAAGGTTTTCTATTCACGAGCTCTCTCTGCAGTGTTTTTATTTGAAGAAATAAAATTTAAAAAATTTAATCCAAAGAAATTTCAACGCAAAGAACGAAGCTTTGAACAGAAAGAAATATATAAAAAGATTTCTGTTCAGTTTTATCCAAAAACCACAAATCCATGGTAATTAAAGAAAGTGTTGATTTGGTATATTGAAATTTTGTCAAGAAAAAAAAAACAAAATACATAACCGGTCGATTTCCTTCCACTCCTTAGAGTACCTTCCATACAAGAGTCCTTAAAACCCATACATTTTATAGGTAGAAAACTTCATAAAAGTAAAAAGAGCTTTTTACATCTCATACACTTTTTGTTTGGAAAAGAATCGAACATTTTTTGGTTGTCGAGCCGGATTTGAACTAGCCACCGATGGAAGCCATAAGAAATGTGCAAAAAGTTTATAGTGAAAATCAATTGGGTAAATTTTAAAATTCATTTCTTTTTCGCATTTGTCATCATCATAAATGGCGCGACAGCACAAATCGGGCCAGAGCCTGCAGGCCGTTTGTGGTCTCATTCTGTGACCTTAGCATTCAGTATTACGCGCTGCGTCATACTTTATACTACATGTGACGCGTCGCAAAATCTTTAATACAATTGGTGGTGTCTGCGAAAAACATGTAATCTTATCAGATATTTCCGCAGATCTCACCGGTTATTATCACACTACCTCTTCTTATTGAACAGAAATTTGTTTATTTCTTAGGGAGCGCATTTATGTGCTTATTTCAAAATTGAAACAATAGCTAAAAATACTTTGGTCAGAACAACCTTAGGAAATAAAATTATGAGTTGAGAAGAAACAAATACTTCTGACTGTTTTCAACATTTTGAAACTGTGCGGACCCTGCAAATTTTTTTTAAATCCTCGTCGTCAAAATTCATCAGGATTACTGGAGTTTTTTTGTGTCATACTTTTCAACAGAGTACTAGGCTTAAATCCTTTGTGATTGATCGCTTTTGCTTCAAAGTTATAAGGAAGTGATAAGCATTTTCTGTAGCTTTTGTGTAACATTATTTTAGGAAAAATATGGCGCTGAAGCTTCAATGGCTTATATAATTTTAGAACCCGAATTATTCACTTAAATTTTGCCTTATAAGTTTTGTGTTACCACAAAATCTCTAAAGTTCAAGTCAAAGTAAAATAAATAAAATAAAGCATTTTTGAAATTAAAAAAAAACCTATCTCAATACCGATTAATCTTCAAAACGCCGAGCAAGGTGCAATCCTAATCGGATTATTCGATTTACAAAAGATACAAATCAGTTGCGTGTATTTCAAATATAAGAGGTAGCAACGTGAAACTCAATACACTCGTAAACATTGCAACTTGACCGTGCAACAAATTTAACACTTCTTTTGAACTTAACGCAGTCTTTTTGAACAAAAAAAAAAATAACATAAAAATAATAAGCGGAAGAAAAAAAAAACCGTCTCCGAATGACAAATTGCTCGACAAAGCTTATGAACTCATTAGCATAACGCCAAGTTAAATTGTCTTGTTTATTAGCTTGTTGAAATTTTTTTTTTCGCCTTTGTTATTATGATAAGTGACAAATGTGTATATTATGCTGGTTAAGGCGATTAAAAAATATTCACATACTCGTAACTATGCTGCCTGGATGCTAACTAGTTATGCGGAAAAAGTAGTGTCTTGCTTTCGTTGTAGTTCGATTAAATTAAGACACACGTTTTCCGCTCTCATGGATTTCCGTATTTTATTTTTCGTTTCTAATCGAAAGTTTAAAAAAAATACGAAAAATAAAAATGTTTACTTTAACGTGGTTTTAAATGACATTTGTATTTTGTGCGATTTTATTCATATCATGTGGAAGTGTATCATGTGGAAGTATCACGTGAATATGTGACTTTCTTAAAGCAATGTTTTTCTTATTGAAGATTCGATCTAAAAGATTTGAACATTTTAAAATCAACAGTACGAAACATGACACACAATTGGTTTGCCTTCAATTTGTTCAGTCTACCGATTGTGAAATTTTTTTAGATTTTTTATTTTTATAAAAGATTTTTTAACAGAAAAAACTGTCTAGACATATGATTTTTGAATTCGTTAGATTTAAATCGCCATATTGTATTTAAATTTAGTTTTTTTTTCATTTCAAAGAAAAATGATAGGTATTTATGATAAGTTCTCATAGAATTAAGTCATTTCAACGCGACCCGTTTAGATTAAAATAGGTACAAAGATTTGTTTTAAATAATAATATAGTGTAACAATAAAAATCTCCATGCAGTCAACTGTATTACTTTTGAGATAGAAGAACGAAACACGTTTCAAATTTTATGTTACTATTACTGCCGACAAAAAACGTTCCAAATTTCATTCTGGTAGACTGTGAATCGGATAGCAACCTAGTCGTATCTTAGCGTTAAACAAAGTTACCCCAAGCTTTTTTTATTTATTTAATTATATTTTTTTATTCAATTTATGGAGGTGTAATATTGTCAGAACTCCATAGTATTTGAATATTAAAGTGTTTTGAAACTGATTTTTATACGATAACGAAGTCCGGTACAGAAAAAAAATTCGATTCTCACACCTAAGAAATATGTCGGAATTCGTTAAAACGTATATAATTATTGCACACCCTTTCAGTGGTTTTGAATACAGTAAAATCCTGAAATTTATTTTGAAATCATTACAGCCCGTAGAAGTAAAAGCAAATCCAGTAGCTCTCAAAGAATGATAGAAATTCGTGGAATTTTGAACCGGGGGTTTAACATCACAAACTTCTTAAATAGATTTTGACACGATATTTAAAACCTTTAGAAGTGAAAGTGTATTCGATATATTATCAGATCTAAGAAATATGTCGAAATTCGTTAAACACCACTATTTTGCACCACATTAGAGAATATCGTAAAATTCTGAAATAAATTTTTAAGCTGCTAAGTTAAAGTGAATTCGATTTCGTATTAGAACCCAAACATTTGGCGGAATTTGTGTAAGCTTATGCATCCAACTTTCGCATCGATCTGGTGGTTGAGTGTTAACAATGCTTCAATCTAGGTGATTATTAAAGATGTCGAAATTTCGATTCCTTTGAAAATTTGTGTAAAATTGGTGAACAAAAATTTGATTTCAATTTTTTGTTAGCGCCTGTAATTTTTGAATTATTTTAAAGCAATGATTTTTTTTCGATTATATACATACATATAACAATAGCTGTAAGAGTACGTAGGATTGTCGTACAGGATGGCGCACTTCTAAAGTGAAAAGTGTAAAATTTGCGTAAAAAATCGCCAGAAAATTGTAAATAACAAATGAACTATGCAATATAAAAAAACTACGTAGGTACCTACTCTGATCTATGATGGACAATATAGTTTCAAAGATATATTTATAATATCAAGGTAATCTGTTGAAAATTGTCTGAGCTATGTTTCCGGCCAGCTTGAAAAATTTAGTTTTGAAATAAACGCGTTTAAAGTTTTGAATAGTAGAAAATCATGAATAATTTTGCACTATGCCTTGTACCAAAATAAGAAAACCGAAACCTTAGAGTCTTTTTTCGGCTATAATCTTTCGGAGATGTTGAGATGTGAGGAGGGAGGAGGTGGGAGCGTTTTAGTTCTTATATCTCAAGAAAAATTAGGGGAGAAAATTCAGATTTTCATTGGGGTGCCAAGGTAGAGTAAAAAATATATCCTTGAATATGGGTTTTTCCACATTTTCACGAATTTCGTTAAATCTATTGGACATATCAAATTTTCAAAGCAATTTTACTTCTGTGAATTTTTCGTATAAGTGCCTAGAATCATTTTTCCAATTTTTTCCGATTTCCAACACCTAAAGGGGCTTAAAGTGGTTGTGTAGGTGTAGGAATTCACCAATTTCGATATATTTCTTAGGTTCAATAAGATATCGAATTCACTTTTACTTCTAAAAGCCATAAATATAATCGGGGGAAAACCGGTTTAAGTATTTTTTGATATTAAGCCCCGTTGGAGTGGAAAGAGGAAGATTTTAATGTATTGCTCAACTTATGAGGATTTCAGAAATTAAATTAAATAAGGTTTAACGAGATCTTTTTCTTACTTCAAAGTACCGGTCTTTTTTAGAAGTAAATTTAATTAATTAATCAAACCACGGATATTAAGATAATGAAATTAATCGAAAAGATAATAAGGAAAATAAAATGTTGACCTTAACTCAAACATGGAGCTTAACCCTCCGTAATAACGCAATTTTAATTTATCGATAAAAATTGTACTACGCTGTGTAGAATTACAAAAATTCCCATGATCAAAACGTTTCTACCGCATTATTTTCAGGACTGTACAGAAATCAAAGTCCGAACTCCAATCTAGAGTACGAAGTTGAAACTAATCTAGAAAGTTAGCATCAACACAAATTAAACAAATAGATAGATATCAACAAATAGTGAGCGTTTTAACTAGGATAGACAATCAGTTTTTTATAGTTTCCTGAAAAAAAAAACCGTATCAATAGTCCTCAACGCGTGATCATATTTAATGAATTGCTGTACGGCTTACAACGATAATTTTTGTATTTTGTGCAATTGAGTCCAGTTTTGTCGAACAATCCATCATTTTCGATTCGTTCTAATCACTCCATGACATTGTTCAACTAAAGACTTTAAGTAAGTTGATGATTTTCAGTTTTGAGTTTTGAGAATTTTCGGTATTTTTGGTATTTCCAATATTTAGCTGTTTAGGATAATTGCGTCGAAAGTGGTGTCGATTGCCACTGGTGCCTGATAAGTTGGGATTAAGGGATTTATTTATGGAATTTCCAAGCTTTTCCCGAATCTGGCAACGGTTGTTTAATAAAATTAATTTTTATCGATAAATTAATCGAGAGATCAATTTTTTTGTGTATTTAATAATGAAGAACGATAAAGCCTTTATCACAGAAATATTTTCTATTTACATATTCTTGAGACATGGGTTTAAAAACAAATTCATCTATTAGAACGCCGTAAAATAAGGCAATAATAATTAGACGTTTTATGCAATCTTGCAATCGTTCCTAATATGATACGATTATGTCTGGGGGTATGTTGAACTTTTAAAGTGATAAAGAAGCGTGAGGGAGTGGTGATAGATTCTTTAGTCTACCACAATATCTATACTTACTTTAGATGGATTTATCACAATACTTCCTTTGAAAAGCCACATATATAATCCCCTCGAATGGTACGGTTCATACGGCTGCTTCTTACAATTTATTGACTTTTCTTGGCTGACATTTGATCCAGCTGATCAAAACTATAGTAAACTCACGGATGTCTGGAATACATGGTGGTTTTGTCTCCGAAATTCTACAAGTCGCCTTATGGAAAAGTACACATATCGAGACGAATGGGCCCCGAATCTGGAAGAATGTTGCGATAGCAAAGTAAAGTTTGGAAGTACCCTGGAAAAAATTAACCGATTCACGCAGTTCAAGTAGACGGTGCTATTTAAATTTGCAACATAGTTCAGCTGATTATTTCTCTTTCCGTAAGCAATGTGATACCCAAGCCGCAAACCATTAAGACAAAGTCGGAAAAGAGACTCATTACCAACTACCGGGAATGTTCGGATGACTGTATTTTACTGACAGTATTTTCACAACTGTTCGGACTACACAGGTCACGAATTTGGACATTAGAATTTACTTCAAAGCCTTTAACGAAATGAAATGTTAGTTAATGCCGGTGAATTGCTAACTTGATTCAGCAGTGCCATCTAGATGTCGAAGTCGTAATGAAGTTCAGTTTGAGTGCGAATTGCTTTTGATTTTCTCAGATTGAGAAAAAAAGTGAAATAAATTCAGGATATTTTACAATTATGTTTTACAATTATGCATTTCTTTGCATTGCTTTTATTAACACCGATTTTATTTCGATAAAACAAACGCTTGTGCTTGAGATAAAACACGAATTTCAGATTTCAATTTTGATATAAGCTGATGTTAACTATTATGATGGTGAGTATATAGTTTAAAATAAATTTTATTCAACAACGCCATCTAGATGTCAAAATTTTAATTCAGAATAAATATATTAACTCAGAAGATTGCTTTATTCTTTCCAAACTACAACTTTCTTACATTTATTCATAATCCGGAAATTGATATTTAGAAGATTGCAATATTCTTCACAGTCTGTTAGGCTTAGTGCCTAGAGCACTTGCCTTCGGTGCACCTGGTACCAGGTTCGAATCTGCTTGGCGACATGTAATTTTCGAGAATGGGATTGGGTGCCGGACTACCAGTTCACTCAGCTGTAAATGAGTACCTGAGCTAAAATCGGGGTAATAAACACGGACGAGCCCACGACCACTTTACTTCCTAGCGTTCCGTTAGTCTCGTAATGAAGAAACTCTATGCCCGATTTAGGTTGTTGTGCCATTGATTATTATTAGTATTATTATAAAATTCTGTGCGGTTTATAATTTATACATTTTTAACGATAATTAAGAGCCTGATCCGGTACACGAAAGAAAACAATTATTGTAGGTACAATGAAACCTGTTCGGTGGTAGGACCAAAGTTTAAACTCTCTTAAACTTCTTGTTCTATGCCACGATAGTCCAATTCAATCCTTGACTTTCTGCATGATATTTTTGCACCCGAGTTTAAAATGTTATACAATCATCCCTTAGTTCGACCGGAATTTTCTCTCGAAGCTTCGGTACATATTTTTTGTGTAGCCATACTTTTTTCACAGATCAGAATTTTCAAAAAGTACGTTTTCATAAAATAGCACATCTATGATAGTACTACATGTCGTCCGAAATTATATTCACCGCTTAATCGCTTGGTGTCATACACATGTTATACCATCAAAACCTCAGAAAAACTATGTGGTAGGTTTGCCTATTTTTCGTCTTCTTGCTATATTCTGGTCTTTTTTTTGCTCATAATAATATAATATTTATCATTTACGTTTGCTTAATAATATATCCCTGCATTGATTGTAGATTCAATAAAGTGATACTTTTATTGGTACATTCGATTCTCTATCCATCCGCAATTTTTGCCTGATAAGTGGGTATCAACATATATCTTCCGGGAATGCTCGATTAAACATAAAACTAAATCAATTTTAGTACCAATTTGCATTATTGATATCTTTACTTAGAATATTGACTTTTATCTTTACCTAGAATAGTTTAAAACTTCCGCTTAAATTTCCTGTTCGAAACGCATAAAACCAAATTAATTTATATCAACAATAAATGGCTCGCCCATATCTTATTACCTTTCCGAATAAAATTAATAATCTTAATTAGCAATCATTAGATCGAATATAGTTTCAAGCTATTTAAAGAAAATTCCATATAAATTTGCTCAATTTTTTCGGAATTTTATGGAATGCGAAATTTCACATCATCATATAAATTATAGTCGATTTGATTTTTATCGATTTTCTGCCGAATTTCTTGAATTATCTATTGCGGATAAGTATAATAATTTCCTAAGGTATTTCGAAATTAATTCTTACGGAATGTGGCACTAATAATTCAAAAAACATTCCAATTATTGATGTGTCGAAAATTGCCGTCTTATCGAGAAATCAATCGAAGAAATAATGTTGAATTATAATCGAATTCTTCGCCCCTTTGTTTTATTTTGGCGCCTACCCCGTTTATTATTTGCAATAGGCAGTCCTTATCACGTTCGAAGCTGAGTTAAGAATGTTGCTGATTTCCAGGAAACCACAGAAATCACATTCCACAAAGATAGGTAGATTCATTAAAGAACGTTATGAGTATCATGTGGAGTGAAGCATGATTCGCGAAGTTCATTATCAAAAAATTTAATCGAGATAAGTTCATTAGGAACGGTTGCACAACCAGTTTAAGTCGTGGTGATGTGGCTGCTGATTTTTCAACCCTTGGAAATTGAAATTAGGTAGGATACGAGCAAAATGTCGGATTATAAAATTTAATGAGATAATTTTAGGGGGTGCGCAAGATATGCGGCGATAAAGAAAAGGGCTCTTATTCTTTTGAACGGTGTTCATCAGTATCCTTGGGTGACACGTGACTTCATTTAGAGGAGAAATCTCAAAGGATTTCTTCTTTTCAAGCGATTTATTTCAAATTTGATTTTAGGTATATGATAAGTGTTATTTACATTATATGGTAATGAAGAAAGATTCTAAGGAAATGACTCAAATCGTACAGAATTACTTCTTAATGGCTTAAACCTTTAGGCATTGATTTTTTAACCAAGACAATTTTCGAAGTATGACCATACAGACCCGCGATGAACTACACGATTAGTGTAGGTCTGTACAATGGTGTTAGAACTGATTGAATTCTCAATACCCAACAAACAATAACTATCAAGTTATCTTAACCCGTTCAGCCATAAAAATATTACATTTTGGTAGATAATTCCAGTTTTCTAAATTGTAAGTCGGTATGACGAACATCCATATGTACGACGTATGCACGACGACTATACGACGTCTTAGATATAAAGTCGAAACTGAGTTATATTATTGCTCAATTACATCCCACATCCGACAAACAACCAAAAAGAACATTTGGACATTTAATGACTAGAAAATAACTTTTTAGAATATATTGCCATGCCAGCTTATTTATGTTTAATACGACTGTCAATTATTCTCTTTCTCACGCCGTCATGAACATTTTACATTTATAGACAAGAAAATACGAAATTTTCCATCGACTGTTTGATTTAACCAGACTTGTCTTAAATATGACAATGAAGTTCTGAGTGTAGTTCTGTTTAAAAGGATATGGTAATTTTTTAATCAAATACAACATGACTACAAGGTTATTTTGACGATGTCCTGTGTACGAATATATCTTTGAAGCTACCTACTTGAGAAACTTGTTGGTGGAAAATATGACTAAATAGTTATTTGAATGGCTTCGTGATTATGAATGTGACTAGAATGGTATTTCAATAATTATCTGAAGAAGCAATTAGTGCGACTTTTTTGCCACATTTATATATGAGAAATTCAGGTGCGTAGCCGTAAAACTTTGTAGGGCTAGCTCAGTAACATGTTCATAAAACTCCATGAATTCTATAACCATAAACCATACATTTATCATTTTTGAAAAATTTTGCACTTAATCTCAATACTTATGAAAATTAATCATTAAAATTCCGTTAGTAAAAAGTTGTAAAGTAAAAGTCTAAAAATTCTTAATATCCCATATTTGTCTTAATTAGGTGAGCAATAACATAATTCCCGAAACATGTAGGTATGCTTAACTATACTTATAATGAACAATGTGATGTATTATAAAATAGAATTATTTATTTGGCCTCTCAGGCACAGATCTAATCGATTTATTGCACGTTAAAAAAATTATTGATATATCCATGTATTAAAACTGAAAATTAATGAGATCGATTTAAAATTGTACGTTTATTATGAAACCTGTAAGTTAATAATTAAAAATGCACTACAAAACAAGTGTTTTTGAAATAATTATTAATATCTTAATTGAGTTGATAAAAAAATCAATTCATTATACGATCGAATATACTGCATATTTCAATATTGTACAATTTGATGCTACATATTTTGCGCTGTGTAAAATTAGCAACATGTGTGATACATTTGAATTCAAATTTCATCCATAGGAGAATTGATTTATAATATTAAGTATTTCCCCCATCATTTAAAGTTTTATTGAAGATACCGAAATACGATTAGTGGTCAACCTGTACAACGTAGCGTACAATCTAGTAAGGTGTTCGGATTTTGAGGGAAAGAAATTGTAGGATGAGAAGAATCTACTGAATTTTACATCTATTGAATAATAGGCAAATATTCCACTTCTTTTCAAGTAAATTTACAAATGGATGTAATAGTCAATTTGAATGTACATAATTTTCAATTTTCGGTCAGTAAATTACAATTTGCAATTAGTAAATTTCAACTTCCAAAGCAGAAAAATTCACTAGATATTCTCGTGAATTTACACGCTAAACAAGGTGTATTATTAGCTCGTTTTAAAGCAAACCTATTTCTACTTCTAATATATATTTCTTACTTACTTACTCGTAATAAAACTACTGGGCTGTATGTAGGAATCGAACCGTGATTATTTCTAAATTACTGCGTTTGGTTTGGCGCGTAGCCACAGATCAAAAAATCAAACGAAGCGTCCAACTTTTTGGTTCAAGATATGTATTACACGTTTTTCGTCGTAAAATTCAAATAGATAAGTAGAACTACACGGAAAAGAACGTAATTTTCAATTCATATATAAAAATAGTTATTTTTACATGAAATGGTGCGTAATTTTGTCAGCCGTTTCATGTAAATTGCACGGTTGAAAAGTACTTCAATAATTTACTAATAGCAGTAATTTCATGTAAAAGTGAGCAATGTGTACCTACTTTTACTTGAATTTTTTTGCTGGGAATTTGCAGTAAAAATTGGACTGAAAATTAAATTTTTTTAGAACAGTGTGGTATATTTTAGTATACTTCACTATTTGAAGATTATTGTAACTTAATTCTATTTTGCTTTGCTTTAAACTTTATTTTATAAGTTAAAAATGTTTTTTCTTAAAATTCTCAAAATTAAGGCTGCAATCATAAAAATTAATGAGTATGTAGTACGAGTGCAATCTTTAGTTTTTGTTGAAAATTGAGACGCATATAAAGTTGTTACGTAATTACGATTGATAGAAATTTGTTTTTTTCCTTCTTTTTTGTTCTCTTCAGAACGCTTGCTTGTTCTTTCTATAAAGTTTGTAGAATCTTAGAACGTTCTTTAAGATGTGACCTTATTGCATAGATATATGCAATAAGGTCACATCCAACTTTTACAATTTCAAAATTTTAAGGTTTTCTTTTAACTCTATTCCCGCTTTTCATACTACTGGAACAGTAGATCTTACTTTCTGCGGGTTTTTTCTTTCAGAAAAACTTAATTTTGTTCCCAGCAAGCTTTAACTTAGTAGAGTAAAGCGTTCCTAAGATTTAAATAGCACCAAGTTGCAAAGATGATCCTAAGTAGGAAAATGCGCCTAAAGTACCCAACCACTGACTAATTTTCCCCTTTTCTACTAATCGAATATCTTAAGATCCGCGTGAAATAAAAATGAAGGTGTCTTTCCATTAAAGGCAACTGGAACCGAAATCATCACTAAAATAATATTTAATATGAACTAAACACGAACAGGCTACTACTAAAGAATGGAAGGACCTTTGACATTTTTACCCAAAAATATAATACCATTATCGGTGTGGTCGATATGGTTGACCGGTATTTCATCACGTCATAATAATTCCAGGTGCGAATTTCATTAAATATTCCGATAATTAAATACAAGGCGTATCAAAAGAAAAATATTACTTGTCCTTTAACACAGTAATTTATAACGTCCGTTTCTATTTGATCAAATTAAAAATAAGTTTGGAATTTCAGAATCCAATTTTGTTCGAAATATTTTTGCATATTGTTCGTCGCTTCACATTCTTGTGTTGGAGGTGTTTAGTTGTAAAATGAAATGAAGCAGTAAAATTAGCATTTCCATGAATAGAAATAAAGTTATGGAATAAATCAGTGAAAGATATGTTTGCACATTACCGGGACACTTCATCATCATAGTTCGCAGGTATGTCCGGGAAAAGGTGCACAAAATTAATTCAATACTCGTAAAATGTTTTGTTTTTCACCCTTGAGCTAGTCGGTGTTGGTGGAAAACCCATGTGAGTTTACTTCTGCGAAAATTTAGTCACCGATTTTTAGTTTTCGATTAAAAGTTTAAAGTCTTTGGAAGTGATGTGGAAGGTCGTTGTTTTTCCAATTTAATCACAACTTTTTTGAGTCATGCCACTGTAACTGGTCAGATGAATTTTAAATTTATAGCCCAATCGATTTTTCCAGGTACAATTTAATGTGACGAGTGACGATTAAAATGATGCTCATATCGCCCATATGACGGTACTCTGGAAAATATGAACAGCGAACACTTGCACTTTTTAATTAGCAGTTTATCGATGGAAAAGTGTGACGTAAGAAGATCATATGACGTTATTTGAGTGCATTACTGATTCATAAGCTTAGAATTTTTGCTATTTCGAGATAAGGTGGTGAAGTCAATTTCCAGCCAGATTTCTATTAATATAGTTACATAACTTTCTATCTGAGGTTGAAAGTCTGATAAACCAATCAAACAACTGGAATGGAATGTCGGATATTTCAATTATACATACATAGTTTTCCCATGTTAGGTTAGCAACAGTGGATTTATTAGGCCTTTATATGTTATGTAAAACATTGTTATTCCCGATAATTAACGTTACAATCCACCCTCATTATTAACTGCTCCTCCTTACAAAATTAATTATTTTTTTTAATTGTATGGCGATAGTATTATATTTTTGGGCAAAAATGTCAAAGGTCCTTCCATTCACCTAGCAATTGCAGCAATATTTGTCAATTTTGAAGAAAATATGAAGCAGCACATACCAACAATAGCAAACGGCGATGTGGATCAACTTTTCATCAACTCGTTGCTCAATTGTGATGAGCTTGAACGATCAATTCAGTCCATGAACAACACGAAAGCAAATTTGACAAACAAATCTAGAACTTAAAATAAGAATTTGAATTCTAAGCCACTACAATACGAAACTTGACAAATAAATGCAAAACTCAAAACTTGTCAATTGAATCATCGAACGAGAATAATTTCTCGGCATTTTCCAAGTTAGTAGAAAAACATACATCCACTATAATGCATTGCCGAAATATTGCCGCAACTAGCATTATATTGCCATATATTGCTCCATTAATCACTCCAATACTTTTGGCAATAGTCATCGGGCAATCAATTGCTTGAAAAATTGCTCGTGTAAAAGCATTTTAAGGGCCTTATAAGAGAGTTGATCAAAACCGGATAACTACAGACCTTGTCCCCGGTTCCTTCGAAATCAAAATTATCAAATAACCAGAAAACATATTAATAACCACTTTAAAAACCTAACGGATGGGGCTACCGCGAACCAGCACGACATGTCGATAATCGATGACCCCAAAAAAAATAACTACAAAATCAAAACAGTTGTTAATTAAAAACGCTCAACGCTACAATTTTCAACCCAATAAAATAGCATGGCGCCGTATAATTAATAATATAATTTCACTGCATACCTATAAAACCAAACGGCCTTTAGAGCAGCCATCTCCGGCCTAAATTGAATTTTCATAATTTTCTATCCACGTGACATTTATTGCTTAATAATCAACGGATTTTGTCACATTTAAAAAATCATTTAGATTAGGTCAGTCAGTGCAGACGAAAAATAGACAGAAAAAAACCTCATATGTGGAGAGTTTTGACCATATGGTCAACAGGTAAATATGCCACCATAAGTATACCACAACGTTTCACCATATTTTCAGGCGAACGAAAAAAAAATTGCCCATTAGAAAAGTTCAAACATATTTTTTTTTCGTTGACGTTTTTGATTTTTGACGCACGTTCAAATTTGGGGGCGGACCAAATAAATTTCCAAAAAAAAAAACATAATATGGAAAATTGGTCTAAAAATGTGTAAATAAGGTTGACAATATTCGAACGCGAAGACTAGGTTTTATCGATAAATATGTCGATTAATTCGACACGCTGCGATAATTAGCCCATTACGATGTTCAAGGCGCGTCAATCTTTTTATTTTCATCTCGTAAATTTTTCAAAATTGACATTTTGGAATTTTCGGGCATATTGTTAAGATTATAATTAAACGATCTTATGTAACGATCGTATGGATAACTCTCGATTTTTTTTTTGGGATTTTTTTGAAAAAAGTGATCATTTGATTCAATTTACAGCGGAGAGAAATGTCGTTAACCCCGACGTGTTTAAGTCGTGTAATCTTCGAACGGATATCAAAATCCGAATCCGAACCAGAAGAGAAGATGATCAATAATAAGGCCGAGTTTTCCCTTTTAGCGTTGATCGTTAATCTACACAAACAGTGGTCGAAAATTCTTCGAGCACGATCACTGGCATGCACGGCTGCGCTTATAAGTTGCTGCCGCGCGTCGCCGATCGACGTATATGGTAAAACGTGCTCATAATATTACTTACTCATATGTGAAGTTGTTCCAAGACGTTGTTGTCGTCTTCGCCGTTCGTCTAATCAATATGTAAATAACTTACATATACTTGACCTAATCAAATGATAAGAAAACTACCTGGTAATGTGCGATGAGTGTGCCTGAGGTAGCGACAGAGTCATTGCAGGAGGACTGCACTGGTGGTCTAAATCGTTGTTTAAAAAAAAAAAAAAAATATCAAAATATTATTGACGCAGAGTACGAGTATATCGCGCAGCAGTCTAGACTATTTGCAGAGTTATATCACAAATGTTTGCTGATTGATATCGATACTTCGAGCCATCGTCGGAATAATGCACTTTCTTGTTGCACAAAGAACCAATCAATTTTCCTCTACATTCCTCTACTGCACACACAAATTAATTTGACGAAATAAAGTCACTCTCCTTGACCGGATGCTGGTTTCATGGGTGCGATATTTTTGCAACTTTTTTAACTATAGTCAACAAAACTCGACTAGAGGGTCGTACAGGAACTAAATACAATAACAATATGTCTGTTCACATCTTTCTGCACTCGCAAACATACAGTACAATTGTATACATCGAAAATAGCAAAATTTTATGCAGTTTGTGTGATAACTCGAACTGAAAGTGAAATTATCGCATTTTTGAATTGCAAATATTTTGAATTGGTGAAGTTTAAAAATTTAGCAATTTGAATTGGAGCGTGAACAACACAACCCTGAGTAAGGTGATAAAATAACGAAAATTGGGTATAATCAAATAATATTAATATTTTGAAAAACGTAGTCAAGTTTACTCAATATCAAGGCATCACTCGCTGAACGCCATTAATACGCCAAGTTTTTGAGATTTTGCTTGATTTGTATGACAATACTCAATCCTTTCTCAAATTGATTTACAATAGGAACAACTTAGATTTATGTATTACTAGCCGCATACCGCGGCTACGCTCGCTATGCACACGTTGTTCCATCGCCCCCTGTAATATGCCGCTTACCGCGGCTACGCTCACGTTGTTCCATCGCCCCTGTTACTCCCGTTTATCCATTGGTCCTGAATCTCACGTTGATACATTACTCCCGTTTCGAATACACTTTTTCAGCTCAAGAAACTGGAGACATTAAAGTCATTTTTCATTTTTCAGTTTTTACTTTCCATTTTTAATTTTTAATTTTTAATTTTTATTTTTTTATTTTTATAATTGTGTCCAGCATCCTCCATCCACCATCCTCCATTCATCCTCCATTCTCTATCCGCCATCCTCCATACTCCATCCATTCAAATTTTGAAATAACTCGCGAATAATATAATTATGTTTCATCGCCCCTGTTACTCACGTCACGTGTTCGCAGCCGGTAGTAAAATCGAAGCACATAAATTAAAAAAAAAAATCACACATGTTTGTGGTCGGCAGGATTCGAACCTACGCTCAAGATTTCTAGTCAGACGCCGTACCCGCTCGGCTACGACTGCCAGTTGTAAACTTTTATTTTTAAGTCAAGTTCATCTGATTCAACTTACTAAAAAGCTCAAATGTTGAAATAACTCGCGAACCACCAATTTCGGGAATATATAATTATGCTCACTACCTGTCCGGTAGTCTCGAGAATGTTCATGCAAAGTTTGAGAGGGAACGGTTCACAAGTGCAGATTTTAATCGTAATTTCCATAAAAACTGGCTTTATTTTACATATTAGATAAACACAGTAAGGAACTTTATGAAACTAACTGCATTTTAAGTAGGAAAATATTCCAAATTAATATAGTAAATTTACAAATTTTCATTAAATTTAACGAATTCCAAGTAATTTTTAAAACTTTGTATTTTTACACATTTCCAACAAGAATTTACTGGCTGAAAAATAAAATTACAATACTAAATGAAATTTCCCACTTTTAATGTGTAAAATTTGTCAATGTGAATTAAACTAAGCATGTAGTTTTGATACTCCATGCGTAATAGTTTGTTTTTTGTAATATGTATTAACTTGCCCGCTTCGTTAAAATTTGAAAAGAAAATAATGTTTCTAGTGCGTGAAGTTAGTGGTTTTTAATAAATAAAATTTATATAATAAACTAGTATAGTGTTTTATATTTTCAACTATTTTTGACCTGTAGGTACCTGGTTTTTTCTCAATTATCATGTGTTGATTGTGTCCTTTTCACATAAAAATAAGTCTGGGAATTCATCTTCCGATCATTCGATTGAAGTTGATACATTTACATATATTATCAATAAATTAATAATAATAATAAGCAAACATAATAAACATGTTACATTTTGCAATTTATATTTAGTACATGTTAGTTTTCCCGCATCGTGTGTAATTTTATGCACACTAGTAAATTTACACATTTTTAGCGATAGATTCCGACAGTTATGTGTGAATTTCCGCATTCATAGACATGTGTTTCAGTGCAAGTAGTAAAAATCACAGGAGTGCGACATTTTACTCTATTTAAAAAAAAAACCTTTACTGCAGTTTCAAATTATCTTTAGTTGCGTTTCTTAAAAAAAAAATTTGCTCATTTGTTGATGTGGTTTGCATTAAAAGGAGATAACCTCGAAAATGCTGAAGATAGAGCAATAAATATACTCTAATATGGAGGATAAAAAAATCAACAATTATAATTCCAGTTTCAAACTTTTAATTGATCGTGAACCAATATTTCTTTTTCACACAAGCATAGAATCATACATTTTTTTAAAACTTAAACTACTTTACCTTCAGCGGGGAAAAGCGAATTCAAGTCACAATAAGTGGCAAATATTATGTAATTCGATACAACACGAACTCTTAAAATAAAGATATTTTCAAATTTCTTTATTGCTAGGAATAATTTTTATGTAATACATGTATGGCTTATTTTAGAGATTAGACAATGTCTGTACAGCAGCTACGTTATATTTTTAGCACTTGGCTGTAGAATTGTAATTTTAAAAATTTAGTGAGTTTATACAAGGAAAATTGCAAAAAAAAACCTTGTCTATTTAAAAAAAAAAATAAAGATAATTCTTCGGATTAAAGAAATCGAAATATTCTAATTCTATCCCTCCAACTATCGATAAACATTGTGTTGCCCTTATCCATATTTTTTCTTAAAACTAATGCACTTAATAAAATTAAAGAAATTAATACCAACTAATACTTGCCGCCAGAAATCCTTTTCAATATTAGAAAAATTCCATTACTCACCTGTAACAAAAAAAAATTAATTAAAATTATGAAATCCACCAATTTAGATAAATATTTTTATTGAATCTATTGAATATAATAGGTTTCGATGTTAAATTGCTTTCTATATAAAACATTTACAAACAATCAACTAAATTGCCTGGTGTTTATTGGTGTTCTTATCACAGCGCCAAAATACCTAATCAAAGTTCATTCATTATCACATAGAAAGAACTTTTTTGAATTGCACGAAATTTTATTATGTAGGTACCTACGTTATTTGTGTAAACTCATAGTCTTATTTGCTAAGATTTGTAGAGCTTAAAATACAGAAAAAAAACCTGGTTCTTTTTATAAATTCCAGACAATAACATTTAACGTACTTTCCTACTTACGACTAGAAGATTAACGATAACAATACTGAAACAAGCTTTCGAAGAATGCACTATTATATTTCTACCTAGCGTTTTTATTACACAGTGACAATAAATTAATAAAAAAAAAAGTATCGTGCAGCTAAGTAAGTAGGTAACTATTTTTTAAATATATAGACTAGAAAATTATCTATGTAAATACTGTGTAAGACAGGTAGTTTTATTTTTATTAACCTATAAAGAACAGTAGTTATTATTAGAACAAACAACAATTCCCACAGAAAATTGTCAAATATCCGAAAGTAAAACTTTTTAAACACTAACTTAATGCCTTCTTAAAATTTTATGGTATAGTCTACACCATTCTCACTCGGATTATTTATACTTTTATGAAACTATATTTTATCAGCAAATTGATTGCAGAGATTACATAGTATTATGCATGTTGTTTTTATTTGAAATTCTATTCCACAATTCGTAAGAATGTCCACTACGTACACATGACATATTATACAAAGAACTTATTGATATTTAGTTAAAAACTCTTTCATATTTATGAATTCGCGAGAATCGATTATATTTAAGCCAAGCTTTACGGGTATTTTCCAGGAATCAAACAGGAAAATTAGAATGCTTCTACTAATGTGTCGGAATATCAACAAATTCAAATTATTTCCATCGCAAAGTGTTAGGAAATTTAAGATTTCTTAGAACTCGATACAATTTTAAATTTGTCGAATTGAAACTTTTTTAATTTAAAATTGCATCAGATTTTTATTGCGGTTCTGTTTACATTTGTAATTTTCATGAGTCAGTAGAGCGATTTCAAATTCTGCACAGAAGCTAGCAACATTCGTTTATGTTGTGAACAAAAAACCGAAGTAATTGCGATTAATTTTGCATGCAAATCACATAATAAAATTAAGAAAAATTCTCATGAAAATGGTAAACAAGATTTTTATGGTATTTTGGACTACATACTTTTTTTCTATTTAACCTGGAACTGGAATCACTTTTCAAACGGGATATAAGAATCGTTTTTGCTTGAATATTTGAGATTTTTTGGCATTGACTCATTTTTTTTAAATATTTACTCATTAAGACGAAAGAATTTGAACGTGAAAAAATATGACTTTATTTCGATATTTTAATAATATCTAAAGAATTGTGGTCGAATTAGAAAATAACTTCTTTTTTTTTCGTTTTAAACCTAATTAAGGAAAAAAATCGTGTCCACCCAACAAACCTGTTTGAAGGCTCATTCCTCCGAAGTTTTTGAGCAACAATTAAGGGAGTGAACACTGGAAAAATTGAAAAAAAATCTATCTGTTTTAATTGCGTTTTTTTAATCTAGACTATATTATGCACCGAAAGTAAAAATTGACTTATTTCGTCTGACCTCTAGAAGGGATCAAAATTTCGCCCCAAACTTGAAGGGTCCACATTAGACAGAACAAACTTTTTTAGTTTTTTCTCCAAAAATACAAAAGACATCAAGTTCTTCTTTTTTATGCTATTTAGAAAGAATTAATCTCTACAATCAAAGCGAATCCCGATTGATCCCAGTTGGGCTTTCGTGTTGGTGTTTCGCACCAGAAATTAGTCTGACACCGAAAACCGGCATGTAGTGATAAAAGGTAAGGATAGAATATTGAATTTTGGTACTTGAATAGAAATCAAGATGAAGCTCCTCAAATGAAAGCATAGAAATCCATTTCAGAACTTCTCGATTCTCAATCCCTAAATGGGTATGAAGAGGTATAAAGATATTTCACGAATTTCGACATATCTCTTAGGTTTCAAACTAAACGGGCTTCTGATATATTCACTTTAAAATAATTTTCAGGTTTCTTTGATGTACAACCCTTAAGTGGGTGTAAATGCGCTGTATATATACGATTTCATGAATTCCTCATAGGCTCAATTAAATATAGAATTGATTGTTACTTCGTTTTCCATGTTACAGCCTAATAATTAGTTTCAGGATTTTCCGATATTCCTTGGAGATGGGGTTTTATACCTTTTTTTCGACTTTCTCCGTATCTCTTAAGTCTGCTGAGATATTAAGTTGGTTGTTATCCATGGGTTTTTTATAACTGTCTAAAAACTAAAATTAGATTTTTTTTTTTTTTGATTCAACCCTTGAGCGCGTCTAAAAGGCTTTTTCACATTTTCACGAATTCTTCTACATTTGGACTCTGGCTGTCTTCCTCACTACAACCGAAAGCCAAAATTGGTAATTTAAAGGTATCGCTTGTATCGATTATCGGAAAGCGGATGGAAGCGATGAACGGACATTGTACTGAAATTGAAATAAAGTTGCGCCAGACTGTTAGCTAATTTTTACATCTCATGAACTGCTTATCATGAAAAATTGAAACGTGTTGTGAACCTACTTATAATGGGGCTTGGATGTATCCCAGTGGAAGCATAGTTTGATATCACTTCGGCCGAATGCACTATTTCATTGTATAACTACATACAAATGCACTGAACCAGCCTTGACCAAAACAAAATTCCACCACATCTTCTACGTCACCATCGACATTCCAAATTTTCATATTATCGCCGGCTATTATAAAAGTATTTTTTTCATATTTACAACTACCTACCTATAAATTTGTGAAACTTCGGTAATCCAATGTGATCGATTGCATCAAGATAAAGTCGTGAAGGATTAAAATTCCCAGAGACAATATTTCTCTCTATTTTTGTAGAGAATGTTGTCATTGTTGTTATATCAACAACAACAAAGTTCGTGGAATAAAATTCGAAAAAAGTATGGAACCTGGAAGAAGTAGATCTTATAATTGTTTCGTTGTAATTTGTAAGGTTGCCAATGCAATCTTGCAATGATACACGCCACGTAATCAATATTACGTGGCGTGTATCATTGCAAGATTGCATCACCCGAATTGAAATTCTTCAAATAAATTATTCTAGATGCAAGCAGTTAGTCCCATCGTATTAAGATCTTTATGGCCTTCTTAATGGCGCGCGGGTGAATTTTCAAGAATTCTAGCCAACAGTGTGCACTAGGTAAAACTTTCAATATAAAACCGAGCAGTAGTTTAATGTACAATAAAATTGCTTATCGCTTGAAGTCATCGCATTTCGTTTTCTGGAA
Source organism: Beris chalybata (assembly GCA_949128065.1). Lineage (NCBI taxonomy): Eukaryota > Metazoa > Arthropoda > Insecta > Diptera > Stratiomyidae > Beris > Beris chalybata. The sequence goes on from OX421897.1 coordinate 16,222,736, forward strand.
GTTTACGTAAAACAGACACTACCCGAATTTCCTGACTCTTTTCCTTACATCCAACATAAATCTACGTCACATTTTCTTAAATTAGCTGCCCTTTCAGACTATAAGGGGGTGTTAATAGAAGGCCAAATTCCTTTTTGTCGAAGAAAGTTCCAGCGAATGTTTAAACATAAATAATGTCCTTAAGGGTACAAAAATATTCGCTTGGCGTGCGAAATGATCGTAAATCGTATAGCGGAAAAAAGCCTGGTTGAAATAAGTTTAAGGCTGTTCGGTGTAATAAAAGCCCTAAAGAAGTGTGGAGAACTCTTTATTATGTCCTAGGTATTCACTGCCGACGCCAGATTTCCGGCTTTATTTATTTCCGGCGAAGACAGATACAAAGTTTATAGGTGGTGTTTTGATTAGCCATCTGAATTTATACATAACAAAAAATATAAGAAAAACTACGGTTGTACTACGGTCAATCATTGCATATTCCAGATTATATTGTAGTTATTTTGGAGCCGATTATGAAAACAAAAATAGAGGGAGTTCTGCGGAATTTCGACAATTTTAGCTGAATGAAGTGCAAACATAATTTAAATGGATAAAAAAAAACGACTTTTGGGATTAAATTTTTAAGAACAATTTGTATGGGCCAACTCGAATCATTGAAGTGATATCAATTATTTCTTGTTATTACGAAAGTGTCAGTACTTTAGACTATCGTATTGTTTTTGAATTTTTCAAATTTTAGAATAAGTGTGACGCTATTTTGCTTATAAAAGCAAAGCTTCCTAGCGCCACGCGTTCTTCGGTTATCGTGTGAATAGAAAGATAAATGAACAGGAAGATAAACGCTACTACTAAAAATTAAGTTAAATTAAATAATTTTTTACGTAAAATGTTAAAAAACTAAAGCTAAGAAAATATAAAAGTGGATTCTTCATTTTGAAAATTTTAAGGAAATATAATTGGACAAAAACATTATTTGTAATTTTGCAACATTTGTTGCAATAAAATTATCCCTATATGTAAAATATCATAATTCATGTATAAACGCAATTCCCATTATGTAATTAAAATTTTTTACATGAAATACTATGTAAAATTACAAAGTGATAAATTTTACAATAGATCACACGGAAAATAACATTTCAAAACATGGAGAAATAAAATAATTTCGTGCAAAATATATATATTAAGGGCGAAAATAGCAGTAGCTACTTGTCAACGGAATTTTATGTTTCGTCATGCGTACATTGCGAAGTAAACATCACTATTCGTTTTTTTATAATTAGTAGATAATAACTGCCTGATTTGGTGTAAATGCTACATCATCTTATTTGTAATGAAACTGTTGATTTAACATACTTTAATAAAGGTAATTTTACTCTCCAAATTGTAAACTTACGCCGTCATGTGATTTATATTTACTATTAGGCATGTGATTTTACAAAGAAATGTATATATCCATTACATTTTCGAGTTATAGATGTGGAGCGGTTTTAAGACAATAAATTTACAATATTTTGGTTTGGCAATTAGTTTTCAACATTTAATGATATCAAAAATTTTAACTGTGTAACTAAAAAAGGTACTTTCATAAAACTGAAATAAAATGATTGACGAATATTTTCCAATTAATTAAAAATTTTGCCCGTATCCAAAATTGTTATTTCTTGAACAGCTTATTGTTAAAGTTGAAAATTGAAAACTTATAAGAAGCTGGTATTAGAGTTGAGAGATCTTAATAGTCTAAGGTGAAATAGACTCTGCCACAAAAATACTTGATGGATACTCCGAAACAGTTTTCAGTAAAATCACAAAATAAGAAATTAGATATAATTTGTGAAAACGTATAAAACTTCTTTTCACCCTATCACAGATATTGCATATCGAGAAATTTGGAAATCTATATACATATATAAAAGAGGATATATGCCTGTGTTTCCTATGAACTCCTAAGCCGCTCAACCAATTTTGATCAAATTTTCAGGGAACGTGTCCCGGGATGGTTCCTGCGAAGTTTGGTAACGATCGAAAAAAAACAATTGTTGTTATACATTTTTTCGTGATGATTTCTGAGCTAACAAAATCATTTTACAATTGGTGGTGCGAGAGTTTTTTTTACCATTTCAGTGTTTTTCATATGATTAAGCGACAGTTCGTTCACTATCGGTGTAGTAGCTATGGCAGATGGTAGATAGAGGATGGTAGATCCTGGATAGGAGATGGAGGATGGAGGATAGTGGATAGAGGATGGAGAATAGAGGATGGAAGAACGGGAGCAACGAAAGTAACGGGAGAAATGGAAGAAACGGGATTGTCGATAGTGATGATAGTATAGCACCAAAGAAACGTGAGCGTAGCAAGTGTAGCCGCAGTTCACGGCTAGTTAATCAATAAAAATCAGTTTAATATTTTTTTAATATTCCCATAGTTCCCACTAATACACCACTAAATTAATACCAATACAAGCTTTAAGTTTGCTCAAATCAATCAAATGCTTTTGCTTTTAATGTCATTGTATAATATTGTTACACGCTACCCTGGCAACCCACTCAACTCGATTAGCCTCCCAATATCCAATATCAAATATCCACTCCTCGCAATATCTATAAATACTTCTCGAATAATCTTCTTCTCGACTCTTCTCGTATAGAGAAGAACTTCTGGTCAGATCCCCCCACTAAAATTTCGGGAAAGCTCTCGACTCTACAAGCGCAGTGTTTAAGCACAGCAGAGTTTGCAGCCGGCACAGTCGGTACTACGGTGTGAAGCGCTACGGCGACCTTTGTAAAGCGATTGTGGTTGGAAGTAGCGATCGTGCAGTGATCAAATTGAATATACAATCGGTCAGCGATGACATTAATGCGATTATTATTGAAACTGTTGAATACGAAATAAATTAAGTTAATAAATTATTATTTCTATTGATTTTAAACCAATTGAGTTTTACTGATACTCTGGCGAACCCCTAGCTCGAAACAATATTTTAATTGTGATTCTCAAAAAAACTTCCGGTAGCTTAATCGTTACGCTTCGATAATGTTAACTACAAACTACTATCACGTTACAAAATCACAATTTTGTACGACGATAAGACAATTCACGTGTTCCAAAGAATTGACAAAAAGGTCAACAACTAGATCGAATTAGATCAATTATGTTACAAAAAAGCATGTCAACATACAAATAAGAAATTCGCATGAGGTATAACATGTTTGTAGGCAGTTTCTGTGGTAACAAGGAACAAGAATCGAATAATTCTGAACAACAATTTTTTTGTTACAAATTATTCGTTTCACCTGAAAAGTCCACAAAATTAACTACTCAATTTCCGTATAAATTGTTTCACCATTTTTTTTTTCTATTTAATTTTCTTAAAATTCCAGCTGTAACCTAGAAATCGATTTTGTTGCCATCTGGACTCATTTTTTCCTGCATTATTCATAAAAAAAATCGTTTTAAAAAAATTATCAAATCCTGCTTTACATTTTCAGGAAAAAAAAATATTGTCAAATTTCTTTAGCTAACAATCAACTAACAACAGAATTTCGAATGAAAATAAATACTTTTTGAATGTTTGCAAAATAAATGATTCGATGAGGTTGAAAACACAGTTCAACGCCGATTCGAAATTATTCCGACTCGTGTACGGGTGGATTAGATTCGATTGCATATTTACACAAAATTAGCACATTTTTCACTTTGGCTTGAAATCTAACACTATGCAAAAAATGCCAGCAATGTGCTGTTATTATTACTATTTTATCGAAACGAATTGAGTGTGTTGTCACCGAAGATCAGGTGTTTTTTTTCGCATTTATAGGCGGGTTCTTGTTGATTTTACGTTGGAACGTGTAAAAATCTATTCGTACGCGTATTCTTCCCGTGTACGGATTTTTTTTCCACCTGAAAAAGGCCTTGGGAACTATGGGAGTAGTAAGGTATAAAATATGCCTTGACCTGAGTACATAATAATGCTATTTAGCAGGTACGGTTTGGTTGTAAATTGGTTTTTATTTGCACACATTCCGAAGTTCTGTAGATTAGTAGAGCTAAGCGCCATGTTCAAAAACAAGACGAATTGGTTTTATTTTTTAGAGATCGGAAGTATCTACATCCGATGGTAAATATTATTAATTTAAAGGTTGGTATTGTAAATAGATCAGGTACTTGTTTGTCCTATTTGTTATTTACAATCAATGGAATTTTCTTGCAAGAAAAAATGTGCATAAGTTGGTCAGATCACGGTTCAAGGCAAATGGAAATATTTTGAATAGATTTAAAGTATGGTTTATGATGTGAGGTTGATACTATTATTTTTTAATTATGCGTTTTAATAATTCGTTTGAAACTCAAAAAAAACCGAGATCATCACATTCTAAAATCCATATTTCCTACACCATTAATGGCAAGCAATTAAAACTTAACAAATATTTTTGGGTGATGGTAGTGGATGGCGTAAGGGGTTGGGGGGTGAAAAACTTTAGATTACGATATCTCAAAAAACCAATTGTACTTGAAACATAAAATTCGGTTTGAGAGTAAAGCTTGACAAATAAAAATTGCTGAAAGTAAAATCTCTTAAGCATAGAAGTGGAAGGGATAATAATTTTTCAAAAAAATCACGTATCATATCTCAAGAACTGTCTAAGATAGATGTTCAAATTTTTTCCAGAAATAGGGAAAAAAATGTTTAGGATGTGGATGTAGAGGGAGATAGGCGAGGGGGGGGGGAGGAAAAAGTTGTAGTATAAAACTTGGTCTTTAGATAGAGGGTGGGGGGTGTTTTTCCTAACTTTAGAACGGCTTATGCTAGAAACTTGAAACTCGGTAAGTATATGTAAATCACCAAGAAAAGTAATCCTGATAAAAAAAATCGAATATTCATTGGCGTTCAGCAAGGGGGGCAAACAAAATTTTCAGTAAATATAAAATGCATATATTTTCACGATTTTTGTCGTATCTACTAGGTCTTTCCAAATATTGAATTCATTTTTATTCTACGGATTCTTCATATGAATACCTAGAAAGTGTTTTCAAGATTTTTTGAAATTCGAAAGTGGTTGTATACTTTTTCATGAATTCCACCATATCACTCAAGTCTGATCAGATATCGAATATCTTTTCACTACCACAGGCTTGTTTAATAATCACCTATTTTTAGGTTTTGGCTTTTTCATTTTCTAGACCGCATCCCGGAATACGACCCAATTATATAATTCTAATGTTACACCATATTCTAACAGCTTGCCGTTAGGTTTTCAGTCACATAGTAACTTAAACCGCATCCCCGAATTGAACACGTTCTAAACTCCTGCCGGAAAAATAATAAAGTTACGCCCAGTTTTTAAATGTTTACCCCTTTTCTCAGAATATTTGTCGAATTTTGACTATACCACTAAAGTGTGATATATCTACAGTAGAATCTGAAGAAGTGACCACCTTCCTCTGTTGACCACTTGCCCAAAGTTGTCATTTTTTTACGGACCCGATTTTATTTGTTAAATTATTTTTATAATCTGACCAATTGAATAAATTGACCAGTTTTGCACAGTCCCTGGGGTGATCAATATATAGAGGTTTTACTATATATCTCAGGAACTGTTTGCGCTAAAAAGATGAAACTTAAAACTAGTGAACACATTAATAATTTTCATGTATGCAGTGACATGCGACAGTGTGGACAAGCAAATTATCGCCGGCTTTGGAGTCAAAACATAAACCAGACGGACCCATGCTCCAAAATTTGTTATTAAATAAAATAAATTAAATATTAAGGTTTCAATGTATCTTATACTTTTATTATTAACCTTAAGTTCCGGTACTGAAAGACTTCCTCTACAATCCGAGAAAGTAAAATAAAGGTTACTACAATAAATTTGAAGAAAAATTTCAATGTTTATGCAATGAATTTTCAGTCAATTGCATTATAATAAATTCTACAAAATACAAAATTATTGAGTTAGTAGTAAAATATATGATACAGTTTGACAATAATTTTGAAATTGTTTGTTTTATTGATTTATAAATTAATTTCTTAATAGCGTACACTAAAACTTATTGCATTAACAATAAAAATAATCGAATATGTTGAAAGTAAAATTTTATGTTGATTCATAAAACTTATTACCTATATCTTTCAAAATATTTCATCCCATATCTTATTAGTTTATACCTAACACTTTTTTTAAGCAAATTTTATAATATATTATGTAAAACAAACATAACAATTCATAATTTTATGTTTTATCAATCAAACTATTATAAAATTGTATTTCTGCCTTTAATATCTAATTGCTGTCTATTCATCCCTTCGTCTGCTTGTCCGCCGTCTATCCGAAAGCACAATAACTCAAGAATGGCTTGAATTTGCTGGAATTATAGTGAATATAGTGATGTCGCGATAATCCAATCGCGACGCGATTCTTTCATAGCATACCTATATCGCCTTCACTATAATTTTACATTTTGGCTAAGTCCGTTAACGTGCAAAATCATTTTTTTGGATATTTTAGTCAGAACACTTTTTTATTAAACAATTATAAAGTTAGCAACAGCCGCTGGTATCAGGAATTCCCGAAAATTTTTGAAATTTCGCAAAAGTTTGACGATTAAGAAGGCGAAGATTAACTCTTACTCCAACCAAATGGTTGACAGTAAAGGATATTGATATAATGTCTGTTATAAATGGAACTAGACAGGGTTTCTGTATGGAAAAATATTCTCAATTCATGCAAATTGATATACCATACAAAATAATTTTGAAAATCATCCAACTTCGAAACAGCAGTAGAACTATTTCTTGAATGCGGTTTATACAAATTCCATACAACTCTCGCACAAGATCCTGCTACAACATTTTTCATTTCACAATAATAAGAAAAAACCAAATATAAATCAAAACTGACAGCGTTTTAATCAAATCAATTGAAACCCAGATTGATGGCATGCATATTATACAGTTGTCACACTTTAGGATTTTCACACCATTAAAATCGCATAACTAACAATAAACCGAAACAGATAAAAAAAAAAATTAAAATCTGAATGAACATACACGGCCAGGGACAAAACATACGCAAACACTTGCTCACATAAATACCACCTATTCAAAAATGATCAGGTGAAAATCGAGAAGGCTGACAACATTTCGATAAATCAAAGAGACATAAATTAATTGTTATGCAAATAACACTGTCTTATAATCGCATATATACGAGCTATCGGGACGACAAGAATTACTCGTCTTCTTTGACAAATTAAATTGCGTATTACAGTTCAGTTTACAGCAAGATGTCCAGCCCCGGGTCCAAGAATAAGGTGTCCAAGGTTAGAAGCTTCGAAATTTTGTGAAAATATTAGCTTTGACGTCGAGTAGATTCGGTCAACTACTTGCTTACTATCGCGATATGGTGAGATGAGCACAAGCCACCAGAGACCACCTACGAAGCAAACGGATGTGGCAGCGCCATTCTGGATACTATCACATACTGATAACATCACAATTATTGCAAGGTGTTTTTTTAGCGTACGTGCTTTCACGTTCAAAGCCGAAAGAAATGCTTGCACAATCAGCTACATGGAAAACATTACGCTAAATCTCCTTGGTGATAGCTCGGTGGAGAGTACCTATTTAGATCAATGCTACAGTAATGTAATGTGAACAATACGCGATTAAGTTAAGAGCTCCTTGACATTAAAAGCAAATATTTAAAAGCACACATTTTCAAAACAGTATTTCAGTTATTTAATTTCCCGAAAGATCAGAATTGAAATAAGACAAATCTGCCTCTTTGAAACTAGTGCTAGAACTGTGTAAATTTAGGAAGAAAGTGAGTGTGACTTTTTCAAATATTAATCGCAAAACCTATTAGAAGCTACGATCTGGTCTTTGCAGAAAACACTACCTAGTTCCACCTATAAAAAGCCAAAAATTGTTTATTTTAAATTTTGCACCCCCTATCCAACATATAGTTCACCAAACGATAGCTGCTATAGTTTCCAAGTAGACAACATTTTGAAATCTGAATAACAAAGGCTATACTTACAGTGAGAGCGACGATAGATAGATAGATAGATTATAGATAGAAAGATTCAACTTTCTACCATAAGCCCATTCTGAGATATGAAAAACCCCTGTACCTTGCCACCACTATCAAAAATTTTATTTTCTGGGATGTCTCTAAAGTAGCTCTATAGAGTTTCAATTTTTAGCTTTCTATCCTTTGCAGCTTGCGATAAATTGAAATCAGATTTTTTTCATTTTCACCCTCTGCCGCCATTACTCCCTACACCCACACCCTCGACATTTTTTTCTCCTCCGGAGGTATACAGGTCCTAACTCCTATAAAAATTTCAAGATTATCAGGCCTATTCAGGATCAGAGTCTCATCAAAAAAGGCTCAATTAATTCAAAATTCATACAAAATTGAGACTCTCGACCTATTTTGTGACTTGTGACTAGGTCCTAAATGCCTGTATATCTGATAAGTTCCATGAGATATACAAATCTAATTTATTGGAAAATGGCTGCACCCCACCTTCCGAGCTTTACCTCCCCCACAAAAATTTGACCACTATTACAGTACTACATAACTTTCAACTTTCAGCCTCCTACGGGTTCTTGGGATCTAGAAACCCTATTTCTTTATCTAAATCTCTCCCCTCCACACCCCCACCCCTTTAAAATATACGACTTGTAGGGGTTCAAAAATTCTACCTACCATACAAAGTTCAGCTTTATCTGAAGGGGTTGAGAGCTACGCGACTTCAAACGACGTACGGCATCTACGGCGGACAGACGGACATTTTTTTTGCTTTTTTGGGGTCCACTAGTCCTAAAATGTGAAGTTTCAAAATTTCTGGGTAGACAATTTTTTTTTAAATTCCAGGTAGATCACAATACTTTATTATTAACCAATAATAAAGTATAATCTGCCAACAGTCCGGGCACAAATGCATTATTTTTTGGGTAGAAGTCCGGAATGCATTTAATACTACGATGCGGCTTAGGTTACACATAAATACCTTCTTTTTTCTTTTTTTTTAAGGATACTGAACTGGATTTAGGTGGTTAGCCTTTAATACACTGTAGTGTACAATCCAGTCAGCTTAGGGACGTGAGGTCAGAAATCGGGCCGAGTATGGCAGTGTACTAGTTGGTGTTAATAGTTTTGAGTGCTGTTAGGCTATGATGTGAGCTACCAGAATAGCGTTTTCAGTTGCCTTCGAACTTCGCCTCCTAAGGTAATGTAAAAGGGTTGTATACATTTTCACGAATTCCGCCATATCTGCCGGGTTTGATTAGTTATCGAATAACTTTTCATTTCCATGTGCTTGGTGTATAGTCGCTTAAAACAGGTTTTCAACATTTTTCCATTTTCAACCCCTAAGTCAACCCTCTTAGGATCACATCTCTTAGGATTATTAAGACGTCGGATTGAATTTTTCAACCCCTTAGAGGGTTCAACACGTTTTCACGAATTCCGTCATATTTCTTAGGATTGATCAGACATCGAAATGGCGTTTATTTCCTTGGACTTTTCAAAAAAATTCTATTAAACTTTTTTTAGGATTTCTGGATATTCAACCCCCAAGTGGGTTTAATGGATTTGCATATATTTTCAAAATTTTCGTCATATCTTTTAGGTTTGAAAAAACATAAAAATGGCTTTAACTTTTTTTTGCAACAGCGTAAATCACAGCTGATTTTTACTTGACCGTTCCATGATTTTATTCACGATGTGCACACCCAACCAGTACGAAATATCAGACCTGACATTTTGGTCTGGCTCTTACAATACTATCTAATAATATCTAAAAAAAAAATGGATTTATTTGTGTAAAGTCCTACACTTTTTTGTTAACTAGAAGGAGGTACAGGACTCTTCTAAGACATTATTCAATCGAACATCGTGTTGAATGTTTTTGGATTTGCATGTGTAACCACTGCGCCACGAAGATATTTCATTTTTATTTCTCTATGTGCAACTTAACTCAGTGTGAATTAACTAAGTTACCGAAACATACATTCGGTTGGCGGAACACACATTCGGTTATCACAACTGAAAGATTCCGTAGCTCGTTTGTGATGTTGTGACATTCTATTGGACGTTTCGGACTTATCGATGTATTAAAATCAGACCTTTCAACTTTCCCCAGAAATGTATGAAACATATCATAATAAATGTCATAGCTTTAATTTCGGACCTAACGAATAGGCCAAACTCAGTTCTGATTATTGTGACTAAATGCAGGTCTTAAGACTTTTTCTAGATATTGATGTGATTCATATTATATGCATATGATGCATAATCAGACCATGCATTCCGCACTTATCGATAGGTCAAAATCAGATCTGATTTTGAAGTGATTGAAATCATACCGTTTAATTCTCCATTCAAAGCGGTATGAGTCATATTATACATGTCCAGCGAACGTCATACCTTGAGTTTTAGGCCTATCGATAGGCCGAAATCAGGTGTGATTTTGTTAATATTTAAATCAGGTCTTACGACTTTTCCTACAGGGTAGGAGGGATATTAGCATTTCCCCAGACAGCTAAGATCCTTGGGATCGGCCTCAATAGTCGCCTTTGAATGTCGATCATCTGTTAAGGAGATGACAGAAGAGTTCAATATTCTTCGGTTCTGAGTGCCAGGACACACTGATAATCCAGGGAACTGTATGGCTGACGAACTTGCTCGGTACTGTACTACACTTCAGATTATGCCGGAACATCGGAATCTAGGTGTGCCTCTCTGTACATGTAAACTGCTACTGGGACTGGGACTCAGTTGAGAAAACCAACTCAAGATGGGCAGACGGACAATACGAGACAAATCTGGCTGAAGCGAGATCCAGAACGGTCTAAAAGGCTAACTTCACTCAATAGGGCGAATATCAGCTCCACAATTGGTATCCTGACTAAAAAACTTGGCCTCTCCTCAAACGATTTCTGTAGAAGCTGCCTGGATAAGGAGGAGGAGGAGACAGTCCTTCTTCACCTTCTCTGTACCTGTCCAGCTCTATCAGCTAGAAGAAAAGCTCATCTCAGATCTAACTTCTTCAACTTGCTTGGTTATCTTGTCGCAATGCAGGTCGCGAGAATTCAATGCTACATTACAAGCTCTAAATGGTTTGATGAGTAGGACCGGATTCGATGACCCTGTGGTAACACAACGGACCTTTTTAGGTATAAGTTGTCCGTGTTCTCACTTTCAGCCACGCGCCACCTACAGTACCTACCTGCCTATTGATTACAAAATTACCTTGCCTATTCGTTTTAGGCTAATTGAGATAACTTAAAGCGTCAATAACTAGGCAATATAATTGAATGAATGGCAAACAACTTTTTCCAATTAAAACAGCTCATCTTGTTAAATTATTAAGAGGATATCCTCATTATCTTCTCGAAGGCAACTTTAATTTCGAAGAAATTAGCTTTTCATAAGCGTGATAAACACTTCCATTGAAATAATTAATTCGATGACTAATTGGTGGGTCTGATCACCCAGAATTTCTCACGAACGACATTATTATAACATTCTGTATTAGTTAATTGCAAATGTCAAGGCATAGAATTACATACAAGTACTGTATGCCACCGAGCATCGACTAAACATAATTTCTTAGAATCCTGTTTCATCCACCTGTTAAGCAATTGACATGGTCTCTCCCAGCTATTAAAAAAAGTTTCCAGACAAAAGTCGCGCTAATTTAATTAAAGCAGTCTGCACTACTAAAGCAGACGTCTGAAGCTCTCGTTACAACGATGTTATTCTAAAGAATTCGGTTTTGTCATAAAACTTTGGATTAAGATCTGGTGAGAGTAGATACGTTTGAGCGATAAAAAAAAATCGGAAAAATTCAAACCGATCGAAAAGTACTCGTTAATAAATTTAATCGGCTCTTGGCAGTTTGATTTGATTAGAACGAACGCCCCATAAAGACTTGCCGTCTCCAGACGTCGCGGACAAAGAGCACCCACAAGGCTACGGTCCATTACCACTGCTGCTTCTTAATGCTGACGTATGGGGACATAAGACGGTAAATGATCCAATTGCGCCTGCCTAGTACAGCGTAGAGAGCCCTCTGCTATCACGCTTAATGTTCGAAGATTTCTTAGCTTCGTGAACAAAAAAAACGAACAATTTGTAAGTGAGCTTCGATACAGAAGACGCCATCAGGCCTATACTCCATATAAAATTTAAATAGATCTTCTGAAGTGTTATGACAACCGCAGCGCCATTTAAATGAATGGAAACTGGCGCTTCTGGATGATCAAGGCAACGGAATCGACCACACTATGCGACTGACTCACATATGATATTGTAATGGGGGGCGATTCACTTGGCCCAATGGCGTCTAGATTTATGGGATAAATTAAAGGTCAAGCCTTTAACTGCACATATGAGTAATTGGACAGTAGAATTGTGTGGCAACGAAACGATAGCGAGTATACCTAAAACCTCAATTAGTACTGAAAGAGATATGTTGCAATAAAATCTTTGTTTTATAAACTTCCCAAAGTTGCAGTTCTCAGTCGTCCAAGAAACAAGTTCTTCACACTTTTCACGAGAAAATTGTGAAAAAGATTCGACGACATCTAGCTGTCGGGTCATAAAGGTGTGCACAGAACGGCTGACAAATAATAATAAAATTGCTCGGCAGCGCCTAGCTAAAAGGTAAAATAACAAGGTGTACTGTACCTAGTTGAAGTAAACAAATCCGATCTGTAACCTCCTGCTGAGTTTATTTTCCGGACAGAATGTGGATTTAATTGGAAACGAGCTGAATAAGTGGTGACCCCGGTTATAAAATCCGTTTTCCTTTTTTTCGCTCGAACTTAATCTATGGTAAAACAAAACCGAGATAATATCGCAAAACTACATTATTACAAGAAGCTAGCGATTAAATCAAATGGCAACGTAAAAATTAATAAAAAGTCAATTAAAAAACAAGAGCTGAAAAGTGTGCAATACGAAATTTTATAATGGCCTACAAAAAAACAGTGTGTGTTTTTTTTTGGTAATTAGAGTCGCTATAAGTAAACAGGTAGTTTGGCTACGATTAAACATACAACAGATTAGCCGGAATTTTTACAAGAAATTCGTTTTAATTTTATGTGTTACCTGGTGGTTTTTAACTATCGAGAATGCATGTTTTTTTTATTATTATTTAAATAGAAACTTCTTTGGTTGGACGTGTGGGTTTATAGTCGGGCGCCTTTTCTTTTAAATTTTTTGTTTTATGCACGACTAACAGCTTCACTGTTTCTAATAAATACTTAAGTTAAAAATGCAGTCGAAATCAAAACTTATTTCCATAAGAAGTTACTTACTAGGGTTTTTTTCAGTTCGCGGCATTTCTCTCGTTAAAACGAAGCAGTCAAAAGTTAACAAGTTAAAACTAATGTCGAAAATTTATGATTGTGTTGTTTAATAAGGTCAACCGTTTTAAATGGAAACATTTTTCGAATAGTTTCATTATGGAATTTTAAGTTTGACATGTTGACAAACGATAACTTTGAGAATTTTTGTTATATTGAAAATGTTTAACATTTTCGATATTTTACTGTCCATAGTTTTTTTTTTTCCGTACATTGTATGTCGTTATGATCGCAAGATATGGAATCACCAAGAATCACTAAAATATCAAGCATATCACACAGAATTTACCCATACTAATATACATACATATGTATATCCCTATTATGCACTTTCGTGATAATCCTCAATTCAAGCTTTATACACAGTCGCAGCAGTTCACAAGCATATGTCGTCCATATTATCATCCACCTTTTAATCAGTCAGCAGCATCACTGCGAACCTTATAATTCTAACTATTTTTCTGTTCCGGTAGTTATATCGAGAAAAAGGACATATTGTGATTAAAATGAAAATAATTTAACACTCATAAAGACAGATCTATCTCTATTATTTATTTTATTTATTTCATTTATTTTATTTATTTTATTTATTTTATTTATTTTATTTATTTTATTTATTTTATTTATTTTATTTATTTTATTTATTTTATTTATTTTATTTATTTTATTTATTTTATTTATTTTATTTATTTTATTTATTTTATTTATTTTATTTATTTTATTTATTTTATTTATTTTATTTATTTTATTTATTTTATTTATTTTATTTATTTTATTTATTTTATTTATTTTATTTATTTTATTTATTTTATTTATTTTATTTATTTTATTTATTTTATTTATTTTATTTATTTTATTTATTTTATTTATTTTATTTATTTTATTTATTTTATTTATTTTATTTATTTTATTTATTTTATTTATTTTATTTATTTTATTTATTTTATTTATTTTATTTATTTTATTTATTTTATTTATTTTATTTATTTTATTTATTTTATTTATTTTATTTATTTTATTTATTTTATTTATTTTATTTATTTTATTTATTTTATTTATTTTATTTATTTTATTTATTTTATTTATTTTATTTATTTTATTTATTTTATTTATTTTATTTATTTTATTTATTTTATTTATTTTATTTATTTTAAAATAAAATCCCTAAAATCCAGAAAAAAGTGCAAATACCTCCACCTATTCAAATAGCTGAACTTGTTCCCAATTGACATATTTTCAGCAACATTTTTCATGAGTATTCTCACTAGTGTTTCATTGTCAATCGATATTTGCATCATGGAGTCTAGCAGCTAGCAGTCCTGGATGCAGAATTTGCGAGAAGTGTATAGAGCTTTCTACGCTACTCCAATTGCATACTAGATGGCTGTAGTTTTAGGTAGTTTGTTTTGCTAGGTACGCATGTAACCAACTTTCGTAAAATCCGAATTCATCAAGCCATTCAAAATGACTTTACCAAAAATAGCGAAAGAGGTAAAAATTCATTAGAAAGCTATTGATAGAATCTCCTTCTGAGAATAATTAAAAAAATGTATCCGCTGTAATAATGATAAAATATTCAGATATGATCGTTTCCTGCCGAACGAGCTGAATAATTTGTACAATATTATTTTCCTTGAACAATCGCAATCTTAAAGATTAAAGTAATTTACCCAAAATATTAACGTTTTACTGATAATCCGGGCTACCTGTCTATTATTTTTTTTTTAATAAAGTTTGTAGACGTATGTACTATCCATCGGTACGGTAAGGAACTTCTTCATCATAAAAAAAACACCGAACACGTTTCATTCCTTGACACTTGCGACACATTGCTTATCGGAAACATGCAACTGATTTGTACCTAATCGGGTCCTTATCAACACTATCTATCAATTTTTTTTTTAGCGAAACAAATTTTATTTGTCCCATGTCCCCCTTGACGAAAATTAGCACTAATCCAAACATTTTCGATTGGATTAGATCGCGATATCGTATTGTTATTTTATGAACGTATAAGTGGTTGGCAGTTAACAAGTTCTTTTGTATACAAATTAATTTATTTTTAAGTAGATACCAAAGTAACTTATATTTTAAAACAAATAATTACCTGCGGTCAAAAGCTTCCGTATGAGCACAGGAAGCATGACTATTGTATGATGAGAAGAGGAAAAAAAACCCATACGGTGAGGGTCTTTTCATTGGGGTCAAACGCAATATTTTATGCAAAAATTTTAACCAACAACTCGCAGGTGAGTATTGTTTTGTAGCATTGAATTTGACCGTCAGATAGTGCTTAAACCTGTGGTCTAACCTAGTCATCAACCAATCATTCCAATAACAAAAACACTCTTGATCTGATCACTAAGATCTGCACTTCATTGCCGCTCCGATCATCATCGATCACTTAAAATCGCACGGTATATTTCCGAAATACCGACCTTTACCTGTATTGCTGTCTGTACGGTTCCCCAGGTACCGATCATGGAAAATGCCGGTAGAGGTGATCTTGCGATCTTTCGCCAATCAACGTAAGATCGCGATCGCGATCGCACTTTTCCTATCTGATCATGTTAATCGGACAATTTGCTGAACCAAATTGAATGGGCTTTGGCACGGCGGCGGCCGATCAAGCCGACAAAGAGCAATTCAACTTCTTCAGGTTATGCCGGACGCTACTTCTGTGCATTATAATAGTGATCGGTTTCGGACAGTGATCTTCTGATTGTCAGGTTGAGGTGTAATTTCGTATGCAACGTTCTCACCTGGTAGTTGTGTCTCGGGTCTACATATAAAAGGTTCCTCCTTTTCAGATTTCAGCTAAAATTAAAGGTTTCCCGGTGGGGTAGAAGAAGAAGGTGATCGTATCAAAAGGGGCTTGGCACTCCGATCAAAATTGATTTACCAAAAGGTTCATTTTACACGCTTTTTATCCGTTTTATCTTTTCTTATTACTTAAATGATAAAAGAGAAAAAGAAATTGCATGTGCCCGGTTTAATCCGATTAGATTTACCTAAAATCAGATTACGATTAGAATAGTTGTGGCTGATTAGCACGGGTCCCGCGAAATTTCAAGGTGATGTCATATATACAATTATTGAGAACGAGCACACCTTTTTTTGATCATAAACCTATGAGATGAAGTCTGGCATTAAACTTGAGTATAATCCAAGCTTAAATAAATTTAGCCAGAAAAAATCGATACCTAATAATAACAATTTACTTTCAATATGTTCTAACAACCACAAACGCGGTTACCGTCTATCCGAAGGCGCAATAACTGAAGAATGTGTTCATTAAATCTATGAAAACTAGAATTCCGTGCTTAGATATTTCATCTATCAAAATGTATCTACTCGATTATTCAGCTAACTTTCTATAAAGAAAACTAGCTCATGGTCAACTTCGGGGTAGGAATACCAAAAATATATCCATTCCGATGAGGAAGCATCTCCATACAAATGTCATTGAAAAACGATGCATCCGGAAAAAAATTTATGTGTCACACTAAGCTCATATCTTATATTTTTTTGTGGGATGGTTAAAGGCTACTACTTTGCAGAGTACATAATGGAATCAACGTAGTTTCGTACTATAGCAACTAAGGCCCAGTGGCAAGAAAAAGCAGATACTCACTCTAAAGGCTCGTGTACACTAGCAAGTAATTTGCTTGAGAAGTTTTTGGAAGTGAAAAGAAATGTTATACCTAATCAGAACTAAAAGATATGATGGAAAAAAATCTTTGTGAATCAAAAAATTTTGGGTATCAAAAAATTTCGAAATGAATTTCTAAGTATTTATTTGAAGAGCCTATAGAAATAAAACTAATTCGATATCTCAGGAAACCTAAGAGATATTACGAAATTCGTGAAAATGTTTACACTAAAATATCAATTGGTGGAGCTGGCGAATTCAAATGGCAAAACTTAGTCTATCAAGAGCTCAAACCATTATTTTTTTTTATATATATTTTATTTATTTTGAGATACAACTGCTTCTTTAATATCTTATCATACGGTTTTTACACATTGGTCATTTTTGAAATTCGATGATAAATTATTCAACTCGTAAAAATAATGTGATATTGAGAAACGTCCGTTATAAATAAATTTGCAATCGATGATCCGATGATTCAAAATTGTTGATATTTCGTGAAAATTTTTGAAATCGATTACGTACGTGTTTAAATTCTGATTTGATTATTGATTGATATTTCTATGCGTCATGTAAGAAGTCACTATACTACATATGGTCTCATGCATTTTAAATTCGATAGAGCAGATGTGAAATATTTGGGACGAAAAGAAAAAAATATAATTAATTGAATTGTTAAATGATTCACCAACTTAAATGTCGATTTAAATTCATTTTAATTTGGCTATGACAACTAAGTGTAAAGTAGTAGTTTTTTATGATAATTTTCTTTGAAGATTCTATGAGTATGTCGAGGATCATAACAATTATATGATGGGTGGGTGGGTGGTAGCAAGTGATAAGCTCTCTTATTATAGAATATGATTCCGACCGAGTAATAGCGCAATTAGGAATGCCTGGTTCGTCATAATATTTCTTTGAAATGTACATATATTCGAACTAAATCGAAGAATAGAAGCGGAAATAAAATTGAATACATGATTATTATAATTTTGACGTTATTAAAATTAGTGATAGCTTACGAAAATTTCATACAATAAAATTGCGTACTTGTAGTGTACGTGAGATAATGTAAAATTAAATGGTGTTAAATGTTAGTTAATATATGGTGGATAATATTCTATTTTAACTATTCGAAATGACTAATAGACTCTTTTAAGGTGAGTGGTTTCAAAATAGAATTTCAATAAGTTATTCTCAGATTCCAGTGGTGACTAACAAAACGAGCTTGTCTTGAGCTCAGATTTCGAATAGTTGTGCTTCAAACTACAAAAATAAATAAATAAAAATTATTATTAACAAGTATTGATGATATTGCACTTAGTGAGATACAGAAGGTGAAGTAGAGTTGGTGCACCTATTAGCCGAAACTAGATATAAACATTTCTAGCATAACATTGTTTATTTGCAAGACCCCGCTTATTCCTGCTATACAAACATAGTTGTAGTTTTAGAAATAATTTAGAATTAATTTAGTTAATAAATCGTACGCGGTTTCTTAAATGATTTACCTCTTATAATAAAAACTGAAGTAATTTAAGCCCAATTGAATTCAGTAGAAAGAATATTTATACTTTTTATTAACATAACACTGCTTTCATAATTCCTTATTGTGTCCTCAAGTTCTATACTCATATTTTTAAATAGTAGATTGAAGATAAGACTTAAATCTGTAGGCTTCTGAATCCCAACCTATGGTTGTGAGATACCGAGCACCTGACATATTCTAAAACAAAAAATTTATATTTGACAAAAATTGTATAGTTCTTACTTTTATACAGTACTGATACAGTACTGTACATAAGAGTCTTTAAAAATGTAGAGAGAATTATTTCGAAATGGAATGACAAATTAAATTCAGACGACAACTTATCTTATAAGTTCGATTGGGAGAACACATTTTTTTGTGAGTTTCAAAAAAATGCAACTAGTCAGTAATACGATCAACAACAGAAAAACAACTGTTGTGATACATTAAAATTTAAAAATAATTTGTGTTTAATATCCTTTCATAAAGATCTTGAAGTATCTTACAAAACTAAGATATGTTGGAATAAATCTGGGAATTCAAAAGCAGCATCTGACATTTTCTTTACGGTTAATCATGCAATAAGTTCAGACATGAAACATTCGATATACCACATACGACATTCAGATAACTGACTTAGATTTTAATTGAAATACTCTCATAGAAAACTACCAGTTAAGGTTAAAGTGAAATTTATCCAGTACGGGTCCAGAACTGAAATTTATAATTCCATGTTTATTTATTCCCGAGAGCTATTAAAGAAAATATTGTTAGTTGTCAGTAAAAAAAAAGGTAAACATTGTCTGTGCAAATATCGATAAGTATCAATTAAAAACATAAATAAATTCAAAATACAAATAAAATAATACAGTACTACCTCGATAATTCGATCCCCCGCAAATGTGAATTCTTCGATAATGTGAACAACCAAAAATTTGTATTATGTCCCTTGTAATGTGAATTTCTTGGCATTATTTTGCCTCTATAATGTGAACTCATAAATTCCAATGATTTGATGCTTATTTGCTTGAAATTTGGATTTGAATCAAAACGTTATTAACTTATTTAAGCTCAAGGAATTTTGGGATGTTGAAGATGAACTTCCGCTAGCTGCAGTTAGTCGTCAAAGTGGATCACTTGCTGCAAATTCAGATGAAAATGCAATTCAGGAAGTGCAAGAGCTTCTTTGCACTCTTTTGGGAAATGCAGAAATTTCGCATGGTGAGATCCAATCATGGCTGCATGAGGAGAAAAATATCTTATGCGATAGTTCTTCTGAGGATGAAAGTCTAGAAAATCAGGATGAAGTGAGATCTATCGTATCGCATACTTCCGCTATACAAAGCGCGAATATACTGATGGATTGGGCACAAAAAAATAATATAAGCGCAAACGCCTTATTAACATTGCACTACATACGGAGTACTGCAATAAAATTATCTTGCACTGCTTTGCGTCAGACAAAAATAACATAATTTTTTTCAGAACAATAAATAATGTTAAATTTAAAAAAATAAATAAACAATTAAAATATTTTCTTTTCTACGCTTCGATTAATATGTATATGAATTGTATTCACGATACCCTTGAACAATGAATTTTTAAGTCTGGACTGTAAGCTTAATTTTGGCATTTTTTTCAACTAAAATAATTTAATACAAATTAGTATCTTTAAAAATATGTTTGTAATTATTAATTTACATATTATGCCAATACAATTGTACTATTATATTGCTGTAATATGCTAACTAGTTATGTCTCCGATAATGTGAATTCCTCGATAAAGTGAACTAACTACCTTCGTTTTAATTAGTTCACATTACGAGGTAGTACTGTAATAACTAAAATTTATAAAAAATTACAGTTCTTATGTTGTTTATAATCTAAATGAAATCTGAGAGTTTATTCCAACCAAAAAAGTTTGTAACGCATAAAAAAAGATTATATATAGTTGTTTGTTTATTTTTGACCATAAACCCGCTGTCACCTGATGTTCCTCTGTCGCCATTTAAAATCTAAGCGTTTGGTCCAATTTGTAAGGCTAATGCCCGTTCCTACGATCATCAATTAAATTCTAACCGGAACTTTAACAGCAAGTTTTGGAAGATAATATGTCAGTTAAAGTTCCAGTTTGAACCTAACTGACGATCGTAGGAACGGGGCTAAGTTCGTTAATGGTCAAAACCGTCGTACTCCATCTAGTAGCTGCCATACAAAAAAGTTCTTAAGACACAAGCTCAAAAATATTTGGCAATAACTTCGGTGCACCTTAAACTACGATTTCTTCTTCTATCTTTTCATTGGATCTTTAACTGAGAGATTGTTATACAAAAATACCGGTTAAAGTTCCAGTTAATAATTATCAAGTGATAATTGCGGCCATAAATGGCTTAATTCAAAAATTAAATAAATTTTGAAATTTTCAATTTTTTTTTTGCTCTAGAAAATTTTGTCAGAATTTTATTTTATCAAAAATAAGTGCAATATAAAAAGCGATATGAAATTACATCATTCGCGCATTTAATAACATCGATTTTTTTTTTTATAGAATTCAAACAAGTCGCACTTAAAACATAGATTTCCATCTTTTAACCCGTGAGCTATGAAGTCACTTCACAAATTAAAAATCGTATATCAAAATTGGGCAATATCTTTCGAAGTTTTAATCCAAATCTGAATATCTCTCAAGTTCATAAACAAACACATACGCGGCCAGGACGCGAACAAGAAATTTGTTAATATATATTTTAGCCAATAAACAATAAAAATGCTACTTTTATGAGATCACCTTCTGGTAGTCGACTCTGTTCTCTGAACTGAACACTCAATCTTTGGAAGCGAGTGATAACAATAAATTTTTGACCATCATGTGTACTTTTCAAATGGGGCGGCATTCCTTTTACAAACAGTTTAAATAATTATTCATTGTCATCGGATTCGAATTCTTTTAGTAGGAGCCTATCATTGTCGTAAGATTGGGACATAAGAGGAATGACCACAGGCTATCGGATAAATGTTTTAAAAATATGCGAACACACGGTTCAGTCCGTTGTTTTTATTATTATTTCAATGTTTACTACGTTTTTACACATATTCAAGTGGATGGAGACCGATGACTTGGAAAACGATAAGTCCATTATAAGGTTAATGCTTTTTTAGTTCATTTCGAAGTACTCGGTATTTGTCGGAATTCTATAGGAAACAATATTTGCAGCCAACAACTGGGCTGATTGGATGGGCTTAATCCAAAATTCACTTTTAAGTAAGACGAAACAAAGATGAATTTCGATCGATGGAAGGACTGATGAAAAGGATGGACAGGACGAGAAGCCACCCTTAGTACTTTTCCGAACAATCAGAAGGTTCAGTCCTAACTGGGCTAGTAGCTTGACTTCAAGGAAGACAAGTTTTTTTTGCACATCTCTCGTTCCTATTGAAATACGAGGAAGCACTTACACCTTCCCCAGTGCATGAAAAACCCCAAAGAAGTGGAGCTGGTTGAGAAATGAAGCCCTCTTTCGACGATGAAACGTAATCGTTTAGTAACCCTCAGGACAGGACTTTGTGGCTATTCTTCCGTTGTATTTACGGGGTTATTGTATCACGTCAGGGAGGCTATTAGGACTTTGTTATTTTATGGGTTTTTGGCCGGGCAGGGATTATTCGTAGTCATCAAGTTGTTACGTGGTTCGTTTGTAGATGACATAAATTGCATGACATAATTCTTGATGTGTTATTTTTCTTTTGGAGGGTTGCTGAAGATTTTTGTAGGGGAGTCGGTTATGAAGTTAGGATTTGCGATATTAAAGGGAAAATTACTACTAGGGATAATAGGAACATTTTTGTTGTACAGGTGAAGTCCCTTCGTTTATAGTGGGTCTCAAGAGCGTAAGAATACTAAATTTGGTGTTCACATACGCATTTCCAGTTTCGTCAATTAAGCGTAAGTTGATAGAATGCCATTAGCCTAACTGCTCTTGATAGAAAAATCCATATAAGAAAGAACCGCGGAGGCTGTCTTCGCACAGAAGTAGCCTTAGTGTGGACACTGCAACACTGTGTTTTTGATATTCAAGAGGTTCGACGGGATTTCCGGGATCCGTTTCAAAATATTTGTCTATTATTTGACTTCACTTTATATCTTTTATATTCATATTTATTGTACTATTATATCTGCTCACCGTCTTCGTTGGTTGTTTTCACTTTTTGTCTTCGCCCCTTGTCTTTGTTCCCTTCCTCGCTTTTTTCACACCTTGCCCTCGCTCCTTGCCTTCGATCCTTGTCCTCCCTCGTTGTCTTCTTTCTCGTTTTTCGCTCATCTTCCCACCTTGCCTTTGTTCTCTTTCTCTTAGATCTTGGACAAGGAGGAAGTCCTCGCTTATAGTCTCCGTTCATTGTTTTTGCTCGTCTTCGCACCTTGCCTTCGCTTGCAGTCTCTGCTCGTTGTCTTCGCTGCTTGTCTTTTTTCGCCATCTTCAGTTGTTGTCTTTGCTCGTCGTCTGGACACAACCTAATCGGTCTCAAGCTTTCGAAGAGGTAGGTTTATCCAACCGTGCAGTGTCACCTGAGGCATTGTTCTGGTCCCACTGATTTTTCAGGCTTTTTACCAAAGCGCACTTTCTCCTTCAGCTTAGTTTTGTCTGTGCTCGTCTTTTTCCCTTTTCTTTCTTCCTTTCTGTGTTTGGTGGTCTATGGTGGTATGCTTTTTTACGAATTTAATTATGACCACTTGTACAAGGATTTTTATTAAATCGGTTAGATTTTTTTTTTAATTGTACAGTATTCACCCCCTAATGAAGCTGTCTTTGTTCTTACGAATTCCGACATATTTGTTAGGTTTAAAGAGATATCGTTTTTGCTCTTACTAAGGGTTTTAAATATATTCGTCTAAAAATTAACTTACGCATTAATTTCCCGAATATTCGATGATGTATGCGGAATTTGCCACAACTTCTTCTGCATGCGAGAAGTGTCGAGAGTCTTCCACGCTGGTACCAGAATAGTAACTTAAACCTAATTTCCCGCATAATGAATGGGTTTGCACAAGTTTATGTACAAGAACATATTCGCGCATATATGCGCTTGACTTTGTTTAAATTTCACGCTTATTTGAATGGGCTTTGCTTTTCCATTCTCAAGGAAGGTAAGTTCAGGTAGATCACATGATAGACAATTCCGTCTTCGGAATAAAAACCAATCGAACATTTCGATGTATTTGAATGCGTACGTTGCCTTAAGTACACACCTACAAGAACCAAATCATGGTGGCTCATGTAATCATTGTACAGCTTGAACTATGTTACCATAGATGAAGTTACGGAGCGAAAGGGTTGCTTTCTATTTTAATCACTCATAAGTAACAATTATGCATGGACACTTTCCACCAACTGAACTGGAACATTGAACAAATAAATTGTCACATAGAGGCGAACACGTCTAGACCCGTGAGGGTCGGACAATAGGCTAACAACACGTCTCTAGAAAAACGCACAATATGAACGCGTTCTGTCCGAATCACTTCACTAGAAATGAGGATTATTTTCTACATATTCCTGGACATAAGCACCATCGAAATGCAGGAATACTTTCTTAACTTGTTAAAAGTTTCACTTAGCAATCATTTATTAGACCCATCAACCCCTATCTCACCTACCACTTCTGCTAAATTGTAATATTATGATTGTACCCTAAGGTAAGAGGTCATACGTTCGCTGTCGTCAGACTGTCTCTCGACTTTTCCTTTTTTTTCCTTTAGCAACATTTTACCTTGACTTTTCCTGTAGTCGTTCTACCCCTTGGGCGCTTAAAGTCCTCCGTTGAAGTTGGCGAGCCGCTCTCAAGTAGTGTGTTCTTCTATACGGCGAAAGACAACAAATGAAGCCTCTACCGCAGAACTTTAAATGCTTCTTATCCTTTATTTTCTCTGTCTTTTTAGACGTTTGTGGTTTTTGTGTTCCGACTATACCGACAAAACAACCCCAAAAAAAGGATATAAAAAAACAGCGACATATGAACGATATCCCGGTGATTTTATATGCGAATGACTCATTTCGACTGTTGTTTTTAAATTTAAAAAAAAAAAATATCAAAATAAAGGTGATATACTTGAGATTTTGTTCAAGGAGCACATATTCGTATAGTAGTAGTACCTCGGGGTGTTTTTTTTTCCTACAAACCGCAAAGAACCCGCCAGTAAAATTGTCTTTTTCTTGGTCTCTGATTTCAAATGCGTCGCGGCCGTACGCTAAAAGTATGATATCTAATGCGTTGGGAAGCCTTCGTTATAGTCGGCCAGCCTTATATAAAGCCCACCTTTGAGACGTTTGTGGAAACGTATCTCAAATATCAGAAAGAAGTATTTCAGTGTTAGATATTCTTTTTTTTTTACCTCCTATTTATTATTTGCATAGCGCCGCTATTGCGCGCTTACATACACGGAGTGAGGTCTTCAAATCTAAGATTGTAATGTGCCTACATTTATAACTCGTATGTGCACTAAAGACTTTAAACAAACTTAAGAATTTCACATTGAACTAAGGTAACCGCATAGCGTTGACAATGGCATGAATGCAATCTTAATTACCGAGAAAAGTGCTAACGACGAAGGGAAGATGACTTTGAGTGTAACTGGCGAGTACTGACTGCAGTACTTAATAACTTTACTTGCCCGGTATCCAGCAATGCTGTACTCGCTCTGTTGTGGCTGCTTTCCTTTTGTATGGGCTTAGATTTCAATTTTAATATCCATGACCTGCTCTCGGGGACGATTTTTTTTTTGTTATTTTTTTTTTTTATATACATACATATGTGGTTTTTGCGTTCAGTTTCAGACTATGAAGGGAATCTGCAGACATATTCACTAGAAATAAAACTACCTCATAGAAATATGAACTAGTGTAAGAACTGGTACAAATATTTTTGTTTAAGAAAAACAAATAATTTTTTTCCGGAGGTTTTCTCTGAACATCTATTCAAAAAAAAATTCTTTGGGAGACTCACAAAAAGGTACAGCTAATTTTAATTAAAATTTTAGCATTGCCCATAAAGCCGTGAATCTTTTTATTGTAAGCGGTAGTTAAACTATTCTTAATTTTGTTTTTATTTGCATGCTACAGAATCTGTGTCAAAACTTTCAAAATATATTCGATTCGCTCGACGTTCCCTCTTCATTTCTAGGTTCATCTGTGGTCAAATAATTAGTACAAATTACTAACGTTTTAGCTGAGATGTTCTTGTGATCAAATCCAAAATTGTAGGTCTAAAATGCTCTCCTACATGTTACCACTCAAAAGAGTCCAATAAATAAATAATAAGTTAATAGAAAGTTTCTGGGAGCTTCGGCGGTAAGACGGAAAAAATCTTTAAAATATTACTTTTTTCAAATAATGATGTGATATCAACTTAAAATTAAGTAAAAGAAATTCTGCTTAAAACGTTCTATTTTACAGTTTCGGGACTAGCAAACCTCAAAAGAGCAAAAAAAGTCCGTCTAACCACCGCGGTAGTGCTAAGATTCCCTACCCTGGGCGAGTAAGGAAGAGGTGTTCAAAAACTTTGGAATACGCTATATTCTGGACCAATCATGCTACACAAATGAAATTTAGGTTGTGTACTTAAGTGAACTATGCTAGACGTAACATTATTCAAGTGAGGGGAGGGGAAAATAATTTTTCATCAAAACAAAGTCATATGACTTAAGAACTCTTTCAAATATGATCTAGATCTTTACAGAGTTTATACCCAGTGGAACCCTTTCAACGAATCTGTAAGAATTGGAAAGGAAAGCAAACTATAAGCTAATATCTGTAAAAAAAGCCACTACAGAACACCCTAAAATAGTGTGAATGCTGGTGTCATGGTGAGGGATGTTTTTTATATCTCATTGGCTTATGCTAAAAAATTGAGACTTGTTGATGTACTGAAAAAATAATCGAAGCACAATGGATCAGATTGGTGTACGGAAATGAAGCAAACAAAAATATCCAATGCAATGAGGGTGTATAGATTTTCACGAATTTCGTCACATCTCTCGGGTCTATTGAGACATCGAAGTAATCTGTAGTTTTCGTATAAGCGGCTAGAATTTATTTCACGGATTAGCCGATAATTAACCCCGAACGCAATGTCGGTACCTTATGTTTCAGACCGCAAAAAAAATCATTTGAAGGAGTGAAACAATACGTTTTGGAGTGCTCGACGTCCTAAAATCAATATCCATATCCTGAACGGTTTAAAGCACAAATTTTAAAGGTGGTGATTGTTTGTTATGTAGGTAAACTATGAAAATATATGAATTGTGAGTGGAGTCAGTAAGCGGGGGTGAGGGGTTAAGAACTTTAGATAACGAAGTAATGCGAACCAAAATAAGGAAAGTTCGAAATTAGCGTAAAACTGTAGTAGTGGCACATTAAAATAATAAAACTTATATTTAAACTTTATAAATCATATGAACAACATATGAATTACATAATTGGGTCAGATTCTTGGATGCTGTCTAGGGGTTGAAACAGGATAAAACTTGAAAGCAGGTGATTATTAAACAAACCCGTGGAAGTAAAAAGATATTCAATATCTGATCAGACCTGAGCGAAATGGCATTCATGACAAAGTATACAACCACTTTAAAACCCACTTAGGAATCGAATTTCAAAAAATCTTGAAAACCTTTTCTAGGTATTCATATGAAGAATCCATAGATTTAAAACAAATTCAATATTTGGGAAAACCTAATAGATATGATGAAAATCGTGAAAATATAAAATAATACATTCTATTTAAAAAAAAATTTTTTTTTGCCCCTTTCGAACGCAAAGGATATTCGATTTTTTTTAATCAAAATTACTTTTTTAGTATACTTACATATACACACAGAGTTTCAACTTTCTAGCATAAGCCGTTCTATAGTTAGGAAAAAACAAAATTTTACTTTGAGCAATCTTTATATGTCAACCTTTACAGTCAAACCCAATTTTATTTTTCCAGAGCAAATTTTTCGTGAGATATCGTAATTTAATGTTTTTCAGCCCACCTCCTTCCGCCACTGCCCCACTCAAAAATTTGTTTTCAATCTTCTTCTATTATAACTTAAGGGCCTCGTTGCAAAAAATACTAATAATCGATTCTTTTTTTTTCATATTATTATTCTACACTCAATTCTGCACATCACACAAAAACCCGCACCTTTGTGGGATAACGGGAAGTGCCTCAAATTTTGCTCTGAAGTGGAGCGAAGTCGAATAAGTCACTGCAAGATATGTTTTCTTTTTTGGCTCTCGTGAAAAGTAGTGCTTTTTCAAGTTTCGGTACACGTTTCTCAGTAACCACACATCGTAGCGTCTTAATTTTTTTTTCATTGTTTCGTGGTAATATTGACTTGCTTCTTACGTGAGCAAATCAAAATATCTCATCTAAAACTATAATTTTTTCAAAGAAGAAAGAAGAAAAACGTTAAAAAAAATTTTTCATTCCCTTTTTCTTATATATCTCCACTTTTATCGAAATTTTTTTAATTTGGCTGTTAAATACACTAAACAATAAGTGAAAAAAATTTGACTGTTGTGAGTTAAGTGGAAGCTAAGATTCAGGTACCGAAAGATAATGTGTTTCGCCATACAAAATGTATGGGAGCTTGAAATTTGCAACGAGCCCCTTAAGATATTTGTTAAGTTCTAATTTCGCACCATTAACCTAACATAAACGGTTGCTGAGATCTAGAAACCAAATTTTTTTTAAATTAAATGAAAATTACTACGAATAAAATTAAAAAATATAAAAAAATTATCAAAATTACATGTAAAATGTGAACTTTTAAACACACATGACAAATTCCTACGCATAGACCATCAAAACTACATATAAAACGCGTAATTTTATACACAATGATCAATTTTAAACATTAAATGTGGAAAATTTCATGCGGTGTTGCATATTGCTTCTCAGTCAGTAAATTAAATTCATGAATTGAATGTGTAAGCATTCAAAGTTTAAAAAATT
This sequence comes from Beris chalybata, assembly GCA_949128065.1. NCBI lineage: Eukaryota > Metazoa > Arthropoda > Insecta > Diptera > Stratiomyidae > Beris > Beris chalybata. Next base: position 16,251,290 of record OX421897.1, read on the forward strand.
ACTCCCAATTTTGATAAATTTAATGAAAATTTGTAAATTTAATGTTTTACTGCTTTACACATTTACACACGACCGAACGAATTTCCCGATACTTATTTTCGTTTTTTTTGCTTATTGTTAAATCTTCATTTATTAAAAAATTGGTTGAAATTGTTAATTATAAAATTTTCTTAGAATACCATAAGAAAAAATTTCTTGGGATTTTGATTTTGATTGATAACATTAAGAAAAGGTGCGTCTGTCGGTACGAGTATTTTTAGTCGTACGACAGATTAATTTTTCTTTTTTTATCAATTAAAACTACAAATCCCTAGAGATTTTCTGTCATGATATTCTTGAAAATGTTATATAATACGATCATAAGTAATTTTCCTATAAACAAAGATTTTACAACAGGTCGAATAACGAAAAATGTTATCGGAAAATTCCAGGACCTTAAGGGCAGTTATTTTCACATTTACTGTGTATCACAAAAACCTAATTACTACGGATGCAGTATCAAAATTTCATGCAAACTGAAAAGTTTTATACACAATAATAAACTTTACACATTAAAAGTGGCAAGGCAAACTTCATTCGGTGTTGTAATTTTACATTCTACCCAGTAAATTTATAACGAAAATATATAAAAACACGAACTTTTAAAAATTACTCGGCATTTGTTAAATGTAATGAAAATTCGACTCGAAATAATTTATTGTCTTAATGACAAAATTTTTTACTGTGTACTTGGAACGGTTCTTATTTTAGGTTGTCACCGTATCTCAGCATTTTAAGACAAAAGTACGAAAGCTGGTCCCTTACTTGTGCTAGTTTTTTAAATTATTTCGGGATACTCGTATATTTGTCCTAAAACGTAAAATTACATTAAAATAAAAAAAATAAAATTGATCAAAATCGCATACTTTATTATTAAAAATAAAAAAAAAAAATTTCTGAGGATTTTTAATTTTTTTTAGCATCGAGGTATTACGTTTGAGGACTACTTGAATTTTATACTAATCTTATTGATAATCAATTCAAACACGGGGCATGTAAAACAAGATGTACACACGTACCTCTGTGTAATCCCAAACACAAATTTCCTCCCCAAAAAACACATTCAATTACTACCTATAATAATAATAACATTGCAACACGTGACCATTAAATCAACACACGACAAATCCACAACTAAACTCTAAGTACTTTGAACAACCGAACTCCATAAATAGGTAAGTAAATCCGAGCAAACTGACATTAAATTAAATAGGAATATATCACCTGAATACACTGAACATCTACACCTGGTAGAAATTGGACAAAAGCGTGTGGTATCCATCGCAATTATTATTATGAAAGGGAATAAAAGAGATGAGCTTAGTTTTTATTTATTTATTTTTTTTTTTTTTTTTTGTATCTTCGTTCCAAGATTATTATGTGCCTTTAAGACACAACGCAAAAATCAATTAAAACTATTTATGAAGACATTAGGGAGACAAATATTTGACTATTTAAGTAAACCCGCAAGTGTACAACTAAATATTCTGTCTGGTTTATTACGGCCTGTCTTGAGGGGTGAGCGCTCATGTCCGTCCAATGTCACTAAAAATCGAGTGTTGCGGCATTAAAGTTATCACCGACATTTTTCATATAATGTAAGACAGGTATATTTTTTTTTATTGACATAAAACACACAGGTGATCGTGCGGTTAAAAATGAATGAAAAATTCGAAATAAGAAATTGTGATCGGACGGTAGACTGAGAGGATCCTCCGAATACGATCGAAGCATCTGAACAAAAACCCATCACCTTATTATTTAGACATTTTGTAGGTATAGTACAGATCAAATTGAATCGAAGATCTTATTGAAGATCACTTGAAGATCAGTCAAGTATCTCGGTCAGGTAGCAACGCATGGAAACATACTCGTCTATTAAAATTTTCTTAATGGTTTATCTTAATTTTGTATGGAAGCAATATGGTCGGGGTCAAGGAGCCGATAAGACCCATCCAATGGCAACAAGTGATATTTCTTTTCATTACCTTTTCATGTTAATTGTTGTCTTCGAAAGCTTTCCGATCGTTTGAAAATTTCTCTGTCCGATATTGCGATATTGTTCGATGTTATCACTATCAGTGATTGACGGTCAATAACATGCAACTGTTGCTAAATGCTTCGGTTATTTTTCAATCTATTTTTCATGTGAGTTGATTGATACACAACACGAGAGTTGCCCGATAAGATCATTATAGTTGAGGGTGTGATAGCGAATGATAATTAACAATATTCTGCTAGTAGGTAGAAAAATCAAAATATTGGCTCAAAATTTGAACAACTTGTAAAAACACCAAAAGGTAACTATGCAATTGGGTCAGAACAGATTAATAAAAAAAAAATTCCTTCTCTTTAACTCCTAGTCCAGTCTGGTGGTCTGATTAATCAAAAAAAAATTATCACAAATATTTTATATATTTTTTATGGGGTGTTATAAAAATTGTTCGGCAGAATGGTCACCCCATGATTGGAATGTTTCAATTTGTTTTGTCTTATTCAGGTTAGATGAGGCCACATGGTAAATTAAATTGGCCAGTCTCTCTCCAGGTTAGAAACAACTCGATTGGATGGTCTAATTAATGGGGGTAATAATCAATAATAGATTAAATTACAACCTATAATCGTTTAACAACAAATGGAATATTTTCGCGACTGATAACACTTTTTAGGGGTCCCGGTTTTATTTCTTTTGTTTGCAAATATTTTTGGAGCTACCGAGAACATTTCTCTGACTAAAATACAACAGATTGTAGATCAGAGCTAATAAAGATAAGTCAAGGTCGAAATAATTCGCTATTTACACACACTTCCTGATAAGTATGATGTGATGTGAATCATAAGATTTTGTGGTCGAGAAAGTCTTATCAAAGAGACTGAGTATGTAACATGATACGAAATAGGGTCAGTGGTTTTTAGACCGGAAACATTGCACATTTTTCAATTCAATTTGCTTAACAATAGTATCGGATTTGATCAAATATCATATCATATAATGAACTCCGTAATCAAATTTGTTACCAGCCTAGACAAACCTCCGAATTTAGAAGGCTTGACCGTGTCAACCCACCTAATCATATCTATTTGCCAAATAGACAGTAACTTTTATAATATAGGTATATTGTCAAAAAAGTGTTGAGATTCTCGTAAACTCTTCTTTAACTCATCGAAATTATCGCTCAGAATTCGTAGGGGGACAGTATCAATAAACATTCCAATCTTATCGATTTTAATTTTGAATTACACAAAATGATATTTCGAAATATAAATATGACATTTTTGTGATGAGCTAATCTGCATACCGATCTTTCGACTATTTCTAAAATTGCGCGCCTATTATAACGAGTTTCGAATAGTACAAAAGATTATTTTGTGAGATAATCGATTAAATAGAAATAATATTAACAAAATTATTGGGTACTTGAGACGATGTGATAAATTGGTTGTTAAGGAATATTCGTGATTGCATTGGGTTTTTGATAGATACTTTTTTCTATTTTGGACCAAGGGTGATAAATCCAGGTCTAACCTTCAAAATATAAGTCCAGTAAGAAACTGATTTTTCATATTTCTACAAGTACCCTGGTAGCCCACTTCAAGGAAAAGGCCACGCCTCCCAATATCCAACGGAAAATCGCTATGACATCAGTTCTAGTAAGAAAGCTATGAACTCCTATATCCTGAGGTTTCTAGCAAGAAAGCCCGACCTCCTTACATCCACCGGGGAAACTTTTAAATACATACTACCTACTCGAAATCTCTTCTTCTCGCTATTCCTCGCATTTTCTCCAGGTCTCACGGACTTTTCATTCGAAAAGGTTCTCGACTAATAACATGCAGGATATAAGTGACGCAACGCTTGCACACGGGATAGTGTGATACGATTAGTGTTGACGCGAAGAATTTTTAAAAGCGATTTTAGTTGGGAAGCACAGATCGAGCGTGACTGAGTTGTATATAAAAACCGGGCAGCGTTGCAAGTCAGTGCAATTATATTTAATGCGTATATAACGTTATGATTTCTATCGATTTTAACGAATTATGTTTTAATTGAAATCCTAGCTTACACCTAACTCGCAAAAATATCAATTGAAAGTAGAAAGAATTAAGAAGAAATAACAAGGCGGCTTTTTCGAACGTTATTCTTTAGGTTGTCAGTCCCATAGTCACACACACCGCAACTCAGAACTAAAGGCGTTTCGGACTTCAACCCATAAAATAATAAAGTTGCACCCAGACTGTTGGCCAATTTTAAGTTTAAATTACACAATTAGCATATCGACATAAAGATACTAAGTTTCAATATTCTGAGATATGAAAAAAAAACCCCACCCCCATATCTTGCTATCACTGTCAAAAATTGTATTTATTTTTGTATTTTTCAATCCTTCGCGCCTGCGAGAAATCGAAATAATTTTTTTCATTTTGCGTTTTTAATGCGTTTAAGTAGGTAAACTAATCGTGTTAAAAAAGTAGTGCTCAGACTAGGCAACTCGTTTTATTTTGATACATGACCTTGACGTGATTTGTTTCATTAGCAAATTAATGCTTTCTAAATTATTTGAAACAAAAGTGTATGTAAAGCAGTAATGAAAGGTGAGTTAATTAGTTAAGCACACAATTCAGTTTCTGCAGAATTAAATAGTTTCTTTTAAAGTTTACTTTTCGTTAAACGCGTTGTAGCTACGTGTTTTCGTAAACGCGTTCGGGAAGTGTTTTCAACGCGATTAACTCGATTTAAACGCGTTAATCTCGTAGTCTGAACATGGTAGAAGGGTGTATCGGATAAGTAGGCATGACACACAATCTGACGAGTAAATGACGATGACGAAACAACTCCTTCGGACCTAGTTTAACACAGTTTTAATCTGGCTTCTCCAGTAAAGGTTTTTCAGCTGTTATGTCCTCAATGTCAGTAGCCAGGACAGCAATCGATCCAGTCTGGCCTTCGTCTTGGTGTTTCGCACCAAGAACTCCTCTGAGTCAGAAAAAAAAATCTTAAAATTAACTTCAGCATAGAAAAAATAATTTAACTCCAGTTGAATTTTATTTCGATATGATGAAATGTTCTGCAAAAAAACAAAAAATACTCGAACAATTCATTAATAACTCGAAAAATTTGAATAAACTTTATGTTTTCCCTTGTATTTTAGTCAATAATTATATTCACGGAAACAAATATAAAGATAATTTTAATCCATTCATAAAATGTCCAATGAAGCACAAGTCTATCACTTTGATAGTTTCCTGGACAATGTTTGATAAAAACCTAAACTACTAAACCAAACATTTATTCCGAACTGAAATTTGAATAAAATTGCGTCAATTGTGATGTGTCCGGCTTCTTGTACGCAAAAATTTCAGATTTATTCTAATCTCAATTAGCAAACACGTGCGATAGGCTGTTTACCGGGAGTAAAAGTGCCGGTCAAAATTATTTTACTATCATCGTGTTATTTTCAAAATAATTTCAATTCCAAAGGTCGAATTATCACAAAATAACAACAATATTTAGTAAAAATTTATATCAAATCTAGTCACGTACTTAACTTAACTTAACTTCTCTTAATTGATTGATCCTGTTCTAATCCAAGATAAAAACACAAATTTCAAATAAATTCAAAATCGTACACATGACTGACATAGGGAGGGAGCAATGTCTTAAAGTATGTCACGTTATCGTATCAAACTGTCAAAATTTCCTTAAAAATAAAGAATTGTGTATGGTGTTTGTTTTTGTTTTGTTGTTTGTTACTTTTTTTCTTTGTACTGTTTGAAATTTTTGTAGCTTGTGTAGCTTGCTGACAATGTTTAGAAGTTGAAGGAAACAGCGTGTTGCCTAGATAGAAGTCAGTTTCTTATCGGCTTTCAATAAAATAAAAAAATGCTGTTGATGTCGAGATAAATTCGCGTTAATCCACGATATCGTGAACTTTGGACCTCTACTCTACCACTCTATAATACTAAAGATAGTGCTAAATGATGGGAATCACATTCTAGACCATTCCATTGTTTATTCTTCTTTCATAATCAGTTTGTTCGGGAATTTTATCACGTCCAATGCGAATATTTAATTTTCCTCAATTTTTCTGTAGTTCGGCATATCAAAGCTGCGTCCAAGACGCCCAAACCGCTGTCTTCCTCTTTCAAAAAAAAAAAATTTTAAAAAAATGTTTTAGCTTGATTAAGTATGCGCAAGCTTAAACAGATGACCGGAAAAAAATTCTGCACACGTTCTCCTTGTACTCGCTTCTGAAGCGTATAGTAGTAGCACAATTCGTTCGTCGTTTCGTAGTAATGAACGTATTGTCTTTGGTCAGTCTTGAGATTGATAACGATCAAAATTTTCAACAATCAAACGCAACAACAAGCTCAAGCTGCTTGTTCATGGCTACTTGTTTCAGCTAAACATTCAGTCGTTTATCGGTTGCGATTACTTTGCCACTGTCTGGGCTAATTTGCCAGTTGTTACAACTCCGATAAGCAGCTTGTTTATAAATATTAAAAATAAAATTACTTTTGTTTATTCTGGATTTTTTTTTCATATTTTAGTCTTCAATTTGTTTCTATATTTGAGAGTTTTGATGTTGACGGCCGTTTTTTGCAAAGCGACTAATTAAAATTTCGCATGAAATACACATGGTTGGATTGTGATTGAAGATAAGTTGATATACGAACATAGTTATGTAATTAATAAAATTAATAATCTGTTTTTAGAATACTGAAGCGTGAGTACGAATTACGCACAGGAAATTTGCAGAGGAGACGATAAAGTGGCGCTAAGATGTGATAAATAATAAAGAAGAGTTTTGCCAACTCAGCTGTAGCACTAACCATATCTTAAGAGCTGAAAAGTAATGCAAAAACTACTTATGCTCCTCGAATCTCAAACCGAACCGTCGGCACAACGCCATCTATTATTGACGAGATAATCCAGATGAAAGACACAATAGGCTTAATTTAGTGACAGAAGCAACCACGGTTCGAAATCCAATTCGAAATCAATGGATCCGGGTCCAGAATAGTAGCTACCGGTGGAGTTGTAGCGAGATATGTTTTCAACCAGTGGGCTGGTAGGTCAGTAAGTACGGGACTGCCTATAATAAAAACCTACACTCTTAGACAGGGTCGTAAAATCCGGTCCTACTCGCAGGACCATTTTCAGGTTTTAATGTAGCGTTGGATTCCTGTAATCTTTGCTACGGCAAGATGAAGAAATCACACACTTTTTGTGTGTAAATTTGAATGAAAACTTAAGAGAATATCCAGTGAATTTTATGCTTTCGAAGTTAAAATTTACAGATTGAAAATTGAAATTTACTGACCGAACATTTAAAATTATATTAAAGTTGTAATAGTCATTCCCAATATAAATTTTCTTGACAAGGTGAGGCATATTTGCCTACTATCCAAAAGATGTAAAATTCAATAAATTTTTTTTACTGTAAGCTTGGTCCAATTTTGGCCGTTTTTCGTTGATCGCTGTATTTAATTTATTTTTATTTTTTATTATTATTTATTATGTACTTAGGTATTTATTTTTTTATTTACTAATTTTTTTGTATTTATTAATTTTTTTTTATTATTATTATTATTTTTTACCTTACCACGAAAATTTTTAGCAGCTTGCGCTGCGTTCTTTCCTATACGAAAATATAACAAAATAAAATATAATACAATATAACAGTGTAACGAAAATGCTCGTTTTTGCAATACATATTAAAACTGACGCCAAACTAATACTTTATAACAAAAATACGCGCAATTTCCATCTAAAGCAAAGTCAGACTGCCAGGTACCATATGTACATATGTCAAAAGGAAATATATAATATCATTGGCAGAAGCCATTATAAAATATGGCCAAAGTCATCTATGTATGTGTAAAATCGGTAATTACCTACGAACCCAATATATATGTACTATATAGTAACAGTAAATGAAAAATTGAGTAAATTTACTACTTCTGTGAGATAGAGCTTCAGTTGTTATGCGTCATGGGATGACATTGGAAACCCTTTTAACTGCCGTGGACTTTATTTATTGCAACGTTCAGATACCTATCTTTATATTATTGCAAGTAATAAGTCATCTGTATAGTTAGTAATTTAGATAGAGACAGTATTTGCTAAAGTTTGTTGGTACTAGTAATTTCTCTTCAAGAATTGCATATTTGCTTAAAATTACACTACTCTTGTAAAGATCAACAGGTTTACAAGTTGGGCTAGTAATTTTACATCATTTCTAGTGTAAAAATTATTTAACTTTAAAACCAATTTTACACTATAACTTATTTATTTTTACACAAAATACACAAAAAATGTGTATTTTTACTATAAGGAGAAATTTACTACTATTATTATTGTCATTTATTAGCCTACAATAATTAAGTGATATTTAACAAATTTTTCTTAGGATGCAGCACGTTGAAAGAAGCACGAATTCCGATATTCCGACATATTCTGAAGGGTAGTACCGAACGATTTCGTTGGTCATTTACCATTTAGACAGTTAACTGGGAAATCCCTGAGCGCTAACACTCAGCAAAGGTGAACTGGGAACTGTTCTGCGGTGTCAAAATGCTGCTATTAAACTCATTTAATAAAAAGTTAAGACTCTGTAAATGTCGTACACTTTTGGACAAGAAAAGAACTTATGACCTGGGAAAACATAAATTGTAAAAAGATATGTTTACTATTTTGGGAAATCTGCGTGACAAATATTAAACATCTTAGTACTAAGACCAAGGGTCATATTAAAGATTTCACACTGCACAACCACTTTTCGTACGTGTGGGCAATTACACTAATTTTATTTTTACCCATTTACAAGTTATAAATAATTCAAATCAAGAACTGCAAACATTCAACGATCGAATTTGCGATTCATTCATCGTTAATATTCCATAAAAAAGTAGCGCTCAAACTTCATAAATAAGAGTCACCCATAACATTGTACACCAGTAAGATAAAATTAAAACTAAAATTATTATAGAAAATTTAAAAAAAAAATCGTCCTACTTCAAAAACCACTTACCATCAGGAGGTACAAAATCTTGGCATAGACCGTAAGCTGTGGTAACCTGAAACGAAATGAAAGTTAAAATGAAAAATAATTATTATTAAATTCACCAATTATCGAATGACATCACACCATATAAAACTTTGTCCTTAAATTGACTAATTAGCAAATTACTTATAAGAGATTTCAATCTCGCTAGCTTCAATCAAAGTCGATTTCACGGTCTATTTCATTTTCACAAATATCCACACACTCGCTTAAGAATTTATTATTATCTTCGTAAAGTAGTAACTTTGAGTAATAACAAATGCATGACCTCCGTCGCAAAAATAGTCAGGCATAGGTCAAACAACATTTCACATTAAATTAGTCTTATCAAGATTCTAATTACTTGTAATTTTTCTCTATCGTTTAAGGCTGGGTTTGGTGGCGCAGTTAATTGGATAATCCCCCGTCTATGAAAAGTCGACAGAGCGGGGAAAGTGTTGGTCAAAAAAGGCAAATTAACACCTGTTTTCTTCAAAGTTCATACCGGAAGACGTTCTATTTGCAGAACATATTACTACTAAATTATTTCTTGTTTCGAAAAATATTATTTGAGTTACGCAACATTTATTTGCATCACCTTCGTAATTAAGCTGTTTAAACTGCATTAGTGGAAGATGCCGTCGATATACTTATGTCTATATAAAAACTAGTCTTTTGTCTTCACTATTTTCAATTGACTCTACAGTGAAGATAGACGTACTTTGCATACAATTCAATGTCACAAGAATACGGGCCGGATTAAATTGAAATTGTGCAATCTCAATCCTTTCAATGTGAACTTTTACGTCAATTGAATTTATTATAATTTAACGTTGATTTCACCTTTTTTCAGACAATTGATTGGTCTAAAAAAAAAAAAGTGTTAAAAGTAATACCGAGATAAAATTCTTGTCTTCGGTATGTCGGTAGATAGGTGCCCTGAACAGCACAAATTTCTTATGGACAAATATAAAAACAAGACCAAAATATTTACAATCGTACAAACAATTTGGCGATAAATCACATCAAAATAGGACATTGTGAGGAATTTCACTTATCAATGGCAATTTAATCTCGGATAAGTCCATATGAAAATTTAGCCGACAAAAGTTTTTTTGATTGACTTGAAATATGTATTTAATATCCATTGAAATTTGTTTTTATTTTTATTTCGATCGTCTAGCAAGCGATCAAAGTTTCCCAATATTTTAATTGCGCGATTTATAAGACTGGGGAGATTGTGTTCTTGATCTTTTTTTGTTAAAGCACATTACTACAGAAATTTAATTTATTTAAATTGATTTGATTAGTTGTCGTAATAATTAACACATTGTAATTTTAAAATATTGAAATTGTTTTAAATCTTTATTATTCCAATTTTGCCCTCAACTGTGATATAAGAACATACACTTAATAATCCAAAGACTATAACCTGGATGAATTTTGAACCCATCACCCATGCAATCGATAAGTATATAAGATCACAAAATAAACATTTCCAAAACGATCATCGAAAATGCTCGATAAGAAAAATCTCGTATAATCCACTCACACCACAAATGAATATTGCGTTGCGCCACATGTGGTATAAAAGGGCAGTCGAGGCGAGCAGCTCGCATGCTAGATCGAGTCATACGCAGCAATTTACTAAAAGGAGAGGAAGTATGTGTAACAAGTTTAGATTTATATGATTATGCATCAAAAACTGTTCATTGTTGATTTAGATTTAGATGTACCGAATTATTATTTATGAAAATATATACGGTTTCGGATAGTTGGCTAGAATACAACCTCTGACGAGTCTATGCCTTTCGATGACGAAACAGCTCCTTCTTATGAAAACTGACCTCTCCAGTGAAGTTCTTTCCAAAATTGTCATGTCCTCAGGGACGGCGATTAATCAACAGTCGGGGATTGCGTGTTGGAGTTTCACTCTACTGTCACCGGAAAGAACAACTAACTCTTGATATGAATATATATGAATATATTACATAACAAATTATTTTCCAATAAACTTTGTTTCTTTTTTGACGAATTATTTTCTTTGAATTTGTGAATAAGTAGACATGCTTTGTTCAAAAGCTAACGTTCTCATTACAATACATCAATTATATATGTTCAAAAGTAAACAGACTCCGTTCCTTGAATAAGTTCATATTGTTCGTAAGATGACGTATTTAATTCGTTGGATACATGTATTTTATTCGTAATTTTAGGAAATTGTTTATTAGAATAATGCATTTTTTCATTAATTTGGGAACTAAAAATATCTTAAGGAACTTAAAATAAAGTGTTTCTGAATCTTTCATAATAAATAGAACTAAATAGAAGTAATGTAGAAAAATTAATAAGTAAATATCTACTCACAGTTTCGTCGTATGTCTCGGACTCCCAAGGTACTCTTCCATTTAAAGTAGTGGACCACGCATATTTTATATAATAATAATCAATGGCAACAGCCCAGATCGGGCCTAGGCCTTGAAGTAATGCTAGAGTTACTTCATTACGAGACCAACGGAACACTAGGAGATGAAGTGGTTAGCAACACGCTCGTCCGTGATTATTCCCCCGATTTTTACTCAGGTACTCATTTACAGCTGAGTGAACTGGTAGTCCGGCACCTAATCCCATTCTCGAAAATTACTTGTCTCCAAGGAGATTCGAACCTGGTACCAGGTGCACCGAAGCCAAGTGCTCTAACCACTCAGACTACTGAAATTTAATTAGATGGTTAAAATTACGAAAGCTAAAGGAATGTACTTGGACGACTGCCTAAAAATAATTTTATAATTAACATCAACCCCTAGGATGTTTTCTTCAGAAAAATGCATTGTGTTTTTAACTTATTGGGAAGCAAGGCGAAAACTGTTCTCTCTTATTTAAAAAAAAAATTGAGACTAATTTAATTCAAACTCGAACCTGTTTCACTTTTTGGAGTATAAAGGAGACCGCCCTTCCGAACAAGCTGTGTTCTTGTCTAAATCTTGAAACCATATTTCATTAAATTCACCGTAAACATGCAATCTATTGGCTAAATTATGCATAACATGTCTACCGGGTTTGAAGTTCTGTTGCACTCCAACGATGGACCTCACGAATAGTTTGGCAGATTTACAGAACGCCAAGCTACTCAAGAACCCCGAGTCGGATGCGGACATTCCCAAGAAACTCATTCCATTCACAACAACAAAACGCTCAACCTTTGGCACTGTCCACTTCAAATTTGACCTCATATTAGCGTTTTTGTGTAAACCTCGGAGAAATTCAATGCCACCACCAACCAGTCCAGGCTCTTGACCATTGTCCGATATTTTTGTTGTGTTTGATCAGTCGAACAAGCGCGCATCTCGTACGTCTTAGGTTTTATGTCTGATCGGTACCGCATCTATCTTCAAGATGAAACTCTATCCACCTGGATGTTGTGCGTCGTCGGGCTCTATGTATCTTCTCGCGGTTGTCGTAGGTATCTTCACTTTGGAAGATCCCTTCTGGATGGCACCACCGCGTTCACTCGCGTTTTGTTGACATTTTACTTCATTAATAAAGTGCCCTCCTGTCGCGGCTTCACTGTTCGGCCCTGAAGCAATCGCTGGCGCACCATTGACACGATAAGGAAACCATCACGACCGTAATTTGCATTACAAAAGGGTTTCCAAGAAGGAGGGCACCTTCTAATTTACATAAAGGTACGCGCCGATGGGAACTTCACACTCCTGTTGAGTGGCATGTCAAGATGGGATTTTTTCGGCTATTGATCGTCCCCACGATCAGGGTGGTTGCAGCGCTGCACTTCTTTCTTTTTTCCCACGTGCTTTAACGATGGTTACTCCGGTGATTTCCGGGCGGTCGATATAATTAGGCGTCGGATTGTATCGCCAAAGACGCAATAGAGCGCCGTTTCGGATTTCCAGGATTCGCGCTGACGAACTAAATCCACCCTATTCCAAGAAAGGGTTGACGGTGCCTCTGATGTAACAGAAGAGAGTGCCACGACCAAACCACGGAATAGACAATAGTTTACTGTCGTTCGTTTTATTCGCTTTTGTCTGGATCACAGGATGTTCTACTTTTGATTCCCTTTCATCAGTCGGTGGAGTCCTTTATTCCCGGTTTGTTCGGAGTCTTATGTTTCATTTTTGTGTTGTTCTTGTTGTTGCTCCTAGTGACTACTGGTGTTTTTTGTTCCCGTTCGTTCCTATCTCCTTGTTTGCTAGGCTTTCCTGATTATTTGTGGCGTCCTTCCTGCTGGGGAGGGTTTGTCCATTGTTGGACTTCTGATTAACTTCCGATTGTTAAGTGAAATAGACGGATGTGGTTGATCAGTCTGTCAGGACGATTTGCAATGTTTGAATGGGGACGTTGCAAGCGAATGGACTTGACAACTTTTTTTTTCCCCCGATGTCCTTTTGAATAGTTGCGACATTGGGAGATAGTGTTTCAGTTTTTCTGTTAAGTGACTAATCATGTTACTTCCTGGAATATTGGTGTATTGCGTTGTTTGCGAATTTTTCATTCGATCCGTTGATTGGCTTGTTTTTAGGCAGTACATATATTGATACTAACCAGCTTTTAGAAAACAGAAAAACGCTAAACATTAGTTTTCTTTAATTTTACTTTGTTATTTTCTTACTACAGTAAAATCTCTATATATATAGTGACCACCCAAGGGACTATGCTAAAGTGGTCACTATAAAAGAGTGGTCAGATTATAAAAATAATTTAGTGCAGTATAATGTAAGTAATTTAGATCAACATTAAATACCAATATAAAAGGTGTATTTTTTTACGCATTTATCCAGAACACAATGTCGATACTAAGCTTCGTGCTTCATTTATTTCAGCCCCATTTTGCATTTTGCAACATTTGTGTCCTAACTAGTACATGACGTAAAATTTGTTGGTCACATTATAGGATGTCCTCCACACGTATGTGATACGTATATTGGCTAAAAAGTGGTCAATGGTCACAATAAGGAAATGGTCGCAATTCAAAACGAAAAGTGTATGGAAAATCGGTTGTTTACATCGGGACTGTAAGAAAATGGTCACTTTAGACAAGTGGTCAACATATGAAGGGGGTCACTTTTGTAAGTTCTACTGTATTCAAGTATTGTGACCGACCTAAAATTTAAAAAAAAAATTCTATCACGAAATTTTTGTATTTTCACGTTGTAAGACTAGTCCATAAAAAATCAAAATAAAGGTTGGTCTGTCCGCCGTTTTTGAAGGCGCGTTGGTCAAAATATGATGGTAGGCAATACTATGACACAAAAAAAAAATTTTAAATTTAAATTTGGCCTTCTGAAAAAAATAAACTACATTGCTATATTTTAAGGGTTGAAGTAGCACAAAATTAATGTTTTAAAGTAATTAGGGTCCAGTTACAATTTGGACTGTTACATCAAATAAAAGCTAATTCGATTTCCTAAATACAAGCCATAACATTTTGAATTCTGATTATTAGTTTTCAAGATATTACGTTTTAAGTGAGTGAGGGTTGAGGTCCGAAAGACTTTTCGTAACCAGCCTGTATTCCACGTATATTGAAAATTGTCCCTTTCTGTTTTTTTTTTTTTTCAAAATATATCAAGGAAAAACCCCTTATAAGGTGTCGCATGAAGCACTAGACATCCTGTATATCTCAGGAACCGCTATTAGGCTGATATTTGGAATTTAAGTGATAGTGGACTCATTAGCAAAAAAATTTTCGATACAGTTGAAAGGGGTTTGGGAGTGGCAGAAACATTGAAACATTCTAAACTTCCTGAGCAGTTGACGTTCGAAGTTTAAAGCTTTCTGGTTGTTTCAAGGGATAATATTAGCCTAGAAAAGAACGAGAACTATACCAGATATTAACTTGACAAATTTAAGAAGTTACGCCCAGTATATCTCTAGCAGAGAAAAAAATAGTTGGAGGTGATGGTAGGACGGAGTCGAAAATAATGAATTCTGATTTTTATTTCTCAAAAATCGTAATCCACAGAAACGTACAAAAACTTAAGACTATATAGAACCACTAATCAGGGTTGCCAGATACATCGCTCCAGAACCAGCCGAGTAAGCTTATGAAATATCCCAAAACGAGCACGAAGGCTTGTAGCCCAAATACCGCGCTCAACTTTGAAATTTATCAGAGTTACTTCAATGTGTTGAATGTAGTTGCGATTTCGGCGATCAACTTTGCTCAAAAATTCTTAAGAAACACTAATTTTAGTGTTAAATTCACATTTACAACAATTTTAAAAGTCTTGTCTGAAAAAATATTAAGTGCAATTATTAAAGTATTCATGAAAAATAATTTTTAATTTTCGTAGATCATTGGGATCAAGATCTTCAGGGAATTACCTTACATGTAAGTAGAATTACCTTACATGTAAGTTACCAGGCAAAATTATGGCTTTTTTGCTTTTATCAATAACAAGGTATGAATATTTGTTTCAAGTTACAAGATGCACATTAGTATTTAATAACGTTAGTACCTTATTATCATCTTCACCTAAGCGATCAAATCCTACGATTAAAGATTAAGCCGCCTCTCGATTACTATCATACGTATTGCATACAAGAGGAATTTCAAGTAAAAAACCGTTCGATTTCATTTACTATACTTGATCGCTGTTATCAATGAAAATTACTTTAAAAATACACTTTTGGGTAGAACTGACTCTGGCAGTAGAAAAGCATATCCCCAGCTCTGCGGCACTTAAATACTGCATGTGTTGAGTCGGAAGATTTCTAGCATATTCGGTTGTTTATGTGGAGTGCGCAAGAAAAATTACTGTACACAAGAAATGTCTAGAACAAGCGAGAAGTACCATATATGGACCTCTCCACGGTATTGCAAGATTGTTTTTTATCGCAGAAAACTTTAATACCGATAATAATTGAGTTGTGTAACAATAACTTTAATTTTTGTCATACATTTCTGGAAACCAAGCTAAAATAAAAATTAATAAATTATGAAAAAATGCAACTCTACGACAGTCATTCATATTGGTAAATCTCTTGAATGTTATTTTAATGGGGGCCCTTAACTTGAAAGAAAGTGGTTCATTGTAGAAAATCAACAAATAATTAACCGATTCTAACTGAATTTTAGTTTGAAAATACAAGATGGATATCGTGTATTTTTTATCAAAGAGAGAAATGAGACCCAAAAATTTAGTGTGAACAGTATTTCTGATTTGACGTAGTTTGCAAACGTTGTATATTTTCAATAGCCCTGACCAGAATAGACTTAAGGCACCTTAAGGCAGCTTAAGTTTTTCTACGACTGTATAGAAATGCACGTAGACAGCCAGAATGAACTTAAGGCATCTTTCGTTGACTTTTCCAAACTTTCGTTAAAACTTAAGTGTACGGTTCTGAGCGTAGAAACTTAAGCAAACTTATGCGTTTGACATTTATTCACAGATTTTCCGAAATTTTTGTACTTTGTGACTTCAGACTTGTGATTTATAGTTAACTCCACTTTAAAAAAGAAAAATTTATTTTAATTTACACTCTCTTGATGAGTATTTGACGGCCGATATTTGACTTTTTTAGCTGTCAAACTTCTCTTACCTTAAGGCTATTGGGGTTGGGTATAAGATTCATTAAGTTTTGCCACAAACTTTACGTGCCTTAAGGCGTTTGACGAAAAGTTGTTAAGATTCCTTAAGTCTATTCTGGTCAGGGCTATTGGCGTACAAGGGTGGTGTAAGAATAATATCCTTGACATGTTTTTTTTTCTACATTTTCACGAAATTTTGATAGATCTTTTGGGCATGTCGAGTTATCAAATTAATTTTATTTCTGCGGACTCTTCATATAATCACCTAACTGTATTTTTCCAAATTTTTCGTTATACATAGTAGTTGAATATATTTTCATGAATTTCGATATATTTCTTAGGTTTTCACGAACTTCGATATATTTCTTTCGATAAATTTCTTCTTAGTTTGCGACGTTAAACCCCTGAGGGTGCAACGTATTCAGAAATCGGAATTTCAGGATTTTTACGAAATTCAACCCCTAGAAGGGTGTGGAAATATTATGTTCCTTTTACGAATACCGACATATCACTTAGGTTTGATGAGAGTTCGAATTGTTTTTGATTTGAGTCACCCTGTGCCAAACCCAACAGCGATGCAGTAACATTCACCGACAAATTTAACTTTTTCGGCCATTATATTTTCGGTATTCTATACTAAGGAAATGTTTGACTTAAACAATTCAAATATTTCTAAATTGACATGCACTACTTTATGAAACAAGACGATATAATTGGGATTCGCCTATTACTCACTCTCCGGAACAACCAAAAGCTTTGTACGATTTTCCTCGAATACTAAAAAGGGCATAATCCAGGCTTAGAACATAAAATTCTATTGGAAAATCGTAACATTTCACACAGAAAACAATTGCTCAATTGTTTCAAATTGATGTCATTGAGCTTAAATTAAATTAAATAAGTGTGCAACTCTATAAGCAAACGACAAATTACTAATCCGTCAAAGCAGACATAATTGCACTAATGTGCATTCAAAGTGCATAAGGTTTTTTTTTTTTAAATTATTATTCCTATGAAGTACGTGCTGAAAGTGCACAGTAGCGGCTTGATAAATCACTACCAACTTCTAAGGTATTAGGTGAAGAAAGGCAGGACTTACACTAAGTATGACTTACCTGCCGGAAAAAAAGAAGAAAAAAAAACCAAAGTATCGAGTCAAGTGCACAATGGACAAGAAAAAGTGCAGACGCACGTGTCGTCGAGACCCGGTGGTGTCTACCTGATTGAAATAATTTCGGTCGATTGTGTGTCACCTGTCCGACATGTAATCCGAAACTTGACACATGCAATACTTCTCGGTGATTGCTATATCAAATTTTTCGCCAATTTGAACAAAGTTTGATTAGTGTCGATGGTATGCGGGTTAATTTCGTGGGAAGTTTGAAACTGAGAACATAGATTTGTGAGTAGGACACGCGCGGTTATATGCAGGCAAAAAAAAGAGAAAATTATTTCAGTTACGTAGAAAAATATGATTCAGCATGCAGAAGGGTTTTCAGCTCCCATTTTACGGAGAACTTACGTAGCAACCTTACCTAGAAACTTCATTTCAGCTTTAATAACCCTTCTAAGTATCTAAAAGGCCAATTATCTATAAAATAGTCCAATCTCAAGTCTTCTGCTATGTCATAAGGGAAAAACTTTAGCTCTACTAAACTGTGAGCTAATTGGAGCATAAGGACATGAAAAAGGTCCATAGGAGTGTAGCACCTTATAACAAATAATCACACCAACGTACTATAGAATTCTACAGGAATAGAGCTAATTACGAAACACCAAGAATGCTCATGTCAACTTTAATTGAAACTTTTCAGTGCAAAAGAATTCATTTTTTAAGATACTGACAGGAATGTGTACGATCGAATTCATATTAAGGAACGCTATGCTAGGAAGTTGAAACCTTGAATTTTAGCCATTGGCTAGATCAATGAGTCTTTTGCTTCTAATGAAGTTAACAAAAACAAAATTTAAGTAATCGTCTTTCTTCTTACAAAAATTACACATGGATTAGGCACCGATTCAACAAATTGTACTGTCGGGCTTAGACACTCAAAAGAAAATTGGCTTGTCTAAGGTCTAATACGAAAATCTAAAAAGAATTCAGTCAGTAGGCATTAAGACTCAAAATTTTTCAAAAATTGTAATTTTTGTCTTCATAATAGGTTTGTGTAGTTCGCGAACGAACTAGTTCAGAACATCGTTCCCTTATCCCGTAACTGGAATGATCGAACCAGTTCGCAATTCGATTCTACATCGTTTTTCATTGCCATTCGGAACTCTGTTAGACAATACATTATACTAGATCTAGTGATTTTTTTTACTCACCATGTTTTACTAGATCCACTGACCTTTTTTTTGCTCATCATCTTCTACTGCATCCAATGTTTTCGAACTAGAGAAGGGCAAAGCAGTTCCGTTCAGTGAAGTACTTCACTCCGAGTCACTCACTTTAAGGAACGAGTTCAGTGAAGTGTTTCCGGAGCTCTTCGATTCATCGCGAATTAGTTCGTTCATTTAGTTCATTCATGAAGGGAGAAAATGATGAGCAAAAACAACAAAAGAACAGTACTGTCTAATGGAACTACAGTTCACCAACAGGAGTGAGTTACTTCACTCACTCGCATCAACGAAGTGTTCTTTTGCAACAGTTCACTCGTGAACGACCTGTCTTTACTTCGAACTACGACTACTCATTTCTGAACTCCTCAAAAACAACTACTTTGCGGGGGATCGGGAATCGAATATGATCACTTCATAATGTAAAGATGGAAGTACTTCACTGATCCGCACCTGTTCAAAATTAAAAATTACAACAAAAAAATTATTTGAGAAGTAAAATTAAGACAGTGTTTGAAAACGATGCAAATATTTCTTGATCCGTCGAGCCGGATTTGAACTAGCAATCTTGCCATAGACTGAGCAAAACAGATTATATTTAGTCCTTTTGCCCGGGACCGTTCTACGTCGAAAGCTGGAAAAATAAATACAGGTGGCTGACTCAGAAACTAGATACAAAATGAGGGTATCTAGATCAAACATCAAAGAGGTTTAAAATCCGAAAAGCTTTCCGAAAAAACTTCTGTCTTCAACATCTGTTAAAAGTGTTTAAGATCTTAAAAAGGGTTAACGCCTTAAAGAGTTTAAAATCTTAAAAGTTAAGCCCATTTTGGTTTTTTAATAATTTCTCCGAAACTAACACTCTAAGAATGTTAATTAGAAAAAAACACAATCATAAATGTGAGATATTTTCATCTCATTTCCATACCAAACAAATTTATTGCACAACCGACAATCAAGTTGCAGTGTCATCATGGAGTTTTTCTTAACTGGCGCCGCACTAAACTTACTAATGTCTTTTACTACGAACTCGGTATTCCATTTGCCTAACTATCCGCTCTAATAAAAGTAGCGTGTAGTAAAATATAAGATTCTTGCCTTTTTGCTTCTGATGCAATTCAAGCCTAGCTTGTTTCTGTCATCTTGCTCCGGAAAAATGCATTCATAATGATATCATATCTCACCTGTACGTGAACATTTGCATATCGTAAAGAACGAGCTTATGCCGTAAACACCAGCATGGGAGTGCTAATGATAGAAAATAGCAACCGCTGCGACGATAAGCCAATAAATAGTCGGTGATTTCATTACCTAAGCGTGTGGCTTAATAGCATTCAAATTGGTCGGATTATGGTCCAGAAATCTCGTGATAGTGCGACGACTGTCTTACGAACAACCCAACCCCATCCCTTTTTTTCGTTGTTGCATTATACGACGAATCTTTATTAGCGATAACAGGCAGCGATAACCTCCAAGTGTCAGCCTTATCGCAAAATCTCATGATAGCAAAAACAAAAATTTGAAGGAAACTAAACATCTTTACACAATTTCCCTACTGATTTTTCAGCTTTATCATCTAGCTTTACATTCGAGCTGGTGACAATATTTCCAGAAGTCAAGTTCAGGCGACCTTGAATATTACATACATCCGAGATAAACTGAGGAACGATGTAACACAGTTCGTTCTACTGATGGTGTCAGAAACGTTTCAGATAAGGTCACACTCGATGGCGTAATATAGGGGAGTGAATCGAGCTGATTGCGAGAGTGCAGCCAGACTGCATAGCGTCTTGATAATGAAAAACAGATTTTCCTCTGGTTTGAAAATTCATAACGTCGGCATCATCAGTTGCGCTACTCCGAATTTTGTTATGTTTATGAATACGAACCAGACCTGATTTATGAATCAGTTGCGATTTCGACAAACTCCCTATCATTAACGGAAGATTTCACAACTTGAACCTAGGCTACTACAGCTGATAAAAATTTGTTTTTCTCAACAAAATTCATAAGAACAACACCATTCCTCTGATGTATGTACATA
This sequence comes from Beris chalybata, assembly GCA_949128065.1. Taxonomy (NCBI): domain Eukaryota; kingdom Metazoa; phylum Arthropoda; class Insecta; order Diptera; family Stratiomyidae; genus Beris; species Beris chalybata. The sequence continues at coordinate 16,272,306 of OX421897.1, forward strand.
CATCGCGACATTGAGACTCGCCTACTGTTCTCGAGCATCGAATATTACAGTGCGAATATTACACACATCAGATGCCGTGGGTATCAAAGAAATGCTTTTTTAACATCACAGTACAAAAAATTTACAACAATTATGGTTGGCAATTTGTCGTCAACCAAAAAAGTGTAAAACTAAGACCAAATGTAATTTTACAATTCAATGGCTAATCCAAAAAAAAAAATCGGTTAGTAAAATTACATACGTATTGTAAATATGTTTTCAATGTAAAATGTAATAGTAAATCTTTGTTGTAATATTTACAAACAAATATATTTGAAAATAAATGTGTGTAATATTTTCCATTGATTAGATTTAAAAATTTACTTTTTCAATTGTTGTAAGAATGAAAAGTCCGTAATGATTTTTAATCAAACATTTATTTATTCTAGTTTAATGTGTAAGGATTTTTTTACTATTTGATGTAATATAAATTCAGTAACTTTCAAAATTGTTATACACAAAACACGATATCAATTAAATTCATTGATTCGAATTTTAATTCGAACTACACAAATAAATTTTTTTTATCACTTCTTCCTACGAAATGTTTCCGAAAAACACATGATTTTAATGAGAGGAATTTTGAATATTTAAGTCCACAATGATCACTTTTACAGTAAAATGTAAAGGTCGAATTAAGCCTTCGATTTTATAAATGCTGACTATATTTTTCCAATGTTTCAAAAGTTGATTCGCACTTTAAACACTATCAATTTGATTTTAGAATGAACGAAAAAAAAGATCTTAATTAATTTCGCACACACAAACACTTAAGCCCTTCGATACATTTGGAGTAGTGTTTCCCAAGATGTTTTATTTGTCTGCATAGTGATCGGTTTGTTTCACAATTAAAAATTGTAGAAATACAAATTGCAATATATTTTTCAGATTTTTTAATTATAACGTAATAATTTAGAGGTATATTTCATACAGTTGATGTAAATTTACAATATCTTAAATGTAATAGTGCATTTTACATAGATTTCCGTACTGAATTTACACCCTGTTTTAAATTTACATACTTTACGTAACAGATTTTAATTTGATAATTATTGTAAACATCGAAAAAGTGTTTCCTGTGTTGGACTTTTTCAATAGAGCACAGGGAGTTAAATTTATCTTTCTTACAGACAAAATTATTTTTCACAAAATGTATAGATCATAGCTGCTTTTTTTAACGTTTGGGCCCGCCTGAAAAATATTATGAATTAAATATCATGCGAGCTTACCATCTTACATATATTTTAATTAATTTTTAATTAATATTTTCTTAACAAAAAATTTCAAACTCGTTGGTAATCATGTTCGTATGATTTGTTTTGATTTGTGGACGGAAGGCTCAGTTCCGATGTGACTCCTTCTGTAGCATGTGCAGTAAAAGTGCTGTTTTAAGACGTTTTAATTGACTATTTTTTAATAACAAGGTATTGTGATCGACGTGGAATTTTGTAAAAAATTTGCTACCCTCGAAATTGTAAGTCCCAAAAGACACTTGAAGGTTCGTAGCTGGTAAACTCGGCAAGAACAATTAAGTTCAATTTATTAGTGAGTAGACTAGCTGGATCTCTTTTCGGGAATTTATAGAGTTTTGAACAGTACACGTCTAGGAGAGAAACCAATTTTGATACTGGGGTGTAAGGGGTGAGGTATGATGAACAAACAATTCTGTTTTCAATTTTTCTAGAACTGCTAAAAAGTTACAACCAAAAGTTGACGTATACATAGAGCCACTAATGGTAAGCAATATTTTCAATAAAAAGGGGGTAAATAGATTTGTACCAATTCCGTCATATCGCTTTGTTCTGCAGAGATATCGTATTAATTTTTTTTCTTCGGCCTCTTTATATTATTATATAAGAACCTAGAATTCGCCTTATAAATTTTTCAATATTCAATCCTTAAGTAAGTGGTTGTAAAAGTTTTTACGAATTCCGATATATGTGTTAGGTCTGAAAAAATTTCGAATTTGATCTTACTTTTATTGACTTTATATATCAATACCTATTAAAATATTTTAGAATTTTTCGATATTCAAACCCTAATGGGGTGTAAAGTAATCACTTGATACACCTCTACGAATTCTTGTTTACGAATGTCAACATATCTCATAGTTCTAATAGAATATCGATTTTTTTTACTTCATTAAATCGGTTTCACTATTTTTTGATACGTAACTGAAAAAGAGTAGTCCCGATATTTTGCTCCGTGTATTTTATTGAAACTATTATTGTAAATTAAAATAAAAAATAAATAAATAAAAAGCTGCCAAGTTGTTTGATCATAGTTTATAAATTTTGAGTAAAAGTCCGGAACGTTTTTGATATGTGGTCCAAGTTGCAGTGCGACTCACAGCCTAAAGTATAACCAGGCAGGCTATTGGGAGCCAGACTTTTAACTAAAAAAAAGTTGCGCCCAGACTATTGATAGTTTTTTATTACTTATACCGAAAAACGTTAATTTATCAATCCAACAAACTATCATATTAAGAATTAGCGAAGCTATTCTCGTACCTCGATAAAGCTTCGATAAGGTCTTGCCGAACATGTTTCAACAGCAACAACCAAGCGCCGACAGTTGGTATAAGGTTTTATCGAAGCTGTTCTTGCTTCCGTACAGAAGTTCTCAAAAAAAAACTAAATATAATATTAAGCATTTTTTTACTTTTGTTTTCCTCCAACTACGAATTTATTTTCCTGAAATATATTATTTTTTGTTTGAAAAATCGAATTCATTTTTCTTACACCTTGCACACTCTCGGATTCGAACCACATTAGTCATACATTCTTCCGCTACGCTACACACTAGGCCAATCTGAAACATTTTCGTAATAGAATTGAAAACGAATTGCTTGATGTTTCCAATTAGACATGTCCAGCGAAGCTAAAAGTCCACAAACTTCCGGAAGACAGTTGGTATTTACTTCTGTTAGGCCTTATAGAGGTTATTACCAAAGCAATGGCTTCTGAAAGTTCAGCCTCCGCTCACAAGTCTTACCGAAGCCTTATCGAAGTTGAAAATCGTTAAATTGCGCTCAACAGTCGTATCGAAACCTTATCGAAACCTTATCGAAGATATAGCATCCGGAAAGTCAAAATGCGAAGTTTGTTTAATAGTTGGGAAGTTTACCTTACCGAATAAAAGTTAACCTTGCAGAAGTTACCATTAAAATGTCGTTAAAAAATATGGATGCACGAAATTTAATATCATTTCACTTTGCTTAAGCCCACTAGTCCTTGAAATAGTTTCTATTAAGGATAGTGTGGTTACAAACAAATTGCACAAATCCCAGAGAACTGCACATTTTCCTTCCTTATAAACGCCCAAACTCACGTTAATTCGAGAATGCATTGAGAAGCCATTGACTATTTTCTAATATACCTGTCCTTGCGCTACCTTCTTTTAGATAAAATTTTCATTAAAAAGTCCTATAATTGGTGACCTAATAAATCTCTCCGGAGGAGGTGCTAAGAATGAGTTCAATGTGGTACAGTACATTTTTGGGATTGGACAGAGTTTAGAGCATAAGTTGACATAGTAGCTCCGATCACGAGTGATAAGTACATGGCTCGGTGGAGTTCGAACCCATGTAGCTACTATACCGCCAAGGACTCTAGAGGATGTCCTGCTTAGAAGGACATTTTGACACCTGGAAATGTCACCCAAAAAAAATTCCCCATGAGTCAATTCTGAATATCTAGCAAGGAAAATTACCAGAATATTGGTGGATGAAAACATCTGCACCCCTTAAGAAGTGACCCCGAGCATTGGTCTGATAGTATTCATTTCAACTCTCTAATTTCACCTGTTCCGAAAAAATAGAAAAACCAAAAGGCAGAAAAGAAGCTACTGATTAGATGAAGACAAAGATTCCGATAAGAGAATTGCAGTGTCATAGAGAAGAAAAACACGTCGCAGGTCCTACAGTGTTCTCCCATCCATCTTTACCTCCAGAGTCTTATTCTGTTTTCAAAAGAATCTCATAGAAACTAAAAAAAAATCTTAAGAAATTAGATACTTTACTCACATCGTATTTATTTGGCCTCATTGTACCCGTTTATTTGTATGTAGTCGCATTCGCATTAGGCTACCTCGCAGGTGACCAGCATTAAAAATAAACAAAAAGACAATCCGCACAGTCGTGCAAATCCGGCAGTTGGTCAAAACTCGGCTTACGTACCCGCAAGCAACACGTTAAACCGACCACGTTGTCTTCAAAGCGATAATCCTGTTCGCCAATGAAACTAAAAAATTAAAAAAAAAAAAAAAACACTCGCAATATCGACACTAACAAAAAAAATATCAAAAAAAAACTTAACAAACAAACAGAACTAAAAAACACACCGTAAATCGTCGACACTTAAGTACCACAAGGCAAAGTGAACCTCTACGGCACTGCACTGAGCGGGAAATTTCAAATTCAAAAATTCACAACTTTCGGTGTCACTTGCTCGCACTCCGGACAGGACGACCCTAAACCGACTGAAAATCGAGTAAAAAATTAAAAAAATGGGGTGGTGTTGTGGTTAGTTTAGTTTTCACCCGTTGAACAAATATTTAACAAAAAAAACCAATCGAACCTTTTTCCTATTTACAAACAAAACCCGAAAATTCGCGATCGCACTATCGAGCGTCCCAAGTCACTCGCCGATGCTCCGCAGAGCAACCGGAAGCGTTACTCGGCCGGCACCGTAACCGTTCGGATTCACACCAAAAACCGGGAAAAAAAATCAGCTCGTCGTCAACTGCAAAATCTAGGAAAAGTCCGTAAGAAAAAATCTCAGGTGTTTTCGGCTACGAAAACGCGAGAGAATTAAGCTGGGAGCCCAGGTAACACGCGAAGCGAAGAAAACAAACTGTCCGGCGGCCGGTGGTGGCGGTCAACCAAAAAGTCTACTGGACTTTTCGGTTTCTGTTAAACTGAAGATAACGAACGGCCGCACACGCGGCGCACTTTCCGCGATAATCGCGCACTAACGACACGGGGGTGTAGCGCTATTGTGCGGTTCCACGAACGCGATTAGCGCCGTCCGCTCGCTGACGAATTTTTTTTTTTTGGAAAAAAATCGCAACCCTTTGCGATCACGTTGCAACCACCGCGCGAAAATCTCGCAAAAGCCGAACAAAACCCAAAATTGTGAGGCCTTACGAGTGTGACGTAAATCTACCGTTTTCGTATCTGAGGGCGAATGTACGACGTGCGTGCTTTCTACCCAGTTCGTCGTCCGGTTCCGTCACGATGTGAACTCCACTGAACGTGCTTCAAAACTGAGGAAAAAAGTCGATTCGAGCCCCGTGGCCCGTGCCCGTTTCACGTCACAATGGTACACATCGTGCGTAGAACCGCAGCAGCACTGGCCGCGCGATGCATCGCCGGTGGAGTGCCGGTTCTCCCCCATTGTGAATGATGCAACCGAGTTGCATGCAGGGGAGCCAGCCGTAAAGAATTTCACTCGAACGCGAACCTACCACCCCCTGAGTGTCGTGCAAGGCCTAGCACGCGACCGTGCAACCCTGCGCGGAAGCAACGCTCTCGCACGACATCGATAGTTCCGAGTTGCATGCGAGTTTCGTGGAGCTGCATCCGCGATGCACTTTGCAGCTTTTGAGTGGTATTTTTCCGTATAGTTATTGCAAGCGAGTTGTTGAGTGGAAAATTGAAAGGGCATGCGTAGTTCACAATACGAACGTTATATAAGATGGTTACAGAAGTTTTTGAGGTAGGTTTTTTCGGTTGGTTGGACTTGTAAAAGCTGCCAGTCGATTGTGAATTCGAAGCGTTGTAACGACTTCTTGTGGTTTTATTGTTCAGGACTCAGTTTCGGAAATTATCCGGAAATTAAAACACCACAGCTCTGGTTTCAGTCAATTGAAGAATTGCGACCTGAAAAGGTAGGACCCAAGTAGATTCGGTGCAACCACGCTAAGGTTTGCAATAGGACATTTAAGGAATCGGAGCAGGCTGGAGGTTTTAAACGGTACTGTCCTAATCTGCACTGAATTAAGATGAAAGTGAATATGTTCTTAGGTTTTTTTTTTAACATGGAGTAAAAGCATCGAAAGCCTAAGTCAATTTCATCAGTCGAACGAAATCCTCCGCTAGGGACTAGTATACTGCCAAAACCGCCATATTTTGTCTGTCTAGTCAACTATCTTCTGTGCTGCGCCGCATTGTACCGCTTATCATGCACCCAGAACAGAAAAGTACCAACACAATCCTCGCTAGTACAGTTTGGAAGGCTTGCCACTTTACGGTTTTGTCACGATATCGAAACCGGTGAAGATACTGATTACACTTTACGCTATTCAACCTCATTGAGCGTATAAAAAGGTTGAACTCTATTTCACGAATTCCTTCACATCTCTTAGGAGTGATAAAACATCGAATTGGGTTTTACTTACTTGGGCTTTCTTCTTATTTATCTAAAAACGCCTTTCAGTATTTTTGGAAAACTCCTAAAGTGGGTGTAAGAAGGTTGGATACGTTCAACGCTTTTCAACCTCTTTGAGATCATAAAAGGGTTGAACCCTGTTTCATGAATTTCGTCCTATCTATTAGGAGTCATAAAGCATCGAATTGGCTCTTACTTCCTCGAGCCGTCTTTCTTTTTTATCTAAAACGTATTTCACGATTTTTGAATATTTAACCGCAAAGTCAGTTGAAGGGGGTTGAATACGTTTCACGCTTTTCAACCTCTTTGAGTGTATAAAAGGGTTGAACCGATTACACGAATTACTTTCTATTTCTTATAACTGATATGACATCGAATTAGTTCTTACTTCCTTGGGCTTTCTTCTTATTTATCTAAAAACATCTTTCAAGATCTTTTGATAATCAGACCCCAAAGTGGGAGCCAAAGAGGATTGGGTGCGTTTCACAGTTCAATTCATAAGCACTGTATGAATTTTTTTTTGGGTCCTGCAGGAAGGATTCACTACATTTGCAACATTGAAAGTTAATGTTTAAAAAATTACAAACTCCAAACATTCTGGAATATTGGCCACTACTCGTGGCAGGCGCGAACGCAGAAAAATATTTCGGGGCGGGGGGGGGGGGGGGGGGGTGGTTCATACAAATTTACTCGTTGAGTGCTAGTTACATTTAGTTTTGCGTATGTAACTACATCATTTCGGGGGGGGGGTGGTTTGAACCCCCAAAACCACCCCCTGCGTTCGCGCCTGACTCGTGGGATCGTCTTTTAAGGACAATTGAGCAATACGTTTTTTTATTAAATGTAATGCCAACAAAAAGCTCTTGAAATGGAACTCACCCATACTAAATATATATATTACTTTTGGAGGTCGAATATAAAAGAAACCTGAAATTATTTTATTGATAGTTACATAGAAAGCCTGAGGAAGTTAAAACCAATCCGATATCTTAATGTGGTATGTTCGAATTCACGAAGACGTTTAAGACCCCTTAAAGTCTCTTGGGGGTTGAATATCGAAAAATTTTGAAATCAGTTGCTGGACGCTTACCATAAAAAGCCCGACGAAGTAAAACCAGTTTGCGATCACATCAAAGATTTGTGGATACATTGCGCGAACTTAAGGGTTGAATATTCAAAAATCCTGAAATTAATTTATGGACGATTTTTTTAAAAAATAGTCCGAGGAAAAATAATACAATATCTTGTCATATAATGTAAGATGCGGTATGAACTGTTCAGAAGATATGGATTTGATAATGTCTCGATTCCAGCTTTCGAGCGTTTCGGACACATTGCTTGGCTTGCTTGGCACTTTCCGACCCCTCCATCGAAGTCAAGAATTTTCTTTACAATTTGCTCATAGATAGTAGATTTATATAGATTCCAAGTTTCTATTTTCTAGGGGTTTCGAGGCATGAAAACATCTAAAATGCTTCCTATCACACTTTCCCAGCAAAACCACTTAAAGGCACCAACCAAATCTACCAAAAAAAAATTTATTTAGTTTAACCGCTTAAAAAATGTCGTTTATTCAAACCTTTAGCGCTTTGACTGCCAAAACCTTTGTCAAAAACGTTGACAATGCTACTTAAAGTGGTCAAAATTTTCATTCAATGCAAAGATGTTTCCCGAAAACTTTTCGGAGGAATCGGTTGAATTCTTTACAACGATTTATTGCTAATTTATTACAAATTAAAAAAATATAATACGTAAATTACCTCCAAAATATGTAAGATAAAATGCTGGCCATTTCAAGAAGAACCGAACGCTTGCCTTACCTTTCCGTTACCAATACTTTTGTACAATTGATGAATTAGTTAACACAATTCTTACTTTTAAGTATTTAATTAAAACTAAAAATTAAAATAAAATTTTTTCAGAAAATGATATCCGAATACTCTTTGAAAAAATCATAGCTCCTTTAAATTTTGTCATATTGGATTCTAAAGGGAAGGAACGAATTGGAAAAAAAACGAGCTGGATCCATTTTCGAAACAATATCGGTTTCATCCTTTATCCTTGAAAAAATTAAAAATTAAATTTTTAATTTAGTCTTATTGTTTTTTATTTTCTTTATAATATTTTTTAAAATACATCGAAAAAATCTACCAACAGTCTGGGCGCAACTTTATTATTTTTCCGGCAGAAGGTCGGAGCGCGTTCTATTATGAGATACGGTGTAGGTTACTGTTTAACTGAAAACCTAACAAAAAGTTTGGGAAGTGGTTACAACAGGGTCGTGCTAGAATACTTATGCCGCTGCCACAAATAACATATGAATTGGATACGGTCTCGGGGTTGAAAAAGGAAAAAATAGGTGATTATTAAACAAGCCCGTGGAAGTGAAAAAATATTCAATATCTGATCAACCCTGAGAGATACGGCAGAATTCATGAACAAGTACACAATCAGCCCCTTAGGGGTCGAATTTGAGAAAATTTTGAAAACTTTTTCTAGGTATTCATATGAAGAATCCATAGAATAAAAACGAATTCAATATTTTGGAAAACCTAGTAGATATGACGAAAATCGTGAAAATATATGCATTTTATTTTCACTGATAATTTTTTTGACCCCCTTCCAAACGCCAATAGATATTCGAGTTTTGTTTCATCAACTACATACTTCTTTAGTTGATTTACATATACTCACCGAGTTTTAACTTTCTAGCATAAGCCGTTCTATACTTAGGAAAAACAGCTCCACCCCCTTCCATACAACCAATTGGTTGAAATATGAAACTTAATTTTTTTGACAAATTCTTAACCCCTCCCCTTAAAAATGTTTAGCTTGAGCAATCTTTGTTCATCAAACTTTATACGCATATACCGAATTTAATTTTTTTAGAGCAATTGGCTCGTGAGGTATCGAAATCTGAAGTTTTTTACCCCTACCACTGTACGTCACTGCCTCGATCTCGGTTTTTTTGCGTTTCGGACGCATTATTTTTTCCCCCACTACTTCACAACGTCATCCATATCGGGAACTATGTAAATGGGTCTACTATTGCTGCTCTATATAAATTCCAACTTTCAGCTTCCTAGCATAAGCGATTGCTGAGATCTACATAGAAACCAAAATTGTACGCCTAAAACGCCTCCCCCACGTACCTCTCCCCACCCCACCCCTCAAAATGTGTGAACTTAAAGGGGTGTACCCACGCAAAAAATTCTAAACTAAATAGCTCAAAGGATTTGGGTGCTATGAACCTTGAAACAATTTTGCGTACACCGGTAGACGTACGGTGTACGGCGGACAAACGGACTGAATTTTTTTTGTTGCTTATTACGTGTCTACAGCCAAAAATGAATATTGTCTGATGTCTGGCTACTTATTCCATCAGTTTATAATCGAAATTTTCAGTGAAAAAATATTATTATTATTATTAGTCTTGAAACGTAAAAAAAAATTTAAGGGTAGCAAAATTTTTTTTATAAATCGATCACAATACTGTATTATGTTATATTAAAATAATCAAGTAAGAAAAACAATCTCCCTATACAGGAGAACCTTGCAGTAACCAATAAGAAAGACGTAGAAAATTCTGCACGACTCTAGACTTTTCGCGAATACTTTTACTCATATCAGATTGTTCTTAACATTTCCTGAACATTCCACACATATATGGTATACAAATACCACACAATACAATATTCGGAAAGCTCTCGACTCAGCACATGCAGTTTAAAAGCATGGCAAAGTTTGCAACCAAGGACAGTTTTCACTACGTTGAAGCAAGACGACAATGAGTTTCTACGCGGAAGTATTTGTAAAGAGCAATTGAGCATTGACCAAGTTGTATATAAGATTCAACAGCGTTGCCAGTAAAACAAAGAAAAAAAAACGTGGTTGCAGACTTATACCACACAAGGGGTCATACATCAACCATAAAAAATATAATAACATTTCCGTAGTAGCGGTTCTTTTACAAACAATATAAAAACGCGCAAAAATTCTACTGATGGTGACATCCTGTCTGTTAGCAACAAGTTATTCGTGTCTAATGTCTGGTTTGATTAGAAACACGTACGAGTACTAAGCGTGTGCCACTAAACCGAAAACGTTGTTGTTCTTAATCTGTCGCGACGAAAAAAAAATTATCAACAAGAAGTGCGAAAATGTATTACACTTTTTTGTCGAGCATATTTTTGCCATTTATACAAACGGATGTCACACTTTTCCTACCGACAGTAAAAATCAAATCAGACAATTACCCAGCAAAACAGCAAAAAAAAAGATTAGATTAATCATAGCCCCCGAAGAAGTAAACAACTATATACCTGGTCAAGGTGAGAGTCTATTGAAAACGATGCCTTAGTGGGTTTTCCCGGGTTGGAAAATCACACGTATTCTTCCAAGGCCGTTGAAATGGGTAAATTGGGGACGGTTTATCGTGTCTATCGCGGGGGAAAACACATATGAAAACCCCAAACCTTATTTTCGAACGTACGAGTAGGTGGCTCCGGTATAAACTTCCGTATGAAAATTACATTGTAATCGGAATCTCATCAATTAGACACCTTAATGCATTTTTTTTGTTCCGCGTGTGTTTTCCGAAACACCTTGGACAGGTTGCCTTATCATCGATCAACCGTTCTCTTCGTCTTAACTCCTATCGCCAGTTTACGCATACGTCTTTTAGGTAGATAGCTTCTAATAACCGATAGAATTTATCACACACGTTATGACACTCCATTCGAACAGTTTATTATCCCCTTCAGTTCCAATATCGGATCTATGAATATATCGAGGTTTTTTCTAGTCACTTGTATGAATTAATGATTTTGATAAGCTGCCGTAATGTTAAACGGATTGGTGTGTTCCTTGTGTGGAGACCGAACTTACAGCGTTTCGTGACAAATTTAAGATTTTCTTGGAAAAAATTTGAATCAAAGAAAGAAAATCTGCCAATCTGCGAATGGCGAAGCTTGAAAGTAAATAAAAAAAAATCGGGGAGGGAAGTAGAGCAAACCATCTACAAACAAGCTCAGGATTGGATTTCTCAAGAAAGATGAGAGCTCGACCAAGATATACTTGGAGACGACAAGTCTAGAACGATATACCTTGAGAGGTCCTGGCAACAGGTGAATGCCGACTCTCAAAATAACGTCTCGTAGGGCATCACAGGTGCTACCCTATAATCCAAAAATAACTCGAGTCGGTGGAGCAGGAAAGTGGATGGGATAAGAATTCTTCTAAAAAATCTCAAGACCAATAGGTATAAGATATCTATCTATCTATGCTTAAAAAGAAATAGGCCTAATAGACCACTAGCAGAAAAAAAAGTGTTGTGTGCGAGGGTGGGGAGGGTGAAATGATAAATTTTCCGATTTTTATTATGCTTAGGTGATCATTTGCAATTCGCGATACGTCGTGAACTAGGTAGTTCTTCTTTTAGTTCAATAGTCCGCGGCAGTACAGTGAAAGATCGTGTAGAAAAATGGCGTGAAGACCAGTTGCGGTTCCCGATCCGTCGCGAACTAGTTAATTGTTTTAGATCACTTTAGGTCCTCGGCAATCATGAAGGAGCGGTACTCACTGTCGACTACTTTCTTCATTTCAGTCTCAATGTGATGACCTAAAAAAATGACCTCAGTGTGAAAGTATACAGCATTCAAACGAACTACAAGCGGAACTCACTGCAAACTACTTCCTTCATTGCACTTGGAACTATGGAACCATACGCCAATGCATGAATATAAATGAATTTCCTGCAAACTAGTTTTTTCATTTCACTTATGGGCACGCTCTTCGGAAATAGTTCGTTTGTGAGCTATATAAGCCAAATTTGTTATATCTCAAGAACCTATATCAAATAAATGTAACTCAACTAGAAAAGTAATTTTGATTAAAAAAAAATTCGAATAACCATTGGCGTTCTGAAGAGAGGCAAGATAAATTATCAGTTAAAATAGAATGCATATATTTCCAAGATTTTTGTTATCTACTACTTCTTCCTAATTTATTGAATTCGTTTCTATTCTACGGATTCTTCATTTATGAATACCTAGAAAGCGTATTCAAGATTTTTTGTAGTTCGACCCCTAAGGGGGTGTAAAGTAAGTAAAAAATCCATTGAATTTTATATCTTTTGAATAGTATAAGCAAATTTGCCTCACCTTTTCAAGTAAATTTACATTGGTATGTTGTAATAGTCAAATTGAATGTAATTTTCAATTTTCGGTCAGTAAATTTCAATTTACAATCGGTAAATTTCAACTTCGAGACCAGCAAAATCACTACATTTAAAAAAAAGGGTATAATTGACACTCTTCGAAATAAACTTATATTTAATAAAACCCTTACTTACCTACAGGTAGGAATCGAACCCGTGATAAAGTCTGATGTTTCTGCATAGGTTTGGCGCGCGTAGCCACTACCCTAGCGAAAGCATTTTATTTTGATTTCAGTAGAAACTACAATCGAACGAAGCGTCCAACTTCGTGATATCATTTATTACATGTTTTTCATTGTAAAAATCGATTAGATAAGTAGAATTACACGAAAAAGAACGTAGATTTTAATTCATATTTAAATATAGTCAATTTTATACGAAATGTTGCGCAATTTTCTGACCATTTTCATGTGATTTGTACGGATCAGTTGAAAAGAAAAGTACATGAATAATTTACCAGTAGTCCAGTAATTTTGTGAAAAAGTGATTTAATGTGTATTTTTACTTGTAAAATTAAATATACTGGACAAATTACATTACATTATTTTTAAAAACAGTGTAGCTACTTTCGTCACAAACCGAAGGTTTGTTGAAAAAAATGTTGTTCTGTAATTTTATTTAAATTATATTATGATGGTTTTTACATTGTTCATTTTCGCATAAACTACACTTTTATATTTTGATTTCGGTAATTTATCGCTTCCGGTACTACGAAACTACCCATATGAAATCTTCAAATAACTTACGATCAAAACTCAAGGTTGCTCCATAAAATTTACAAATTAAGGGCACTTAAAATTTCTGACGTCTGTCGAAAACTTTATGATTGAAATATCAACAAAAATTTCATGTCTTATTTTACCGGGAAAAAAGCATTTTTATAGCGACCTACAAGTACGTCGTACATAATAATTAGGGATTTCATCTCGCCGAAAATAGCAAAACGGTGACCATGGCGCCATAATAATTACTTCTAAGTAGTCCTAGTTAAATAAGTACTTACCGTATGTAACTAGCTACTTACCTGTATACACACGTCATGCCGTTAATAAGTTTCGTTTTTCTTGACGACTCTTTAAAAGCCTCACATCACGCCAATCCTATTAAATCGAAAATACAAGTACATGTACTTGGGGGTTTTTGTTTTTAATGCGAAACTCTCCTTTTAAAACCGTTTTCTTATCAACGTACGAAATCTTTGGAAAAAAAAGCTTTAAAACTTCTTAATGTCGATAATTAAATTAATTTTAATGTTTGCACTTCGGATTTCAACGAAAAGAATTATTGGGTCTTGTATGGTAGCTAATTATGCACGGTCAATGAGTTAACATGCTTTTAAAATAGAATTTCTTGTTTAATTTAAATGGAATTATTATTACACACGTTTATTGAAAGATTAATTAAAATGGAGAATTTTCCAAAAAATTAAATTAAAAACCAGTAAAACTATTCAATTTCGGTAGTTAGACTATGAAAATGTGAACATTGATCAAGGTGAACAAGAATTATTTTTATTGAGAACACACTTGGGGATCTTTTCTCGAAATTGAAAATAAAATATGCGCAGTAATTTACTTATGAAAACATTGAGTGTATAAAATTTGTAGGTACTTACTATTTACGATGAATTTTTCAGGACGCAAGAATAACACACATACGTTTTTGTGCCACTGTAATTAGAAATTATAGACAGTAATTAAAAATCCAGGAAGAATAAATCTTGGAGTTTTGTTCAGAAATTATTAATTAATGATAAGTTTGTCAAAGCTGTTAGAATTCCAAAAAAAAAATAGTATTTCTCTCTACAAGAAATTAATTTCAATTAAAATAAAAAAAATCTGCAGACAGTCTGGGCGCAACTTTATTAATTTTTCGGCAGAAGTTCGGAATGCGTTCAATTCGGGGATGCGGTGTATGTTATCATGTGACAGAAAACCTAACAAAAAGTTCGGGAAGCTGAGTGTAACATATGAATTATATAATTGGGTCATATTCCGGGATGCGGTCTAGAGGTTGAAAAATAAAAAACTTAAAAATAGGTGATTATTAAACAAGCCCGTGTAAGTGAAAAGATATTCGATCTCTGATCAGACCTGAGAGATATGGTGGAATTCATGAAAAGTATACAACCACTTTACACCCTCTTAGGGGTCGAATTTCAAAAAATCTTGAAAACACTTTCTAGGTATTTATATGAAGAATCCGTAGAATAAAAATGAATTCTATATTTGGAAAGACCTAGTAGATATGACGAAAATCGTGAAAATATATGCATTTTATATTTACTGATCATTTTTTTTGCCCCCCCCCCCCCTTCTGAACGCCAATGAATATTCAAATTTTTTTTTATCAGAATTACTTTTCTAGTTGATTTACATATACGTAGCGAGTTTCAACTTCCAAGCAAAAGCCGTTCTAAAATTAGGAAAAATACCTCCCACCCCCGTACCATATTTCCCCTAAAAAAAATTATTTTTCCAACATGCCACTACTATAGGCCTATCTAATTTCCAAGTTTCAGCCCTCTATTATTATAGGTTCTTTAGTTATAAACATCGGAACTTTTTCTTTCTCACCCTTTCCCACCCTTACCCTCTACACCCACACCCCCAAAAACTAGAGCTACTAGAGCTATATCGGGCTTACTTCTGGTAAAAATTTGAAGCATCTATTTTACACTGTTATTGAGATATGAAAAGTGATATTTTTGAAAAATTCTTATCCCCCCCACTGCTTTGCTCTCCTGCCCCCTTCAAAGATTTTACTTTGAGCAATCTTTATTTATCAATCTTTATACCCAAACCGAATTTTGCTTTTCTGGTGCAATTGGTTTCTGAGATATCGTAATGTTAAGTATTTCAACCCCCACTTCCGTACGCCACCACCCCCACCAAAAAATTTTGTTTCAATCTACTCTCCTAGTGTAACTACAGATATTCGTTAAGTTTTAATTGCTTGCCATTAACGGTTTAAGAGATATGGATTTTAGAATGTGTCGATCTCGGCATTTTTGCGTTTCGAACGCATTATTTTCCCCTCCACTCCCACACCCCTTCACCCATTGCAGCATTTTTTTTGCAGATGGGTCCACTATCAAAGCTCTATAGAAATTCCAAGTTTCAGTTTCCTACCATAAGTGGTTGCTGAGATCTAGAAACCAAAATTTTTCGTCTAAAACGCTTCCCCCACCTTCCCCCTCACACCATCACCCCTCAAAATTTCACTTCTAGGGGTCCACCATGTCTATTCAGAAAAAAAAATTCAATTTAATAGCTCATAGGGTTTGGCAACTATAATTCCTCAAATGAGTTTGCGTACGGCGGACGGCGCACAGACGGATGAAATTTTTTTTTGATTTTTTGGCGTTTATTAGCCATAAAACGTCTAAACAAAAATTTTCAGGGCAGCAAATTTTTTTTTTAAAAAATCGATAACAATACTTTATTATTAAAACAATAAAGTAAAATTGAAGGTTTAAAGATAGATAGCAACAAATTGGATGATTCTCCATACGAAATACTAACTTTCGATATAAATTGCAGTTGGCGATTGAAAAATGAGACTGAAGAGTCAATAGTATAGAGCGCATTATCATATTGTTGCAAACGAGAGACAATTCGGTTGAAATCAATAGAAATAACAAAAATCTATTATTTGCATTCAATAGGGTCATAGTACGATTACAAGACTACGATTACTCTTAAAAATTCTGCTCGACTTTAAGTAACTTGATCACTGCACATCCAAATCGCTTTACAAAAACTGCCGCGTCTTGTGACGTTTCGCTTTGTCTCGTATGCAAGCTCTGAGACACTTATATTCTGTATGTGTTGAGTCGAAAGCTTTCCCGAACTTTTGGCGGTGTAAGAAACTTGGCAGAACTATCTTCTGCATGCGAGAAGAGTCGAGAGGTTTTCACACTGTTGTGGATGTTGGAAACTATTTAAAGGTTGTTGTTTTCTCATTTATGAATGATGTCATTCATAATTGAGTACCCTGACAACCCGGTGTACGGATGTAATAATATCATATTTAAAAGTGACTACTGGAAGAGTAAGACAAATGGTCCCGCTTTTAACCTGGTATCTGGAAGTTTAAAGGATTAAAAAATACACAATTTTAGATTACTATTCTAAACGCGTTCTGAAGTTGTTCTGCAAAAGATAATATTACGCGTTTTAATTTTTTTAATATGAGCTATTTTAAGCAGCTCCAACTCTGTTTATACTTTAGACTTAAATTTGTATTAAATTTTAGCTTCGTAGCAAAGACGTGTTTTTAATGACTTTAGGATAGGACCTAACTAAAATAAGTGAAGGATTTGCCTGTTTACGCCCAATAAATTCATTCGATTTTATTCGTAGATATCAAAAATTCATCTGTGCCAAATTGCATTCTTGTATCCTTCTGTAATTATCAGCTAACATTTGCAAAGATATTTTTTCAAGGACTTTCCGATGGAAGCTACTTGAAAGAGTTAAAGGAATGGGCCTTTTAATGATTGAATATAAAATTTAAATCTTCTATACATGTTCTTGACGTATCGTATTGTTGCGAGCTAGGGGTTCGCTGGGATTTCAAATAAAAACATAATTCGTTTAAAATCAAATGAAGTAATAGTTTATTAATCGCATAATTTTCGCACTATATGGCAATACCACACGCTTTTATATTGCACTTGACTTGCTCACATGTTATCGATCGCTTTCCACCAACACGGTCGCGTACTAGTTGACTGTCCCAATACACTTAATAAATATTATTATGTCCATCGCTGAAAGCTTCGCCTACTCTTATACTAGTTCGCTGTAGTCTAGACTGTACTGAATGTTCGCTCGGTGATGTGTGCGGATGGTTCTGGAAAGCCTTAGAGCATTCGATTTTAACCGTCTACGCTGTTCTAGGACATGCGAGAACATTCAATTAGAAAGTAGGTACAATCGAGTTGCTCCACCCCCTTACACTCTTCAACTAGGTTTCTGGTTGGGTTACTTTGCAGCTTGGTATTCGGTTATTGCTATTTCCATTATGCGAAATGCTTGAGTTGCGCGGTTTCCAGGCTTACATGCAACAGTATGTGTTTACACAAATAGACGGACATCAAGTAGATTGTGAATTTGTGGCGAAAATAATATTGCCATTTCTGCGAGTCTCTTTTTAATACGAAATAATCTTTCGAGTTAGATACCATATCTTACAGATTTATGTCTGCTAGTGAATCATGCTATGCGTATAAATGCTGAGGAGAATAGATATCACCCACACTTAGTGACAATGTCAGGCGGTTGCAAGGATGCGACTGAGGTGGCTGGGCAGTTTCTCTTTGACAATTTACAGGACCTGTGGATAATAGGGCATGAAAAGATGCTCAACCTTTTTATGGATCTGGGTTCTTTTACGGGATGTTTAGAGTAACCGACGAGGCTCTGAAAGGATAATCTGCAGATTATCCAAATATTAATATAGCGTTGTTGCAACAACATTTTCGATTTGACTATGATGCAACAATTTTGTCAAATTACTTTAACTTGTTCTCTGGTACCGTCTTTGATCTCGTCTTCGATATTTTTTGCAATTTTGTTTTGAGAATGGAGCAATAAAGGAAATTTCTTAATGTAGAGATCACAAGCCACCGAAATAAATACCGTCGACCTACTAAACAAATGAACAATTGATTTCAATACGCGATCCTCACGTTATTAAAAACTCAAATCCAATTTCAAAATCGATATCAAGAGGTGAAAATTGCAATCATCTCGTGCATACATCGTCGATCAGCTCTCTTTATAACAATAAAGCGTGATCTTGCCGCCGAGGATCAACAAAACACAAACACGCAAAATAGAGGTAACGTTATTATTAATAATGTCGAGATTTCAACGCATGTCTTGAAAGACATCCATCGCGGAATTTAATTAAAGATCCCAAGATCGTAACCACAAGTGATATTCCGCGACAATGCGTACTCATATCAAAAACGTGCCGGTATTCTCGTACATTACAAGCGAAACCGTTTACTTTTCAATTGTTCATATATAGTCGAAACCACAAAGTTCAAATGGCGCGAAATTCAAAAACCTACACAACATTGTTGATCAGTTTTTTCCCCGTGAAACCTGTAGTCGGGACAGGACTTCTATAGCCGCGGAATTTACTCTTAATAATAGGGACAATCGCATTCGATCTTCGATCAATTGATCCCGATGGGGGCTACCTATCGCAAGAACATTATTTATTACACATTCCTGGCGCATGGTTTTATTTAAGTAAAATGCTATTTTCAGGTTATAGTTTTATTGACCCTCTGCGATGGCCAATTGAAACGCATAGAAGCGAGCCGCACTACAAGTACTCCTTGGCTTGTTTTCTATTACACACTCGGACGTACTGTACGTATGTTTGTAAAAACTCTTATGAAAACCTCTCGAATCCGACTGAAGATTTTGGCTTCGAGAAGTTTTCGGTGGTGGGCACTGGGCACTTCTGTCGTTACGTTGTATTAGTCCCAGTACCAGACAAATATTGAACTTGCATTCCTCACAAATCGAAGAAATAAAATCAAATTTATCTACGTAACGAAAAAAAAAAACAGAAGAAAAAATTAATATAAATTCCTCAAAATCTTTACGGAGGCATAGAAGATTATCGGCATCATCACAATCATCATCATACGGATATCGCTGACCTTGAACTTCTGAGATTTTCCTGATTCGAGTGAATTTTTGTTGATCTACTACTTGAACTGAGACAGAAATCTTCATAAATGTTGGGGACGTAATTGAACAGAAGCGCTCTAGCGGAAAAAAGTGCTTACACAACGGATTTCGGTTTATAGGTAGACAAGGTTTTATTCCGGATTTTCAGACTTTATCGCTTTTTGACGACGAGGAGTTTTCAAATGCGGTGACCTTAAAAACAAAATCAAGGGTTGTTACGTACATATGGTATAAGATGGAAAATTTCATACAGTTTACGTATATCAGTCCCATACATTGAACAGAATGGGAGATATCAAAAAAATTGTATATGACAATAAAATAGAAATGTTTTTCACGTCTTTGAAATGAAATTACCTAAATTTCTGGTACTACAACAATACAGCCAATGGGTTTGCAGTGTGATTTTGCACCGCAGTGTAGATACATACCAAAACAGTCCAAATATTTCACTCGAAGATGTCTAATTCGTTTTCGTCCAATAGATACATAGATAAATAGCTTCTCCGACGAAATGAGAGCCAAAAAGCAAGGATTGGTAGAAAAGTGTTGGCCTGTTAAGAAAAATAGAATTTACTCGAGATTAAAAAAAATACAAGAAATTTTAGTTAAAAAAAACCGTCACAATGGACAGTGTGTTATCATATGATATTGTAAGGTACATACGTAACGTAACGTAACGTACGAATATCGTCCTGGTTGTTCTTCAGGTTGTCAGTCGCATTGTAGTAACCTATACCGAAGTTTAGCAAATAACGCGTTCCGGACTTCTACCCAAAAAATAATAAAGTGTTTTATTTAGTTATTTAGGTTTTTTCCAATGGACGATTCAATGTCACTAAAAGCAAATTCCAGCTCATTAAACCTAAAAGATTTGACGGAATTCGTGAAAACTTGAACAATACGCTACACCCACAGCGGGTTTAATATCGAAAAATGCTTAAATCAGTTTTTGCCCGTTTATTTTTAAGGCCTTTTAAAGTGAAAGAGAATTCGATATCTCAATAGACCTAAGAAATATATCGGAATTCGTGAAAATGTTCACAACTATAATACTTTACAGTTTACACCCACTTAGGGGTTGAATATCGAAAAATTTGGAAAAATGTTTCTAGGTGCTTTTAAGAGGTTTAACAATAACTCATTCTGAAGTTAAATCAAAATTAAAAATCTGCCAAAGTTCTGGGCGAATCTTTATTATTTTTCGGGTCAAAGTTCGGGAGCAGTCAAAGTTGGAGTATATCATCAGTTGTTTCGAGATTATGACTTGTTCTTAAAATGAAAATATTTAAAATATTACAGAAATAACCAATTTCATATCTCATCAGAATTAAGGGATGGAAAAAACTGTGAAAACATATGCAAACCCTTAGATGTTTAATATCGAAAAATTTTGAAATGGATTTGTAGGCGATTATATAAAAAGTCTGTGGAAGTGATAAGTGCTATAATATCTCACCAATCCTACGATATATGGTGTGCTGAAGGTTTGAAATGTACACCACCCCATTACAACCGTTAGGATTGAATATCTAAACATACTGAAATTATCTTTTTGTTGCTAGTACGAACTAGAAGTGGAACAAAATTTCCCATACAAATTTTTCGTTCGAGTGAAAATAGGTAGTGAATTTTATATGTGA
Source organism: Beris chalybata (assembly GCA_949128065.1). Taxonomy (NCBI): domain Eukaryota; kingdom Metazoa; phylum Arthropoda; class Insecta; order Diptera; family Stratiomyidae; genus Beris; species Beris chalybata. Next base: position 16,293,310 of record OX421897.1, read on the forward strand.
TTTGACAGAAAATTTCGTTCTCGCTTCTAGTTAGTACTAGGCTTTATATAGGAAATCTTAGGAAGTAAAAATGAATTCGATATATCCTCAGCCCTAAGCAATATGTAGGAATCTGTGTAAATATATGTATGCATCCTTCTTAAACCCACTTGAGGGTTGAATGTCCAAAAATCCGGAAAGGAGTTAATAGATAAATATGAAGAAAGCACGAGAAAGTAAAAACTAATTCAATATATTATCACTTCTAAAAGAAATTACGGAATTCGTGAAAAGGTGTTCAACCCTTTTACATCCTCTCAGGGCCTGTAAGAAAGAAAAAAATGAAAAACAAGTTTTAGGCGATTATTAACCAAGCCCGTGAAAGTGAAGAGATATTCGATATTTTATCAGACCTGGGCGATATGACAGAATTACGCTATGCATACAATCTCCTTGCATCCCGTTACGGGTAGAATTTCAAAAAATCCTGAAAACTTTCTGGGCATTTATATGAAAATGCTGGAAACTTTCTGGGTATTTACATGAAAATGCTGGGAAATAAGAATGAATTCAATATTTTGGAAGACCTAAAAAATAACGTGTGACGAAAATCGTCAAAATATATGCATTCTATTTTCACTGATCATTATACTCTAGATGAAATCCTATAGAGTATTATAAGTTTAATCCAGCCCGAAAAGTTTGTAACGCATAGAACCGAGCCTCGGACGGAAAAAAGTTATATAATATTTTATGTTTATTTGAGGCCAAAACCCCCAAATCCGTTTGCTGTCCGTCCGTCCGTCTGTCCGTCTGTCCGTCTGTCCGTCTGTCCGTCTGTCCGTCTGTCCGTCTGTCCGTCTGTCCGTCTGTCCGTCTGTCCGTCTGTCCGTCTGTCCGTCTGTCCGTCTGTCCGTCTGTCCGTCTGTCCGTCTGTCCGTCTGTCCGTCTGTCCGTCTGTCCGTCTGTCCGTCTGTCCGTCTGTCCGTCTGTCCGTCTGTCCGTCTGTCCGTCTGTCCGTCTGTTTGTCTGTCCGTCTGTCCGTCTGTCCGTCTATCCGTCTGTCCGTCTGTCCGTCTGTCCGTCTGTCCGTCTGTCCGTCTGTCCGTCTGTCCGTCTGTCCGTCTGTCCGTCTGTCCGTCTGTCCGTCTGTCCGTCTGTCCGTCTGTCCGTCTGTCCGTCTGTCCGTCTGTCCGTTCGTCTGTCCGTCCGTCCGTTTGCACGATAACTCAAGAACGCGTTGACCTAGGAAGTTGAAATTTTGTCACAACTTGTAAAATAGAAAAAGTAAGGCTAAGTTCGTAAATACAAGAGTCCTTGAAACACGTTTTCACAATTATTGCTCGAATGCTTTAAGTTAGGAACTTGCAATTTTATATACTTAAAGTTTACCGTGTTCGAAGCGAAAGTTCAGAATAAGATACAAATCGAATGAGTCCTTCGTGTAGCAGCTTAGAGAAGTCCTTTAAAAATGTATGCAAGTAATAGAATCCACTATAGCTCCAGTACGAGTTAAAGCAGGTATCCAAAATTTTACAGGAATTAGTTTTATATCAAAAGCAAGACTGGGTTCATTAGTTGGCGCCATCCGTTGACTCCTTCGCGTAGCTGTCATACAAAAGTCCTTAAGACACGTCTTCACCAATATTGAACGATAACTTTAAAACGCTTTACGTTACGAATTTGAAATTTTGTATACGTTGATTTTATAATAGTCGCAGCTAAAACTATTGATATGAAAAATATCCCATAAGTCCTTCATGTAGTCGCCATACAAAAATTCTGTAAAATTTCCTAACTTAATTTATGGAACTCACTATAAATCAAGAAATCCAGTAGCCACTATAAACTAGTTTCTACCTGTAAGTAAAAAGTCATGTAATAAATGTTTGTGCACTCCTCATTCTTTTGATATATTTTCAACTAAAATATAAATAGGAGTTCAGTATTTCATCTAGAGTATCATACGATTGGCTTGGAGCCGATCGTGACTGCGTTATGTTTTTGTTTTTTTGACCCCCTTCCAAACGCAAATAGATATTGGAAAATATTTGTTGTTGACTGACTTTAACCATGAAACGTAATCAAAAATATTTAAGGGTCGTACATTTTTTTTTCTTAAATCGATCAGGATATTATTTTATTGAAATAATAAAGTAAAACAAGTAGATAATGGAGTCCATGAAATTCTCATTAAAAAATGTTATTTGGTCCATGGCCATTAAGTATAGGAAGAATATCCCTCAAATCCCTCAAATCCCTCAATTTCGACAATTTTTTTTTCGATATTTTTTTTGTTGATCTTCAGAAGGAAAACGTTTTTGATAGCTCGACATGTTTACTCCACCTCATACCTCCAATATAAATCTGAGCCTTTTTTTTTGCAATGACTCTAGGAGCATATCTACATATATTTACTTACTAAGTTTCAACTATCTAGCATAAGCAGTTCCTGAGATATAAGAACTGACCCTGTTTCTTGCTACTCCAATTAACAATTTCATTTTTCTAGAATACGTCTATTGCGGCTCTACATTTTCGTAAGCATTTACATAGCTTCAGAAGTAAAAATCACAGTTCTTTTCTTTTCACCCGTTCTCACTATCACCAGTTCTGCAAGTCCAGTACTGCAAAATACTTCCAGAAAATTTTAATGGACCAATGTATTTTTAGTAGGTAGTTGATTCATTTGTGAAATTAGCACTGAAGTTGGTTTAAGATTTAGGAATCTGGTACTTCACCTACGAACTTTGCATGAATATTTTTATGTTATATATCGATGTGCGTAATTCAATTAGAACGTAGAGGTCTCCTTACGTGTAGCACCTGCCGCTCATAATATTGGTAAACTTTAATTAAAGTGGCATTTTCGAAATTCATTAACACCAAACCGCGCGGCGACGTTTAGTAACTTTATGCTGTGCGGTCTATCAGTTAATTGATGAAAATTTAGCGAAAATTGGCACCTTCGATTTATTAAATATTCACCGGCCGAACTCCTAGTTCGGATCGGAAAATTCCTATATGTGCCCATCGATGTGATCAACAAACCGTAGGCCTAACAATTTATCCTACACACTACAATTGATATCAGGTGTTAGTTTTACAGGTAAATATTGATCATAAGACGATCTCGGGATTTCGCCTTGTCTCTAGTCTCGGACAGAACAGCTACAGGTAAGGTGTTGTAGGTATACGAGATTTATAATCGCGAAAAATGTAAACATCGAGCACACGGCAAAACTTGTGAATTAAAATCCGAAAATTTATACAAAAATTCCTTGGATGAGATTCGCACGAAAAGTAACACGTTGCTTGGAAGCCTCCATTCTTTTCGCGCACTATCTTGAATCTAAGGTAGAGATACCTCGATATGTTGTCTATTTTGGTGGTGGGTATGTGATAGATTGGCCGGAGAAACTACAAAGGTGAATCGAAAGGACGGTGTCGGTGGCAATTGAAAATCAAGAAAAGTCAATATTTACGCTAGATGACCGTATGAATTTAGCGATATTATTGCAGCGTTACAGGGGGTGTACGGCGGCGTATAGAACTTTAGAACAAACTGCGTTGGAAAGGCATTTTGTTGTTATTTGTCGAGTATCTCAGAATGAAATTGCTGGCGCACTATCTTACTCATTACCCCTCTATTGTAGCCATATGAGTATTCATAGGTTTTTTTTCGCCTTTGATATTTGCACATACAGTCCGTTACGATGCATCGCTAATCGCAATATTGTGTCTTTCAATTGGCAGTCTTCGTCTTAGCGCATACGTTCGACGTATAAAACGCGATATTCCGAAGGTCCAGTGTGCATCTTTCGAGTGGGCAATTTCTGTGTCAAATGTGCAACGCCATCATCACACGGGTAACGCATGTGCTCTATGTACCTTAGTCATCTTAATTGTTTTTTCCTTCTATTAGTAAGTTTTAGTATTTACCTTTAAAATTTTGTTTACAGCCGGTCAAAAATCTTGACCCGAACCACATACCACGATCGTATGTGGTACTGTATGTTATGAGGTATTTCTAGGAATTCCCAATTATTTTTCCACACGATAGCGTGCGCCTTCGTATACGTGGAGTATGTTTGAGTTTTGGATTTTTGTTCAAATTTTGTAGGTACGACAGATTTGCATAAGCTACTTCAGAAAAAGTACACATGTGAATTATTAAGAATTTCTACCGGAGTTCGGATAGTTATTTGAACTTGTGTTTTCAGAAACGACACAATATGAACGAAATAGGTTTGTTTAAAAAAAAATTGCGTCACAAAAAATTAATAAGATAAATTTTTGTTTTTAACTGGGGAAACTCCAAGTATTGGTGCTATTCGTATTAGTAAAGATAAACTTCCGTTTTCTATCAGAATGCGGTAAGTAAATTCTAAAATTCATGAAATGATTCACATAGGATTCCGAGTTCGATACGGAATCAGTTCCAAATCATTTAATATTCAAATAAAAATTGTTTCGCCACCATAAAAGATTCTTGTATCTTAATTGTGATAAACCAAATGTATAAATAAATAAACTAAAATAAATAAATAAACTAAAATAAAATCACTTAGTGAATTTACTATAATAAAATTATAAATGGTGTATTATCTTCAGTGAAAATGGTATGCGTTTATTTTCACGATTTTCATCATATCTCTTAGGTCTTCTTAAATATTAAGTTGATTTTTATTCTACGAACATCTCACCTAGTTGCCTAGAAAGTATTTTCAGGTTTTTTTAAATTCGACCCCTAAGGGTGTGAAGAAAGTTCAATGAAAATGGGATAGATATATTCTCACGGTTATCGTCATATCTCTTAGGTCTTTTTAATTATGGAATTGATTTTTATTCTACGAATTTTTCACATAATTTACTAGCAAGCACTTTCTGGATTTTTTTAAATTCGACCCCTAAAGAAGTTGAATACATTTTTACGAGTTTGGTGATAATGGTAAGCAAATATTTTCACGGTTTTCGTCATATCTCTTAGGTCTACTTGGATATTGAATTTAATTTTATTCCACAAATTTGTCTTCCTAGTTGCCTAAAGAGAGTTTTCAGGATTTTTTCGATATTAGACCCAAAAAGGGGAGTATCGAGGTTGACTACATTTTCACGAGTTCAGTGAAAATAGTATGCATATATTTTCACGATTTTCGTCATATCTCTTAAGTCTTCTCAAATCTTGTAATAATTTTTATTCTACGAATTTATCACATAATTGCCTAGAAAGAGTTTTGCATGTTTTTTTTTCAAATTTGACATCTAAGGGGGTAAAGAAATTTCAATGAAAATGGGATAGATATATTCTCACGATTTTCGTCATATCTCTTAGGCCTTCTTAAATATGGAATTAATTTTTATTCCACGAATTTTCCACATAACTGCATAAAGAGTTTTATCAGGATTTTTTTAATTCGACCTCGCAGAGGTGTAATGACGTTGAATACATTTTCACGAATTCAGCCACATCCTTCAGCCCTGAATATTTACTACCACGGAGTTGTTTAATAATTGCCTAAAACTCGTTTTCAGCATTTTTTCTTTTCAACTCCTTAGAGGCTATAAAAGGGTTGAACTCGTTTTCACAAATTCCGTCAAAACTCTTAGGTGCGATAAGACTTCAAATTTGTTTTTACTTGCTCGGCCTTTCTTTATAAAACACCTTTCAGAATATGTGGATTTCCAACCCCCAAGTGAGTAAAAAAAGGGAAATTTCACAATTTTCACTATATCTACATAGGTTTGATGAGATATCAAATTGACTTTAGCTATCGCCTTCTATCGCTTAGTAGGGATAATAAAGATAAATCAATTGAAATTTTATTCGAGATATATCGTAGTGATGAATAATGTGGGTACTGAGATATTGCAAGGATATCCCTTGTAAGATTATCAGTAAATATGATAATAATTAATATTGAACAAATAACTATATAATTTTTTTTAAATAATTAATAAATATTTAATTAAATAATTAAAATTTCTTACAATATTTACTACAATTATTCTTCTGACCTCATCCAAACGCATTGAAGTCAACGGTCTAAGTAAGTTGAAGATCTTATCATTTCGCCATACGCGCCACATAGTCCGACTAGGTAATAACAACAACCTGTAAGATTTCTAATTGGTTCGATAACAACATCTGAAATTTATTTCTTACTTTTCTTAAATTGCTTATACATTATGAATTATTTTCATTGGAAAAGCAAAGGTAAATGGCATATTTTCCACTTATTTTTTTCGCATCAAATCGAGTCTTACACATTTGTAAAGTTTGTGCGATTTACAGAAAATACATACGAATATGTGATGTAGGCATTTATCCCCGTACATTTTACATACGTTTCGGTGTATAAATGTAGTGTAATTTAGACTGGCTTCAAAAGACTTCTGTCGGCAATCAATTTGTGCAAATTCGTTGGTATTTAGGACAAATCGACGGGTGGTTAAAATCGCATTCATTAAAAAGTTGTTTTAATTCGATAATTGTATCGAATAGCATTTTATGCGACTGTAAGGAATGGAACACGCTCAACTAAAAAAAAAACAAATAGGGGAATTGTGTTTCGTAATGATGATTGATACCTGTATGTTAATTTTTATAATGGTACAAAAGAACATCATTGAGCTTGACAAAAATGGTACTCAAGATTAAGTAATTTGCTAATACATAGTGAAGCTAATGTTGGAGCCTCGCGGCATAAAGAAACTGGAATAGAATTAGAAAGAGCTAAGCTAGACAAACTTCTATCACTAGTAAAAATAATGAAGTAATTGTTATCAACTAGAAATTTCAAAAAAAATTGGTTCCCTGGAAGTTTTGTATTTCCGTATTTTGACATCTTTCAAATCTTGACAACTTCCGTAGAAGGCGGACTAACCGCTCCAAAAATAATCAGTCCTTTAAAAGTACTAATCACAATATGATTGATTAAATATTTATAGTTGCATATAAGAACCTGATAAATCCAAAGCCCTAAAAATACAGCAATTTCCTGCGACTCATTGTTTTAATTGAGTGGGCCTACTAAAAAAAACTTATATCCTTACTATGATCTATCGCAAGAAAAAAAATCTCATTCTCAACTACCCTCATTGGCGTACAAAAGGCGAACAAAAGAACTGATCAGAGAAAAAGGCGTGCATATTTTTTTAACAAATTTCGTCATATCTTTTAGGCCTTTTTAAGAATATTGATTTAATTTTACTTCCACGGATTCTTGACATAAATCCCTAGAAAGCGTTCTCATGTTTCAGGGTTTTCAGCTTTTTCAGCTTTTTCCCCAAGGATGTGTAAATAGGCTGTATACATTTTACATTTTATACAAATCAACCATTTCCCTCAGGCCTAATTAGATATCGAACAACTTTCTAGTTCCACAAGATTTTCATATAATCACCTAAAAACCATTTTCAGAACCTTTTTATTTCCAACCTCTAATAGGGTTAGAAAGAATGAAACTTATTTTCACGAATTCCTTCGTATCTCTTAGGACTGATGGGAGATCGAATTGGTTTGTACATCTTCGGACTTTCTTTATAATGATAGAAGTACTAATTTCAGGATTTTGTGATATTTAACACGCCAGTGGGTATAAGGATAGTGCATCCGTTTTCACAATTGACTGAGTGTCTCTTAGGTGTGATGAGCTATCAAATGAAATTCATGAGATATCGAAGACTACAAACCAATTTTTCTGATATTCAACCACCAAGACGGTGTAGAGGAGCAGCATATATTTGCACTAGTTTCAACACATTTCTTAGATCTTCTGAGAAATCAAATTGGTTTTTCGCTGACTAGCGATATGGAACAATACTTAGCAATTTAGCAATAAGATCATACACGAACTATTCAGTCTATGAACAACACGAGAGCAAACTTGACAAAAAAATATAAAACTTTAAATAGAACTTGGCAATATTTGAATTCCAAGCCATTATAACACGAAACTTGACAAATAAATCCAAAACTCAAAACAAAACTTGATAACTGAATTACCGAACGAGGACAATTGCTCGGAATTTTCCAAGCTAATGGAAATACAGCAACTATAGGGCGAGCAATACCAGCAATATGTGAAAATATTGCCAAAACTAGCACGATATTGCCCTGTATTGCTCCATTAATCGCTCCACTAGTTTTGGCAATAGTTGTCGGGGAATCAATTTTTTGGAAAATTCGGTCGAGTAAGACCATCTTTAGGTCTGATGTGGCAGCAGATTGAGTCATACTTGTATGGTGTGGGGGGGGGGGACTTTGAACTAAAATATCTTCCGAAACAATTATATTAGGTAGACATTATTTTATTTTTATATGCAGGATTGAAATGGAGTCTAATATACAAAATTTTTGAGAAGGGAGGCGGAGTACAAAAGTGAAGTGATTACAAAAAAAAAAAAATTGTTTTTATGTCTCAAGAACAGTACCACATATGATCTTAAAAAGGAGTTAGGTCCAGTAGAGTAAGTGGGTGTAAACTGATCGTGTACCAACATTTTCATGAAATCCGGTACATTTCTTAGGTCTAATAAGATCTCAAATTCACTTTCACTTTTAAAGTCTTTATATATAATCGGGGAAAACCCAATTGAAACATTTCTCAATATTTCAACCCCAATGGGAAGTAACGTTTTGTTCAAGTATTTATGAATTCCGACAAATCTTTTAGGTTTAATGAGATCAAATTAACTTTTACTTCTATGGCCTTAATAAGTACATGTTTAATAATGTAAGAATTAATTTCAAGGTTTGGCTATATTCAACCCTTAAGACGGTGTACAATAATTGTGTACGTTTCTACGAATTACCCCATATCACTTGGGCCTAATTCTGCTTTTAAGATGGAAAAAAAATAACTAGACAAAAATCGAGACACATCTAATCGGAATCAGACTAAATTCTAGTCATTGTCGCCATCGTTGACACTCGCAAATTACCTAAATATTTCAGTATTATAAACCACATACCTCAGATATCGAAATGAGTCTGAAGAGTCCGAAGATCAGTTTATAATCAGCTCGCATTCATCAATCTGCCAATGACTAACTCTAATCTACAACTTCAAAGAAATTGTTGTGCCAATTAATAAAATTCCAAAACTCAGAATTTATTGGGGAAATGATGAAAATTTTGCATTTCGTCGAAATGCTAATTCATTTCCGTCTATTCATGAAACATTGAGGAGAAAACACGTCTTCGATACCATTCCGATATTTTATAATCGATTGGAATAATTTGATTCAATCAAGAAAAATTCCGATAGCGTAAACTATTATAAGCCCAACGAAAGATATTGGCTGCTTAAAATTCTATAGAATTTCAACAATCGAATTGATAAGAAGTCATCTAGTGCTTATCAGGCGAATAGGAATTTGTTCGAACAACCTCCAAGAAAAGACATACCTGATACACTTACCTGTAGTATAGATTAGAATCGGATAGTATAACGCAATAGGCAATTGTATCTAGTATCTATACTATTCGTGTGGTATCTAAATCGTATACAGTGTGTAGTACGTACTCGCTTGGTGGCAACAGGACAAATTCTATTATACATACTACCTATATGATTCATTTTATCATCGATTGCACAAGAAACGTAACAACTTTCAATAGATTTCGGGAAACTTAGTCCAAAGTCTACTGAAGCGGTACTGAACCAGTACTGAATCAGATATCGTAGGATTCACGCCAAAAATTCCGACGCCAATTAGGGAAAACCGAATTCAAGATGGATCTGAAGAAAAGCTAAATCCATCGAGGGCCATTTTAAGAACAACTCTCGGAGCGGTTTAGGCGGACTGTTGAGACTTTTGACATGGAGTTGAATTGGATGCACTGAAGAGGAGCCGTGACGTGACACAAGTCGCTACGATAAAAAGGTCTTGTGACAACAGGTACACGTATTTTCTCTTGACAGGTTTAAGGATAGTGTCAAAGTGTAGCGCACTGATTGCAGTCACCAGTCACTTTTGATATTTTTATTATAACGATGAGTTGCGGTAAGTTGGTTAGGTACAATGAAAATTTATCGATTTACTCATCGGCGTGGTAGGTACGAGTACGAGTACTCGTACCTGATGGCATTTCGACATTTAAGCGCCACCGCTCGTTATCAGAACCTGTCACAAACTTCCTTTCCACAAAGTTTACATAGCTGACAATTTATACGTCTGACTGATGTAGGTTAAAAGCGCTTTTATTTATTGTTGATTATTCGAAATCGGATTCATAATCCGATCTTGATGGCAACTAGATTTATACCGTCACTTTATTCGGATAAGGTGAATTTGAAGGGAAATTTATCACGGATCAAAAAGAACATCGATTCATGCGACTTCCTTTTCGGATTCTATTGCCCGGCGACTTGGAGCACTTGGAGCGCCATAATTTATGTTTCATAAGTAATCGAAAGAAATTCTTGATAAAGAATTAATGGTACCTGTACATTGTACATACACGTTATTGCGCCGTCTTATGATAACAGGGGATTCACATCGGTTTGTCGTTTGTTCAAGTCAAAGAAAAAAACATTCTTACAGAGGGCATATGGAGAAATGTATGCTGTTTGTTGTAGGTGTTTGTTGATTTTTCTTTCAATGAATTTGAAAATTGATAAGATGCCTTTAGATAAGTGATAAATGGGTGTGCGCCAAAATTCCGACGGTCACACCCTTTGTGTTAATGATGAAGTGTCACAAAACAATTTCTGTTTCGGAAAAAAAAGATAATTGTTGTTATTTTTAGACGCATTATTAATGTCGTCGGAATTTTTCAAAATAATTCATTACATTTTGATTTACGATTAAACTGTCAAATTTGATAGAAGAATAAATGTATGTATTGGAGCAATTTGTTACTGCTTCTTGTTGATCAAAGTGGAACAAATATGCGAACAAAATAGTCAGAAGGACTGTGAATCGAGGCCGTGTGATCAGTTCAGATTAAGAACAAATGTTGTCTTAAATACTAATTAGCCCTGATGCTCCATACTCCAATAAATATGAAAATTTTTCAAATTTTTGTAGGGCTTGAACGTATAGTAGTTACTTCGAAGAATAACGTTCTTACGTTTGAACGAACATAAACACATTTTTTTTAATGACTTGTGTATGGCAGCTGAACAATGATTCTTACAGTGAGAGCCCCGCTGTTGAATACCGAGCTTAAAAAAATCTGACAGCAGTCTTGTTGAAAATTTAGTATTCTTCGGGTCGAAGTCCTACATGCGGAAGAAGAATTTACGTCTCTCATACTGTCTTATTGTCACATATGTATATGCACAATCACTAGGCGTTCCAGATAATAACTTCTGCAGAAGAAAAGAAGAATCTATTTTTTGGGTGTCCTCAGCTCTCCAACTGGTTCGGACCCATGGATAGTTACTCCAGTTTTGGGGACATTGCTGAAACACGAATTGAGTACATCTATACCCAAATTTATTCACATTTGTGGCTGGTTCAACTACCTATTCCACTGTAATAGTACACTATCATTCTCAATATGGGGTTTCATTAGGGTGTCACGAGTGTCCCAACTAGCAAACTAACTTCCATAAGGTCTTATCGAAGCTATTTTCGTACCTCGATAAAGCTTCGATAAGGTCTTACCGAACTAATCTGGACCACATTTTCCCATGTTTCAACAGCAATAGCCAAGCGCCAACAGTCAGTATAAGGCCTTATCGAAGCTGTTTTTGCTTCAGTATTCAGTATGGAAGGAAGTTCATATAAAAAAACAGCGTATGCAGCACCGTGCACATGATAGAAGTGAAACTTCTTGAAAAATAAAGAAAAAGAATAAGAGAGATTTAATGTGAGAGACAGAGAGAGAGAGCATTGAATTATACAAAATTTGAATTTTCTGAGTTTTTCAATGTTATGTAGGAAGAGGTAGGAGGTAGAAAAAAGGGTGGGGAGTAGGGGGATAGAGAAAGTAGATGAGGGGGACCAAAATGTAGGGTCAGGGGTAGAATGATAAGAGTACACTGAGGGGGGTATACAGTGGGTGAAGAGTTGAAGTTAGGAGAAAGGGGTGTAAAAAGAAAAGTAAGGGGTGAGGGAAATCAGTTGTTTAAAACGGGATAGGTGAAGAGGGGGAAGAGATAGGATAGTATTCCAAATAAATGTTCTGAGTTTTTCAATGTGTTGTTGGAAGAGGTAGAGAGTAGAAAAGAGAGTGGAGGGCAGTGGCGGTCATACGGGGGGGGGGCCATGGGGGCCATGGCCCCCCCTAACAGATCCGTCACACATGATTATTTTATCACGTCTTCTTTAAAGAAAAATTATATGAGACTATTAGATTAAAGGATACACTTAATAAAGTAACATATGATGCTATTAAATCTGATTTTCTCTTATGTCTTTCTTGAATCTTCTTTTGTCTTTCGTCTCCTGATTGAAAAGAAAGTAATAAAATTTCGAATATAAATATGTAATCAATCTATCTGTTAAGGATTGAGTTTTACTTTATTATTTTTTAATAATAAAGTATTTATGTACTGTTTCAAACTAATTTTGAAAAATTTGGATTTGGATTATTCTAGGACAGTTTTCATTAGGTATTCTATTAATTTTCCCATATCTGGATGAATTTGAAATCTTCTCAGGGAAAAAGGATACTTCAAATCCTAGTTAAAGCTAATAACTCCATTTAAAATTTTTTAATTTTTTCACAGTACCCATCAAAAACAAAAACTCGTTTGAAGTTTCATCTCGACAATGGGTATTACGTGCCTCAAGAACCTTAAAGAACCAAAATTGTATACATATGTGTAAGACTCCGTAAACTCACAAGATAGCGACATAGAGCCTATATAGTATCATTCTGTGGATGATATAACTCTAAATATATAGGTGGTTGGTATACTATCGAAAATGCCATCTATGCTTAAATTCAGAAATTGAAGTTTTTCTTAAAAAATAAATTTTTGAGCGTAACTTTGTAACGGTAAACGACACGAAGTTAGTGACATAAGTAGGTGCTCAATGTTGTGAAAAAAAAGTCCTTCAGCAAGGTAGAAAACGATGATTTTTAACATTTAATCACTAATCCATTATAGCTTTTATGTAGTACTTAGTGAAGGACTTTCTGAACCATTTTTTCTTTCTATAACATAATATTGAGTATTAGAAAACAGATATTTTTGTCCACTATACTAGCTTCGTATTATTAACCATTATCAAAATGCAGTCGAAACCGATTGAATATGAAAAACTTCACTTTCTCATTACGACCATTAGATGGTATTTCCGATGGTACATAACCCATATACGAGTGTTTGAAATTACAATCATCCCCAGATTTATCAAGATTTATCCCCGTTTTATCAATACATCGGGGCTAATTTTTCGGAATCTCAAATTTTTATTTTTATTTTTTCTGTTCGGGGTGAAACTTAAAACATACATTTTTTACATTAATTAGAACCATAATAAGAGGTAAATTTCAATACAAATAATAGTCACTAAACAGTTCTAAAATTATCTATCACCACAATTACCTGTATAAAATATTACAAAATTTTAAATTGCATGATAATGCAATCTTTCGACTCCTGTTCATTCAATTTAAATGTCCTAGTTTGCAAAAGTTAACTCTTACAAAATAAATTAGTAATTTTGTTGTAAACTCTTTTCGAGATTTCAAAATCTACTTGCCAAAATTATGCGATTGAAATCAGTAGCTCAGTTCTGTAACTTATGAGTGAGAAATTTCTCACCAAAAAGTCAAAATGAGGACGAATTAATGCAGTTTTCTCTATGTATTCTCACCAAATGAGAATGCACCGTACTACGGACCGCACCGAAATACGGACTACGCATTTGGCAATTTTTCATTTCTCATTTGGTGAGAATACAGAGAGAAAACTGCATTAACTCGTCCTCATTTTGACTTTTTGGTTAGAAATTTCTCACTCATAAGTTACAGAACTGAGCTACAGGTATAAGATACTGCTATTATGTAGGTATAATAATTGAAAATAGTTTTAGAGAATTTCTAACTTTTTAAAATTATTAAATTAGGAGAGCAGGTTAGGTTGGGTTATGGTGGTAGTCATCTAAACTATAGATCTAATCAGTAAGGAGACTATGTGAATATGTAGCGGAAGGTGGGGCAAAGTGGGCCAGCAAGGCAAAGTGGGCCCCCTTAAAATTTCTAGTTTGCAATAGCGCAAAATCTTCGGAAAAAAATTATTTGATAAAGCTTCAAGCATTGATTACAATGCACTATAAAAGAAATCCACTTTAATTACAGTTCCCCGAATTTTCTCATATTACGATTTTGGCACTATTTCATGTGTCAGTGTTCAATAATTAGATTAAAAAAACTTGTTAGCGATTGAGGATTTTTTTGGAACAGTATCCTTGAGATCGGGGTACGGATTGTGAAACTTGCAAAGTAAGATTTGATGATTATTTAAAAAGTATATAAATTTCAGCAGATGCTTACTATTTAGTGTTCATTCGGGGTAAAGTGAACCTTAGGGGGCTCACTTTGCTTCACCTTCCCCTATACATACCTAATAAATTATTATGAGATGTAGAGTTCGGATCATAATGCGCAATATTCAGTTTTACCAAATATGTATGATAGTAGAACTAATAAAAATTAAGTATACTACTTTTCTGATGGTCTCAAAAAACAGCTAATTTACATCCAAAGATTTCAAATAGGATTTGGCGAAATCTCGAAATTTTTATGAAAACTCTTAAAATCTACTAGATTTTTCATACAGTATGAGAGATCTCTGTCTGTTTGGGCTTCTAAATTTTGTAGAAATCAAGACCGGCATCGACTTCTACTAAAATCAAAAATTATTTTCACTAAGCTTAATTAATATTATTTTCTAGTTCCTGCTATTAAATTTCCTATTACTTAAAGACTTACAATCATAAAAAACAGGTTTAAATTTTTAATATCATACTATACAATCAGCTAATAAATTGAACGATTTTCAAGAAATGCCTTCAGAGATATGTTAATGCTTTTTAATATTCTGAATTCGGTTGCCGAAATCTTGCGATTTAGATGCGAAAATGAAAAGTTGATATTTTTAAGCAGTAGGTACCAGCCAAAGCTACCATAGGATTTGCACATTTTCCATCCACGCTGATAAGGGATACTGCACCAATTTTCTATACAGTAGCCACTGAACTTCAATGGCCCCCCCCTTGGAAGAGCAAATGACCGCCACTGGTGGAGGGTAGGAAGATAGAGAAAGTACATGAGGGGGAACAATATGTAGGGTGAGAGGTAGAATGATAAGGGTACACAGAGGGGGGTATACAGTGGGTGGTGAAGGGTTGAAGTTAGGAGAAAGGGGTGGTTTTATCGAAGTTAAAGCCTCCGGAAAATAAAAATACGAAGTTGGTTTGCTAGTTGGGTATAGTATCCCGATGGACCCACCGAATGGAATTAATGAATCGATCTACATGGATGCCACCGTAACCTAACCAAACTTAACCACCATGCAGTTGTAGTGGGGGTATCACACAAGGGGCTGTGTCACTATGCCATTCATAATACATGCATTAAGTTTTTAGGTCGTGTTCTAATTTTTTTTTAATTATCATGAAATCACTTTTTCAGCGATGGCTTAAAAACCGTCCAAAACATTTGTCGACCAAATCCCATGGGTGTTTCCTAGTACCAATGGTAGTACATCCATATTTTTGGATGTTTTGAGAAATTCTGATAGTAATACATCCGAATTTATGGGTGTTTCGAGAAACACCCTCGGATCTCTTTAGAACACCCATGGTTGTTAGCGCATGTCTATACATATAGACATAGAGTGATTGCGACACACCTACGGATATTAGCGCTGCACCAATGGGTGTAAGCAATTGGGTTTAAGAAGTTAATACTATTTAATTAATTTAATTTAATTTTTAATTTATTTAATTTTAATTAATAAAATTATCTATCAATTTATTTGCTCCTTTTATCAAAGGAAATAAATTTGTTTGCTTATTGAGATTAAACGCATGATAGGAAACCCCATGAAGTGTACAATGTTCATTGTACACCTAAGTTCGTTAACCAGCAAAATTGTCCTACTTCTTCGAATAGCTGCTATTCAAAAAGTTATTAAAACACGAGTTCAAGTACATTACTTGGGAACATCTTTAGATGCGACTTTCAAAGTTTGAATATATAAAAATATACTCATTCAATTCACGGAACTCAAAATAATTCAAGAAATTTTTCAGCTAAAAATCCGGAATTTCCATTCAATCCACAATTACCTGAGTAGGATTTTATACACTGTGTAATAGCAGTATTTAAATAAAACTTCGTTTCTTTTTTAAATAATTTATTAAATCATTATCCAAATTTTGATGAAGGACTAACAACCGCCAATCAACACAACATTCTCGTCCCATTATCTGTATTCGGTACAGATACAACGACAAGTGTTTTGATTACCCTAAATCATTGTAAATTCTGTCACATCCAGGGGACGATGATGATGATGACGATGCTGATGAGGTGTACCTTCCAGAACAGCCCAAAAAGGGTCAAGTGAGGCCATCGAGAAACCCATCAAAATCCCTCGTATCCCCTTGGCACGACACAAATTTCTTGTCATCGGCAAATCAACGAAAAATTCAATAAACCGATTGACTAGAATATGGATCACTTAACTCATCCACCCTTAGGGTCCGCGGTTCCCCTTCTCGGGGAGCCAATGCAGTTGTTTATAACTTAATTATTAAAGACACACATTCGAACCTAATTGAGTGTGACACTTTCCGAACTCATTATCGAGCCCATAATCGGGTTTACAGTGGATTTCGAATATGTTGATATGGGGTGGTAACAAACGGGGTGCTACCTGATCTGGTATAAATTTTCACTCGCTAATCTAATTGCTCTGATAGACGTAAATTGCTATCAAACGAAATGGCGAATGTTACAGCGAATCGATTCAAATCAACTTTGTAGCTCAGACATCGAGAAAAAAAACGTGTGAATTGTTGCCATATCCGGGATTATCATTGAAATTAAAGCCAAAAATATATTTAAAAAAAAAAATTTTTTTTAAGCTAAAATTCGGAAACAGATTAGCACCACAGTGTGAATTAGCAGAACATTCAGAATCTAGTGATTGCTTTTTTCCCCTACAGTTGTTTTGAAAAGATTGATATGCTAATGGTGTGATTAGCATAATTTGAAAGATATTAATAATATAAATCGGCATTCTTGATCATCACCATCATCGAAGTCGTGTTGAGACGAAACCAGGCAATTTTGTAGGGAGTATTTAAGTATTCCGATGGGCACAATAAGTGAACCAGTTTACTTTAGTCGATTCGTTCCAGCCGAGATACGAACCATGTACATAAGATCGATTTAAACGATCGATTCGATTAGAATAATCAACTGCGATCAGATAAGACGTGAAGATTTTCAATTAAGATTCACTAAAAAACCGATCGGATGTACTGTAATTATTCTCTAAGCTCGATATGTATCTCAATTTAAATGATTGCAATCTGTCGTTAAAGCGATCGATCTGGGCCCGTTTTGACGGTAGGTGGTGGTACTGATCAACCTTGCGGATTGTTTACTTATCCCGGAAATTACGACTTTTATCCAATATCGGCTATAAACAAATCGATTTTTAATGTAGTCGACTTATTAAAAGTTCTAGGAAGCCGCGACTGACTGGAAAACAATCAAATTTAATAATGATGGTCGTTATTTTTATGATGATTCAAAGAGGTATTGAAAGAAGCCACCAACGATATCAACAAAGTCCACCATACTACACAGAAATCTTGTGGCATGGGTTCGATTTTTAACGGATTTTATTATGGTCGACCTCCACATGATCCTGTCCGCCATATCAAGTTTCATATCAGAAATAAAATTATTAAATAATAATGAAATGAACAACACTTAAAAATCTGAGAGGTCAACCATAAAAAATCGATTTTGTCCATTTCACGTACAATGTCGTCGTCGTCGTGTCTGTCCAGTGGCGTAGAAAAATGGTGGGTTATTTGGCTGCACCCACCGCCGTTTTTTTTTATTATCTTATTATTAACATACATGATTGACATTGCACGGCTAATTGAGAATCATTTTTCACAGTCAATAGAATTCTAGCATTTTTTATATTTTTTAATATTATGTCTCTGTTTTTTTTCGGGTGTATTTTGATTTTTGTCCGATAAATAGAACGCATGTCTTCAATGTCATTTACACAATTTTGGAAAAAATAAAATTGGCACCTTTTATCAAATTGGTCAATAAAACGGCGAGTGTCACCGACACTACGCCTGGTGTTGGGTATTACTGGAAAACAAGATGCGAGGGTGTTGTTTTTGAAACTACGCCGAATTCAAATTCGAAATGAGTTCGGAATAAATTTGAATTAAATGCAGACTTTTTTGCATTAACAAATAAATGTAGTGGCGATTTTTTTTTTTTCGAAAATTAAGTTGTCAATCGCGAATTCATTCATTGTGTCGAAAAGATTAGCGTGTGCTTAGATAGTTAGATTTTTTTTTCCAGAATATCGGCACTATTGGTATTCTGATTCGATTTCGTAAGCGCGAATTAACGCAATTTATTTTTTAGATTTGAATAAATTTGCGTCACAGTGAAATAATTGGTCTAATAGTATCACGAATATATTGAGAATTTGATATCGGGGTGGAAGTTAATTATTTTTCAGGTGTAACTTCGGGAACCGTTAAAAAAGGTGTAGAAAGGTAGAAAGGGTTCGCCATTGACAATTAAAGGGTGTGACAGTAACTCGTTTCGAAGTTAAATCAAAACTGAAAGCGTTTGAATGATGGAGTTAATGGAATTTGTATAAAAAAAATATATATATATAACTCAAATGCTAGCTACGGCTCCTATGACACACCTCTATCCTATTGTCCAAAATTTTTTGATGACATCACGGCATAATTGTTCCTCAATAAAGCTAGTACTACACTGTGCATATGCCAGGCGGTCAAATATTAAACCATAAAAATTTGACCGGATTTGGTGTCAAACATTCATTTGGCATGCTGCCCGATTGCGATATTACAATATTTGACACATTTGACAAAATCGTAAAATTTTCTCTTCGTGTCAAATGGTCAAACGAAATCAGACAGAACTGCTATTTATTCAGATCTAAATCGACTTGTTGTGGTTTAATCGGACAAACAACTAAACCGAACTCCAGTACTTAAAATAATGAATTAAATAATTATTGGTTTTTTTTAACCGATTGCCACAAAAAATGTTCACGAGTGACATTTCCTATTTGACCCATTTGACACAATTATTTTTCCAGAAATCGCAAAACGGTCAAATGTGATCAGATTGATTGTCAAATTGTCAAATGACACATTTTGTCAAACATCATTTGACCAATACACTATCTGAAACCATCTGACAGCATTTGACAGGGAAAATGGTTTAATATTTGACCTCATGGCATACAGTGTAATACTAGCCTTAGACCAATATGGTTTGTTATCTCGCACTTCTTTCGTTGAATGGTGGTACTGGAGCTTGGAGCTTGGGCGCAACTTTGTTTTTTTATGGGTAGAAAATCGAAATGTGTTTATTGCTTAGATGGACTACTATACCACTCGTAGGGGTCGCCCATTCTACCTACCATAAAAATTTCAGCTTAATATTTTAAGGGTTTTAAGAGCTACGCACCTTCAAATGGTTTTGCTTACGGCAAACGGAGCGGCATCTACAGCGGACAGACGGATTTTTTTTTACTTTACTAAGCATGGTTAGGGCTCTGTAACTGGATAAGCACCATGCTAAACGGGTCATTAAATCAGTACTGGATAGTAGAGTGCGCAGGTACACTTGGGGTACGTCATAAGGAGAGGTAGTTTCACCACTACTCTGGCTCCTAATAGTCAATATTGAATTCGCTAGCCCGCCAGGGCGCGTAGTTATTCGCATATGCAGACGACTGAGCGATTTCGATGTCTGATAAGTTCCTACCCACTATACGTGATCTGATCGAAACAGCCCTTATAAGTGAGCTCGTGCTCGCACATCTGCGGTCTGGGGGCCAAGGCCTCAAAGACAGAGTTAGGCCTCTTCACGCGTAGAACTAAAATCCTAGAGTTCACACTCCCTACAGCTTAATGACAATGCTAAATACTTGGGTATAGTCCTGGATCAGAAACTAACCTGGAGTAAGAATATAGACGAGCGACTAACGGAGGCTTTAGGGGCTCTCTATACGCTTGCAAAAAGATGTTCGGAAAAAAGTGGATTATTCAGCCGGGGTGGCTCACTGGATGTATCCGGCCATAGTCAGGCCTATCCCAACGTTTGGAATGTTAGTGTGGTGAACAGTGTAGGAGAAGTCCACCTATCTAAAACTCACCAAGGTTCAACGTCTGGCTTCCACTGGAGTAACGGGCGTACTATAAGCACCACATCTGCAGTGGCACTAGAGATGATTCCGCATCTTCTACCAATGGATATTTATGGGAAGATTATAGCATCAACAAGTGCTTGAGCTATCCGTCTAAGAGAGTTAACAAACTGCTTATCCAGACCTGGGGGGTGAAGTGAATGTAACCTATTAGAGGTTACATACTACTTAATTCCGCAGCTCGAATTCTCTAGGAGATTCTCAACGAGGACCACTAGCAGAGAAGAATGGAATATGGATCAACCCTATGAAGATGATCTGCATATCTGGATGGACGCGGTTCAAAGACAGACGCGGAGGGTCCAAAATCAGTTGCAAAGTGGTTGTGTCTATGACTAGTATGAAACAAGTTTTAATTAGATGGACAAATTGGACGAAGGATCCAGATTTAAGATTTCAAAATCCTAGGACAAGGCGTTCTTGAGTTATCATGCGCACGGAGTTTTCGACCTCAAATAAAAAAAAAATATTATAAAGCTTTTTCCGTCCCAGGCTCTGTTTTATGCGCTACAAACTTTCGGGCTGGAATAACTTTATAATTTTTCATCTAGACTAGACATTGACTCTTTTCCCACATTTTCACGAATTTCGTTATATCTTTTAGGTATAGGGTGAAAAGGAATCTGGGCGCAACTTCATTCTTTTTTTGGATAGAAGTCCGGAACGCGTTTAATGTTGAGATGCTATGCAGGTTACTATGCTACTGACAACCTAAAGAGTAAGCAACAGGATATGGAAAGTTATTTTTTAGGTTTTCAGTCGCATAGTATCATTTCAGAAAGCGTTTGGCGGCAAAGCAAGGAAAACTGAGGATACAAGCCCACGAAATCTTGCTCGCTCATGTTAGGCTACTGAGATAAATTGTAAGATATTATAAGAGGCAATAAAAGTTGTTGGTGAAAGTCATACAAGTAAAAGTTAAAGTCATATAGGTACATACATAAGTGCAACATTGTAAAAGGCCTCGATCTAATATCCAATGAATTTCACCACAACTCAATTCCTGTCTCGAATTGGCCATCGTCATTCTGATTGGCTTCATTCAAATCGAATCCACAGGTCTTGACACGACTACAAGGTAAATTATACCGCGATCGTCTAAACCGCTTTATCGCCATGATTTAATAGCCTTGATGCAAATCCATATGTCCCACATATCGAATTCAGTCGGTCGAACTTAAGGCATCGTCTCATCTTTCATCTCCTTCGTGTCAGCACTAAAGATCCAAGAGTGTTCATCGGATCAAAACAAATTGCATTCGAAGTCGAAGGTTAGCACAATTGTCCGATCCGACGGGTTTAATTAGAGGGTCCCCCGTGCAAACAGAGCACCTATCAAGCGTTGCGCACGCCACTATGCGGTTTAATTAAAAAGCGTCCAGGGGATTGATCAAATGCTCCGATTCGGAGTGCTCCTCCCCCGACACCTTTTGTCTGAACTCGAATAAGTGTGAGGATGCGATGTGTTTTCTTATTTTTGCTCAAGACGCGGATTTGTTGCCTTTTACGATTTACCGCCTCGTTAGTTTGTCAAGGTGCGATGTTATCCGTCTGGGCAGATTCGTATCGTGACACTTTACATGGGTCCCTGTCAAAACTCCGGTGAATTAAGCGGCGCTTCTTTGTGTAGTGTGACGATTTTTTTGCACCTTTTCGCTTAGCGTTTTTGCACTTTTCGCTCCAACAGGTACTTTTAATGCTTCTGGTTGTTACGGAAGAATAAAAAGAGAGGTGGGCGTATTTTTCTTGGCAACTAAAAACGTGATACACAATTGGAATTTATTCCACTTGATAATTTGATGATTTCCGTGGTAAGTACTCCACGTCAACGAGATTAGAAAATGTCTTTTATGCGTTTCAACTAACTGGGAATAAAGGCCTGTATACTAGAGTCACGAACTACATACTATGTTAGAAATGATGAAAACAATTTAAAATCTCGCTTTGTGACCTTTAATTCTATGTTCAGTTTATTGCGCTGAGCAGAACTACATAGTTCAGAAGTTGTCTTCATTGAAATTAATCCACTTCCTCCCTTGAAGAACTCTTTTTGAAGTGAAACTTCTTTAGAGGCGGTGAAATTTCAAGGACGCGTCACGTTTTAGCACATTTCGTTACACGATAGAGAAGAAAGATATTATGTAGAGACAAAACTACCATACCATGCTGCGGACCTACCTGTCCTCGTCAGATCACCGAAGTCAAGCAGCATTGGGCGCGGTTAATACTTAGATGTAGGACTGCTTGGGAACACCGCGTGTTGTTGGCATTTAAAAAAAAAAACGATGAAACGAAAAAGCGACACTGCGAGAGAGTGGTATTCCCTTCTGACTACACTCATAGAATTTGAAATACTACTCCTATCTCTTCCCCCTCTTAACCTAGCCCTTTTTAAACAACTGATTTCCCTCACCCCTTTCTCACTTCTTACTTTTCTTCTTACACTCCTTTCTCCTAACTTCAACCCTTCATCCCCCACTGTATATCCTCCCCCCTGTGTGTATCATTCTACCCTTCACCCTACATATTGTTCCCCTCATCTTCTCTCTCTATCCCCTCACCCCCACCCTCCTCTCTACCCCCTACCGCCTACCCCCACCTACAACACCTTGAAAAACTCAGAAAATGCAAATCTTGTATTATTGTATTTTGAAATGCTCTCTCTCTCTCTGTCTCTCACATTAAATCTCTCTTTTAGTCTCAGAGAGACCAATGCTATTGAGATGCTTCCTCATGTGACAATGTCCAATCAGAGCTGCCACTAGGGTTCGGGTCTGATATCAAATGTTCTTTTTTCACATCACCCCTTTCACTAGCACCCCAAAAATTTCGTTCCCTATTAGAAGTCTACTTGGGCCTAACTCATATATTCTAGACTCCTATATTTCTAAAATCATATCAATAGTACGGTTCTTTAGATATAAGAATTAATTTTTTTGATGAAAACTTATCCTCTTTCGCTCTTACATTAAAAAATTCACTTCTCTTGTAATTTCATATATGTACACAAACCAAATTTTATCTTGTAATCCTAAGTTTTTTACCCACCACCCTAACACCCTACTCTTTCCCTTAAAAATGTTAGTCTTTGCTGAATCAAAAGCCAAAATCCAAAATATTTTTCTAAATCCAAATATACTGTGCACTGGTTAAAGATTTTAGCACTATACACTTCATGCTTTACATGGACGTGAGGGTTTTTAATTAGTTTGGTTGTTTTACGAGATTTGTCAAGATTTCTGTCAGGTAAAATATTTTTGAACACAATTATATTTTAATTTATTTAATTTCAAACAGTAATAGTACAGTAAAACCTCACCATTTTTGTTACTAAAAAACGTAGTCAATTCAAAATTAGTGAACTTGTTTGAAGCGAAATTTGGGGAAAATCGCAGTCTTTTTTTGTATGGCAGCTACCCAATAAAGTTGATAAGATTATCTAATACGATCTTAAAGATTTAATATTGTTTTTAGGATTTGACAACTATAAGATATTTTTTTATCATATGATTTTCAAAACTATTATTGAATGATAAACTATGAATAGATCTTGAAGTGGACCGATTTCACCCAATCGTTACACATTTGAAAACCAGTAACTAATTTTTTTTTGCTGTAACTCAACTCCTATTACAGCTAGAGAATAATTTTAGGGGTGATTTCGCAGACTTGTGTTTTGCAATTTTATTTCGATCCTGATTGATCGGAAAACCAAAAACCACACTATTTTATAAAATAATAAAATTAATCAGTCAAAAGCAGCTCAACGATTTTCCACAATTTTTTTGAAAACATCCAACTAAAAGCCCACACCCCAAGAATCTTTTCTTACAATTCAGGAAGTAATCTTCCACCACCACTCCACCAGATTCACTAAGGCGAAAAATCAGAAGCGGCTTCCAATTTCCAATCACCATCAAAAACATAATTTTTAATCGGTTTACGCATGTCCGTTCATCGGCCGATGTCTCCGAAAGTCCAAAGCATCCATTACGATCAATTAGTTAAAAAAGAAAAACCTGTTTCTCATTAAGCGTTGAAAAGAAGAGCGGTAAAGTGGTAAGGTGGTAACAAGTACATCGCGAAGACACTGGAACGTCTTCAATCGAAAAGCATATAGTTAGTCGGAGCCAGTGGCGATTTGACGGGAACAACTTTAAGATATGACATTTTTGTTGGCGACATTAAAGAGGCACATCGTTACTTTTTATTAAAATGCAATTATCGCTGTTTTGATGCGACAACGACGAGTAGGACATACTCGAACCGGTGCAACGTTGTCTTCAAGTTCTGGTCGATTTCTTCATTAGGTACCTCTACCTGCTCCTAGTTTGGAATATGCGGACACAACATGTGACAGGTACTTTATACATTTAGCTGTAATTTTGACCACAATTTCAGATCGGCAAGCAAACGTATATATTGGATCACACGAATTTGACAAAAATTTCAACTAAAAAAATGGATGTGATGGGGTGGAGCAACGCGTTTTCATAAACTTGTTCGGGAAGTAATTTCAGCACTTTTAACTCCATTTAAAGCGTTAATTGCTGTCCACTGTACACAAACGCGTTTGAAAGGTCGTTTTTTCGAACCGTTTTAGCTATAATATTAAATTGTATTTTTTTTAGAGGCAAGATTAGGTCCACCCTTTAATTTAGGAGTGGAGGTGTGGCGTGTGAGGACAAAGGTAAGAGATGAGGAGGGGAAATTTTTGGTGTTTATGTCTCAGGACACTCTTATGCTAGAAAACTGAAACTTAAATCATTTTTAGATCTAAGACAATTTCGACAATGCGTCCGAAACTCTCGAAGCTACTCAACTAAACACCAAAGGGTGTTCCTCATCGACTATGGGTCCTAGAGTTGGACAAATAATTCGATGAAGGACGGAAATTTGTTGACAAATTTTTAAACAAATCCGGTTCAAGCAGCTTGAGGATGCCGAGTCTATGCAAAGGTCGTGGCTTTCTACAGGCCCGCTTAGTATAGTCCAGGCCAATCATAGTCAGTAGGGCACAAAACGTGCGAAGCCAAGCGTAGCCATCACGGACCAGCAGCCAGAAGCAAACTCCTACAACGATAATGAGCCCAGAAGAATAAGGAAAGCCAAGATACAGCGAGCAGAGACAAGCCAAGCAGAGACGAGCGAAGCAGCTGAAAGCCAAGCAGCAACAAGCTAATCAGAGAAGCAAGCCAAGACGAGATACCACGAGTTGAGATAAGCAGGAAGTGCCGAGGCAAGGCGAAAGACGGCGAACACAGACTAAATACGATGCGAGACGAGATACGACGATCCGCGACAACAAGTCAAGGGACGAGTTAAGCAGCGACAAGCCAAGCAGCGTAAAAGCATGCAACGTTAAGCCAGTAGCGCCAAGCCGAGCAACGGAGCAAACTAAGCAGTGGAGCAAACAAAGCAGCGACAAATCAAGCAGCTGCAAGCACTCTGTGTCAAGAGGGCAAACCACATGATGACGATCAGGGACAAGTAAGTCAAGCAGAGTTGTGCCAGGAATCGAGCTGGATCAGCTACGGTAAGCCACGACGAACTACGCCAAACTATGAGAACCAGACATAGCAGAGCCAAGACGATCGAAGCAGATGCCACCCAGAGAGACGAACACAGGGATGGATGCCAAGGCCGCACAAAGAGACGAAGACAGGGGAGGATGAAGACAGGGAAAGACGAAGACAGGGAGTGCCAAGGCTACACAGAGAGACGAAGACAGGGAGTGACAAGGCTATACAGAGTGCCGAAGTCAGGGAGGGAGCAGAGCAGAGAGAATCGAATCACGTTGGGCAGGACCAAGTCAAGGCGAGTAGAGCACACAAGAGAAGGCGAGTACAGCACACGAGACAAGGCGAGGAAACCGTGACATCACAGGCAAACGAGACAACGAATCGAGACGGGACACGTCGAGGCGAGACAACAAGCCAAGGCGAATGGCTACGAGCTTAGATGCCAGAGCAGAAGAGAGCATAGTCTTGGAAGTTAAATTGTGAATTGAAATATGTTAGATAATAAAGTGAAGTCGAAACATAACATAAATATTTGTAACGAACCTGGCATCCGCTGAACATACCCCGGCACGAAAACGGGTCGTTACAAAGTTGGTCGACGGTTTTAACCGGTCGTTTCCAATTAGTAAACAACCAAGAAGGACATATTCGCCTTGGTGGGATGCCGTCGTTAGGCTCTACAGAACCATCTCTCGCAGATTGTGCAAGTTAGCCAAGGACGACAGTAATCTGCTGGAGGATTGGACGGCATATAGAAATAGTCTCAAGAAGACAGTCGTCAAACGGTTCAAGTTAGTATCCTGTGAACGCTTCTGTGAATCAATCAGTGAGTCGAGCGAAGCAGCTAGGCTGTGCACCGAGCTACCTGGAGGACTCGACGTGGGGTTGGAGGGAGTCTAGTAGACATACTTAGGAGCTGTTAATGAGTATGCATTTCCTGGTTACTCCGAGGTACTGCCACAGGACAGTATAGACAGATCCAGGAACGAGTAGGTAGGGAGGGAATCTTGCAATTTAATAGTGAGCTCGAAGAGGTAAATCGGCAGGTGTATACGAGATTTTCCAGCTATGATGCAAAATGCGCTGCCTTGGTTAACCCTCTGGCTACGGGCTTGCCTACCTTTTGGCCACATTCCCTGAAAATAAATGGAGGCGCTACACGAGGTTGTACTTGAGATTGAAAAAATCTGCCAACAGTCTAGGTGCAACTGCAAAGATGGAGTGTAAGTTACTATGCGACTGAAAAACTAAAAACAAGTTCGGGAAGCGATTAGACCCCAACATATGAAAATTTCATCAAGAACATTCTACGATGAGCTGGGGTATGTTTTTATTATCAATTTCGTTCAATTCAGAATTTCTATTTTCGTTGATAGATAAGAGAAAACAACGCCATTACGTCTGCAAATCAAGTCGACATTTAGTCTAGCTATCGACTAGTCTTTAGCTTTATGTACCATAAGTGTACCGAAATACTTTTCGAAGTTCATCGACATCCTGAAACCATATCCCGAATAACATCCTTAAAACTTTTCGTTCGCGAAAAGTTGTCACACATCGAAACTTATAAGGCGCCACTAAAGTTCTAATCGTTCGCAAAAGGTGCAAGACTAAGGTCTAATAATAGCGTAGCTAAGAAAACGTTCACGAAAACAAGACCTCCAATATCCCCGGATGCGATGGTCCGAGTATTACGAAAAAATTTCGTTTAATTTGTGAGACCATTAATCCACCGATAAACGCTCTTCGCACTAAACAAATCGGGCGAAAATAAAATAAGAAACTCCGCCGAAATAATGGCATCGGAATGAGGTCCTCGCCATTAAATTTCGCACGTTTCGAACCCGTAACGTAATACAGTCATTAGAGGCTATTTCTCTTCCTGCAAATTGGCTGCAGATCTTAAATTCAGGCGAGGAGGCCACTTCACGCTAAGGCTTCAACCTTCAATTTAAAATGACCACGGTCCAGCCGACTATCGCCTTTAGAATGCACAGCGAAAAAAAAAAACCTTATTGCATCCCCGTTGCCTCGGTAGAGATGCACCTTAATGATGCACTTTAGTCGGTGCGTAATGAACGTCTATTAATTTTTTTTCGGGTAGTTGATAGGTTCCGTGGCTCCTTCTACCTTTGGCTCTTTTCGCGAAGCAGTCATTCGTTGGGCACTGATTGAATGCGCGTGAAATGAAGAACGCTTAATGCGTACCACGTTT
The DNA here is from genome assembly GCA_949128065.1 of Beris chalybata. NCBI lineage: Eukaryota > Metazoa > Arthropoda > Insecta > Diptera > Stratiomyidae > Beris > Beris chalybata. Next base: position 16,321,455 of record OX421897.1, read on the forward strand.
GCGTGGCTAAGGTGCTCGTACTGAAAATGGAAAGATTTGTGAGGCTTTTTTCGCCGGCCAGACGGACATTTATCGACACAAATTGCCATTTACGCGAAAATAATTTTCAATTTATGAGGAAAAATTTATGGCATGATGAAAGTTGGTTGTGGAAAAAAGAGACCAGTAGATTTTCGGATTGTTAACTCCGACTTAAAATACCTCTGGTTCTGCTGTCTGAAGTACAGACAGAGGCGTCAAAAAAATATACTACCCTTCGAAGCTCAAAATTGGACCTAATCTTCTTTGGTTAGCTCAATTCATGCACTATTTTAAATAACTCTTCTTCCACCCTTCTTCATTTTATAAATTTATCATCTATGGAAAAACAATCAAGCACTAATCCTCTGAAGCATCCGAGTAGGTAAGACAACATGAATCTTTCGCCCAGTAGATTTATAAACCAAATTCAGGATCGGTTTCAAGTCCATCGTACGATACTCTAGATGAAATACTGAACTCTGATTTCTATTGAAGTTGGGTATTTAAAAACTACTTAAATAGTGCGCATGTGTAGTTTATCCTTTATTAAGGATTTTCATTTGGGTGCTAATCGAAAGTAAAAGATAATACCGTGTTCAATTTCATATCGAGAACTTGGTAAGTCACCTGAGATAAGAGTTTCATTTTTCAAGAAATTTCACGTAGGAAGTGCAGAAAGGGCTCACTTGATTTCTAGCATATTATCTTTTAACCAATAACCATTTTAAAAATTGCTATGTACAAATTATCAAATCTCTAGCCTTAAGCGTTCAAAATCTACTGGAAAATATTAAGAACTCTCTGAATGGGATCTCCTGGGAACTCCTTCGGCTAGTTGAAGGATTTCGCTGACAAGTAACCTTGCTAGTTTTTTTTCACTCATACTAATTTGTAAAAAAAATTGATCTCTGTTGGTAAACGATTTCTGAAGTTATAGTGAGTTCTGCAAATTAAGTTAAGACATTTTTACAGGATTTTTGTATGCCAGTTACTCGCAGGACACTTGGAATTTTTTTCATTTTCATACTTTTTAGCTAGAATTGCAATGTAATAAAATCAACGTGTGGAAAATATCAACGTTTTAGCTTAAATCCTTCTGAAGTTATAGTCCAATATTGGTAAGCACTTTTTTAAAGGAATTTTGTATGACAGTCTCCCGAAGGAGTTGTTGGAATTATGCAAAATTTTTACTTTCCAAACTAATGCGTTCTTTAATTTTAGTGGATTCGATAAATTGAAAACATTTTTGAAAGACTTTTGAAGGACTCAATCGAAATCGAAATGTTGTAAAAAATTTACAATATTTCAAGTTTCTAGCTTGAAGCGTTTGAACAATAATCGTGAATGGGTATAATAAGGACTCTTGTATGGGCGGTACTGGAAGGAGTGAAACGATATCGCCCATTAACGAACTTAGCCTCACTTTTTCCATTTTACAAATGGTATCAAAATTACAACGACCGAACGAAAAGCCAGCCAACTTTCATACGTCTGAGTATCAGTTCTACAATAATAATAATAATAATTAAAAAAAATTCTTGATTACCGCAGTTCTTAAATTTTATTGTTCTTTTTGGTTCCTTACCCAATCATTTGATTGCCATACTTTATTAAATTTAAATTTTTGAAAAAAAAACTAAATATTCATAGATTTAAAGTTGTCGGTTTTTAAAAAAAGTCCTCTCTTATATTTGCTTTCTTTTGAAGATGTGCCATTCGGTTCTTACTATTTCTGCGTTTGTTAGTTTTCAATTTTCGGTGTCAGTTTTCTGATGTTTTCTGCATGTTTTGGACTATTTTGTCAACTGTTCGTTTTATGCTTATTTAGTTATTTATTTTATTTAATGATATTTATTTCGTATTTTCTCATTTTCCATTTTAGTTGTTATTTTTTAATAATAAAATATTCTTAGCAATCTGAAAATTAAAAAAAATTTGCCACCTTGAATTTTGTATTTTAGCGTTTCAGGACTAGTGAGCCCAAGAAGTAAAAAGTGTCCGTCGGTCCACCGTATACAAAACCGTTTGTGTAGCTCGCAAGTCCGTTGAGATATTAAGTTGAAATGTTATTTGTGGGTAGATTGAGTGAACTCGTACGAGTGGTATCTTTTGATGGCAGTGTCAAGAAGAGGTGATGGGGATAAGGTAGGTTGAGTTAGATTGGGTAGGTGGGGAGAGCATTTTAGACGAACAATTTTGGTTTTTCAATATCAGGCTAGGAGGCTGACTGAAACTTATGGAGAACATAGTAGTTCTGCTACGACAGTGGACCAATTTGGAAAATAATCATCGATAGTGATTGTGCGGTGTGTGGTGTGGGGAAAGAGGAAGAGGACAAAAAATGAGTTCTAAATGCCCGAAATCTGGGATTGAATTTTTCTGAAATCCATAACCCCTGAAGGTTGAAGCTAAGTTGTTGTCATAACCGAAGCCTAGGAATGGACTGAAATTTGGAAGCTCGGAGGTGGCGTTTCGAACAAGGGAGTAAAAAACTTTGGATTACAATATCTTTCGAACCAATTGTTCCAGGAAGATAATATTTGGTTTGTGAATATAGGATGACATTCCGCCCTGTTCTCTATTTATATTTAAAGCCAATAGCAACTGAAAAATTCTTATAAATAATTTATGCACGAATTTAAACCACGACATCGCGTTTACAAGCCTAGTACGCTACCACTGGACTACACCCGGCGTTAGGGTGTTTTTTTTCTTGTAAATTATACAGTATTTAGGCCCAGTAAGCCCAAGGTGGAAAGAAAATTCTGCATTGCATGTGTAGAGAGAGAGTGAGAGAGAGTGGAAAGGAAAAAGTTTTGACTTTTATTACTCAAAACAACAAAAGATAGAAATCCTAAAATTTGCGACTATATACCATAGAGGTATCTTAAGAAAATGATTAGATAGGGGTAGTAAGATACGGAAGTGGGCGGTGGGGTTTTGTATATTAGAAATGGCTTGAAATTAGGTAGGTACTTAAGTAATTAGAATAAAAATAAAAATTCAGATTTTCACTGACATACTGGAGTAAGCTAAAATGTCTGTGAAGAGGGTTGTTTCTTTCATATTTTCACGAATTTCGTCATATCTTTTGGGAAGGTTGAGATATTAAATTAATAGTTTTTTGTCGTGGACTTCATATAAACTCTTAGAAACTGTCTTCCAAATTTTTCGATATACTAGACCCCATTCGAGCTTGATTAAAGTGGTTGTGTCCTTTTCACGAATTCCGGTATATTTCTTAGTTCTAATGAGGTATCGAGCACACTTCAACTTCTAAAAGCTCAAAAATAGATTCAAGAATTTTCAGATGTTCAAAGGTGGAAAGTATTGTTAAAATTTTCACAAATTTTGACAAATCTTTTAGGTTTAATGAGATTGAATTTGTTTTTACTTCAATGGGCTAAAGCTATAAAATGATCTAAAAACTACTTCGGGATTTCGCGTTATTCAAACCAAAAGAGTAAAATAAATTTAAACAATAAATAAAAGTGTAAGATAATAGTGTACGTTTGGTCATACGAATTCCGACATATCACTGAGTTTGGATAAGATATCGAATTGTTTTTTTACTTTAACCGACAACACGCACTAAAATTCATTGAATTTGACATCTATAAGATGATAAGTAATTATTCCTCACCTTTTCAAGTAAATTTACATTACACTAGGATGTAATAGTCAATTTGAACGTAATTTTCAATTTTGGTCAATAAATTTCAATTTGGAATCAGTAAATTTAAACTTTGAAAGCATCAAATCCACTGGGTACTCTCCTGAACTTAGACTCTAAAACTCTTAAGATACACTTATTTATTCTTATTTTTCTTATTTCTTACATACTTATTCTTAACGAAACCCTTGGTAGTAGGTAGAAATCAAAACCGCGATCAATTCTGGTTTTGCTGCGTAGGCTTGGGGGGAGTAGCTACTGAGGCACCGAAGCCGTTTCATTTTCATTTCAGTAGAAATCAAAATCGAACGAAGGGTTTAACTGCATGGATTCATATATTACATGTTTTTCATTGTAAAATTCAAATAGATAAGTACAATAATTACACGAAAAAGAACGTTATTTTTAATTCTTATATAAATCTAGCTAATTTTACACGAAATTTTGATCTGAGACTTTTCAAGAAAATTGTACCTACAGTTGAATTGAAAACTACATGAATAGTTTACTAAAACCACTAATTTCGTGTAAAATTAATTGAAACGTGTACTTTTACTTGAAAAAAATTAGATATACTGGACGTTTGAAGTAAAAATTGAATTGAAAATTATGTTTTTTTTTTAAAACAAAGGAAAAAGGAGTATACTGGACGTTTGAAGTAAAAATTGGATTGAAAATTATGTTTTTTTTTCAAACAAAGGAAAAAGGAATGTGTCGATATTTTATCCTCAGTTTTATTGAAATTAAAAAAAAAATGGAAATAAATTAAAAGTATGCTTACAGTCTGATGCAACTTTATTATTTTTTGGGTAGAAGAAGGTTATTATGCGACTCAAAATACTGTCGTGATTTTGCACTTTTCATAAGAAGCGATGGTCACATTTGGGCCCCCACTTTTTTTTTCTTTCGCCACTGAAGTTGTTTAAAAGGTAGTTGAATTTAATTTCTAATTATTGAATCAGTTTGTACTATGTTTTCTCGAGATATTTGAATTTGTGACTAGCATAATCTCATTCAATTAGGAATCTATTACAACACCATGTGAAATTCATTATTCACTCACATTCCGTTTGATAGATCGAGTTAAAACTTTTCGCTATCTCCAAGACGAGTCATAAAAACCACCTTATAACCTAATTAATGCCTTACCTATTTCACACTTTCACATCTACTTATTTTCCGATATCAGCGTTCAGGCTCTCGTTGTTAAGTCGTTTATGACGGCCAATAATATTATCCATTGACTACAACTAAAATTAGAACAGAAATTGCTTTTCTTTACCATTCGAAGCTCATTGGATCGTAAAATGTTGGTAAGACTCACTCTAATAACACAACATCGTAAATACTTTCCTGGACTGATTACGATCTAAAAATGAAGACGACAATTTAAAGGCGATCGTAAAATTCTCAAACAATTTTAAGTGATACATGGAACCGGTGGTGGTTGAGCACTTATGAAATCCGATTTCAGTATGAAATCATAACGTGCGAGCATGTGAAAAAAATCGCCCAATGGAAAGTAAAGAAAGGACCTTGTCCGGTAGCATTTGAAGTGTTTAATCTCCCATTAAATGCAAATCTGTTGCAACAAATGCACCGATGAAACATTAAAACCGCATCTATGACTGCTCGTAAAATTTGATCTAATAAAATCTTAAAGTATCCGCGGTATGCGTTTACCGGGTACCGATACCGGGTATCAAACTGAGCTATTGGATGAGAAATGTGCCCAGGGCAGATATTAACTAATTGCAAGGCAACATACCGCCCGTAAAAGGTAGATTAATGCAAAACATAAAGTGCTCGGTGGAAACACGTAATAAAGTTTTTCCATGCATACGCACGTTTTTCTTACGCTTTTCCAACTTGTTACCTGCCGAAGATTATAAACCAAAGGTGTGCGCACGTATGCATCTTGCCGTTTGCACTCACTTTTTGCGAGACATTTTATTGCAGCTCTAGGGCAAAAAGTTTTAATAAGTCAGAAGTGATAGCGTAGAAAGACGCGACGGCCGGCGCTTTGATTGACAGATTAAGCCTTTTATGAGGCCTATTTGTTCGCACGTGAGCTATTGATTTGATCGATTGGATTGAGGTGTGCAGCGGATATTTTGTCATTTAATTGCATAGCAAAAGCGACGACAACGCTATCGAGTTTATTCATTTTTTGTTGCAATGGAAACGTGGGTTCGGTACTTTGAAATGCACCCTATATTTAGAAGTTTATTGTGGAAATATACTTGAAGGTCTCTCGATTCGGGACGAAAATATTGACTTTAGTAATTTGATATGTGACGCAAGATACCTACTTGTTGTTGTTGTTCTTTTTGAACTGTTGGAATCTAAATTGTTGAAAATTGTTCAATTAGTTCGATTTTATTTCACTTTAATCACGAAATAGCTATCAATAGGGTTTTCAGAGGTGTGGCCACGAGAAGGGGTTAAAAACTTTCAAAAATCTTTTGCAATATTTTGGTAAAAGTTATGAATTCATAAAATAGTAGCTAATTCATACATATCACCACAATTCCTTCTGTTCTGGAATTCAGTTCTGATACAGTACCGAACAAATTCCTTGATCACCAAAGCAGTCACTTAAATGCTTAAAACTTGGTCCAGGACTTATGTGACTTCTATAACAGTTTTAAGCTTGACTATTGAGCTGAGTAGAAAATTGCAAGCAATACATTACAAAATTTTATTTAACAAAATATACTACTAAATTTAGCACTGTTTAGTAATTTATGCAGCTGCCCTCATTATTGTTAGTACTCTCTGATTTGTTTGATTAGACTCACTCTAAACTTATTCTACAAATAATTTTCTGTGTAGACACTGAAAAATTGCTAAACGGGATTTCGATTGAACAATGTGGGAAAATTCATACGATTTTTTACAAATGCACAAAATTGTCCCCACTTAAAATGGGCATGCAGAAGGGAAATATAAGCTAGTTTGGCGACTCTCGCCCCACTCTCTTTTATTTAATTTAAGAAATTTTAAAGTTGTACAATCCAAATATTAAAATGGATGATCTAAGACGATGGAACTTCGAGAAATATATTGTTTTTCTGCCCTTTCCTTTTTATTGGAATGTCGTTGCTTTTCTAATCCTGCGTCTACAGCCTATACTGGCAATTTTTCTGGCAATGGCAATGACAACGGTAATATTGCCGTAAACAAATTGACAGTGTATATGTATGAGATGCATATGGCAATATTGCTCTAAATATTGCCATTGCAATTATTGCCATGACAATATTGAGAGTAATATCGCCGTAGTCATTGCATTGCCATTGCCAGAGGACTGTGTAAACGTAGGGTTAGAAAAACAACACCCTTTCAATACCTAACTGGAAAACGGTGAAAAACATCCAATTGGAAATCTTGCAATAACCGTGGAAAATTCTACTAGGTTCCTCATTTTTCTTGAACGCTTTTCCCTAAATCGGTTGTTCTTACATTTCCCGAACATTGCACATACAGCTCCGAATATGCGAGTAAGATCTGGACTCAATGCATGCGGTATATAAGCACGGAAAAGTTTGCAGCGTCACACAGTGTCTATACTACAGTGAAGTGAGATGGCAGTCAGTTACGCTACTGTAGTTGTAAGCTATATGGTAAGACAGTGTTGCCACTAGTTCGATTACTCAATAATGGTCGATGAAACTATACAAGAATCATAGTTTTTCTTTCAGTGAATTGAAATACTTTCTATGGTTTTTCATTAGAGTTCTTTCAATTTGTACTTTTCCGCAAAAATCAAATTTTTTTTTTTTTTTGAAATAGTTCGAAAACTGTTCGAAAACGGTACGAAAGCGATGCGAAAATGTTACGAAAGCGAAAAGAAAACAATACGAAAACAGTGTTATATTAGTTCGAAAAGGATTCAAAAACGGTACGAATGCATTACGAAAACGTTGCAAAAACAGTAAGAAAACTCTATGAAAACGGTGCTAAAATAGTTCGAATGTTTCGAAAACGGTAAGAAAGCAGTACGAAAACGGTACGAAAACGGTGCTTAAAAAGGGTTCAAAAACGGCTCGAAAGCAGTATGAAAACGTTGCAAAAAAGGTAAGAAACTGTTTAAAAACGGTACAAACATTGTGCTAAAATAGTTTGAAGAGGGTTCAAAAATGGTACGAAGCCAGTACAAAAACATTGCGAAACGGGGAGAAACAGTACATAACCAGTTCAAAAACGGCGCTAAAATAGGGTTCAAAAACGGTACGAAAGCAGTATGAAAACGTTGCGAAAACGGTAAGAAAACTGTATGAAAACGGGTACACATTTGATTGGGTTATTTGTGATTGCACTCAAATTGTTTAAATTGTATTCTAAAGATAAGAAGTTAAGAGCACGTTTTCGTGATGGGAAGATAATCAATTTCAGTAAATTTAGCAATTTATTCGAATTTAAATTTGTTTAGACATCAAGTCGATATCATACTCACAAATAATTTAAAGTAATAATCTTCTCCATATAATTCTTAAAAATCTTTTCAATATCTTCCCGTTTCCCATTTCTTGCGTTTAAGTTCCAAATCTTTCCGATGACCCTCTCAGATAAATGGTTACTGTCGTCGTCATAATCCATTTCTCCAACATAACGTTCGACTTCCTAATTAATTCTGATCTATGGGTGATCTGTACCTGTACCTACAAACCGAAGATTGTTTAAAAATAAAGAAAAATACAAGAAATAATAATCGACATCCTTGAGTATTGAATTTCATGATCTCAAGCCGCGTATAACAGGTATAAAAGATGACCGATGAACGGAACTATAGGAATTTTAATTGAACAATATGGGGAAGGATATGTGATAGAGGCCAGGTGAAAAAACCCTACACCACAATATAAACTTATCAATTTATTGCCATTGAGGTAGGTTTGAGGTCTTAAAAACGGGTTTTTTTTTCGATTCGAAGGGAAGCGTAAAAGTAGTATTTGTTTAAAAATGATCAATACTCTCACTCGCGACGTGTATTGTGAGGATAGACGAAATTGCTGTCTAGTGCAATTCAAGAGAATTGATAGTATGATATGATTGTTGCTATCAAAATATATAAAAAAAAATCATTGCATCTACTTGCCATAGTCAGGGAAACAACATTACAAAGTCGTACTATTGCTCAAACACTTTACAACTTTTAAATTGAAATTCCCCACATGCTAGTCCATACGTTCGAGTACGTAATCCGACATATGATCAGTGATCACACAACGATTTGAAATTAGTTCAGGCCTATTAGGAAATAGCCCTCCAATGATTTACGATCGTCAGCCAGCCCGGCAAGATCACACCAAGGATCGTGACTTTTATTGAAAACGTTTTTCCACCTGTGGCACGATTTTCTCGACAAGATGATGTTCGACTTTGAAAGATTATGTGTGTGTGTGTAAAACTCCACATATGAGTTACTACTGTAAGTCAAAAGGCTCTCATTAGCGATCATCGTGTATCAATAACTTCTGGTTAAGAATCGCACTGAATGGTCTGATCTCACGTATGAAACTGATTCGGTCAGGTTTTTCCGGAATTTTTTGCAAAATGCTGAAATTATCGAATGAACGAGACGATCGTCTATGCCCTCGATATAATGAAAGTATGAATGCATGGGGGCGGGATTATTCACTTGATCAGGAGATAATTATATGCTCCTTGTGATGCGAGCACACAGCTCGTCAATTACAGCGTAAAATGAAGGACGTTACTGGTAACTGTTTTTCGCCTTGAGCGCAATTTCTTATAATTGAATGTCTGCCGCCTAAAGGTCTTTAGTATTATTTTTTATGACTGATTTGGAATTTTCTACTCCGGAAATAAAGAGGCAATCTATTGAAGTAAGAATTAAGTAATATGTATATAACATAAATACTAATTCGAATTCGAATCGATATCAGTTCGTGCAGGCGAACCGCAAGCAGAACTTATTTCGCCGTAATTGTAATTCGTTCTCGAATCGCGATTGGATCGCTTAGGGCCGGTTTCACAGTCGAAGTTTAAACCAAAAATTTGGTTTAAACTTAGGATCTCACGAACAAATTCCTAAGTTTAAACCAAATTCTTGGCTTAAACCTAGACTGTGAAACCGGCCCTTAGTCGCACTGATATCGAATCGTTTGATCAACAACATTTACAACATTTAAAGTAAGAATTAACTAAATATTTCAGCAAAACATTAATTCGAATTCGAATCAATATCAGTTCATACAGATGAATATGTTATTTAATATCGAAACGTAAGCAGGTAGTTTGTCGCCATTATTATAATTCGTACTAGCCTACTCGAATCACAATTGAATCGCTTCGCACTAATATCGAATCTTTTTCACGAGAAGAATCACTGTATTGCATCGATTGATGAGAAAAACAATAAAAAAGAAATTCGGAAGGAAGCTTCATTTTCAACGCTGTGAGTAAGAATTAAGTAAATAGTCAAGCCAATATATTAATTCGAATTCGAATCGATATCAGTTCTTACTGGCGAACATAATCTTCAATATCGAATATATGTTGTATTTCGTACTCGCCTATTCGAATTGTAATCGGATCGCTTAGTCAAACACAATACGAATCTTTTTCTCGAAATGAATCACTCACTGGTATATGTATATCGAATCTTTTACTCGAAATGAATCAGTTTAACGATTCGGTTAATAGATGTGATACGTATCTCTTTTTTTAAATAGTTAATTGAATTTTTTAAGCCATTTAAAATAGAGATCATAATCTGCAAACAACCCCCTGTCATATGAGAACGAATTTCATTGGGTTTAATGTTTTTTGACTAGGTGGTGCAGTGACTAAACTCGCTAAAATAATAAAAATAAATAACGATATCGTAAGTTTGGCTTTATCTAGCTAAAGGTTTATCATCTTACCACTTAGTCACTCAAAGTACTTAAGGGGGTCATCCCGTGTGCAGGCTCTTTTTTACGCTAGTTTTGGGGATTTGTTTTGGCGAACTTAATAATGATACAAGTGTCAAATTTTTACCACATATTTATGAACATGTTGAGCACACTTCAAAATTTTTTCAGCCCCAAATTGTCGGTCATTGCTGAGGTATACGCCAACTTAGCCACCCATTTTCAAAAAACCTTGTTTCGGTAGACACGATTGCGGGCGTTGTGCTTATCTCAAATAAAAAAATCAAACGGCATTTTAATCTGTGAAGTTTAAACTAGTCTTGGAACTAGGATTATCAAAAAATATTGAACCGTTTATTTTTGGCAGCTTGTTGAACTTATTATCGTCAATTTTGGTGTGTTTTTACGACTTCTTCAGGTCGCCAAAAAAAAACGGCTTGATGAATCACAATTATCCTAGTTTGGAGACTGTATATATTAGTATTGAATAAGTTTACCAAATTTCAAAGAAATCCGTTCGATAGATTTCGAGATATCGTGTCTACCGATTTCAAAACTACCGTTTTGAGAAAAACGCGACTAAACTTTTCATTATGTTCGAAGCAACAAAGGAGCTTAGAGAGTATAATGGCCTGTAACTTCCGAACGGCTTGGAATATCGGAATATCACTCCGTCAACATATTCTACACTATATTTGGATGTAATTTATGCAACAAAAAAAAAAAACGATTTTTGGAAACTGTCACACGGGATGGCTGCCTTAAGTTGTTTCTGGGTAGAAAATTCCTTTATTCTTCAATCAATAAACCAATAAATCCTGTTGAGGACATTACATAAAATGTTCGTCGATTTAATAATCGATTCGATATCGAATAAAACCTAAGAAATATGCAAGAGCTCGTGAAATTGTGTGAAGCCCCTCATACTTCTTTGGGTTCGAATATCGGTAAATCCTGAAAAAATTCTGAAGTGGATTTTTGTCTTTCTCTAATGATTTAGTGGAAGTTAAATTTATTCGATACCGCAGAGGACCTAAGAGATATGATGATATTCGTGAAAATTTATGATGCCCTTTACACCGACCATTTTTTTATCTCACCTCTGCACACCAAAAATAATAGAAAAATGTTTTTTTAAATTATTTCTTGTAAATACTAACGCGGAAATTAGAAATATAAAAAATCACCCCAGTACCGCGTTCCTGACGAAAAAAACGGCACCCCGTCACATTGGCAAATTTATATTTTCAAAATGTGGTACTTCTATAGCCCTAACTAAGTTTTAATTATCTATCTTCAGCAGCTCTCGACAAACTCTCCTTATGCGCTTATGTACTCTAACAACGTTTAATCACGAGATATTGTACTCTAAGTTTTATCAGCCCCGACTGCCCGCACGCTTTTGCTTTCCCTTAAAAATGTGAACATACTTTCCTGGTATGGTATATTACCACAGTGTCACCAAGTTTCAACCTTTTGTAATAAGCCATTTAGATTCGAATCGAATGTCCCAATTTCATCATTCAAGCGTTTAAGACGTTTTTTTGTTCTCTCTCCACATTTTGACTATTTAATATAAATACCTCTACTATCATTAAGAGTATATATATCCCAAGTTTGTTAAGATGTAGAATTCAAAATGTTTCGTTAAAAGCCCTCGTTCTCCTCCTAATCCACCCTCGCTATCAACTTTCAAAAAAGTCTCCACTTAAAGGGGTCCAATAAATCAAGGGGCTTAAAAAATTTATCATAATTACTTAAAGTATTTAGAAACTACAAGTTTGGTACTTTATTATTTTGCTAACAATAAAGTATTTAAATATGTTTGCGTACGGCGCGCCGATCAGACGGACAAATGAACTATTTTACCTTTTGGAGGTTTTAGGGCTAATCTAAGACATCGAAAAAAATCTGCCAACAGTCTGCGCGCAACTTTACTACCTATGTCTTGGGCAGAAGTTCAGAACGCGTTCAATAAGGGAAAAATACTTGAAAATATGTAGATGATTATTAAAAAAGCCCGTGGAAGTGAAAAGATATTTGATATCTGTTCAGAACTGAGAGCTATACATACATATATGACAGAAATCATGAAGAAGTATACAACCAATTTGGGGTCGAATTTCAAAAAAATTTGAAAACACTTTTCAGGTATCCATATGAAAAATCGGTAGAACAAAAACGAATTCAATATTTGGGAAGACCTAGTAGATATGACGAAAATCGTGAAAATGTATGCATTTAATTTATTATATTATAATTTTTTTAACCCCCTTTCATCGAAATTACTTCTCTAGTTGATTTATATATACCCACCGCGTTACAACTTTCTAACATAAGCCGTTCTTTAGTTTGGAAAAACACACACCCCCCCCCCCCCCCATACTACCCCTATACAAAATTATATTTTTCGAATATGCTAGTACTATATGAGCCGTTTATTTTGAAAGTGAGGTAAGTCTATTTTTTTTCTTGACTACAAATTGTTTACAGATAGAGATATTATAGTAAGTTTTATCTATTGTTATCATTATTTCCATTTTTTTTTTAAAATGGACTTGCCCCACTTTCAAAATAAACGGCTCATATGTTGTTCTATCTAAATACCAAGTTCCAGCTTTATATCAAGATAACTTCTCAAGATACACCATGAATATCGGAACTTTTTCCTTTTCACTCACCCTCAGCCTGTACAACCCCAATTTGTTTTCTTCTACTAAGATTCAATTAGGCCTACTTCCAGTAAAAATTCTAAGCATCAGTCATACACTGTACTTGAGTTATGAAACGTGATTTATTGAAAAATTCTTATTCCCTCCACTTCCATGCTCCACCAAAAACCTTACTTTAAGCAATTTTTATTTGTCAACCTTTATAGGTACTCCAACAGAATATTTTTTTAATAGCAATTGGTTCGTGAGATGTCGTAATCTAAAGTTTTTCACTGTAGCAAATTTGTTATTGAAATAATAAAGTATAATGGGTTCGGCGTAGCCAAATATTTTCAATTAATATTAATAATTAACAATCTTGATTCAAATTAAGATACTTTGCACCCCTCCCCCTTCTTCCATAGTAAACAGTACAGGTTGCTCAATTATCGTTTGATTAAGTCGTGTCCCAGTGTGGTATTGTCACAAATTATTCTAACATCAAAAATACTTCAAACTTTGATTTCCAAAATCTTAAGCAAACATTTTGACAATACGTTTTTAAGTGGTCGAAATTTGGACCCTGGGCTACATCTTAAACACTAAACACGAACTCTAAAAATTAACCTGTTGCGGTTTAAAATTAGTGATAAATATCGTAATCTCCTATCAGATGCTTGATTTTATGGTTCTGGGTCAAAATATTCAAAAACCAATTAAAATCCAAACAACTGTATCATTTAAAATATTTTCGTTAATTTTAATTTCTTGCAAGCATCGCGGTCATAAAAGTTCCTCTACATCTCTGAAATATTCAGCTGAAATTATGTTTCCATAATTTAACATGAATTATGGCTGACTTTTAGCAATAAAAGGTATACGCTAAATATCAGGTTGGAGTCGAGGTATATTATAAGTTCTGGATATATTAAAAAAAAAAAAAAAAAAAATGACGAAGAAGAGTCCCAAGGAGAAATTATGTACGTCGTCGATTCTGTTGGCGGCGCGATACTTAAAAGTGCGTGAAGTGCATACCTTAAGCACTTTGCGTTTATTAAGCACAAAGTGGTGCCGATGTCTTTGCTTGAGAACTACCTGCTGTCAAGAAGATTTCCCTATTCCAGGTATTACATATATCCAATCACGCATACATTCGCTCTGATCGCCAGAACAACAAGTCAAGCTCGATTGCAATAAATTGTCAATTTGTTAAGCATATTAATACGAACGTTAGTTATTAGTTTATGGTCATTAGCGGACTAGTGATGAAGCGCTTCCATGCATGAGGTCAGTCGGTGGGTTGTGTGGAGTACTCGTATGTGAGAAATTCCTCGGCCTCCATACATTGCGATAAATTCAGTTCAGACAATTTAATATATGTATACAATTTATTTTTTTACGAATGTCCCTCCTCTAACCCTTTCTCTCTTCAACTCTTTTTTTTAAGAAGATACCAAGGATAACGAACTTGATGAAATTTCTTCAAATGATCCCGTCATTTACGTTAAGACCCAAATTAATTTAAGATTGATGCCTTTCAATTTGCACTCGTTTAAGTGAGCCCGGGCTGTGCCGTGGTGCATCGCAAAAGTTGCATTTTGCAGTAAAAAATTTCGAAAAAGAACCAACAACATTCTACAGTACCACGAATACCTGAAGAAACAGATAAATTTTACGATTCCCACAGGTCCGACTAAAACTCATAATAAATATGTACCGTAGAATTTATTTATTTCTTTTAAACAAAATAACGAAACCCGCGCAAGTACATACCTTATGATGGCGTATGGTATAGGTCACAAGGGAACCGCACCAACAACACCCTCTCTTTGTAAATGTTTCGCAATATGTCAGTTAACTTAACAGGCAAATAATTATCGCACTGTGCGCACCGTCATTGCACCACGAAAGAAATGTGAGAAGACGGCCGCTATTCAGCGAAATGTTTACAAGATTATCCAGAGTTTCTTCAAGGACGACCCCATAGTATAGTACAATCGTAATATGAATTTTTACACACTCTCGGATGTCGGGGGTACCACCTCTGACGCCATCAGGGCCGTCAAGATGAAGTGTCGGCGGTAGAGTAGCTTATTTTATCTTACAACAAGGTGTACTTCATTATTGTGAAGGGTGGGATAGCGCAAAAAAACAACAACAAACAAAAAAAAAACAATAATAATAAGCTGTAACCTCTGTCATAAGTAGCATATGAATAATTAGATGTCAGACGGACTAGAAGTTCAGGTCTTTTCGTACGAATTGAAGATGCAAGAAATCGGGATATGCATGCAACGATACTTTTGTTGTTTGCATTGACTTATTATAGCACTTAGCTTTTATGGTGCCAAGTAAAAGACCAATTTCAGACGAACTTTTAAAAATCCATAAAAATACTTTAAAGAAATAAATCGTCCAACAGTCTGGGCACAACTTTATTATAAGTTTACTATATAATATCTCTATTTGGGATAGTAATAATAATCAATGGCGCAACAGCCCAAATCGGGTATAGGCCTTGAAGTAATGCCAGAGTTACTTCATTACGAGACCAAAGGAACATTAGGAGGTGAAGTGGTCAGCCACACGCTCGTCCGTGATTATTACCCCGATTTTAACTCATTTACAGCTGAGTGAGCTGGTAGTCCGGTACTATAGAACTATATGTATAATGGAGATAGCGTGCAGCGACTTTTTTGAAGCCGGAGGTTTTCTCGCAAAGGACCGACGATATTCACTATGCTACTATCAGCATCTTACTCACATGTATGTTATACTCCGGTATTGAAAAGAAAAAAAGCCCAACTTTTAAATACTTCGCTACTATTTGCATTTCACTGCCACCGGGCATGAAACGCTCCATACAAAAATGTTCAATTTTACATCAAAATGCTTCAAAGTGCTTTATACAGAAACGGCGCTTTGCGATCTCCGTTAGTTATAGCTCTATGTCCGGTACCAATCCCATTCTCAAAAAATACTTGTCGCCAAGCAGATTCGAACCTGGTACCAGGTGTACCGAAGGCACGTACTCTAGCCACTAAGTCACCCAGCCTACTCTCTATTTAGCCAGCTACAACCTTAAATTTAAAAAAAATGGTACCCTGAAATCTTGTATTTACATGTTTCTGGACTAGTAACCCCAAAAAAAAAATCTGCCAATGGTCTGGGCGAAACTTTATTATTTTTCGGGTTAAAGATCAGTTGTTTCGAGATTATTAGGTTTCTTGCAAAGTTAATATTGTTCTTAAGATAAAATTATTTAAAATAGAGATTTTAAGCAGCTTAAACATTGAAAAAGTCCGTGTAGACTATTAGAATGTCGGTATATTAGACACACTATAAGGCCATAGAGGTAAAAACGAATTTTTTACCTTATCAAACTTAAGAGATATGACGAATTCTTAAAACGTAAACAAACCCTTAACTTATGGGAAACTTATATGGGAAACCTTAGGAAGTAAAAATTAATTCGATACATTATCATCAGATCTAAATATATATATCTGAATATATATTCAACCTCCTTACACCCTCTAGGGGGTAGAACATCCAAAATTTTAAAAAGGAGTTAATAGGTAAATATAAAGACAGCACGAGAAGGTAAAAACAAAATCAATTACTTATCTCTTCAAAAGAATATGACGGAATTCGTGAAAAAGTGTTCAACCCGTTTATACCCTCTTCGGGGATGAAAAGGAAAAAAACAAAAAAGTAGTTTTAGACGATTATTACTAAAGTCCGTGAAAGTGAAAAGATATTTGAAGTCTGATCAGACCTGCGGGATCTGGCGAAATTCGTGAAAAAGTATATAATACCTTTACACCCGCTTGGGGGTCGACTTTCAAATATTCCTGAAAACACTTTCTAGGTATTTATACGAAGAAGACGTAAGATAAAATTGAATAAAAATGAAAAATATTTAATTTGGAAAGACCTAATAGATATGACGAAAATCGTGAAAGTATATGCATTCCATTTTCACTGATCACGTTTTTCGCCCCCCTTCCGAATTTCAATAGTTATTTGGATTTTTTTTAATCTAAATTACTTTTCTAGTTTATTTACTATACACATACATCTCGAGTTTCAATTTTCTAACATAAGCCGTTCTATAGTTTGGAAAAATATCCCCACCTTTTACCAGACTACCCCTAAAACAAATTTTATTTTTCCAACATGGTACTACTATAGGTCTATCTACATTCCAAATTTCAAATTGATTTCACTATAAGTTCTCAAGATATAAAAATTTCAACTTTTTCCTTTTCACCATTACACCCTCAAAATATTTTGTTTGCTAGGGGTCTCTTAGGCATACTATAGTAAAAAAATTTAAGCATCTACCTTAAACTGTTCTTGAGATATGAGACGTGATTTTTTAGAAAAAAATCTTAACCTCTGAACCTTTCATCTACCGCCGACTTAAAAAAATTTACTCTCAGCAAACTTTTTTTGTCAACTTTTATACACAAACCGAATTGTATTTGTCTTGAGCAATCGGTTCGTGAGATATCGTAATCTAAATTTTTTCAGCCCCCACTCCCGTACGCCACTGCCCCACTCAAAAATGTGTTTCCGATCTATTCTCCTAATATACTTAGGCTTCAACTGGCATTAACCGTTTACGAGATATGGATTTTAGAATGTATCGATCTTGGCTTTTTTACGTCTCGGACGCATTGTTTTTCACCCCATTCCCACACCACTTGATCTGATTGACAGTTTTTATGCAAATGGGTTTACTATTAGTGCTCTACGTAAATTCCAAGTTTCAGCTTCCTAGTATAAGCCGTTTCTGAGATCTAGAAACCAAAAATTTCCATCTAAAACGCTTCCCCCTCCTCCCCTCTTCCCCCTCACAACCTTACTCCAAAGAATTAGGTCACTTTAAACGGCCTATCCAGTCTATTCGTAAAAAAAATTCAATTTAATATCTCAAAGCGTTTGGGAGCTAAGAGTCTACAAACGATTTTTCGCACGACGTACAGCGTACGGCGGACAGACGGACAGAACATTTTTATTGCTAGTTGAAAAAAAAATTGTTTAGAGTAGCTAATTTTTTTTTTTTAAATAGATCACAATAAAAGTAAAAGGAAAAAAGGGCCGTCTGTCCGCCGCGCCGTAGACGCCACACGCCGTATGAAGGTGCGTAACTCACAAGCCTGTAGAGCTATTAGCTTTAAATTTTTTTGGTTGGTATTTTGGGAGGGCTGAGTACTGGGGAGGGGTGAGGGGAAAGCGTGTCATCACGAAAGTTGGAGATTACCATTTTTAAAAAAAAAATTGATTGTTATATCCCAAAAACAATCGATCCAATATGATCTTAATAAATTTGCAGTAATGTGGGCCTACTAAACCTCTACCAGGAAACAAAAATTTTGGTGGTGCGGGTGTAGAAGGTGTTGGTTAGGTGGTGTAAATGAAAAAAGTCGGCGCTTCATTACTCGAAAACCGTAAAAGATAGGAGATAAAATAAATAGGGGTTGCACGGTACGGGTCGGGTGGTAAATTTTCTTATCTAAACAACGGCTTATGCTAGAAATAAGAAAATTTCTGTGAATATTAATATAATTCTTTCCACATTTTCACGAATTTGATAAAGAGATGGTTCAAAATTTTGGTGATCCTAGATAAATTTAAACTTCAGTTTTTGCAATCGCTCGATAATAGACGTTATTATCTTATACCTACATTGACTTTTAAATTTATTAATGGTGAAATATAGTGTCTAACTGACGGCCTCAAGGTTCAGTATTATGAGTAAGAGATTAAGGCCTATTTAATATTCCTCACAATTGTAATTTAAATTTCATGTTTTCAGATTTTTAGACTATTTAGGACTTTTTACTTTTAGGGGTTTTAAATATAATAGTTAAAGGATCAAGTTAAGCATTAAGATCAAATTGAGCAAAACTTTTGGGACTAATTAGATATCGAATTCTTATTTACTTTTATGGGTTTTCAATATAATCGCCTATAAACATAGATTTAGCTATTTTACATTCAATTCGATTTAGGTATTTCACATTCAATTCAATATTTTATCCAATTCCCGATTGGGCGAAAGGCCGCTGTGTTAGTTTTCACGAATTTCGTCAAATCCTTTGGGTCAAATATAATATTTATCTCGATTTTATTTCTCAGGGCCTTAAATATAATCGCTTTAAGAAAAATTCGAGAACTTTTCGATATTTACACGATAAGGTAAGGTGATTGTGTAAGTTTTCACGAATTCCGTCATATCTTTTAGGTGTAATGAGGTATCGAATTCGCGCTTACTTCTATGAACTTTAACTGATTAAATAAGTTTTTTTGATGATGTATTTGTAATAGGTATTATTTTCTGGAATTCACCACTTAGAAGATTTTTGCTTGTTTCCGAAAATAGTCCGTTTTCACATACTCCTGTATTAGAGACTACAACTAGGTAGGTAAGTTCAAAAATACGTGCTGTAGCGGAAATTTACTAACCTAAAAAAAATATTCTACCAAATTTTATGTGGAATAAACGACCGCCCGCCAGTTTAATTGTCAAACATGCCGTTCATGTAATAATTGCCTACCGTTTATTTATGTCAAAAGATCAAAGTGTTACCTGGAAAATCGGAACGATCGATTGTGTTCCTTTCGAAAAAACGTTAATCTGAAGACGATCCTCTTAAGACCCTTTGCCGGTAGCAACCATTGAATGTATTGTTTTTATCAAAGTGCGGGATCGCTTTCGTTGACACTGACATATTTATTTGGGTCCATCGATTTCAATTCAGTAAGGCCATGTCCTTGGAGGTGTAGCCATATATCGAAATTCATGTAAAACCATCGGAAGATTTATCTTCTCACGTCGAAGTGTGAATTGTTTTATAGACGTTTCGATCGATGGGAAATAATTGAGACTAGTGAAATACGGTTCAGGTGGCGCCCAACCAGTCATAAATTATTATTTACGAATGTATCAGTATTCGTATAGTAAAGGCATATGTGTACTTTTAAACTATACAAGGATCATTCTAGTCGATATTGATGAAGCCTCAATGACTTTGCTCAAATTTCATGATAATGTACCTCGCTTATACCTGAATATATAATCAATTTTTTGTTGGTCCTTAAGACGATTCAATTGATTCGGGAACAGCCCTCCGATCGCTAAATGGTTTCATAAAATATTTACATCGTGACCGACAGTAGTTGAGATCATATCGCGAAGATCACACTGATGATATTGCCAAAAACTAATGTAAAAGGATCCGCGCTTGCTTGAAATTAATTTTTCGTTCGAATTTGTAATTATGGATGGCGATCGGTATGAGATCAATCGATCATTTCTTTTATAAGATCTCGATGGACGATCACCGGTGATACGTGATTAGCATAACAGTGAGAAACACAAAATGAACATACCTACGTATTTTGGACTTGTTGGAGTCTACTCCGAACGTAACGATCAGTTTAAGCATTCACATTGCACATCTAAGGGGAGGAATGATGATAAATTACCCCTGAGGATATCTTAATTAAAATTTATGGTTTAAAATTTACATAAGTAGACTACATCGTTTTTTTTTGTCGTACAACTTTCTTGTTTTTTGTTGTACAACTTTCTTGTTTTTGTTTATGTTTAGATTGCGATCAATAGAATCCGATCGACATGGATACAATGTGAAGTGATCGATCTTTTAATATCAAAATATATACACATGGCTGAAAGATGACAATCAGCTTTGGGTGAGTGCGGACGGAGGCTGTGACTAACTTTTACACCTTCGAATTAAGGTGTATCTATTTAAACTCGGATCACTAGATCGATGTGATAAATATCGTGACATGATCAATAGGTGAAAGGGGTTTAAACTGGATTACAATGTGAAAACCCCATGTGAAGACTGGCTCACTTAAATTCTTCATTGCTCCGGATACCTAATTGTCCGAATGACTGAAAACGATCGGTCCAATCGGCAGACATGCAAAATGCAATTTTCAATAAAATGTTGGAGCTCCGCCTAAATTCGCTTTATTAAATGGCGATCGTGTTGCAATATACGGCGGCTACATACCTGCGTAGTGTATGCGTCTCCATACAATTCGCATAAGTTTGTAATAATAATATTTATGCGTTTTCCACCATACCAATTTTAAGAGGATCGTCGTATCACGGCGGTCGCTTTAGTTTGACCGCGCGTGGAAAGCGTAGAATTATTGCGGTTTTATGCGCATGACCATATCACTTAAATGCTGAATTGCACGGCACCGTACTGACATACATAAATGCAGAAAGAATGCATATATCAGAGTGGGTTTTTCGCATTTATGCCATGCAATTAACTGCAGTGCTCAACAGCATTATATGCATGTCGAGTGAAATTACTGCCTGGGCACACACATAATATAAATACGCAGGTTTTTCATTGGCCAAAATGAAATTAACGTGTGCAGACGCCATATTTGTACGTTTAATAATTGTTATTATTATTATTTCGTTTTTTTTTTTTTCGAAGCACCTATACTTATTGAAATTGTTTTCTGTACTTTTGTGATGAAGCATAATATTAACGTATAAATTTATGAAAGATAATTGCGTAAAACTATTAACTTTCAACTGATTGCATGATTCTGCTTTTACTTTATTATTTTTAATAAAAAAAAAAATGTTTAAAAATTGACCTGAAATTTAAAAATAATATATATATATATATTATATATATAATATATAATAATATAGTCTTAGCTTCAAATTTTGCTATTTAACGTAGACCAAAAAAAAGTCCGTCTCTCCGTCGTATAGTTCGGACTCAAACCCGTTTGAATGTTCATACCTCCCAAGCCATCAAGTAAAAAATTGTTTGGATGGTAGATTAGATTGTCATGGTTCCGGGAAGTGTGCATGTGCTGGGGAAGTTGAGGAGAATCATTTTCTAGGAACAAATTTTGCACCGTATCTCAAGAACCACTTAGTACCTGCTATGTTAGTGGAGAAATTTCCAGGATGTGAGACGCAGTGTCTGGAAAGCGCAGAAGCCGGAATCGAGACATTCTAAGGTTCATATTTCTAGAAAGGCTTATACCACAAAACTGAAACTTAATGATTATTGGCAGGCATACTATGGCAACATAGTAACTAAAATTTTTTTTGGAGGGAGGTGGAGTGTTGGAATGAGTAGAGAAAAATTGTCGTTTTGAAGATCAAATCATCAGACGAAATTTTAACAGAACTTATACATACATAACTAACATTTAATCATAATAGCTTCAATGGTAGCTTACCATGAAAACCAAGTAACAAAAAAATAAGGGTAAATAAAATAAGTTTGCTGTTGACGGGATTCGTCTTCACACTCTTAGCATTGATCGTTATCCAAGCTTACTTCCAAATACAACTATAGATTCCACCTACTGGTTGAAATATTAGGCAAAACTTTCAAAGCGGATGCCTTTACTATAAGGTTGAGTTGGCAAGTATCTGACTAGTTAAACACTCGTAGATTATAAATTGGATTCCGATATTACTATATAGAAATTTCATCAGCAATTCCACCAACTGTCAGGGTGTTTCGGATAGTAGGCTAGAATACACCCTCTGAAGAGTCTATGCTTTCCGAGGACGAAACAGCTCCTTTGGACCGAGTCCAACACAATCTGAAAAAAGTGACCTCTTCAGTGATGTTTTTCCAAATTGGCATGTCCTCAAGGACATCGATTAATCAACGGTCGGGGACTTCGTATTGGAGTTTCACTCCACTGACACCGGAAAATAACTAACATTTAATCATAATAGCTTCAATGGTAGCTTTCCATGAAAACCAAGTAACAGGACTTATACGTTTTAAGATTTTCACTTCAGATATTGGCGTCATATATGTATTGGACAAACTTTGGAATTTCTGAGGTAAGTAAAGTACCGTAGCAACCTGCACAAATCGATGTCATCAGTTTCCAGTGAGAAGGCCACACCCCACAATATCCAACTAGAATGCAGAGAAATTTCTCAAACACTTTCCTTTCTCGTATTTTCTCCACACCTCTCTAACATTCCACGCACCAAACCGAATATGCTGCAAATCTCTCGACTCAACACATGCAGTATTTAAGCGACTCTGAACTTTTACACTATGAATTTTCACTACGGTGTAAGCGTGACGATGGTCAGTTCTATGCGATAGCGATTTTGATTGGTAGCAGCGATCGAGCAGTGATTTAGTACATGAAATCGGAAAGCATTGCCAGTAGTGTGATTATTTGTGATTATTAAAAGCGGATTAATAAAGCGTATTGATCCAAATCGTGTTTTACTTGAAATCTCGCCGAACCCCTATGTAGTTCGCAACCGCCGTACCCAACCGAGTTTCTGATGTTTTTTTTGTGATATGTCCAGAATCAGTAAAGCTATCATCCTGAAGTTTTCAAAAAATGCACGCTAAGTTCATCTCTTTTGGGGGTAAACTTGTTAAGGGTAAGAGTGAGGGAGTAACGCGTAGATGGAAGAGGTTTAAGCAAAATCTGCGGTTCCTAGCTGTTTAAGATACAATCTTGAGTTTTATACAGAAGGTATGCCAAAAGGACCACAAATTAAGGGTGAAAGTGTGAAGGGTAAGGATGGAAAGAAAAACATTCAGATTTGTATTACTCGAGATCTTCCACTGAAACGCTTGAACTTGGTACATATACTAAAGCTGTGGTATATTCACCTCAACCATCATTTGAACTATTTAACTTCAGCCATCATTTGAACTATTTAACCTCAGCCATCATTTGAACTATTTAACCTCAGCCATCATTTGAACAGCGCGAACGCAGAAAAATTTCGGGGGGGTTTTCAGACAAATAATTATTTCGGGAAGGGGGGGGGGGGGGGGTTTTCATACAAATTTACTCGTTGAGTGCAAGTTTCATTTAGTTTTGTGTATGTAAGTACATCATTTCGGGGGGGGGGGGGGGTTGAACCCCCAAAACCACCCCCTGCGTTCGCGCCTGACCTCAGCCATCATTTGAACTATTTAACCTCAGCCATCATTTGAACTATTTAACCTCAGCCATCATTTGAACTATTTAACCTCAGCCATCATTTGAACTATTTAACCTCAGCCATCATTTGAACTAATTAGCCTCAGCCATCATTTGAACTATTTAACCTCAGCCATCATTTGAACTATTTAACCTCAGCCATCATTTGAACTAATTAGCCTCAGCCATCATTTGAACTATTTAACCTCAGCCATCATTTGAACTATTTAACCTCAGCCATCATTTAAACTATTTAACCTCAGCAATCATTTGAACTTTTTAGCCTCAGCAGCCTGCTACCAATCCAAATCGCTTTACAAAAAATTTCGCCTCGAATTGGCTGTCGCATGACCGTGGTAGAAACTATGTTTGGCTGTAAACTCTGTTGTGCTTATATACTGCATGTGTTGAATCGGGAGCTTTTCTGTATAGTCGGTGATGTATTTGGAATGTTAAGAATAATTCGTGGATGAGAAAAGAGTTCCAGATGAATAGTGAACTTTCTTCAGGATTCAATCGGATGTGTTTCTCCGATTTCCAGTTCGGTATTGAAAGGCTGTTCTCTTTCTCACTGGAAAATTATGGAGTTGTATACGGGTTGCCAGGGTGGCATGCAACAAATCCAAATAAGAGCAAGTAGTCCTCCTTTCTCTTCTCTAAAAGAACCCTTACCAATTAGTTCCACCTAGCTTTCGACATATCTATTAATAGTGCAATTAACAACTTAAGGTAAAGGCAAAAACAAATATAGGATCTTAAATAGGTACATTCCCTAGTGTTCCTCAAAACACAAATTTCCCACACTAAATACCCATAATTAAGGGTACCGTATCAGCGATGACTTCAAATTAGTCAAAATACCGATGATGATCTGGACGTCAATTTCGGTCGTAGATCTTACTTTATCGAAGACGTCGTTAAAAAAAAACTTTTGGCTTAATTACTGCCTACACAGATTTGCTCCTAAATTTCGAACGGAGTGGACAGACTAATCAACCTGCGATCGCTTTAAGCAATCTTTACGAATCATTGAAGAAGTGGGCAAATGGCCAAGAAGCGAATCATCGTCTTCGGCAAAACAGTCTCAAAAACAAAAAACCAAGACGGAAAATGTCCGAGGAGATCCATCGATAAATTATAATTATTGCCGATAACTTTCTTGATATCTTAGCCTGATAATCTTTAACGAACGTATCAGACCGGTTGTGTGAGATAGTTTCCAATTTTTATACCTTTATTAAAAAAAAATGGCGAACCAAGTCACTCCCAATAGTCCATACTGGAAAATCATAAAAAGGCTCAATAGCCCGGTGAAATTGCATTGTATCCGCATCTCGAGAGGACATCAACTTTTTGAAGGAATGGATCTAATGGAAGACTGGTCAATTTATCGAAATTTGCTACTTTGACCTCTATGGTATTTTCCTTGAAGTTTATGGAACCCCCAAGAAATCCCGGTATAATTCTTTGGGATCAACGTCTGACTTCCACATTTTTTTCCTCTAATTCGTAAAGGACGAGAAGGTGGTTAATGTCTCATGGCTGTCTGATATCCTCAAACGTATCGAATGATACCGGTGTCTAACGACATCGACGAAAAACTTATGTCGTCCTGAAGCTTTGAGGAGTCACACATATCGAATGATACGACTATTGAACGGCTAGGATTTGATATCCTTTTTTTTCCTTTAAACGGGGATTAAATCATGGCGCCAAACGTTTTACTGTCGGAACATATTTCGGTTTCCAATTTCAAATATGGAAATCGATTCGTATTGAAAGTGTCATTGAATGGATCTCGTATGGCTGCAATGAATAATGCAATAAGGATAATGCACATATGATCCGCTAAGTGCATGCAGGAAGGAAGAGAGTACGCTTCTGAGTCATCAGTTCATGTGAAAAGATGTTGTCGAGTTATGGAAAATATCGCAAATTGGTAGCGTGACCTTTTACCGGATCGAATTTATTTCTGAGGCGTGGAATGGTTGCTCTTGATGTGACTCTCATATTAGATTTTGGAAGTAAACTTCAGTAATCACCTGGGCGCATTTTGTGTACTATTCAAGTTGTTTAGCGTCGATACAAAGAGTGTGTTCTGAATTGATATGAGATTTCGAAGTGATCAATTCAAAAAATAGACAAACTAATATGTTTAAAAGGTAGGAAAAACGAGATTATTAACCAAATTTTGAGAACCTATTTTGTAACCTTTCAGAGTACTCTCATATTGCTCTACATTAAGTACTTCGAAAGGTATTCCCCTTTAATCTTAGTCAGTTAATAAGTTTATTATTTATTTTTTTTCAAGAAAGCGCCTATGAAGATATTCTGGACAACTAACCTAAGTAATTTTTATCTTTGGTGTATGCAGATGAGAGGAAAAACAGGTCGACGAAATGGTGTCCGCATATTTTCACGAATTTCGTTATATCGCTTAGGTCTTCTAAAATGTCGGATTAATCTTACTTCGTTAGGTAAAGGTATTCAGGGACGTCATTTGTGGGGGGGGCAGGGAGGGCATTGCCACCCTAAATTTTGTTTTCTTATATACTATATATATTGCCCCCCCTGGAAAAAACTTAAATTACGTCCCTGAAGGTATTGATAAAATTGTCAAGATTTGATATTTATCCTCTCGGGAGGTGGGAAGGTGTTCAATACGTTTTAACGAATTTCGTCGTATCCCTTAGGTGTGAAGAGATAAGGAATTGATTTTTACTTCCACATACTTATTATACTATCATATGAAAATTAAGTTCTGATTTTTTTGATTCTCAACTTTTAAATGGAAGTTTAGGGGGTTGTTTACGTCTTCGCGAATTCTCCTATACCTCTCAGGGCTGTTTATACAATGTATCGAGTTTTCTTTTATATTCAAGCACTTGTAATACAATCGGCCCAAAATATGATATATTTTAGGTTTTTTTTGATATAATTCCCCTCCAAGGGGAGTAAGGCCTTTAAATACATTTTCACGAATTCTTAAATATCTCTTAGGCCTGATTAGTTATTCCACTTCTAAAGTGGTAAAAGCGTGTTGGTTACGTTTTCACAAATTTCGCCATATTACTTTGGATTTATGGGATATGAAATTAGTTTTTTTTCTACTAGCCTTGCCTAAAAAAAGATTTTATGAAATTCGCAATTCAGCCCTCAAGGTGGAGTCAAGTGCAAATTGCAAGTGTTAACGAACTACGAGCGTATTTTTTTAAGTCTTTTGAGGTAGATATTAAATTGATCTTTACTTCTATTGAGTATTTATTTAATCGCCTAAAAATTATAGTTTTAGGATTTTTCGTTATCACCAAAGCGAGAATTTTTTTTACGTTTCCACGTTGATGAGATATGGAATTAGTTTTTACTTCTACGACTTTTTACTGTAATTGCATAAGAATTTATCTCGAGATTTTTAGATATTCAGCCACTAAGGGGAAGTTATTACGAATTTCGCCATATCTCTTGGGTCTGATTAGATTCTTACTAGATTTTTACTTCCACTGCATACCACTGCAAGATTTTGGCAAAAAAACATTGAATCACCACGGAAATTTCGACGCAAACGTTAGGATTCAACAGGTGGTAATTTTCCTAATATACACATCGTACATGGAGATGGTGATGACAGCACCACCTAAATATAAATGATACAATTTATTAAAAATAAATTAATTTATTTAAATTTGGTCACACTAATCACCGTTTGGCGCCAATCCGTTTAGTATCTATCAGCAGATAATTTTTTGTATGCTTAAAAACTTAAAAATTAACAAAATTAAAACCTGACGGAATCAAAATAAAAACCCAAATGCACTAATTTATTAAATTAACCCAAAAATTTCCTGGCGCCTTTCTGCTATACATCATCTACTATTATTTTTAAAATAGCCCACTCATCACGAACATATCTAGTATCCATTTTACACCTTAGTGGCAATAAATCATAAAACAGAAAAAAAGCGATAATTGAAGCTTCCAAAAAGAAATCTGGTTTTTGAAAAATTTTGACCAAATCGTACGAAAAAGAGACAAGACCAACAACAACAAATAATAAACAGAAAAATATCAGTACTTACACACACGCGACTAGTGAAATAGAATTGTTGAAAAACTCCCAAAATTGTTTAGCATATGGTGCGCGGTCAAAAATTGATCAAAGCCAATATCAGAGGCGCCTTGTTTTCTATCCGAAAACCACAGAAGCGGGATTTGGTAATGGAGTCCGACCATTCGGACCACGCTACCATACAAACGTCTTGTCATACGTCTGATAATGTAGTTATTTATTTAATTTTGTTGTTAGATTTGTGTAGCGGTTCGACGCGGTCCAACCTTAGTGGCATTTTTAAGGTATCACTTCGTATAGCTACGCGATCTCTGGACAAAAAAGAAATAAAACGATAAAGGTGACTGAGCTATCAATTCCGCAATTATTTGTCGCCATCGTGTTGCGGACCTGAGTCCGATCACGTTAATTGTGATGTGGGCGGTTTATTTGGTAAGTGAAATCCATTGGAGTGTTATAGCCGGTCATAGAAGCGTTGAATGATGTTAAAGGCCAATATACCAGATGGGATTTAAGGTGCTAATGTTATGTGACCGCATTAGAAAATCGAACGCTATCGAAATGAACGAGATCAAGGAGTTCAAGATATTTCGATGCCTAAGGAGTACGTAACAGACAGCCTAACAACTTTGATCAAATTTAAATCCAAAATGGATAGATCTAGCCAATAAGATACCGATCGACTCTAATTGACTGATTGTTTCCTTTTAAGCGATCAATTCGCAGCACATAATTCGTCCTAATGAACAAACGTCTGCTTGAACAAATGGACTTCAGGCCAACGGAAATCAACTCCCCGACACATTGATCGCGCGGTCACGTGACAGGTAACGATCAATCTTCGAAGGTGAGAAATTCATTTGTCAGAAGTCGAAGACAATGGCATCATTTTTCGAATGATCTGAAAATCGAAACGATGTCGGTCAACGATCACAAGATCCTATTTTTAACAAGCTGATCTTGCTGGTTCGACCTGTTGCAGACCTGCTTTTTTTTTTTTTTTTTTGTTACATTGTAGATCGCTTTGGTCCACTTCTTGCAGAGCTTCCACAAATTGTGATCGTAAGATAGACAAATGGAGACGCCGCCGGCGGCAACTAAAGATTCTTCACAGAATGGGTAAGATATTTGCATAATCCTCGATCGGCGCACAGTAGGCTTCTTCTCATGAAAAATGATTTGTTTAGCATTAACCGCATGCTGTCACGATCATTTTTCATTTCTCAGACTGTTAAACATTTATATAATCGATCCTTTGGGGAATTGGACATTTTGGGCTGATTTCAACTGAAAGCCTTTTTAATTTATTTGAACGGATTTTATACTATGGAAACTAGAGGATAGTCCAGAACCGATAATCGAATTCCTATTGAGGGTGTAAAGTGGTTCAGCTCCTTGGCAATCAGGAACAATGCCCAAAAACCACCATTCCCGGGGCTCTCCTCAGCGCAAGGATACGTTGTCATAGCACTTTAAAAAAAAATCAAAGGCTAACGTTGGCAGGTGAACCCTGTCCATTCTATCGAGTAAGTCTTTAGGGAACATGTCCACATCGTATAAGTTTAGAATGCTTGAAGACTAGACTATGAGCACCTAGATATTCGTAAAGAACCAGTTTGAGGTGCTAGTGGGTTGAGTACCCCTTTTACTAGTGTAACCTTTTACTAGATCAAGCCTTGTTTCTTTATCGATCGGGATATCCCGATTGTATCGCATTGGAGGTAAAATTTTGGTCGATATGTACGAAGAACTGCTTCGTCAATACACACAACTCGAATTAGGGACGCTAATAGCTAGCTCTATGAAGGATTTAGATGACTAATGGAACCTGTTTGGAGAAATCCGTGCAACATAGGAGGTTACTCACAAATTGAATTAGTTACAAAAATAAACGAAATACACACTTTATTTCTTCATCAAGTAAATTTGGGATAAAAAAAAAATTAAAATACATTTATTCACGGTTCCCTTAAATTTTACTAATTTAATTTTCACGTCTGTCCCATCTCGAACGACGACTTGAGCCAGAATCGATATTGCCATAGACTTGATCCATTACTGAAAAGTTCGAACCAAAATTGTTCGAAGGCAAAGGATCACGTTGAAAATGATTGTTTCGCACTGGATTAAAACGACTACTGGAACTACTATGACTTCGCGAATCTTTGTCCCCGAATCGACTTCGGCCACCACCACTTGCTGGCCTGTGAAAATGAGAAGGTCGTTCTTGTCGTCTTAACGACATTGGTGATCGTGATCTTGATCGTGATCGTGACCTTGATCGTGATCGTGACCTTTGTACAGGCTGTCGTGTACCATAAGATCGAGATCGATCATCACTTCCATAAGAACGAGCATTTTCACGACGACCAGTAGTTGCCGACGAAGAATAATCTTCCTCCCGACTGCCCTTGTATGACTGATATGATTCCGATCCGTTCTCATAACTCCTTTTCAATGAGTGCTCTGATCTTAAGTTATCAGATTGTTCGACCTGATCGTCTAGATCCTTTTCAAGGAGTTGTGCGATTGCGTCAAGATAATTTTGACGCTCTATCTTATGACCTCGAGCTGCTTCAAAACCTATGGTAAAATTAGGTGTAAATATAAAAAATAAATAAATAGAAAAATTCATTAAACCTTTTAGAGCTTCATCGGGCTGCATCTTCAAGCTTTTAATCATGTAATGGCATATTAGGAATCCGGTCCTGTTAACGCCATGTGTACAGTGGACTCCAATTATTTTTCCTGAAAGTTAAAACAAATAGCATTTTATCGATGTGAATATAAAAATCTTCCAACAGTCTGGGCCCAACTTGAATTTCAACTTGAAACTGAGAGCGGAGTAGGTGTAGGTGTTTTCTCTAATATCCTTAAGATTTGTAGCTCCTTCCGTTTTCCAGATCACTGAAGTGTCTATCATGCGGAGTTTTTGACGATCAAGGAGGCCTTGTTCTGGCTGAGATATAAATCAAATCTTTGGAATCGTCCTCGACACATGAAAGATCGCTGTAGATTGTCAATCATCTCTTAAGGAGAAGGCAGAACAGTTCAACAGGTGCCAATCCAAAGCCCGGTTGAGAAGAGAAGAGGGAGCATAGAGTTAACCTGAATGGCCAGTAATACCAGTGCGTCTCAGAAAGTAGGCAAAAAGTATGGTTTAGTTGGACGCGCAGCATAGCTTGGAGTTCTCCCAGTGCCAGGATATTCTATAGAACTGTGTGGCTGACGAACTCCCTCGGTGCGGTACTACCCTTCAGGCTATGCGGGAACATCGGAATCTGGGTGTACTCCTCTCTACTTGTAAACTGCTAATGGGATTAGCCTCAGTTGGCTCAACGGTATTACATGTCACAATGCGACACAGATCTGGCCGAAGCTGGATCAAAAACGGTCTCAAAGCTGGCTTTGCTCAAAAGAGACTATATTCAGTGTGCTGACCGGACACAATCTTATAGGTCGGCATGCTAAAAGACTCGGCTTCTTCTCAAACGACTTCAGTAGAAGCTGCATCGTTTAGAAGGAGGAGGAGACAGTTTTACATCTTCTATGTACCTGTCCAGTTCTATCCGATAGAAGGTAATTTCATTTTGAACCTTACTTCTTTAACATCTTAGTGACCTTGTCGCAATGGAGGTCGCGAGAATACAACTCTTCATTGCAAGGTCTAGATGGTTTGAGGAACAGGACCAGGCTTCGATGATCCTGTGGTAATACAACGGACCTCCCACAGTAGTCACGCGTACCTACCAACATACCCACCTACCTGGCTGAAACTGAAATGCGGTGTTACAATGCGACTAAAAACATTCCACACAAACGATTCTTTGATTACTTTGACTTCCGAGTCTAAGAATCCTCTCCAAGGCCTCCGTTCGCAACAACATAAGCTGCAAAACGATGCAATCAACCAGTTGTAACGTCTGTTTCCGTATTTTCCCAGAACTCCTACCTAAACAGTGTTTCCTACATGTTCCATATCGGATCCATTGTAGTTATCACAATAATAAAACATGCAATCACGGCACGATCAAGTGGTTTTTACTCGGATCTAAATCAATCTTAATAGTTTATAAATAGCGCAAAAATCACGGGATATAAACGCGCAAAATTTAAACGCCACATGTCCCTCTTGACATTTCTAGTCCACACCGCTCATCCGTGGTCGTCAAGATAAAAGGAAATTCCGCTATCTACTTGTACGACTAGTAAAGATCCGAATGGACCGCTAGTCGAAGAATGAGGATCATCTTCAAGATCGTCATGATCACAACCGAACATTGTAGACGCCTTCATAGGAAACTTCTTCAAGAAAATTTGAATCCCGTAGTCGTGATCCTCTTCTGGAAATGTTGTCGATGCCGCAAAAAAAAAAAAAACAGTGAAACAAAAACTCTTTAGATCCATTTCGCGAAGATGCAGCAACTGCAGTCTTCCAGATCACGAATGATGCTTTTCTTTAGAAATGTATTTTCAGATCTTTGTCTGAAACGAAGCGTGGGCCGAATTCTGCTTACGGAAACATACGTACATCTGCGATCCGGTACTGCACTTAGTTCGGTAAGTAGTTGGATCGATCGTGCAATTAGCAATGCGTTTGTTGTACCACGCTGCCAATATTGTGCGCGGCTGCCCAAATCCGGACCTATTCTCAAGATGATGTACAAATTGAAATTACAGATCAATAAATTTTATAGTGATCGAGTCTCGAATCATTCGGCGGACATACGGCGTTGCTAATTTACCGACAAATTATTGCAAAATTGAAAAGGGTTTTGATCATTTTTTTTTTTTTGCTATTAAGATACAAGTATAATGTGGGTCGCATGTTGCAGTACCAAGCTTGCGGGATTCTTGTTAACATGATCGGTTTTCTCGAATCTGTATTTATTTATGATCTGAGCAATCAAGGATGACTTTAGTTTTTGTTTTATAGGAGCATAGTACTGTTTTTGTTGTTTGATGTTAATATACCAAGGATTTTTACTCACCAGTATTTCTGTCATCGTTCAAAAAGTCCTGAACATGTTGCGCAAATCTGAAATAAGAACAATAGTAGAGTGTTTTAATAGGGTTGCTATTCAATACGGACATAACAATTTTGTATTTAAATAAAACACAGAATAATTGAGATGATTTCCAAACGTTAATCGTTCGTGAACTTCACCATAATAGAAATGTAAAGTTTGACTGATGTTGTGATATTGACAGACTAGAAAAAAAGTTTAAGGGTGCATTTGTATTAAAATAAAAAATTGTTATGTACCTATTGAATAACCCTTTATTTGTTGCTAAAATTGGGGAGCTGCTTATATGTTTTATATATTTTTAAAAAAAAATCCAAAAAGACTTTAATCTATCATGAACAATACTTTTTCAATACTTCCCAGACTATCGTATTTTAGGTTCTAAACAAATTGAACAAAAAAAGTAACTACTACTGTTACCCATGAGTAATTTTATTAAACTTAGCTTCTAAAATTATTTAACGAATGGACCAAACTTCAACTTTCTAGGACAACACGTTGGAATAGACAAATGAACAGCAGCCCGATTTTTTGTGTTTTGACCAAAAATAATCAGTTACATCGTTTTGGGCTTTATTAAACTTTACATTCACTACATTTTTCATCAAGAGTTTAAAACAAATTCACAATCCAAGAATACCCCGTACAAGAATCAATGACTCAAACCATTTTTTGCGCATGGCTAGTGGTTGGATCTTGAGCTAGAATGATATGCTTCCTATCTTCCAGCCAAGTTCGTTGATCAAATCCTAGGACATACTCTCCAAAAGACCAATTTGGTATGCAGAAGCCGCGAAAAACTAACTACTAAAAACTATTCCTTTCTTAAATAACCCTAAAATTACTGCGGAAAGACGATAATTTATTATCGCTCCAATTAAAGTCCGTGATCAAATGATTTACCACATTCACGATTTCTGAAACATTAAAATCGCATAAAGAACTCATTGCGTTTGTTACACGCACGAAATGATGGCGGCTATCCAAAGTGTCTGAGACATTTTATTCTCCAAATGATATTTATTTATCGACATTACACACTCAATTAAATTTATTTATATTTAACGTTTTATATCGTTGTATAAACTGATCGATAAATCAAGGACCGAATCGATTATCTCCTTTATGTTGTCTGCTTTTTCTTTCAATACTTGGTAACTTTATGCTATTGTACATGATGTTGTTCTGCCGATGTATACGAACCGCAGTTTTTTATTATTGCAAAGTTCCGACTGTATTGTGATGGTTTTTTTTTTTTTTAATTTATAAAAGTCGAATTCAATTCGAATAAAATATATCTCGGATTTATGAGAAATCGATTACTGCATCGCCGTCTTCAGATCAAATTGTTAAGATATGATTTTTGAGTAACGAGTAAGGAGAAAAAATTTTGTGGTCAAGAGCATGGTGAGTTTAAACAATTTCGCAAAAAACAGGTAAAAGATAATATCAAGTTTTATGTTAGGCTTTGGATCGAAATTTGTAATTTGAGTGGGTACAATTTGATTCTTATGAACTGAATATGTAAAATATATTGTTTTAAATATTTTCGTTGAAAAAAACGAAACAATACTTTTCCACTTTACTTAAAATTTGTATTGCTTCTTGTAATAGCGATCTATACAGAGCCGTATCACGTTTTACTACCACAAAATAAAACTCGACAATAGGTCGACAACTCCACACTTTTGAATGAATATGAATGAATATAATATGTTTGTTTATAATATGTTTGCAGTGGAGTCGATGGTTTAACAAGTTGCACTTGTTTCGAATGTACGAGTACACTGATTCATTCAACCATAACAATTTTTACTGACCAAGAGAATGTCATGTCTATCGTTTCACTATTTTTTCTTTGATAAATTCACATATTTCAAACAATTATTCTAACAAGGGATTAGGAGCAAAATTATATCAATGCATTAATATTTGGAAAAAAAATAATAATAATAAAAAAACCTTGATCTTTAACTATAATATTATGATGTATACAATAAAATATACAAAAACAATTATCAATATTATAAAAAGGAAAATATGAAAAAAATGTATAAATAATAAATAAGGAGCTGCAAAAATTAAAAAAAAAAAAAAATGAAAGCAATTGCAAAAAAATAAAAATAAACCAACATAAGATAAAACTAAAAACGAAAGAAAAAAAAATATAATAAAAAAAAATTAAATAAGCATAAGAAAGTAAAAAAAACACACAAATTTTGAAAAAAAAAAAATTTAATAATTAAAAAATTTACAAAAATCTTGGATATATGAATTTTTTTTTAATTCGGAAAGAATTAAGCGATCTTTGCTTAAATAATACGTGCGAGGATGGTGGTCTACATTTGATTTGTTAACTATGTAAGTTTGTTCCTCTATGCAGCATTTGATGTAATTTTCTTTTGAAAAACTATTTCCTCGATAGCTAAATCGTAAATCGATGCTGATCAATGGTCACAACGGAATTCGAAACAAGTTTGCTGTTCGTTACAAGATTGCAAATATGTTACTCTTGGTATTTGTGGAATAGTGTTTTGAAAATAATTCCTGTTTTTGGTTTTTCCTCAAACTCAGCACTGGGATAAGGGATTTAGAGCATATGGCACGAGGGTATCTAAGATATTGTTCGATTGCCAAGGACAAATGTAATTTTATATGTAAATTAATTTAAATTTGGTTTTAGTTAATTCATTTCAAAGCGGTTTCTTTTCGATGCAGACAATGAAACAATTACAGTCGCAATGACTTATTCCTTCAGCTCAAAGTTTCCATTGAATCGGTTTGTTATATCGATTATGAGATCATAGTTGTTAGAAATTAATGAAATCAGCACATTTTGGCAATTCCAAAAGTTAAAGTAATTTGGTATAATTTTGAAATTTACTAAATTTCATATATGCAAGTTTTCATTAAAATTTGTAAATTTAGACCGGTAAATATGACCGTATTAACATATCCCGATGCGCAATTCGTAGGATGTGCTTCTGCCAAGTAAATATGTATATTTGAACTTTTTAATCGCAGTAGTTAAATTACCCTCCAACTTTTCCTGATTAAAAGCAACCAAAAAGTAGACTTTGCACATCATCATCTTGAGAAAATTAATATCACAAATTTGTATACAAACGTAAATGGAAATATTTAATAGAAAGAAAGCCAACTCTGTGAATATCATCACTTTTTGTTGGACCCGATACCATTTTTTACATTTTTTAATATGTTTTACAGAAATACAGAGTATTATGTCTTCATTTCGATTTTAAAAATATCATTAAAAAAGTTAAATTGTTTTGCCTCCTTAACGTATATGGCCTTTTAATATAAATTCTCGAATAGCGAAGTATGATGCTGCTGACCCCGGCGGCGGAGAGCTTGGCTCAAACCCTAGTTTTAAGGTAGTAAGTAAGTATTGTAAATAGTTTTAGTAGAGTAGAGAAAAATATTATGTAATATTGGGGTTTTTATTGCCAATTTTTCCAATAGTGTAAATACTCACGAAGTACTGTCGGACATCCAACATAGTTGGATGAATTCCTGCGGACTTCGTGGGTATTTAAATGATAATTATACATTAAGATTGTAACGAAATAAAGAGACTCCGATCCCCCCCAAAAAAACATCCCTCCGATAACATTTATATCTTCGAGTGCCCATTGAGGCCATTAAGAACGCTAGCAGCCTAGATATAGACTAATTTTAGCTTTGGGATTAAGATACAAAACTGTTAGTATTAAGTATACCTATAAGGCAAATAAAGCACATTTAAAAC
The DNA here is from genome assembly GCA_949128065.1 of Beris chalybata. Classification (NCBI taxonomy): domain Eukaryota; kingdom Metazoa; phylum Arthropoda; class Insecta; order Diptera; family Stratiomyidae; genus Beris; species Beris chalybata. The sequence goes on from OX421897.1 coordinate 16,358,541, forward strand.
CTAAAACCTAAAAACTTTAATATAAAAATATGTAGATTTAAAAAAAAAATATATATAAAATTTACAACAATCAATACCCAAAAATCAAAAATATTCATTCATTAAGGAAATTTTTTTTTAAATAGACTTCCTAAAATAATTGACATCATACCCGCTAGCGTTAGTCGTTTCGAAGAAATAAAATTCTATATTTCTTGCTTTAAACACTTTTCCAATCCCTTGGATCCACATTTACAAAAAAGAATTATCCCTAACAGTGGATCATCTACGCCAACCTCTGTAAAATTGTTACTCATATCTCTACGGGTTCTTGAGTTAGGATGTGTCAAACACGTTTGGATATGCTGTATACGGTGGACGCCGGACATTTTTTGGGGCTGATACGAGTAGATTTTAGAAATGTTCTAACCCTCCACTCGCATACATCCCAAAATTTACCACGTATCAATCCACTCAATGATACCTTGTAAAAAATGTGAACTTAATCTCTCAAGGGGTTTTTACACAACAAGCCATCAAATGCGCTTGTGTACGTACGGTGTGCGTCGTATACGACGGCCAGACGGACTTATATCTTTTTTTTTGTCAAATTTCAGAGTGACAATTTTTTTTTTTTTTTTTTTAAATTTTGAAGTAATCAATTTTTTTCTTAAATCTTTGCGAGTTCTAATACTAAAAATATTAAAAAAAAATACTTACAAATTTGCATGTCTCTTTTTCGGTACAACGTGTCCAGGTATCATAAGCTTAACATGAAGAATCCCGGCATCCTTAAATACCTGTAATGAAAAATGTACATACAAATTTATTTTATTAAAAAATGCTAAAATCGACAAAAGAGTTTTGAAATTTCTAGCTATTATAAGTGTTGTCAAAGTTGTATAATAAATATTTTTCAATTTAATTCTTCAATTGGCGCGAATGCCCAAATTGGTCTTGGGCTTCTTCAATGATTTTTCCGCGAATTTTGTACTTTACGGCCGTCCCTTAGTCCGAGCAGTGTTTTTCTCTCGAGGTTTCGCAACTTAGATTTTTTTTCGGGATAGGTTGTTAGCCTAACGTCAAACCCTTTTCAATTAAATACAGTGTAATTTGAACTGTTAAATTATGTCCAATGTTTTCTATATATAAAACCACAATTTTTTTATTGTAATAGAAAAATTGGAAAAAATGTCTTGGAAAAGTTCTTCATGTAGTTTGATTTACATCGCACAATTTCCAAATAAATTTAACGAGATTTCGGAGTTTTGAAAAAATTTCGTATTCCAAATTTTTTAGAACAATCAATATGAAACTTATAATCATATTTTGCGCTTAAGCATTTTTTTTCTACTGTCGCGCAGATTTAATTATAATATTCAAGATGAGAAAATCCACTCGCGTAGAGAAAATAATTAAAACTTTATGAAATATTAGTACTATTACTTTTCTTATTCAACTTACCTCTGGACTATAATACCTTGTGGTGAATGTTAAATCAATTACCAATCCTAAATTTGGTATTTTCTCTAAAATATCCGATATATTCAGTCTGTGAAAAGTTTCAATAAAATCAAATTAATAACAAAGTATCATGCTGTGCCGGAGTCATTTAAATGTCGGGTGAAAATTAAGAATTGAAATTACGTCTGCTATTCCGATGAATGAAGTGGATGGAAAGTTTCAATTTGTTATAAAGTGAAATTGGGGCATCCGTAATTTGAGTTTATTGTTAGTAAAGTCAACCAAATAAATTTGTTTTTTAATTGAACAACAAATATTTTTAAACTTACCGTGCTGTTTCGTCGTGGACAGTATTATTCACATTCTAGAAATAAAATAAAAAGGAAAATATATTGTTAATAAATTCGACTAGTTTCCAAATGAAATCACCTAAATTTATTTAACTTTTGGGATTTCTTTCAAAAGTTAAGTTTCTTGGTGGCAGGGGTTTGATGACAAACAAGTTCGAGACACAATATTAAAATGTTCACATAGTCTTATTCTTAACCCGTAAAGTTGTATCTTAGTTCTTGCAAAGTAATCCAAAATACGTTTATTGCCACGTATGAATTAAAAGAGACTTACCACCGACGGTCTTAGAGGTGAAAGTGGAGAACACACATACACCCATTTCAAAAATTGCTAATTCCTAATCAACTATTCAATAATTCACGTTCTCTCTAATAGCTTATTGTTCATTTCATCTGATTTCCGGTTCGACGGATAAAAAAATGTTCAATTTGTTTGAAACAACAAAAGGCTGCGAGTTTTCTTCAAGACTTTAATTATCGCTAGGATGGCTCGCAGCCGTAAATGACTGAAAATGTATAAAATTACATAAATTTATTGTGTTTTGTAAAAGTTTCAAAGTTTAAACCAATAAATTTATGGAGCATATCACATAAATTCAATAAGGCCATAAAAATTACATTAAAATAAAATTTTGGAAAATAAAAAAATTTAAAATTTCTGTGTACAAACGCATTTTCTTACTGTAGAAGCATAATTGAATACGCAATGCATTCTTCAGTTGCACCAGTCCGTTAACATCGAAACAACTGAGTGGATGAGTCTGCACTTTCAAGTGTAAATAAGGGGTAATAAATCATTCCGAAATGATCGCACGTAAGCCCGTTTATCATAATATTAAAAAGAAAAATTCTAATCTATGACCAAAACATGGGAGGTCTTGCGTTTGTTCTTTCTTTCTTTTAATAATAAACCGCTAAACATACTGGATTAACTGGTATGGAGACAGATGCACTTTCTCCGATAATTCTAAGGACCTATAACACTCAAAGAACAAAAAAAATCAACCAATTCCCTCATATTTAAGTTGAAAATTTGATATCGTTTGTGTGCCTCCAGGTCTATCGTTCGGGGCTTCTTAATTGTCGTTAACTAGCATAAATTTTAATTCAAAGGACCCACATAATCATCGCGTTCATATGATTCCAGCTAGCGACGACCAATTTCATTGAATTGTACCGAGAAGCTAAACAAAAAAAAAAGACAATGTTCCAAAGGGAATCCTTTTAGATTCCGACTATTGATACCGACATAAATTCTGATCGGGCGGCAGTACTTTCTCTTCGCAGGGATGAATACACCACCGCCACCACCACCTTTTGTCGTTGGCTCTTTTCCAAATATTTGTTCAAATAATTTGTGGAAAAATGTTTGGTCAAAACTGCTTTTGAAGAGATGATTTATGGACCAATAATTACAGATGTCTTTGACATATGGGGACATAGAGTAGATTGAGTTTACCATCCCCTAGTCTTACATGCCCAAATATTTTGATTTATCTCGAAAGGAATTGCAGGTGTATTGAACGTATGAGAGTTAATCAAATACCGGCGATTTATTGTTTCGAAAATGTTTTTAGTGTTGTTTTTCAATCTCAAGTATCTTATCCAATCGAAAAGTAAATGAACCACTCGTGAAAACTTTCTTAAGAGCCATGGAGGCCAGTCGGTCTGATTGAACGGAGTTGTTTTGAGGCTGGTTCAGTTTTAAAGATACTTCTCCATCGCTTCATGACTACGTTATACAAACGAACGTGTTTATATTTACCAGATAACCAATGATCGGTGTTCTTGAGGCAGTTGTTCCAAAACTGAGACTTGCCATTAATTGGCGGTCATGTATGAAATTCATCTCTCTGATCGACCAAAGAAAGAACCTTCATTCGGTGGGTATGTGACTCTTAAAAGGTTCGAAAGATTGTATGTGTATCTTCTTGGTACCGATGGAATAAATTTTCGGGTCCAGTGTCAATAAGAAACACGCAGTGTAGTTGCTTTCTTAATTAGGTGTGTGGCGTGATCGCTGATGGTCCAATTGCAGTGACAAATTGCAATATCGTGACATTAAAAAGTGTAAATTAATTCACACAAAATGCACGTTGTTCATGCAATGGTCACGGTGATTTAGTAATAGCTGCTTAATCAAAGATTAACCTTACATAAATCTGCTTATTCAGTTTTTTACAAATTTAAAAACTGCATCGTTTGGGAGACATTTTAATGGAGAAATTAGGAAACCTAGTACCTAAAAGGAGTGGAAAAGAACTCGATAAAATATTTGTTTGTAAGGAAAAGTGAAGAAAGTAGGAAGTAAGGAAACCAAAAGGAGAAACACGTTTCCTTTTATTACTCACAGGATTCTACCAAGTGTCCTATTCATTGAGACAATGTTCAAAAGCAAAATCAAGACAATGCAAGGATTCTACTAGGTTCTAATAAGGAGTAAGGCAAAGAGGAAACAAATGAAAAGGCGACGAAAAAAAATAAACGAAAATTGAAAAAAGGTAAAAAAAAGAATATAAAAGGAAAAAAATGATATCCAAAATAAAGGAAAAAAAAACTAATCAAAATACAATATTACACAAAGAATAAATAATATAAATATAATATTATAATAATAATATAATAATAAATAAGAATATAAAAAATAAAAAAAATTAAAACACAAAAAAATTAAAACAAAAAAAAAATTAAAACACAAAAAAAATAAGAAAACGGAAAATATAAAAAAATAAAATGATAAATAAAAAAATAATAATGATAAATAAAAAATCTATATATTTTAATATTCTTTTATTCAAATTATTTTAGTTAATAATTCTATAGAGCTACGCTCCCTTCTGAGCATATATCGAAAAAAAGAGTTACGGAAAAAGAAAGAAATTAAAAAAAAATTAAAAATATACAAACAAGAAAAATAAGTAAAATTAAACAGCCTGGGCGCAACTTTATTATTTTTCCGGCAGAAGTTCAGAACGCGCTCAGTTCTGAGATGAGGCGTAGGTTACTATGTGATTGAAAACCTAACAAAAAGTTCGGGAAGTGGCTAGAATAGGGCGTGAATAACATAATTGTGTCATATGCCGGGATGCAGTCTAGGGGTTGAAAAAGGAGAAAAATTGTAAGTAGGTGTTTATTAAACAAGTCCGTGGAAGTTTAAAGATATTCGATATCTGATTAGACCTGAGAGATATGAAAGAATTCATGAAAAAGTAAATAATATCATTACACCCCCTTAGGGGTCAATTTTCAAAAAATCTTGAAAACACTTTCTAGGTATTCATATGGAGAATCCATAGTATAAAAATGAATTCAATATGTTGAAAGACCTAGTAGATATGACGAAAATTATGGAAAAATAAGCATTCTATTTTCAATGATCATAATTTTTGCCCCCCTTCTGAACGCCAATGGATATTCGAATTTTGTTTTCATCAAATTTGCTTTTCTAGTTGATTACCATACTATAGTTAGGAAAAACACCACCCACCTCCGTACCATACTACCCCTAAAAAAAATTATATTTTTCCAACATGCTGCTACTATAGCTCTACCTATAGTAAATACCAAGTTTAAGGTTTATATCATTTCAGGTTTATAAAATATAAACATCGGAACTTTTTCCTTTTCACCCTCCCCCACCCTCACCCTATACACCCTCAACACCAATTCTTTCCCCTATTAGGGTTCAATTAGCGCTACGTCTAGTAAAAATTTTAAGCATCTATCTTACACTGTTCTTGAGATATAAAGTGTGCTTTCTTTGAAAAGTTCTTATCCCCACCACTTTAATGCTCCACCTCCCACTTAAAATTTTTTACTTTGATAAGTTTTTATTTGTCGACCTTTATACCCAAACTGAATTTTATTTGTCTAGAGCAAGTAGTTCATGAGATATCGTAATCTAAAGTTTTTCACCCCCACCTTCATACGCAACTACCCCACCCAAAAATTTTTTTTAATCTGTTCTCCTAGTATAACTACAAATATTTCTTAAGTTTGAATAGTGTGCAATTAACGGTTTAAGATATATAGATTTTAGAATGTGTCTGTCTCGGCTTTTTTGGGTTTCGGACGCATTATATTTCCCCTCACTCCCACACCCCTTGATCAATATTGACAATTTTTATACAAATGGGTCCACTATCAGAGCTCTATAGAAATTTCAAGTTTCACCTTCCTATCATAAGCGGTTGCTGAGATCTAGAAACCAAAATTTTCCGTCTAAAAAGCTTCCCCCTCACACCTCTATCCCTAAAAATTTGGTCACTTCAAGGAGCCTACCCCGTCTATTCGTAAAAAAATTCGATTTAATATTTCAAAGCGTTTGGGAGTTTCGAGCCTCCAAGCGATTTTGCGTACGGCGGACAGACGGACTGAAAATTTTTATTGCTTTTTTTGTACAAAAAAATTTTAAAAATACACAGAAGAAATTAAAAATTTTCAAAAGGGAAAAACTAACAAAAAGGAACAAAAATAAAAAGATACAAAAACAATTAAAAACTAACAAAATAGAAGAAAAATATACAAAAAAGAAGAAAAAAAAGAAAAATATACAAAAAAATTAAAATATTCAATCAAATAAAAAATTAAAAGAATGGGAAAAAATTATTTAAATAATACAACAAAATTAAGAATACGAAAGTGATATATCTACGAAATAAAGAAAAAACAAAAAGAAACAGATGAAAAAAAAGAATTTAAAAACAGAAATAAAATAAAAAAATAAAACAATAATTTAAAAACTTGTTTTTTGGTTTATTGGAAACAAACTTCCAAGATAAAGGTAAAAAGGCGCAACGGATATTATATTAATTTATAAATCTATTGTCTGAATACATATTTCAATCTTCAAGAGAAAGCGAACCAATGTCGTAGTAAGGACGAGTTAGAAATATGCATTATGAATTTTTAGTTCTTTTTTTATTAGTACCTTTATTGTAGAGTAGACTATGAGGAAGTTTTCTATTCTTTGCTGATATCAAATAAGCATGAAAAAAACTGAGCCTACGATTTGTCCATCGGGAAAACCACAATGCAGGATTCAGAAAGCATTAAACAAATCCGACTTCTTCTACTCAGAAGTCATTTATGCTAATCAAAATTTCCAAAATTTTGGCAAATTTTTTCCCAGATTTGCAATGAAATGCTTAAAAACAATTGGTTTCTCATAGTTACAGCAAAAATTTTATGCTTATTCAATAATATATGTTGAGTCTAGTCTCTTCTTGACTCTTGACATCTGTTCTAAAACAAGTGAAGCTAATTTGGACCGAAATCTTCCATTTCTAACTTTATAAAGTGTTACAACTAGACGTAGACGAAACATGCTATTTCTATACGTCTCGAGTTTCAATAAATTTCCAATTTGAAGTGTAGGCGAATATAGGACCGATCGACTACGGCTTGATAGCAATCAAATTTGGGATTTTTGACATCAACAATAAAAACAATAAAACTCTTCCTTGGTGATATCTTTTATTTAAGCCACTATAAATTTCGTCTAGATTATAATCAGAGAATAGAATTTAAAGTTTATCTTTCCTTTGATAGTTTTAATGAAAATTCAAATTGTAGACATAAAACTACCGAATCCTTAATACAAATAACCAATAACAAATACGTTTTCATATTTTTACCTCAAAATTCTGAAATGAATAAGCACCCTTCCAACCTACTGGACATACTCTTCCCTTTCTCTTGGAAATTCACTCACCACAGTCGAAACTTCCGATGTAGAAAGGTGATCAATAAATCACTTAGCGCTCAGCATGAAGCCTTTTTGTATTGTCCCAAGAGGAAAATTTCATATTTGGCCATAATTCTAAAAATGGTCCACCACACCGGCATCATACACAATGCCAATGACAACAAAAAAAAGATATGAAAACGATTTAGTCCAGACCGATGAAATGGTACAACAGAAATTAGGGATCGCGATTTCGGCTCTTGGCCCTTTTTTTTTCTTAATATAATCGAAAGAAAAATGAACCGGACCTGGTGGAATGTGCCCACAGAAATTTCTTGTCTTTTGTACGAAAAAAAGGCTCACGACATTTTATTGTCCTCGAAATATACAGGAACCCACGATGACCAACGATGACGATAATTATCTATAAAGGAAGGATTGTCCTCATGCCATACATCTGGACCTTAATGGCTCCTGGCCACAATTTCTTTCAACTGCGACTACCAGGAACTAAGAATAGTCCGGATGATGGTTTTTTTTCACGATAGGAAAGTATCCGTGAAAAGGTGACCGGCAGCCAGAAAGGTTCAATTGAAAATATCGTTCAGATGGAAAATTTCTCTTTAAAGTGGTCAAGGTTTTATAGAGCGATTTTCTTCAGGCTTCTATAAGGCGTCTGAAAAATCTTATTCAAAGGCTAGCAGAACTTTGAGGGCGTGAAGAAATTGTTTCGATTGAAAATAGAAAAGGTTGTGGTCAAAATTGTGTTCAAATTTGTCAAAAAAATTTTTTTTTTCAATGAAAGTGACACAATATTCATTGAGAACTGACCATTCAGTAGAACTACGGAAAACCGTTTAATCTTTTTTCCACAGAAAAGATCTGAATGTTGTGCAAGTAGATTTTTTGTCAAAATTTTGGCAGTCAAATTTTGACAGGAAAAAAAATTGTGTAATATCGACAAGCCGAATACAACCTTAAGTTTCGATATCTAGGACTAGAAAATACTGGAGATTTGCTAGAATTTATTAAGCTGTCAAGATCTAACGAGATTACTTTTCCCCTTTTTCCACAATCCATGGCATCAACAGTTTTATCATTTCGACTCTCTTGCGTAAATCGTTCGTGAGAGATAAAATTTTTAAATATTTAAAAAAAAAATCGTTTTAACGAAGCATCTAAATTTGACACAACTTTTTTAAGGTCATATGAATCGCAGCTTCGGTACCACATTGTTTTAAAGGTAGGACCAGGACATATGCTGAAGGACCTAAGGAGCATACCGTTTTCAAAACATGTCGTTTTTATTTTTTTATAAAAAAAAAAACAATATTGCCTGCCCATCAAATATTACAAGAACCACATATTTCATATAACAATGTCATACAGAAGAAATGATTGAAATTAAACATTAAAAAAATAAATTTCTTTTATTATAATTCTCACTTTGTTCTTATACGTCTTTCTTCTAGACGGTAACAAAGTAATAACAAAATCTAAAAAATCAATTCTTGTTTGAACTTTTTTGGTGCGATACAGGATTTCCAAAATCTCGTTAGTCTTACTTTGTGTCAAATATCTCTACGATACGTGGCTACCGCTCAAAAAGTAATGTGAAGTACGATGTAACGCCTTCGTCCTAAACATCTCTGTAACACCTTTTACAATAATCCCCAAGCTACTCATAGGTTTTTGGTACCAAATGTATGAGTCTCGCTGTATAAATTTGTCATGTAGGATACTTTTCAGTAAACGCGAGAAAATCAAAAATTTATTAAAATTATAAAATCTGTTTATTCATAGATTCAATAGAAATTTGAATGCTGTACAAATTCAAATTTGGCAAATTCATATTTGATAAATTTAAATTTGACAAATACATATTTGACAAATTTGAATTTGACAAATTCAAATTTATCAAATTCAAATCTGAACAAAACTATTTTCCAAACTTTTGTGAATGCGAGATATTCGCAAAAAACTGCCTTAGGCGCCATTTTCTACGGATAGCGAAAGGAGTGGATTATTTTCGAAGAGGCAATCATCCGTTTTTTATAGCGGCGATTTCCAGGACCTATCTCAGAAGTTCATAAACTCTATCCAAGTCGCTCAGAAAAGTGAAAAAAATAAAAAAATGATAGCAATCTTTCACTATTTTATTATAAAAATTTCGACTTTACTCGATAAAACTAAAATAAATCACCGCCATTTTTCAATCGAAGAGTCTGGCCAAAGATGATAAAAGTGAATTATCGGAAGGAAATAAGAAAAGGAAAGTTTCGAGACGAATTGATTGCCAGAACATGATACATTTTGCGCAAAAAAAACTGTCTCCCAATTTAGATTTATAGTTATCAACTTCATTATGGGATCAGGAACATACGGCAAATACGTACGAAGATTAGACGGACATGGTCCCATACCCACCATATAGCTAACCCTATAAGACGACCATAATCCATCCAACTTGGCACTGTAATCCTTAAACTTCTGGCGAAAGTATGTACAGACGGGGTTGATTGTAATCGTGCCTTGTCTCCTTGAAGCAAGATTTTTGGCTTTCGTTCAACAAAAAAAATACGAAATCTGAACAAGAAGAAAATTAAGAAGGCTAAGAGGTCGTTTTTAGAGTTGACTTTCATTTCCGTTGTCCTCGAATGGTTATAGTGCTCTATTTGGCTTATGATCTACAAAAAAATGTAACATTACCGATGGGGAGAAATAGTACTTAAAATTCATTAGGAGATCAAGATATTTAGTTCAAGAAAATTAAGTGACCGAATAGAGGAATCAATTCCATTCGGGAGTCCGGTTAAAAGGATCAAAACATTCTCGAATGGTGGGTTGGGTATACTCTGCTCTTTTTTTCCAAAAATTGCCCTAAGAGAGCAAAGTACGAAAAACTGCGTGAGGACACGACTGCGGCTAGTTTCTGCAAAAAGGGAGATGATAAATGAACCCCATAAGTTTGAATTTTTGGAATCAGACTCCTTCGAGAGTTCAAGCCTCACATTCTTTCTCAAGTTCAACGGACGAACACTAACGTCTATGTGAAGGAGGATGACGACATCACCACCGAACGAACTTGTATTACCCCACATATCATACCATTCTGAAGTTTTCTAGAAGTAAATATACTTTGATTAAATGTGAGTGGTTTTCTGGTGTCAGTGAAATGAAACTCCAACACGATATCCTCGATTGTTGATTAATCGCTGTCCTTGAAGACATGACAATTGGAAAACCTTCACTGGTTAGGCTGGAGCTGTTTCGTCATCGAAAGTCATAGACTCTTCAGAGGGTGTATCATGCCTAGTGTCCGAAACGCCGTATATCATCCGAAACGATAGTAGGTTGATTTCCATGGTGGGAGTAAAGTCGCGCTTCAACGTGGTCGGTGTAAATTCGTCTTCAATTCGTAGTCAACATCGAGTTTTAGACCGTCCTCGATCAATAGACAGGCTACTTTTTGTGCATAAAATGTTTGATACCACACTGTACCTGGAACAGTACGAAGTAAGACATAAAATTGTTCAATCTCATGAAACACAACAACAACAAAGAACAGTCAACGTCTTATTCTCCAACTACTCGGACTGGCGCTTGCTTATCATGGCAATTACGTAAATCAATCCAGTCAAGTTTGATGTTGAATTTTACTAAAACAACAAATCGCTTAAAGCGAAATTACACATTTTAACGAGTTCATTACAAGACGATCGCACATCACCCTCCATCATTCAAGGTATGACCACCAAGTAAATAGCAATCAACAGCACGATCGTATAAGATGGATCATGGATCGAGGAGGTTCAGAAATAAGATGGGACTATAAGGATCGGTGGTATCATGATCCCACCATCCTTCCTGCACTTCTGGGCAATCGACAGTCCACCATCTTCGATCGTTACAAGTATTTACTCGATGATGATGATGTGATCTTCTCAAACCAACCTCCCCGGACATGATCATCTTAAGATCTCATCTTTCGGTATAAAGTTGCGCGGTAGCCACCGAACGGTTGGTGGCACAAAATGATTGATCTGGCTTAAAAGTTTACGTTGATTGGCCGTTTTATGTGCAAATATGATGATGTCGATGTAAAGGGATTTACATTGTTCCGAAGTGCGGTAGAGTTGTCTTCAAAAATCTTCAAAATTACCCTTGCCCGCTTCAAAGTGCAATAACAAAAAATTAATATAAAAACCAAAAAACAACTAAAAATCCTGATGATTTTCTTATTGTTTCATCGCGATGTTGCTGAGTGATTTAAAATGTTGCCCACCAACGTTGAACATATTTTTTGGCGGTTTATTAAAATGTTGTTTTTTTTTTTTTGAAGACCTCTTACGATTCGACGTACCACCTGAACGGTTTGGGTGGTTCGATTTTAACGAAATATTCCAAATTTATGAGTAATTTTTTTCGCATTATGATTGATTGATGTTTTAGGGAAATTGAAAAATTATTTAAATACTTTCGACGAAAGGTCATAAAAATTTTCAATTTGATTTTTTATTCGGATAATAAAAAAAAAGATAGTACGCAGTATTTATTTAGATCGAAAGTAGTCAAGGACTTTTTTGATTGATCCGTCAATGATTTATAGACATTCCAAGCGTGTAACTCATGCAGATACACTGAAAGACAAAATTTAAGTAGAGCAAAACATTGAAAATTAGGAGCGAACGAAAGTTGTAATGGATCGGTATCGATTCCCGGAAAAATCTAGAATTTTGTTTGGAGATTTCACAGACAATTATTATCGGATGAAGGAACTATGCAGTCCTTAACGAATTCACTGGAGTAAGTCGGGAAGGTTATAGTTCAACTTTGTCTGTATGACACAAAATAGAAGAATTGCAGCAGGGTTAATCAGTAAAGTACTTCTAAATTATACCATCGATACACTGCTGGTATTGATATCATAATATCGTCAATTCCAGCAATAGGAGATAAACGAACTGATATACCACCTTGATCAAAATAACCACCGTGTGGCGCTTTTATTGTTCCGATTTGAGTTCTGTTTTTTTTTTTGTTAAGTTGGTACATCTGTTGTGGACATTCCCTCTAAATCTTAGCGTCATAGCTTGACATTTGCAAAAGTTACGTAGCCAAGAGTACATCTATCTCTGTGTGTGTTGGCGATTTTTTACAATTTTAGAAATGGATTTAAATTTGCAACAACGAACTTGTATTAAATTTTGCGTAAAAAACGGATTTAATGGTGCGCGAACGTTGCAAAGGTTGGAAAAGTGTTTCGGCAACGATTCTCTAAAGAGAATCACCAAATGAGCCGAGACCAATAAAACCACGTCGTTTTCAGTCAAAAAAGAAGGCAATGCTCACGGTTTCCATGGATTGCAACGGTGTGGTGCATCATGAATTTTTGCCAGAAGACCAGACAGTAAACAAAGAGTATTATTTGGGCGTTATGAGACGTTTGCGTGAAGCAATTCGCCGAAAGAGACCAGTAGCTCAGTTTTGTAACTTATGAGTGAGAAATTTCTCACCAAAAAGTCGAAATGAGGGCGAATTAATGCAGTTTTCTCTATGTATTCTCACCAAATGAGAAAGCACCGTACTTGACTACGCATTTGGCAATCTTTCATTTGGTGAGAATACAGAGAGAAAACTGCATTAATTCGTCCTCCTTTTGACTTTTTGGTGAGAAATTTCTCACTCATAAGTTACAGAACTGAGCTACAAAATTGTTGGCAGAAAACTCGTGGATTTTGCATCATGATAACGCACCGTCGCACAGTTCCATCATTATTCGTAATTTTTTGACGAAAAAAGCAACAAATACCATCCAACAGCCACCGAATTCACCTGATTTGGCTCCCAGTGACTTCTTTCTGTTCAATCGGGGGAACGCGTTTTAGCAGCCGAGAGGAAGTAATGGAAAAATCGCAGGGAGCACTGATGGTCATACCGAAAACCGAATATAAAAAATGTTTTGAGGATTGGATCAGGCGCTGGCATAAGTGGATTGCAGTCGATGAGGGTTACTTTGAAGGACACAATATAGATTTAGATGAACCTTGTATTTTTAATTTTCTCAATAAATTCCGGGAACTTTTTGATCAAGGTGGTATTATATCTAGTATTGAACCCGTTTCATGGTATACAAATTCGATGATTTTACCTAGTATACTATGCATTTTACTGCTAGTAGTGCCATTCCCCAATCATGTGGTGAGTATCGCAACTAAATGTCGTTCGTTGCTAGTCTCAATACTACGATTTCAATACCTTGGTTTGTATATTAGCTGTGTATCAAAGGTATAACAATCGGGTCTGAGTGGACCGGGTTACTAATTAAGCCAAGTTACTTCTATCGACCCGACGTCGTTAAACCACACAAATACAACTTTTTGGTCGATGCGATGTCAAAAAATTAAATTTATTTATCCTGTACAAAATTTTAAATTTTTTACAGGAATTTAGATTAATAGACCTCTAGCAAAAAAAAATTTTAGGGTGCGAGTATAGGTGTTGACGATGGGAGGGGGTCGAAGAATTCTGGATAGAAATTTATAACTGGACGACTATATAGAATCACTACAGAGACATCCTAGAAAAATAAAACTTTTGATAGAGGTAGCAAGGTACGTGAATGGGCTTTTAATGTAATCGGGGAAAAAAAACACCATTTTAAGCATTTTCCGATATTAAACCCTCTTGATTGTGTTCAAATTTTTACGAATCTTTTAAGTTTAATGAGATCAAGTTCGTTTTACCTCCATAGGTTTAAGGTACATACCGAGCCCGTGCGCACGGGGCACCATTGGCCTATTTTCAAAGGGAAGTGAGCACCTTTTTTTTTATAGGTCATCACGTTTAGTATTGGGGAACTTGATAAACCTTCCCCCCCCCCTCCCCCATCATACATTCCTGCGCACGGGCCTGGTACATACAATGAGTTACAAACCATTTTCGGGATTTTGCGATACTGAAACCTCCAAGAGGTTGTAAAATAATTGTGACCGTTTTCACGAATTTCGACATATCACTGTGGTCTGATAAAATATCGCCTTAAAAATCGGGTTCATTTTTTCGACACTAAATATCTAACGAACTATGTCGATATTTCACCCACTATGGTTGTTTTATTGAAATTGAAAAAAAAAGAATTCAAGAAAAAATCTGCTAACAGTATTCTGGGCGCAGCTTTATTTTTTTTGGGGTAGAAGTCCAGAACACGTTTAATGCTGACCTGGGTTGTAGGTTATTATGCGACTGACAACCTAAAACATAACCAAGAGGTTATTTAGAACATTATTTTATACGTTACCGGAAGCACAGTAACCTACAACGCATCTCAGCATTAAAGGCGTTCCGGACTTCTACCCAAAAATTATGAATTTTTTTTTTATCTTTTTTCGTAATTGGTTTGGGCGATATTGTGGTACAAAGATTCACATTCCACCTTTAAAAATTTCATTTCAAATATACGCTACTAGTATGCTAACAAACAATCAAGTTTTAACCTTGTGCCATAAACGTGTTTGCGTATGGCGTATACGGCGGATTGACGGACATTTTTTTCTTTTGCTTTTTTTGTGTCTACGACCGCTGAAACTTGAAAATACAAATTTCTTTGGAAATTTCAAGGCGGTCCGAACACTTTTTTATTAAAAAAAATACTAAAGTAAAAATCAAGAAGAAATCAAACTAAGTGTAAGAAATTTTTAGGTTGGTACTTATCGAGAATTTTACATCCCGAAGAATATATTCAAAAAGCAAACATTTTAACAAATGCAAATTTCACGCACCAACGACTAAGAATTTCGACTGCTTACAAATATCATAGAACGCACGTGTATATAGTCAACGATTAAAACCCGATGATTTCTGATTCATTGAAAATTAAAAGGCGCCAAAACAACCAAAATTAAATCAATAAAAAATCTAAAAATAATTTCATTTTAATATATGTACACGAAAAAAACCATCATCTAACATCTTTCTATAAAAATACTCATCACACATGAACAAAAAAAAATGCGCATGTTTTTGAATACCCGAATATTAAGTTGTGTCGAAAATCAATAAAGAATGACCCTCTCGTAAAAAAACAACGAAAAATGCATAAATTTCGATTAGGATATAAGAATATAGTCGACATAATGTGTATACCTACCTACAAACACTGACTATACGTAATACCGCAAAAGGAATTAATTCCCGTGCTAAATTCCGATCCACCCTCTTGTTTAAGTATTGTCAATATTTACCAAAAGATTGATAGCGTATTTTTCTCCAATTTTGTGTAAGGTTGATTTTCTCGACGCCGGAATTATTAACGCCATGAAGTTAAGCATGAACCAAACCTCAAAATACATATCATTATAATAAAGCTGCTATCTTCCACATTACACTATACACCGGCACCGAGAATAACATTTGCCAACTACTTTGCAATTCATCAGCTCGTAACAACTTTATGATATCAACATTTTCGTTTATTTATGTCAATTACCGATATTATGTATGGGACACAAAAAACACACAATCTTAGAAATTTTGAATTTTATACAGATTTTTTTCCGGTTCAAAATTAATTTCAAAATCCGTCTAATTTGCAATCTTAGCTTATGAAACAGATTTTCCGTTTTTATGGATCACTTCAATTGGATTTTTGGGGATTTTATTCGTTTCGGATATGAAAAAGTGTAAATTTTGGCGTGTTTTATAACTTTGTCAAAAGTACACAAATTTTGTTTAAGATCGTCTTTCTGTTGTCTTATTTTATGAATGCTTTAATTAACAGTCATATTTAATTTTATTGGGTTTTCCGGAGATTATCTGCCTTTAATTTGTACGCAGGCGGTACTTTACATAAAAAGATTTTTGTCAGGTAATTCTTTTTCTTAAATGCATTTGGTTAAGATCGAGGAAGTGACAAAATTACCGGAAGGTGTGGCTCAGTTTATTATTTTATGGGAAAGAGTAGTTTATTGATGCCATGTGTTGGTATTTTTTTAATTTTTCTTTTCATTGGAATTAAGTCTTTTTGAAAACATAATGACGTTCTAGACAAGAAGTTTTGTCGTTCCAAAACAAGGTGCAGAATTCCTTTCAATAATTACAGTTTGTTGCTAATATGTACTGAAACTTCACACCTCTTCCATGGCTTCTACATCCACAGATGAGGTGGATATTAATGAACCTTGAAGAGATGGATTCGTTGTCGTGTTTTGGTATTGAATCAAAAAAAAACTGCCAATAGTGTGGGCCAAACTTTAGTATTATTCAAGATATAGGAACTCCGGAATGCGGTCAAAGTCGAAATGTAAAGGCGGTTATTTCGGGACAAAAAGGTTTTCAGAAAAATTAACTTTTTCACTAGTCTGGGTGGCTTAGTGGCTAGAGCACTTGCCTTCGCTGCACCTGGTACCAGGGTCGAATCTGCTTGGCGACAAGTAATTTTCGAGAACGGGATTGGATACCGGAATACTGTAAATGAGTACCTGAGTTAAAATCGGGATAATAATCACGGACGAGCGTGTGGCTGACCACTTCACCTCCCAGTGTTCCGTTGTTCTAGTAATGAAGAAACTCTAGCATTACTTCAAGACCTAGGCTCAATTTGTGCTGAGAAGATAAATGGAAGCAGGCATCGAGTTTAAGTACTTTCTCTGTTATACACAATATAATGCTTTTGACCAAACAAAATACTATTAAAACGTCTTCACCCAGAAACCCAGTAACGTATGGAAAGACAACGGCCAAAAAATAATAAAAATAACCATAAGATCGAGATCGTTAATTGGACACTTGTACAATTTAAAAATAAAATCCGCCCTCATAAATCCTGCACGCGAACCATTAAAAATTTCCGATTGCACTACGAATATTGAGTACGTATATCGTAGCGCGTAGTACGAGTACCAACATAATGGCGAAACGCGAAGGTTGAATCACGATAAGAGGAGTAACGACCACGATGACTTTTCGTGCTGTTTGACCCAGAACGGCAGAACTAAAGTGCAAGAGTTGGCAGCGTCTTATGAGGACGTGTCGCGCTGATACCACCTCTATACCTAGCCTTTTACCTACCTGTCGTTGTAGTTTAATTATTTTATGTTCTTGGCGCCAACTATCCACCCACACCTACCACACATGAGAAGAATACGCGACGACGACTTGCTTCTAAACAACACGAGACCGTATAGTGTGTCGTACAGAGTTCCATAATAAAAGGAACCTTCTTTCGGAAATTTATCACCCATGGATTGCTCGCAGCCTATTATCCTTGGTATTATTGCTCCCGATTTGGATGCACTCTCCTCGAGCAATTTATCAGGATTCAGGAGTGCCATTCCACCGGTCGATGTATAAATGGGTCGATCCAGGCGATTTATGAGTTAACAAGCAGTTTCACTATCTACGGTTTTATGGACGGCATTCCCAAACGATCGGTCACATGTGTACAAGGAAGAAAATTGAACGTGTTCATGTTAGGGCCCTTGAAATCTCCCGTGTTAATTTACCTGTAAACATGGTCGATTGGTACCTGGCAAACATAATTGTGTCGTTTTTTTTACGCCTCCCACACATTGAACTTATCGAAACACTATATGGTGCTTAAATATCGGTTTCATTCATCGATATTTAAATAAACAGGAAGCCTGAGTGGGTTCTGTGGGTTTATCGAAGGGAATCAATTCAGCGGACAGATAGAAAATAAACACTAAAGTGCAATCGAAAAGTGATAATTGGAATCGTTATTATTGTATCGGATGGAAAATAACTGATACACCTGTCAAGGTAGCTAATATTCGAAATTTTCCCAAGCTTAATTGGTTCAAGTAACACCTACAAGTGAAGATCGATGTAATCGTTACGATTTCTTCTGAGGAATTGTTTTCTTAACTGATATAATCATTTTATGTTAAACTCTTAGGAGCTGATGAACAATTGAGTTGAGTTAAGTTAGTCATTTTCAAGATTGATTCCAATTGCATCAATAAGCCCTTCCTTGCAATAAATGGTAACGTAGCACCTCATTTGGCATGTGTAGTTCGCGAACGAACTAGTTCAGAACAGCGTTCCGAGAAGTGAAATGAATGAACTAGTTCGCAGTCAGTCCCGTTCCTTGTTCGGTTCTATGCATTCAATGGTCATTACATTCTACTAGACGACCTAGTTTTTTGTGTTTTTGCTCATCACATTGTACCAGACAAAATTTTTTTTCAATGACGATGACGACTACCAGTCGTTCCAAAATTCACTGATTTTCTCATCACTGAACTCCCGTGAACTAGTGAACTAAATGAACGAAGTAGTTCGCGATGGATCAGGAATCGGAAATGATCGCTCACTATGGAGAACTAAAATGCGCAAATCTACACCTCATTACCTATAGCATCTTGAACTCCACTCATCACTTGATAATAGACTAGATGTTCTTACGGGCTTATCTTAGATTTCAAATAAATTTCAAATGTGTGATCAGGTCAATCACCGAGAAAAAGAGGAAAGCGGATATTAATGTTAGGATTCCAAAGAGTGTCGTATGAATTTACTAACTACTGTATCCAAAATCATAGCTAGAAAAAATTCATTACACCGTGCAAAGTACTTTTGAAGTCTATGAAGTTAGATCCGCTGACCACCCAAATACCTTACTGATATCTTGGATCTGTATGCTAAATGTCAATCACCATTCCATCTCATGTTTGTGGAGAGTATTGGACAGTATATAGAGAGATTAAATTTACATACCACCTTGATCCCGGAATAACCACCGTGTGGCGCTTTTATTGTTCCGATTTTTTGTTAAGTTGGTACATCTGTTGTTGACATTCCCTCTAAATCTTAGCGTATTAGCTTGACATTTGCAAAAGTTACGTAGCCAAGCGTACATCTATCTCTGTGTGAGTTGGCGATTTTTTACAATTTTAGAAATGGATTTAAATTTGCAACAACAAACTAGTATTAAATTTTGCGTAAAAAAAGGATTTAATGGTGCGCGAACGTTGGAAATGTTGGAAAAGTGTTTCGGCAACGATTTTCTAAAAAAAACGGTCGTTTACCAGTGGAAAAAAAGACCAGAAAAACCACATCGTTTTCAGTCAAAAAAGAAGGCAATACTCACGGTTTTCATGGATTACAACGGTGTAGTGCATCATGAATTTTTGCAGGAAGGCCAGAAGGTAAACAAAGAGTATTATTTGGGCGTTATGAGACGTTTGCGTGAAGCAATTCGCCGAAAGAGACTAGAATTGTGGGCAGAAAACTCGTGGATTTTGCACCATGATAACGCACCGTCGCACAGTACCATCATTATTCGTAATTTTTTGACGAAAAAAGCAACAAATACCAACAGCCACCGAATTCACCTGATTTGGCTCCCTGTGACTTCTTTCTCTTCAATCGAGTTAAAAAACCACTACAGAGAACGCGTTTCAGCAGCCGAGAGAAAGTAATGGAAAAATCGCAGGGAGCACTGATGGTCATACAGAAAACCATATATAAAAAATGTTTCGAGGATTGGATTAGGCGCCGGCATAAGTGTGTTGCAGTCGATGGCGATTATTTTGAAGGGGACAATATATGGTAGATTTAGGTGAATAAACTTGTATTTTTAATTTTCTCGATAAATTCCGGGAACTTTTTGATCAAGGTGGTATTACTACAGACAGTCGAAATGATGCCACGTATAAAGAAATAAGTCTTCGGGAGTTAGCTACCAAATGTTTGGCAGCTAGCGAGCCTTGGATAGAAATGGCTTGAAACTACAATAAAGCTTTCATGCTTTGACTACAACAATATTGAAACTGAAAAAAAAACACACTAGAGCTTTTGTGAGAGCAACTCCTAAGTGTTCAGGAACTCAGGATTACGAAAACTTTAACAAATACGATGATTAAAAAAAAAACGAGCACGTTTCCAACTCCAATTATAAAAAGTGTGAAAACGGAATTCATAATCCGATTTATACGTCCTACATAAGTTCCGAAGGTGAGAGTAATTTTCCTCGCATTTAACCTACTTAACCATAACAACCTGGTAACTACCGCGACTTCTTTGACTTCGTACCACTAATTACGCTCTTTAACACTCCCGGCTCCTCTGAATCCAGAAACGAAATTGCCTAGTTGACGACATGTCCAATCGTTTAGCTGTAATTTTCGTTGCAAGCCCCATTCGTACAACAAGGAAGCAATTGCAGCCATGAGTTGCAACCGTAGGAATCTAAAATGCAACTTGGCGTCGAAGACGTATGAAATTTTGTTCATAATTATGGTCCATAAAATTGATAACTTTGTGTTAATTACTCGAATATCATGCGAAGTCCACCTGTAATTGTCGCTGTGAGGCTTGACTCTGTGCGATTAATGCAAAGTTAATGAAATGTCTTCTTAGAGAAATTTTCAGCTAATACCAAGCTCACTATAGACTCGAGATCGATGTTTAAAGTTCGTTAAATTACGACGCAACGCTGGAACTTTGGACATTGATGGCATTTGATACCGGTGACTTTATTACAGGTAAGGTCCGGTACAAAAACATTAACCAAACGTCTTCAGAAAGCCATAGTAAACGTGCCTCTCCACCAACGTTTTTTCTTCGTCTTATTTTCATATAGTGTACATTTTTTACCTTTTCCAAGAACGTACACTAAGTAACTTAATTTGCGCCGATCAGCAATTAAATGTACGTATTTAAACAAAAATAGGTAATTTAGTCTGTCCAGAAGTTGTTTATTTTATCGTTTCGATCTTTACTTAAACGTTGTTTTTTCTTCGCGTAAAACGAATCAATTTCGGACCGTTTTAAAGTGAATTTAAAATTGAAAAATTAGATAAAATCGAGAACGGTTATGACGTGGGACTTGGGGCAAAATAATAAATACATTAAGGCAAATTTATTGTCAATATTTTTTGGCAAATAGGGGAATCACAATATCGCGGAAGTACTTTGTTTCGTACGAATATTTGCTTACTAATAGATTTGACCGCTTTATTGTAATTGCGATCGTTTCTCATTTAGACGATAGAACGGAGGTGTTTTTCGATTGTCACGCCAATAACTTAATGGAATTAATGTTTTGTAATTTTCATGTTGACAGTGTTTCTTTCAATTTTAAATTTATTATAATTGAGAAATTTCTATAATTTGTAAAGGTTGTTATAAAAGGGAATTTTAGTGGATGCGACAAATTTCCGATGATTTGTAGGCGAACAGAACTGGTTTATTGGTTTTGGATGTTGCTCGGTTGTTTACACGTTCAGTGCCAAAAATTGTTGTAAAAAATTTTGCCAATTCTTTTTGAAGGAGTCAAAATCATCGTTGGACCCGGAGCTGCGTCGCTGGCACTGAATGCGTTAAACAGTTTAAGTTGCGTTAAATTTAGGAAAAAGGGTTAAAGTAGGGCAACGCAAAAATTTAATCTTTTTCAAACCCAAACCCAATGTAAACAGTTGGTCAACTCATCAACATAATTGAATTTTGAGAGCAATTAAAAAATTGTTTGGGACAAAGTCTTGAATTTGACTAAGCTCCAGTTAAAACGTAAATAAAAGTGAATTCAATATTTTGGAAGACCTAGATATGACGAAAATCGTGAAAATATATGCATTCTATTTTGACTGAACATTTTTTTTGCCCCCCCCCCCTTCTAAACGCCAATGGATATTCGAATCTTTTTTTTTTTTATCTAAATTACTTTTCTATCGGTTGCTGAGATCTAGAAACCAAAATTTTTCGTCTAAAACCCTCCCCCTCTCCTCCCTCGTCATACCCACACCCCTCGAATAGATGCCAGTCGTAGAGGTTCACCCAACCTACCCACCATACAAATTTCATTTATAATACCTCAACGGGTTTGGGAGCTACGCGCCTTCAAACTATTTTGCGTACGGCGTACAGACGGACATTTTTTTCGTACGGCGTACAGACGGACATATTTTTTCTTGCTTTTTTGGGGTTTACTAGTCCTAAAACGTAAAAATACAAAATTTCAGGATAGCAAATTTTTTTGAAATTTCAGGTCAATCACAATATTTTATTATTAAAAAATAATAAAGTAAAATATAACCAGGGACTATTATGGAAGCTACTTTCTAATATGCCTTTAACCGTATTTCTGTGTTTATCCCAAAAAATAATTAAGTTGCGCCTAGACTTTTGACGGGTTTTTGTTGCTGCATCAATTTAAACAATATTCAGCAGCAAACTAGTTTAGGTTAGATCCAAACTTTAAAATCTTGCTCTATAAAGAAATTAAAAATGTAATAATGAAAAGATATCAAAATGTAAAAAGACGTTATTTGCTCCATTGCAAAGTAGGTACTTTATGCAACAGATCGATTGTCGATGAAAATGAATTTCGGGACTTGTTGCAGTTTGGTTCCGATTTATCAATAAATGTTCACGAATTTCGTCATATTTCTTAGGTCTTCTGAGATATCAAGTTAGTTTTCCCTCCACAAGCTCCTCAGATAAAGGCATAGAAATCGTTTTCAGATTTTTTGTTAATCAGCTCCTAAGGGGTTGTAAAGGATTTTTTTTTCACGAATTCTGCACTATTCCTTTAGTTTGATTAGATATTGAATTGAGTTTTACTTCCATGAGATTTATTATATAATTGCTTAAAAATCAATCCCTTGTTTTTATTTTTCTATTCAAATTCTAAGCAAGTTTTTGGGTCACAATACGTTTTCAATTCCTTGTTTTTATTTTTCTATTCCAATTCTAAGCAAGTTTTTGGGTCACAATACGTTTTCACGAATTTCGCCATATCTCTTAGGTCTGAGGAGGTGTTGAATATCGTTGTTATTCGACGACTGTTTTCAGAATTTGTAAAGTGGTTGTAGCGAGGAGTCAATCCATATCTCTTAAACCGTTAATGGCAAGCAATTAAAACTTAACAAATATCTGCAGTTATACCAGGAGAGTAGATTGAAACCAAATTTTTGGGTGGGGGTAGTGACGTACGGGGATGAGGGGTGAAATACTTAAGATTACGATATCTCACAAACCAATTGCACTAGAAAAACAAAATTCGGTTTGAGTATAAAGCTTGATAAATAAATATTGCTCAAAATAAAATCTTTGAATGGGAAAGGGGAGCGTAGAAGTGGGAGGGATAAGAATTTTTCAAAAATATCACGTTTTATAACTCAATAACAGTGTAAGATAGATGCTTCAAATTTTTTCCAGAAGTAGCCCCAATAGAAACCTAGTAGGGAAAAAAATTTAGAGGTGTGGTTGTAAAGGGTGAGGGTGGGGAAGGGTGAGAAGGAAAAAGTTCCGATGTTTATATCTTAAGAACCCATAATGATATAAAACTGAAACTTGGTATTTAGATAGAGCTATAGTAGTGGCATGTTGGAAAAATATAATTTTTTTTAGGGGTAGTATGGTACGGGGTGGGGGTGTTTTTTCTAACTTTAGAAACTTTACGGCTTATACTAGAAAGTTGAAACTCGGTACGTGTATGTAAATTAACTAGAAAAGTAGTTCTAATAAAAAAAAAAATTTTAATATTCATTGGCTTTCTGAAGGGTGGGCAAACGAAATTATCAGTAAAAATAAAATGCATATATTTTCACGATTTTCGTCATATTTACTAGGTCTTTCAAAATATTGAATTCATTTTTATTCTACGGATTCTTCATAAAAATACCTAGAAAATGTTTTCAAGATTTTTTGAAATTTGACCCCTAAGGCGGTGGAAAGTGGTTGTATACTTTTTCATGAATTCCACCATATCTCTCAGGTCTGGTTAGATATCGAATATGTTTTCACTTCTACGGGCTCGTTTAATAATCACCTATATTTAAGTTTTTTATTTTTCAACCTCTAGACCGCATCCCGGAATATGACCCAATTATATAATTCATATGTTACACCCAATTCTAACCGCTTCCCGAACTTTAACATTTTTATCTATAATTATGAATTTCATAAATCATTTTTAATTAATTAATTATTAAATAAAAAATATAGTGAATTAATCTGCATTTTATTCTCAAAGGGAACAGAAGCAATATGTTCAAATTTTTTCGTCTTGTACTCGAGGACTGAACTTAAGACCTTTACCATTTGCCAAATTTGCATTACAATTAATTCACCAAAAACTTAAATTCCGTTGCCGTAAAACAATCAAATCGCGGACAACGTGGTCACTCGAAAGAACCGCAAAATGCGAATTTAAAGAAAAAAACCATCCTTAAAAAAAATCACTTCGATTTATTTCTTATTTTCAATACATTTGTATTGGCCAGAAACAAATTTTGCGAAAGTGGTTTCGTTTGCGGTTGCTCTTTTAAAACAAACCCAAAAAGGAACACCATCAACCACAAAAATTAGAGCCATCTCATATGGATTTGTCTTATCGTAATCCTTTGATCTCTCGAAAAAAAATTGGGTGGATCCGATGCGGCCGCCTGATCATTTCGCCGGTTATTGGTTTTTGGGTGAAAATGTTCGGCCACAAAAGTGAATTAAGTGTTGGTCCCTTCACGCGAACACTGTAATTAAACGATGTTAACGCCGATTTTGTGGGCGGACGGAATCAAAGAAACAAATATTTGAGCTGAAATCGATTTTACGGATTCGGTTCTTACGTTATTTGTTTTGCTTGTGATGATAATACGGCGAAAAAAATACTATCGACATTCGAGAATCTTCCTTCGTAATTTATTTGTGCTATAATCGCGATTTGCAAATGATTTCCCGCCTCGCAAGCACCAAATATTTAACTTTATTGCCGCCAAGGAGCAAATTATAGGGCCAAAATAATGAGATTATGTTTTCAGTTCTCGGGAACGCGATACAAGTTCGATTTATTTATCACGCGGATGAGAACAGAATTTCGATATTACGTTAGAATATGAAAAGCTACGTACACGTGAGGTGAAATTTAATTAAATTGCGCTTTAATGTCCTTTGTCAATGACTGAATACTCTTATGACTAATGGGTTCGTGCTCTCAAATAAATTTTCACCATAATTTCATTTTAGCTAAGGTACAGGTAACCTGATTGTCTTTAGTACCTAGTGCATATTTATGATAAAAAGAAAGTGCATCTAGGTCACCATGTTTGACGATTTTTCGTAAATTGTTTAATATAAGCAGGACTTACTTCTCGAAGGGGCACCTTGAAAGCTATAAAGCGAGTTCCTTTGATCGGTTCACCAATTGGCTTATAGTCCAACCACCTGTAAATAGAAAAATCTTTTTGAATATGTATTTTACCTTTTTAGTGTTTTAATTACTTTAATTGTTATTATTATTTAAAAAGTGCCAGTCAAATAAAAAGGTGGGTTTCTTACTAGCTATTCAATTGAAAACTGTTCAGGATAGAAGGCTAAAAATTTATGGCTTTACAGAGAAATCCTAGGAAAATTAAAATAAATAATAGGGTCAGCCAGACAAGGAAGTAGGGTGGTATCTCAGGAAGAGTTAATGCTAGAAAATTTAAACTTAGTACGTATATGTATAATAAATGTACTACAGAAGTAATTAAACCCACACTCAAGGAAAAAATAAGATTGTGACCACCATATTTTGGAAGAACCTTACTATGATTGAGGTTATAGTTGCCACAACTATGTTACAACATGTAACATGTTTAGCTCAAAGAAAATTATGGTTGTGGAAACCTAGGTGTGTGATTCACGCAACCTTATTTTTCCATAGAATGGTTAGGTCTTTTATAATATGATGGTTAGGTCAATCATAAAATACCTACATGTGCCGCTAAAAAATAATTCATAAAGAAAACATTTGAAAGACATTATGTTATTTTTGTATTATCACTATTTTATTTTAAATTATTTTTTATATACTTAATTATTGGATAAACAAAACAAAATATTTATAAATTTTACGATTTCAAAAAAATATCATTAAAAAACTATATATCAATTTGCTAGAATAGAATATATAATACAATATTAATTTTTGTACATTTATTTAATATTTTTTGTCCTTAAATTAAAAATTAAAAGAAGTTTTTTCTTAATTCAATTTCTTTATTGTGACACACTTTCGACCATAAATAAATGACTTGAATAACAATTAAACACTCTTGAACAAAGCACACATGAAATTGGAAGAAGCGAACTTACACCGCGAACGACACTTTTCGTACTGTGAGAGGTGTGGTTGTGGGAACTATTTTATCAAATTATATGGTTCCAGTGATCATAGAATATTGTTGTCGTGATTAAAATACACAAACACATCATGTAACGAGAATGATTGGTACAACTATATTAAATTTCAGTAGGGATATATGTTTAACGCAACCATATTTTGTTTTTACGAATTATATGCTATGGCTAGTACCATCATAGCCATGATCACTGGAAACATATCAGTTTTACAATAGTTAGAAGAACCTTAATATAGTCAATACAACCTTGGAATAAACATAGTTTTTCTTTCAGTGCAGAAAATAGTTGAGATTTCCATTGTCTTACGGAGGTCGTTATCCGTTAAGACCGTTTTCTGGTCTAGAATTTAAAAAAAAAAAAAATGTTTTTTTTTGCATATTTTTAATGGTTATAGTCTTTCAAGAATATACCCTCAAAAGGAAATTTCAAAATTCCAATTATTTGTGGAGTTACAGCAATGCAAGTGAGGTAGAAACTAAACTAAAGAGCGGATTCACAGCCATTATATGACTTAGGCCCGTTGCTACGATCGTCAGTAGCATTCTAACTGAAACTTTAACTTAGAGATGTTCATACGAAACTTACAGTTAAAGCTCCGGTTAAATTTTAACTGAAGGTCGTAATAACGGCTATAAGACTGCCTGAAACTTCACTCGAATCTCTTCAAACGCGTTTTTCTCGAAACCACTTTTTTCGATACGGTTGACATGATATCTTAAGTTGTAATGAACCGATTTACTTGCAATTTTTTATGAACCTTCTCTATACACCCCTCTATAGTCCCTACCAAATTTATAGCGAAATTTTGTTTATAACTATTTTTAAAAAATTAAAAATCGTGAGAAAAAACGAAAAAAAAGGACTTTTTTTAAGCAGCCGCCATTTTGCGATTTTTTTTTGTTTTCTTTGCCAGAGGGACTATAAGGACACCCTTACTAATTAAGAATTTATTTTCTTTTTTTTTTCTCAGATGACCAGGAGAGGCACAATCGTGTCAACCAGGAGAGGCTGTTTTTTTTCCACCCCACACTTTGACCTCTTGTAACTCGCAAAATTATGGTTTTTTTTTTTACAAATTTTGTACATAATATAAAAGGATAAATAAATTTGTGGTAGAAAAATGGATAGTAAAAGTATCTGTTGTTTTTTTGTTATCGCACCTCAAAAAAAACCCCCAAATTTCGGCACTCTAGACCAGAAGACTGCCTTAAAATAGTTTATTTCACATTTTCACGAATTTCTTTATAAAGGGTGTTCAAAATTGAGGTATCATTTTGATTTTAATAAAAAAAGACTTTTTTTTTTAAATATTAAATATATTTTTATTTTAATTTATTACAAATAGGTTCCGGTTAATAATGAAAAATTATGTCGGCCAAGTGGCTTCCCCTACTGGCTCGGCAGGCTCCCAATCTTTTACCAAAATTCTGAATCACTTTGTTCAATAAACTGTAGTCAATGAAATCTGCTCGATAATGTTTATTTTAAGCTCTTGAATTGTTGTAGGATTATTGCTGTACACTTTCGATTTCACAAAACCCCACAAAAAAAAATCCAACGGTGTCAAATCGCATGATCTTGGTGGCCAATTCACTTCTCCTCTACGAGAAATAATGCGATCTTCGAACTTTTCCTTCAAAAGATCCATTGTTTCTGTTGCTGTGTGGCAAGTGGCACCGTCCTGTTGAAACCACATATTCTCTACGTCCAAATCATCAATTTCCCGCCACAAAAAGCTTCGGATCATCTCCCTGTAGCGATTTTCATTGACCGTAATCGCATTTCCATTTGCGTTTTCAAAAAAATATGGTCCGATGATTCCTCCTGACCACAAACCACACCAAACCGTAACTTTTTGTGGATGTAATGGTTGCTCTAAGATAACCCTTGGATTCTCTTCACCCCAAATGCGGCAATTTTGTTTATTGACGTAGCTTTTGAGCTGAAAATGAGCTTCGTCGGTGAAGATTATTTTGTTGAAAAAATTCTCATTTTCTTCTTGTTTTTCGATTGCCCAAGAAACGAATTGCCGACGTGATGCATGATCAGTTGGTTTTAATTCTTGCGTCAGCTGGATCTTATAAGCCTTTAAATGGAGATCACGATGCAAAATGTTGAATAATGTGGATGGTTTTGTGTTTAATTGCTGCGAACGATGACGAATGGAAGTTTTTGGATCTCCTTCAAAACTTCTGCTCACAGCTGCTACATTCTCGGTTGAACGGCCACTACGTTGATAAGTTTTGCTTCTGTTATCAAGAACAGATCCAGTTTCTAGAAATTTATCAACCATCAGCTTGATGGCACGATTTGTTGGAGCATTTTCTCTACCAAATTTTGTTCGAAATTTCTTAATTACATCTTGAATACTTTTACCACTTTCAAAAAATGTATTAATAACAAAAACACGTTGTTCTTTCGTGTAACGTTCCATATTAACTAACCGGAATGTATTTACAATATACCTGAAGAAACCTCGTATAAAAATTCCAGGTAGAAAAAAAAAGGCGACAAAATCAAAATGATACCTCAATTTTGAACACCCTTTATCTTTTAGGTTTGTCGAGATATCAAATTGATGTTACTTCCACGAGCTCTTAATATAAACCTCTAGAAATTGTTTTCCAAATTTATCGATATTCGACAACCAAGTGGATGTAAAGTGGTTGTGTGCGTTTTCACGAATTCCGACATATTTCTTATATCTAAAGAGAATTTGATACGCTTTTATTATTAGAGGCTTTAAATATAAACGGGTAAAAAACCATTTAAGCATTTCTTTTTTTTATTTTTAGCACTTTTTCATGAATATGGAATTCGATTTTGAGATATTCAAAGTTGTAAAATCATTGTGTACGTTTTTACGAATTCCAACATATCACTTACGTCTGAGATGGCAGATGTGGAATTGTTTTTACAGGCTGGGCGCAACTTTATTATTTTTTGGGTAGAAGTTCGAAATTCGTTTAATGCTGGCTATGTATAACTGGAATGTTCTTTTGGCCATTATCGATGACCGAGAGTAATTAGCGGAGGGTTACAATTTTTAAAAGTGATCACAACGGCAAACCAATTTAACGTTTCAATACTTTAAGAAAGAGTTTGTTATATGTACATGTTTCCAGCTGTAATTACTGGAAGAAGCTGAACAAACGTAATTTAAGGTAAATTTAGGTGACTGTTTTATATTTGGTGGAATTTGTAGTGTCATCTGTGGGGATTGGTGTGAATAACTAATGCAGTTGGTATTACTGTATATCCATACTAATTTCTCCAAAAAATAAGTCTGATGTATATTTATAAAAAAAAACGCAAACGGAACTCATAGCTGTCTTTTTTAACCTGTTCGGCATGGTAAACAACGGCGATCAGGCTATCTGTAGTGTCATCTGTAGAAATTGGTGTGGACCAATTAAAGTGGTTGGCATTACTGTGTGTCCACACCAATTCCCGAAAAAAAATCAGTTCAGAGGAGGTTGGTTTTTTGGACTTTTGGAGTCTGACAGCTGTGATATTTCAAGGATAATTTTTATTCGTATTTTTTTTATATTGCGACAACCTTCCCCTTTAAAATAAGCCTTATTTTATTATTGTACGATAAAATTTCCCAGTGATGTGAATTTTCAAAGACAACTCGGTCACCATTTTTGCGAAAACTTTTACATACTAATATGTAACTAACTAACTTCACTAATTCTTCAAGTACATAAATTTTCAAAAGAATCGTCGATGATAAAGTACCAAATTTCTTCATTTTGGCGATTCTTGGTGGAATAACCGCAGTCAAATAAGCGTCACCCGAATACGGGTGACACGGCCCGATAAGAACTTTTGCTTTTGCCACGTCACCCGAATATGGGTGCTACGTCACCCGAATATGGGTGACGTGGCAGTCAACGTGTTAAAAGTAACATACGCTCTTCTGAAATAATGTTCCTGCTTTCCATCTAAATCTGCCTCCATGGCATCCTTGGATGATTCGTTCTCTCAAAACGACAACCTCTGAGGTCCCGCATAATGTTGGGGAGCAGGAGGTAGTCACTGGGCGCTAGGTCTGGGCTAGAGAGTGGAAGGCTGACCGCGACCCAACGAATGTCCATCAAAGTATATAGTTACTTGTGCCGCACTTTCAGAGGTTATTCAGGCGGATATTCCACTGGTGAATTATTCGCGTTGAATGTTGGAGACGATTGGAAGACTCTACAAAAAATACAAATGCGATGTCCTCTGAATTGAGCGGCCGGTTCATTGCAACAACTTGTCACATCACGAATTTAAATTAGGTAGGTTCTTAAGAATACAATAGAAAATAGAGTTTAGTTCGTAAGTAGAAAAAATAAAAATGTTTAGTCAGAATTCAGCTGCCAACGACACAAGTCGTTTTTCATTTTAAATACTAATCAAGTTTATTCCCGAAATAACTAAAACCCAATAGTACTATTTTATGATGTCATTTTTGGCGCAAGATAGCAAAAGAACAATGAATATGATTTATAAATTAAAACCAACGCCCAATATGTTGCAATTTGTATTCAAATAATTTACGGAACATTAGGAAAACAACTTTCGGCTAACCTATCGGGAATATCTTCTTCATCCATTGTCCCGAAATAGTAAAAGTTACTACACAAAATTTGTCGTTAAGGTGCACAATTTAATTCTTCGTATTATGTAACTATGTATTAACTAACAGTAATACTGCAAAAATTAATTCAACGATAATAAAAATAGTAAACTTTGTTGTAAGCCATTCACTTCAGCTGTGCACGCCCAGTTGGTCGTTTGGCTCTTATACCATTGATACACTGGTGGTATACTTTCCAGTGTGGTATGAGCTTAATATATGAAACTAGATATGGTGATACATTAACAATAGGTAGTATGCATTGACATCAGCTGTTTATCTGTCATTCTGGTATTAACTGTCGGATTTAAATTAAATTTGTATTTCACAAAATTCGTTTTTTTTTTACATTTGTGTATAAATATACAGTCGAAATTCGATAAGTCGAACTTCGATAACTCGAGTTTTTGATAAGTCGAACCAAGTTAGTTGGCAATAGCGTCAATAGCATATGTACAGTGGTATTTGATAAGTCGAAGTCTTGATAACTCGAACTCGAGTTATCGAAGTTCGACTGTGTATAAACAGTGGCTCACAGCTTATTTGATACAGTGACTATTTATAAATGCAAATCACTGTAACTTTGAAATAAGGAACCTTGTCCAAAAAATTTTAACGTAGGTGACAAGATGCATGTCCAATGAATACAATGCAAACAAAATTTTTTCCAGAAATATTCCTCCTCGTCACGCAAAAGAGAAATACCACTGCCACAGTAGAATCGCAGCTCACAGCTAATTTGATACAGACACTTCAATGCGAATAAACTTCTCTTTGACGCGCCGTTAACCTGCGTTTTTATATTTCTTGAATTTTTGATTGTGTTTAGACATTGGTTTAGGTAATTTTTAGCAAGATCTTGCAAGCTGAAGTGCCAAAATTCAGTAGTTATTGTAAAATGGGTCGTCGCACCACAATTGAACAGCGCGAATTGGTTGGTATTAAACCACTTTAAAAAAGGACACAGTGTTTGGAAAATTGTTGAAAGTGTAAATTTGAGTGCCTCTAAAGTGCAGCAATTAATTGAACGCTTCCTACACGAAAATCGGGTAGAAAATAAGGGTAGAAATTCGCCAAACCAAATTTTTACCGAATCGGACGAACGATATATTGTAAGAAAAGTGAAAGCAAACTCGAAGATTTCCGCTCCGAAATTGGCTACTGAGGTTCATCATGAGTTAGGGAAGGCATGTAGTGCTGGAACCGTCCGACGAGTCTTTCGGGACCATGATTTCAACTGGCGAGTAGCTCGTAAGAAGCCATTCATTTCCAAAAAAAAATACAATAAGCCGATTTACCTTTGCCAAATAGCGTGTGGAAAAGCCATCCGCGTTCTGAAATACGGTTATTTTTGCGTACGAGTCCAAGTTTAACATTTTTGGCTCAGGCGGAATGTCATATGTCTGGCGCAAGGCAAACACTGAGCTAAACAAGAAGAACCTCAAAGCTACTGTGAAGCATGGTGGTAGCAATGTGATGGTTTGGGCCTGCATGTCCGCAGCCGAAAATTTAGAGTTTATTGAGGAATCAATGAACAAAACAAACAAACAAATCTCAATATACTCAAAAACAATTTGCTGCAAAGTGCTGAAAAACTGGGTGTTCGCAACCAACTTCGGTTCTACCAAGACAACGAACCAAAGAACAAGCCGGGAATTATGCAGCCCTGGCTAATTTGGAACTGCCTCATTCGATGTCTTCGCCGGCATATAGTCACCAGATATGACCGTCATTGAGAATCTATGGGCTTTGTTGGATAACAACATTAGAAAGCACTAGATTTCTATTAAACAAGACCTGAAGAAAGCACTGCTAGAGGAATGGCATAAAATTACTCCTGACATCACACAAAAACTCATTGACTCAATGCCATATAGGCTTCAGGCTCTGCTTAAGGATAAGGGCTATCATACGACGTATTGAAATCAACTGGAAACCTTATAATTCACAACAATTTTAATGTTTAATCAAACTGTATCAAATAAGCTGTGACATGAAATTTGTTAAGGGGGGATTCTCATTTAGGAAGCCTAAAAAAAGCGTTTTTGGGGGAATGTTTTAAGACCGAAAAAAAAGCAAGTCTAGCGACCTTTTTACACTGCTTTATTACATATTTAAACTTGCGAAAAAAAATTTTTTTAGCTACAAATATTGACAAACAGTAGTTTTGTATGCATATTTGTGCAATTGCAGTTTCCAGTCGGTGGACACGATGGAGCTCGTAATTTTCGTCTGAAACCAAAAAACCAAATAGCATTTCAATTAGTACATATTTTTCTATTAGATGAACCAAGAAAAACCCAGAAAAATTGTGAAATTGAAAATTTTTCGCAGGTTTTAACACAATAATCACTGTAACTCGCTAAAAAAATCATTTCAACTCGCTAAAAAAATTCAATGTTTTTTTCATTAGCTTTTTAGGTTTATCTAATAGAGGATACAAAACTGAAGCTAACAAGCTTTCGATCATGTTGATTGGTCGTCTCCTTTTCTTGCAATCCTGCCGATTTGGAAATATCGAAAAACTCGAGAAAACTCGCTTTAAAGTCAACAGCAGCTGCCCGAGCGCTCGTATTCCTGCTCGACACCCCACTGCGTTTAGTGCTGTATCTTTGAAAATATTGCGAATCAGCCTTTATAACTTTGCACACATATTCTTAGATACATTAGGAATCGATTTTTTGACCCTTCTAAATGAGAATCCCCCTTAAAACTATTGCTACACTATTAAGAAATATTCAAATAAAATAATATGAAGTGATGTAAAGGCAGCGCAGTCGGCATGCCTAAGAATTTGTCAAATATTCGATTATTCTCGTTGGACCAATTAAAGAAGCGCAATTTGGCCTACAGTCATGAACCTCAATAGAAATATTTGTCAAAGAAGGCAAGCCGATGTTGCGCGTGACTTAAATAGCGCGATTATGCTTTAGTTCCCGTTGTCCTGGACCAATTTTGCCGAGGTGAAGAATACTGGTAAAGTATTAGGAATTATGTTTGGGAAGTCCAAATAGCAATGGATCGATCACACCTTGAGTGAAAACCCGTCTCTGGATTAGAATCTATAAGGAAGGCGTGGATTCCAATAGAGAAGAGAATTCGAGGACTGAATTAGTCCTGGCGAGAAGTAGACACTATCCCCAAAATCGTGATTTGTGGAGGAGAACTGTTACTGCCCTATGGCTTCATCGGCGTTCATACTGCAACTGAAAATACAATATGCCATAGTTACAACCCAATAAAAGTCGTACTGCATAACATATGTTGCTACGACATGTTTTCGGGCACTTACCTTATCCATTTCCATTTCGTTGCCAGAACAATGAGCTAAACATGGACAGCAAGGGTTTTCGACAGCTTAGAAGCTGTTTGTGGTTCAAAATTAGAGAGAAAGCACCATTTTAGAAAATGCTGTCACCAGAAAGCAAAGGGAAGATATTAATTTAACAAAACGAACCACACAACACATGAAGGCGCAAACGTAGAAAATTATTATCGCAATTTATAAGGAGTTGCGAGCGTGTAGTTGACCACTTCACCTCCTAGTGTTCCGTTGGTCTCGCAATGAAGTAACTCTAGCATTACTTCAAGGCCTAGGCCCGATTTGGGCTGTTGCGCCATTGATTATTAATTTATAAGGAGACTTCCAAAAGTTCTTATTCTAACAAACAAATGAAATTATTAAAAATTTTAGCAAGGTTTTATTTTTCAATATCATAATCAGTGGCCCGACAGCTTAAATCGAGTCCTGGCCTCCTGAAGTAGTCGCCTCCAACTGTCTCGATCCACAGACCGCGTCCTCCAGCTGCGAGTTCTTAAGATGGCTTTGCTCTCTTCATCAACCGAGTTTTCCATCGCTTGATTGGTTCGCCTACTAACCACTCGCTTCGCCTTGACCGCATTTGAGGATTCTATTATCTTGTATTCGTTCTACATGGCCAGCACACTGCAGTTTACGTAGCTTAATGATCGGTAAAACTGCTGGCTCATCGTAGAGATGGTACATGGTAGTATCTTTTCCGTCATTCCGTTCCTTGCTACTAGTTGGGTGGACTTGAATAGTAGTGTACAATTGGTTTGATTGAAATTGAAATCATGCGAGCTAGACCATCTCCTTGCTTTAAACAACATTCCGTTCGAAAGCTGATTGTGGAATCGGTTTGTGTTCTTACTTGGGAATGGGATTCAGTGTTCTTCATTGTAAGTCTCGTTAGCCGGACTAGTTTTGGTGTAATTCCAAAATCAAACATGATTTGCTACAGTAGCCTCCTAGGCTGACCGCTACTCGGAATTATCCGACGAATGTCCATCAAAGTACATAGTTAGGTTAGTCATCCAAACTATGAACATTCGGTTGGTGGTAGTCGAACCAGTTATTCAGGTGGGTCATTTTACTGGTAAATAGTTCGGGTTGAACGTTGGTGACGGTTGGAAGACTCTACAAAAAATACAAATACGATGTCCTCTGAATTGAGCGGCCGGTTCATTGCAACAACTTGTCGCATTATCTAATTTAAATGAGGTAGGTTCTTTAATACTATTTTATGATGCCATTTTTTGCGCAAGACAGCAAACGAACAATGAATATGACTTATAAATTGGAACCAACGCTCAATATGCGTGCACTTCCTGTTGCAAATTGCATTCTGCGAATTCCCGAAACATAAGAAAAACGATGTTTGGCTTACCTATCGGGAATATCTTTTCCCATTGTCCAGAAATGATGCACAAATTTGTCGTTAAAGAGCACAATTTAGTTCTTCGTTTTATGTAATTATTTACTAGCAGTAATATTGCAACAATTAATTCAAAGATAATACAAATAGTAAACTTTGTTGTAAACAATTCACTTCAGCTGTGCACGTGTCAAACGAACTGTCACGATGACAGTGTCAATTTTGTTTTATTCTAGTACATAAATATCGTAAAGAAAGAGAGAAAATTACGATTAAATTATTGGAGACTTAAACCGATAGGTTTGAGCATAAAATATGAATTTTATTACCGACAGTTTCAAGTCAACGAACTTGAGCAAGTTTCGAAGGTGCACCTACCTACGCTCTAAGGTAGAGCTCAGAGCAAACGGCCGATGGAAAAACTGCGGAAGAGATACGAGGACTCAGTTGACGCAGATTGCAAACCGCTTCTTAGATGCACAAAATGGAGGACACGGGCGCCGAACCGAGCTGACTTCAGACAATGTATCATTCAGATTGTGGCCCGATTCGGGCCATTGATGTTGATGCTGAACAGTGCTCCTCTAAAACTCACGATTCTGCATAATACTCCTTACTTTCTCCAACTCCGAATTCACTCGAGAAACCACATGGGGTAAACATGTGGTTTCTCGACGTCTTTTTCCAATCACTCTGGCTGTTACTTCGATTCCAATATAAGGACTAGAAATCATAAATCGTTGCATGAAGGGATTAAGTCAATTATTATTATTATATGGCAGACAGTCGTTTACCGGCTCGCATTAGAGGTACACGGCAACTATAAATCGATAGCGAATAGCCAGATCTATTGCAACGCCCCTTGGAGCTTAGTACTACCAAGCAACGGCGTTGAGAGCAGATGTAGCAGATTGAAAAACCGATATCGTTTATGGACCAGTTCTGGATACGATATATGAAAAGCTACAAACCATTACTCCACCGTTTCCAGCAATTCGACCCCACATCCGCAACTAATCAGACGCCAGGAAGCTCCTGCTCGGCTTTTCAGCAATCAGTTCGGATTTCGGTGCCTTTTTCAAGTCAAAATAATCACTCCTTGCTCTCTGACCATAACAAGTCAGTTTGTTATTTATGTACGAAGCAACAGACTTCACAAACTGGACGAGAATACCATCTGGACGTCAAGTGTTATTAGACGCTCAACATCAGCCACATAAACATCAGAGAAGAATACTAACGTTATTCGAAGTTATCGAAGGAGAAGGCCGAGGCAGTGTATGCATCCATTAAATAAATAAGCAGACCTAGTCAAACACAAAATCTTATGATAAACTGGCCTCTCCAGTGAAAGTTCTTTCCAAATTTGTCAAGTACTACGATTAATCAACAGTCGGGGATTTCGAATTGGAGCTTCACTCCACTGACACCGGAAAGAACAACAAACTCTTAACATTTAATAGCTTCAATGGTAGCATGACCATGAAAAACTAGTAACATAAATAAGCAGACTTTTTAAAAACTCAATTATTATTCAATAATAGATAATTGGGATTAATTAATAACTTAAC
The DNA here is from genome assembly GCA_949128065.1 of Beris chalybata. Lineage (NCBI taxonomy): Eukaryota > Metazoa > Arthropoda > Insecta > Diptera > Stratiomyidae > Beris > Beris chalybata. The sequence continues at coordinate 16,396,034 of OX421897.1, forward strand.
TTAACTCTATCAATCTACTCGCGTAAAAGCGCTCCTTAATGCTTTCTGCAAACCAGTTACGGATTGATATTCACGCGTTCTTTGGCTCAAACTATTCGGATCCATAAGATTATCGAATTTGAATCGGTTGCTGTCAGCTCGGGATCTACCAGCGCTACCAGCTTATACCACATCAGCATTAACACCGAGAGCAGACGGCATTAAGTCATTCACGACCGTGTCATTCTCAATGCATTTATCATTGCTTTGGATCTCTTCAATCCGAACGTCTTGACGACATTTTTTTCCCAAAAACGATTCGCCTGAATGTGTCTGTAGATGTTTTTTCAAATACGACGACCTTGTCCATCCCTTATTGCAAATTTTACAAACAAACGGTTTCTCACCGGTATGCGTTCGCTTATGTTGCCACAGGTGCGCCGACGTTCTAAACTTTCTCGAGCATACGCTACATTCGTACGGCTTTTCTCCGGTATGAGTTCTCATGTGAATTGTTAAGCTGGTCTGAGCAAAAGATTTTCCGCATACTTTACAACAGTACGGCTTTTCGCCGGTATGCGTTCGTACGTGCATTGCTAAAATCGACGAACTTCTAAATGCTTTTGAACACTTCGTACACGAGTACGGTTTCTCGCCCGAATGAATACGACGATGTTTATTTAGATTCGACTTTTGAATAAACGATCTATTGCATATCGTACAAACATATCGCTTTTCGCACGTATGTACTCGCATGTGAGTAACTAGAGTATTTCGATGCGTAAAGCCACGATCACAGATCGTACAAAAGTGATTGCGTTCGTTTAAGTGCGTTCGTAAATGCGAATTTCGACGACGTGAATCGGTAAAACGCTTATCGCAGTAGTTACATGCGAACGGCTGTTCGCCAGTGTGTGTACGAACATGAATCTCTAACGAATGCGAATCGTAATAGGACTTGTCGCAATGACTGCAAATATGCTTTCGATCATTGGTATGAATTAGAAGGTGTCGTGTCAATTGTGCCGTTTCGGGGAATCCTCGACCGCATTCCTTGCACTTAAATGGCTTGTCCTGATAGTGGATTTTTATGTGACGCCTCAGTTGCCGCAGATCTGAAAATAAACAAGTGAATTGGTTGTTAATTAGTTGTGAACTGAAATTCTATTTATTTTTCAACAACTCCGAAAAACTTTTCAGCGAAATTTCTAAGGTTCTCTTCCCAGTTTTTCCTTCAACTTACTCGTAAACTCTTTCGAACATTCACGACAAGTAAAGCTGCCATCTTCGTCATGAATTGAGCCATGGATGTAAAGATCGTGTTCGATGGTAAAAACCGCTCCACACTCGTCGCACTGAAACGCATCATCCCCACTATTTTCCGGCTCTGTACTGGCATGATCTGTTTCCATATGACACTGAAAATCAGCTTCCCGTGAAAAATATCTCTTGCATATTTTACACCAATAGTCCGTATCATGGGTTTTGGTATGTTTGGAAAGCCACTTGATACCTAAACAAAAATTAAAAAAGAAATTACTCAAACCCTTTCGAAGAGATAGTTGAAAAGTATACTAGTAAATTTCTTGTCACAGATTTCACAACTATAGCTCTTTGCTCGACTTCTGCTTGATTTCATGTCTTTTTCTAATGGCAGACTGCATAACACCGCTTTGCATTTACGATGATCCGGTTCAGTTCCATAATATTCAGAGGCGGCATTTTCTGTGTTCGAAAACGAAGAGTTTACATCGTCTTCTGGTAGCAGTTTGAAGTGTTCAGAATTCGAATATAAGCTCGATTCAGCTTCATTTCCAATTACGAACTCGGCTCCATAATGATCTTCAATTGAACCGGTGAAAAATTCAACCATTTTTTTCTTCTTCGCGATCTTCTAATCCGAGCTTCCTGTTTTTACGGAGAGATTTTGTTGATTTTAATTTTGAATATAATTTGCTTACTTACAGTTTATCAATTTGTGGCTTAATTTATTTTTTTTTAATTACTGCATCTTCGGTGTACCTCTGCAAATAATAGAAGAGCCATCCAGCAAATTGTTAAGTGAAAAAATGCTGACACCTCAAGTTCAAAATATGTAAGAAATGAATGGTTAGTTATAAGAAAAGTTAGTTTCATTTTCTTATTTTGGATAGGAAACTTCACTGGAAACCTAACATTCAGGAACGAGTAAGGAAACTGTGCGTCCTTAGTACCAACAACAGAGTCCTCTTGCACTGGGTGCCCGGTCACGAGGGCATTGAGGGTAACGAAATAGCAGATCAGTTGGCAAGAGACGGAGCAGCGGTCCGCCCAACTGGACCAGAGCCGTTCTGTGGAATCTCAACCTGTTCCATTAAAAGGAGCTTAAGGGTATGGGAGGAATGCCAACACTGGGCCGCATTGCCAAGACTGAGACAAGCCAAAAAATTCATACCGAACCACTCAACTAAAAGAAGCAAACAGCTTCTACAGTTTGACAGAAACAAAGTACGGGTAATAACCGGAATACTCACGGGTCATTCGCGCTTGAAAGATCACCTTAAAAGAATAGGAATCATAACTGATAACCTATGCAGGTTCTGCCAACAGCAGGCTGAAACCTCGGAACACATTCTGTGTTGCTGTGAGGCAGTCGCAGCTCAGCGCCACAAGTGTTTCGGAGAACACTTTGTGGACCATAGTACCATTGCAAAAACAGACCTGCACCAACTAGATAAATTCCTTAGAGAAACAAAGCTGAGTGAGGACCTCTAGGCTGGAACTGGAGAAAGATCAATGAGGTATAGCACAATAGACCAATGGTCGCGGTGCTTGGAGGAATCCCTCCGCCTCCGATGAAATCAATCAATCAATCAAGGAAAGCAACAGCTGCGCTTTACTCATGCAAAAAGGCCATTGGCAATTAATGGGGTATGCAACCCCGGATAGTTCATTGGCTCTACGTGTCCGTCATCAGACCGATACTTATGTATGGTGTTGTTGTCTGGTGGACGGCCTTAGACAAAACGGTTAACCGCACCACATTCGGAAAGATAGAAGGAACAGCATGCATATGCATCAGCGGAGCTCTGAGAACAACTCCCTCCGCAGTACTGGACATGCTGTTCAGTCTGCCACCCTTAGACATTTTTGGCAAGCAAATGGCAGCCAGTGCAGCCAGTGCAGCCATTCGACTTAAGGCCTCCACACTGTGCACTGACATATGTGCAGGCCACTCAACAATTTTAAATCACTTCAACATTCCTGAAAACACCGACTACACCCCTCCCAGTTATGACTTCGACAAAAATTTCTCAACAGCCATCCCATCCCGCCTAGAGTGGGGAAGGGACTTGGTACGAACGGAGGAGGAGTCCGCCCACATATATACGGATGGCTCCAAAACTTAAGACGGGGTAGGTGTGGGTGTTTTCTCTTAATATTAGCAGCTCTTTCCGCTTTCCGGACCACTGCAGTGTCTATCAGGCGGAGCTTATGGCGATCAAGGAGGCCCTGTCCTGGCTGAGGTATAATGTAATATCTACTAGGGATATTAGCATTTTTACAGACAGCCAAGTGGCAACAAAATACTTGGAATCGACCTCGACAACATCAAAGGTTGCCGTAGAGTGTAGATCAATCTCTTAAGGAGATGTCCGAACAGTTCAATATACCTCTGTGCTGGGTGCCAGGACACAGGGATATTCCAGGCAACTGCATGGCTGACGAACTTGCTCGGTGCGGTACCACCCTTCAGACTTTGCTGGTACATCAGAATCTGGGTGTGCCTCTCTCCACATGCAAACTGCTACTGAGACTGGACTCAATTGAGAAAACCAACTCAAGATGGGCAGACGGTACTACATGTCACACCGCGAGACAGATCTGGCCAAAGCTGGATCCTTCCGTAAACAGTCTGCGACTTCAGTCAGTAAAATCAAGTGTGAGCTGAAATCTTCAGAAATCAACAACAGATCGTCCAAATAAACAAATACTTGTTCCTAACTCGGGTGGAAGAACTTTGTCCATCAAACGACACATCCTTTGCGGCGCATTGCATAACCCAAAAGTCATGCGAGTGTAGTGGTAAAGAGGACGCCCAGGGATTGTGAAAGCAGTGTATTCTCTGGATTTGTTCTCAAGAGGAATCTGCCAAAAGGCGTCTTTTAAGTCAAGGCTGGTGATAAAATTAGCTCTGGGCAAGCGGCTTAAAATGAAGCGGATAAGCATCTTTCGTCGTCACACTATTGACCCTGCGTGAGTCCAAACACAACCGAACCTTGCCACGAGAACTACAGGAAAGCTCCACGCACTCTGACTGACCTCTATTACGCCGATCTATCTCGTCATACACGAGTTTTTGGATCGCAGGAGACACAGGATAATGTCACTGTTTGATAGGACTTGCATCACCAACGTCTATACAATGTTCTTGGACGTTGGTCACACCCAGTCCGTGAACATCGTAAGATGGAAATCGGGACTTTACCAGTTCTAACCTCTCTACATCGATGGACGTTAAATTGTGGGCGTTCGGAGCAATCAGTTGCGATGCAGTTTCGGCAGTTTCGACCGAACTGATGATGCTGGGAGCCAGATGAATCGATCGCTAGAAATCTACCCCTAGGTACAATTCCTGCGATAAGCTCGGTACTATATATAAAGTAATGGCCTTGGTGATGCCGCGAAAAGTAATATCACCGATCACCGTACCCACCACCTTTGACCTACATACTTCAAATTCGCTGATGCGATAGCTTGTTGCAATTGGCTATAAAGGATGTTCAATTCTGAGGACATCGCATTTGTATTTCTTGCACAGGTTTTGGGGTTCAAACCCTTCCCCCCCACATTGGCCTATTTTCATTGGGAAGTGAGGATTTTTTTTTTTTTAGGTAATCACATTCAGTATGGTGAGAACTTGCTAACCCCCCCCCCCCCCCCCTTTGTTACAGTCCTGCGCACGCGCCTGATCATAGTATAAATACTTACATAGTAGCCAAACTCCCTATCTTCACCATTGCTTACAAAATTTTTCGCATAAAAAAATTCTACCTCTCAAATGGACGATTTTGATTGGCCGTAACTCTCAAAATTTTAAACAGCTGATGACTGAGACAAATCTTTCGTCTCTTTCAATTACGTACGTGCAATATAGCTTTAACGCTTTTATGTCTGCTTTGGTTGTTTTTATGCTTATTTCGTGTATTGCCATATCCCTCACCCTCACGTTTTCCCTAATTACTATTCCATACATACCAAATCGTGCAAAAGAAACAGAAATATGTGTCAGAGTAATCGCTCACGACTGAAAGAGAAGCAGCTTCCGAATACGTGTAGATTGTACGCATATTGGTGTGTTTACATCGAGAATTCGAGCTGAGTTTGGATACTACATATGTAAGTATTTATACTATGGGCCTGATGTAGGTACTTCGGTACTATTTTATGATGCCATTTTTTGCGCAAGACAACAAATCAACAATGAATATGATTTAGAAATTAGAACCAACGCACTTTCAATTGACAATTGCATTCAACTAATTTACGAAACATTAGGGAAGATTCGGCTTACCAATCGGGAATAGCTTTTCCCAATTGTTTTTATTTAGTAAAAGTAATAATAACAAAAATAGAAAACTTTGTTGTACACTATTCACGTTCGTAGAGCACGTCACGAAAAGAACTGTCAAATATTGTTTATTCGAGTACATAAATATCGTAAAGAATGGAAAATACGATTAATTTATTAGAGACTTAAACCCATCGGCTTAAGCATACGATATAGATGTCATTAGGTCATATATGTATTAGTAAGTAAGTTAAGTGACTGAAAACCTAACAAAAAGTTCGGGAAGCGATTAGAAAAGGGTGTAACATATGAATTATATAATTGGGTCATATTTCGGGATGCGGTCTAGAGGTTGAAAAAGAAAAAAACTTAGAAATATGTGATTATTAAACAAGCCCGTGGAAGTAAAAAGGTATGCGATATCTGATCAGACCTGAGAGATATGGTGGAATTCATGAAAAAGTATACAACCACTTTACACCCTCTTAGGGGTCGAATTTCAAAAAATCTTGAAAACACTTTCTAGGTACTCATATGAAGAATCAGTAGAAAAAAAATGAATACAATATTTTGAAAGACCTAGTAGATATGACGAAAATCGTGAAAATATATGAATTTTATTTTTACTGATTTTTCTTGCCCCCCTTTCCGAACGCCAATGAATATTCGAATTTTTTTTTAACGGAATTACTTTTCTAGTTGATTTACATATACACACCGAGTTTTAACTTTCTAGCATAACCCGTTCTAAAGTCAAGAAAAACGACCCCCATCCCCGTACCATACTACCCCTAAAAAAAAATTTTTTTACACCATGCCACTACTGCATTTTTACACCTAGTAATTTGAAGTTATCAGAAGAAGAAATTTTAACACCACCAAAGGATATACTTGAGACTGACGACGTTTAAGGGATAGATGACAGGAGTGTGTTTTGGAGGCATTGAACTCTACTCTATTTTTCTTGCCCCAGTCCAAGATGAGATTGAGGTCTGAGTTCAATGAGCCGAATAACTCAGTGCGTTGCAAGGCCACCGAAGTCGGACGTGCCTCTGCAGCCGAGTCGAAATTAAAAACGTTGTCCAATGTACTATCATCTGCAAAACTGGATTGGATTGAGAGTTGACGACAGAAGGTCGTTAATAAAGATGAGAAATAGGGTGGGAGATAGAACTGAGCCCTGGGATATGCCGGAATCAATTGGAAAGGAGGATGAAGTTATTCCGTATAATACGACTCGTATTGAACGTTTGCAGAGAAAACTCTCAATCCATTTAAGAAAGGTTGAACTAAAGCCGAAGGCTTTAAGTTTTACTAAAAGACATTGGTGCCAAACTCTGTCAAACACTTTAGCAAGCACTTAACCTTCACCAAATTCCTGTTAATTTTCAATTTTCTTTCGCGGATTATTGCCTCATAATTTTCAATTGAGGGTCGGATCGGTGGTCATAATGTTGCGAAATATCAACCAAACGCGTCTTTGTATCGGCACAAGGCTAGCAGTGGATATATTAATGAACAACGTGATCAAAGCAACTATTATAAATGGAAAATATTATATAAAGGAGAGTGCGTTTTGATACCACGCATCCCAATGATTCCGACCGATATACCATTTCAATTTAAACGACTACTGTTTCCAGTCCGGCAATAAAGAACTAATCAAATTTATTAGAAACGTTACTCTACTACCGTTTTTCTATATTTTTAACTAAGCCGGACTCAGTCACAGCAACGCGTGGCCGGGGTTGCTAGTACTAATAAAAGATATAAAGTGTCTGACCACAAAACACTACTAAGGCCGTTATCATACTCCAGCAAAACCGACTGCGGAGCCAAAGCCGTATCTGGCGAAGGCCCGGCATCCACAGGCATATTACGAGAAAGTCCGCTGGAAGAACCGGACTCGCACTGCCCATGGTTCCGACACCGGGTTTGCCGGTTTGTCTGAAAAGATGAACCTCAGAAAAAATTTCATCGAACCGGTTCTTGTGATAGCAAAGTACAGGGTCCATGCATACATTAAATAAGCAGACTTTTTAAAAAATTGAATTATTATTCAAAAATAGATAAATGCGATAAACCAATAACTTAGTTAAATCCTATGAATCTACTCGCGTAGAGTCTACTAAATACTTTCTGCTAACAAGTTACGAAATGATATTTACGTGTTTTCCAGCTCAATTTAACTTTTACACTGTTGTATTCTCAAGATATTCGGATCAATAGCATTACTGAGATCCAGTCCTGGATTTGAATCGGTCGTTGCTAGCTCGGGAACATCAACACTACCAGCTTGCAGCACGTCTCCATTAACATCGACAACGGATGCCAACAAGTCGTTCACCAGCATAGCATTCTCATTGAATTCAGCATCGCTTTGGATCTCTTCAATTCGAACGCTATGATGACGATTTTTTTCCATGATCGATTCGACTGAATTATCATCGATCGTTGGTTTTTCGAGATTTTCGCAATGTGTCTGTAGATGCTTCTTCAGATACGACGACGTTGTCCATCGCTTCTGGCAAATTTCGCAAACAAACGGTTTCTCACCGGTATGCGTTCGCTTATGTTGCAACAGTTGTCCCGACGTTGTAAACTTTCTCGCGCAAATGGTACATTCGTACGGCTTTTCGCCCGTATGCGTTCTCATGTGAATTGTTAAGTTGTGACGGGCAAAGGATTTTCCGCATAATTTACAACAGTACGGTTTCTCGCCGGTATGCGTTCTTACGTGCATTGCTAAAGTCGACGAACTTCTAAAGGCTCTTGTACACTTGGTACACTGATACGGTTTCTCGCCCGAATGAACACGCTGATGTAGAATTAGATTCGACGATTGAATAAACGATTTATTGCATACCGGACAAACAAATGGCTTTTCGCCGGTATGCGTTCGCATGTGACTAATTAGAGTACTTCGATGGGTAAAGCCGCGATCACAGATCGTACAAATTTCATTGCGTTCATTTAAGTGTGTTCGTAAATGGGAATTTAGGAGGCGCGAATCGGTAAAACGCTTATCGCACATATCACAAGACCACGGCTTTTCGCCAGTATGCGTACGAACATGAATCGCTAACGAATGCGAATCGTAGTAAGCCTTGTCGCAACAGCTACAAATAAACTTTCGATCACGCTGCTCGTTCGTATGAATTCGAAAGTGTCGTGTCAATGATGCCATTTCGGAGAATCCTCGACCGCATTCCTCGCACTTTATTGGCTTATCCTGAAAGTGGGTTTTTATGTGACGCTTGAGTTTCGGAAGATCTGAAAATAAACAAGAGAATATGTTGTTAATTAGCTGTGAACTGCTGCTATTTTTTTTCCTAGGACAATGAAAAACTTTTCAGCAAAATTTCTAATGCTACTGACAATTTTTCCTGAAACTTACTGATAAACTCCTTCGAACATGCACGACACGTTAAGCAACCATCTTCTGCATGAATTGACCCATGGATGTAAAGATCGTGTTCGATGGTAAAAAACGTTTCGCACTCCTCACATTTAAACGGAGCATCCGAATTATTTTCCGACTCTGTACCGCCGACATGATCTGTTTTCATATGACACTGAAAATCAGCTTCCCGTAAAAAATTTCTATTGCATATTTTACACGAATAGTCCGTTTGTTGACTTTGATGAGTTTTTATGTGTTTGAAAAATAACTGGCGACCTAAAAAAAATTAAAATAAAAAATAATTACTTAAACCCTTTCGAAGAGGCAGTTGAAAAGTATACTGTTAAATTTCTCGTCACAGATCTCACAACTGTAGATCTTTTTTCGACTTCTACTCGGATTCACGTCATTTTCTAATGGCAGACTGGATTCTGCCGTTTTGCATTTACGCTGATCTGATTCAGTTCCTTTATCTTCCAAGGTGGCATTTTCTGCGCTCGAAGACGAACTGTTTACAACGCCTTCTGGTACCAGTTTGAATTGCTCCGAATCCGAATATAAAATCGTATCATCTTCGTACTCAATTATATAGTCAGTACCGTAGTTTTCTTCTATTGAATCGTCGAAAACTTCAACCATGTTTTCTTTTTCTGGTTCTTCTAATACAAGTTCCCTGTTTTTACGGATAGGTTTTGATGATTTTCAAAAAGAATATAATTTACTTAGAAATTGTACTTACAGTTTATCACTTTGTGGCTTAACTTTAATTTTTTGTAATACGGCTTCATCGGCGTACCGCTGCAAATAATAAAGGAGATACAGTAAAAAAAGGTTTCGAGCAACGCCATCAAGGAAAATGCAGATATCGTAAAACATAACAAAAATCAAATTATTCTTTGTTGTGTGTCTACAAATATTCTTGCTTGCGGAAATACAGGGACCTCAATTGGGTTTAATTTCCAAAGACAGGAAAAATTGTTTCCTATTGGATTTGAAACACTACTCGCATAACTCCACAACAATTTCAGTAGAAGGATTAAGCTAAAAAAAACGCTTCAATAAGTTCGACTGGATCCGAAAGCAAGCTGTGGCAGTGGTAGCACAGAAACTTAACTAACAGTGGTTGAGCTGCCGTGTCCTGGCGATGGAAATGCCGACAGGGCTACAATTTTTATCTAAATAAATCTAATAAATGAATTACAACGACGAAAAATTTTGTTAGTGAGTCTTGAAAACGTTGCTATTAAATTTACCTCGATACGATTTTTTTGACTGCTTGGCACTTTTAGGTTTTGATATCGGGAAGTCCTGATGCGACGAAGAAGAGCTACCGGCGAGAGTAGTTTTTGGGAGAATAGTTGAGATCGGCTGACACGTTTCTTCAGTAGCCGAAAAATGTTTGAATCGTCACTTGCTGATTTTATAACTGAAAATCGCTTTCGAAACATTTTCGCAATCTTTCCATCTCTCATTTTATTAATAGGGCGAGAGTTTCAGGCGGTAAAAGTACCGTTGAGAAGTGAAGGCAGGACACGCGTACCCAGAGTAGATATTTGGAGTATAAGCCCCACACGCTGATGATGTAATGAGGATTGAGGAACTTCGTTGTTCCCTACCTGAGCTCTTACAATTCGTAAGAGCGAAAAAGTTCGGGTAGAGACTGTGTGATTCGAGTACAATGGGCCACATTGGTCGCGTTTACGTGCAGACCAGACCAGTCTAAAAAGACCAAAAAAACCAGTTCGGTCGCACGCATAAATGTAAACCGGACCAGTCCATTTGGACTCATCATCAAGATGCGCTGTTTTGCTGCCTGTCTTCCCTGCACAAAACAACAACAACCACAGCAATCCCAACAGAAAATTGAGTTGTGCAAGAAGTCGCATTTACAAAAATCATGAGGCGGCAGTAAATTTTACTTGGGTGCGATGAACCTTTAGAGCAACGGTACGGAGTTAATAAAAACCAGGAAAGAGAGTACATATTTTTTTTTAAATATATTTGGTCTCTTCTTCCAACATGGTACTACTATAGCTCTATTTATATACCAAGTTTCAGCTTGATTTCACTATAGGTTCTCGAGATATAAAAATCGGAACCTTTTCCTGAACACCCTCCCCCACCATCATTCTCTACACCCACACCACCAACATTTTTTTCTTTGCTAGGATTCTATTAGGCCTACTTCTGATAAAAATTTTAAGCATCTACCTTAAACTGTTCTTGAGATATGAGACGTGAGTTTTTAGAAAAAATCTTATCCCCCCCACTTAAAAAAATTTACTCAGCAAACTTAATTTGTCAACTTTTATACACAAACCGAATTTTATTTGTCTAGTGCAATTGGTTCGTGAGATATCGATGCCTTAAGTTTTTTACCCCTCACTCCTACACCCCTTTATCCATATTGACAATTTTTTATGAAAATGGGTCTACTATCATAGCTCTCTATAAATTTCAAGTTCCAGCATCCTATCATAAGCCGTTGCTGAGATCTAGAAACCAAAATTTTCCGTCTAAAACACTTTCCCCTTCTCCCCCTTCACACACCTACTCCTAAGAATTTTGAGATTTCAAAGGGCCTACCCAGTCTATTCGTAAAGAAAAATTCAATTTAATATCTCAAAGCGTTTGGGAGTTACTAGCAAAGACTATCTACAACAAGACTGGACACTACGCAGTATCTTTCGGAAAAAATTTTGACCTTGGTTTTTTTATTTAACTAGATGAGGGAAGTAGATAGCAACAGATGTTGCATGATAAAACAGAGACAAAACATGACGAGGAACGGACATTCACTAATTCATTGACATCAAGTCAGAACGCCTATAAAAAAAACTCCATCAAATCATGTGCAGACACAGCTCAGCTGTGCTTGTGTGATTTCATTTCTCATATTCTCATGTTGTTCCTATAGATAACTATGCTTCTGGATAGTCTTTGGTTACTAGTCTTCAAACGATTTTATGGCAGACGCAGTACGGCGTATGGTGGACAAACGGACTGAACATTTTTCTTGCTTTTTCGAGTCTATTAAACGAGAAAAAAAAATTTAAGGGTAAAATTTCAGGGTAACAAATTTTTTTTTCTAAATCGATCACAATACTGTATTATTATCTAATATATAAAATAAAGTCAGTTTTTTTGGAAATTGCGATGGAAATCTACACCTGTGAACCGTTTCCTCCCAAATTTTGCATGGACATTTTCGAGACTACCGGAAAGGTAGTGCACATAATAATATATTCTCGAAATGAGTGGTTCGCGAGTTATTTCAACATTTGAGCTTTTTAGTAAGTTGAATCAGATGAACTTGACTTAAAATTTTAAATTTTAAAAAGGCAGTCGTAGCCGAGCGGGTAAGGCGTCTGACTAGAAATCTGGGAGAGTTGGTTCGAATCCTGCCGACCGCGAACATGTGCGATTTTTTTAAGACGATTGTGGATGGTGGATGAAGGATAGGATATTGAGGATGAAGGATCGTGGATAGAGGATGGTGGATAGAGGATTGGAATGGTAGATATATGGTATGGTAGATGACGGATAGAGTGTGATGGATGGAGGATGGATGGAAGGAGGATGGGGGATAGAGGATAGAGGATAGAGGATGTAGGATGGAAAATGGATTGTGGTGGATGGTTGATAGGGGATGGTGGATAGGGGTGGGGAATGGTAGATATAGTATGGTAGAAGATGGATAGAGGATGATGGATGGAGGATGGATGGATGAAGGATGGTGGATGGAGGATTTTCTATGGAGAATGGTGGGCAAAGGATTGAGGATGGATGATGGTGGACGGAGACGGATGATAAATGCTGTATAGAGGATGGTGAATGGAGGATGGAAGATGGGAATGGAGAATGATGAATGGAGGATGGTAAATAGAGGATGGTGAATGGTAGATATGGGATGGTAGGTGATGGATAGATTATAATGGATGGAATGGAGTGTGGATGGATGGAGGATGGGGATGGTGGATAGAGGATGGAGAATGGCAGATGGAGATGAGTGCTTTTCATATGATTTAGCGGCAGTTTGTTCATTTTCGGTGTATTAGTTACGCGTTACTATTACTAAATGGTAAAGTTGAACTATGGATGGTGGATAGAGAATGGAGGATGGTGGTTGGGGGATGGAGAAAAATGAAAAATGAAAAGTGAAAAATGAAAAACGAAAAATGGCATTAATGTCTCCAGTTCCTTGAGCTGAGAAAGTATACCCGAAACGGGAGTAATGTATCAACGGGAGAAACAGGACCAATGGATAAACGGGAGTAACAGGGGCGATGGAACAACGTGAGCGTAGCCACGGTACGCGGCATATTACAGGGGGCGATGGAACAACGTGAGCATAGCGAGCGTAGCCGCAGTGCGCACAATTTAGCAAAACGACAGCACTGGTGCTGGCGGTAGCACCACACCATCTCATTATATCTGCTGTTGATGATCGTTCGAAGCATCGCAAGCATTGTGCAAAGGCGCGACAAGCAATAAATTTAATCTCCAGATTTTTCTACTTTTAGATACTTGCTAAAAGCAAGGTCCATACTAAACTTCTCCCTTACCTCGTTGATACACTGCTCAAGAGTGACATGAGCTGCTTCTATTTGTTGCTTAAAGCTGACGAATTTGGTGAGCTGCTCAACGCAATGAACACAAATATTTTTCGGAAAAGCATCGTCTGGCGACACCTGAAAAAAAATCAAAACAATTCTGTACCCAGGCTCTCTCAAAAATAAATTCGCACAAAACCTACCTGAACAGTGGTCAATAAAGTTATCATAGAATAAACGCAATTATCCGAATCAAAAATTCCCATCAAATCATCACGTTCGGTCAAACAACACCGACATATCGTTTCCAATTTCAAATTTAAATTTCCCGCGCCTACAATCTCCAGGCGATCTGTCAAACTGTCATCGATAAAAACGTCAGTCTCGTCGTCTATTTGCTCGGTATTTTCCGATGCCGTTTCGCAATTTATTTGATCGAGCGGTTGCGTTATTGCGTCGGAAAATTTGTTTTCATCGTTCTCGTGCAAAATAACACCGTTAAAATCTGTTTTAATTGCACCCGCCGACATTCTGATTGAACCGTCGAAATGTTTGAAAGAATTTTGTTATCGTTACGCACGCTTAAAGTTGCTGCGGAAATATGGCGACTGACGTTTATCGAAATATATTGAAGGGGAAGTGTTAATTGGTTGAAAATTGTACTAGAATGTGGAACGTGGAATGGAACACTGCTTAATTTCAGGACGTTGGGCTAATTTTAACGGTTTTTTATTTAATAAAGTTGAAACTATCGCACCGTAAATTATACGCAAGCAGAACCATCCTCACTTCCCAATGAAAATGGGCCAATGGGGGGTTTGAACCCTTAAAACCCCCCGTGCGCACTGGCCTGTACGCGAGATATTGTGACTGGATAAAGGATAATCATCTTAGGCGTTGCGAAAACTAAAATACAGTCTCCAGTTACAAGTCTAAAGGAATTTATAAGGATCAACCTCGATAGGGCAACGAGGTTGCTGATGAGCTTGCAGGGAGAGATTCTGCGCTAAATCAAGCGCTAGATCTTCCAGTGAAGAGCCCAATTGAGGACATTAAACAAGCTATCGTCGTGGTGGACATATCGGAGGTTAACACGAGGTGATGGACCCCCACATCGTGTCTCGTGGCCAGAGAGCTCTGGGCGACCCTGAGTACGAGCGGGACAAAACTTGTCCTACTTGGAGATCGGAATACTCTTCGTATCCTAATTGGTGTACTGACGAGCCACTGCCTGATTGGCTGGCACGCCAGAAGACTAGGTGTTGCGGACGTTGTAGAATTGTGCCGCAGCTGTAGTGACCCCGATGCATGGAAAATATTTACTAATGCTTTGTCAATTCCCTGATCTGGTTTTGAAGCAGGAACGCACGTTTGGTACGCCATGCACTTGGGTGAATTCATAAACTTTAAACTGGACAAGGTTCTGCAGTTTGTTAGGCTTGCTGGGTGGTTTACCAAAAGTGTGGCCTTCAGCTCACGGGTACTTCTCCCCATACTTGTGGGACTACAACGGATCCATTGGCGGCCTATGTGTTTAGTCGCTTAGCGACCACCCACCTCACCTTATCTAACGTAGGGTTGGACTTATGAGAACAGAACTACTCTATAATGAACTGAAATCGACGATGATATTTTACAACAGCCGTTACTGAGTCAGTGATGTTGGCTGGGGTCATCCGAAGCTCAAGTTTTCTCCTACTGCTATGAATAAAAGGTTTTTCATGCAAGAATATTGTCTTCGGATGCCAGGCGTGCCTAGATATATTTAACACTTAATAGAATCACCTGAATTTAATTTACGAATTTTTATAATCTCAGGAACGATAAATCTATTCAAATGACATTGTGATTTCATCCGTTGTATAAACACTACAGCAAAAATAAATAGATTTTATAATTTTCTAGGGCAGCTATTTACAACTTCGTCCCTCAAGATGTGGAACGCCATGGCCCGCCAGAAGAACTCGTACCTGCACACAACAATTGGCAACGTTGACGCTCAAGTTTTAAATCGATGTGTAAACATAGGTTGTATCGATTTTCAAAATATCTATTTCCGTTTCGAAAAAAACGAACGAATCTCATTCAAGCTTTGGAAAAGACGCCACCATGTACAAAAGAGATGGGTCCCGATTTTTGTCAGCCGACTTTAGCGCAGGCAAACTGCTTCAGCATACAAATCACTAAAGAGAAAGCGCCAATTGGATACGGACTGGAAGGGCTGCCCTTACTTATCCACAAAATGTGTTCGAACGATCAAGAAGTCCAATCGCAAGCCTTGTATTCCCTATCAGAACAGCTACTTAATCCGATGAATTGTTTTCGAGCCATTAATGAGTTTAACATCACGAAAAGGTGAAAGTCATTTATAGGCTTAAAAATTCGGCGCCGGAAACTAAACGAATTTATTGCTATTGTACTTCTAACGGACCTGCAAGGGTACCGGGTTCCGGCGCCTGGTAAAAAATTCCTGAAAGGAACTACAACTTTTTTTCTAAATTTCTATAGACTAGCCGACACTATCGACAATTTCTTTCCTGAAATTCAGGAGGAGGCTTGTAACTTGGAACGTCTTCTTGTGATTATTGGTGGGGTTTAAATAAATTACTTCCTTAAAATATCCAAATGTAAATTACTTTTCAGAATTTGTTGCATCTCACTACATTGGCGCCATCAAACTTCTTAGTGAATACCAGCTAATCAGTACGTTGTACGACATGATCATCGACAATCAATGCGTTAGTAGACATGGTGCTACCGTTCTCTGGAGGATGTCGTCTCAGCCACATGGTATATAATTTAAATTCATTAAATTATATCTTATTTGAGCGTTAGAAAAAAACCAATTGGGGCAGTATCGTCCACAAATCTGATTGTCTTAACAGTCCCATCCGGTGTACCACAAGGCAGCCATTTGGGTCCGTCGTTGTTTTTTTCCTGCGTTCGAGTTATGATGATGATTTGAAGCTCTCTTTAAAAGTAAACAATCTTCTAAATTGCTAGTACTTGCGCTTGGAAAATACTGCACTAGGCATTAGTAGTAAAAGAGCAGTAAGAATTAGCACCCCTGTGCCTACTCCTGCTACCAACTTTAATTCAACGGTGTATAAGTTGATGGACTTCGCAGTGTCCGGTTCTTGAGTCCCAGTAATTTCTGCTTGGTATTCTTAACAAAGAGCTTATGGTGTGTGGTCCCCATAGAGCTAGTGGAGACGACAAGCCACCGGTTTTGTATAAAGCGTGGCTTCAATACAAAACGGGTGGCTTGTATAAAGCATGGCTTCAAAGCGCTTTATAGAAAACTGGTGGCTTGTCGTCTCCACTAGCTCAACACGGTGAAAAGTGAGACAAAACAGGTTCGTTAATCAAATTGTTCTTGTTTTAGCGTGTGAGTGAGTGAGACAAAACAGGAACCTTATGTCAATTTGTTGTTGTTTTGCGTGCAACTGAACGCGACGACATCCGCCTTCAACTCAATCGCTGCTTGTCATCTCCAGTATATATCTCTATGGTGGTCCCAGATCTATTAAGGTTACAATGCCACTTTTCGAACAGATTTGACTCAATGGGCCTTAAAGCACATTTGCACGCCAAATTTTCTGGGAACTGTGCATTGAGCCAGTCTGAGTAGGTGGTTCTAAGGGCACCTGTTATCCCAAGAAAAGCCTGTCTTTGAACTTCGTCCAAGTCTTAGTCAGTAAGTTACCGAGCACTGTAGGTTACACTATTAATAGACCATGTTGAAGGATTTTTCGAACTACAGTCGTGTACATGCAGTGCAGGGCGTGATTTTCGTCTTTTGTCTCCACAAGAAAGTGATGGTTGCCCTTGTTATTCGCTCTTTAAAATTATGTTTCCAAGTGAGCTTACTGTCCAGGATTACTCCCAGTTATCTTGCATGACAAGTAATTTTCGAGAATGGGATTGGGTGCCAGACTACCAGTTCACTCAGCTGTAAATGAGTATCTGAAATAAAAATCGGGGTAATAATCATGGACGAGCGTGTTGCTGACCACTTCACCTCCTCGTATTCCATTGGTTTATGAAGTAACTCTAGTATTACTTCAAGTCCTAGGCCCGATTTGGGCTTTTGCGCCATTGATTATTATTATTATCTTGCATGGCTCTTGAGGATTAGTTCAGTTCTCAGCAGCTTACACTGTTATGTTATGATTCTATGCCTTATTAGGTCTAGGTCCTTTGCCAATTATGTGGCATAGGTCTTGGTCCTAGTCCCGATACTATAAAATTTAAATTAATCTTTCGACACGAATCTCATATATTCCAGTTGGCGACTTAATGGCTGAGGGCGATCATTTGCGACGAGTACTCAATATACTAAGTCGTGTAGAAGATCTCGAGGAAGTCTATGATGAATTGGCCAATTTAATCGAACGGTCACCGGCAAAAGCATTAGACGAAGGCTGTTTTAAGGTCCTCGTATCGAAAATCGAGTCTCCGACGAAATTTCAGTCACGTATTATGAAATGTTTTGCCCTGTTAATCAATTGTTCCGATGCTCAAGAACGGTGCGATCAAATTGATCTTGTTAAAGTTCTTTTTTCGATTCTATCAGATGATAGTCTGCCGCTGGACACCTTAGAATATACAGCAATGGCATTGAAAAATTCTATGTTTAGTACGAAAGCGATATGGAGATGCCGTGAGTTTTGGGATCTACCAACCGTACTGATCAAGCGAGCGCACTGTAAGGAGAATGATCGGTTACAAATGTTTAGCCTGCAGGTAAGCTATCAAAGATTATTTCATTAAAGATTGCGCTGATTGTGGATACTTTTTGGTATTGCAAGTACAAAGATGCACAATGTGGATCAGCCAACGTGGGGCGCCCAACGTGGGGCGCCCAACGTGGGGCGGCCAAAGTAGGCCACCCAACGTAGAGCGATCAATGTGTGGCACAATTTTATTGAGGCCTTGGGCCTTGGAATGAATATTTTGACTTGGTAAGGTCAAAATATCCGAAGAAAAGGTGGGACGGTATGAAGAAACTAATGGCCCATTCCAAATACGTCCGAATTTTAAGCGGAGCGACGAGATTATTGCTGGCATCTATCCTAGCTGCATGCAGCTGGGGTACGTGACTCGAAAGACAGACCATAAACCCTATGCTTGTACAAAAAAAAAGAGGCGCAGGCGTACTCCAAGTACGAAAATTCTGGGGATATTTCCCAATAGGTGGTAAAAGGTCGAGAAGCAATGGTTTACGCGACTTGTCAGGACGCTCTGATGCTGTAGCGCTCTCTCCGGCCACATTCAATAAAATGGATCAATTCCCGTCTTGGCCTCATATAGAGGTTTAGAGTCAGGGGGAATTAGCCGTGAGGGCTCATACCTTACCTTTTCTTCGAATATTTTGACTTCAAATATTTTGACTTCGAATATTTTCTCAACAAGGTAATAGTGCATCAGAAAAACGCTGTTACTGCTTCATACTCCAGAATCGGTTGTGCAGGAACTGAAAGAGTACTTCTGTTGATGCATCTACTTCTTCCATACCCTTACATATTTTCTTTTTCTTACAGATCTGTTTCTTTTTTCTAATTTTTAATTTCATATTTTCGTAGACCCTTCGTCAAATAACTGCGATGCCATCAATGAAAAATTTCGTTCGTAAGACTTGTAAGAAGCGAATCAAAAATATCGCATGCCGCCAGAAGTACGTTGAACAGTACAAAGAAAAACTTTTAGCATGGCTTCGAAAGAAACCCTACATTAATATCAATCCCGATTTGGAAACCGCTGAAAAAGAAGTTGTCCTTGCCGAGTTAAAGCTTCCGGAAATAGGTAAAGAGCAAGGTGAAAAATTTGAAAAACCGTGCGGCAAAATTTCAACTCCTCGACCTATATCTTACCGCCTGGATTACCATCCTGTAAAGACCTACGAGGATGATATATCGTCGATAGCTTCTTCTACAAGTTCGGATAACTCCGATCAACCCAAATAATTATATCATTTGGCAAATAAAAAATACTCAGTTTTCGGCAAAAAATGTTTTTCAGAAACCTGCGGGCATGTTGTTTCGGTAACAGTTCTTCCAGCTGTTCCAAAAGCCATATACTTGTAAGAGGCAATAGTCAGTACCACTGGGAATCTTTAGTCCGACTGCATTCGTCCTGAATACAATCTCGTACTGAAATAAAATTTCCATCCATTCGAAAAGTTCCCAAACCCAAACAGTCATTACCTCTTGGTGGGAAGCATAAGTCCATAGAGGAGTAACGACAGCTGCAAAGACAATTACCAAAATATGGTCCTCCTAATGCCGTCCAGGATATAGCAACTGGTTGTCATATCCCGTGAAGAAGTCTTCAGAGTTAAAATGGCTAACACATCCTACTAACCAATCAGAGAACATGCACCCAGGCTGACTATTCCCTTTAACGTCTATTGACGTATTTTCAGTGGTGCAGATGAGGATACTTCCATTTTCGTTGCAGGTGTTTGATATTGCCAGGGCTCGTTTTCGTCCACTTGGCAAACCCTTCTCTGATAACCTAGATGACATCTTGAAGAATCAGGAAATAAGGTTGGAGAGCTGATACTCTTATTAAACAGCTCCGAATGGATAGATAATCCAGTCCTGATCCAAGTACATCACTTCATTTCATTAGCATTAGACAATCCATAGGTTCCTTGGGGCTTGTAATACCTGCGGATTCCACTGCAATTCCTCAACGGCTGATGAGGTACCACGTGATCCAGCCAACCACCTAGGTGGTAGACAGCTTTTACAATGTTGACTTGATATTATGGTTCCGCTTTACATAGCTCCTATGTACAAAAAAAAAAAAACAAATAATACTATGCATTGGATATCAATTATACCTTGGATACACTGCTTCTGTACAAATTACTTTATTGAAACCATGATATGCGATACAAGTACTTTGACGTACTGTATGCACATTATTGGGTGATACACTAGTGATATTGACGATATTATGATTTATATACAAGCAGTGTATCCATAGTATTAGATCGAAACTTAAGCTTGTATTACACTGTATGACCACGCTGTCAAATTGCCGTAATACATTACCCTCTGGATAAAAGCCGCGCAACTGAATTTTCAAAGAGCGAAAATGCCTCGATTTCCCCTCGATGAGTGACGATTTTGTATGGAGATCGAGCCATGACGTCACCAATCGAGGCAAAATCGAGGCATTTCTCATGACGAACTGTCATATGTGCGCGGCCTGAGTTTAAGTTGGCGCTGAAAGTAGGCAATCTCACTGTGAGATTTATTTGTATTCGCCTACTTCGCATTGCATATTACTGCAATTTGACCACTTGGTCAAACAGTGTAATACAAGCTTTAAAAGAAAACAATTCACACCAATTATCTGGAACCATTCTTTTTTATTTAAATTGACATAATTAACTTATTATTTCATTTCGCCAATATTAAAACCTTCCGAATCGATCAATCTCCTTAAAAGCATTCACTAACACTTGGTTTCGATCGTTGGCAGTTATTCAACCAACCGTACCAAGCTTTGAATCCTTGCTGTTTCTTGACTAGTTTCGCACAGTTGATAGCTACACTGACGTTATCAGAAAGAAGAGCCTGACACGATGTGTGACAACTGTTGTACGACTTGATGCTTCCTTGGCACCACCATTTGTTGTTGATCTGGAATAGACCGAAATCTTGAGTTCCGTCGCGATTCACAGCACCAACAGCGTTGGTTCTGAATCCAGACTCGTGTTGAACGAGACACACCCAATCTGGAAGTTCGGACCTTGGTATTCCGTGGGCGGCAAGGGTTTGAGCAAGACTACACTTGGTAAACGTTTTACCCATAGCTGGGGCTAAGGCGCAAACGAAGGCGATCGTCAAAATAGCGAATACTTTCATCTTTTTAATTGGATTTAAAGAGACTGATAGATTGCTGATAGGAAAGTTGTACTTTTATAGTGTTCTGGGTGCAGCTGGCTTATTAGCATTTAAGAAAAATAATAATAGATATTAAAATTTCATGTTTTGTAGAAGGCTTATGTTTTGAGTTATTTGTGTGCTCACATTGTTTTTACCAGGTTTTCTTGGAAATTGGAAAACGTGCCTGTTTTGCTAGGTGATATTGCTGTTTTCCAAATAAGTTATAAAAAGAATTTACGCATGTTTCGAGTTCTTTTCAACATTTCCTAGCATTCATAATGCGTCAGATGCTCTCCGATATTCGCCACTTTATTCCATCATATAAATGTTCCTTTTATAAAAAATGTGGCAGTGAACTTGGTCCAAAAAATGTGCTCTTCTCTGATAAAACTTTTGAGTAATAGTCTTGGCGATTTAAGCAAAAAAAAAGGTAGATACTTGGAAATGTTTGGACAAATCAAATAAAACAACAACGATTTATCAAATTATCTTGAAACTCACCACTTGATAAAATTTGAAGTAATCAAAAATATGAGTTCTCTCACGAGGAATCCAAGTGCCAAGTTATTTTCGGATAAAACAGTCAAAATAGCTGAAGGAAAGGTTAGGGTTCAGGAAACAACGATCCGATTCTGCCTACGTCCGAATTTATCATAATCAATCAATGGCGCGATAGCCCAAGACGGCCCCTGGCCTCCTGTACGAATACGTCCGAATTGGTGGCTGAAATGCAAACTGGAGCGACGGGCTTACTGGCGTCCGGGCTGTGTGCGATACACATAGAGCTGATGGAGACGACAAGCCACCGGTTTTGTATAAAGCGCTTTGAAGCCATAAACACGGACAAAACATCCCTGCAAGAAAATTACCGGGTAAGTCCGGCGGAGCTTCGCCGTAGCATTACCCGGTAATCTTTCAGTTAAAAAGTATAGGCCTCGGGACAAAATTAACTTATATACTTCGTATCGGTGTACGTACGTGTGATTCGCGACCTCTATTTCCATCTCTTTCACTCCTAGTTAACGGTACCCTGTATTTACCCGGTAAATTAACCCAATGCCATGCAGTAAACGTCAAGGCGAGGCCAGGACGATTTTACCGGTAAATGACAGGGAAAAAGAAGTAATATTTTTGGGAAGTCGGATGGCGCGTGCTACTAATGTTTATTGCATATGTAATAAACACTAGCAGCACGCCATACCTACAAGAAAGCGCTACCCGAGTTGCAGGTTGGCCTGATATGATGATCGCACAATTAAAAAAAAAAAGTAAAGCATCTCATACCTTTGATGGTTGAAATGCGAATGGCGCAGGTCGCAGTCGTTTATCATTTCATGCGTGCTTTGACAGTTCCACAAGTATATAAGGAAGAGTTACATCCCCTAGAAAAAATGTCTAACACAAGAAAAATTCTGGTGTCATTGTATTGAATCTGCTGAATGTATGCGTACTTTCGGTAGCGATTTCTTGCAGGGATGGTCGTTATATCAAATTGTTGTTGGCTTAGCTTGTGAGTGAGTGAGACAAAACAGGTACGTTATGTTAATTTGTTGTTGTTTTGCGTGCTGGTGAATGCGACGTCGTCCGCCTTCAACTCAACCGCTGCTTGTCATCTCCAGTATATACAGACATATATATCTCTATGGAGATACATTGTTCGCATTTTAGACCATAAAACCCATGACATATACATACAAACAATTTTCACGTCGACTTACACGGGTGATAAAATTGGGATAAGATTCCGAATCGGTCATGAGAGACCCAGAAAACTCCTCTCAACTGGACAGGCGCTAAGATTATGCGCCGTCCAGCACTTGGTTCGGTTGTTCTACGATCAGTGAACTACACTTTTCTATGCACCTTTCGTGGAAACGGTGCCCATATTTCGGGCGGACCATCTGACCAGCGCCGTCCTTCGGCGCCCATGGGCACTAAAATTAATGCGCCTCTCGTCTGCATATAATCAAATAATGTTTTCAATTGTAAATATATCAACTAGTATCAATTTTTTAAAGTAATATAAGTTTTATCTATAATTTTTAATGCTCCAAAATGATACCATAATAGCAGTGAGTTGAACTCGTTTAACAGCCCCTCAGCTTCAACTTTTGTTGCAGGCATTTGAAAATTATCTTGAAAATTTTATTCACAACGTCTTTTTAAATTTTCATAATAGAAAACCACTGCCTTCACTGAATAAGCCTATTTCAATCGAGAGATTCAAATAATGCCTCAATTACAGGATTTTTTTGGGATATAAAAGAAATATACGAGTATATGGAAAAACTATTGGCAAATTTTATTGAGTTACAAATGAAGAATAATTGGGCATTTTTTCATAAACAAATAT
Organism: Beris chalybata; assembly: GCA_949128065.1. Taxonomy (NCBI): domain Eukaryota; kingdom Metazoa; phylum Arthropoda; class Insecta; order Diptera; family Stratiomyidae; genus Beris; species Beris chalybata. The sequence goes on from OX421897.1 coordinate 16,419,774, forward strand.
TGCCATCCCATGACGTAAGGCCGAGATCGGCGTAGGTTCATCAACCTACGCCGATCTCGGCACGCGATACCTTCTGCATCCTTGCCAAGTGATCTATAACCAAAAATCCAAAGCGGGGCCCTAAAGTTTTCCGATTTTGAAAACGAGCCCTGAAACTTTAAAAAAAAAAAAAACACTTTTTTCACTCTTTCTTTTGATTTAGAAATTCAAATAAAAAAATGTGCAATTAAAAGAAAACAAAAAAGCTGAACGTTATGGCCACCTAAATTTATTTTACTTTCTTTTAACCTTTTGTTCAATAAAATCGGTTCATTCGTTGAAGCTGTAGAACGAATCGTGCTCCGGAAAAAAATGGTTTCGAGAAAAACGCGTTTAAAGTTTAATGTTATAAAAAATCGTATTTGTAAATTGTATTGGCGGCCGACCGTTCCACAAACCAACAACAATTGAGATGATCCAAAACCAAAATGGGATCATAGATGAATCATTAAAGCTGCTTTTGAATTTAACAAAATTTTCGCATTTTCACAGTTGTCGCCCTGCAACTCAACCGCAATGACAGCTGATAATTGACATTTGTCAAACGTCAATAAATATTTTCCGTATTTTTTAAGGAATATTCGCAAATATCTGCACAGTATTAGTTCAATACATAGTAATTGTAAGTACCTATTGCTTCTATTTCATTAATATCCATTTTGTTCACTATTGTAGCTGCCAAGAAAATATTAATAAATATTTGACAGACCACAGCTGACCATGGCAGTCTACAGCTGACACAAATACATGACATTTCTAGCAGGAATGCCAACCGTTTAAATTGATTTTTTTGGATCTGCCTACAGCGTTTTTTTTTAATTTGATCTTGATCCAGTTGAAAAAACAGAACTTTTGTATTTCTTCAGCGCTTTTACTAGTTTATTTTACTTAATTTAATCTTCCATTTCTTCTAACTTTTTAAACTTGTTCTTTTGGTGAATTTTTTTGTTTGTTTGCTTTTTACGTGGCATTATACATATATAAATTTATACATAAGATATTAGGCAAATCAGAAAACGTGCTGCCTACATAATTATATAATAATAATTATAATAATTCCAGACGCCGTATTTAAGAATTGGAATTTATTTTTCATATTTGAATGCCTTTGCTCCACAATCCAACAGCAATTTTAAATAACGGCTAAAGAATCCACAAATTCAATTTCCAGTCGTTTCCTTTACATTTGTTCCTCTACTCTAGTACACCCCCGACCAGCTGATGTGCAGTAAAATTCGACGAAACTGTAGCGCAATTTGCGATCAGCTGGTCGAAACATTTCTGCGTTTCGTAAAGATTTTTGAGTGAAAAACAAAAGACGTCGACCCGTTCGAACTTCGAAGAAAACCACAATCCACTTTCCATTCGAGTGAAAATCGTTCGACAGCGACGGGGAAGTGCAGTGCGTGGAAGTGTCGCGAAAAAAAAGGTTTTTTTTAGTTAACAAATTTGGACAAAAAGCCGGAAATTATCGGAAAATCAAACGGCACCGAGCAAAGGTAAAATTCCGTCCCGAAAGACGATGATGTAGTAGTCCTAATTGGGCACAATTCTGTTACGCACGCTTCGTTTTCGCGATCCGTACGGGGATAAAAAAGAGAGTGTGCACACGGTGCAGTGAAAACTGAAAAGTTGAAAGAAGGGCGCTTCGCACTTTTGTCCCGTCGATCGGCAGCCGGACCGAATTTCATCGTGTAAAGAAAAAATCGACTGAAAATGGATTACGGGTCCTGCAAGTCCAGCAAGATCCAGCAAAGATAGGTGAGTTCGCAGCAGCGAAGGGTTTCGCAAAGAAAATTTGCTTTCATTTTTTTTTTTCATTGAAAATTATCACGGGAAGCTTGTGTCAAAAGCGACGGAAAGTGCAAGAAATTGCTGAAATTGTTTCGCGAACCGAACAATGCGAGAAATTAGTTCAGCGTGGCTGCGATTAAACAATTAAAAATGTGAAACGCACCAGGTTGGCTGCTGCTGTTTTTCCCCCGCGGCCCGTTCGTTCGGCGACCCCATCGGCGCTCCACCGACAGGTGAAACGTAACTTGGCGAGCTCATCCACACCGTGCAATTTGCATATTTTATTAAAACATTTTATTTTCATTGGCACACTATTCAGGGTTTTTTTTTCGGACCGTATGTTTCTTCTTGCCGTGGTCCACGAGCGGCAAACGTTGCATAATCCTCAGCAGTTCGACCTCCAAGTCGGCAAGTCCCGAAGGGGGCCCGCGACAATTTTCGTCTCCTTTTCAAGCTACGCAAAATTTAATTTCTTTTGAAAATTATGGCAACATATTTTTGGAGCCGCACACAAAGAATTCTTCGGTGGCGATGTCGTCACTGCTGCCTCTTTCCGCCCCCCGGTCGAATCGTTTCCTGTAAGCAAGTTTTTGTATTTTTGTGGAGCGCATAAAATTTTATTTGGACCGAATCTTTTTTTCGCCGAGAGATTTCGTGTCGTGGCTCCGTGGCGTTAGACAAAGGCGCTGAGTGATAAGACGCGCAGCTTATTTATGATAAAAGTCCGCACACGATAAAAACGAAGCAATCAAATTTCGATTTGATACCGGCAGGCTGTACCTGTACTGCGTAGACTTTAAATACGAGAAAAATGGAAAGCGATGAGATCTCACGTAGGCAACAATTTATGAATGTTTACTGCCGTTTTGTTGCTCTTGTTTGCTGAACGAATTAATTTGTTAAATAGTAGTAAAAACTGGATTTTAACCTTAGACTTAGACGAAGATTTTGCTTCGGTTGGTTGAGAGCGGAGACGAAAGACTCCCGAACGTGCTGAAAGTATTGCAGAGTCGGGTAGAAGTGAATACTCCAAAATTAAGTGAGGCAAGACACTGTTTTCCTTACCTTGACGAAAATCAGTCAACACAGCAATCAACAAGATAGGGAGGAGGCATTGAGCCCGTGTTCATCGGCAAAAGTGCCAAAAATGGTAACCGACTCTGTGAGACACTGCTCCGAGTGTTGTTTTGCTGCTGAAGGTCACGAATAATTCGTCCGTGACCTAGAGTTACAATTTCTCTGCAAGTAGGACAGTCTGTGACGCATTCTTCATTTATTATTCCATAGGTGAAGGTAGTTTTAAGAAGGTGTAACAGTAGGAACCAAGCAAATTGCTATATCCTAACGCCTTCCTCAAAGCACCCTATGTCACTGCAAAACATTAAAATTGTCAACGAAATTACTTCCCAACTACTTCACAAAAAAAACCCCCAGAGAGCCTTACGATGGTCCAGCTTACGCCTCGTAACTTTGCTCCCCATTGCAACTTGATAATTCTCTCCTACTGTTACGTATGCGAAAGATTGCTCAGAAGCGTGGAATGGCGGTTTCATGTTTCAGGAGATGACCTTCAGGATCTAACAAGCTCTATGGTGGTGGTGTGGTGGTCGAAAATACTTCTCACGAATAGGGTTCGATCAAAGAACTCTGGTTGCAACTTCGATTCCTATATAAGGACGAGCAATAGATGTGGCAGCCTGATGTTGGCCGGCTTGCACCAAAGGTCTAGGACGTTAGACCCAAAACACGTGATAGCAATTTGACAAAGCGGTTGCGAATTCATCACACTACGCTACCGCAAAATCTAAAGCTGTCAATCACTGCGGTCAGCCTTCACCAGCATGCATAACTAGTGGTGGCACGAGCCAGCAATGGTGATGGCGTGGCTCGAAGGCAACGAACAATACCGTCACTGCAAAGACGACGGCTGCGACTTGAGCAAGGAAACAACATACCCCATACATCTGGCGGCATACAAAGTTCTTCAAAGCAAGTGGAGTCTTCTCCAGAAAAACAAATTTACCTACTGAATGTAAATAAAATACCAGACTTTAACCTTCGCCGGCCAACCGCTCCAGTTCTCCTCCAGGTGAAAGTATCTTGGTGTTATCCTCGATTTAAAGTTAACCTGGAAACTCAACACCGGGTGCAGAAAGCCCGTTTGGTTTTCTACGCCTGCAAAAGAATCTTCGGCGAGACGTGGGGACTCGTGGTTTTGTGGTTGTACTTGTACACTGCCGTAATATGTCCGATTCTCAACTATGAGTCGCTAGACTGGAGGCTCGCTTTGAGTAAGGACTATAACATATAATAACTAAACTCAGTAGAGATCAACGGAGTTCGGGAATAGGCATCACAGGTGCTATGCGGTTAGAAGCTTTAAACATGCTACTCCACCTCTTACCAATCGACCTTTATGTAAAAAAAACACCGCATCAAACATTGCCGTAAAGGCTGATTTACATGCCGAATGCAAACATTTTTTACTGAGATTGTGAGGGAGAAGGAAAATTTCTAACAACAAACTGATCAAGAGTGAAACGAACACATACTATGTTCAGCAAAAAATATTGACGATATTTCTGTCAATTTTGTTTGTTGCAGTTGTTGCTTTCTGCTCCATGCGAAGCCATATGTGCATAGTAATATCCTGGGACAGGTACCAAAGGAATTGGTTACTTCACCGACTGACTACATCACCTTCAAATTGAGTTTCCCAAGTAGAGAGAAGTGGTGCGAACGCGCGGTGGAAACAGATTTCGACACGATAATATTTACCGACGGTTCGAAAATGGACTACGTGGTTGGGTCAGGAATATTCTTAGATACACATCATGTTTCTAAGTTTTATCGCCTACCGGATTACAGGCGGAGATACTGAAGTTCCGTGCCGCATGTCGGTCATTAAAACACGACTTATAGCCAAGCCGCAATAAAAGCACTAGATTCGGCTACCATCTCCTCTAAACTAAAACAGCAATGCCGTAACGAATTAGACGGTATAGCTGATCGGCTTAAAGTGACTGTGCATATCGATGTAGTGGGAACTGAGCGGGCTGATGAACTGGCCAGGAAGGACTAGGAGTTGTCAAGGTGGACAAATTCCCACATCCAATTAGCGGCCAAATTGGAGATAGAAAAGCCTAACCACCTTCGCCTAATCTAGGAAAATGTGGCCATCTTACAACCGAGCCAAGTCACACGAACTTTTATACAAGACCCGGGCAGACATCTCCAGAATCACAGAGATTAGTATTTGGGAACCAACTAGCCAAATTAGGCATTCCATTCAAAGTACACTGCCGCAGCTGCCAGGACACGAACGAGCAAGAGTACATTTTTATCACACACATCTTTTAAATTCCCCAGTCACCAGATTTAATACAAGTTTGTGGTATAAAAACGGCCATTTAGCTAATTGAGTTCTGTCTGGGAGACAGATGGTATACAAAGTTCTTGAAAATAAGCTTTCCCGATAAAAATGAATCTTCTACTGAATGTATACCGCAGTTTGCCGGTTTGTAACACTAAGGCCCGTTCCTACGATCCTCAGTAACGATCTAACTGGAACTTTAACTGACAGATGTTCATACGAAACTTACAGTCAAAGTTCTGGTTAAATTTCAACTGAAGGTCGTAATAACGGCCCTTAAAGGTACGGTCACACTATGCAACTTTTACTGCAGCATAGCACAAAAAAAACCTGCGCAACAATTTCAATGTGGTTTTCTACTGTAACCAAAAAAAAAATCGCTTGCCTGCAATCTTACTTTGGCTGCACGGATTCAAAAAATTAGTTTAATGGTTGCAGAAAAATGTCAGTAAAAAAAATTTATTCGGTTGAAACTTTTGTTGCACTTGGTGATGGAGTTTTTCTAGTCCTGCTACTGAATTTGCACTACATTTTCCAACCATTTTAATAAGTTGTAGAGTTTAGGAACGACCAGTACTCATACGCGGTTTCAATTGCAGTACACGTTCCGTACAAATATTGGCTACGGTTACAACTTTTTTCGAAATTTTCAACTCAATAGTTGCGCTGCATAAACTGAATTGCTATGTGTGACTAGAATATGGAAATTTTGCAGCTGTAGCTCAAAAAACTACGCAGAAAAAGTACAATCTGACGACGAAAAAAAAAAACCCATAAAGATGTTAAGCTAAGCAGTTCGACTGTATGCGGTATCTCTAGAACTATGTGTACTAATCGAAAAATGCTGGTTGGATTGGATGTCCTTCCGCTATGCAAGAAAAGGCTACGCAACTTTTGCAACTGTAACTTGAAAACAACGTGATGAAAGTTGCAAATTGTGAACCTACCTTTAGGTTGCAATTAGATACACACATGAGGAGGCAACCTGGACTGAAGTTAATTTAGTCCGGCGTAAGTTAGGTGAATTTCCAAAATATGGAAATGGGCACAATACAAAACGAAATGTGATTTACATCGGTACTGTAAAAACTGGTAACTTTCGGCAAGTGGTCAAGCGATAGAAAGGTGGTGACTTCTTCAGGTTCTGCTGTAGTTCAATCGGGCAGAAAAGAGTGCGCAGCTCAATGCAATTAAAAAGTTACCGTGCAGGAGTTTCTTTAACTTAAAAATAAATTGTCTGATTAAAAACCTACAAGCACAGTAAGTTGTGGAAGCCTGGTAGTACTCTGCTCCAGAATCTTCGATGCCTTGTCATTCCCTCCCGAAAATACTCTGCATACTCTGACTGCTGGTGTCCTATGACAAAAAATTCAAGCGATCATGTCGACAGTACTTGTATTTACATGGCGTTAAAGATGAGCCGAATTGTGTGAACAAATCCAAACGGCGCAAGTTATAAAACAAGTTTACACGATAGTGTCATTTCCTTTTCTCTGACCACCTCAAAGAGTGAGTCGAAATTACCGATCTTGGTCACTCTGAGCAAATCCTGTTTGATTTGTCCAAATTCCAAGTTAAATTTCAGTAAATCATTACGAAGCGCTTGTAAAGTTCCCCGTCTGTTTAACGTATACATAAAGCTTAGCGACGATGATCATTATGAAATGTATTTTGCGCGAAAACGTAAAGCTGTTCGAATACATTATCTCTATTTTTGCTATTTATACAAACAGTTGCTAAATGGCTGTATGATTTTTATTTTATATTTACAATATGAAAGTATAAACACTGGTATAATATGATTACATAATTTGGGTTTAGAGTTCTCATTCGTTGGCCATCGTGTGTGCTAACCGCCAGGAGGTGCTCTTGAATTGTAAACGTCGGTAATGTTTATTTGATATCGCAATAAATTTAATTGACTATTTTTACGATAGCCTATAATTTTTTTCTAAAAAAAAAACCTGTGTTAACATGAGGATGGGATGAGTTGCTGGTATGACCCTTGTCAAAAAATTGAATTCGACATTCAGAGCGTCGGACTTATTACCCAACCGAACCAGCGAGAATACCAGGCTCAGAGAAGTGAGCTTTAAACTGATTCAATTGTACCTCCTATTCTGCAGACGACTGGACTGGATATGGACCGAAAATACCAGGGAAACCTTTTTATGGAAACCCATTTTCCAGACTGAGGAAAACAATCGGGGGTGGCCTGCATAGTGAACCGGATGCCGGAACCTTAGAAGAAGTCATAGCCCATGGGGGTATTCATTTTTTCGCAACGTATAAATCTCCAGGGATGGATGAAATTATGCGCATAATGCTCCACGAAAGATTTGGAGCAATCATGCCTTATTAATTTATAAAAGCTGCCTATATTCCTCGTATGTCCGGATGGTATGGAGACGGGTCAATTACGGATGGGACTGAAAATAGATACTGGAACAGCACAGGGATTTTCTCAACCAACAGAAAAGAATTCCAGTATCCGTACGTCTACGTACTCGATTGCTGCAGTATTTTTCAAGCCAAGGTTTTCTTTTCCGTGAAAATTCCGAAAGTCGAAATCTGTTTGTTGAAATATGAACAGGTTAGCAAGTGGGCTCCGAGATATAAGGATATATCAAGCTGACTGTAAAATGGTTATAGCTGAAAGTCGCAGATTTTCTCTCACCAGTGACTGATTCAACTCGCTATATTTCTTCGTAATACCACTACTATATGGGACTTTGTTAGGGTGTCACGAGTGTGTTACTACAAAGTACCAACTGAAGGGTGCAAATGAAATGATTTGTGGTATAGATGACTTCCACTATAACCTAAACAAACCATTACCCAATCGCATTAATACTGAATGAAAGTCCTGAATGTAGAACACGGAGCTCCAAATAAAGTTCATAAACCAGCCTTGGAATAGAGAGGCGTTTTTCTTCTCGCAATTTTTTATCAATACCCGAAAAGTATTCAAACAAATATCTATAATATGTGGTGTCGTGTATCAGAAATGTCTTAAACTTTAACAAAATTACTAACTTTGTATATGTCAGTTTGATTCATGTGGCAGACTCTGTCTGACCTTTCAAAACGGAAATTGGAATGTCTTCTTCAGTTGCTGTAGTGACGAGCGGTCTTCTGAGGCACTGCTACTCTTTCTATTTTGTGAAAACCATGAGCAATAAGTTCATGCGACCTCGGCGTTAGAACCCTAACACGCACAAAGTTCCTTCCATAGCTCCAATTACCGTGTCTTACATAGATGACAACTGTTTCAATAGTGTTCTGCGTAGAAAGTGGTGTAAAACAAGGCTGCATATCACCACCAATCCTGTTTCTCGATTCACGGCCACTTGAAACACACTTCAGCTATGTTCTCTACGTGAATCGATAGAGTCCTTCTCAAGTCTGAATAGTAGCGAAGTAAATACCCTATCGATATTTAAAAATAAAACGATTTCGTTCAGAAGGAACCGAATATATGTGACCACTACGTCCGGGGGTCGTGCTGTACACGTTCTCTTAAACTGCGAGGTATCGTGGTGACATTCTTGGGTCACATGATTTTCTTTTACGATTCCATTCCTTTCGGGAAGGTATATGTAGAGAAAATGTGACAACTTAGTACTAATCTATGCAACAACAGAGTATTTTATCGAGCCACAATTTCATATAGCCGACAAGATATAGAAAACTGAGTAAATGCGAACGTAATTGCTATTGGTAAACAATGTTCTGAAAAAAAAAATCAATCAATTCAGTCACGAAGGTAAGATATCAATTAGGCAACTTTTCGATACTGGTTCTAAGCTGTTCCATTGCTTTCAATGTAGCCACAAATTGCCTAATGTAAAAAATCGACTGTTCAAGTTACTGGATGATTCAAGTTTTCGATGTTCAAGTTTTCGTGAGTTTTCTGTAATTCAGTTTTAAGTGAAAAAAAAACGAACCATAATTACGACCTAAGATTTTCATTATATTTTTCTAATTTCGCAAATTAGTTTCATATTTTTATTATTTCAAGGCAGTGACATCGTCTTGGAAATTCAGCTCCAATTTCTTTCTAATCCCACCTGATCATTCTATCGAGGCTATGGCTCCGGCATGTTTCCCATAGTACCGGGTGAAAAGCTCATGCAATGAATGGATTTTATAGATCCACGGCCGATGAAATTGTTAGACTTTTATGCCCCACGAGGCCCCAATTGCATTATTATCTATTACATCAATGGAGTTGTATAAAACGGCTTTAAGTCAATCTTTTAACGAACCCGTACACATACACGTGTAATAATTGTTTTCTTTTAGCTCATTACTAAGTTGTTAAGTCATATCTCGTAGATTACGATGAAATGTTGGCCCGGCCTTATGTCTACTACGTCTACAAACAGTTGAATAAGTAAATACAGGGTAGCGGAAGAGATTGTAACATACTTTATTTGATTTATTTTATATTTGTTTATTTTACATTAAATTTATTGTACGAGGGCTAAATGTTTCCAGTCTGAGTATAGAGATGGCGTTCCAGGCTGAAAGGCTGTTATTTCATAAAGCAACTGTAAAAATTTCAGCAAAATCAAATGTTGCTTTTGTTTTGACAATTGATTGATTCAAACTAGTTTCGCAGGAATGAAGAAACTCCCGTATTTGAACCTACAGGTGTATTTAATAACGAACGGCAGGGACGGCCAAAAACGGCTACAAATGATGAACTAATAAAAAAAGTTCAAAAAATCGTGACAGCAGATCGATAACTAAAATTGTATGAGATTGATGACCCTGCGTCTACACTGACAATTTATATGGCAATGACAATGGAAATATTGCCATTGAGTCAAATATCAAGTCGCAATGAATGGGCATTTGATTGCTAAGCAATGTTTATTTGAGGGAGTGAATTTGAAGGGTCAAGCTGTGAAGCAAAGCAATCATAAAGGTGCGTTTCCATCTCCGCCGCTTTGCTAAGCGACGTTAGGTGTCAAACGATTCGTTTTCTGACAATATTATCCTCAAAATTGCCGTGGCAATGATTGCCATGGCAATTCTATTGCCATATACGTTTGATGCATCTATACTGTCAATTTGTGTATGGCAATAATGCCGTTGCCATTGCCAGATAAATTGTCAGTGTAGAGGCTGAGTTATGCATAGAATCAGGAGAACGCACATATTTCATTTAGCTTAAACGTTGGGCATGAAAAAGCCATCGGCAAGTTGGGTGCTGCGTTTCCTCAATCACGACTAAAAGGCGGTACGTCAGGACATTTCGCAGAAGTGTTTCGACCTGTTTAAGCGTAATAAAAAGGGGTTCTTGCATCGATTTATCACTATCGACAAACAAGGATCCGTCAGTTCAAACCGGAGAGCAAAGTACAGTAGAAGCAATGTGTTCACCGGGAGAAAAGGCTCCGAGGAAGGCAAAAGTCATTCCATCGGCCGGAAAAGGTTATGGCGACAATTTTTTGGGATGTTTAAGGCAATCTGATGATTGATTGCATTGGGAAGGGTAGAACAATTACAGGTTCATATTATGTAGAGTTATTGGACCGTTTGGATGCAGAAATAAATAGGAAACGTCCACATTTGGCGAAGAAAAAAGTAGTCTTTCATTACGACAATGCACCGGGTCATACTTCTCGTGTTTCTAAGCAAAAATTGCAGGTTATAAGTTTCAAATTGCTGCCCCATCCAACATATTCGGCTGACCTGACCCCGAGCGACTCCATCATGTTCCCAAAATTAAAATCCTGGCTGGCAGGGAAGAAATTTTCGACGAATCGTGAAATAATCGGAGTAAATGGCTTTTTTGAAGAGTTCGACAAAAATGATTTTACAGAGCGATTGGGCTGCCTAGAGAAGCTGTGGTCTAAAGAGCATTGAGTTGAAAGACTATGTAGAATTTCAAGAAATTCCAAACAGATAGCTATTTTCATACTCAGGCTGGAAATGTTTCAATTGGCCCTTGGAGGAAGGAGTTCGCAATAATAATAACGAGTTTGACCTTACAATTTTCTCAAAAGTACTTACGATTGCGCTACAGTCCAAATCGGACCTTGGCCTCTTGAATGTGTCGCATCCAGCCTTCTCGATTCAGTGACCACGTTCCTCACTTTCTGAATCTTAGCTGTTCTCAAAAGTAATTCCTCTAAAATTTTGAATTCTAGCTATCCGATTTCTTCGGAAGCGAAGATTTCTTCTAAATGCGGGCTTACAAATAGCTTTTCTCTAACTCCTATAGTACACAAATTATTTATATCAAGCGAGTAGTGAACTTTCAAACGTTTGCGTCACCCTGTAACTGTAATTATTAAGCCGTATACAAAATTGATCTTAAATCATTAAACCGAGTGACACAATGAGCATCAAGTGAATAAAAGAATAATTACGTAGCCATGTATTGCTCTGTTGATACTGAAAATAAATTCATTACTTTCTCATTTCCCAACAACTTCGGTATGATCTTAGCCACTTGACTGATGTTGATGTTATCAAACAATTTTAACCTTCAATATCGGAAGCGGAACAACCCGATAGCTGCACTATCTCGAATGTTATTTGTATGTCAACAAATTATGGAACTATGTTTCTAGGGAGTTTTTTTGTATTTAATCTTTTCAGCTTTAAAGGATATTGGATTAAGACAATTAGAGAATTTTTTTGGATCAGCCTTTGCTTAATTCTTCCTATGACAAGTGGTATAAAATTTATCATTAGGCTGTGGAAACTGGACAATGAATTTATTTGATAAATTAATTCTTTAATTCTTTATTGTGCTACCCTTAGTATAATGAAACAAGCTTTTAGTATAATGAAACAAGCTTATGCTATACTTAAAATAATGGAGATCAGACAGTCGTCTCTACAGCCAAGTTAAAGAGTTTGTATTCAACTATATGCAAATGAAATCAAAGTACAATTTAAATTTGAAGGAAAAGGGTTTAAAAAAAAACCTTCATATGAAACTTAGCCGAACTTATAACTACATTTAATAAATAATAATAATCAATGGCGCAACAGCCCAAATCGGGCCTAGGCCTTGAAGTAATGCTAGAGTTACCTCATTGCGAGACCAACGGAACACTAGGAGGTGAAGTGGTCAACTACACGCTCGTCCGTGATTATTACCCCGATTTTTACTCAGGTACTCATTTACAGCTGAGTGAACTGGTAGTCCGGCACCCAATCCCATTCTCGAAAATTACTTGTCGCCAAGCAGATTCGAACCTGGTACCAGGTGCACCGAAGGCAAGTGCTCTAGCCACTAAGCCACCCAGGCTACTATAACTACATTTAACTATCTTATAAACTACAATCAATTAAGAGTGGATTTTTGATAAATTAAAGACTATCTAAATCGCTGTTTAAGACTCTGAGCAATGCGATTAAATTAAACGGATAACTCTGTTTTAAAAGATTGGAAAGTGGCATGTAGAACGTACGTTATGAACACCGCAAGAAACTTGTGTTAAAAAATGAATTTGAAAATGTGGTTTCCAAATAGATAGTAGTTCCAAGTTCAAACAATGGGTGTCAGAGTCAGTGTCAGTTTGTTGGTACGTTCAGTTGACTTGCGAGCACTAGAGTGTTCTACAAAAACTTCGACTAATTCCTTCGTAAAACAAAATGCGATTTGTCTGGCTAGGGAACGCTTCTCGTCACAAAGCATGGAGACAAGTTGTTTATGGCGTTTGTTCGTATGGCACGGGACAAAGGGGACCTACCATCCCCATGCGTTGGTGGAGGAGTCCCCAGGAGTGTTCAACGAATTAGGACCACTAAGGTTTTTTTTTTAAATTTTCTCTTTCTTTATGCTATAACTTTTTGCAGAAAGGAAATAAAAAAAAAAATTTTTTGTTTTCAAAATTCTTTATTCGTTTTATGATATTTTATGTATTAAAAATTTAATTTGGTGTTAATATTTGGTAGGGCCACCCTTAGCACTAATTACAGCCTTAGTTCTTTCTGGCATGCTTTCAATGCACCGCTGTATAATATATTTTTGATTCCTTCGCTGTTTTGCCAGATATTTCCAATATTTTCTTTTAATATAGTAACGGTAGGATTAGGGGAGGAGTAAACTTCAGATTTCAGGAGACTCCAGACATTCTCCATAGGGTTAAGGTCGGGAGAATTGCCTGGCCAAGGAAGAATTGGGATATTTGCGGTAGAGAACAGGTTTCTGATAATATGGACACGATGACAGGGTGCACTATCCTGAATAAATATATTTGCTTTTTCACAACTCTTCAAGGAGTTGAAATAAGGAATTAAAATGGTTTCTATCACGTCGTAGTACTGGGTACTGTTCATGGTTCCTTCGACGAAAAAGATCGGTCCAGGTCCCTCGCCTGAGATGCAGGACCATATCATTGTGGCTGGTGGATATTTTATTGCTTTCACGATGCAAGCTTCGTCATACTTCTCTGATGGCCTCCTTCTAACGTATTGGTGGCTCTCCGTCACAGACTCTAGTCAGCATTCATCACTAAACACCACCTAAAAAAAAAAACACAATTTTTTAATGTTGGATTCCCAAGCGAAAAGTAAATGCAATACAATCATTATGCATTGATATAAAATATTCCTTACATTTTTCCAATCAGCTACGGTGAGATGTTGATGAGCTCTAGTAAACTCCAGCCTGGCTTTTCGCATTTTAGCTCTTAGCTTAGGCTTTTTTGCTGGTCGCCTCGACTTAAGGTTGGCTTCATAGAAACGCCTTCTTAAAGTCATAGCGGATATCTCTATCCCTTCGCCCAACAGATCTTGACGCAGGCTTCTCGTCGATTGGAAACGGTTTTCGCAGGCCTTTTGAAAAATCCTACGATCCGTTTGAGGCGTTGTCTTTCTTATTCCGCGACAATTCCGCCGTTTGTTGCTGACTAGGTCTTGATTTTCCTGCGCTGAGCTATTGATTCTCATCACAGTTTGATGAGAAACATCCTCTTTTCTTGCAATTTCTCTCAAGGAAAACTTTTTGGTCTTCAATAAAGATATTATTGCTGACTTTTTGTCCAAGCTAATGTCCTTGCGCTTTCCCAACACTAAAGTCAGCTTTAATTCAAAGCCAACTTTATGACGACAGTGAATAGCGGCCAATATTTTCTTCACCACTTGACAAATCCTTTCTAAATATTTGAAGAAGAATGAGAAATTCGGGATAGTTTCAATATTTTATATAGAAACAGGTCTTCCGCCTTCAACACGTAAAGGGAGGGGCAGGTAAAAAGCACTCTCCTTTAAGACGGGTAGAAGGGTGGGACTTTCCATTTAGGGTATGCCATATGTGAAAAATGTGAGTGGTCCTAATTCGTTGAACAGGGACTGTACAATCGGAAAACTTCTTAGAATCTGACGTGGAGTTGCAAAAATTAACCTTACGCTGAAAGAAACCAATTTCGAATCATCGTATACAGGAACCTGTGTGTTTCGATCGGGAGATGTTGATTGTCTAATCTAAATTTTGATTGTCTAATCTTCGGCTAATCTAAACCGTGGCTTGAGAAGAAGACCCTGTGTTTCAGATTTGTAGCAATATGACTGATTACTATTAGCCAAGTTAATCATGCTGGAACAGTATGGTCAATCCGGAAAATGATGATCATCGAACTTGAACGAAATAATGTGTCGACGCCTACTCTAATCGATGATGCTTTCCACTGAAAATTTGTTTACTTATTACTTCTTTTTTTAGATGGAAACTAGCCGAGTAGCGCCTTCTTTACTTGGTGTGAACATACTTAATAAAGCAGTCTCCATAGACTCCAAAAAACAAAACTACCGAACATTAAGAATCATTATTTTAACGTATTTAGAACTGTCGATAAAACAAGGATCCATCACTACCAAAAGCAATAGAAACTAACAATCAATTTCTCAATCAGTAAACACGAACCAATAAAATGGGCAAGAACAGTTCAATCAACTAGAAAGGTTCTAAAAAAATGTTTTCTTTTCAATTAATATTATCATTAATCAGTTAAAGGAACAGCCGCCTTCTTGGATCGGTTCAAGAAGAACCGTCTACATTCAGCTTAGAAAAAATTCTATCAACATCCATCATATCTCCAAATTTAGCTGCATGTGACTTTTTCTAAAAAAACTACGTCTGAAAATAGATTTGCATCGAAGATACAAAAAAAATTTCGGTGTATTTTTGCTGTTTAAAAAATAAAGAACAGCTTTTCTATTGGAATGTGAATAGAGAACAATTTTGTTATTGGAATGTGAAAATTTAATGGAATAAATGTGTGCCTAGAATCAGACCGGATTAATGCCAAGTGATGCCCTAAGTACTGTCTCGACTTGTTGCCAAATACCAAAATTGTTGTGAAATAAGTTTTTCAAGAAACATCATGCAAAATCTTTCATTTGAAAATATGTTTTGCAATTCGGTTTTTCAAATCTCTCCAAACGTAGCTTTAAGAAATTTAAGTTGGTCTTGAAAAATTGACTAACGAATTTGGTTAAATAAAAACCAATTAGAACATATACATACATAGGTATTTCGAAATCTGAGAGTCTTCTGCAACGGTTTTTGCCCACGGAGGTTTTCGGTCAGTCTAATCTTAAGGGTGTGACTGCTCCAAAAAATATTTTTTTTTCATAAATTGCACCCAAATCCAAACATAGTGCAGAATATGTGGGTGAAGTGGTATGCCAATATTCGAAGCGGTTCGGAAGTTACAGGCCGTTATCTAATATAAAAAATAAGTCAGTTTTTTGGTCGAGCGCGATGAAAATCTACACCTGTTAACCGTTTCCTCCCAAATTTTGCATGGACATTCTCGAGACTATCGGACAGGTCGTGAACATAATTATATATTCCCGAAATTGGTGGTTCGCGAGCTATTTCAACATATGAGTTTTTTAGTAAGTTGTATCAGATGAACTTGACTTAGAATTAAAAATTTACAACAGGCAGTCGTAGCCGAGCGGGTAAGGCGTCTGACTAGAAATCAGATGATGATAGGTTCGAATCCTGCCAACCGCGAACATGTACGATTTTTTTTTTTTAATTTAATTGTTTCGATTTTACTACCGGCTGCGAACACGTAACGTGAGTAACAGGGGCGATGAAACATAATTATATATTCCCGAAATTGGTGGTTATTTCAATATTTGAATGGATAAAGTATGGAGGATGGTGGATAGAGAATGGAGGATGAATGGAGGATGGGGGATGGAGAAAATGGCATTAATGTCTCCAGTTCCTTGAGCTGAGAAAGTGTACGCGAAACGGGAGTAATGTATCAACGGGAGAAACAGGACCAACGGATAAACGAGAGTAACAGGGGCGATGGAACAACGTGAGCGTAGCAGCGGTACGCGGCTAGTATTCTATAAACTCCTTTGCTGTTACACGATATCTCGAAATCTATCGAACGAATTCCTTTGCAATTTGTTGAACTTATTAAGTACCACCGCCAACTTAAACTCAGGCCGCGCACATATGACAGTTCGTCATGAGAAATGCCTCGATTTTGCCTCGATTGGTGACGTCATGTCTCGATCTCCATACAAAATCTTCACTCATCGAGGGGAAATCGAGGCATTTTCGCTCTTCGAAAATTCAGTTGCGCGGCTTTTATCCAGAGGGCAATGTAAGTACTCATGTAGACACTTGCAAACTAGAAAAATTATGATTCATCAACACTCTTTTTTTTTGTCGAGCGCAAGAAGTTGTAAAAATGCACCAAAATTGACAATAAAAAGTGCAACAAGCTTCCAAGAGTTAACTGTTCAATATTTTTTGATAATTCTAGTTCCGAAACTACATAGTTCAAACATCACAGATTAAAATGCCGTTTGATTTTTTTATTTGAGATAAGCAGAACGGCCGCCATAATTTCTAGCGAGAACAAGATTTTTGGAAAATGACTGGCTAAGTTGCCGTATACCTCAGCAATGAGCGAGAATTTGGGGCTGAGAAAATTATAAAGTATGCTCAAAATGTGCATAAATATGTGGTAAAAATTTGACGGTTGTATCTTTATTTACTTGTTCAAAACAAATTTCCCAAGAAAGCGTAAAAAAGAGCCATCACACGGGGTGACCGTGACTCCCTTAAGAGTCCATTTGTCCTGGAGTTGGTCGACAAACGGGAATTAGTCGATGATAAAATTAGATCAAATTGGGGAGACTCAACCGTGTCTTTCGAGTATCATATCGGAGCTCTGGGTTCCTGGCTACAGCGTGGCAGATGGCGGAGCAAGCTCTCTTGCGCAAACTGTTTATATTTAGCTACGAGCTGTTAAACGCGATACTACTCCAGGCAAAAATGATTAACCACTTGTGTTCATTTTTATGTAGGAAGATACGGTCATCGTGCTCCGGACTAGAAGAGAAGAAGAACACGTAAACAGTCCCTTAGCGGAAGGTATACCACTCCTACGGTATATTGTCAAATTTTTTTAGACGTCAATGTAACGAACTCAGCTGGAAGAAGGTTGATGAGCATCACAGCCTGTAAAGCGATGTAGAAATGTAAGATGAAAAGAAGACGAATCTCTTCCTAGGACTACCAAGAGTCCAATGTGCGACAGTATTCGGAATCAATACAAACCAACGTATGATTGGAACGCATGCATTCATAATCGCCCTGATTACTATTGTGATCTATCGAAACTACAATGAACCAGGCGAGAGAAACGGTAGGCCATATCATTTTTAAAGTTTTATCTCTTACACGGAGAAGACTAAAATACTACTTTTTTCGATATCAAACACGCTTCAGGTTATTGCCATATGAAAAGACTCCTGCAACGACGAAAACCTTTTGAACTCAACAAAAAACTTTCCACACTAATCGATACGCGAACACATTATCCGCAGACGTTAAAGGTCAACGCAACCGCCCGTACAAAAAGGGGATTCGCTACGTATTCATGGAGGTTTTGAGGCTATAACTTAACCGAGGTCAGTCGGATACCATACGACCAGGCTGGGTGTAGTCTTTAACGTGCATTGTCCTAGTTGTTTGAAGATTCCAATGATAAGAATACTATCTTCCATCTTATTTGTGGTTGTTCCTCTCTAGCCAGTAAAACATGACTTTGTCCACCAAGCAAGCCTTTCTTTAATAATTTTGAGGAGAACTCGAAAAAAATTTGAGAGTACTTAAACTCTATTGAATGGATACACGGGTCTTTGTAGAGCTTCGTAACGCCTTCATTAAGGTGGCAACAAAATAAAATTTGCGTTTATCTTACCCTGTTTGACTGACGGTCCATCACGCGAGCTAACAAGCCAGATATCTTACAAAATTCAGCATTTATCAGCCGGACCGGAACACACGAAAACATGCTGAGCTAGTCATTTGAAATTTTATCAGAAAATTTTAGCCACTCCTAGCTCACTTTTGAAAACAAAAAGCCCCAAAAGATACTAATCTTTCGTCGAAATAAAGAAGTGGCCAATTTGTAGGCTAGCATTGATGAAAAATTAGTAGCCAATGTCAAATCATTGTTATTGTCTTTTCTATCGCTCAGATTGAACAAAAATAAATCATGGAATATTTTGCACAATTTCGTAACTCTTTACAGTAACAAAAGAAGCAATTGTTAATTTCAACTTCCCGACAATCTTTCAATTTAAAAGTACATACGAGCTTTTCTAATTTACATTGCAATTAACAGTTCTATTTGTTATTCTCTGCGCAGACAGACTCATCGTTAACAAACCTGTTAATTATATTTATTGGACAGTTTCACAATAAAATATAATAATAAAATCGTGGCTATAAGTCGTTAGAACTGATAAAATTTATGTTGAATGTAATAAAAACATTTTAAACTGCTTGTTGTTATCAGTCGACTAAATACAGGTAAATTTACGATAATCTAACGTTTTGGTGCAAAGTGATTCCGAATTGCACGTACATGTAAACTCGATAGCGATCCAGACGTGATTAAACAAAACAAAAATAGCCAATCGGAATAACATAGAAATTAACAATTGTTGATTACTGGGATAATAATTTCAATCGAAAACAAAAACGACCTTCAAGAAATTTCCTGGGACAAATTAATAAAATGTTTATTGGAGGAGTAGTAGGAAGTCAACCTAAAACCATGGAAATATATTTTTTTGGTTCTTCTACCTTAGGCTTAGTAGTTTGAGCCCGAAGACTACGTAAGTTATCGGTAGCTTTTGAAGTATTTTTTATATGCCTTGGATAATAACCTCATACGCTGTAAATTCGAAACTACGACTGTTGGAGTGGCAGACTAGCCGGCTTATTATCAGGCAACCATCATAATTTTGATTAGTCATACAATTTTAATCAGTCCCATCACATAAAGTTTTTATAACAAAATTTCGATGTTAGATAACAAATGGAACGGCAGACATTTTGATGCATCGATTTGATACAATGTTTTCTACGATTTTGTTTGAAGTTAACAAAAATGTGTAATCATTTAAAGTGCGTCACAACGTGTGTCCACTTTAAGGTTGCTGTGTGCGACCGAAGTTATATATATTTGTTTGGTAGAACCTGTAGAAGCTTCACTACTTCTCGAACCACGACCTAAGAGGTCTTTTGTTCCTGGCTCTTAACCATTCCCTAGTCCGTATCGATTCCTTTAAGAAAGGAGATGATTTTACTCAGGAGAGTCTTCGACAGGTTTTCATATGTGAGAGTAAATCCAGCGAGAAACTGCCTTCTTGATCTGACCACTGCATCACAATCACACAGAATGAGTGCCGTGGTTTCACAGAATCGAGATCTGTCTAGTGATACTTTACCGATGATCTGAAAGTGATAATTAAGAAAATAATGTATGGAAAAATGTCCCATTATAACCCGTGCGTTATCCTTGCTGGAGGAAAGGAATTTCGACGGTCTCCTACTTGAGTTTTGACAGATAAAGCCCTTGTTCTGTTATTTGGCATAGTTCCATAGGGCCTAATTTTATCCGTATGACACCCTATCTCTCCTGAGCCAGGAAATTGTGTACGCAGCAGAACTTGTACAGTTTCCTCGATACTAACGGTGTTACTTCCATCTTGCTTTCGCAAGATTCCAATACCGTTATAGTGAAATCTACAGAGTATTTTTTGCATTCTGGCAGCTTAGGGTAGGCTATCAACACCTGCGCAAAAGTTGCATCAGGTGCGTCTCTTTGAGTCCCTAATTTCTTTATTATATTCTGTTAGATCCTTTTTATACTCAGTCCTATTGATCCTTTTACTTCTATTAAACAGTTTTCTATATCTTGTTCGCAGTTTTTGAAGTTCTCCATTCCACCATGGAACATCTAGAAGCTAGGGGCATACCTTTCGACTTTCCAGTAGTAAAAACAATCTGCGAAATATTAAAACTTATTTACGTTTGTTTCTTGTTATTTTCAGAAAATGTCGAGATGAGGCCTGACTTCCAAAGCCATGGACCAATGATGACAGCTTCTTTTATATGCATCAGTTTGAAAAAATGGAAACTCTACTTACGTTTTTCCTGATATCGACTTTATTAAGCGTCAAGTTAGTATGGAGCGAACCAATGCAAGACCACGGCTCTTGCAGCATAACGCTAGCGTCTAGCATGGGTCAGTATGATCCGAGCAATTTGAAAATAAGCTGCATAAACCTAACGCTAACTGAAGTTAATAGTGAGCTAAAAACTAATTGGCAGAAGAAATTCACGGAATATTCATTCATCGGATTGAATACAGAACAGGATCCGACAAAATATGTGGAATTATACGAAACGAATGTAACCGAAGTACTACAATTGATACGAAGTTCGATCAATGATGTTCAAGCGGGAGCATTGCTGGCGGATTACGGACAAAAATTGATTCGACTTCGTACACTGGATTTGAGTGAGAATTCCATTACAACGGTGACGAAACTATCGTTGCAACCATTGTTACGGCTAAAGATACTTAAATTAACACACAATCAATTAACAAAATGTAAACTTGACGATTTTAGTGGGTTGGCAAATCTACAAGAATTGCATTTGAATGAAAATCGGATTGGATCAATAGTCGGTTTCAATCAAATTGATTCTACCAGTAGCTTATCCGAATTAGTTAAGTTAAATTTAACGAAAAATCATATAAACGATCTTCCACGAAACACTTTTAACGGTTTAATTAATTTGAAAGAACTTTACCTGGCTCAGAACGAGCTAATTGTTATTCCGTTTCAGATATTTAAGAGTTTAAAAAATGTTGAAATACTTGATTTATCGTACAACAAAATTAGTTCGTTCCTGGACAACTTTTTTAAAGAAAACAAAAGACTTCGAATTTTACTTTTGAATAACAATATGATCGAAAAACTAACGAAAAACTCATTGTTTGGGTTGAAACAGTTGACAATTTTAGACGTGTCACACAATAGCATTATTTACATCGATCGCAACGCATTCGAATCACTTGTCAGCCTTACAGACTTGTCGTTGCGCAACAATCATTTGTCCGTACTCTCGTCGACACTGTTGAGTTCTTTAGTTAATCTAAAGCGACTCGATTTGAGCCGGAATCTGTTCAAACAGATGCCGAATGGTATATTCAGTAATCAATTGTCGCTAATCGAACTATTAATGCACGACACCGAAATCGAAATAATCGGCAATTGGATATCGCGTAACAATGAAACAGTAAATAAGAAAATCCTAACAAATTTGGTAAATGTTTCGATAACAAATAACCTAAAGCTTCGTGAAATTCAACCAAGCACGTTCCGAAGTACGCCTGCGATAAAATTTCTGAATCTATCGGGAAACAATTTAGCACAATTACCGAAAGAAATTGGCGAATTAACACAATTGCAATGGTTGAATGTCGGCAATAATATGCTCACGTTTATTCCGGAACAATTGAAAAATGCGAAAAATATCCAGTATGTAAATTTAATAGAAAATAATTTCGCCTGTGATTGTCGAATGTACTGGATTTCGAAATGGCTAAACGAACTTACAATTAAAGTGAAGAATAGTACAATAAGTTGGTCTCCAAGTACGGAGGATTTCATCAATAGTCTGACAATATTAAAATGCCGACACGGCTATCCCGGTGATATGATAAACGTGTTAGAGAATTTACACTGTATTAAGCCTGTAATATTAAAATCGTCTGATAATAAAATGCATCTGTTGCGATCAACTGCAACGTTGGAGTGTTCATTTGCTGGAAATCCACCGCCAGATATTCTTTGGATTACACCATCGAACGAAATTCTACGGCATAATGCCGATCCCGATAAGAAACCGATATTTATAGCATCGCAAAAATTCGAAGAACGAATATCATTGGATTACTTTAGCGAACAGAATCGCGAGGAATTGAGTCAGATGGGCGTTCTAACGACAGAGCTTCGCAGTGGAATTTCATTGCTGGAAAACGGATCGTTACAAGTGCATAATATTGCGCGTAATGATAGCGGAAACTATACTTGTTATGCGTTCAATGTTATGGGCAATGCAACTGCTTATATACAGTAAGTTGTTGAATTGCGTGAAATGTTTGGAAATGAATTTACTTTTGTTTAATTTTCCAGACTGTATATCGATCCAATTGTTTTCTATCGAGTGAAAATAGGCAGCATTATTTGCGGTATAATAGCGGCCGCACTGTTTTTAGCTATAACGCTAATCGTGCAGGGAATTCGTCGGATTTGTAAAAGGTAATATTTTTTATTAGGCGATAAAATTAAAACTGTTTGATCACTTGAAATTAAGTAATTGGCTGTTGTTTATTTTTTACGCGAATCAACCAGAGTTTAGGTACTAGTTTTTTGTTTTACTTCAGTGCGAAATTTGTTGGGACCCGAATTCACCGACTACTTGACCAACTAACGCTGGCTCTCGAAAGAGCAGCTGATAATAAGCAGAGATCTTCCTGATCTGTACCAGAATTTCTGTTGACTACAATTAGCCATATTACTGCTGCCTAGTACCGAGTCTATTGCCCCGCTTCGGAACATGGCACAGTGGATATGTGCAATGCTCCGAAGAGCATTATTTCTCGCGAATGGAACATTGTAAACCAATGATATCAGGGAAAGCCGTGGGACTGAATTCTTTTACCTCCACCTCGTGGAAACGTGTTTTCCACTACGCCACGAATATGATTTTTCAGCTTACGTTCGAAGATTTTTAGTATGAAGGATGTCACACTTGTGGTCATTATCAATGGCGTGACATCCCAAATCGGGCTAGGACCTGCAGGATACATTGTCTGTAGTCATGTCGATTTAGCGCCTGCGTCCTGCAATTTGTACATCTAAGAAGCGATCTCCAATCTGCGTCAACTGACTCCTCGTATCCTTTTCGTGGTCTTCCCACCAGCCGCTTGCCATGAGCTCTACCTTTCAGTGTGCTCTGGGGAATTCTTCCGTCGTCCGTTCTTCTCTTGTAGTAGTCCCTCACGGTCATATTTTATCTAGTTGGTGCGTTTCTTCTTGTTTGGGTCATGAACTTGGTCTTATTCTCATTGACCCTTAACCCGACATCCTTTGCTCCCGCTGAGTCTAACAGTAGAAGGCTTCCTTCGCGTGTGGAACAGATCTGGTCATGATGTTTATGTCATCCGCGTACACCACTAGTTGAGTGGACTTGATTAGTAGGGTATCAACGGATACCTTTCTGATGACATAGGTATTCCAGGTCGAGATTGAAAAGAATGGAAGCGCATCTATCTCCCTGCTTCAGTCCGGATTCAGTTCGAAAGCTTTGGGTAAGCTCGTTTTGTATCCTAACTTGGGATTCAGTGTCAGTCATGGCAATTTTTGATAATCGGACAAGTTTTGATGGGATTCCAAAGTCAAGCATTACGATCTTCACTATCGTAGGTCTGTTGGAAGTCTACTCCTATCATTTTTCTAGCCCTTCTTCGACTGAGAATATCTGGTCAATAGTAGACCGTTTTTTCTTCAATCCAAATTTTTGTCATGATTTTGTGTAGGAGATTGGCGAGGTTTGGACCGTCTCCCTTTAGAAGTATTGCATTAACTCCGGGGAGCTTCCACATCTCCGACAGTTACAGGTACAGTAGTTACTCATCAGATGGTGCGCTTGGTGGTGGGTCGGCGGCCGTCACTCTGTTCGGGGTTAGCAGTTTTTTGAAGTACACCTTGATTTAATTTGTTCTGTGTTACTAAGGATACTACCATCTTGTGTTACTGGCCATTCAGGATGTTTTCACTCGCTCCTCCTAATCACAACCTGGGCTTGCGACGGGCTATGGCGGAGTTCAATCAATTCGTTCACCACTGACTATTTATTAAGTGTAAAAGTTGTAATCGCGCACACGCTCTTCGCCGAGCTTACCTGCAAATTGCAATATTTGCGCTCCACGTATTCTTCTGTAAGACTGCATACATGGTCCTCCAGTACCTCTGAGCATCCAAGATTTCATTGCTAGACTCCGGCCAGGTCCCTTCTGTGTATTGTATATAGCTGGAAACGATGCGGTCCTTGAATAGTATTCTTCTCAGTCTAATTGCTCGTCTTCATGATTTATTCACAGAAGCGACTTCAGATTCGCTTGGATCATCGGACCGTGTTTCTAAAATCCCCGAGTCTATTCCTGTTTGTCGTCCAGTCCTCAAAATTTCTTTCCTTATTTAGGTTAAGCATTAAGTGTGACCTGTATAATCTTACAGCTGCATACCACAACGGTGAGCTTGCTTTTGGGGTGTATTTGCTAATGGGATACGACCGATTTAAAATCTCAGCCACCAGATTGTTTGCTTTATCGACCTCTGGACTATTTTAAAATTAACTGACGGCTCTGCCAAATTGTATGAGACCAACGTGGCACACTTGAACCAACCTATCCTGTTTCCTGAAGCGCGCGTTGCGTTGACAATTTTCCGTCACTTCGAATCGAATCAGACAAGAATCCGAAAAGTATATGTATACCGACATCTTCCATCTTGAGCTTCTCAGAGTTCGTGACGAGCGTAAAATCCAGAACCTCCCTCCTAACTCTTATAAAGAAAATCGTTACGTCCTTATTGCTGTCCATCAGATTGGAGTTATATAATAATTCAAAAAAATGCTCGCTCTTTCATACGCTGGCATGAACCTTTAGAGCCTTGAGATCTTACGGAGAATAGCAGCAACGATGGGGCATGTAAGCGGAGGAATTCTGATCCCTTCTTCCTTCACATCTGTACAATCATTTCGCAAACAAAACTTACCTAAAGTCTGGTTGGCGCAAAGAATAAAAAAAAATTAAATTAAACGAATTATAGTCACGGATTTGTAAGCTTATGATGTTGTATTTCATGCTTCATAGGAGAAGATCGTTGGATCCTTGCCAACGTTTCATAAAGCACGATTAACAACCTAAATAATATTATAGTAATTCTTCTTATAACAATTGTTCAGTTATTCGATTTTAATCACTCTGCTTAATAAATTTTCACTTTCAGATTTGGTATATGCGATAAATTTTGTAGTACATGTTGTAGATGTTGTTCGCGTGAGAAAACATCACCGAGAGCACGGCAAATTTACGCTATGCTCGACAATATTGAAAGTTATAAAAGCCAGCAGTTGGATAAATTGCGCGAGAATTATACACAACAAGTAAACTATTCGACAATAAGCAATAGCATAATTATATCATAATTTTTGTCCGTTACAAGGTTCACCGAATACGTGAGAACTGTACTCAACAAGTCGACTGGATACAGAGCAGCTATACCTCGCAAGCAAAGCATTTAAAAGAAATCCGAAATATCGGCACACATCATATCACTTCTCTACGCGATCAGTATTACGATCAAGTGAGATAAAAACGTACTTTTACTATGCAATTTTCATTCTTAACTTTTCGATTTTGTTTGTTATTATTTTTTTTTTCTTGAATAGGTAAAACGAGCACGCGACTATTCAACAGGTCAATTAAATTGGGTACGCGAAAATTACGTATTTCAACGTAATAAAATCCGAAAGTTTAGTGCTCATCAAGTTCTTCGTTTGCGCGAAGGCTACAAATATCAACAACAGACGCTTAATAAAGTTCTCGAAAATCTGCCCAGTTTTTATTTTGAAAATTGTCGTGGCCGTTGCGATGAGAACATGGAACAAGGTGAATATTGTAACTATTTTTTTCTTACTTCTCTTTAATATTTTAAGCATGATTTAATTTTATTTGATAAAACTTTAGATAAATGGATCGAAGAGTATTTAAATCATTGTGAGTTTAAATAGATTTATTTAGTTTAAGGAATCAACATTTTGCGCTAGATTCTCATATCACTGAGTGTTGCCCATGTGTAGATAAACGATTTAAAAAAAAAATGACATTTGTTAGTATAATATTTAATTGAATGATTTTTTTGCCTCGAATCATTTAAATTTCTAAGATACTGACTACCATAAATTTTGATAACATACTTCATCAAAAATGTAGGCATTTGTAGAATTGTGTGTGATGTTGATTTGTTTTGTTTTAAAAGGCGTTTTCAATATTTTCACACATTTTCTTAGATATCAGATTTTAGAGCGTGTATTCACTCTACTGCATGACGAAATCTTTAGAGAATAGTCCCTGGCAAATTGCAGCTATTCATGCTATTAATTTACGGAAATTTACTTGTTCCATTCGATAGATGATATACGAGGGTAATATTAAAAATGAGGTCTATTTAGTTTTTTAGAAATAGGAAAAAAAAAGTTTATTTCAATAATTAAGATTTTGCTTTCAATTATCTTAAAAAATCAATACCAATAACTATATTACTAGCACACGCTAAACTAATGTAACCAATAGTTGAAGAAGCGGCAGCCTGACCACTTAAAACAATGTTATCATTTAAGAGAAATTTACATTATTGGAAATAAATATGAATTTGAATTTATTTCAATAATTTATTATCACATTATTTTAAAACAAGTAGTTTCCTCCCTTTATTTTGAAGTTGGATCGAATCCTTTAGCATGTGTGCTGGTAACTGCGGTCTCAACATCATCCCAGGGAAAATCGACCTTATCCTCTTTACGAGGAAAAAGAATGAGAACTCAGTCTCCCACGCTCGAATGGCGTTGCCATCCCGCTTTCTCTTAGAAATCTACCTTCATCCTAGGTTGAACTGGAAACGCACGATTGACGAGAGGATTCGATACCTTATGCTCACTACGCTTGTCAGTAGACTTGTGTAGTTTGCGAGAGAACTAGTTCAGAAGAGCGTTCCCAGAACTGAAATGAAAGAACTAGTTGCAGTCAGTTCCGCTCCTAGTTCATTTCTATTCATTCATTGTCGTTTGGAGTCAGTACTACAATAAACTTTTAGACTGACGAGGTTGACTTCACTGCCGTTCTCATCACTGAGCTCCCGCAAACTAGTAAACTAAAAGAACGAACTAGTTCGCGAGGGAGCGGTAGTCGGATCGGATCGCTCACTGTGGTAAACTTAAAAGCACAAGCTTACTTGTCAGAAAATGGTAGGAAAAACCTGGTGCCTCAACCCGAGGATAGTCCGCTTGCTGTACATCACGGTGATTAGACCTGTCCTTACGTACGGGTCACTGGTGTGGTGGCATGCACTTATTGTCGGGATTAAAAAGGTCACCTTGAGCAGAATTCAAAGAATGGCACTCGTTGTGTTCCCGGGGGCCATGCGTAGACTAAATTTCATCGGAGGCGGGACTCCTCCAAAGCACCGCGACCATTGGTCTATTGTGGAGCCTTGCGTGCCCATTGGAATTAGCGGTCAAATCAATATCAGCAAAGGGTGCTTTGCGTCTGCGGTGAGATAGGCTATCGGATGGGAGACAGTTTGGGTCACCGCTGCTTTTACCTCGTCATGTTCGCTGTTCGCCGGCAAAATATTCTTTTAACTTAGAAAACTAGTGGTAGTCACTGTTAGCCAAGTGCAAACTATTTTTCCGGCTCGAGCAAAGAGAAAGAAGTCCTTTTTGGTCTCAAAAAGGTATGACACAGTCAGGTTTCATAGCCTGTGATTATCAAATCCAAAAGTTGCCCTTTTTGTCTGCATAGCGCCGAAAATATTTGTAGGAACAGTCGGTGCGTTCCCGTTAGTGGTCTTCTGTAAGCATCATCTGGTGCACACTGTCCGATATTCCGGCTTTAGCCAGAAGCCAATTTCGTGCACTAGGCCGTTCTTCTTAAGGGAGTCATCTTTAATTGCATCCAAATATAGTGTAGAATATCTAAGCGAAGTGATTTTCCGATATTCGAAGCCGTTCAAAAGTTACAGGGCGTTATATTCTCTAAACTCCTTTGCTGTTTCGAATATAATGTTCACGTTAGCCGCGTTTTTCTCCAAACACTGTTTTTTTTAAAACAGCAGACACGATATCTCGAAATCTATCGAACGAATTCCTTTGAAATTTGGTGAACTTATTCAGTATTCATCAAGACACTTTGCGAACTGGAATAATTGTGATTCATCAAGGCATTTTTTTGTCGAGCTGAAAAAGTCGTAAAAAACAACAATTTACGATACGAATTGCCAAAAATTCACTTTTCAATATTTTTTAGATAATCCTAGTTCCGAAATTAGTTCAAACTTCACAGGTTGAAAAGACATTTAACTTTTTTATTTGAGATAAGCACAACGGCCGCAATCGTGTTTACCGTAAAAAAATTTTTTTTAAAATGATTGGCTAAGTTGCCGTATACTTCAGTAATGAGCAATAATTTCGGGCTGAAAAAATAGTGAAGTGTGTTCGAAATCTGCATAAATAAGTTCACTGTTGTATCTTTATTTAGTTCGCCAAAACAAATTCCCAAAAAAAGTTTAAAAAAGACCCTTTACACGGGATGATTCTCTTAAGTTATTGAAAGTTATTTCAGAGCTACTAACTAAAGGTCTAGGATTCAGTTCCTTCTTTATATAATTTCTTGTAATCGATTCAATAGGTAGGTTTAGGTTTAGGTTTAAAAAGTGGTACTAGGGCAATAGCATTCCCTTCCTCGTGGGCTATTCTATCACTTTAGTATCACTCCAATTCACTGCAGAAGCTGATTCACTGCAGAAGCTGATTAGTTTGTCATACCCTAACGACCTCAAATCCTCGATGCTTCCGAAGAAAAGACTACCCTGCCATCTCAAACATCTTTTATCAATCCCCGGGCATTAACACATAATGTGAGCGATGTCCTCCACAGCATACAGATCATGACAGAACCTACACATGTCCGACTCCGCCATCCCTAGCCGCATAGCGTGTTTCATCAGCATGTAGTGCCCCGTTAGTGTTCCTGTGAGCAGTCGCAGTTTTCCTTTATCCCAAGTCAATATAGTCTTTTGACAAACATCTTCCTCGACCCTACCATTCGATGCCGATCCTGCAAGCTCGTCCGCTCTTTCATTCCCTAGTATATTACTATGCCCTGGCACCCAGCAAATCTGTACTTTTTTCTGACTAAAAAGTAGCTTTAGCCTTTCTTGACAGCGTTTTACAGCGTGGGAATTAATGGTGACCGATTCCAGCACCTTTATGGCCGCAAGGCTGTCAATGTAGAGTGGCATACTCTGATCGCAAATCTCCACCATTAACAAGGATGTTTGCTGCCTGAAACTCAGCCAGAATTTCTGCTTGGAAGACGCTCTATTCATCCTGGCAACTTAAACGACTTCCCTACACTCAGCTGCTCAGAGAAGACGCCTGCGCCAGTGCCTCACTCCATTTTCGATCCGTCGGTATATACGGAAATTTCACCTTTACATAGTACCCTGTTCGCCCAGTCCTC
The DNA here is from genome assembly GCA_949128065.1 of Beris chalybata. NCBI lineage: Eukaryota > Metazoa > Arthropoda > Insecta > Diptera > Stratiomyidae > Beris > Beris chalybata. Next base: position 16,449,657 of record OX421897.1, read on the forward strand.
TCTACTATTCGCCCCTTCGATTTAAGGTTAAAATTAGCAGCTAGATGAACAATTGTAGGCCGATATGTCCGCAACTGCCGGGATATTTGCAGAAAATAGTCGTCTCTGTGTTGAACTCCTGTAACTGAGTTGTTAAGTGCGGATCAAAGAATTAATATTAAATTTCGAATTCAATTTAATTTTTTTAAAATTTAATTCGAAATGTTTCGTTGCTTGTTTTTATGTTTTAAGCACTTCTAGCACCATGCAAAAATTGACGCCAGCACGGGAAGGTAGTTCCATGCAACTACTAATCACCTTGTCTACCATGAAATTGTAGTAAAATTGTTTGTCCACGACCACCATTGTTTCAATGGGAAGGTTTTTGATTATGACCTCGCAGGATAGAATCTGTAATTATTAAATTAGAAACCTTATAACGTGTTGAACAATGGTTCGCATTTTCTTAGATCTCAAGGAAATTAACCCAGTTGGTTTTTTTCATCACTGAATAATAACACAAATAATTTCCAAAACAGAAAAATAAATCGTTACTATAAATCGGAAATCAAAGAAGTGTAAAAATTCACAATGATAACTCAAATTCCATTCTGCTTATTTATTGCTAATCATTTAATGAAAATAAATAACATCACAGCCAACTAAACAAACCATGCTTACAAATTATCCATACAAAATGAATTCCTTGTAAGCATGAAAGATATTCCGTTTATTGTTTTATACAACAGGCTCATTTTGCAATTAAAAAAATTTATTTTTCAGACTTCGACGTATACTTAAAAACAAAAATCAATGAATTGGCCGAAAATATCGATATGGAAACAAAAGCGAAAATTCTGGAACGGTTTTCACACAAAAGTGTAGAGGATAGTAAAGCTTCGGTTTATTATACACCACCGGAAGGACAATTCAGTCCAGATGTTCTTCAAACGTCACCGATTCACATAAACTACATCAATGAAAATCTGGACCATCCGTCCGATTCGTTCAAAATCAGCCTCGAGCCGATTAAGTGGAAAAATGAATTGGGTCTGGAAACGCCTGAGTATGATTTTTGTCGCTTTCTAGAGAAACACACGAATAATTTAAGTTACACAAATAGCACGGGCGACAATAAATTAAACGGCAATAGCGGTAGTAACGAAGATAATTGTTGCGCGTTATACGAAGACGATGACGACGAAGGCGACGAACATGTTCGTGGTGGCCATAAAATCGAAACGTTCATTTTCCGAAAAGGTAAATCCCGACAAACTAGTTTACCGCATGAAAATGAAAATCTATTACTAAAAGATGTTCATAAATCGGTTAATGTTATTCCGTATAAATCTGACGAGAGTACGGTAAGATATCGAACAGATAATTTAAAAATAAAAACTAATTACATTGGTAGTAGTAGTAGTAGTAAGAAGGAGAAATACTATTCGTTAGAAAATATCTTCGAGAATCGAACTTTAGCTTGCATTCCAGCGGAAAATTCAAAAAATTTTAAAAATACCGATAGCAAATTAAATATAATATTAGATGAAACAGGTTCAGTTATGCTAACATCGAACAATATAGTCGACTCAAATACTAGTAGTTGTAGTTATAGTGATCAAAATTTATTACCATGTAGTTCAAGTTTGCCCGAATTCATATCGGTCGCATCAACATCAAATAAATTAAACGCAACAGCAAAACAAACACGTCAACATTCGAAAACGAATAGTGTTGGTGGCACAATAACATCGAACAATGATGTCCAATGTTCAATACCAGCACAATATGGGACACATGTTATTTTAAAAATTAAGGATAATCATTCGGGCGAATCATCCACCCAATCTATTGAAAAAAATATTAAATTAGAAAATACAAAATTGTAACAGGAAACTTATCGTTAGGAAAACAAAAAAAAAAAACTTTATTATTAAAATAATAAAGTAATAAAAAATCAAAAAAAAAAAGAAACTTTCGTGTATATGTCTGCAAATTGAATGCTGTTTATTTTTCTAAACAAATTGACATATTTTTCATAACTAAAAACAAAAAAGCATAACGTTTAATATATATAAAGTAAAATTAAAACTTTTTAAAATATGAATTTTAAACAACTTCAGGTTTAGCTTCGTAACTTAGTAGCGACTTATTTCATTGGTTCATTAATTTCAGTTTTATTTTCTAAGGACCGTTCCTACGATCGTCAGTTAAATTTTAACCAGAACTTTAACTGCAAGTTTTGTATGGAAGTCTGTCAGTTTTAACGTTACTGACGATCGTAGGAACGGGCCTAAGTAATTTTATTATCATTCTGCCTTTTTATTTGTCTTTCTTTTTCATTTTTTTTTCTTTATTGTGTTATTTTTAGGTGGTTCGAATAACCGATGACAAAAATGAACATTTCTGACATTCGTAACTGTGCTGTGAAACTGTATGGAGCGAATCTCTTTTATTTTAATCATTTTGTATTTCCTCTGGTAAGTTCGAAAATTTCGTTTTACAATTGTTTACGAATTGTAGAACATGTAGAACAATTGGTTTGTTTTTCAAGATTTTTTTTTTTGTTTTTTCGATAATTTGCGAGTTTAAAAATGAAGAAAGAAAAGAAAAAAAAAATGTAAAAGTATATCACTAGACTAGGATACAAAGTGAATAAAATCGAGGTGATGCCACCACCCCATGTTCACGTTAAGAAAGAAATTTTGTTACAATTTTTTTTTTTAATTTCATTTCATTTAATAATCATAACTACAATTTCCTTGTGTAACGGACGTAATTGCCATTGAGTTTGTTTGAATTGAAGGCGTGAGACATCTTAAATTCGAATATTCTTTTTCGTTCGAATTGTTTGAAACGGAATCACAGTCAAAGTACAAGACGAATTGATTTTTACGTACTTTTTTTGAAACATTATTTTTATTACCATGTAAACCATTAAACATGTCGTGTGCTAGCGAAGTTAATTTGTGTCCGATGAAAATGTTGATGGCTTTAAATAACAGTGCCAAAATTTTTGACCAAAAGTTTGAGAATCAAAGTGTTAAGAAGGTCTAATATTTTGGTATGTATTGATTTGTTTAATAAATATTATCCCACTTTCTTACAACCGCATACTCCAGATGGAGAGGATTGACCAATCGCGTCATATCTAGGAAGATACGGCCATCCTACTGCTGGAACAGAACAGACAAACTCTTCAGCAGGAGCCGTGTTGACGTATCCAGAGTCACAGCGATCAGCACAGTCAGATTGGGTATTGCCTTTAACCCAATTGTCGTAGTTGCGGAGATGCAAATAAGAGGGAAACTATTGTGTACCTTTTTTGCGAGTGTCCTGCCTTAGCTAGAGCCAGACTTCGTGCATTAGGTTAACCTTTCTTTGGCAACCTCGATGAGATCTCGAAAAATATCATTTTAAACATGTCGCACATGATAGTCCATTCCAGCCTCTGTAAAACTCTGTATCTATGATACTTCATCAGAGTTGTTGTATCGAAACGGCACTATTTAAAGTAAATGATGCATCAAAAACGCGGATTCAGTGGAGTGATTACAGTGAACTACTAGCACCAATCTTTTAAAGATTCGTAAAGTGCCATGTGCGTGTCACGACGAGAAACTGAAGGTTAGACAGATTGTGGACGTGATTGTGGACGTGTTTAAGTAAAAGTTTAGTAAAAGACACCTCCATCGACCAGCGTGAAAACTATGCAAATGAGAGGTGAATTCCGATCGATGCAAACAACAACTTATATAAAATTTAATACGAAGAGGGAGTCGTATCGGGACGATATTTGGAAGTCGAATTCGGTCGTCGCAACCCAACTAACAAACTAATTTCAATAAGGTCTTATCGAAGTTATTTTCATGCCTCGATAAAGCTTCGATACCGAACTAATCTGTGTTGGTATAAGGCCCTATCGAAGCTGTTTTTGCTTCCGTACGGAAGTTCACATTGCTTGTAAAAAAAAAAATATTCATGATTTTTTTTACATTTGTTTTCTTCCAACTACAAATTTATTTTCCTATAAATTATTATTTTTTGTTTGAAAAACGTGAATTGACCTTGCACACTCTTGGATTCGAACCACCGTCCCGTCACAGATTAGTCCGCTACTCTACACACTAGGTCAATCTGAAACATTGTCATAATAGGATTGAAGCCGAATCATTTGGTTTTAAGACATGTCGAGCGTAGCTCACTTGGAAACCTCCGCTCGCAAGTCTTACAGAAGCTTTATCAAAGTCCACAAACATCCAAATGACTTGGTATTTACTTCCATAAGGCTTTATAGAAATTATTACTGAAGCTATTGCTTCTAAAAGTTCAACGTCCGCACGCTAGTCTTACGGACGCGTTATCGAAGTTAAAAGTTCATAACCTGCGCTCAACAGTCTTACCGAAGTCTTATCGAAGTTAAGAGCCGTACAGAATGAACGCAATCGGAGTCGGATCGAAATGTCAAAATAACGGAGGGGAAAATAAAGCAGTTTCAAATGCATGTGGTTGCATGTAGAGTCACTGTATAAGAACTAACACAAACATCCATTATCATGAGTACGGACAATGACCACTTTTGGTACATATTTAGTAGTATAAAAACCTGCGAATTTAAAAAATTGCAGGTTTCTTAAATGGCATAGTTTTAGTGTGTATACGTGTATCAGATGGATTTTGATTGACGTTTCACGGAATCGAGATATGTCTCATGAAATGTCAACTAAATACAGCGTTTATCCACTTTAAGCCTGAATTAGATTGCACGGCAGCGATAGCAACTCAAAATATTGTTTTGCTGTCGGCTGTATCAGATTGCAATACAGCAGCACAAGGCAGCGAGCAGAATATTATGACAAGGCAGCATCCTTTAAATGTACTTTTTTGTACGAATTCCTCGATTTATCGTACAAAAATTCCTTTCCTTTCACTAAAGAAATCAGTTTTTCCTCCATAACCAAAATTAAAAATTAATATGACAGCTCACGATCAATATCCACGCTGCACATGAAGACAGCAACAGCAAATTTAGAATTAGAGATGACTCGGCAGCACGACGTTTGTGCTGCTGTCACTCAATCAGCTGATCGCTCTCGACCAATGAAAACAATTTGCTGTCGCTTCATGTAGCGTTTACTTGCGGCTTACAGCGATCCATTGCATCTCGTTGCGAACAGATTCGTATACATCAGGATTTCGCTCTACGTGTTTGTTTATTATAGCATTTGATGGTGTAAAAGGGGTGAGAATTTTTGCTGAAATCTATTCCTTTTGAAAGGTATAAAAGTTAAAAAGCAGTCATGATAATTCTTAAAAATGAAAATAATTGTAAATGTTGGGAAAAATCATTATGTTCAAATGTTCGTTGTTTTGGAAAAAGTCTACGTAATTACGAGTAATCATTTATGTGAGCGGATGAATGCTCGAAATTTTCAAGAACATTTTCAGTTAATCGACGAAATTACTAGATTTGTTAATCGCAAATTAACGGGCATATATGAAAAAGTTCGATTCTAGTTCACGTGCTTTGAATTTGTTTGACTAAAACTAGTTTAACTTAACGCCTTCTCGAATTTAGCTTCAAGCTGTTTGGAGTCTGTCCAACGTGCAAGCTATAGCTGCTTCGATAGCATAGCAAAGCATCACAATCTAAACTTTCAAATTTAGTCTTAGCATAGCACTCTGAACTATAGCCACGGAGCTGAATTGAACATAAAAAATCAGAGTCATAACAAACATGACAGCTCCATACGATTCGCAATAATTTTGTATGGGGGATGCGTGACTTGGACGAATAAAACCAATTTTTCTACTAAAGTACAAGATTTTGTTAGGCACAGCAAAGTGAATTAGTTTACAAGCATATTCAAAAATGAGAATTAGACTTCTTTACTCATCTGAAATTGAGTTTTCATAGAAAAAAATTAGGAATAAAAATATATCGCAATTTTCAGCAACACATCCATGTTTATGTGCGTAACAAAGTTTTCATGGCGCTATGCCCGCAGGGGAACGGCCACATTCAGCCGCGTACTATAATTGGGATCAATCTAAAATTTGCTACCCTGGAATTTTGTATTTTCACATAAGACCGCAACTAGCATGATATTGCCCTGTATTGCTCCATTAATTGGTCCACGAGCATCTATAAAAATTTATCTACCAGTTTTTTGAACGTAATATTGCAAAGTTAGAGGCTCGTAACAAAAACTATGATGTAGAATTTTAAACTAATGAAGTTTCAAACAATTTTTGTTGTACAGGTAAATTTACCTGATTTTTTAAGATGGAAACAATTGTCCGAGTTTGGCAAGACATACTTTTTTTGACTTTACACGTCTCGATACAAGGTTATTGTAGTTAATTACTAATCATTGATTTCTTTTCTAGTTTCGAACCTTTTGTAATTTTTTCCGTTTTTTTTTATGAATAAAAGGAACGTGTTTGTCGACGTCATTTTTTTCCGTTTTGTTTTGTTTTGTTTTTAATACTAAATTTTTCTATTTTTCTACTGTTACAATTTCATTAATTTTCATATCATTTAAATTAAAATTAGGCATTATAAAATTGGTAGATTTAAATCAATAAAAAAAATTTTTTTTTACATAAATGTAACGTGTTTTTTTGCACTTTTTATAGTAATTTGTTTCACATAATTAAACAATATATTAAAATTAAAATTAAACGTAATAAGTTATTAATTTTTTCCAGTTAGGTTATTTAATATTGATGTAATGACGAAAATACGAATGAAGTGCAATATAATAATTAAATTACTTGGAAGTAAATGTCGGTCGTCAAATTTTCGTAGATAAGTAACCAAAAGACAAATGGTCTGTCTGGTCTGTTAATTATTAAGAACTATGTTTGTGTAAACATTTTGAAAGAGTCTTCGAAAGTCTAGTGGCAAAGTGTGCTAGTCTACTAACTCTGATTTTGTGACCTCAAATCCCATCCAAGTCCACGAATTATCACCCGTAGTATACGAGATGAAAGGAGGAAGAAACAATGCCCCGATAAAGAACTCTGCCACCAAAGTGTTAGGGAGATCGGGAAAAAAGGGTTTGGACCTGGCATTTGGCAAACACCAAGCTCATTCCCAAAATAGAGTAGAATAGAATCTGAACTATAGAAGCAACACTAATTTTAATTTTTTTATAACCCTCGATGGACACAGGGCAGCAAAAGTGCGCCTCTTCAAGATACGATTCTGCGTGAAAGTAAAGGTTCTGTCTTATCCTCTTCTTGAATGTTCTACTAGCTGTTGGTTTCGATTTGTTTCATTTTAGACCTACCACATTCCATCCAATCTAAACGAGTCCCGGAATATCTAGATAGAATTTAGAGAATAACTTTTAAGTTAATAAAAGACCATTCAAATTTAGCTGTTAGTTTGCCGATCTTCTGAATTTTCATGGCTGCTTCTTACGATCTCATCAATTTAGTTTCGCCGTGGCTTCAATCTAACCGCGAGTATGTCCTCTAAATTAAATTTACACGTATGTACACTAAAGTAGAATATTTAATAGAATACCCTGGAATATTAGGAGCCAGCCAGTGATTGATTGTGATTGAACGACTTTAAATTTCTTAACGAAACAGGGTGATACAAAAGTCTCTTTCTTTGGCCTAAATGCCGACACCCTTGCCACGTTAATGTTGGCAACTTTCATATTTACTGCAGGGAAAGTGATTTACCAATATAGCAAATGGTAATGCTCAGCTCATGAATTCATATCGCACCTAGAACCTATAGGACCTGATGACAGTAATATTTCTAGCGAATTAGTTTTTCGTGAATAAAATTTCTGTAATGAGGATATTAAACTGAATTTTTGGGTCCTGTGCAGGAAGAAACGGACTGGAGAATAAGTTACAACCATGATCCGTATTAACTCTTCAAGGAGCCAGAAGCTTCAACGTACATTAAACTACGTAAACTGCAGAAGGCTCGACACTGTAGAGCGAATGGAAGATAGCAGAATCTCCAAACGTACTCCTAAAGACAAAGCGAGAGGTAACTGGCCAGTAGGCAAACCACTGAAGCGATGGGAGCTGGGGAGGGTTGATGAAAATAGCGAAGCCATCTTAAAAATTAGCAGTTGAAAAACGCGCCAATAATGACGGAAATTTAACTCCACCCCTGAAACCACTTCTGACAGTACAACATTCTTTGGTACTTCTTCCTTCCACTCATATCTCTACCTTGTTCCTTTTCCTATTGTAGAATTTTCTTTTTACCCCATATTGAGGTGGAATTGTTAACGAAATTTAAAGTTTTTATTTACTACACTTTTGTATTACAGACATTAAAACATGATATTTCCGTTTCCAACCAGACAGACCTATTAATTGAGTTTGATGTCATTTGATCAATAAGACGATTCGTCTAAGTTTGCATATGAAGCTGTATGAGTTAATGAATTGACAACTGTACGTCTTTAGGATCTTATTATTTCCGTAAAATTCTATATATAATCAGAGCAATTAATAAAAAGTATAACGTTTAGGTCAAACTCATTTATATTAATCAAAATCATTATTCATTTAAATAAGGCTTCGTAGCCGTAGTTAACACTTTACGTTAAATTGTATAATGTTTACTTTGTTAAGATACCTTAGAATCTAGAATATCATGCCAATTTCATATAATCAGTAAGTTACACTAAAAACTATACAAACATTTATATAAGATCTAAAAAAATAAAGCAAAAAACAAAGATCCTACATATACAATTGAAATTTAACAAATAAAAAACCTTATTTTAATTACAAAACAATAATAAAAGAAATTTATGTATACATCAATGTATGTATGAATAGCAAAAATTATTTTAAATGAATAAGAATAAAGTGAATGTGATATATATATATACATACTCTGTCATCTCGATATAAAAAAATATAAATAAAAATAAAAAAAGGTCAACTACATTACATACATATATACAACTATTGAGAAGATTTTTAATAATTACGATATGGTTTATTAAACATATGCTGATATATAAAACTTGTGACAAGAATATTTTCATATATTAGTGAAATCGTAAATGTGGAAAAATAAAAAGAAATCGTTACAAAAAAAAAGGTAAATTTTATTTGTCTGTGAAATGAACCATACAAACTTTTTCTAGTGAAATGGAAACAATGTCAGAATGGAATCGATATCTAAGTAAGAAATTGTAATTTACAAAATGTGAAGCGAATTGAACTCCATCTTATTTTTAGGGGTCTATTGAATAACGTAACTTCATGTGTTCGGGTGAAAACAATGAGTTTTTGCTACTTAAGTTGAAATAGTTAAATTTGCAATGACGGAAAGTAAGGTACTACTTTTAAACTAGTATTACAAGTATGCCACGCGATTAAATGTTTGATCATATTCTCTTTCGAATGCTGTCAGATAGTGTAATGGCCAAATGATGTTTGACAAAAGTATAATACCACTAGTGATCGTCTGCGCTGCCTTGTTAAGTATCTTCCCCTCGCTTCGAACAACAACAATCGTCTGACACCATTTGACAATCAATCTGATCCAATTTGATCGTTTGCGATTTTTGGAAAAACAATTCTGTCATATGGGTGAAATGGGGAGTGTCATTCGTGAATATTTAATTTTTTATGGCGATCGGTGAAATAAATAACTAGTTTAAACTATAATACTTCTGTCTTAAGAAGTTTTTTCTTGTTTTCCGGTGTCTGTGAATTTGGAGCTCAGAGTAGCGTACAAAGTAATGTATACACTAATATTTACAATAGATCTGACCTGATGCCGTTAGACCGTTTGACGCGAGGAGAACATTTGACGATGGTGTCAAATGGGTCAGATAGTGTAATATCGCAATCGGGTAGCTTGTCAAATGGATATTTGACATCAAAATCCGTCAAATTTGTATGGTCAAATATTTGACTGCGCGGCATACAGTGTAATACAAGCTCAAGAAAAGGTTCAAATTTAAATACTATTAAATGACATTTAGAAAACGGTACATGGATAGGTAGTTAACTAAGTTTTTTGATCGGATATTTGAAAACCTATTCATACTTAAATTTTTGCAAAATCAAGTAAAAGTTGTATTTTTAATTTTACTTTATTAATTTAATATTAAACTATTTTTTACTAATTTTTGAAAAATTCTAGTGACAGAGCGGAATTTCAACATGAAAATATCGAACAAAACGATTCAGTTAATTAGTTTCTTAAAGTTTAATTTATTACCTTACATTAAAAATAAAACAAATTGTGTAAAGTCAAAAATGTTTTTTACAGGCTTTAGAAAAGTAAGCATAATTTTTCTTGGAAACATTGGCCGCTATTCACAGTCGTCATAAAGTTGGCTTTAAGTTAAAGCTGACTTTAGTGTCGTATTATTGTAAAACAGGAGAACATGAGCAATTTTATCTCTCGATACCTTGGAAACTATTCAAGCTGGGTACTTATCTTACTGGGCAAAGTCTTTAGGAACAGTCAGATGATAAATTTAATCTCTGAAGGATACAGAATCACTTCAATAAGCATAGGCAGCTTGGTGATTAAAGCAATTCTGTCTGATTATAGTCAAAGACGACAAGCTTATAACCTGAACAAAGTGGCGAGTCATCCTTGCAGAGTGAAGAGTGAAGTGGAAAATGAAAACTCCTGTCAAGAAACATTTGGTATAGGAAACAAAACTAAGTCCTAAATCACCCAAGTATCGACATCAACACAAGACAGCCAGAACGACGGTGAAGTACTATAATACATAAGAAGTCGGCCTTTGGGGCAGCCAGTAGAACGATGGCGAAGGACTATATTAGAATTCGTCCTTGTGGCAAACATGCTTACATCAAACGCATAGAACTTCTTGAACGGAGCAAATAATCCTGGCAGGACGAGTTTCTGTTAAATGCGGATCGAACGAGGGATTCATGACGAATAGAGAAAGAGGAATGAAACATTGGGCAGGAATCCTCTTCACAAATGAATCATCTATGAAATTTTTTCAAAACTGATACGACAGAACTCCAGGATAAGAACATCAGATCCGTAAGTAAAACCAGTGCAGAGGCTAAAGCAGAGGTTTTTGAATTATGATAGCTCGTCCGACCTTGTTCTAATCGATGGAAAGCAGACCTAGTCATCGTTGATTACTACCATTGAAAGCGATTCGAGAAAAGAGACCTTCACACAAAATATTAATATTTTTATTTTTATTACTCTACTTGTCTATATAATAAATAATACAATTTTTCACTTACCTTTCTTATTACTTGTCTCATTAAATCTCTTACCATTCCGAACTGAAACGGGGGTGTCTGTCTTGGGGTGGAATCATGGATCTCGAAACTAGACTCCCTATTCGAGTGTAGTTTAAAAGTCGTAATGACAAATCCAACTTTCAAAACACTTTTCACATTTGACGTCGCTTTAAAAGTCCTTTACAACGCGACGAATACCAGTTTGAAGACATCTATCTCAAAACCACTTTGAGCTATTAAATACAACTTTTTTTATTGAGTAGATTTGCATTAAGTGGAGACTTTTGGAAGGGTGTAAGGATGGAAGCGTTGTGTATGAAAACTTTTGGTTTTTATAATTCAAGGTAAGGCTTAAGGTAAGAAGTTGAAATTTGGAACTTAGATAAGTTTAAGATAGTGGAGTAATTTGCATAGCAAATGCCGACTTTGGTGGTGGAGTAATTATTTTCAGTATTTTTTATTTAAATTCGACCCCTAAAGCGTGTAAAGGGATTGAATAGATTTTTACGAATTCCGTCATATTCCCTAGGTGAGAATAGAATTCGATCGGATAAGTTTTCAGGGTTTTTTGCGTAAGCTGAGGAGTATACAGGACTGCCGCTTCAGCACGAGTGCCATCATGCACTTTTTGTAATGTGTTAATAATTATATCCTTCTTCTCCAACCCATCACCCTCCCTTTTTCTTCAAACTGAAACTTACTTCCACAAAACTCTATCGCACGCCCCGCATCTACTGAATTTCTCTTTAAATGTTTACAACTGACAGTAAAAACAATTAAATAAAATTAACCAAAATTTTTTACAAAATAAAAAACAATTGTTTCTTATGTTGCCATCATTTTACTTTATTATTTTAATAATTAAGTATTGTGATTGATTTTTTAAAAAAAAAAATTTGCTACCCTCAAAATTTTTATTTTCACGTTTCATAACTAGTAGACGCGAAAAAAGCAATAAAAATTTTCAGTCCGTCTGTCCGCCGTACGCCGTACGCCATACGGCGTCCGCCGTACGCAAGATCGTTTGGAGGCTCGTAGCTGCCAAACGCTTTGAGATATTAAATTGAAATTTTTTTAACGAATAGACGGGGTAGGCGCCTTGAAGTGACCAAATTTTTAGGGGTGGGGGTGTGAGGGGGAAGGAGGGGGAAGTGTTTTAGACCGAAAATTTTGCTTTCCAGATCTCAGTAACCCCTTATGTTAGGAAGCTGAAACTTGGAATTTCTATAGAGCTCTGATAGTAGACCCATTTGCAGAAAAATTGTCAATATTGATCAAGGGGTGTGGGAGTGGGGGGAAATGTAATGCGTCCGAAACCCAAAAAAGGTGAGATAGACACATTCTAAAATCCATATCTCCTAAACCGTTAATGGCACACCATTCAAACTTAAAACATATTTGTAGTTATACTAGGAGAACAGAATGAAGAAAAATTTTGAGTGGGGGAAGTTGTGTATGGGGGTGGGGAGTGAAAAACTTAAGATTACGATATCTCATGAACCAATTGCTCTAGAAAAATAAAATTTGGTTTGGATGTAAAGGTTGACAAAAAAAGATTGATCAAAGTAAAATTTTTTAAGTGGGAGGTGGAGCATAGAAGTGGAGGGGATGAGAATTTTTCAAATCAAATACATTTCATATCTCAAGAACAGTGTAAGATAGATGCTTAGAATTTTTACCAGAAGTAGCGCTAATTAAACCCTAGTAGGGAAAAAAGTTTTGGGGTTGTGGGTGAAGAGGGGGAGGGTGAAAAGGAAAAAGTTCCGATGCTTATATCTTGAGAACCTGTAATGATATAAGCCTTAAACTTGGTATTTAGATAGAGCTATAGTAGCGAAATGTTGGAAAAATAAAATTTTTTTTAGGGGTAGTATGCTACGGGGGTAGGGGGTGTTTTTCCTAACTATTAAACGGTTTATGCTAGAAAGTTGAAACTCGGTGTGTATATGTAAATCAACTAGAAAAGTAATTGTGATAAAAAAAAATTTGAATATTCATTGGCGTTTAGAAAGGGGGGCAAAAAAAATTATTTGTAAATATAATAGATATAAAATTCATATATTATCACGATTTTCGTCATATCTACTAGGTCTTTCCAAATATTGAATTCATTTTTATTCTACGGATTCTTCGTATGAATACCTAGAAAGTGTTTTCAAGGTTTTTTGAAATTCGACCCCTAAGGGTAGTGTGGTACAAGTGGGGGTGTTTTTCCTATATATGGAACGGCTTAAGCTACAATGTTGAAACTCGGTGTGTATATGTAAATCAACTAGAAAGGTAATTGTGATAAAAAAAAAATTGAATATTCATTGGCGTTTAGAAGGGGGGGGGGCAAAAAAAAATATTTCTACATATAATATATATAAAATGCAAATATTTTCACGATTTTCGTCATATCTACTAGGTCTTTCCAAATATTGAATTCATTTTTATTCTACGGACTCTTCGTATGAATACTTAGAAAGCGTTTTCAAGGTTTTTTAAAATTCGACCCCTAAGGGTAGTGTGGTACAAGTGGGGGTGTTTTTCCTATATATGGAACGGCTTAAGCTACAATGTTGAAACTCGGTGTGTATATGTAAATCAACTAGAAAGGTAATTGTGATAAAAAAAAAATTGAATATTCATTGGCGTTTAGAAGGGGGGGGGGGCAAAAAAAAATATTTCTACATATAATATATATAAAATGCAAATATTTTCACGATTTTCGTCATATCTACTAGGTCTTTCCAAATATTGAATTCATTTTTATTCTACGGACTCTTCGTATGAATACTTAGAAAGCGTTTTCAAGGTTTTTTGAAATTCGACCCCTAAGGGTAGTGTGGTACAAGTGGGGGTGTTTTTCCTATATATGGAACGGCTTAAGCTACAATGTTGAAACTCGGTGTGTATATGTAAATCAACTAGAAAGGTAATTGTGATAAAAAAAAAATTGAATATTCATTGGCGTTTAGAAGGGGGGGGGGGCAAAAAAAAATATTTCTACATATAATATATATAAAATGCAAATATTTTCACGATTTTCGTCATATCTACTAGGTCTTTCCAAATATTGAATTCATTTTTATTCTACGGACTCTTCGTATGAATACTTAGAAAGCGTTTTCAAGGTTTTTTAAAATTCGACCCCTAAGGGTAGTGTGGTACAAGTGGGGGTGTTTTTCCTATATATGGAACAGCTTAAGCTACAATGTTGAAACTCGGTGTGTATATGTAAATCAACTAGAAAGGTAATTGTGATAAAAAAAAAATTGAATATTCATTGGCGTTTAGAAGGGGGGGGGGCAAAAAAAAATATTTGGAAATATAATAAATATAAAATGCATATATTTTCACGATTTTCGTCATATCTACTAGGTCTTTCCAAATATTGAATTCATTTTTATTCTACGGATTCTTCGTATGAATACCTAGAAAGTGTTTTCAAGGTTTTTTGAAATTCGACTCCTAAGGGTAGTGTGGTACAAGTGGTAGGTGTTTTTTCTATATATAGAACGGCTTAAGCTACAATGTTGAAACTCGGTGTGTATATCTAAATCAACTAAAAAAATAATTTTGAATAAAAAAAACGAATATCTATTGGCGTTTAGAAGGGGGGCAAAAAAAATTATTTGTGAAAATAGAATGCATATTTTCCCACGATTTTCGACATATCTACTACCTCGTCCCAAATAATAAATTTAATTTTATTCTATGTATTCTCCATATGAATACCAAGACAGTGTTTTCAAGATTTTCTGAAAATTGACCCCTAAGGGGGTGTAAAGTGATTGTGTACTTTTTCATAAGCTATTCCATATCTCTCAGATCCAATCAGATTTTCACTTCCATGATCTTGTTCTTTTTGATAAGTTTTCAGTCACATAGTAGCCTACACCGCATTTCAGAATTGAACGCGTTCCTTACTTCTGCCGGAAAAATAATAAAGTTACGCCCAGATTGTTGGCAGATTTTTTATATTTGTTGCTATCATTTTAACATACTAATAACTTTCTTTATTTTTTTCTTCTTTTTCTTTCATATACTTAACGCATCAGAAATAATATTTTGTGTTGTTATTAATCCTTTTTCCCCTCGTTTAAATATGTCAGCAAAATCCGATTTACCACAGGTGAGTACACAATGAGTATTTTGTCTAAAATTGTATTTTATTCTAGTGTTAAGAAAAAAATCTGATCTTAAGAAAAAAATTTGATACGTTTTTCGGTTTGTGGACATGTTTGTTCCTAGATGAAAGCCACTACATCATTCTTAAAGTATAGGCTATTTTATATCATCCATAGAACTCCGGGCTGACATTAAAGGTGAAATTATAGTAGTCGCGACGCGCCGGTATGAAGCGTTGCGATAATTGCGTGTGAAGCGATGCGACGCGCGCGCATTGCCTTCACTATGACTTTACCATGTAGTTGTAGAAGTTTGTCGATTCGTCACAAATTTCCATCAAGTAGTTCGCAGTCGATTCGTCACAAATTTCCATCAAGTAGTTCGCAGTTCACTCACGAAGGAACTAGTTCCTTTCAAGTTCGGAGTAAATGTGAGGACCTAAAAAAAAAGGTCTCCACTCACGAAGGAACTAGTTCCTCTCAAGTTCCGAGTGAACGTGAGGACCTAACAAAAAAAAAAGTTCCCACTCGCCAAGGAACTAGTTCCTTGTCACTGAATGTGATGATGACCAAAAAAAGGGGTTCTCACTTCCCTAGCGAATTGAACTAGTTCCTTCTTTCAGTTCCAACTTCGCGGAATGATACGTGGTATGCAAATGTGATGACGAACTACTTCCTACAAACGAACTAGGACCGGAATTCACTGCGAACTAGTTCGTTCATTTCACTTATGGGAACGATCTTCCGAACTAGTTCGTTCACGAACTACACAAGCCTACTAAATACCATTTATTCAGAAATTGAAGCATATTTTTTGTAACTGAATACTTTCCAAAGTCAATGAATGTCCTAATATTTACAGTACCTCAAAATAACCAAGATTGGCTCTTTCTTCTGATTTGCCTATGTTAGGTTTGCATGTTTTATAGTTTGGGAATAATCTGTACTTAGCTACAGGTACTCCATACTATTTCATGCAGCACAAACTAATTTAAATTTAGTTACTGTATTATAATAAGTGGCATGGCTTTGTATAATTTCAGATTTTTCAAACAACCTTGACAAGATTTTTTTAGCATAACTAACTTTTTTTTATCCTTGAGGTCCTATCTGTTTATTTTTTAACTGAAACATAATATCAACCGATTTATAAAAATTAACAAGCTCCTTTTATCGAAAATTTAAAGGCGTCATACACAGAATACAGCTTCGTACCTTTTATAATTATACAGCAATTTTCGCTACGTGCACCCAACAACATTCATTCATTCATTGCCAACAAAAAAATTGAACATAACATAGATACGTAGCGCAAAAATAAAATCAGTAATATTCAATTTTTACAAAAGATTATTTTGATCTAAACGTATTTGTAACGCAAATAAGTTTTAATCGTACGAATAAGATAAGAACTTTTCTGACGGTTATAAGGTCAAATATATAAATAAATTTTGCGTAGATTGATCTCTGGTAGCGTCATCTTATCAGTTTCAGAATTGGTTTCTTGTTGTTTCTATTGAGACTGTTTGTTATCTATCGAGGTTGCGATGAATTGCCCAACAAAATAATACTTTGGAAGAATTTCATTCGATAATAAGTTTCGTACCTAGTTTTTATAGTCTGGAGTTCTCAGATCTAGACTTTGGTTCCTTGAAGATCTTTCCGAATTACTGAATTATGCCATACAAGAATTTAATGAAGCTAGAATCTTTGAACCAATTCAATTTCCAGAACTTTCCGTTTTTTTCGTTCTTTACCACTGAAATAGATCATTATATTCACGCCTACAACAACCTGTGGGCTCTTTCGAACTGCTTTTTAATCTTGCTGTCCAGTATGATTGGATTCAGTCTAGTGTCTGATGGTTAAACATTTGTATTCCTCACGTTTGATTAGATATTGCATAACTTTTTACTATCATGGGCCTTTTTTATATTCGTCTAAAAGTCGTTTACAAGATTTTTCCTTTCATATACCTTAGGGGGTATAAAAGATTAGTACAGTTTTTCACGAATTCCGTCGTATCTCTTAGAAGTTTTTCACGAATTCCGTCATATCTTTTAGATCTTTTTTCACTTCTTAGAGCTTTCGTTGTAATCATCTCAAAATTGATACCACGATTTTTGGACTTTCAAACCTAAAGTGTAAAGGGGCTGTATTTGTTTTTACAATTTTCGTCATATCTCTTGGGCTTAATAAGATATCAAATTGGTCTTTACTTCTACAGAGTTTTTATACAACGCACAAACTAATTTTAGGATTTTCTAATATTCAACCACTACAAACTTCCAATATACATATTTCTAAGAAGGAGGAAATATTAAATTGATTTTTACTTCCAAAGGCTTTTTATATAATCACCTAAAAGTTTCTTTCGTGATTTTTGGATATTCAACCTCAAGGGGGTTGCATACGTTTTCACAGTTTTCGACATATTTCTTAGACATAAAATCTACGAACATTTCAAACTCAAACTCAAACAATATTTATTTATAATAATTCAAAATGCATTAACAGAAGAATAATGTTTTAGAGATTAGACTTATCATCTTAACAGCTAAGTTTTAAAATTTATAGCACTTAGGCCGACATCGTGTACGTAGAGCTCCGGCGCGTGGTTATTTGGGTTCCGAGCCTCTGATGTCCAATTTATTGATCGGGAAGTATCGTCTGGAGTCTCTCCAACCTGTTGCTAGGGGCTTCATAAATATGTCAGGCATCCGATTTCCTCGGAGTGTGGAGGCACTCCTGAGTTATGGGCCGAGGTTTGTTTGTCCACCTACGTCAGGACAAATCGATTGGGCACGCCTGTACGGGTATGCTGTTGAATTAGAACGGATGCGAGACCGTGCTCATCCCCCTTCAGAGCGTGTAGAACTCCAGGATCGGGTGGAGAGTGCCGTTCGTACCGGGTCCTTTATCCTTCCTCGACGTCATTGTGTCGAGAAGTTGTTGTCCACCGCATCTGTATTGGTTTCCAGTTTGTTGAGGTCTAATGTGAGTCTTTGCTTGGTTGGTTCCAATCCCGGTAAGACTACTGTAGCTATGTTGGTGTCAGACTGTGACCAAAAGGTGCAAGAAATGTTGAGCGGGTTGATAATTCGTGGGGTGTATGTTAAGTGTAGTGGGGATCCTTCGGCTCTAATGAGTCAGGTGACGAAGTCCTACTGAGTACTCCTTAAAAATACTCAATTGGACCAGACGTGTCCCAATAATGTACCAACGGATGTTTGGGAGTGCCTCCGAGTGGTATCTTTTTGTTTCGCTAAATTACGCGGAATTGTCAACCTCCATGAAGTGGGTATGCCTTTTTCACCCGTCATTAAAGGGCCGCAGGCGCCTGTGGGGTTTGTTGGAGCCTTTATGGTCTCTGTGTGCGAGGGGTTTAGGGATCCCGGCTATAATCTGGAGGATGGGGTTGACCTACTAGGGAGGTTATCTCAATTGGCTTCATTTAATGTAGAGGAGGTTTGTTACAACACACCTATTGATTTATTAATTTAGTATATGTTGATGGAGTTTGGGGACAAAATATGGGAAAAAATTCCGGATAACTCTCTCTAGTTTGCTGCTTCTGTTCCGTTTTTGTCTGCTTGGGAGCACACATTTTGTATATCAGGATGATGTGTACAAGCAGGTGAAGGGCTTGGTGAGGGGCAGTCCCCTCTCCTCCACTTTAGTCGATCTGTATCTGGATAGAATCTTAAAGGATGGGCGGTTGGATTTCCGGGTGTTGAGAGTGGATCTGCTTGTGAAGCATACAGGAGCCATTCTAGTTTATTTGCCTAAGGTTTTTATTGGGCATGTACATGCTGTATTGGAGAAATTGGGGCGCGATATTCAATTACGTTATTGGAAGTCCAATACCCGGGGATATTCAGGATTCGATCAAGCCTCCCAAGACGACTTGCTAGAGTCCCGGTTATTGCCTTTTAATATGGTGTGTGAAGAAGAGATGAGGGATGTGCATTCGATAAACTTTTTAGATATATCCATTTTTAGAGTCTTGTGTAGTACGTGAACGTGTGTGGTTTCCCGCGTTACGTCAATATATATCTTCGCTTCAGAACGGTCGCCATGTGCACATGTTGGATGATGCTGCTCTGCTTGAGACCCTCGACAATTTGGACCTCGATGCTGGCGATTTCCTGTCTCCCGACGTAGCCGATGATACCGGTGACGTGGACGTTATCCACATCGACGAGAGTGAGGAGGAAGAAGACGTCATCGGTTTAGATCTTTTTTATGGGGATTGTGATTCCTCCTCCTTTTCCGTGATAATGCCCTCAGAACGACAGGATGATTCCTCATTGGTTGCATCTCAGGGAGACTCCGAGGAGAGTCCGGCCCTCCATCCAGGTACATCTGAGGCCGCAACACAAACATCACCTCTTTCTCTGGTGACTCTGGAGCTGCCATATTTGGGTCGATTTAGCCGAACTCTTGTTTCTCATTGGCAATGGCTGTATCGGGACTGTGTGTCCATCGAGGTTGTTTATGAATTGGAAGCTCCCAACCGTCAAAGGTTTCAACGATCTACTTTGGAACATGTTGTTCCAGTTTTGCGGAATTGTGTGTTCCGTGTTTTTTGTTCTGACTGTTTAACAATTTTCGTCGCTTACGCTCACGGTCCGGAATCTGCTCGTCAGGTTATAAGAAAGCAACCGAACTCCAGCACTAGTAATTGTGTGACGGACCATCTTCAACAACATGGCCATCTACTGTCGGACGAATATAGTCATTTTGCCACTTCTTCCGGCGAGCACGAGTTGAGTTTGCTCTGTGAGGTCTATGCTCTGTATGAACGCGTGAGGAATCCTTGTCATACTGTTGTCAACGCTGCTGGTTTTACAAGATTATCTACTTGCATTGCCATTTCATCTAATCGCCTAAGAGCCTATTTCATGATTTTTCGAAATTTAACCCCCAAGGTGATGTATGGGCTTGTATACGTGTTCACGAATTCCGTCATATCTCTTAGGTCTAATAAGGAAAAAAATTGGTTATTACTGCTTTGAATTTTAATTGTAATCGCCTAAAAATTAATTTCAGGATTTTTTTATATTTGGCCCCGAAGGGGTGTGTAATGCCCAGTTTAATTGCTTCACTCGCACCCCCTGTCTGAATTATACGTTATTCCTATTTAATTGTTCGCTAAATGAAGGTCAAGGGACATCAATGGATTACTCGAGCCTATAACGAAGGCGATAGCAATCCAATCTAATCCCAAGGGTATCCCCGTACACATGTGAAATATAAACTTTCCGGCAATTTGAATCTATAGTCCTCCTGCGAAACGAAAGAATTTTTTTCATTTCCGAGATCAAATGATGACTCGGAACTATCGGCGCTCAGTATCATCGCCGACGCTGTATTCTAGTTGTCACCGAAATAAACTCTTAAGACAACGACAGTGTGATCTGGAAGATCTAAGAGCCATCCAGCATCTGATCCGTACAAGAACATCTCAATTCGATTTGGGCGCGAAGGATTTTTGTATAGGAAGTTGCAACTTTTAAGGGAGACGACCCATTTCACAATGATGCATGTAAAACAGCTGGGACGAGAAAATTTTAAGTGGCTTCGGGCAAAAAAAACCCGAAGAAGTTTAAAAATAAAAATTAATGTGTCCAAAATCGGCCTGAGACATAATCTAAAAGAATATATGAGTCGAATCACCGACGGCATTCAGAACTAATCGCTGTTATCAGCTGTTATTAATGGGCAGTTAGGAATGATTTTTTCTTTCTTTTCTTGATATTTTGTCGTTCGACTTTCTTACGGATCCGATTTCGAAAAGATTTCGTGGGAAAATAAATGGGAAACACCTTTATGTTGATGGTAATTATTCAATTGGACTGTCGTTTCACAGCAATCTAAGAAAATAAATTTGTTGAATATTCACTGCAAAATATAAATACGGTGCACCAATAAGCTTAACTGAAGTGAATCACTTACAGTTCACCTAGTTGATTCACCTACAAGTTAAAAAGCAATGCTCAATGAATTAGTTAAGAATCTCTACTAAATTCACCTGTAAACCATCATAACTTCACCTAGGTGAATCGTAAGTGATTCCCTTGCAATTGGGTTTGGTTTTTCGGAAATACATAACTACCTTGACTGAACAGTCCACCTACTTGTTTCACTCACAAGTAAAAAAACGCTCAATGAATTAAAAAATTATATTAAAAGTAAAAAAAAAACCCTCAATTAATTACCTAAGCATTGCAACTCAATTCACCTGTAAACTACATAACTTCACCGAGGTTAATCGTAAGTGATTAACTTATGATTGTTTTAGTTTTTTCGGATATACCTATATGATAATCTCGACTGAAGTGGATCACTTACAGTCCACCTACTTGATTCCCTTGCAAGTAAAAAAACAACGCTCAATTAATTATTTATGAATCGCAAATGAATTCACCTGTGAACTAACTATAAAACTTCACCTAGGTGAATCGTGAGTGATTCAGTTGCGATCGTTTTTTTTTCGGAAATATGTAATCACCTTGACTAAATTGAATCGCTTACTGTCCACCTACTTGATTCAGTTGCAAGTTACAATACGACGCACAATGAATCAAATAAGAATCGCAACCAAATTCACCTGTGAACGAACATAACTTCACCTAGGTGAATCGTAAGTAATCCACTTGCGATATTTTCGTTTTTTTTTTTTTGGTATATCTACACATTAGTCAAAGTTCAGTTTAAAGCTATTTCAGAGAAATTTTGATTTAGGCATAGCCTTCACTGGAGTCGAAACAAACGTAGAGACGATTTAAAAATTAGTCATTTCTACAGACCACTGTATAATTTAATGAAATTACAAAGAAATCTGCCTACTTTTTTAAGTTCCTCAACAGAATTTGAGCTACTGTATACGTTACCAGCTACTTAAGGGGTCTCATATGAATAGAAAGCTGAAAAATTAGGTGAATTTTAGAAATTATTATCTCAAAAACTATTTGCTCGATTTGATTCAGATTGGTTTTATTCGAAAGTATATATGTTGAGGTACGCTAATAATTTTTTTTTATAAATATACATCAACCAGGGGCGCTGCTGTCAGGGTCGGCACAAACAATGTCCGTCGCTCGCACGCTCTGCGGTTCCCACGATTTCATGCAGGCGGTTGATCCAAAATAAAAATATCAAAATGATTCTGAAAATGAAAAGCATGATGTCCTTCGCTACGTACGGGTTTTTGAAAAAAAAAAAAAATTTCACAAAATGGCGGCTGATTGAACTTTATTTTCAGTTTTTAACCTCAATAATCGTCCTTTCTTGCTTGATAAAAAAAAAGTAAATTAGATAGAAAAAAAATCCTACTTAGCGAAGGGGAGTACCTGCTCAAGAATAATGTGTGAAATTTTAGAAGTAATCGGTTCAGCCGTTTTCCGAAGATTTTGGGTACTGCCTTTGGAAAGTATGTTTCCCAGTTAATTGCCCATAACTTCCACAATTATTGGAATTTCAATATGAAATTTACAGACAACATTCTTAAGACTATAAACCTTAAGATGAGCGAAAATTTTTTTTTCAAAATACAAAAATGTTCTACTCATATGAGCCCCCTTAACTCTATTTGAACAAAAGATAAAAAGATGACCTTTAAGTTCATAAATTGTATCAAGTAAATTGAATAGCATTTTATGCAGAATTTATTCCGTATTTTTTCCCAGATTTTTTACCCCCGAAACTATCTATAGATTTAAAAAATTCGAAAATTAAAAACATCTGTAATCTGTTTAGCTAGCTAACAAACAAAAAACCTTACTGCATTGTCTAGCGCTCAATATAGAATTATGTATAGTAAACGCGACGCGCATGCTTGAAGCGATGCGACGCGACGCAACAGCTGACTATAGCGCATTCTAGTGAGTGTTACCAGTTATTGAGATACTGTACCGCGCGCATCTTTTTGATTACTAAACTCTCCCATTTCGTCGCGCGAAACAGTGGCGCAATACGTTTGCAGGCTCACAAACGCGCTTACTTTAAGTATAGTGTCGCGATATGGCAAGTGCGCGGCGATTGTTTAATCGCACGCATCGCCTTCACTTTTAATCCACCCTTTAAGTAGTGTCGCGATATAACAAGCGCGACGCGATTGTTTTATCGTATGCCTTCACTATAATTTCATTCGTAGATTGAGAAACCAGATTTGACTAGCTCTCTTTAGTTACAAGACATTTTACAATCCTGAAAAATTTCAAACGAACTCTCGATGCGTAGAAATACAATCTGAAGCATTTAATTTAAATTTTGATTTAATAAAAACATAATTATAGTAGGTACATGTAACCATTAATTTGGACGGATATAAGCATATCGATTTTTTTTTCTTTGTTTACAAATTTCATTTTAAAATTGATACCAACAAAATAATTGATTTTAAATCTTCAATTTCAATTTAAATAAGTATTTTACAATAATTATCGTTTAAACTAATCGTAATTTTATTCTAGAATTAATTAAATAAATACTTTTTCTCTTAATTGATAAAAGCCATAAGATTTTTTTAACATATTATTAGTAAGGGTTGGTGTCTCTCTAGGTCACTACTGTTGGTGTAGATACTCTTTTTGATAGTCCTGTTGCGATGAATTCACGGTTACTTGAAGTGGTAAATCATCTTTCATCATAGAGAGCGATACTGTTAAAATATATAAAAAAAATCCTCGTATTTTTTTATGGTTTATACAGGCTTTATACAGTGGTGCACAACATTCTTTGTACAATTTGATCCTCAAATTAAAATTTGTTCTCTATTTGTTAACAATTAACTAGTACAGTCAAAACCAAATATAACGACATTGAAGGGACCCTCTAACACGTCGCTATATCCAATAGTCGTTATAAGTAATATGCACCTTAGATACATTCCTTTGTATAGAGATTCGACCAGGACCATGCCATTCAGTCGTAATAACCGATCCGTCGTTAAAAGCGATGTCGTTATATCCGGTTTTGACTGTAGTTGTAATGAAATTTATATTAAAATATGAAAAAACAAGATAAGAGCTTAGTATGAGTCTTGTTTTGAGAATAGAAAATAGTATTATTGTTAGAACTAAGAAATACATTATTGTTAATAAATGTCTGCAGGGTTTTGTCTAGAATAGAAGTTGTGGAAGGAATGGTTATTTTTTGGATTTTTTGAAATTCGCAGTAATCTGCAGTGTAAAAAGTTATTAGTTGTTAGCAAGTCCAACTAAATCAGTTGTTTCCCATGTTATAACGAGAATTTATCTGCTTCATTACGTTAACTTTGTATAACAATTCATAAATAGTTCATAAATCAAAATTCATTAATGATTCCTTAGAAGTGATTCATTAACGAGGAATCATTTCACGTACATCATTAAAGTATCGTTTTCGAACTCGTT
Organism: Beris chalybata; assembly: GCA_949128065.1. Classification (NCBI taxonomy): domain Eukaryota; kingdom Metazoa; phylum Arthropoda; class Insecta; order Diptera; family Stratiomyidae; genus Beris; species Beris chalybata. Next base: position 16,474,387 of record OX421897.1, read on the forward strand.
AGCGATTAAAATCCGTCCTGTAATGATATATTAGAACATAACATATTTATGAATCTTTTGGTTTGCTGGGTTCATTCCCATGAACTTTGTATTGCTAATTATCTTGTGCGAAAGTTTTATGCATAAAGCTACTTCTTTTCTGGTACTAGCTACAATCGAAAGGTTATGCTAACAGCGAAATTCACAATCAATTTTGCGTGCGATTTTACTTTTTACGCATATTTTCTACTTAGTTTCATTTTTATATTTTCACACTTAGGGAACTTTAATAAAAATTAAGTTTCAAAAAAAAAAAAAAAAAAAATTTTTTTTTCAAAGTACAGTCTGCATATTCATTATTAGTTTAATAAATGCAAATACAAATAGAATTTATTGAGACTTTAAAAACTAATGATATATACAAAGAAATATAGAAAATATCTGACAGCGACTTTAATAAAGTCGAACAACAAATATTACATTAAAATTCGACCGAAGTCAATCAATGGTGGCAATTAAAAACAATAATTATAAATGTAATCGCCATCTGCTCACATGGCTTAATCAGCTTGAAAATTTATTAGTTTAATAAAATTCGAGAATCTGTTTCCTGAAACTTAAAAAATTATAAAAAAATCCCAGTAAACTCCTAGTTAATTTCGTTCATGCCAGAGAGTTGAAACTTGATGATTCAACATAGGAATCCCAGGGATCATGTGTGAAAATTATTACAGCAAGAGTGGATTCCTTATACGCATTATTTTGGTAAAAATGCAGCACCCATTCACACACACAGTAGAGTGCGGTAGGTGGTCAAAACGCACCAATATTTAATTGTGTTTGACCTGAAATTAAATGAAAAAATTTGCTACTCTCAAATTTTAAACTTTTAAATTTCAGGACTAGAGGCCCCAAAATATGTAGGAAGAAAAGTCTGTCTGTCCACCGTATACGCCTTACGCAAATGCCTCCGAACCCCTTGAACTATTTTACCCATTATTTTTTTATTGACATTAAATAGGAAATTAATAAATTAAAAAATAATTTGGCAATAGTCGGAGCGCAATATTAATTTTGTTTGGGTAGAAGTAAGGTCCATGTTACTATGCCACTGATACCTTTCTTAAGAATAACCAGGATGCTATTTGAAACGATTGTTTTTTAGGTTGTCAGTCGTATAGTTAACTGCATCAAACCACAGTATTGAACACGTTTCAAACTTCTATCCAAAAAATAATCAAGGTGCACCCAGACTGGTGGCAATTTTTTTTCATAGAATCAGCCAAGATTCAAAAGGTCACTCTCTCTATAGCCGCGTCGTTGTGGGATGAACGCTACTGTCCATGAAAAATATGGTGAACAGTAAACTTGAATGATTTTTGCATTTTAATTTCATTTGCGGTAAATTTACAAGTCCTAAAAACTAATAATCACAATTGAAGCCCTTGGTGGAATAAGGGGTCAACTCGTTTTTGAAAAACATGAAAGGGCTTGACTTTTCTGACCTCTAACTGCTTTCGGAGGAAATTCAGCTGATACAGGTAGCCCCTTATGATTTAATGTTCTCCTTAATAATTTTAGTAAAATCATAAAAATAACAGTAAAATAATTTTAATTCAACACGGCTCCAAACAAATCAAATTTCGCATGTTATGGGAAAAACAAGTAGACCCCTTATTTATTATTACCAAGGGCTATATGTTATAGGAGTGAGTAGCTTGTTTTTTTTTAATTATCTCTTATTCGATGTAAGGGTCGATATTGTAGCTGTACCCGATCTTGAGAGATTTGCTTTGAAACTGCGAACCTTAAAATTCTTAAAATGACATTTTAAATTAATTTTTGGATGTTCCATATTATTATCTACGCAAGCTGCATACATTTTAGGTTTTACCATTTTATAGATAATTAGCGAAAACCCGTTACAGTTAAAAATTTAATATGCAATAAAGTGAGCCTCGTTAAAAAAAACTGAAGAAATTTCTGGTACTATTACTTAAACATTTTTATTGCCCTGAAAAAAGTTGCGATCAAGTAGACACCCTGAATAAATAGACATCAACATTAGTATGAGAACCCCCAAAAAAAAATTGTATTAGACATAGTCTGCGAGCATAGGAAAAACCCTAACCAATCACAAATTATGATAGAAGCGAAATTTTAAATATATTAAGGAGAAAAAGAATTTTTTGCACACCACTGTAAAGCGTTTAATGTAAAACAGATAGTATCACATTTGTAATCAAATAGAAGAATGATAGACCAATATTAGTTATATATCTACATTAAAATATTTACAAGGAAGTCTCCATAAAATCTGGATAAAGCCGAATTAAGTTTTAGCATGTCTTACGTGATGGATCCCAATATGGGTACGGTGCACTGTCGAAATGTCGTGAACATGGTGAAGATGCTCGTCCGGAAATTGTCGTTAGGGCTATTAAAGTTCAATTGAAATTATTTTATATTTTTATGTATTTTACTAAACTCACCAATATTATTTGGTATCGTTGCATATGAATTCAGAGGTACCGTCTGCACAGGTTGCTGCAGCTGAACATTGGAAAAGAATTTATGAAAACAGGAATCTACAATTGCTAGAATTGAGAACTTACAGGATTACTGTACGTGTAAGACGCTCTTGACGTACAGGAAGGGTAGTTTGATGCCATCCAGGGCGCTCTGAAATTCCGATTGAAAATTCAAATAATTTTTGATTATGTGAAACTATAAAATTAAATACCCGGTATCGTATCTGGGATATCCTTGATAGGGATTTTGTGCGAATATGGTGGCCCGTGGAGGAAAGTTTGAAGTATTATTCACGTACGATTCGGTAAACATTTTCGAAAAGTGTCCGGCTGTTCGATACGGTCGTTTCATTCGTCTTCTCCGTCGATAGTTTCCATTTTCAAACATATCCTCGTACTGTGTGTCTGTATCCAAAAATTTAGTTAGTATTTTTTTTTTTTTCGCATAAATTCAATTAAATTTTTCGCACCTAGTGTCCAGTAATTTCCTTTTCGTTCGCCGCCTCCTTCTCGCGGTACTTTCACGAAACATTCGTTAAGACTTAAATTATGTCGAATGGAATTCTGCCAGCCTTTTTTATTCTTCTCAAAGTACGGAAATCGAGATGTTATAAAAGAGTAAATTTCACTTAGAGTTGCTCTTTTCATCGATGAACTCTGTAAAAATTGGTGTGATTTTGAGAAGATTTTTTCGGTCAATTTTGACATGATTTTTTTGGACAATTTGGCATGATTTTTTGGTCAATTTTGACATAATTTTTTTGGAAAATTTTGATGGACTCGTCCTAACTTTTCTGATTAAAAGTGTATTTATTTTTCTTTAAATTCGTCGTTTTTTTCAGAAAGTGTTAGCCTATCGTCCAAGAAAATGGAATGCAAATATACTTTGGAGTAGATTTTTTGGGAGTAAAACCCTAGACGCACTCTTAATGCCCATTTATAATAATTGCCCACTATTCCATGTGAAAATTTTTCATAATGGTCTTTAAATGTCTAAACATTGATCATAATGGCTTCATCCAAATTTTTAATTTCGATTGGAGATTTAGGGCCGTTATTACGACCTTCAGTTGAAGTTTAACCAGAACTTTGACTGTAAGTTTCGTATGAGCATCTGTCAGTTAAAGTTTCAGTTAGCACGTTACTGACGGTCGTAGGAACGGGCCTCAGACCTCAATTGTGCTAGAGTTCACATTTCACAGAAAGTTTTAAAACAAATCGTAAAGAAGAAGATACACCAATCAAATAATTGAAATGTCAGCTGTCTTAAATTGTGCTGTCAAAACGATAAGAGCATTGGAAGACAAGTCTCTTGGACGGTAAACGATATGCGTATTCTGCTAGAAATATGGCAAGAAAACATTTCATAATTTTATCATTTCGAAACTATCAAATGGCATATCTTCTTCTTGGTCACTAGTAGAAGGTCGTGTGTAAACAAACTTATAATTTAAATCTAATTGGGAATTATCGAATTTCGGTGACAATGCGATTATATCATGAAGGGGGTTCGATAGACTTGAACTTTAAATTTTAAATTAATTACTTTATTCCATAAGATCAATGGGTACTCCCTACAAATTTTCGCGAAGGTTTAAAATTCATGAATGGAAAGATTTATTCGCCACATTTTAATAATTTAAGGTTTCGATATTAATGCTGTTAAATCAGTTATTCATTACCTGGATTGCCATTGCTATCAAAGCTACATAGCTGTAAGGTGGTTTTGTTGAAGTACTCCTATCAGATGCTGAAGAATTTGTTGTTGTATTACTGAAATTTTTAGTATAGTTAACGAGTTCATAATTAATTAAATGTTGCAGTTAACACTGAAAATAATTATTAAAAAATAGAAACTAATAGCCACTGATTTAAAAATAAGAACATATTTTGACCAAAAAGTTTAAAAAAAAATTTCAATTTGAAATTAACTTATGCCTTAACAGAAAAATGTTTCTTTAATTATAATATTATTGAAAAATTACTTTGTATTTGCACGTTCCTCTAAAACTAAACTTTGGATGTCTTCCGACTTTAATGTTGGAATATTTGAAGATTTTGGCGAGCTATGTGGATCGGGTACTCTTTCTATCACAGACGGATGTGGCGACGTTTTAACACCGTCATATACTGAAATAAAAAATAAAAAATTATTAAATTTGATCAGTCAGTAATAATTTAAATGGATTGAATGGTTGGCTTAGAGCCGTTTCCTACTATGTTCAGTTACGTTCTAACTGGAACTTTAACTAATAGATTTTCATACAAACCTTTCGGTTAAAGTAAAGTTCCAGTTAACTGAGTAAACCGAGGAATCCATCAAAATTATCCTACATTTTCGACCCGTGTTAATACTTCCGAAATTCCTTAAAACTAGTTAGGAATTATTAAAAATCGGAACTCTTAGATAACAAAGTTTGTACGACATTAACAGCGGAAATATTGGGGATGGACAGGACACACTAGAGTTTTAATAACCATTTTTCATTAGCTTTATGTGCAGCAGTGCAGCTATCTATTACAATTTTTGCTCAAAATTTCGAAAAATAGTAAATGATACTTATATATCAAAAGAATAATTTTTTAACCAAAAATGGCACTAATTATTTTTAAATTCAGTTTTACTATAAAATTAATGTTCACTTTCTCTGACTTTTACAGTTTTCTGGTTTAAATCCGGCTCGACGGACCAAAAATTCTTCGATTCTCAAATATTACTCCAACTAACTATTTGGCAATCAGATTAAAGAGACAAAAAAAATTGTTGCTCACTTCTCCTGATTTCTGTTAGTAGGCGAGGGGGTGTCCCAAGATAGGATACTTTCCCTCACTATGCTCCATAAATTTGGAAACAGTAAATACTATTTATGCAACAAAATTATAATTTTCCAACCAATCATGACTCCAATTATTTTCCAATTCAGATTGACTATAAAATTGTTGCTAACTTCAATAGGTTTCTGATTTAAATCTGGACCGACGGACCAAATTTTATTCGGTTCTTTAATGAATGCGACTTCATCAATTTTTCTTCGAGAATTTCCTTATTGCACAATTAAGCTATCTAAATGTTTAAGTTTTGATAGGTCCAAAATGAAGTCCTGCCAGTTTTAGATTATAACAAATTAGTTTTCTTGCGAACAGTAGTTGTACTATATGTTATGTTATGTTATGTATGTTGTATGTGTGTACAGATATGAACAATTTTCAAAGAAAATTGAAAGAATCTTCTGAACCCAGTTTCAAGCTACCTTTCTATTTATTTATTTATTTATTTATTTATAACAATATCAATTGAACAGAAAGTTATTTCCAATTATACAATTGCCGCAATTACAAAACAAAAATATTCTATATGTAAAATAAAAATAGAAATAAAAAGTATTATAAAAAATTAAATAATGAATTACGTATCAGAAGAACGAAAAAGAGTGACCTTTAAGTACACTTTGAATGAGTTTAAGGTAGGACTATGAAAACTAAGGCAATACAAATTAAAATAGCGAGGTAAACGAATTAGAGGAGAGTAATAGAAGCAATTAATATTGGCTTGAGGCACTGTAAAAATGTCGTGACATCTAGTGTTGTAGTCAATATTTCGCAGTCTGAGCGTATCTTTGAGATTCGAACTGAAAACAAAAACAACTTTATACAAGAATACCATATCCAAGTATAATCTTCTGTCCTTCATGCAATATATGCCAAGTACTTCGAGACGGGTTTCATAAGATATATCATGAAAGCCAAGTTTACGAAAAAGTGGTTTGGTGAAACGACGTTGAACTGATTCCAAGGTTGTCACAAGATATGTAAGATAGGGATTCCATACTACTGAACAATATTCTAAATGACATCGGACTAGATATTGAAGAGATTTAGATATAGAGTTGCGCTACAAAAAGGGTGCGCAGAACGTAATATAAATCCACATAGCCTGTATGCCCGTTTACAAACTTCAGTTATGTGCAGATCAAATTTTAATTTAGCATCGAAAATTACTCCTAAATCCTTGATGCTGGAGACTTCCAATAGAAGAGAATTGTCGATGTAATAGTCAAACTGAATGTGCGAGATTTTATTGGTGTAGATCATCATAAAGCATTTCTGTGTATTTATTCACCTCCCAATGTCTTTATTTTGGTTAAGTCTTAGTCGATAGGATTACGTGCAAGGGCACCCTTAGACGCGAGTAGAAGGACACCAGTATTCCTCCAATTCAAAAAATATTACATGTTATTGAATGTGAAAATTGTACTATGTATTTTCAAACCAAACATGATCGTCCGATTTTGCAGTTCAGGATCGCTATACAATTTTTGACTCGACGAATCAATAATTGTTCGAATCTTAATTTAGCTTCTATATTAGAGCCTTGCCATGAACGGATTTTTGTCAGTCTTATGAATTTTTGCATAGTCCTTCATAATGTTAATCTTTACCCCCAAGACCCAAAATATGGAAAAACAATATATTTAAACAAAAAAAAAATAAGTAAATAACTAAAAAATCTGTGAACGGAATTGGATGCTAGACGAAAAACTACTTTTCTGATGATTTTCGGTGTTGAATAATAGACTCTATTCTCAAAAGCTATGCTATGCACCTGCACATATGTTCATGATTAAAAAGTAATTTCAGATCGACTTCGTAAAGAAAATTAGGTAATAATTTTTCAAAGTGTCTGCAATCCCGGAAACTTTTACTGACCTATCACAATTACAATTTGAATTCGCAGTCGACCAAGAATGTCTACTCCGTTATTATTACCTTGCTATCACCAGGTAGGTGTGTGAAATTAATTGAAAAAAAAATTTCATGACCTCAATAAGTAGTTGCAATGTGGAATCAATGAGCAAAGCAAAAAACTGCATCACTCTGCAAAATGGCAGAGTGTTCTTGTAAGGTGTGCATTAATTGATAAGTGGGTCAGGTAATTAGACAATTCGGCCACGACAAATAGCCATCGAAGCACTTATCCATTACATAACCAGATGGCAATGTTTATCTCTATACTCGATCGCGATTATTAATAAGAAATTTATTGGATAGGTTAATTTAAGTGATTTGATTACCGTTTTATTGCTTACCTAAGTGTCCAAGCTGGTAGGTTTCCTGTTTGATCTTCGGCATGGTCAGCAAGCCCTAGAAAACGAAAAAAGGGACTATAAGAAAAAGAGGCATTTTTTACGAGCAAACGCAGCGAAGAAAATTCCTTATTTTGATTTATTTCCGCTGTAGTCGACCTTGTGTCAACAAGCGTTCGCGGGGCATGATTAAACGCCCTCACTGTTTTGGCAAGCCTTCAGCATCTCTTCGCGAATGGACCAATAAATTATCGTCTCGGAAGAATTAGGATGACACCGTCACAACGTGTCGGGGCGAACGCTGAGCAAGTCTATTTCGAATTTCAGAGTAAATTAGCAAGACGCTTTTTAGTGTTCACGTCGCTACGACAGCTAAACGTATGTTCTTCGTATGTTTGGGGACATATCTTATAGCGGGAAGACGACTCGATGTCTTCTTCTGAGATCTGCGTACTGCGGGAAGTTATTTCAGTTATTAATGGGCTAATGTGTTACCATGTAGCTTTTCACCTCAAATTCAAGAATTTAACAATAACCGCAACGACATTTTACAAAATTGAATGTGTCGCGTGAAATTCCGTTTAGGATAGGATAATTCTGAGTTTAAGTATTTTTTGAACCCAATGAATTCACGGAAAAATATTTATTATATAATCCGTGACCAGTTCACTAAAAGCTTAGCTAAAATTTATTTTTCCCTTGTTTTTTTGAAACACATAACCAATCTATGAATTGGGTCCAACGTAATCTTCCGCAAGATCAGCAGATCTTACAGTTGCGAATTTTTTCGTATGAAAAACAATGAAAAAACTATACATAATATAAGATTAAGAATCTGGCAACAATTTAGGCGCAACTTTATTATTTTTCAGGACAAAGTCCGGAAAGCGGTTAAATTTTAGGTGTGACTGAAATGCCGACGCTACTGACACCCTGAAATCACCAGTCTTAATTTTAAGTCATAGTTTAAGACACAATCAAAGTCGGGATATATCACTGATTGTTTCCGGACAAAAGGACCAATTCGATACCTCATGATACCTAAAAGATGTGTAAGAATTCGTGAAAACGTGTTCAACCGCTTTACACTGCCTTAGAGGTTGAATATCAAAAAACTCGAAAACGATTTCTATGCCTTTATCTAAGGATGTCGTGGAAGTAAAATTAACTCGATATCTCCAAATACCTAAGAGATATGACGAAATTCGTTAAATAATTCTCTCTTTTTCGATTATTTTTTTGACCCTTGAACGCCAAAGCATATCAGAAATTTGTCCTTGCTTTGATTAGTTCTGTAGTAAATATATGTAGATGTACATAACAAATTTCAACTTTCTACCATAAGCCTTTTCTAAGATCAAGAACTCAATTTCCCAAATTCAGAATTTTCCATTTTTTTTTTTAATTTTCTCATATATATTTTTTGTCTATGAGGGAAGAGGGACATTACATTACATTACATTAGAGGGACATTACATTAATTGAATCCTTAAATTTGAAGACCATGTCAAATTTCTTATCAGACATGCGGATATTTAAAAATATAACTAATTGAAGTGAATGTAATTCTGTGCTAAGGACCTTCAAAAACCTGATAATTGTAAAAAAATAAGAAATCTTGTAGAGCCTGGAACCAGGAAATAATCAGGGCATTTCCTAAATTTTGAAAATCATCCGTGAATTTTAATATTGATATAAGTTTCAAAATTATAGCGCCAAACATTAAAATTTTAAGTATACATAAATAAAAAGGAGCATTTTTCAAACAATAACAACAAGTATTTGATGGGTTTTAGGGGAGAGAGGGTAGAAAACAATAATGGGGTTGGATGTTGTTCTTTGTATCTCGCGAACAGCTTATACTAGAATGTTATAATTTGGAGTTTGGATATGTAGATGTATGGTATACTAGAAAAGTAATTTAAATAGAAAAAATGGAGGTGAGGTAAAATGAAGTGCCAATTAAAAGAGGGTATATACATTTTCACGAATTCCTTCATATCTCTTAGGTCTATCGAGATATCGAATTAATTTTGCTTCTGTAGGGTCTTCATTTTCTGGATTTTACAATTGACAAACTTTGGGAATAATCAGATGGCTATTGGATACGTTATTTTCGTGAAGTTGTCAGTTGCATAATAACCTCCACCACATTTTACTCAATAATTAACAAAGTTGGGCCCAAACTGTTGGTGGATTTTTTGAACTAATGATTAAATGTTTTCAGTATCAGAGGGCAAAACTTTACATTTGAAAATTTAAAGCAATAATAATTCAATAATGAAGTAACTCAACTGCAGGGCCTAGGCCCGATTTAGGCTGTTGAGCCATTGATTATTATTATTATTATTATTATTATTAATAATTCTGTACTTGAGCGGCAAACTATCGATTTCTAGGATTTATAATTTACGGATCACCACAACTAAATGCGTACCCAATTCAAACATTGCAACTACCTTTGTTTTTATGGCCAACTTTAGGTACAGAATTGCATACTTTTAATACCTAAAAACTCGAATACAATAAATCTCTGCAAAAAATGAAATGATTCATTTAAGAAATTTGTGATAGGAAATGTGGCCATAAACACCAATTACAATTCTAAACTGGACAAGGTTATTATTTTTAAAGCATTAACTAAACATATTTATATTTACTATTAAATTAATCGAAATTAATGTGTAGAAATAATTGAGTTGTATACAATTTGTTTTAAATAGGCGAATCAAATCAAAATATTGCCAGTTTTTCGCCAAAAGATCTTTAGTTCAGAGGCCAATCATTCGGGGAAAATTTTATTGTCAGATAACATTAAAGCACATAAACAATAAATAAAAACAAAGCAATTAACCAAAACAAAATAATAACATGGCGATATCATTTAAATCAACAATTTAATTTTCGATAGTATTCTCTCGCTCGTCATGTTATGCATGTGATATTTTCAATGAATAACTTTTGTTAAGTCCATGAGAAGTAAAAGGTCGGATGTTACTTTTAAAAAATATTGTCATGAATTTCTGATGTTTTACTTATTGTCTACAATGGCACTTGGTACTTTTAAAATCGTAAAAATCCTATAATCTTCAAAATATGAATTCATTTTTGATTACTTCTTAAAAGATTTCCAACAAATTAGTCAATAATTCATGCTAACTTTATTCTATCAAGTGGAATACGACCTTTTACTTTCTCCACTCAGTACAGCATTTATTTAAATTTTTTTTTTTAGCTGCATTCATTGCTGAATTAGGAAAGAGATTGATTTTGTCTGACTAGACGGAACCAGAATATTTTTAGACATAGTTAAGCAATTTTGGAAGCTACTATTACAATATGCCATCGATCGTGTCAAATATTTGGCGAAAAATTAGTCAAATATTTTCTGTCAAAATATACCTTGTCAGAGCAAATATATGAATGTGACAAACCAAAATTACACTATTCGCCAGCATTTGCCACGGAAAATAGTCAAATATTTGACAGGGTGGCATACAGAGTCAGTATTACACTTTAGAAAGTTGCTGGAACTTATAGAATTTATGTCCTTTGATGAAATCTTTGTTCTTTAAAACCCAAGAATTATTTGTCATAATTTCAATCCAATCTTTTCATAAATAATAATTGTCCACTTAATGCATAATCTTGACTATGGTAAAAAGGCGCCAAATTAATCGAAAAATTCACTGGAAATAATGAAAAAGAAGATTATCAATAATGGGCGGATGTTTTTTTTGTGGAGTTATTATTATAACCTTGCTATCGTGTTGATATGCGACAAAATGTTAAGAAGGATTTTTGGTAATGGTTGATGAATTTATCGACAGTGAATGTTGTTGTCTGATAGATTAAAATTCATTCATTGGATGGAAAATAGGAAAATATATAAATAAAGTTTGATACGACTAAGTGATTTGTGATCGATATGAAATTAAAAGCATGTTGCAGTGGGATCAACATTAAAATAGCAGGTCCATCAAACGTAAATCTGAAAGAACAAGACAAAAAAACATATACCAGCGCACATGCTCTTGCTGCTGATAACAAGGGCGCCCAATCAAAATTTTATAGGGAGGGACAACTATACGGAAGCAGAACCACCTTTATTATTATCACGTAAGTTGTGTACGTTGAAAATTTCAATTATGTAGTATGTACATATTTTACTTCCAATACCATTGTTCAATTTAATAAAAATCAAAAAGTTCACAAAACACAAATTTCATAAAACTTTCCACTATTTTGCAATGTGAATTCATTTTACTGACACTGTATCATACAACTACTGTTTTCAACTAAATGAGTTTTCCATCTTCGCAACGTAATGCTGCCATTATTATAATAATTAAATTAATATAATTAAATTATCAAACAAAACAATTAGATATTAATCATATTTTTTGGAAAATATTAAAAAATTTGTTGGTCCGTCGAGCCGGATTTGATTTAACGATCTGCGAAACCAGAACGAGTGATAGCAAATTTTATAGTGAACCTGAATTGCGAAATAAAAACCTCATTTAGTTGGACAATTTTTATGTATTCTTTTTCGGATGATAGAAAGAGTGCTCCTTCTGGACAGCCCCCTCCCCCCCCCCTTCTCTATCTCTCTCTCAGGGCGTCCTAGTCTAAGAATTTGTTTTTGTTTTTCTATTTTTACACTTCAGTCATAGACAAAAAATCGTTTTATTGTTGAGGTATCGGCAAAGGATTTCTCTCACAGCATAGAAAATTCAGGCACCATATTGGCAAAGTATGAAGTAATTCCTCCGTTTTGTTTCCCGCTACAATACCTTGTACTTTTTTTCGGAATTAATAGGGAACATAAAACTTAAACGAATCAATCATCAAACTACCAGTCACCTACTTAACAACATACCTATTCAACTCTAATTAATTTCCGTCTATAATTAAATGAGACACGAGTCATGATTTTCATAATAATTTACAGACTGTCAACGTGTAATTTCTTCTGCACATAAATTTACTGACAAGACCTATTAGCTTTCGTGCAATCTCAATAAGAGTTTTATTAATAATTACGATCAAAAATTGCTTTTAATTAATTGCATGAATAAAATTTTCGCGATTCGATTGATGTGTCAAACTAAAATCAATTCGGAAATTCATGAGATCTAATGGCATGATCATTTATTTATTAATTTCCAGTGAGAAATGTCACTTTCCACGGTTGTCTATGAGCTATGCACGTAATTGTCGCAATTTATTTCTTCGGTATCAGGACAGTATAATATTCAATCATTTTAAGGTTTGTAACATATGAAATAATATTGTTGCCAGACGGTTTTACTTCAAATTCAATTCCCTCATTTACAACTTTCGCGACATTACCTCTTACTGCCATACCATAGGTATCGATAACGAACCACACTTGAGTGATCTATCAATCATTATAGCTCCATCAATGAATAGTTCAACTAAGCAATTGAAGCCCTTGGTGGAATAAAATTATTTTACTGAATTTTTTTATGATTTAAAAAAAAAAATAAGGATAATATTAAATCATAAGGGGCTACCTGCATCAATTTCCTCCGAAAGCGGTCAGAAAAATGAAGCCCTTTCATACTTTTCAAAAACGAGTTGACCCCTTATTTCACCAAGGGCTTCAATTGTACTACATGTGGTGCATCGCAAAGTATGTAATTTATCGAAAGATCACAACAATTCTGAATACCGTTAATTTCAAACATCAAGAGAAGATCGCAACACAATCCTGGGCCGAAAACAAAAATAATATTCCAGCTAATTTCTTAGGCCCGGTATTTCAATGTAGAGAACTGATAGGTCCGGTATTTCCATATAAAGTTAATTCGAGTGGTTTTGAACTACCAACTTACAAGTTAACTCTACATTGAAATACCGGGCCTTAAAGCTACTAACGTCAAATTAAATGAATTAGATTCCAAAATACTCGTACCACCCTCGACCATTTTTAAGGGTGCTTACATCGACACAACTTCTTTGTTGCCCTTCCTGAGATAGATAGAGAAACGAAAATTGTTCGTATAAAATGCTCCGCCTACCTCCCTCCGTCACACTCCAAACCCTCAAAGTTCATCACTTTAAAGGGGATGGGGCGCTTCCTTTAAGATTCTGTTGTAAGCACTAGCTAAGGCTCCACGGGTGCTTCAGTTTTACTTCATATATTATAAAGAAAAGTGAAAATTTTAATTTGATTTATGGAGGACCTTCTTTAAAAAAATTTCTAGCATTATATTAATGAAAATGACATGTTAATTATTCAAGAAATAGATAATATGCGTTTAAAAAACTCGAATTTACGCATTTTAAAAAATGTTCAAGGGTTGTTGTTCTAATAGCATTTTTTCCAAATACAGTTTTGAATTTTTTCTCTATGGACGACCTAGTTTACATACCAGCTAATAAAGTGGTGTAATTTTATTTTGTTTTTTTGTTGCCATTAACGTGAAATATTAGTAAGAAAACTGTCATAAATCATCAAAAGCGCATTTAACGTGCACATGGAGCCTTAAATAGTTGATGGGCCGTTATAGAAACAGAGGTCACTATGTCTTTTTTGCAAATGCCTAAAAATATCAGCATTTTTTTAAATTCAACCTCCAAGGTGTGAAAAGAGGTTGAATATGTGAAAAGAGGTTGAATATGTGAAAAGAGGTTGAGTATGTGAAAACAGGTTGCATATGTATTAAAATATGAAATTTTGTTTTCTTCTAGGAGTAGTGGTTATTTCTTCATAACATTTTTATGGTAAAAAGTTGGAAGTTGATCTTGTAAGGAGCTATTTAGTCAACTAGCTTATCATTTTAGTCATGACAAGGCCCTTATACTCAATTCTCTTATCTTTTCAAAAATATATTAATTTTAAGAAATCCAATTTCCAATTATTCTTTCATAGTCAGTCTCCGGGATTGAGCGTATGTAAGGTCGTCTCTTGCGAAAACACAATCAGAAGAAAAGTTAACCCAAATTTTGACAAAAAAAATAATTCAAAGAAAACAATTCCCTATTAAGCACAATTCGATTAAAAAATCTATTTAAAAAAACAGGTCTTTTTGGCTTAAAAGGCCGCTGTTTTCGAATTCGACAAATTTTGGATAATATTGATAAGACGTTTTAAAAAAATATTTTTTTTTTTAAGTTGTTATTTTGGTTTAAATCGGTCTTGGAACACCTAAAAACATGTCTTCTATTTATCCCTTTGCTGCTAATAGTACAACATTTTTAAAGAGCTTCAAATTGGAATTTGTTACTTTATACCAAATTTCCACAATATCAAAATAAAGTCGGTTAAACTTATAACCGAAAACTTTTCTCTAGCATCATTTACTAAGAGAAGATTCTAAGGTTACAGCTGAATAAAAAAAAATGCGACAAATCTAAATTCGTAATAACTAAAAATTGGCATACACCATTCATGGACCGAATGCATGGAGCCTGAACATGTTTATTTTTATTTTCTTCGAATAACTCTACAATAGGATCAAATATTTTTCTCAGATTCCACTGGAGGATTTTATCTGGACTTGGATAGCAAAGAATAAAAAAAAAAAACATTTTAGATATATACGAACGAAATATTAGTGAGATGTGCACGTCATCGAAAGACAAGGCACCGAATCTTTGTATATTTCTTTAAGACGATTCGGAATGATCGTATTCAGCTGCTGTGAATATATCACAGCGCTAAGCAGGTTTTTTTAATTCTTGAACACCCACGTCCGGACAACTCGTGGTTGCAGATTCGAACAAGATCAGCACTCAAGAAGATATTTTCTGCTCGTTAGACTGTTTAGAAGAAATTTGTGTTTCTGTCATTGTCACGCGATTTGTACTTTTTGATCTTAGCTGACACGATTTCGAATTGGTTCGTTGTGTGGATAATCAAAATCAAAATACTAGGTGTAACGAATCATGTTTTAATTTTCGTTTGTCAAGTGCGAGAATGTTAGATACTGCATACTTCCACAAGTAGGCTTTAAGCCGCACTATCAGAGCTGTAAAATTCAATAGTATTAATGCCATGTGTGGTTAGACATTAAGACTTACCCCAGACTAAACCCAAGGACCATTAAATTAACAATAAAATTTCCAATTATGTTAAGCCATTCATTTTACGTGAAAGTTCACATAAACGAGTTGTTTTAAATTGCTTGTCAAACAGTCAGAAATTTAATCTTAAGACGTTCGTTCGTTGGAATTTTCGCTATTTTTTTAGACCAAACTTTTGAGTTTCGAAAAGAGGCTTTTGCACCACATTCCATAAATTATTACATCGATACATTAGCTCGCGCTTCTATCACATCTGTGTTCCTAAACTCGAGGTAATAGTGCTTCTTATTTCACATGGCAACAACCTAAGCCAGTATCTTACTTACCACCAGTGGATTCGATATGATTTTACACCAGGGATACGTCTTAAGCCTTGCTTCCCAAGAAATTTCACACATGTGTGGCCTATTAGACTGTGCACATATGAATATTTAATCAACTAGGATAGAATTTTATAAAGGGCCCTGAACTACAAACCAACAATTCATCTATAGGTGATATATGTTTATCCGAATTCACTTAGGTTTCTTTCATATTGTTCTATTATTTTCTATATTGTATTTTGAAAGTTTATAAAATAGAAAAACAATTTATTTAGATTTTTCTTTTATATTTTAAAAATAGCTATACTATACAAAGTGTAAATATTGATAAGGCTTTTAGAGCAATATTACGTTTACAAAATTGGATCACTAACTAAGTAACTAGTTAGTCAATCGAAAAATGCATAAATCCGTATCTTTAGATACGCAATATTTGAAAATAATACATTATTCTTTCTAGAAAAATAATAAATTTTTTCGTCGAATCAATCTATTTATTTATTTATTTAATTAATGTTCCTTTATTATAAATAATTCAATTTGCATTTATGAATCTCTAACGAAACTTTCAAACTTCCTAAGCTCAGATCTAGGTGGCACTGCTAAACAACAACTCTTTTATTCAGTCACCGATATGAATAATGCAACTGGCCTCACAATTAACGCTAAAAGGAATTTTTTTTTTGGTGTGTACCGATTTGATCGATTTTGAATTATTTCGAAAAAAGTTTCAACTGCTCCCTAGATTTCTGATAAAAAAAATTCTATCTTACTGATAACACTGCTTAATAAAACTGGAATCTGTTTCTAAGATTTTCATTGAAAATAACGTCTGACCAAAAATCTCAGAAGATTCATCAAAAACTTCGCTTCACGAAAGTCTACTGAGAACGAGAAAGAAGGAAGTTAAATAATTTTGCAAAAATCGATTTAATAGAATATTTAGGCTATCGTTTATTAAACTTGTTCGGCTAGGCTGATTCATGTTCATAATTATTTTCTTTGCTTGAGACCGTTACACGAGAATCTAACCGGTTTCAAACATCAAAGTTCTAGGTAGAGATTTGAGGATTTATAACATCAAGTAAGCTCCCATAGAAAAGTCCTTACAATAATAAATATTGAGGCAGCGTCAAAGCAAGAATTCAAAATATTGCATACACTATTTATAATTATAGGGACTAAAATTGCCTCTAATTTAGAACTTCACTAAATGAAATAAAATCTTTGTACACGAGATTGCTTCAATAAAATTTTCATTGCAACAATCGAAGTTCATTTACGCCAATAAGAATTAGTTTCGAGCAATAAATATTCAGTTGTACAAAAAATATTCGTTTAAGAGATTAAACAAGCAATACATGCAATAGAACCATTCTATCAAGATAGTAAACATACGTTATTTGCGCGATTCTGTTTAAGGGGTTACATCTAGTTGGCGACCGAAAAAAAAGCGTGTTTTTGTGAATTTTCTTGGGAAAATGATTGCAGGTTTCGAATTGTTTTTTTTCATAGTGAAGGGTTTATCTTTGACTATGTTTCATAATTTATTTGTTGGAAAAAATTCACAAATGTAGTAGATATAATATATTTCCCGGACCGCTGTTAAAAAAAAGCCTTCCGCGGTGACCACTGTAACTTCCACACCAATGATCTCAAATAAAAAAACCAAATGAATTAAGTTTTTTTACCGTAGAATCTAGTCCTTAATCGAAGGATTTGATAAAATATTCATTTTTGAAAAAATGGTCGGCGATAGAAAGTGAAAGTTCAATTTTCGGTGTAAAATTCACTTCATTTTCCTTGATATAAAAAAAGTATGAATCGAAAAAAAGAATCCTTTGCTTAGGGACTGCCTTTTGATGTAAGAAAAAAGTGTGCAAAATTTCAAGTTAATCGGCCCACTAGTTTTTGAGATATCGTGGTCACCGATTTTAAAAAAGCCGTTTCGAGAAAAACGCGTTCAAAGTTTCTCGGCCGCGACTTCCTAACATTCGCTGATTCTCGTAATTCTCTCGAGCCTTTCGCACGATTCATTTCTAAGCTTCAAATATGAGAAGAACACGTATAACTGAATGTAGTGAGCGCTTCGAAGTCAACTGCTATACTGTGACGGTTTTCGATTTCGAATATACAGTCAAACCTGGATGAGTGAGAACGTAACTGTAAAAACGGCCGTAACTCGCTCAATTTTAAACAGATCGACTTGAAATTTTCAGAGAATATTTTTTAAAGGTTATACTTTAAGAATTCATCGAAAACGAAAAATCAAATTTCCAAAAATTCTGACTAGATGTAACCCCTTAAGAACTGAACAGAAAAAGGTATAAACTCAATTATGAATGCCGCAATATAATGTTGGTTGTTGCAATAAAATATTGTTCATCTCAAACGATTTTCGAAATCATTCTGCTGTGGTAACCGAATGTGTGGTCCGCCACCCGATTGTATATTGGGGGCACTTAGTTAATCCACACTAATACCCTGTACAGGCTTTGTATTTTAAACGTGTTTAAGTAGGCAATAGGGTTCAGACTAGGAAACTCGTTTAATTTTGCTATTATGATAGATTGACGTGATTTGTTTTGACAAATAAATATCCAGTTGTGTTTTATTACCAAATTTATTCTTTCTAAACCATTTAAAACTAAAATTTTTGCTTAGCATTAATGGATAGTGAATTTATTAGCTAATGATGTCGTTGCACAAGCACATAATTGAGTTTATACACTATTAAATTAAGGGGGTATTTGCCTCTAGCTGACCAAAAAATAGGGCAATTTACATGATTTTTTTTTTCATAGAAGATGTAAATAGAATGCTGGGATTTTTTCGCAAGAAGAAGTATTTAACTACAAATTTTTTTTTTTTTTCAAAATGATATCATAGTAGCCAGTTATATGGCGAGCGCCGTCATCACTTTAAAAAAAAATGTCCACTTGGCGTAACCTGTACAAGTCGTAAATTTTATCCGAATTTAAAAACTAAAATTTTTTTCAGAATTATATTAATGTAGTTGGAGCTTATACCTATAAAATCAATAAAACCTCATACAAACAAAAAACAGCGGGCATACGAAGTTCAAGTTTCGATTTTTCAGGGTTTTTTTTATCTTAAAGGTGTTAAAAAAAATATAAACAGTTTTATTTTTCACTATTTTGTTGGTATAAGCTCCAATGACTTTAGTTTACTTTAAAAAATAAAAAATAAGTCGATAGCTTATTGGGTTCAAGCTCTAGAACTTACGCCAGTTCGCAAAACGTAGTTCCGAGAAAAACACGTTTAAAATTTTCCTTTAGTACTTTTTGCCATTAGAAATCTATAAAATAGGTGCCTAAATGATACGATAGCTCACGTATATAGTTGATTTCAAAAAATCCGTTTGGGTACCATATTTTGCACATGTTTATCTACGAAAATATTAAAAAAAAAAATTTTCGATTTTTGGATTGAGCTAAAGGCAAATACCCCCTTAATAGTTTCTTCCAAAGTTTACTTCTATATCCGCGAGGCTCGCAGTACATGTTTTCGGTTAAGCGCGTAGTAGCTATGTGTATTTGTAAACGCGTTCAGGAAGTGTTTTCAACGCGTTTAACTCAGTTTTAACGCGTTAATCTCATAGTCTGAACATACTATAAGTTGCACATAGGAAAATGGTAGAGAGGTATGAACATGTTCCTAAATCATCCAATTAGAACGACTATAGGAGCTTGGTAACGCAGACGTTCGTTCGAATCTCATATAGACTTATCACTCTCAAGTTAGTATTACACCGCATGTTGTCAAATATTTCACTATACTTTCTCTGGCACATGCTGTCATATAATGTAATCGTCAAATTTTTATTTGCCACACTATTTTATTTGCTTACTTATTTTATTACATACCCATGGTCACGACATAAAAAACTGCACAATATAATCGCCACTAAATATAATAGTAAGTGCAAATACTTCTCAAGTTGGTACCGTATGAAAGTCCCTAAAAAAAAGTGTGCATCATCTTTTCCGAACAACCGGAATCTGTTCAGGAAGCCAGGTACCGATTTGGGCTACCGCGCCATTGATGATGATGATCAGAGAACCCTTATTAATTAATTAAAGGTCAAAATTCAGTTAAATAAGACGAAAAACATCTTCATATTACCACTTGGTTTCAATTTTATTGTATTTTGATCAAATTTGCTAACTTTTGGCTATTCGAGCGGACTTTGCTACCTTTTCTTAAACTATATTGTTAAAGCAATAAACATCTAGGTGAGGTCAACACAAATGAACCTTCTTAAATTGTTTTCATGTCTATAGCAGATAAATTCAAAGTTTGTCTTTTTTTGTATCCAGTGAAAAATTTTTAATTCTACTCTCTTTAATTCTTCAACTGTCGCAAAACTTGTAATGACCTGGACACTAACCAAAATTTAATTTGTACAGGATACGTAGCTTAATTATAGGAGCAGGTCCTCGCCTACAGTGAAAAGTTTGTTCAACGAATAGGTATGAAGGGATCTATTATTTTATTTGAATAACATTTGGATGGAAAATTTAATTTTTCCTCTTATCATATTGTTAAAATACAGGTGTGGACAAGTGCCCACTCTAAGGGCGCCCTTGCGCTGAAGGCTTGCTATGCTAAAAAACATTTAACAAAATACAATATTACTCACCAAGTGCCATTTTGAATCCGAATATGGCATTTGACCTCCGTCGGGCGGTGTCATTTCCGAATGTTGCGAAGCAGTCAACACTATAAAATCATAATCACATCACATCATTATAATAACCAATATAACAAAATTTATTACAAATATAAATTCACTTGATGTGTAAAATTGCGCACTGCCCTACTAAAACTTAAGCCTCGTCGTATCAGTCGTTATTCAATTTCAAAATTTTGAGCAAAATTGCAAATTTTTAATGCAATGTTATTAAAATAAAATTATTATTTTATGAAATTGAATTTTATAAATTAAGTGAGAACTTACGAAATAAAAAAAAAAACAAATGAATATTTATTTATTTATAACTACCACGTGAAAAAAAAATCTACTTACTTAAGATCTAAAATTTTTCTTATAATTCACTTAAATGCACTTATTTGTTTAATTTTTTTTTATTTATAATTTTCATATAAATTATTAATTTGCTTGTATTGACACTTTTGCTTGAACTCGTTGAACTTTTCTCGAAAATCTCAATCAACGATGTTTACACATATCAACGTCGGTCCAGCAAAACACAAAACTCTTCTTTCTTTAATATTTATTATTATTATTTTTTATTTTTAATTCACTTTACAAGTCAAAGATTATAAATTTTTGTATAATTCAAAGGAGACGAATAACACTTGGAATTGTTTACTAACTTGTTAGCATGTTTACTAATAGACATCAAGTGAACGTATAACTTATATCCATAATTTTTCGATTGTTTTTATTTATTTTTTTTTTTTATTATTAACCGAACTGACATGCACACATTATTTAAAATGCTATGTAGTTAATAATATTGAGAAAAAAAAATAAGAAAAAAAAAAATATTGATATGACGAATAATGCAAAGACCGATCGCGCAGTGTTAGTAAATTAAAAGATGTTTACTATTTGGCTTTCGGTAGCTGACTAAATCGTTCTATATTACTCCCAAACAGTTTCGCTGACTACTTAGGAAGCAAAAACAATCCATTAATAATTACATGTAAATCTCGTATGTATATTGGCCCGGATAGTATGGCGAGCGTGTACGCAAGTACTCCTACACGCGATTGTATGGTGTGTGGCATAGAAGTGGGATTGGATTTCGGTTTCCATGTGGATTGACTCTCGACTTGAAGAAATTGTGGACCGCCTTTAAGATGGATTATGGGCGAGTGCCAGAAACGCTTCCATTGCCCGCCTTGAAGCGAAGAGTGTGCTGTTGTTGGCCGAAGGTAACATCAGTTCAGGAGTCATCTCCACTCGGCTGGCGTCAGAAGTGTTTAGCAGGTACACGCTACTAAAGGTGGACAAAATCACAGACCATACATCAATCTTGGGCTGGAACTGCAGGCGATTTACGAGAAACCAGCTTCCGTAGAATTAGCATCGTTTCGATTGGATGGAGCGAAATTCCTCCAAGATGTTAGCATCAGCATCACAATTTTTTCCACTGCTCGGATGTGCGATAAGATGCAAACGTAGGCTTTAGTGCGCTCTAAGCAGTTTGCACTGTGCTAAGCATTTTCTAAAGTTTTGAGTCAACGGATTGGTATGGCATGCCGACCTCCATTTAGCAGTTTGCAATGCTAATAATATTCGACTCGGAGCACGTTCGAGTCTAACAAATGGGCGTCTTAATGGAGCTCTTTGGGCACGTAATGTACATTTAAGGTGTAGTATAAATTGCGCCCTGAGAAACCGATACCTACCAATATAATGGGACTTTTGAAAGAAAAAAAAACTTTGCAGTAATTTTACTTATCGCAAAACGATTAACCACAATTGATTGAAATTAGCCTTTTTCTTTTAATAGCCTCTGGTTTATGGATTTATATAATACCTGGTATGTTCAGAGTATAGCTACCAGTGTGAATAAATCGTCATATCCGGAATAAAACTCAAATTTCTTCTTTTTTTAAATATTTTTTAAGGCCACCACACGACATATCCCGACTGGGATTGATTGCTGTCTCGGTGGGTTTTCCGACTAAACTGTTTTATCATCGAGTTGCATTCCAGGGTGCCCTTTGAAGTGGTCCCTTACATATACATACTTATAGTTTGAGAACCTGCTGCAAGTGTAATCTTCATCTATTTCTAAGTTTTTTATAACAGTTTTTATCTTTTTATTCCTATCCAATTAAATATTGGTTCGTGTCTAGGCTTAAGTTCACTAGTTTTATGGCAGCTGACGAAGTCAAGAGAGTAGACTTAAACACTTTATTGGATACTAAAAAAATTTGAATTTACGTAAAAATTTTTAAGGAAAATGAAAAGCTGTTTTATGATTAAGCTGCACTCCAAAAGGGATACCAAAAGAGGGAATTGTCTCACTTATACTTATAGTTTGAGCACCTGCTCCAAGCAGGCCCGTGCGCACGGGAGGAGGAGGTACGAATGTACTCCACGTACCTCCCAACGTCCCCCCCCCCCCCCCAATGAACTTCAACTCTCTTGGGCTCAAACTTTTTTTTAAAATCTGTTTGCTGATTTGAATTTAATTTTATATTTAATTTAAGTGGTCACTTGTAAAAATCTCAGCCTAGATGCTCATAACTACGTGTGGAAACGAACGTACTCCCCAACGAACCTCCGTTCTCATGGGGTCAAAACTTTGTTTTTTTAAGGGCGGGGTAAGGTTTTTAAAAACTTTTTTTGCTATTTATTTTTTATTTTTTATATGAATGTATAACATTGCAAGAATGTTGTGTCAAAATTTCAAGTCGATCGGAGCAAAATTAACGGAGCTATGAGCAGTTTAGAGGTGTACGCACTCGTATGTGATGCCTAGTGTTCAAAACTTTAAAGCGTTTTTCTGAAACTTGTCATTTTTGAAGTCGGTGTACGTTGTAACTCAAAACGTATTACACCGATTCTTTTGAATTTTTTTTTACTATTTCTAAACATAAATCACCAGGTAGTGACGTCGAGTTTTTTTTTAAATTTACAATTATTTTTTATTTTACAATAAAAAACTTAACAATTTTTTTTGGCAAAAATCGCGTTTTTGACTTTTAAGTGCTACCAAAAATGAAAAAATCGGTTAAAAAAAAAACTCGACGTCATTACCTCGAGAAACATCTCACCTAATAAACGCAATTAGATTTTTTTGTTTCGCATGATCTAGTCACGAGTTGTAGCGTACACCGCAAAACAACTTTTTTTCGATACGCCTGCGGAGATTTGCTGCTAACGCCTTATTTATAAATATTTTGAAATGAAAATTTTTGAAAATGTAGTTCAGATGTTTTATTAAAATATAAAAATAAAATGAACAATCCAGCATTGCCGGTATCGTCTAAAAAAATTCTTGAAAATATGCCTTATTTTCACCGAATTAACCTTACCCCGCCCTTAAATCTGTTTGCGGATTTGAATTTAATTTTAAATTTAAGTTAAGTGGTCACTTGTAAAAATCTCAGCGTGTGTAGGTACTTATAAGTACGTGTGGAGTACAAACGTACCGCCGCCCGCCTTATCCTATAAAAAGACGAGTGCTAATGAACACAGGTGAGAAGTATAGTGAGGCGTTGCCGCCCGCATTAGCACTAAATATAATACAAATATAAAATTCTCGATCTCATCAATCTTCTACCGCCATCAATGCCACACACTTTATAGCTAATTTAAAAACTTGAAGGTTTCTCTTGCTGTCCGTCTGTCCAAGCGCACAATAACTCAAGAACGCCTTGATTTAACATGTTTAAATTTAGATCCAAATGTTCGATGGAATTTGTAATGCTTATCTCGTTAAAAGGCAAATTCGTTTAACTATTTCTGGAAGTTGCCATACAGAAGTCCTTAAAACACATATTCATGGATATTGGCCGATAACTTCTGGCCAGGAGTGTCCGCACAACTCTATATACGTATCTGCTTCCAAATGTTGCTTAATTTAATACTTCATTGCTTGCAATTATAGGCAGAAGATCGAGTAAGTCCCTCGAGTAGTTCCCATACAAAATTCCTTGAAAAATTTGTGCATTTATCTTCCAGAACCCACTATAACTCAAGAAATTGTTGAACAAGAAAGTCGAGAGCTTATAGCAATTATTTTTCGGGCAAAACTACGAGTAGGATTAGGTTTGCTATTGAGCGAAATTCCCTCACTTCTTCGGGTTGGTCCCATATAGAAGTCCTTAAAAAATTTACTCTTGACTATTAGCCGATAATTTCAAAACGATTCAAGATAGTACTTTAAAATTTTGTTGGCATTAATATTTCAATAGTTCCATATTAAGGGATCAATATAACGAAAATTGAGTGAGTCTTGCCTGCAGTCCATAAAAAAGGCCTAAAAAAGGCGAAAATTATCTTGTGGTGATTTGCCAAAAAATCTTGAAAAATCTGTCTAATCCTGCGTCTACATTGGCAATGGAAATGGCAATATTTCCATTGTGTTAAAAGTCTTCAAGTTCTAAAGCAAAGCAAAATGTCGGGTATTGCATCAAAAAAAAAAATTGTGTATAGTTCAATAGTTTTCTCCTTTAGTCATCTTATTTTTAGTCATTTTGCGATCAAAGCTAGTAAAAACTACCTGTTACCAAGCGACGCTAACTTATGTCACACAATGCTTTTTCTTTGCAACATTATTCTCAAAACTGATATGGTAATGATCGCCATGGCAATGTTGAGAGCAATATTGCCATGCGTTTCATGCGTCTACATAGTCAATTTGTGTATGGCAATATTTTTCATTGTCATAGTCATTGCAGACAAATTGTTTTATTTATTGATTTATTCTTCCTCAACTGGGTGATTCTATCAAAAATCGCCAAAGTTGTAACCTTACCATCTCAGATTCTTTTGAAAATTTTTGTAGGTACTTAAAGAACTAGTGGAAAAAAGAATTGAAATTAAATTTTTTAAGATGGTAAATTTTGCCCTTTGTGGCCTTTCTTGATAGAATGATCCAACTACAGTCCAAATTTCAGTTTAGTATTTCATCTAGGGTATCAAACAATTGGCTGCGGCCTAGCGTGACTGTGACTTGACTTTTTTTTTAATTTCATGTCTATCACAAAATCCACTTTATTATTAAAAAAAATTTAAAATATTCTTTTTTTATGATTCCATACTTAACCTACTCGAGGCTCAAACGTTAAATTTCTTGTTTAAGTTAAATTAAATAAACAAAAACACTCGACTTCTTAATGTTTATATGTGAATTCTTTTGCTTCGGGCTTTTTTCTCCGAACAAGGCACAATTTTAAGGCTAATCCGAGGTGAATTCTGGTTTTGTTATATGTAATTCGCAAGTTCAGCTAGAAAAAAAAACTGATTATTTCTTTAAGACGTTAACAAGTGTTTAGGGTTTAGGTTTGTGCTGATTTTGATATGTGGTCGTTCGAATTTAAACACACCTTGTCCGCGATAATCTACACTTTGTTATTGGGAACGATTGTCTGTTTATAAACAATTTCGGAACGGAACGGAAATACGTTTGCCTTGGTTGTAGGAAGTTAAAAGTTAAATGTGTAAAGTAAGCTGGGTTTAAAAAATTGTATTGTTCTTGAGAAAAATTACCATATAGTACCTATAAGAAAATCGCAGGCTTACATCCTCCTCCTCTTACATCCTCCGATTTGCTAAAATTTACGAAGGGTTCAGAGTCTGGATGTTGTAATCGATATTATCAGTTAGCTCCGGTTACTTACAAAATTATTAATTACCTATCCTTAATTGGTCGTAAGAATAAACTACTCAGTAAGTTGTTATCGACATCGAATAGTTTCCATAGAACCCCCCGATAAGGTGGATGCTATATTTCGTTCACAAATAGCTTTGCCCAAGGCAGGGCATGTATGTAGATATGTATGTATCTTATAAGATAAAATATCAGTTACAACGAGTCCTCGGAATCTGTATATCAAGCAATGATAGGCTCATTATCCGACAATTTAGCACACGTAAGCCAAAATCAGTAGGTGTACTTCATCTCTATCATGGGTAGGTGGTGTACTTGGGCCAACAGTTACCGGATCCGATTACAATTCGAAATTCGTTCAGTCACTTGAACGTATGCCATTAGTTTCAGTTTCTTTCCAGCGAAATGAAAAACTCATTGCTCATCGCATCTTATGATGAAAAATCCGCCGTTCGTATCAGTTGCGATAATGCCACGAGCAATCCGAAAGCGGGAGGAGGACCTTTGATTTCTATTATATTTTGCATTGCAAGTACTCGGACTTATACATGAGGCTATTTAGCGCGTATAATGAATCACAATCGCATCATGTGTGGTTGTTAATTCGATCTGCTAGTGAGTGCAATTGAATAAATTTCAATGGAAATTGAACTGCGGATTTATAGGGTTCCTGGAATGAAAAAGCAGATCTTACGCAAGAATTCCGTGAAATGTTCTGTTCGAAAACATTATCCGATCGATTAAGAAAGGGAGTTATAATTAGGTAGTGTGAGGGGGTGTGGGTGGTTCGGTACGAGCAATTGGCATCAACATTGCCGTTTGCACCGAAATGCACAACATTAAGGTGTCGAGAAACCCCCAAGTCGTCGTGGGGTGAACTGAACGTTTTACGGGTACCTATAGCATCGAAAGTAAATTGTACGATTTAATTTTATTATGTACGTAATTATGTAATTAGAATTTCTTTATGGAATTTCCTTATTACTTTGTAATCAATTAATTTTTGAATGTAGTGAAAGACCGCTTCAACAGCTGTAGCACACTCATTTTTCAAAATACTACTCCAGTCTTTTGAAACATTTTTCCTTAAAAAAAGTATAAAACCCCAGTAGGAAATGGGAGCATCCCATGATTAATCCCGGACTACTCCTTGGTTTGGAGACTTCGTTTTCTCCTCCATTTGACCTCCTTTTTGCAAGAGCATGTCCGCTAAAATCAGATCTTCAATATACCTCCAAAGAAAGCATTCAAAAATACTTGTAAGGGAGCTTAAAACGAGATCTCTAATGGGACTAGTTCTGCAGTAAAACTTAAAAATGGTCTTCATATAGTCCCATTTTCATCCATTTGGAGCAAAAAAAGATAAGTGACGGTTTTCTGTATAATTTTGTTATTAATCTCTTTTTTTCCTCCATGGTGAGAGATAGTAGATACCTCGTTATTTGCTTCCTCACGGAGTTTTCCTCAAATTTCCCATCACCCATCACCTGACACTACAAGCAGACTATACACTAATACCTACTCGTATAACTTCAAATTAAAATTATCCTTCCATATTTTTTTCAAAGGTAATTTGTACTTTATTTTAGAATATCTTAAAAACAATGGCCGCTATTCACAGTCGTCATAAAGTTGGCTTTAAGTTAGAGCTGACTTTAGTGTCATATTAATAATACGACACTAAAGTCAGCTTTAAGTTAAAGCCAACTTTGTGACGACTGTAAATAGCGGCCAATGGTTTTTTAAATTAGCTTATTGGCGATTGTATTAAATAAAAGCTCATTGAAGTAAAAACCAATTTGATATCTTATCAAAGCAAAGAGATATGGCAAAAATTGAGGTTAACTATCCAAAAATTTTGAAATCTGTTTGTAGGCGAGTATATAAATAGAAATTCCAAGAATGGAAAACCCAATTCTATAAGAAATAGATACAACGGAATTCGTGAAATCGTATTCAACCCTATTTTACACCTTCTTTGCGTGTAGCTGACCACTTCACCTCCTAGTATTCCGTTGTTCTTCGGTTGGCAATGAAGTAACTCTAGCATTACTTCAAGGCCT
Organism: Beris chalybata; assembly: GCA_949128065.1. Classification (NCBI taxonomy): domain Eukaryota; kingdom Metazoa; phylum Arthropoda; class Insecta; order Diptera; family Stratiomyidae; genus Beris; species Beris chalybata. The sequence goes on from OX421897.1 coordinate 16,502,762, forward strand.
GGGCCCGATTTGGGTTGTTGCGCCGTTGATTATCATACACTTTTTTTGGGCCTATGAAATATAACGGAATTCGTGAAAACGTTTAATCGTATTATACATCTTCTTTCGGTTGAAAAGTCAAAAATTCTAAAAATCTGCCAACAGTCTGGGCGCAACTTTATTATTTACTGGGTTGAAGTCCGAAATGTGTCTAATGATGAGTAGGTGGTGTGGTGTAGGTTACTATGCGACTGACAACCTAAAAAATATCGTTCCAAATAGCCGCCTGGTATTTCTTTAGGTTGTTAGTTAGCCATAGTAACCTAAAGGCGGAATTCTACCCATAAAATAAGTTGCGCCCAGACTGTTGACAGTTTTTTTTTAATTTATTTACGTATTTGTTTTTTTTTAATACCTATAGATGATTCAATGGAAGTTAAAGTGAATTCGATCTCATTAAAGCTAAAAAAAACTTCGGAACTCGTCCCCTAAAAAAAGACTTAAACCGGGTTTTCCCTGACTGTATTCAAAACATCTAGAAGTGGAAGTGAATTCTATATTAGACCGGAGAAATATATCAGAATTCGTGAAAATGTATGCAACCACTTTACACCATCTTAGGGGTTTAAAATCGAAAAATTTGGAAAAACCTTTCTAGATTCTTATACAAAAAGAACGCGGTAGTAAAATTGCTTTGAAAGTTTGACGTGTTTAAAAGATTTAACGGAATTCGTGAAAATGTGGAAAACTCCAGTAATGTTTGATTTAAAAAAAAAAAAAAAAATTTCACGTGTCACGACTAGTAGACACGAAAAAAGCAATACAAATTTTCAGTCCCTCTGTCCGCCGTACGTCGAGCGCCCCAAATCGTTTGAAGGCTCGTAGCTCTCAAACCAGTGGAGGTATTAAAATGATTTATTTTTTCTAAATAGATATGGTAGCCCCTTGAAGTGAAATTTTTTTGAGGGGTGAGAAAAAGTTTCGATTTTTATATCTTAGGAACCTATAATGATATAAAGCTGAAACTTGGTATTTAGATAGAGCTATAGTAGTGGCATGGTGGAAAAAATAAAAAAATTTTAGGGGTAGTATGGTACGGGGGTGGGGGTGGTTGTGGGTGGTGTTTTTCCTAACTTTAGACTGCTTATGCTAAAAAGTTGAAACTCGGTATGTATATGTAAATTAACTAGAAAATTAATTCTAATTAAAAAAATCGAATATCCATGCGTTACGAAGGGGGCAAAAAAAATTATCAGTAAAAATAAAATGCACATATTTTCACAATTTTTGTCATATTTACTAGGGGTGTTAAGTGACTCTATACTCTATCATAAATTCCACCATATCTCTCAGGTCTGATCAGATATCGAATATCTTTTCACTTCCACGGGCTTGTTTAATGATAACATATTTTTAAGTTTTTTATTTTTCAACCTCTAGATCGCATCCCGGTATATCACCCAATTATATAATTCATATGTTACACCCTATTCTGACCGCTTCCCAAATTGTTTGTTAGGTTTTTAGTCACATAGTAACATAGACGGCATCCCCGAATTGAATACGTTCCGAACTTCTGCCGGAAAAATAATAAAGTTGCGCCCAGACTGTTGGCAGATTTGTTTTACTCATCTCTAAAAATTAATCTAGTAGCACATCTACATATGTATATATATACATAGGTACTCAGTTTCAACTTTTTAGAGGAAGCCGTTTCTGAGATATGATAAACCACCCCCACATCCGTACCTTGGTACCCTGATGAAATTTTTCTTAGAGTACTCTACAGTTGTCAATTTTGAGCTTTCTTTCTTTTGTGGTTTTCGAGAAATAAAAATTTAGAACTTTTTCATTTCCACCCCCTCCCAAAATTACCTCCTATAACATTTTCCTAGCTCATGTAGTCCTAGCTCCTATAAAATTTTCAAGATCATATATGGTACGATTCGTGAAATATAAAAATGTAATTTTTAGAAATTTAGAAATTTCCCCCCACGACCGCCCTTCACCTTCCACCTTAAAAATTTTACATTTAACTCCACTTGCAATTCTCTATACTGAATCCAAATATTGTTTTCCTGGTAGGTACAATTGATTCGGATGATATTGTAATTCAAAGTTTTTCACACTACTATGCAAATGAGATTCCTGATCCTGATTGTTGAAGGACTTTTTGTGCCGTTTTCCCCCATATTTATTGAGCACAAGAATACACATATTATGGCCAATAACAATAATTTCATATTACATATTTACTAATATGAAGATATGCTCAAAAATTGATTAGATCTGTAATATTTAATTTACTGATTATGGCCACTAAATGGCATTTCATTGGTCAGCAATCGATTTGATAAGAAAAACGTCATTTGCTGATTATGCCCACTAGGTGGCGATGGCGCATAAGTTTCCCTTATTTCTCCAGTTCTTTTTAAAGATAAATCTCGAAGCAAACGGGGTGATGTACCCACTGTAAATTTTTTCGTACGACCGACGGAAAGCGAATATAATGTCGTTGTTTCTTTTAAGAGTCTACTAACTAAAACATGAAAATATACTAAATATCGAGGTCCATTACCAATTGATTTTTTATATTTAAAAAATCATAAAGTAAAACTACAACTACTTCAGCCTATGTTTTTATTTCACATTTTTCTTTCAAGTTTCAATTATTTCAAATTTTTCCAATGATTGGTTGAGTAGAAAGACAAAATGCTTCAAACATCGGTTAATTGCTTAGCAATAATTACCCAAGCCATTAATTACCTGTCGTCGTTCCTTGAGGTAGGTATGAGCACTCATGCACTGATATGTGAAAAACTGTGCCCAACTTCTGACTTTGAACCTGGGAGGCGAGTGGAGGCGAATTCTAGTGCAACAATGCGATGCGCACTAGAGTGAAAGAAACACTAAAACGTTTCTTGTTTGGGCGGAGCTATACAGAGTGAGAAAGCAAATACGAGTATTTAGCACACCCGAAGGAATAAGCAATGCAAACTATTAGCTCCACCCTTTTAATTTCCTCCATTTTTTTTTTGGTACACAGCAACACAGTCCTCTACCGTAATATTTTTAAACGGAGTCAGGTTTGGAAGAAAGATCAAATCAAATTTTTTTTTATTAAATTGACTTTAATTGTGACAAAATATTCAATATTTTATCCTGATATGGATGAAATATTATGTATGTATCGAGTATCAGAATCAAAAAGCAGTGAATTATTTCCTTTCTGTGAGATTGCCTCTCAAAATATAGTGGAGTAGGTACGCAACATACCTTTAGACTCTTGAGTTAACTGGATACATACATTTACTTGCTTACCATGTTAACAGTTATAATAATTTTTTTAATATCGAAATACAGGCAAGACCGGATATAACGACATTGACGGGACCCTCTAAACTCATCGCTATATCCAATAATCGTTAAAGGCAATATGCAATTTAGATACATTCCTTTGTATAGAGATTCGACCAGGACCATGCCTCAAAACTTTGTATACCTACTCTAAATGAAAGCATATTCTTACACTCCTTCGGGAACGTGCAATACAAGAGTCCTTAGCATTCACAAATTATTGGTCAAATGCTTCAAGTTAGGATGTTGAAATTTTGCACACATGCATAAACTTTTCAATTTCGAAATAATGCAAATTTCGGACAATAAAGTTCGAATCCATTAGTCAGTAAAATTCTTTCACTCCTTCGGGTAGGTCTGCAAAAAATATAGGTAACTCTAAGAAAAATTTGTTGAATTTCCATACAATTACTAGAGGCAACTGAATGCCAACAACAATTATTGTGAATGTTACAGTTGTAGTAAAAGTATTCAATTTTTGTGTAAAAAAAATACTCAAATAAAATGAAATGAGTTATAGTGTAAAGTTAGTATTAAAGTAAATCAATTTTTACACTAGAAATGGTGTAAAAATACTATTAAACTTGTTTAAGAGTTAGTTGTTTAAGTTAGTTGTTTTTTTGTTGTTTTTTTTTTAAACAAATAACTCCTAATCATAATAGTTTCAATGGTAGCTTACCATGAAAATCTAATAACAACTATTAAACTTGTTAACTTATTAATTTTTAATCAATGTCAGTAATCCCTCGACTCACGTCGGAGTTAGGTTCCGAGAATTTTCGACGTAACTCGAGGGTTGAAGCAACAACACAACAATTGCTCAGGCGATAAATTGTTTAAGGCTCTGTATAAATTTATCAGCCTGAGCAATTGTTGTGTTATTGCTTCTACCCTCGAGTTACGTCGAAAATTTTTGGAACCTAACTCCGACGTAAGTCGAGGGATTACTGTACTTTTATCAAATATCAAATTTTGTGTAAAGTCGTGTTGGAAGTTTTATTTATTCTGCTGAGTTAAATTTTGATGCATTGTCATAAATGTTTTGTTTTGCTGTGCTAACTAGATTTAATTTACCTGTTAAGATATTGAATTATCTGTTCTCTAAATCATAAATTATAAGATATTAAACATAAGTGGAAAAACTAATAAATATTGATTGATTGTTGATAAATGTTAATGTATATTTAAATCTTTCAAATTACTTCCACAAATTACAACTTAAGGTGAATGAAATATTTTGTTTTGTGCATTTTTAATCTGATTGAAGTCTATGCCAATCAGTTAAATAGGAAGTATAATTTCAAAATGATTTACAATCATTTCGCCACAAGAAGATAAATAAGTTTATTTTATAATACAAAAACAAATAACCTCTTTTGCACGGCACCAATGTAACAACTAAAGCTCTATCGCTTTCTTCTGGCTGTTTTTCGTGAAAACATTTTTCGTGTTAGTAAATTTAAACAGAAGTAGTAAATTTTATTTTTCTGTTTTTACTATTTTTACATCTAGAAACTAATATTACACAAAGTTGTAGTAAATTTTAACTAAAATAAATAGTTTTCATTTTATTAGAACCGTGTTTTTTTACAACCTTTAGAATGGTTTACTGCAATAACTGTGTATTTTTGAATGGTAATTTTACACAGAAGAATACCACAATTATTATTGTAAAATCTGTTCAATTGTAAACATATTTTCAAGACTGTATACTTAAAATACGTGTTCAAGAATATTGGCCGATGACTTCAAAACTGCTTGAAATTTGATATGTGTTGAGTGTTCAATAGTTAGAGCTACGATTATAAAGAAAAATACTTCTTTGTTTAGATGCCATACAAATATTCTGTAAAAATGTCTTCACTCAATTTCTCAATCAGCTTTACTATAACTCAAGAAAACGTTTAGGTACGAATTTGGAATTTTGAGTGAGTTTCGAGTGAAAACAAAGTTCAACTTTACCAATCAACGAAATTATTCTACTTCTTGGGGTAATGCCCATACAAAAAGTCCTTAAGCCACGTGTTCAACAATATTTTCCGATATGCTTTAGGCTAGGAATTTGAAATTTTGAACATAGCAATTTTGCAGTAGTTCCCGGTAAAAGGATACATATGCAAAAAATCCAGTCAGCCCCTCCCATATCAAGGATAAAAGAAAGTTTTTTTTTCGGTGACTTACCTGTTCCTAGATATGAAATTTAAAACTGATGATATTGTCTTTTAGTTTCCAAGTAGCAACCAAATAGGATTATATTACTATACGAGTACCTACACCGGTGTCTTTAATATGGCACACTATGACTCCTTTTTTTATATGGGAACCTTGTTTTCTAGTAACCAAAGAGGTGAAATATTCATTAAATTGTTAGTTTTGGGAATACGATGAGAGTTATTATGCGATAAATTCGATTTTCACAATTTTAGTGCATACATTATGTTTCAGTTTACAAGAGAGTTTTGAATTTAAATATTTAATTAGAAATACGGTTTTATTTTTTTCAATTGTAATGTGTATTATCAATAATATAATAAAGGTTGTATCGACATAATGAAACATTTAAAATCTGAATAGGTTTGTTATTAAATTGGTGGTGGGAGAAGACGATATTACCTCCATCTCCTCAACCAACAATTATCGATGTCTAACATAAAATTGTGTATAATGTCCTTTCTGTACACTATATACAACATAAAAATGCATAAACAAAACGCGACACTCTGACCCAATTTTTTCTGTTAATTGAAGACCAGACATTTGGACCGATTTTCCAGGTTTGCTTTATTAGGAAGTTACTGTCTAATTTTGAGGTGGTCCAAATATTGAAGGAAAAAGTATGAAATATTCGTAAGAAGACATAGCGCGTAAATGTCAGGGGGTCCGTTTATTGAGTATAATCGCCAAAAGCAACAATTTTCAAATATATTTTTAAAGACCTGCTACTCTATCACTTCCTGTGTTCTTTCTGTAATAAAATAATTGATTTTTCATAGGAAAAAAGGAATAACCAACATTAACGCTCCGGCAGTAAAGTGAATTGCGTAATGTACCAATAGTTTGACTCTTTTTTAAGTGTCGATGGTGAACTGCCGAGTAGGCACTCGGTAGGATACCCAAGGGCCATATCATTAACTCGAAGATTGATCGCCTTCGCAATGAAACTCGATCTGGACTTACGACGGCTTCAAACCGTCATCGTCCGTTCAAGCCAAGAAACAATGGACTTATGTTTATTTGTGCGCCCATTAAAGTCCCTAGTGGACTCGGGCACCAAGAAATGCGCTGATCAAATTTCATTTATACTTTAGGCGAGCAGACTGTTTAAATTATCGAACTGATAACTGAACTACTGGTCATAAATAATAAAAATCCAACTGGAATCAAATTTTAATACTTTTCTCTTACTATACTCTCTGATCAATGGTAGCTCGCTCGTTATAACAATAACAGCGTGAAGCTATAAAACGCGGTTAGTTACCCGTGAAGGGTGCAAGTCAATGTTGTATGGGGTCCTTGTTCGATCACACTTTGAATTGGTGTGGTCAGAGGAGCTATTAAAATTCGGTCCAATTTGGATATAGTAGTGTAGTTCTAGATCAACTGTTATTCTAGGTTATTCAGAATATCCACCAAATCAAAAAAGTCACAAAGGTAGGTAAGTACCTACCTCGTAAACTGTTTGTAAAAATAAACTAAGGAGTTATGTCGATATTTTCTCCTCCACGTTATTATTGAAATTGAAAAAAATAAAATAAAAAAATAAATAATTTGCCTACAGTCAACTTTTCTATTTTCTGGTTTGAGGTTCGAAACGCGTTTAATGCTGAGATGCGACTCACAGCCTAAAAAAACGTTTCAAATAGCCTCGTGGTTAAAATCGATTTTTCGCGATTAGGTCGTTATAGAAAAATCAATTTCCAATATCTAATCAGACCTAAGAGATATGCCAAAATTCGTAAGAACGTACCCAAGCATTTTACACCCTCTTATAGAAGATCTTGAAATTATTATTTTTTTTTTTTGTATAAGGCTCATAGAAGCAAAGGCAAATTTGATATCTCACGAGACCTTGGGGGTTAAATTTTAAAAAAAGCTTAAATTAGTTTTTCACAATACTTAAGATTTGTGTCCGAGTTTTCCCTCTTAGGGGTTCACCTTCGAAAAATCTGAAGAAAAAATTTTTGACGCTTAAGGGGGATTTCCATTGTCGTCGCAATTCCGCGTCTGCGTCACACGTCGAACATTGTTCAGCCTTTTTCTGTGCCGCAAAATTAAATTGCTATGAATTTTCTGTCAGACGCATAAATGCGACGACAATGGAAATCCCCCTTTATACACAAAAGGCCGCAAAAGTAAAATTAGTTCAATACCTTGACAAACCTAAAAGATATGACGAATTTCGTAAAAATTTATACAACCTTCTTTCACGGATGAATCTTTTACATTATTGGTATATCATATCACAGCCAAACGGCTCTAAAATAAAAAAGTATTAACAACTACTAGTCCACTGCATACCCGGCCCGATTTCTGACCTCTCATTCCTAAGCTGACTGGACTGTACACTACATTGTATTAAAGGCTAACCCCCTAGGTCCAGCTCGATACCCTTAAAAAAAATTCACCGTAGGCAAATCTGTTTTTTTTTTTTTTGAAATAAAGTTTTTAGTTAGTACTTTTGCGCACATATACATATGTATGTACATGTATATCAAGTTTAAAATTTTCTAGCATAATCCGTTCCTGAGACTGAGATATGAAAACATGATTGATTGTTACATTCAATTTTTCTTGCTTGCCCCTATGGCTCTATGGAGATGTCAACTCTTAGGTTTCTATTCTAATAATCAGTATTTTTTTGATTTTTGATAAAAGTTAAAGGGGTATATCTAATCTGCCTACAAAAAAAAAATCTGCCAACAATCTGGGCGCAACTTTATTGCATTTCCGCCAGAAGTTCGGAACGTGTTCAATTCGGGGATGCGGTGTATGTTACTATGTGACTGAAAACCTAACAAAAAGTTCGGGAAGCGGTTAAAATAGGGTGTAACATATGAATTATAGAATTGGGTCATATTCCGGGATGCGGTCTAGAGGGTAAAAAAGAAAAAACTTAAAAATAGGTAATTACTAAACAAGCCTGGGGAAGTGAAAAGATATTCGATATTTGATTAGACCTGAGAGATATGGTGGAATTTATGAAAAAGAATACAACCACTTAACACCCTCTTAGGGGTCGAATTTCAAAAAAATCTTGAAAACACTTTCTAGGTATCCATATGAAGAATTCGTAAAATAAAAATGAATTAATATTTGGAAAGACCTGGTAAATATGACGAAGATCGTGAAAATATGAGCATTTTATTTTTTCTGATATTTTTTTTTGCCCCCCTTCGTAACGCCAATGAATATTGGATTTTTTTTTTGATCATAATTACTTTTCTAGGTGATTAACATATACGTACCGAGTTTCAACTTTCTAGCATAAGCCGTTCTTAAGTTAGGAAAAACACCCCCCATCCTCGTACCAAACTACCCCTAAAAAAATTATTTTTTTAAACATACTATGTACTACTATAGCTCTATCCAAATACCAAGTTTCAGCTTTATATCATTGTAGGTTCTTAAGACATAAATATCGGAACTTTTTTCTTCTCACTCTTCCTCACCCTCACCCTCTACACCCCCACCTCCAAATTTTTTTTCCCTTCTAGGTTCTATTGGGCCTACTTGTGGTAAGAATTTGAAGCATCTTACACTTATCTTACACTGTTATTGAGATATGAAACGTGTTACTTTTGAAACATTCTTATCCTCTCCACTTCTATGCTCCCCTACCCCCTTCAAAAATTTTACTTTGAGCAATCTTCGTTTATCAAGCTTTATACTCAAACCGAATTTTGTTTTTCTGGTGCTATTGGTTTGTAAGATATCGTAATCTAAAGTTTAATTGCTTGCCATTAACGGTTTAGGAGATATGGATTTTAGAATGTGTCGATCTCCACTTTTTTGCGTTTCGGACGCATTACTTCTCCCTCTACTCCCACACCCCTTCACCCATATCATAAATTTTTTTGCAAATGGGTCCACCGTCAAAGCTCTATGCAAATTCCAAGTTTCAGCCTCCTAACATAAGCGGTTGCTGAGATATAGAAACCAAAATTTTTCGTCTAAAACGCTTCCCCACCTTCCCCCTCACACCCACACCCCTCAAAAAAAATATCACTTCAGAGGGTCTACCACATCTATTCAAAAAAAATAATCCAATTTAATAGCTCTACTGGTTTGAGAACTACGAGCATTCAAACGATTTGTGGCGGTCGACGTACGGCGGACAGACAGACTGAAAATTTTTATTGCTTTTTTCGTGTCTACTAGTCATGAAACGTGGAAAAAAAATTTGAGGGTAGCAAATTTAAAATCCTTTTAAAAATCGATAACAATACTGTATTATAAATAATATAAATAATAAAGTAATATAACTTAATATCTCAACGAATTTATGAAAAATTGCTTTCTCCTGATTTGTTTTTTAAGTTTATCAAAGGTCGAACTTCACCATATCAACTCTTTTAAACAAGTGGATATCAAATACCTTTACCTACTTCGCAATCAATTCGTTATTGAGTTGTGCGCTATGACATTTTTCAGTAGTAAAACCACTTGAAATATAATTTTTTTTTTTTTTTATTTCCGAAATATTCCAGTACTGCGGCAGTACTTTAAACCTTTTTTAATGATTCCGAATTTTTTCACTTGCATCCTTATTTGGTCCTGACCCTGCACTGTTGGGAAGCTCACCAATTGGCACTGCAGACAATCAAACTTCTTAACTGGTCCAGATTCCAAAAGACTCAGGTTTCTCCTAGAACAAAAACGAAGGATTCAGTCCATTGCAGACTGAACGAACATCTATGAAGGATGAAAATCCTAAGCTCTGCCATAAGTGACAAATACGTTAGCAACACTAGTTTCTTGGTGAAGAAACCCGGTGATTCAATGGGTCTCTTTATTTTCTAAGTGTCTTTCCTAAGTGTCTTTTTTCCGGAAAATTACTGCTGCCCAATAACGGTCATGTTTACACAATTTTTGAATTAAATAGTTTGCGAATTGCATATGGAAAGGCGAAATGCTATAATATATTAGTGGCTCTCAATCGCAAATTAAATACATACACACAGGGTGATTCAGAAAGAAATTAATACAAAAAAATCATATAAATTTTTGAGATATTCGAGCACCGAGAAGGTTAGGATGTTTCCACCAGGATATAAAGGAAACTGCGCTCAACGTTAAAAGAAAATGTGGAACGCAGTTTTGAAAAAAAAACAGGAAGATTCCACTGTAAAAACAACAACTAACTGATTTTATTAATTGTAGGAATATTGTATGCATAAGTAAGTACTGCACATACTAAAAAATGTGTTTTCACTGAACACATTTTTTCTTAAAATCTTGAGATGATGGCGAGAAAGTGATAGTTCCATTGATTTTGGAATTCCGCAATTACACTAAAAAAACTATCAAATTTTAAAATAAATCTTAGTTCTTATATTTTTAGGCGTGTGTCTGTTAAGGTGTTCGTACACGAGCAATTTTGCTAGCAATTTATTACCCGACAATTATTACCGATACTAGTGAGCCGATTGATGGAGCAATACAGGGAAATAGCATGCTAGTTTTGGCAATATTTCGGCAATGTGGTAATATTTTCAAAGATTGCTGGTATGGTTCGCCATATAGTTGCTGTATTTCCAATGATTTGGAAAATTTCGAGTATTTATCCTTGTTTGGTGATTCAATTGTCAAGTCTTGTTTTCAATTTCGCATTTAATTGTCAAGTTGCATGTTGTAATAGCTTGGAATTCAAATATTTCCATGTTTTATTTTAAGTTTTAGATTTTTTTATCCAGTTTGCATTCGTGTTGTTTATAGACGGAATTGCTCGTGTAAGCCCCTATTGCTGAATTGCTAGATTTTGGGCAATATCGCTCATCACAATTCAGGAACGAGTTGATGAAAAGTTTATCCACATCGTCTGTTACTATTGTTGTTGCTTCATATATTGCTGTTGCTTCATATTTTCGTGACGTCAAAATTGACGAATATTGCTACAAATTGAGCAAATTCAATTGGTCGTGTAAGAGAACCTTTAGGTTCTATTTTATTTTTAATAAAATTGTGTCATTTTTCGGCTTCAAAAATTCAAAAATGGTATAAAATCCGGACAGAACTTTTGAGTTGTGGTCAAATTTTTTTTATATATTTATAAATATGCCTTTATTATTTAAATACTTACACTATTCAGGAAGAGCAAAGCTGTCTTAAAAATCTTTCTTTTTTTAAAAAACTTTTATATTTATAATAGTTAAAACTACATCGATTTTTGTTGGAAAAAATTAATTAAATCATCTCTCAAATGGGCATTTTAAATTACTTATCAAATATAATTAACTATCGAATCTGTGCTACAATAATCGGATGAGTTAATTCTTCTTCTTAAACAAATCATCTTGTTGTTTTCTTAATATCGACTTTCTAATAATGAGAATAAGTTTTAATAGTAATAGAATTGGTACGAGTACAATGAACAAATATAAGGCGAACACATCGAGTAGCAAATATTGATACCACTCTAAATTAACGGCAGCTGATTTTAAATGGTTTGCTCCTTTATGTCGAATAATATATTCGATACGAAACATAGCCTCTTCCATTGGTGGTACTAAATTATCACGAAATAGCATCGAAGCTTCCGTTAATGTTTCTTTGTATTGCTTATTCTTAACAATAGCATTGATCCTTTCCAGCATTACTTCAGTCGTCAACTCGGAAAACTTAATGGACAAACCGTATCCTTTATTGATGCATTTGATCGAATTTCGATGCTAAGAAATAGTCAATTTAGTTGAAGCACGAAAAAACATTTTAAATAAAGGACACTTACTTGATCTCCGTACAACGGCATGAAAAGTAGTGGGACGCCTCGATAGATTCCCTCTTGTGTTCCAAAGATTCCGCCATGTGTTATGAATAAGACAATGTTCTTATGAGCTAGAATATCACTTTGCGGCATCCATTTTGAAATCATAACGTTTTTAGGAAGCGCTCCAATAGTATCATCTTCATACTTCCAAAGGACCCTTTGTGGTAGTTGTTTGAACGCATCGAGGAGTAATGCCACCTTTTCCTTGGGCATTTGATTACTTTTCACATACGATCCTAAACTGAAGTATATCGCACCGGCTTTGGCTCCATCAAGAAAAGTCTGTAATTTAAAAGATGGTTTTGTTGTAACGATTCAATAAGGCGCTACTAATTTCATGCTAATTATGCCAAACTGAAAATCATACAGGAAATTTTGCATTCAGTAGGAAGTATAAGAACAGTCACGGTTTTTTCTTATAGAAAAGGGGGGGCCAAGAATGCACACGCTATACGTGTCCGCTATCAGAATGATATTAATGTACAGTATATTTATCTGGTGGATGAGTGCCAGGACATAAGGATTAAGAATATATTAAGGTCGGTTACCCTTTGGATTATAGTATGTCGAATATGGTGTCTGTGTTAACCTCTTGCTAGTAAATTACAAGCTGCTTTTGACCCCTTTAAACTTTTTAGTCTTAGAAAGCGTACACTAGGCACCAAAAGAGAACCCATAGTCCCTTGGGAACCTTCTAGGTCACTAATCATCTCCCTAAAACATTCCTGATGAACTTGACCAGCTTGACATGCCCCCCTATTGACTTCAGATCCTCCAAATTGTCAAACAAAAATTTGCCCCACATCAATCGGTTCCTTACAACTGCCCGACTGTCACTCAAAATGTGGATTATGCGGTCCTCAACATATAGGTCGTGGCAGTACCTGCATGATGTCTCCATTCGGACACCCCTTCAAATAACATTGTCAAAATTAGCCCCTTTGAATAAAATTGTCAACATTTTTGACAAAAAGTATCTATTGGAGTCAAAATTTTTTGAATGGAAATATAGTACTACGTATAGAATCGCTGGACAGACATGGCACAAGTTAAGCTTCAAAGAAGCCAATAGTTTTACTCAATATAATCCATGTGATTCTGAGGAACATGTCTAGGTCCAATTCTCTCCATGGAGAGTTCACCCATGATCTAGCAAAAGTACAGAGCTTCCAATACTTCATCTTAAGCTCTAAGCATTTTTGGACTTGTCCTATTACTACAACCACGTAAGCTTAGACCTGAATTTAATTTAATTCTTTTTACCTGAATATCCTTTGGTAATGGTTTTAAAGGTTTAATATGAACACCACCAACGTTTACTAGGCCTGGCATGCTTGGTCTAGGTGTGTCCAAAATGATGTGACTATTTATTAACATTGCGGAGATATTCCTTTCCAAATCTAGTACTGATGGTAAAGGACCTGTAATAGAGAATTAAATTGAGTTGTGCAGTTAAAATTCACAGACTCTTGGAAATACCTCCTAACGCTTTGAAGTGCTTTTCGGCAAGTTTCTGCTGTTCCGGAATATAGTACCATCTTCGTACAATAAAATCAAAAATCGAAATAAAAGTGTTATAGGTCCGTTGTGAAAAGGACATGGTATCCGTGTATGGCAAAACAATATGTGGTACAAACGACCAGGGCGTTATAAGGCCCATCGATCTGTCCATATTATCTGCATAGCCAAAAGTTCCTAAAAAGAAATGTGTTTAATCGTTAAGAGTTCTTTAACGTAGCAATTTCATAATTACATACCGAGTGTAACAATTGGGGCTTTAAATTTATGGGAAAACATCAAAAAGCTTTCGTGAAAGAATTGCTCCAAGACGATGAGATCAAATTTCAAGTCCTTACGTCGAATTATGTCCTTTATTTTTGGGTTGTTCAAGGCGTATTCCGATGTCAGTAATCCGACTCTCCAATACATGAACAGATTGTTGAAGTCACTGTTGAATTTCATGTCAAAAATGCTTTTTATTGGAACTGGAAAACAGATTAAAATTTTCAAAACACATAAATTTCGAATAAAAACTAAAAATTCTTACAATACGATGGGATGTTAAATTGCGGACTTATGATAATTTCCGTGTAGTTCGGATGCGGTTGTTTGGTTGGATGATTCGTTATTGCAGTAACACGATGACCACGATCCACTAGTCCACGCGCGAAGTTCTCAATCCATAGCCAATGACTTGGAGCAGGGAAAGGACACATCAGTAGAATTTCCGAACTACTGGCCATTGGAGCAAGCGATATGCTCGCGGCAAGTAGTAGTTGTAGCCAGAACATCTAAGAAATGGTTAAGAAAAGTAGTAGTTATATATTCCTTTTTCAAAATTAATTTGTTATCTTCACCAAAAAGACAACTGCGGCACAATGAGATTATTTCAAATAAAAGCTTTTAATTCAAAGCTGGTAACACTGATCGCAAAATTAATCGAATAAAATTAAAGCTTCGCAAAAGAGACAAAAATATCTATAAAGAACAAAATGAAAATTGGCCCACGAATAGTTAAGAACCCATTTTTTTAACACTTTCGTTGTCCAACGGCTCTTAAAATCGTTAACAGTTTTTTGGCAAAAAGTCTATTAGTCAAAATGTTAATGGTTTAGCACCCAAAAATTATAGAAAGTCCAATGAATAGATTTGTATTTAGCAAGTTTGTTTATTTCGGAGTCCTTATGAGTTTACGAGCTTGAATGTGCCCTTTGTTGCGCAATCTTTCAAAATGAAAACGCAAAACAGCTGTTCACGAATATCTTGTTTCCACGAGATTTTATAGGAAAAATATGTTAGTTCAAATTTGTAGAACACAAAAATTCTGAAATATTGAAAAATCATGAATATATTTTAAATCGCGTGGAAGAAAGAAAAAATTCAATATATCATCAGGCCTAAGAGATATGGCGGAATTCGTGAAAACCCACTCACCTTGGTGATTGAATATCCTGGAATTAGTTTTGAATCGATTATACAAAAAGCCGTAGGAAGTAAAATTCAGTTCGATGTCTCAGGTAATCAAAAAATATGTCAGAATTCGTGAAAACGAAAATCAAAAAAACCTGAAACTGTTTTTTAGTTGATTATCTAAAAAAATGTTTTGAAGTAAAAATCAGTTCGATATATCATCACAAGGAATATGTCGAAATTCGTGAAAACGTATACAGTCAACCCCTTTGTCCCCCCTTAGGGATTGAATATCAAAGAATATTGAAAATTATTTGTATGCTCGTATAAGTAAAATTAGTTTTATGCCTCAGAAGACCCACCAGAATTGACGAAATTCGTAAAAATGTATGAAACCCCAACGACATTTACCGTGATACCTTCGTACTCCAATACAAATCTGATTCTTTTTTAATTTATCTTCAAATAAATTTACATACACTTTCTAGTATAAATCGTTTCTTAGATAGAAAAACATCCCCCAACCCCGTACTGAGCAACTCCTGTCAAATAATATTTTTTTAGAATGAGAGACAATAGAGTGCCTAGTATGTGGTCAAATTTCTCTATCTTTAGCGGTTCTGGAGATCTAAAAAATGAAATAAACCTAATTTTATGTTTCCTGCGTACAGACCCCGCACACCAATGAGCCGCCTCAAAAAATCATATTTCCGATATACTTTCCTAGTTTGCTTACAAACTGTCAGCACGTTGCAACCTTGTGACATTAACCGTTCAGAAAGTATTGATTTATAAATGTCCTGATTCCAGTTTCGAGCTCCTTAGATACATTAAATTCCTCCAGTCACACACCTCACACACCTCTCCTATGTTTAGAATTTTTTTGCATTTTGCTTCACTATCATAGCTCTAAATAAATTCCAAGTTTCAACTTCCTAGCATAAGCCCTTCAGGAGATATTGAAATCAAAAGTTTCGTCTAAAACGCGTTTCTATACAGCGGTCAGACAGACAAAAAAAAAATTGTTTTCCTGCTTTTTAGGATTTAAAACTTAAAAAAGTTCAAGATAGCAAACTTTTAATTACAGGAATTTATCATTAAAATAATAAAACAAAATACACATTCCGAATCCGTTACAACTGGAGCGCATATCTTATCAGGTATTGCAAAATATTAAATTTCTAAGAATAAATGTGGAATTTATGTTTATGACATGTTTGCATGAAATTAAGAAGCTGCTAGTGTGCTACTACTGATGGTTGAACATTCTTATGTTATATAAACTCGCATATCTAAATTTTATTCTGAATCATTTTTAAGTTAAGAGCACGCAAATGTAAATTATAAAAATCGGAAGCGGGAAATGAAGGGCAACGAAGTCATTTTATATTCGAGGGTAAGTGATCAAAGGGTCTATCATCTGCTAATAATGCATTTAAAATAAACAGTCACTTTTCAAGAAAATAATGTTTCCGGTTTGTTCTAAAAACTTGAAAGACTGCATGGTTTCTATACTGACCCACTTGGAGCATAGTGTAATATAATTTTGCAGTTAGTTAAAATTGTCTTCAAAATAAATACCTAGTGAACATGATTTAGAATCTCTAGATTCTATTAAACGTGTCTTTCAAAGGGTTCTCACTGACAAAAAATCGGTCTTGCCAAATACCCTTCCGGTTAATTCTACCCATTAAAAAAAATTTAACTTTATATGTATCTTAATGGATTTTTGCGCTACGACTCTTCAAACATATTTGTGTACGCCGTATACGGTGGACAGGCGCACAATTTAAGTTAGTTGGGCTCTACTAATCCTAAAATACAAAATTTCAGGGCAGGATTTTTTTTTTTAAATTTCCGGTCGATCACAATAAAGTACATATATATAAAATATAACTGGCATAAAAACAATTATTTTTTATCTTTGACTAGATAAGAACATAATAAAAACTCGAGTGAACAACAACAGAAAATTTCTTAATCACATTCTTAGCAGTATCTACATATTTCTTGAATTTCATAAAATTAAAATAAAATAAAAATTCAAAACGAGAAACTTTGCATTCTTGAATAAACAAACAATTTCTTGTGATTTGTTCATACAAGTTTTGATAAATTTGCATTGTACAATGAATTGGCGTAAATTATTGATTTATTCAGCGAATCAATCTAATAACAATTATTAGGTAAAATTGCGCTTAAATGTGCCAACTTATTGTAGTCAATTACTATTAAAAGGGGTTAATCTACTCTTACATATAACTTAAATTTTTTTAGCACCTGCACTTGAGCTACAATAAATTTAAATTTGACATCTAAAAAAATTAAGTGACCATAAAAATGATAATAAAATTTTTTAACGCGTTCAATGCAAACATTAACCACAACAGTAAAAACTGATTATGTGCGGCTAAAGTTAATGAATATTATGAAATTTGTGGGGATTAATAATTCTATTGATAAAATACAAGTATTATGTATCTGACCTTATCTGTTCTGATTTTTTATTTTTATTTAATATCTACAGAGTAACGTTTTGCAATAAAGCTCGTAACTTTTTAGCAGAAACGAGTGATAGATCGTAAAGCAAAAAGAGACTCTTGCCCCTTGCTCAAGTTCTAAGTAGCTAGTTTAAATCCGGCTCGACGGATCAAATAATATTTGATTATTTTCCAAACAATAATTTTAATGAATTTTCTTTAAACGTTTTATTAATGCAAGCACAAATAACATTTTTATACAATCATTGCAAACGCGATAGGTTATTAGTTGCATAGTAAAGTGTTGGTAGCTTTTAATCACTCAAAGGAAAATACCTAGTTGTATCGTATTATCGTTTATTACCGTTTCACATCAATATATAAAAATGGTTTTAAGCTATGTTTGCCTTTAGTCTAATCAATTTATGAGTTATCGCCGAAACGAGATAAAGCAACTTTAAAAAGCCACATGTTTTTCTAACAACACGTCAAACAATAACTTAATGCTAAATGCCCTTAAATGTATAATATGTCGCCTAAATTAATCAAGCTCCTATTGAAGAGCTCACACTGCTTGCAATATATGGTAAATTTGGCCGTCTACTTTATTATAGGATCCATGGCATGAACCCAATTTTTCTATCTTTATGTACGGGCAACACTGAAGCGTAATTGCATCAACATTTACAGGCTAGCTCAGAACCAATACTGTTTCTCAGTACCGAAGTAGAACTGTTAAAAGTGATACTAATTTGGTTGGTCTACATCCTTGTGCATAGAGTAGTAAACACAGTACAGTACAGAAAAACAGAAAACAATTTTTTTTATATAAAATTTTACCATTAACATGGTACGTTATCCATTCAGTATTAAATTCGTAATACCGAGGCGGTATTTCTATTCAGTTCTAAAAATATTTCGTTGGAGTTCTGTATGTTTCGGTGCAAGCGGAGAAAAATAGTTCCGTTGGAGTACCGATGGAGTGCCGATGCGCTATGCGGGTGGTTGGTGGCATCACTTAATTGGAAGATGTTTTTACCCGTAAATGAACCTTTGTATCTATCTACTTGTCTAAGATTATATTAAACTAATGAGTCAAAGGTCCCAATAAACTGGTAAGACGAAATGACCAAGCACTTTATTAATTCTCTGTTTACTTTCGGATTCTTATTGCTAATGTTATAAATTACACAAAAACTATCATTTAATTCATTGTTCTCGTCGAACATAAAAAAGTACGCATATTAAATTATTCAATCAAATTAATTTACATTCCACAACAAACGAAACGAACTCAGCGCCTTATATCAGTTAATATAAATTGCAATGATTAGGATAGGTAAGTTTTTCTGCTCTTCGCTCGAATTATAAGCTGTTCATAACGAAAAATGATTAGCTATTTTACAAAGTCAAACGACTATTAGAAGGTCAAATGTTTTCAATAAGTACATCGGAACAGATTATTGTTATGTAAAGAAATCAATAAATATCTTGGGTGCTTAGAACCAGTAGTCAGAAGATGTATTTTTCTACAATATTATTCTACGCAGCTGATAGTCAGTCGGAATGCGAGTAATGCATTACCAGGGGAGTGTCTTCCAGAAACCTTGCGCGGAATTTTAAGGAACACCTTCCATGGAACATATTAAGGAAGCCTAGGTTAATTGAAAGTCGGAGTTCAGACACCTGAATAGAGAAGCATCAACAATATTCTTTCTTTGAATTAAATAAACAATGCAAGTCTAATGAATGAATTTCATAAATGCACAAACATTTTTTTTGTTAAACCATTTTTAGTTTGCAAAAAAAGCCACATTTTTTAAATGCGCCACAGTTTTCCAGTTTCAGTTCGTTCAGTAAATTTCAATTTAAAAAAAAAATTTTAAATAAAAATTGTGCAACATATTAATTTAGCTATTGGTTGAATTTTTTTTAAAAAAAAATGTTACTTCAGAAAGATCACCTGACCGTGTCGCGGTCGGTATCTGACCAAACTTAGGAGATATTGCGAACTTTATGAAAATGTTTACAACCCACTAACACTGCTTTTAGGGTTGACTATCAAAAATTCTTGAAATTTATTTTAAGGGGATTATACGTCCTTAAGTCCTATGGAAGTAAAAAACAATTTGATATCTCATCAGTCCTAAGAGATATGGCGAAAACGTATACAAGCTCTTTATATCATACTTCCTTAAGGGGTTAAATATCAGGGAATCCTCTGATGAAATCAAGGAATCCTCTGATGATTTCTATGCAGAATGCCTAAGAGATATATTCGTAAAAATAAATAACGCGCTCTCCACAAACCATTAAGCCGGCTACAGACTTATCGCGTTTCGCCTATTTCGCATCATTTGCGTCTTTCTCATGAATAGTGTGTATAGGTTTTTCGTCGGTTTCTCTCGTTTCGTTATTATTATGATATAATAATCTGTATCTGTATAAAAATAAGTCAGTTTTTTGGTCAATCGCGATTATAATCTACACCTGTGAACCGTTCCCTCCCAAATTTTGCATGGACATTCTCGAGACTACCAGACAGGTCGTGAAAATAATTATATACTCCTGAAATTGGTGGTTCGCGAGTTATTTCAACATTTGAGTACTTTTCATATGATTTAGTGGCAGTTTGCTCGTTTTCGGTGCATTAGTTGCGCGTTTCTATTACTGAATGGTAAAGTTGAACTATGAATGGTGGATAGAGGATAGTAGATAGAGAATAAGGTTAGTGGATGGAGGATGATGGATGGATGAAAAATGAAAAATGGCATTAACGTCTCCAGTTCCTTGAGCTGAAAAAGTGTAACCCAAACGGGAGTAATGTATCAACGGGAGAAACAGGACCAATGGATAAACGGGAGTAACAGGGGCGATGGAACAACGTGAGCGTAGCCGCGGTACGTGGCTAGTATTTTTAATAATCCTCTCTCCACAAACCATTAAGCCGGCCACAGACTTATCGCGTTTCGCCTATTTCGCATCATTCGCGTCTTTCCCCGTGAATAGTGTGTAGGGGGTTTTCGCGGGTTTCTCGCGTTCCGTTATTCGCGTTTCACGATTCGTGAGTTTTCTCTACTGGAGGCGAATTTTGGATGACATCAAAGGGTTTTGCTTGACGAGACAGTAACGAGCGAGACGATTCTTTCGTGACTTTCTCGCGACTTTCATGTGTTTCGTGAAACAAAACGAAAAACTCGCGATATATGAAAAACAAGAGAAGCAAGAGAAGGGGAATTATGACTCTCCGCTGAAATTGTGACTGTACACAGAATAGACCAGACTATTTCTTATTTCAAATGTTTTCGCCATACATATATTTTTATTTTGAATTGAACTTGCCACGAGGTTCAACCATACTCCAAACGATACAATCGCATAGATAAGTAAATGTTTTATCACTAAATGAACTTCATTTAACCACGAACCTCCGCAATATTTCAGCTCTATCACCACGAAAAAAAATTGCCTAATAAGGTGATCGTGTTAAAATCCATATTGTTCAAATATTAAAATAATGCATGAAGATCACGTATAGTTCACGCAATGCATTTGCATGCACGTGATGAACAATGACACTAAATATTGTGAAGATCGAACATACACTGTATGCTAGTAAAATATTAATGTTCCTTGTCGCCCAACGTGAACGTTTTTATACATTATTAAACAATTTTCCGTATTTGTTTTCAATTACCGACCAAACCGACTATTCTAACCGTATGTAACGTAATATCGAGATTACGCAATGTGTAAACTTGAAACGACTGTGTCGCCGTTCAACACAATAAATATTTATAGATCGAGGTGAAAATTTTATCTGTTAATGAGACAATAAGAAAAAGACACAATAAAAGATTAAGAAAAAACTGTTTTATACTTAGAATCGAAGGCTGCTATACCTTGTACTGAAGGAAAATCCTTTGGAAAGCCGGTTAAAAGGAAAGCGTCGTCTAGAGTCACTGCACGGATTCACGGTTACACTAGTTCAATTCCGCGTATGTGACGAACGAACAATTCAAATTTTCACTGCACATATGCACTTCGCGGCCTCAAGCGTCACAAATTCGTTTAAATGATTTTTTAAAGAAACTTGAGAGCGGGATTGCGATCACCGCACTTGTTCAATTGAACAATTCAAACGTAATGAACGTGTTGCGAGCGTGTACGTCTGATAGTGATAAACTGTTACGACTGATCGCGCTTAACTTGCTTCGACTATCGCTGAAACCTGTTAGAAGAGTTATTAGCTTCAGTCAGCGTCTAAGTTCCTAGTGAGTCTAGGATGTTACTTGATTGAAAGTATCAGAAGTCAGATCTGTAGGTAGTATGGACTGTCCACTATCGGAGATCCACTGAAATGTGTAGCATTACGGTTCTCGTGTTCTAATAAATGACTTCCCGCATTGAATGCAATATGCAACTCAGTTTTAATATGTTTGACTCGAAAGGTGAACACGTTTAACAAGGTAACAGCTCGATGCCTCAACTCCACTCGTCACATAGAACACTTTCCCAGCGATCAATTGAACAAATCGGAAAATTCAATTGGCCTACAATAATTTATGAATTTATTTCGCCGGCATTAAATAAACGAGGTAATCACCGATTACCCATTGTGCTGCAACCGAGGTGACAACTGGTGGATTAACAAGACGGAGCTGAAAAGTTTGTGTCGGCTTAGTGTAAATATAATCAATGAAGTTCACTCTCCCAGCTCTACATTAATAAATTTATTGGAAAACTTACACATGGCACAATTTACTTACATCGACCTACAGAGAAAGAAATATGCACTATGTACAATCGAAGTTAGAAAAAAAAAATCAATTACTACTCGGGCAAGGGCATGTGTGTGGAGAGGTGCCTACCAAGTATTAGAAGTTGTAACAAATGCGAGTATGTACCTACAGATAGTGTACTTGAATAGTATGTAAATTAGAGAATAATAACGACAAAAGTATGATAAAAAAGAAATCTTAAAAGTAATTAACTTAAACGAAACTTTTTACCTACTTGAACAAGAAATCAGTGAAAATGTCTTTCCGCCTAACGGTGGTGAAAATGCATCACAAAATCTTCAAGTTTATTATTAGGCGCATGCCTTGGAATTCATTAAATCATATTCAACCCTTCTTTATCCCCATAAGGGCTCAATATCGTAGAATCGGCGTAAAATCATATTCAACCCCTTTTCATCCCCTTTATCTCTTTCATTCCTTTTATCGGAATAGCAGAAAATATGTTTTTAGGCGTTCTTAAAGATACCGTAGAAGTGAAAACCAATGCCATAGCACATCCAAGTTACCAGATATGGCAAAATTCGTGTAAGTACACTGAACCCCTTTTGCCCCTTTTAGAGACGAATATTAAAAAAATGTGAAATTGATTTTTAGGCGTTTATTGATAGAAAGAGTTTGATGTAGCGCAAATTTGCGTAGTAAGAGCAAATTCGACGTTTTATTTGATGCAGTTCTTTTCCAATACAACACATATCTTGGTTCTCATGGAGACATAGTGAACTATTTTTTAACCTCGTGGGGTTAAATGAATCATTCAACCTGACAGATATGGCAAAATTCGTTTAAATACATTCAACCCCTTTTGCCCCGTTTAGGGTCGAATATTAAAAAAATTATGAAATTGATTTTTAGGCGTTTATTGGTAGAAAGAGTTTGATGTAGAAAAAAATTGTAATTTGTGAAGTAAGAGCGACGTCTTATCTGATGTAATTCTCTTCCAATATTATTAGACACTTTTCTTGGTTCTTGTTAAAACATATTCAACCGTTTTTTATCCTTGTGGGACCTAAGTAATATAGCACAATTAATAGAAAAATGTTCAACTACTTTTCACTTCAATAAATCAACCTCTTTTCACTCTTTTAGGGTTGAATATTGATAAGTTGAGAAATTGATTTTTAAACGTTTATTCATAGAAGGAGCTCGTAGAATTAAAAGCCAATTCAATGTCTTATCTGACACAGTTCGTCAGTTCGGGTTGAAAAAATGTTTGTGGTATTGTTATATTGATTTAATTTCTAAATGCTGTTCGACCGATATTCATTAATCAGTTTGATAATTGCTTGTCGTTTAGTGCTCTTTTTAAAAAAATTCAAAAGTATATACGCTGATATAAATTCAATTTTTTATTCAATAAAACTGAAAAATAACAGGATACTGACTGTTCCTGGTTATAATATTAGTACTGTTTCTGTCAGATACCTATGTTTTGATTTTTCCACTTCTAGAGACCGAATTTTGTTTAGTCGTGATAATAAATAAAATCATTTTGACCACACAATCAGAAATCGTTCATAAATGAAAAACAAAACACATTACAAACACAGTATCTAGCTTATGCGTTAAGGAAATTTATTAAAATCTTACCATTAATATGGTATGTATGCAGTACTGAAATCGTAATACTGAAGCGGTATCGCTGTTTAGTACTGACTAAATTAACTTCACCAAAATTTAGTCAATACTAGATATGCTCTACACTACACTAGTTCTTCATGCTCCTATACTAAGAGGAGAAAATAGTTCCAACGGAATACAGACAAAGTACCTACAAGCTATGGGGATACTATAGGTTAATAGATAATATTCTATGAGAGGATTTGAGGAATTTTGACGGATTTCCTTATACTAAGTATGGAAGTCATAGTTTTATAATCGGTCCACAAGGAACTTGAAGCTACACTACTGCTTTAGGTGTCTGGAACTCCTTAAACAAAAATCACAGCGAAACCAATTTGGACATATAAAACACCCTGTACCTTTATTCCCTATCTGAATTGGCTTGAAAAGTCTTTCGCCTTGATTATATTCCACATTACATTCAAAAATTTAACGTCTTATCTTATCATTGAAATTTAAACAATTTGTTTTTATTTATATTTGATTTATATCGGCATATTACTTTTATCTACAGACAGAACGTGATAATCTTTCAATGACTTAAGTATTTAATTGTTCAATGTATTTGCAAATGGTCTACTGAGGAGGTAGCATAGTAACTTAAAAACCTGTATCGCATCGACTTCTACAAGAAAGTATATTAGATAAAGTTGCGTTAAGGTAGTATTACACTATATTCGATGCGGTCAAATATTTGAATGAAAATATGACGATAAGTTCTATCAAATTTTTTCCGTCAAAATAAACTCTGTGCGAAACAAAAAGTTGACGATTACACTATTTGGTCGGCGAGACGTAGTGTGTAATAGTTTAAGACTGTTGGCAGACTTTTTCTTATCATACAAAGTCGCTTTTTGAAGTATGTAGTATAATTTTCAGTGTGCCTGGTAGTAATATGTTGGGGTCACCATTTTACGGGCGTATTGTATTTTCATATGTTTGATATGAATCCGAAATTTCAAAAATACATCAAGGACTCTGGTACTCTACTAAAAAAAACACTGTGAAACATAAAATTAAACTAGCTAAAAATAATAATTTTAATATTATTAAATGCATAAACTCGAATGTTATCACTTCAATCTTAACTTTGTCTCTATTTTTTTTAACAATAAATCACAAATTAAATCTTAAGAGTTTGGCTTAAAACCAATGGAATAAAACCAAATGCAACTACGCTATGGGATGCAAGATAACCAAATCTGCTATTAAGACTTGAGACAACGTAAACACCAGTCCCAGCTATTGCCCGGCAACAAGTAACCTTAGCGATAATCCGTTTGTTAATCCAGAACCATTATTTCGATTGTATTGTATAGACAGTATTAATTAGCGTTTTTATAGTTAGCTTATCTTCGAGCGTTAAAATTCTATTAGTACATATAATTATGTGTGTTAAAATAATATTCAAGTTGAAAGGTTATATTAATTATGACACTTTCATTTTTCTGGTTTTTAAATTATCACAAGTAAATTTGAGGAAGTCAGTTGATTGTTCGTTTAAAGAATTTACTCCAAGATAAGGTCAAAAACACCATGTTCAATATACCGGGTGATCCAGATACTATAGCGTAAATTTGTGCAGCAAGTTGGACAGATCTTTTTAATCAATCAGCCAAAAATTAGACTAATAGTCTCCCTCCGCTGCTTTAATAAGTGTACACAATTTGATAATAATAACCAATGTCATATCGAGTCTTGGCATCCAGAATACCTTGCCCACAATATATTAAAGTAATACTTATTTAACAAGTTCCAAAAAAATGAGTTCGCTTCGGTAATGTAGCTTGGATCAATTTTTAACATTGGGGCAAAGAATTTATATATCTCAAAAATACTCTTCTTTATAATGATAAACGCAAAATGTTGCGTAACAGGATAATCGTTTTAAACTCATATACCTATATAACATTGTAGAAAAAACATTTCTGTTTACGACCATTGTTCATTTAACTCGAAAACGGGACTGTCGACCTAATTCTTTTGCTCGATCTTATAAAAGCCTTATTTGCCACCTTTCATACAAGGGTGAATTGATTGCTCTAACTTCAGAACTTTCAAAGATATTCATTCACCTTTAATCGAAACCATTTTCGAACCTGAGCAATTTTTTTCTTTTATTAAAATGCAGCTACAACTTTAACGGGTGTAATACACTATGCTTATGCACTATGCCGCCACAAAAGAAAACGTCTACGAACTTTTAAATGAATTATACCAAAATATAATGGAATACATTATGTGCTTTATTAAGTACTAGCCGCATACCGCGGCTACGCTCGCTTCGTTTACGTTGTTCCATAGCTCCTGTTACTCCCGGTGCTCCCATTTCTCCCGTTCCTAAGTTACTTCCGTTACTCTATCCTCTATTCACCATCCTCCATTCACCATCTCCCATCCACGATCCTCTATCCACCATCCCCCATACACCATCCTCCATCCAGTATCCACCATCCACCATCTCAATCCAACATCTTTCATCTTCCTTCCTCTATTCACCATCCTCCACCCACCATCACTCTATCTACTATCCCTCATCCTCCATCATCCGACTTCCATTCTCTATCCACCATCCATCGTCCAACTTTATCATAGTAATAGGAACGCATAACTAATACACCAAAATTGAACAAAACTATATGGAATACACTCAAATGTCGATATAACTCGCGTACCACCAACATGATTTTGTTAACGCAGAAACCATCGCGGGCGTATCCTCCACAAATCACTAAAGTTTCGTCGCAATCGGATGATTGGTTTCGGAGCGCATACGGGCAGACCAATATTCATTTTTATGTACATATATAGACTAAAAACCACAAATTAAAATATAAATGTATTTACACAGCAGATTTATAAAAAAACGAATTTATTAATTTAAATATATCAATTCATTTGTCACGCATCATGTTGATAATAATTTACAATCGCCCTAAAAATATGAATATACTTGTTCCGGAATTATGCAACTAATGCATATTTATATGTTCAGATATGTCGATTATATCTTTACTGCCACGACAAAATATTGTTTTATTATAGCTAAACAACAATTTAGAAAGACAATACAAACTCTTGTGTAAATATTGAGACAGACAATTTTCAAGAAAATGGGGCCATAGATTATTGTCTTTTTTTATCTTCTTTATCTTTGATGATCAACGACAGTAATTTTCGCGAATATTACAGCACAAATTAAGTAGGTTAAAAGTTTGGGGATCTCGATGCGTTCATGTAGATCGAAAGTTTATTTCCTCAATTATCACTAGATAATGTGTGACCTCCGATGGGCCATAGGTCAACAATTAGTGTTCCTACACAATGTATGACTTATGTCCTTATCTGTCGCCAGAATCTATTTGCTCCTTAAAGCGCCTTATTAAAATCTTTATCCGAAATCACGAACTTTAGCTCCTCATCATCCGCACAAATCTACCCTTGTGTTGGGTGCAGTTTGCTCCAATAGGTTCTTCTTTACAGCTTCTAGCTGATTCGGTCAGTTGGCCTAATCCTTGACCTTTGGCTATTTCTACACCTGAGAGGTAAAATTGGAGTTCAGATGAGTGCAGAATCCTTTTGCAGCTAAGCCTCGTTTTCACGGTGATTGATTTTAACAATAATATTATACTTTCGCGAGAGCATAGCACGATAGTGTGAGAGTTAGATAGTGCGACAGTCTGCCGTATACACGGCGTGATAGGGCGACAGTGAAATTAGGCAATATGAAGTTACATTGTGTATGTCAATTCAATTCAATTCTTTATTAATCCCAAAAAAAAATGACATACCTATTTTATTTATTATTATGGAAAATGTTTCAAGTAGAGCTGGTTGCAGTTGGAGTCACTGGTGAAGCGGTTTAAAATAGGAGCGACTTGTATAGAGATCAAAATCTGTTTCCGTTTACTGAAGGGTGGTGTTAAATACTTACTTCGTCACCGTAATAAGTCTCTTCCACGTTCAATCAATAAAACAATATGTATCTACTCATTAAATAATCAATGTCAAGATATAATTATCGCGATAGTGCTGTCCACTATATCGAAAAACGTTATAGTGCTATCATGATAGCGTGTAAGTAACTATCGAGAAGTTTCCATGACTTTAGTAATTATCATGACTCTCAACTATCGAAAAAACTATCACCGTGTAAACGGGACTTTCCTACAGTTTGCCAGCTCTCATGTAGGTACAGGTTTTCAGTATCACATTCGAGTATGGGTTTTTCGAATGTATGTGGAAGTGGTCGCCTAATTAAATATGGAAACATGTCTACGGGAGACGATTCGAATCCGGCTCGGATGTGTGATCATTCCTCGCCAGACCGAATAAAATCCGACCATGACTTTTGAAAATAACCTTTTTACCTAAGCTTTTTTTCGATGTTAATTTTAATTAATTTAGCCTCATTTAAAGCTAATCGCAATTACATGGGTTCAATGGTTTTTTATTTATGAATTTGTTATCTTTCCGGTCTCGTTGAAACACACATTTTTTTCCTTTATTTTATATTCGAATTTCTTAGTTTCCCCACAATATAATTAATTTAATTACACTCTACGAGTTGAGTATTATTAAGTTAATAAGATATTAAGTTGATATAGTTGGTGCGTGTCTTTGTAGATCTGCGCGCATGATAGATCCAAAGTGCGTTGAGTAAAAAGCTGCAATTTTTTTAGTAGCAATTTTAAACTAAAAAGTAAAGTATAGTTCATAAAAGGAGCAAAGGGATTCATCAAAAATCGTGGGTGAATGATAACTTCAACAAATTTGTCTACTCATTTACAATGTTTTTAAATCGTCTGATTGAGCGATGAAGCGCCCAATAGAAGGCATTTTAAGTACGAATTTAGCAAACTTTATTGTAAGTTGTAAGATCAACTATTTTTAGAAATTCCTCTTTAAAAACTTTGTTGCACTAGGGCGTTTCTGAGTTGCATAACAGGTCATCTGACGAGTCAATGCAACCCAATAATGAAACAGTCTTCAAAATGACCTTTTAAGTAAAAGTTTTCCAGCTATAAAGCCTTCAATAGTAGCGTGTTCAAAGAGTACTCTCACACCGAAAATAACCCAAATTTCTTATAAGTAGCTTTTCTATTTATAGGTGATTATTTCTACTATTCGATTCATTATCGATTGTCGCTTCCTGTTTTATAGATATTTGCGTCGCTAATGTTCTTCATGGTCTCAATTCACCCGTAACGCTGCTCGTGATCACAACTATTTCGAAAAGTAGACCTCACGTGTGATGCTTTGAAAAACGAGCAAGATTTGTCGATCGTACTAAACGCTAGTAAAATAAATCCCATTTTACTTTTTTCCCAATTATATTGCCATCGACCCAAGCGAAACGAACGCTAATCGTTAATTTTCCTCTCGCAATCTTACACCGTATGCCACTTCATCATCTTCCTTCATTGCTTCATAAGGACCTTTAATTAACAATTCTGTCCAAAGCTGAACAAACTTCTAGCTCTAATTGGAATTAAGCTTGCGCATTTTAGTTGACCATAGTGAGCGATCATTTCCGATTCCCGATCACTCGCGAACTAGTTCGTTCTTCTTTTTAGTTCACTAGTTCGCGGAATTTCAGTGAAGTTTGGAACGACTCGTAGTCGTAATTCTGGTAGAATGTGATAAGGTCGTAGGAGTAGGAGCCAATGTGGTAGAATGTGATGTTCAAAACAACACCTCGTCAGTGCACAAGGATATTGTAGCACTGCGACTTCCAAACGGCAAAGGAACTAGGAGCAGGACTGATTGCGAACTAGTTCGTTCATTTCAGTTCTAGGAAAACTCTTCTGAACTAGTTCACTCGCGAACTACACGAGCCTAATTTAAATGAATCGACAGCTTGATCAAGTACGGCTTTTCTCTGCAAAAAGCACGATATCCATGGTCAAATCTAGCCATTCGATTCCAATAGCAGGCGTGGCCTATTTCAAGCCTTTGTAAGTGCTTTCAGACGGTGCAGCGTATAGCATAAAGGCTAGTTTACATGACGACTGCAAAAAAATTTTACTGAGTTTGTGAGGAAGCTAGGTTCTCTAATTTTCAATGGAGTAGAAGGGAACCACTGCAAAAAATTAAATTCACAGAAATATCGTCAATATTTTTTGCTGAATATAATATCTGTTCGTTTCATTCTAATCAATTTCTCACAAAAGAATTTCCTTCTCCCTCACAATCGCAGTAAACAGTCGTCACCATATAAACCGGCCTTTACGGAACTCGTGACCGTTGCTAATAGTTTTTGCCTGCTAGAGCCTGGTCCTCCAATGTTTGACATGATGCGTGAGAGCGCACCATTTACCTTTGAAGCTTTTTCGCTGATCGCCACAAGATGATTCTTGAAGGACATTCGAGTGTCGATTAACAATCCAAGATATCGCAGGTTTATCTGCGAGATGATCTCGTGCTCTCCAGCTCTGAATGTGAAAAAATATAAATTAATGTTAATACCATGATATGTAGGAGTTCTCCTAGGTTATGTGGGAGAACCCCTCTCGGATTATTCACATTTATTTTTTAGGGTTGAATAAACATAGGGTTTCAAACTAATCTTCAAAATTTTCTAAAAAGCAATAACTAGGTTGTGATAAGAAACAGCCAAGCAGTTAGAAAAGCTTTCTTTGCCCTGAATACAGCGGAATTGTTCTTAAAGCTTGAACAGAAAGGATAGGAGCATCTAAACAGGATTGCAGGGAGAAGGGAACTGTGGACAATTTAGAAGAATTTGGGTCAACTCTATTGTGTGGTTTTACAAACAAGACAGAACCATATCGTCCACGATCTTGTCACGTTAATAAATATACAAAATATTTCCCTTTTACAACATTTTATCGCTTTTTATACAAACAAGGCTTCAATGAGAAACTCTTAACATTACTATCTTTCGGTAAATTCTGTTGTTTTTTAAATCGAAAGAAAACAAACATTTTGTGTGCTAATTCACGTCGTTCCAAATGAAATCCGCACTTCGTAACATTCCGGATAAACTCGTCGATACTCTCGAATCTTGACGATATTTCCGCTATAATCATCAGACCACTGTAAAATTTATGAAGTAAATAATTTTAGCTAATCATTAGGAAATATTCAGACCTTACCCTATTCGAAGGACACGATTTGCTTCCAAGAAGAAATCCTGTAGATTTGTGCCCATCAGTGATAGCGAGTAGACCGCCACATCAATTGATGCAGTCTTGAGCGGAACATTGGCCATATCGGCTTCTATAACTTCGTCGCGAACGCTAATCAGATCGATGGAGTAAACTTTATGGGGCACGGATTGCTGTAGCTTGGCATCGCCACATCCGAAGTCGGCTATTATAAGATCTTCGGGTCTGTAACGAAAAGGCTTTATTTTGGTTTACCATGCGAGCGAGCGACTTACAACTTCCGAATTTCACCGATAATTTTCTGAAGAGGATTTAGAGGCCATTGTTCGACTTGACACCGATAGCCGGTATGATAGGCTTCAAAATCATCCGGATTTTCGTGAAACAACTTCTTCCCGCCAAATCCGTTTGTCTCGTAAAGTTTTTCGTTTAAGAATCGAAAGCGGGATCCTTTTAGGCTGTCTCTCAGTTCGTTTAGGAAACTCTTTTCGGTACTGGGATTTTCCGTTTTCTTTTCACGCTTGGATTTCTGGGGAGTTGGTACGGTGGCATTGGAAAGTTTTTTGTTCTTGGAGAGTCGCTTAACGGGTTTAGGTGGAGAATTCTTTTTAATTATACGAGGCTCCTGATCAGTTTCTATCCTGGGTGTGACTTGCGGGCCTCTCCTGTCTGACTTGTTCTTGCCTTTAGTTTTTCCCTACAATACGCAACACTTGAGATGATTCTTAGTAATTCTAGGCTCGGCACTTACCTTGTTTGACTTGAACTTAAACGCTTTCGAGTTGTCGTCGTCCCAGCTGCTTTCATTGAACATTTTGCTAAGTTCCGGATGAGGAGAGGCAGCAAGAATCCACTTCGTTCGTCTTGTTGGTAAACACATGTGAAAATTTGACGTGAACTTCACGCTGATGAGTGCGTTCAAGGCACAGAATGCAACATGAAAATTAACCGTTGGTGGAACTCAAGTTCAAAATTGTTGGAAGTGAATACCGACTTGGTTCCATTTAACTCAAAATTCCCGAATTCAAGCTTCATGGATATACGGTCATGATATCTCTCTCTACATTGACAAGCTGCGGGCTTTGAATCCCTTGAGTGCATTGGAATCGGAGACTATTAAATCCTAGCTATAGTAGAGCGATGACGAGAAGTGCTCAAAGTACTTTGTAGTCAAAATACAGAATACAGTACAGCTATGCAGAGAACCGGGGCATAGTGATATATGTAATGTAGTATTGTGAAGTATTGACAACCTGTAGAACTTATGTGACATTGTGGAAGTGTGGAAAGCACGGAAGACTAGGAAAGATTGCGGTTACTCATTGCAATACTGACGGAGCACTGAATGGCAAGGAAGCACGCTTTGTGGATTGCTGACTCGGACATGAAGGTACTGCTTTGACCTGTACTCTGATAAGGACATTGCCCACATTTTATGCGAAGATGTTATGCAATCTTTTCTCTGATAATTCGACGAACTCGCCAGAAGGGGGTCGGAGATGTGCATAGAGCTGGCCGACTAATCGGTTCATTGTCGCATTGAATGTGTAAAGGGAAGGATTGATATTGAAGCGCTCAGACAGATGGAGGGGGCCTGAGTGAATCTCTCGGGATGCCGGCAAACAATAATCTGCTGGCTGAAACTTGATAGGAGGAACGCTTCATGTTGTCTCTGATCAGGGACTATAAGACAACTTATAGAGGTCCTAACGGGACACTGTCTCTTTGGGAGACATGGTGAAAAACTGGGAATATCCATGGCTGATCTAAGTCGCTGTGGTAATGAGAATGGTGAAGCGACACTGGAGCATCTAGTGTGTTAATGTGAATGTCTGGCACGTACCAGGTATCGATACTTGGGGAAATTCTCCTTGACCGATCTATCAGAACTTGTGATGATTGCTTTATGGAGAACTACTCTTTTTATAAAGGAGAGCAAGA
Organism: Beris chalybata; assembly: GCA_949128065.1. Lineage (NCBI taxonomy): Eukaryota > Metazoa > Arthropoda > Insecta > Diptera > Stratiomyidae > Beris > Beris chalybata. The sequence continues at coordinate 16,535,964 of OX421897.1, forward strand.
TTTGAAATCAGTAGTCCAGAGCCCGGTTATACGAGCGGACTACAGGGATCTCTCGTATTGGACTGTGGCAGTCCACTCTTCTCAACCTAACCTAATCTTTCTCTGATAAATTAGATCCGATGTTGACAAACTGGTCAAGTTAATCAGGGATCTGTTAGTGAACAATGCATTAGAGTTCGCTATGGGCCTTCTTTGGCTTGCGCGATACCGCAGCGTTCCTAAAACTTTAACGAAGGAACTAAACAGACTTAATACTTCCTTTCAAGTGGCTCCTTGCAACAATCGGCAAGTTACACGTGCAGACGAGAGTACTGTTTCATACCTTTCAAGGAGAAGAGCAAAATTTACAGTCTTTCAACCCCCCAAAACAGTAATGTAAAACTCATTACCAGGTAATCATCTTCTTGATAATGTTACGGTCTGTCGTGTCTTCCATTCCACCACTCTAATGTTGCTTTTATATAAACTATTAAAATTGCTCAATTTGCAGCAATTCCAGACAATTTTGACGTCACGAAAACATACAGCAGCATCGGCAATTGACGATATGGAGCAATTGCTAGTCAATCGTTGCTCAGTAGTGACTAGCAATATGGAGCAATACTCAGCAATTAAGCAATGACATCATACACGGACAACTCTCATTCCATCAGTCTTTTTTTAAATTCCGGTTTTTGTAATCGGATATGTTTGAATTCCACAAACAATTCCTGCCACGAACAGCGTCAATAAAACTTATTGTTTTCTCGTTGCTCCAAGCCATCTTTTACACGAAACTTGAAAAGAAAACCGAAAACTCAACATAAGATTTGACACACAATGACAATTGCTCGGAATTTTCCAAATTAGTGGAAATACAGCATTTCTAGGACGAGGAATTGCAGCAATATGTGAAAGCATTGCCAAATTGCTGCAATATAGTCGCAACTAGCACGATATTGCCCGGTATTGCTGCATTAATCGCTCAACTAGTTTTGGCAACAGTCGCTGGACAATTAATTGCTGGAAAAATTGTTCGTGTACGGGCTCCATAAATCCTATACTACACCATTGTGTAACACCATGTAACTGGTACAAACTCAATAAGGAGTTACCATAAATCCGAAACTACACAGTGCTACATTGACTGGTCATGGAAAAAATCATTAAAAGAAAAAAATTCTGGATATTTTTCATTTTTTATATTCAAATTACTCTCCTGCAGTTTCTTTGTGGAATTACATCTGGCGGATACAAGGACTTCTTTGGAGGCTGCAAGCACTTCTTTGGAATGATGAACACACACCGATTTTTGAGCATCCGTCGAAGTATCAGGAACAAATTTCGTAGAGACTTTTGTTTTTCGCAAATCCTCGTGAAGAATGGTTCGGATCGTTTCTCTGCTGATGTTCAAAGCCTCTTCCATCATTTTCAGCGAAGCATTGCGATCATTGCCAATAAATTCGTGCACTTTTTCGATCATTTCAGGTGTCCGAACTGAAATTGGCCTTCCTTTACGATTGTCATCTTTTAACGACTCTCTGCCTTTCAAGAAACGTTTATGCCACAGAAAAACATTCGCTCTACTCAAACAATTATCACCGTACACTTCCTTCATCGACTGGAATGTTTCTGATGGATTTTTACCGAGTTTTGCGTGAAATTTAACAACTGCTCTTTGCTCCATTTTAAAATTTCGATATCAACAAAACAGTTGTTTTGGGAGAACTGTCATAGCTTTGCTGTCTATAAACCGATTTAAACAAGATTTGTATTACCGGGAGGAGGAGTGTCACAGCTTTCAAACGCCGGTCTGTACACATAGATGGCACTACTAGTAACTCAGGTATGGTTCGAGTCTCGGAACTTATTTGTCGCACTGTGTATTTCAACGGGATGGGAGACAGGATGCCAATTGCATCGAACAATAAGAGATGGGTTTGGGGGTGCTCCTTATAGTTTAAAATAAACCTAAGCGCTTGGAGGCATCAAGAGCTATACCATAAATGTGCTGGCTCCAATAATTTGTTTACAAATATTCCTAGAATATGATATGCTCCGAAGTCTCCAATGTAACACCAGCAAAAATGATGATCAGACATCGAACGTGTCGTGTTTGAGGAAAAGATTAAATGCTTACGTTTAAGAGGCTGTTCCGTTTCAGGTTTGAGCTGAGTTTGAAGTTCAAAAGGACAAATAACGTTTTACGTGTAGAAGGTACTGCAGACAGCATTTGCAATCGAGTTGAAAATGTAGAGGTTATCAAGTCATCTGCAAAGCTGAGGATAGATTGATAGTGGGCGACAGAAAGTTGTTAATAAAATTGGGGAAAAACTGAGCCTCAAGGGATGCCGGAGTTAATAGTGAATGGAATTGACGCCATTGAACACCATCAAATGCAACCTGTACAATACATTCTGAAAAAAGCTTTCAATCAATTGGATCCATTCAGTTTAAAAGTGGAAATTTGTGAAAAGCATTTCAACGTTCCGTCACTTGGATCAACACATTACCGCTCTTAAGCAATACAAAATGCTACGTCTTTCTTGCAGATTTTCGTAGGAGCTTCACGCATGAAGAAAGGACTTACCTTCTTTTTGTGTTTTTTAACTTTCTACATACGACCCTCCACATTCTTTGTACTGTTGTGCCCAGCCAAATGGAAGGTCTGTCGTCTTGCATTTCCTCTCAACATTATGTCTGACCAAACGTTCTTCTCCTGACGCTTCCAAATTATCCAACAGACAACAACTTAGTAACTCAACCGTAAACAGATCGAATTACAATGCTCGGCCTGAACTACGGTAACGTCACAGCAAGGGGATTCCACCGGCTTCACCTTTACTGCTGTATCGTAACATGCAGCGAGCCACAAGTACTGGAAATGGTCGAATTATTTCTTGTCTTCGGTTTTTCACAACTTTTGTTTGACTCTTTCCACGTTTCCTCCCCTTTCCACGTTTCGCCCCGAAAATAAAATCTACTAAAGCTTCTCAACCCGCAATTTCTTCTACGTTGTTAATTCAGCTCGAAATGCCCCCAAATAATTGAACTGAATAAAAAACCTACAAGCTAAACAAAAAAAAAATGTTTATTCACACTTCAAATTTGATGACTTTAGTTTCGTGTACGTGTACAATATATTAAATTCGATGTTTAATAATAAAAAATATTTAAATGCGATTAAAGGTTCAATCTAGGTGATAAATAAATACAGATAAAAATTATTTCGCTAAAATACTTTCCTCTAGAGATGATGCAGGAACAAGATCGCGTCCCAATCTGTAGCAAATTAAATTTCTTTCTTTAGTATAATCGAATTTTTAAATTTAACATATTTTCTTACGCAGCAAATGCCGTTGTATTCTCTTTAACTTTATCCGGATGACAAACGATTGCAGTTTTTGCTTGTGACGAGAATAATCTCGAGACGTAGTTCTTTCCAACTGCATTCAATTGGTCGATGCTAACGGCGTTCACTTTCTGAAAATGGTGATAAAATTAAGTCCTGTAATTGTTTAAGATTGTTATGTACGAGTACCTTCACTAAGCACTGATTATAATCAGCCGGGACCTTTTTAAAGTTGGTTAGCAGACCCTGGAAAACTAAAGTGCCAACGCTTTTTTCACGTTCGATTATTTCAAATATCAGTGAGCTTCGGGCCGATTCCAAAAGATTTGTATCCCACTTCGAGTTTGGATCGAGTTGAGCTTCCTGCATGAAAACAATGTTATGAACTTGATTCACCTTTTTTTTTTTAGCTAGGAACCTACTATAATATTCTTAGCCTCTTTAAATGCTGCAACAACATTCGTTGATCGGTATAAGGTCAGACAGAGTAGACCTTCGTTGGGACGCGGTACAATGTTATAACCGTAAGCGAATCCTTGACCGCGAATTTGTCGCCACAGTGGTCCTTCGAGTTGCGTCAAATATTGCAGATAGAGCATTAACGCCGGTAAATCGGGATGCATAAAATCGTTTATTGACGGAGCTGCGTGGAATAAGAAGGCACTCTCGACACATCCTAAACCGACAACTGTTCCTTGAATTGCGGGATTTACACCGTCCGGATTGATTAGTTTCCAATCCGGTATAACGTGTGTTCTACGAAAGGTAAATTAAATAAGTAAAAAATTAAGAAGAATGAGCCTAGCGTGTTCCAAAGGATCTAAATCCCAGACAGATTTGCTTCCACCCTACCATTTGTGTGACAGATCCCCTCAACTGTAATGCCAGCAGATACCAAATTGCGCCCTCAGTAAATTCCTTCAAGTATTTCAATTCAAATACAACAAAAATAGTTTCCAAATTTAACAGTATTTGTTTTTGTTTTTTACTGCCGTCGTTTTAACTTGGAGGGGTCATCCATTAATGCGATTGCACAGCTAGAACGACGTAAGTTGGGGATAAAACGCTGCGGTATGTGATTTAGTGCGGTGGAACGGGAGGGAAGCGTCTAAAGTATTGGTGGACGTTGTTTTTGAACTGCTGAAGGTTATACTTAGCAGGGAACAGATCGTCCGGCAGTTCGTTCTACTTTACTGATGTTCGGGTGATGAAGGACTGCCTAAATTTCACTGCTCACCACGAAGTAGGTTCAACGGTATACTCGCAGGCGCGTGAAGCTTAGCGAGTGTTACTAGGGGCGACTAAGAGTGAGGGAATAAGTTATTTTAGTTCCTTACAACATTTATCATGAAAATATTGCTAGTAAATGCTGAGTACTCCGATATTTCGGCGATGTTTCAGGGAGTCTATAGAAGCTAAAACAGCTTCGTCTCCAATTAGTCGGAGCATGTTTTTGAGCACAATTGAGCAAGGTTAAATGGCCCAGCCCAGATATGCAATTGTACTAAAGACGTGGCCTTATATATATATGCCTTGTAGATTGTAGCTACATAAGTCAGACCGTGAAAAGAATCGCTTACTTTTCCGTAGGATTTCAATTGTGACATCAAAGATGTGTTGGCTCCAGTTTGTTGATTTTTATGCCTAGTTATTTGAAGTCAGCAGAAGAAGAAATTTGTACGCCTCCAAAGGATATATTTAAGACCGACGTCGGAACATCTCGTTGAAGGGATAGATGACTGGACTGTGTTTAGGAGGCATTGAGTACTACTCTATCTTTCTCGTCCAAGTCCCAGATAGAATTAAGGTCTGAGTTTAATGAACCGAATAACTCAGTGCAGTGCAAGGCCACCGAAGTTGGACGTGCCTCTGTAGCCGAGTCGAAATTAAAAACATTCTCCAATGTACTACCATCTGCAAAACTATGGATTGGATTGAGAATTGACGACAGAAGGTTGTTAATAAAAATGAGAAATTGGTTGGGAGATAGAACTGAGCCCTGGAGTACACCCGAATCAATTGGAAAGGAGGATGAAGTTATTCAGTCTAAAGAGAGAGAGAAAACTCTCAATCCATTTAAAAAAGGTTGAAATAAAGCCAAAGGTAACCACTTCAAGATTACCTTACAACAGCCAGCTGACTAGGGCAGAATGCATATCCATACTCAGAATAAGATTAGGCAAACCTCTTTTCTCCATATTACACTTTTTCGAACAGGGACAACGAGAAGATTGCTCAACATGCAGAGTAAATCTCACAGTAAAACATATTCTGGTATAATGTTCAATGTTCAAGCTGGTCCAATTGGGACCAACGGAAGATTCATCGGCATCACTGAGTGATACGCTGGATCCCACAAACCGAGCAACACTGAATAAGCTTCGTGCGGCCTTTCTAGCTCACAGAATGTGGGATAAAATTTAGCTACTAAACATAAGATAGTTTATCGACCAATATCTATAAAAAGACGGCATCAGATAGTCCAGTAGCTAAGATGCCTTTAGACTTGTTACCCGCGAAATTTATTTCCAGACAACAATAACAATAAATAAATAAAAGCCAAAGGCTTTAAGTTTTACTAAAAGACATTGGTTCCAAACTCTGTCAAACGCTTTAGCGATGTCAAGGGCAAGCACTGACCCTTCACCAAATTTGAGCATTCCGTTAGGTAAACTAGAAGGTCAACCGTAGAACAACCGGAACGGAACCCATATTGGCGATCGTGGATCAAATCTTTGTCCATCAGGTATTTGATTATTTTGCGATTGACAACAGTTTCCATTACTTTAGCGAGCACGGATGTAGTGGCTTTATACCGTAATCCGTTTTGTTTCAACAACATGAACATTCGCCACTTTTCACATCTGAAAAAAGTACCCCAAACAGTATGAAAGATAAAAGAGATTGCGAAGCGGTTTAGCCAGAGAAGAAAGGCATTTCTTGAGAACTATGGGGGGGGGGGGGATACCATCCAGTCCAGCAGACTTGTAGACACTCACCCCTTGCAAGATCTTGGAAATAACCCTAGTTCGAAAATGAATGGGTGGCAGAAAGGAATCAAATATTGGGTGATTCTGATTCAAAGGTGCAAGTCCACAATTACTAGCGAAACTTGCCGCCAAAAGGTCTGCTTTTACCACAAGATTTACCACGGTTCGGTCACCATTGAGAAGAGTTGGTGTAACACTCCTTGTGTTATTAAGCCTACTCTTTTAAAGTCACCTTTGAGGAACTAGTAACTCTTGTTCCCAGCTCTCTCAGCTGCAGTGATTCGATTTGTCTTTAGTCTTCATGTTTATTTTGCTCTTTCACCAACCCTTTAACTCCCTCTTTGATCTTAATCACTTTTAGTACTCACCCTGTTTTCGGTATTTCAATCTTTTCGGTAAGATTTTTCCACGGTTTCGATATGTTGAATTTGGTTTCTGATAATTTCTTTAAATTAGCCGCAATATGAATAGCCATATGTTTGCTCTTCAGAATCTTCCCTCGAACAGTATTCAAATCGTCTAGAACAGTTTGTGCGTCGGGACCCTCAAGCTTATCGATAACGCCTTTCAGGAATTTCTGCTGCTTCAACATGGAGCTGACACGAATATTTGTATCTGCGAAAAATAAGAGTTGAAAACAATGAAAATTCCGTTGTGCAGGACTATAACACTTACCATTTTCGTAGTACATCGCTTTTAGTAGATCGCGAACAATAGAATTGCCTTTTCGCTTTGCCTGCGAAACAGCATTATGCATTTTCGATGCACAAACTTTAACTCGATCCGTTACAAATTCGGTAGAATGTAGAATTTCACGCATCCAATTCACACCAGTTTCATATTTTTTCGGATCAACCTGTCAAGGACGGTTTCAGTTGCCTCTTAAAATTCCAATAGTAAAAAAAAAAATTACCTGAAGCATAATAACGGCAGTGTTTGCAAACGGCTCACAATTAAAATTTGAATTCGGCTGTACACCGAGACTTGAGCCTGTCGATATGGTGTCCTTTTCTAATGAGGCAACTACTTCTTCGTACGGAATCAGTTTGCCATCACGACGTATTGGCGATTCCAATATCAAAGTCAAAAGAAGTAACAAATAAGGACGCAGTCTTGTGTCTAAACAGCCCGTATTTATGGTAACAATCAACTGGAAAAAATTTGAAATAAGAATGGGAAACAAATTACCAAAATTTCTCATTCATTTCTTACATATACAAAATTTGTATGAATATCATAGATTTCCGCGTAAACCGGAAATTCGGCAAAATTTACACACGGTATAATTTGAACACCATCAGTTGCTTTGTAAATTTTCAAAAAATGATAGTAAATTCCTTCGGTGCTTGGTACTGGGACTTGTGTGAGCATTAGCTCCGGTGGTTGTTCCTTAAAGAAAGAACGAATTTATTTAAAAACAAATCTCAAAAGTGTTGTCAATAAAAATCAATGCAAACCTCGTTCATAGCCATAGCAGCAACTACTTCGTCTCCTTTTTTCTTTAATCCATCAACACCCAGGCTGTTTCTTTGCTTCTCAATTCGTTCCAACTCATCCTTCGACATTCTTGCCTGTTCTTCAATACTAGGGTATGCTCGGACGCATATTTCATTAGCCTTAAAACATTTCATTAAAAAAAAACTTCCCCAAAAACATTGAACAAATAACTTACATCGATAAAGTAGGTTTTCAATAAATCAATCCAATAGGTTTCGTCCTTCGTGAGAAACATTTCCAGGAATTTTTTCGTATTTAAACGACCTACAAACTGAAGAAACTTGAATAGAACCGCGTTCCTCGATTCATGAAATTAAATCAACTCACATCTTCCTGATTTCGTCCATAGAGAACATCGCCAATTATTAAAAATGCAACAGTGTCATGAGGGCTGCTTTCCAAACTGCTCAACGATTCTAAAATCTCCTTCTCTATGATGTAATGCATTCTGTGCATATCTAATTTCTCTTCCTCTGTAAAACAACACAGTGAAATTTAGTCAAATGAAAATCCGGACGCAATTAAATCGTGAACAAACTTTTCGCAAACTTTGCAAGAATTGCCTTCAATTTAGCTAAAACTTCATCGAGTTTATTAACTGGAACATTCTCGAACATCAAGCACAGCAACGAACTTAAATTTTCAATTATGCTGTGTGATACCTGAATAAAATCCGATAAACAATTCAATTAAGCTTATCTAGTTGACTACAGAAAGTCTATTGTTAGTTTTACCTTACTAGCAAGAGGATCATCGATTTCCACAAATTCTCTTTCAAGCGGACTGACGGACGTATCCGTTAGGTATCTCAATAGAAGGTTGCATGCAATCAATTTAGAATGATCTTCGGCGCAGTCGGGTCCTCGATAGCCGACATAAACAAGCCCGCAATCTTCTTCGTCCGACGGATACACAATCTACTCGGATTGATATGTTGATCACATCATTAGATTAATGGACAATGCATACAAACCTTTAAATCCTGCGGCTTTTCGATTGGATCAACTGGTGTTTGCCATGGTTTCGTAAACGAGCTCAATTTAGGCTGGAGAAAAAACATTTGAAATTCACATAAAAATTTTTTGACGGTTGTTTACCTTGGATAAGATTTTATCTTCTATTGGTTTCAAGGCCGCGAATACATTCTTAGCTGCTACATGGCCTGTTATTATAATAGTGAGATTTTCCGGTCTGTAGAATGCTGCGTGGTAATTTCGAACCTAAATATGGGTTTGCTTTAGCATAGCTCAACTATTTATCAGTTGTAAAATGTTCACCTTCTGATTACTTGTACTTGTTCGCAAATTATGCATAATACCACCAGTTTCCGCACTATATCCAGAATTCGGATAAGCAGCTCGTAGCAATTGCAAGTGGGCTCTTGACTCGCCGGTATTTTCTCGGCCTTGCATTTCACAGTACACAACTCCGCCATCTTCTCCATCGGCAGAGATATGATGAACTTCCGTCATAAAACCAGAATCCTAAAAAAAATGTGTTATGAAAATAAACCAACTACAGGGTAGTGAAAAATACGATTATGAAAAATCGGAACTTTCAATAAAATTACGTAAGTTTATGGCACTGCGCTTCACATTAAAAATCAATTTGGGCGCCTAGTGATTGATCTCCGAAGAGTAGCAGAATTTTATTCTTTTTGAATAAGGTTTTATAATGCGGTAAAATTCAAATGTACGGCCGAAAATTAAATATTCATGACCATTTCTCATGATCGGTGGTACAGGCACGTTGTAGAGTCTCAACAAATCATTGCTTTGGCCAATTCCCAGTCTCCACTACGTTTGTGATCAAATCACCGTTTCTCGTTTCACAAGGATTTTTTCTCTGTCGTTGTCCAACGAATTTTTTTTAAATTGCTATGACTGATACATATGTACCTATGAATATCGACTCAGGCGTTTATCTAGACCGTTTTTTATCGATTACATGGAACAAAAATTTTAAGAGGCAAGAAAAGAAGAGGAATAGGAAATTACAAGCTCCACCTATAGTTCTAGAAGGAAACCACTTTTCACCCAAAAGACGAAGTAATCTTCTTTTTTTCCATCAGCATTTACCACGGCAATTAAAGCACATAATAATGTGGGTGGTTTTCCGTAAAAAAAATAGTTTTTTCATGGCCTTTATGATGGTGATAGAAGGTATCCCGGAAAAAATTATTATCTTGAATGAGTGCTTTGGGTGTCCAGAGCGGTAATTTACTTACTCACATGCCGATTTAAATGAAAATGAATCTAATGTGTTATGGCTACCGAAATAGACTTTGCAATCAAATAAACATTAGCGGACATGTCCAGTCAGTTTAGGGGTGGGGAGATCAAGAATCAGGCTGTGTACTAGTGAGTGTTAATAATTTTTAACTCCGCAAAATTATGTTTACGGTATGAAATAGGTTTATAAACAGTTACTTCGTGCCTGCATGAGGAGGAGACAGTTCTTCATCTTGTCTGTACCTGTCCAGCTCTATCAGCTAGAAGGAAAACTCCCTGACCCTATACCAATGTAAAAAAGTTTAATTTATTTGAATTATGATTGCGAATTTCAGATTAGGTAATCATAGGATATTTATTTACCGTGAAATCGAGTCAAGCTTAAAGTGCAGATTATTCTTAAGTTTAACTAAACTTAAGTTCAAGTTACTACTGTGAAACTGGCCCTAAGGCCCGTTCTTACGAACGTCAGTAACTTTCTAACTGAAACCTTAACTGACAGATGCTCATACGAAACTTACAGTCAAAGTTCTGGTTAAATTTTAACTGAAGGTCGTAATAACGGCCCTAGGTAAGTAAGTATGCTTGACAGTTCATCGATAATAAATAAATTCAATAAACAGAAACAATAGGTTTGTTCCTTTTGCCGGTGTAAGTTACACTTTCTTGCACCCGATTTTCTAAACAGCCCTTGACGTCAAATCAATTGGTCTGTTCTATTTGACGGGTGTAGTGTAAAGTGTAGAAGGTGTCTACACTTTTTGCACTGGCTCTCGAGCTAGTGCAGGAAAGTGTAAAAGGGAATGGCGGGGAAGGAATAAGAACACTATTTGAGGTTGAGTTAATTAGTCTGTTCTTTTTGCATGAAATTTCTGCACTTTTTTGCACTCGATTTTCTAAACAGCCTTTGACGTCAAATCAATGACACAAACTCAACCTCAAATAGTGTTCTTGTTCCTTCCCCGCCACTCCCTTTTACACTTTCCTGCACTTGCTCGAGAGCCAGTGGAAAAAGTGTAGAAAGTGTACACTGAAACCGACAAAAAGAACAGACTATGTGTCATTGATTTGACGTCAAAGGCTGTTTAGAAAATCGAGTGCAAGAAAGTGCAACTTACACCGGGCAAAAGGAACAAACCTAATGACACAAACTCAACCTCAAATAGTGTTCTTGTTCCTTCCCCGCCACTCCCTTTTACACTTTCCTGCACTAGCTCGAGAGCCAGTGCAAAAAGTGTAGAAGGTGTACACTACACCCGTCAAATAGAACATACCTATTTACAGTCAATTTAGAAATTACTTAAATATTTTTAGGTTATCAACAGACGTCTGTCAACTGTCAGCAGAATATAAGAAGAAGTTAACTGATACTTGAAGTATGAGTTAACTTCAAACTCGCTTTTACTAACACTTTGGCCCTGTATTTCAATATAGAGTTAACTTAGGTCTAAAGTTATAAAGTATAAAGTTTACTCGAGAGGTTTTGGTTAACTGACAACTTACAAGTTAACTCTACATTGAAATACCGGGCCTTTGTAGGTTATCTGATATTGAAATACGAAAAATTATTTTAACTATCAGTTAGCCAAAACCACTTGAGTTAACTTTATATTAAAATACGTGAACCTTAGGCCCGTTCCTACGATTGTCAATAATGTTCTAACTGGAACTTTAACTGATAGATTTTCATACAAAACTTGCAATTAAAGTTGTGGTTAAAATTTAACTGACGACCGTAGGACCGTAGGGACTAAGGGCCGGTTTCACAGTCGAAGTTCAAACCAAAAATTTTCTTTAAACTTGGTATCAAACGAATTATGCGTTTCGCAGAAGTTGTTAAATTCAATTTTTATTCAATATTAGGATTAAGCTAAACGGTTCTTCGGTTTATAGCTCGGATTAAGGTTTTTGACCAGCTAGTCACTTCTTCTCTAATTCAAAGAACCGTGATATCAATATTAATCGGAACGATCGGAAATAGCTAGTTTTAAATGAAACGCTTGAGTTTTGTTATGAAATTATATAAAAACATAACGCAGTCACGATCGGCTGCAAGCCAATCGTATGATACTCTAGATGAAATACTGAACTCCGATTTATATTTTAGTTGGAAATATATCAAAAGAATGAGGAGAGCACAAGCAATTATTACATGACCTTTTACTTACAGGTAGAAACTTTTGTATAGTGATCGATTTTACAGACTTTTTGTATGGCAACTACATGAAGGACTCATGGGATATTTTTCATATTGATAGTTTAAGCTGCGACTATTATAAAATTAATGCTTGTAAATTTTCAAAGTCGTAAATTAAAGCTTTCTAAACTTATCGTGCAATATTGATGAATATGTTTATTAAGGACTTTTGTATGACAGCTACCCGAAGGAGTCAACGGATGGCGCTAATTAATGAACTCCGTCTTGTTTTTGGTATAAAACTAATTCCTGTAAAATTTAAAATTCCTGCTCTAACTCGTTCTGGAGTTATATTGAGTTCAGTAAAAAGCATACATTTTTGAAGGACTTCTCTAGGCTGCTACACAAAGGACTAATTCGATTTGCATCATATTCGGAACATTCAATTCAAACATTCTAAACCATACGTATGCAAAATTTCAAGTTCCTAACTAAGCATTCGAGCAATAACTGGGAAAACGTGTTTCAAGGACTCTTGTATGGGAGGTACCCGAAGGATTGGAAGAATATCGCCCATTAACGAACTTAGCCTTACTTTTTCCATTTTACAAGTTGTGACAAAATTTCAACTTCCTAGGTCAACGCGTTCTTAAGTTATCGTGCTAACGGACGGACGGACGGACGGACGGACAGCAAACGGATTTGGGGGTTTTGGCCAAAAATAAACACAAAATAATATACAACTTTTTTTCGTCCGAGGCTCGGTTCTATGCGTTACAAACTTTTCGGGCTGGATTAAACTTATAATACTCTATATGTTCATCTAGAGTATAAACATACTGCAGTCACGATCGGCTGCAAGCCAATCGTATAATACTCTAGAATCTAAATTATACAGAACTCCGATGTATATTGAAGTTGGGGATGAAGAAGTATTACGTGTGTGCATGTTGTATGTCCTTCATTAAGGAGTCCCATTAAATTGCTACTCAAAACTAAAAGACAATATTTGAACTGGAAAAAAAATATCCTTTTTGAAGGACATTCATATGGGAGGCGGAGCAAGGACTCACTCGATTTCTTACATATTCATCCTTTTCCTTGGAACCATTCAAAAATAAATGTGTACAAAATTTCAAATTTGTAGTTTGAAGCGTTCAAAAGCTATCGAAAAATATTGTTGAACCCGTGTCTTAAGGATTTTTTGTATCGAAGGTACCAGAAGGAGTAAAAGGATTTCGCTTACTGGTAAACTCGAGCTTTGTTTTCACTCAAAACTAATTTCTACAAGATTCTGAATTCATAGCAAAACGATTACTTGAGTTATAGCAAAGATATTAGAATCCCTTTATATAAGATGTCTCAACCATATTAAAAAAATTCAATAAAGCTCTATGATGGGCGACCAATCTCCAGTGGCTATTAGAGCTTTGTATATGCTAAAATTTATAGTCCACTGTAACATCAATCTGAAAGCTCTGTTTGGAAAATCAATGTCACCGATTCCGAAATCGGTAAATTTGATTGATTTGTCATTATTGTCAATATTCGCATTTTTATTAATTTTTTTTTTTTTTTCAGATTCATTTAAACGTCAGTGTGAGCTGCTGTGCTCGAGTTGTGAGCGCAAATATTGGGAAATCCAAGCGATTCTAAAGTATTATTTTGCACATACTAAATTCAGTGCGATACTCCGTGCGCGGGTCTTCACCCCTGGTGGGCTGCTTTCTTAATTTCAAGTGCGATAGACGATTCAATCTAACTCACGATTTTCATTTAGTGCCAGACATTCGCAACTAATTCAGTGACTATAAACTATTAGTGGCTCACTCAGAAACCTACTTTTGATACACAAGTAATTTCTTTCGTCTGCACCAGACGCTTAGGACAAAATACTATCACCAATTCATCCTAATTGCTGGCATGGCCAGCACAAATAGATGCTCCACCGTGGCGGAACCCCCGAACCCCCTAATTCCGCTACCAATTCGCCCAAGAATAAGCGACAATGCTCCTCTAAACCCTGCGCATCTTCTGCTTCTAATGAGTATTCGGTACAGTTCCCAGACTTTACCAATACCGCATAAACCATCAGCACCCACTACCAAGTTTGTCGTCGTCCAATTCACCACGCCGATCAAATCCCTACAGCAATTCACCATAATTGTCGTGTAAAAAAAGGAATAGATCAAATCTCAACTCTCTATTCCAATGCTTCCTCCCTCAGGGACGGAAGTATTCTTTTGCTTGCTTAAAACGAGAATACCGCCCAAAAATTTCTTAAATCTACTACTAACATAAATGGTATCCTAATCAAATGCAACCTCTATGGCAAACTTAACACCTGCAAGGGGCTTTTATATTCATCCTCAACGAGATTTCTCTCAGGAGGAGAAATCTCGAAGGGTATCTATATACATATGTACGTAGCTAAAAATTATGTGCCATTGACAAACCGATTAAAAAAACCTGCCTTAAATTGATTATTTTTTGTTATTTGGCGAACTTTCTCCAAACATACAGTGGGTTACACCAAAAATTCTAAAACTTTGCAATAGCCACTGGAGTTAGGTCGCCCATCGAAGAGCTTTTGAAACTGATATTGACATGCTTGGGACATCTTATAGTTTCTATTATCTTTGGTTATAGTGAGTTTCGTAAATTAAGTGAAGTCATTTTTACAGGATATTTGTATGGCAGCCCCTCGAAGAACTATTACGATTTTCTTCATAAGCATCCAGTTAGATCCAACTCTTGAAAAAATAACACCTGCGAAATTTCAGAGACGTAGGTTAAGCCCTTCTGAAGTAATCGATCAATATTAAGGACACTTTGTATGGCAGCTACCCGAAGGAGTAGGACGATAATGTTACTAGTTTTTCATGGTCATGCTACCATTGAAGCTATTAAATGTTAAGAGTTTGTTGTTCTTTCCAGTGTCAGTGGAGTGAAGCTCCAATACGAAATCCCCGACTGTTGATTGACCGTAGTACTTGACGAATTTTGGAAAGAACTTTCACTGGAGAGGCCAGTTTATCATAAGATTTTGTGTTGGACTAGGTCCGAAGGAGCTGTTTCGTCATCGGAATGCAGAAGACTCTTCAGAGGGTGTATTCTAGCCAACTTCCGAAACACCCTGACAGCTGGTGGAATTGCTGAGGCAAATTCTATATAGCCACATCGTAATCCAAATTCATTTCCACGAATAATGTAATCGGGAACTCGCCGGACATCTACCTTATACTAAAGGTGGGACGTATATGGCTATGAAATGGTTGTAACCTTGGATAACCATATGGCTATGAATCTTGAAAATCTGTTGTTAAGTCCGGGGCCCAGTGGGTCCAACGCAAAACTTATTTTTACCAATACTTTTATGTTACTAGTTTTTCATGGTCATGCTACCATTGAAGCTATTAAATGTTAAGAGTTTGTTGTTCTTTCCAGTGTCAGTGGAGTGAAGCTCCAATACGAAATCCCCGACTGTTGATTGACCGTAGTACTTGACGAATTTTGGAACTTGGAAAGAACAACAAACTCTTAACGAGTAGGACGATTTTGCCCGTTAACGAACTTAGCCTTAAAAATTCAACCAAACACCCAGATACAAAATTTCAAGAGCCTAGGTGAAGGCGTTCTTGAGCTATCGTGCTAACGGACAGACAGACGGACGGACGTCAAGCGGATTTGAGGTTTTTAGTTTAATATATGACTTTTTTTCGTCCGAGGCTTGGTTCTATGCGTTACATATTTTTCGGCTGGATCAAACTTATAATACTCTTTATGATTTCATCTAGAGTATAATTAGGACTACAAAAAACTTGTTGTTTTTCCGTTTTCCAATTTTAAATATTACATTGAAATGAAATGACAGAAAAAGCAGAGTATACCAATGTTAAAAAAACTTAACTTTAGCAAAATTAGTTCACAATGATTAGATTAGATAATCTTAGGATATTTATTTACTGTGAAATCGGGTTAAGTTTATGGTGCAGTTTATTCTTAAGTTTAAGTTTAACTAAACTTCAGATCAAATTTCAACTGTGAAACCGACCCTTAGTGCCACTAATACGATCTTCATTTAGTCCCGTTCCTACGATCGATCGTCAGTTAAATTTTAACCACAACTTTAACTGCAAGTTTTGTATGAAAATTATACAGGAAAAAAAATTATATTATAATTGACAACCCTATAAATACTAACTCTTCGATGTTATTATGCGATTCTAAGCCTAAAAGACATGTATGCACTACTATTCTTCGTAAAATATAGTAGAACCTTTATATAGAGACCACCCAAGGGACTGTCAAAACTGGTCACTTTATTCGATGGGCCAGATTATAAAAATAACTTAACAAAAAAAAATCCGTTTCTGATTTACATCGAGACAAATGGCAATTTTAGCCAAGTAGTCAAAATAGGAAGGTGGTCACTTCTTCGGGATCTACTGTACTACTGTTTTTCACTTAAATGCACTACTGTCCAAAATAGCGAAACGACAGCACTGACCCTAACAAGTTGTTGTTACATTTTTTTTTAATATATAAGTACATAATAAAAGTTTTGACCTTTGACTGAAAAATAATGGAAAACTCGAAAACTAGCCGTAAAGATATCCCGACCTATTAAACCGCGAACCATAGTTAATCACAGGTGAACAATACAATTATTCAGAAAAATTAACTAGTGATTAAAATTAATGTCCCGAATAAGTGACCAATACGACTCTAAAGCTATCGACGAGAACCTTGTACTACATTCAAGCGTGACTAACGCCGGGGTACTAAATCATACTTAATAAAAAAATGTTGAACGATTTTTCATCCTCAACTCTATTAGAAGCTAACAAATCATCAACGACCTAGCCGATGAACTTGACCTCTGGCTCTAACTAAAATTAATCTAGAGCGAAGACTCGGTTCGCTAAACGAGAATCTTCAGCAGCTTTTTTTTTACAAATGCCTAACATCTGATACTCGACATACCCGTCGCGAGCAGAACTTTTTGTCTGAAAGCGCCAACAGTAAAATTAATTCCGCCCTAACATCTGCAGTTGAAAAGAGGAAGGAATGCTGGAGGTACAAGTCTTGATGTTACATTGTAACGATTTTCTTTTCTTTTTTTAGAAAAATGTTAGCAAGTTCGAAAGTGATTTAGTGGTTTTCATTAATTCGAAGAAATGTAATTTAAATATCGCGAACGACGCAAAATATGCAATACTTACCGAAAGGGTGGGATACAAAATATGATCAAGATAAATCGGCATCAGGGCTAAGAACCCATCACTACCAGCCGTTGTCATAGTGTAGCAAGTGTGATCGGTGTCGGTCCAAGCGTTCGTGCCAGACGCCAGGCATCGGTTCGCCAGCAAATCTAAAACGCCTTTATACGGGAATTTCTCAGACCCGAGAAAAATCAAATGTTCCAAAGTGTGCGGCAGTCCATCGTCATCGTGGGCCTCGGTCGCTAGAAAGAATACAAAACCAGTCATAGCAAATTTCGAGCACTCGGGGGAAAAAAAAGGTGTACATAGAAATAAAACGGTGTGATTATCATCTGCGCGGAGGTTTGAAATGAATCAATCGCGCGATCTTAGACCCACACAGCTGGAAGCTGTACGGCACACAAGAAAGAAATAAGTCGGGTGGTTGCCTGCTGTTCTGAAAACAGCAATTTTTATTCGGTCTCACTCGTGCCAGGTTCTTCCATCGACAAAATAGTAATTCAAATAAGAACCGAGTGAATTTGTCATCGCAACGAACTGTGTTCCACGCAAACAATTTCCACCGCCCGGCTGGTTGGCTGGAACTACATCACGCTATCGACCGTGTCAATCTCACGTCGACGAGCATATGGGACACGGTGGACTTGTGCAATAGGAAAGCGCGACAAAAACCAAGGTCAAATTATGCACTTACCGAGAGCAAAGTGTCCGTTTACAACGGGGCCTTCTACCTCCGCAATGACCACCGTCAGGCCGGTTGCATCCGATCGGAACTTCGAGACTTCGATCGAGTCGTCGACGGTCGCTTTGGCTATCAACTTGAAGGACATGTTCGAAATCGCTTCTTGATTCAATTCGGGAAAATGTAAAATGTCGCACAATTAAATTCGGAATCAAAACAAAACACTTTAATCACCGGGAGATCAGAAATCAGATGAACGACCTATCGGTAAACGGCAACGAAAACGACGACGAGTTACTTGAAGCTCGGTTTTTGTTCTGCTGACTTCTGTCAGTTGTTTTTAGTGCTGCCACTAGCAAACTATTGCGCCGACATTGGAGCGACACTTTGTCGAATTTGAGTTTCTCAAAATTTAAAATAAGTTCTCTTACTTTTTATTTTAATAAAAAAAAGTATTGTTATCGATTTAAAAATATAATGCTTCCCTAAAAAAAAATTTTTTTCACGTTTCATGATTAGTAGACTCGTAAATATAAAAAAAATAAGTCTGTCTGTACGCCGTGCCACGTCCGCCGTATGCAAAATCCTTTGAAGGGTCGTAGATTCCAAATTCTTTGGACAAGACCAACGCTTTTGACTACTAAGTTGAAATTTTTTATGACCTTTACGTGGTCACTTTTTAAGAGGTGGAAGTGTAAAGATAGAAGTGCGGAGAGTTTTAGAAAATTTTTAGGCTTGAAAATGGGGTATAGGAGTTTATTTAAAAAATAACGTCTCATACGGGACCATGAACGGTTTAAGAGAGATACTTACAATTTTCACAAAAAGTATGCCTAATATACATTTAGCAGAGAAAAAATATTAGGGCGTGGCTGCACGAGGTGAGAGTCATCATCCTTAATGGCGCAACACCCCAAATCGGATCCTGATCCCCTCAAGTCCTTGCCTTCAATTGTCTCGATCTAAAGATCGACTAGAATGTACTGGCCGAAACTAATGAAGGGAACTCTACCAAAGACTATCTACAACAAAACTGGACACTACGCAGTATTTTTCTTATCAAAATGTGACCTTGATTTCTTTATTTAATTAAATGAGGAAAGTAAATAGATAGCAATTGCATGATGCATAATAAAATAGAGACAAAAACTGCTAACGAGTCGCATTCACCAATTCAATTACATCCTTATAGAACGTAAAACCAAGTCCATTCGTAAAAAGTGACAACAATCAAGTGTCTACACAATTCAGCTGTGTTGGTGTGAATTCATTTCTCATATTGTTCCTATAAATTTGTATGGTGACACACATGAGAATGGAACAGACGCAAAAGATGCATTCTATTCGATGCATTGTGAGATGCACACAGATGCGAATGTGTAATCATTCATTTTTGCATATTAGTGTGCTCTTTTGTTCTCATGTGAATTCGCATAAGAATATGGAATGGTTCAATCACTTTGTTGTTTCGCTTATAAAATTTTTTTTCCCATTTTTAAACATAAAATGCATGTGTATTAAAAGTCTAGTCTTCTTGTGGATAGTTGACTCTTTTTTAATATTGTCTGTGAGCAGGATTGCATGTAGACAATTCATAGGGATCTAAACGGGACAAAAGTCGTGCTTTTTTGCGCACTTTTCCAGATCAGAGCAGATTAGAGAACTTATATGCAAAACAACAACAACATTGCTTTTTTTTATAACGTTTTTATAATTTTTTGCCATATGCTAGATTAGAGGACTTAACGCGAATAACCTCAGTGAGCTCACAGGATTAGGTATCTACGGAAAAAGATATAAGAAAGTCATAAAATCAGCAATGTTGTTGTTGTTTTGCATATCAATTTCTAACGTATTCTGATGCTGAAAAAAAACACGACTATTGTCCTTTTGGGAGACATTCAGAATGACTGGGAATATCCGTGGCTGATCTATTTTGCTGAGTTCTGTAAGATCTATGACGACCCAGCCACATCGACTCTTATACAATTTCGTCAACTACAATGGGCAGGCCATGTGGAGCTAATGGCCAACCCCAACGGAAGAATTCCCAAACGCACCCTGAAAGGTAGAGCACATGACAAGCGATCGGTGGGAAAACCGCGGAAGAGATACGAGAACTCAGTTGACGCAAATCGCAGATCGCTTCTTCGATGCATAAGTTTGAAGACGCGGGCTCTGAACCAAGATGACTTCATGACTTCAGACAATGAATCCTGCAGGGGTTGGTCCAATTCGGGTAGTGGGCAGGCATGGTCAAACCTAACTACATGCTCAATATCAAGAACTCTTTGGCCAGAATATGATCACGGAAAAAGTAAGTATTGTCCTGAGCCTGAGCAGGAAAGATGCTAGCACACTAATCGGAGTGCTGACAGGATACTGCCTGATCGGTAGACCAGGTAGACTATTAGTGACGTGGCAAATGTAGTTTGTCGTAGCTGCGTTGACCCAGTAATGAAGGTTAGGTTAGGTTGAGAAGGGTGAACTGAAGCACATTGCCACAGTCCATCACGAGAAATCACTGTGGTCCCCTCGTATAAAACCGGGCTCTAGACTACTGATTCCAAATATTGCTCTTCCTTATGAAGAGAGTAGTTCTCCATAAAAGAATCATTGCAAGTTCTGATAGGTTGGTCAAGGAGAATTTCCCCAAGTGCCGATACCTTGTGCGTGCCAGACTCTCGCATTCACACACCAGATGCTCTAAAGTCGGTTCAACATTCTTATCACCACAGCGACACAGGTCAGCCATTGGTATTCCTAGTATTTCCCCATGTGTCCCAAAGGGACAGTGTCCCGTTAGAACCCCTATGAGTTTTCTGCAAATGCCCCTGCCCAGAGACAAAATGAAGCTGGAGTTCCTCCTATCGAGTTTCGGCCAGCAAATTCTTGCTTGCCGGCATCCCGAGAGATTCTCCCACGCCCCCTTCATCTGTCTGAGCGCTTCAATATCAATCATTCCCTTTACACACTCAATCGGACAAAAAACCGATTCGTCGGCGAGCTCCCTGCTCATCTCCGACCCCCTTCTGGCGAGCTCGTCTGTGTTTTTATTTCCAGGGAAGTCACTGTGACCAGGAATCCAGGAGATCCTCAGCTTGTTACTCATACCCACTATCTGTAATATTCTTTACATTCTTCCACAAGCCTAGACTTAGTAATGTGCGTATCAACAGCCCAGTAATGAAAGAATCAATCTTTATCGTCCTATGCAAGTGTCAAGCCCTATCGGGAACGAGAAGACGGAATCTCGGCACTTATTTCCACGATGCCTTTCGTGATATCGATAAGGAGAAGCTATGTAACATTGCAAACTGTATAAAATCTACTAAATGGTTTTAGTTTCCATGAGTAATCATACTCAAACGGGGAGGACAACGGAGGGACACTAACGTTTAAGTGAAGCAGGATAATAGTATCATAACTCCACATACCATACCATAACTGAGCCTTTCTTGTTACCACTCTCAATGGCTTAGAATCACCGAGTAACGTCTTCTTTAGTCACACCACTCTTGTATGGATTGCATATTCTGCTCTAATACCTGAAAACTAAACCGTATAAATTTGGAAGCTCCTCTCTATGATCCCCTAAAAAATTCCATTTAAACTTCCAATGTCCAGCCTTAGAGTGTACCTATTCCCCGATTTGCAAATTTCGACCATAATTCAAATATCAATTCAAACTTTTTTTAATAGAACTTTTTGAAACGCAACTTTGAAAGCTTCCAAAAATTATAAAAATCAAAACATGAAATATTTTTTTTTTATATTTTTTATTGTTTATACAATGTACAATGTAATTAAAAGCGATGCAGTCATTTATATAATTTCTTGATGTTTGTTTTTGTTTTTGTTTACCTTTTTATTGTTTTTAACAAATAATTCATGTGAGTGTAATGTATAAATATTTTATATTTTGTTTATACTTGTTTTAAATCAAGAAACTTCCATTTCGAAGTTAAGTACAACTTGCTGTGTTTCTTTACTCTTCTTTTTCTTTTGTAAATTAATTAAATTCTTTTTAATATTTTCAACAGAACACAGAAATCATTTTTTTTGTTTAAATGTTAGTTTTTTTTTTTTGCTCTTCTTTACTGTCTTGTATTTTTCTCATTTTATCTTGCAATAATTATTAAATATTCAAATATTTCTTTTTTTAATGTTTATTTGTAATTTTAATTGTTTATCTACAAGCTCTTTATTTGTTCATTCACATTGAAAAATTTGTTGTTTTTTTTTTTGCTGTTCTTATTAGTTAGTAGGTTTTTTTGTATGTGTGAGTGTTTTTTTTCTTTAAATACATCAACAAAAATTGTGTCGTTACGTTCGAATGATATTTGAAAGAAAATAGAAAAAAATCGAAATGAAAAACTTATGTGATCGCTTTAATAGGTAGGTTCTTTTTTTTTTGTTTGTTTCAAATCTTAATTTACACAGAAATACAAAAATATTTTTAAACAATTTTGGAATTATTTATCTTCTTTTATACGGTTTTTTCCGATCAAATTTTTTTTAAGTGATTTTTGGAAACGCAATTCGAAGATAAGAAATTTCTTAGAATAATTTCGTTTCATTTTTATTTGCAATAGTACGTAATGCGTTTTAGCTTGTTGAATACTTTTTCATTTTGTTGTGTTTGCAAAGTGCACAAGTGCATAAGCAAGCTTTAATTGGGTTTTTGTTCATTTTTACCTTGTTTATATAATATATAAATATAACTATTATATTATCCTCTTTCTTAGAGTAGTTTACTAAATAACACTTACGTTTTGTTTTTCTCTTCGTTTTCCCGTTTTCTTTTCTTTTTCAAAAATTATACTTTTTAAAAACATTTAATATCAATAATTGATTAATAATAACTAAACAATGATGCAACGGTGAAATAAAAGCGCTTAAGAATCTAGTTGATAAATATGTCAAAATAATAAAAAGGATAAGAAAACCTTTCAGTTATTTTGACTGTGTCGTTATTTTCAAAGAAATCGATATGATTCAAAGCCAAACTTTTTACTGTTAATCGTTTTTTCTTGTTAGAAATTTAAAAAAAAAATTGATCAAATTGGAATGTTCAGTTCCACCGATCGCCAATACCCAAAAAATGATTCCACAATCATTTTGCAATGCAGGAGTATTTGCAGAACTGTGCACTTGGCACTCAAAAAGTAAAAAAGGAAATTAGAAAAATTAAATCAAGTGTCATCATCCAGGTTTTTTATTACATTTTGGGAAACCACAAATCAATTTGGAGGCGTCAGGATTAACACGCCATCGAAGCCATTTAAGCAAACAAGTCAAAACCTCCTCGTAGACGTTGCCGAAGGAACTAAGCTAACTAATCATGTGCGTTCTCAGGGAGACGATACGCACTGCAGTGATGCATTGTTGAAGAAGATCTCGTCCAGGACCTGATAATCACCGTAAGAGGTAATCCTGACTGTGTCATTTGGGAATGCAGGCAAGTGGTTCACTGGCGCATCCAACAAGGATCAAGTATAACTCCAAGCGATCAATTGTAGTTCTGTTGACTAGAAGACAAAAGGTAAATTTAAGGTCGCCGATTGTGGGAGACACTACGATTGAATACTCTTTTGATGTCCAGATTTGAGATTTGCTTTAAACAATGTCAGTAGAGCTAGTACACTACAATGTGGCGTACTCTATCCTCTTCTCTGCAATTCAGTAGCCAACAAACTTCAATTGAACCTGGAAGAGGCAGGTTGTAGAGTGCTTGCAGACGATGTTGCAATTGGTGTCTCGGCACCTCAACATGCTGACTGAGATGTTTTAGAATCCATTCTCTCCAAATGGGCAGCTAGGATTGACGTCAACCAACGCAAAAGAGAATTAGTCCTCTTGACTAGGAAATACAAAATTCGCAAAGTTGACCCGCCTTCATGGTATGTACTAGTATAGTTTTCACCGATAGTGCAAAATATCTCGATCTTATTTTGAATAGAATGCTACACTGGATACCGAATATCCAGGAACGAGTAAGGGATGCAACAGTTGCACTTTAATTGTGCTAAAAGATCACGTACAAAAATGGAATATGCAACCTATGTGTTCGATAGTAATGTATGGTGTTATTTATTGTCCGCTAGATGACTTTAGATAAAGCGGTTAAACCCATTGGAAAGGTATGGAGATCAGCTTGCATATGCATCAGCAGAGCTCTGAGAACAACTCCTTCTGAAGTATTAGACATTCCATTCAATCTACCACCTCTCTTGGCAAGCAAATAGCAGCAATTCAAGCCAGTGTTTTTTTCTGATATGCTAATCATTGCAACTCCTTCCGTCTTCCGGACCACTGAAGTGTCTATCAGGCGGAGCTTATGGTGATCGAAGAGGCTTCGTCCTAACTGAGGCTGGCCGCACACTGAAAGAGCAAAACCAGTATTAGTCAAAAACATTTTTGACTAATCATGAATATGTCGCTGATTCAATAGCAATTCAATGATCAGAGCACACTGATTAGTTGCGTGCCTCCAAGGTACGAGACAAATCAGTTTTTGACTAAATCTGTTGGCTGGACGCACACTGAAAGAGCAAAAACAAAAATGTTTCGACTAAAACTGTTTTTGCTCTTTCAGTGTGCGGCCACCCTGAGGTATAATGTAATACCTACATTGCATGTCACACTGCAAAACAGATCAGTCCCAAGAAGGATCTGAAACGCTAAAATGTGCGAATATCAGCACCATAGTTGATGTCCTGAACAGACGCTGTCTTATAAGCCGGTATGCTAAAAGATTCGACCTCTTTTCAATTGACTTCTGTAGAAGCTGCTTGGATCAGGAGGAGGATACAGTCTTTAATCTTCTCTGTACCTGCCCAGCTCTTTCCGCTAGGAGGAAAGCACAGTTAGAAGTCTCAGTAACCTTGACACAACAGAGGTTATAAGTATAGCGAGTAGGACTGGATTTAATGATCCTGTGGTAACACAACGGACCTTTTGGGCTTATGTGTATCTGGTATTCTTACAGGTACCTACCTCCCTACTTCGAACAAGTGTCTGACTTGGAATTTTTCCCTTAAGAACTCTCTGCATAAGTAACTTTGTTTTTCATGGCGTATCAAAGACTCTGTGGCACCACTTGGGGTCTTAGACCAAAAATTATATACTGGACCAACAAGTCTATTATAAAAAACCAATACCGCAATGGTGGCAAAATATTGAGCAGATCAGAGGGTCTTACAGAAAATTCAGAGGCGTGTTGTTCTATGCATTACTGGGCACTTCAATTGTAACAGTAAACCATTTAGAGTGAATGGAAGATAGAAGAATCCCCAAACGTGCTCTTAAAGGCAAAGTGAGTGGTAACAGGCCAGTAGGCAAACCACCCAAACAATGGGAAAACTCGGTTGATGAAGATAGGAAACCCATCCTAAAAATTAGCAGCTGGAGGACGCGGTCTTTGGATCTAGACGATTGTAGGCAACAACTTCAGGAGGCCACGGCTCGATTCGGGCTATCGCGTCATTGATGCTGATCACTCAGTAAACGACAACATGACAAAGGTGTATGATTTCGTGTGCAATCTTATCTACCAGATTCTGCGGAAAAGATTGTTGAAACGCAGGACTTAGACAGTCACGGAAATTTTTGACTTTCTCTAGTAAGAGAGCTATGGGCTGTATTTCTCAAGACATTATTTTTTCAATCAATCACCTTTGAATCACCGGCAAAGTATCATTAGATGTTGATTTTGTGAAACTACTGCACGCATTCTTTGTGATTGTAACGCAGTAGCCAGATCAAGAAGGCAGATTCTCGGCGGATTTCTCTCACTTATGAAGACCTGTCGAAAACTCCCTGCGTAAAATCATCTCCCTTCATAAGGGAATAGATATGTCCTAGGAAGTGATTAAGAGCCAAGCCGTGGTTCGAGAAACAGTAAGGCTTTTACAGGCTCAAACCAATAAATAATAATAAATACGCCTCCTCCTAGTCGTGAAAGCCTGAAACGTTTTCAGTAATTTGCGAAAACATGCAATAATAATGTTATCACGCATAACACGCTACAACAACCCTTCTACGATTACATACTACGACGAGACGTATGTCATCACGTTACTGGAAAGAAAAGTAAAAAATAACATAAATTTAATCGAAAAAAATGCATGCACAATTAAAACCGCATTAACAGTACAAAACTAGATTTTGAGAAGTTTTTCTATCTTTGATCTTTTACGAAATAATTGATTTTGTTTGTATGCCACATAAAGCTTTAAAATTTCAAAAATATCATGTTATTTATCTACATGATAATTGCAATATTAAAATAACAGATTTCTTTGTCTATAATATTTTTAATTTAATAATATATATCGAAGGCAAAAATTATATTTATGTACAAGAGTTTTTTATATTTTTTATTGTTCTTGCGTGACGAATGTGTAGATGAATTTGCGAGACTACTACTACAGAAAAGAAAAACGATTATATTAACTTAAAAATACAATGATGGATATTTGTTTAAAACAAATGTGAGATATAATAAATTATCAATGGCATGAATCAGTGGTATTAATATCAGTAAACTGAGTATTTAAAATATGGCACCAACCAAAAAAAAAACTGTATGAGTATTTATTACTAAATCTATGAACGCAAAACCAACAGCAAAACTATCATAGATACGTTTTTATGTTAAATATGTTCTCCATCCTATAGACCTGTCGTAGTTAGTTAATTTATTTAATACACCCTGTATATGAATTGAATTTTTCTATATTTTATCAAACATAATAAATTGGATTAAAAATGATTACAACAATTTATTCGCAAACTACTCGTCGTCGAACAACAACAATAAGCCGTTAGGTATATTATCTAGATTTTGTTTACATGATATATTTTCTTTGTTTTTTTTTTTTTTGTTTTAGATTGTAAACATCGCAAAAGCCCAGCAATAATAAATTTGTTTGTTTTCTTTTCTTTTTTTTCTTTGTTAATAATAAATACATACGAATTTAATGTGTTTTTTTGTCCATCTACAGTTTGTAAATAGCATTTTTTTTCTTTGTTGTTTGCAGTACATAAGAATTTAATTTTATAATTTTCATTCTACTTTTGCACATTGAAATTTTTTTTACTTGCTTAATTTTTTTTTTTTATTTTACTTTCTTTGGTTCCCTTAATTTTCTGTTATTTTATTAGTAATTGTTTTTTTTTTTCTAGGTTGAATACGAAAATTTTTTAATCATCTTTCTAGTACAAGGCAGCGTCATTTCCTATTTTACTTAAATTTTTTTAATTCTATGTTTTTCGACATGAAATGCAATAAGTTTAAATTAAATAATTCAAATTCGGATTCATTTAGATGCGATCCAGAAGAAAACAAAGCAGAAAACTGCTCAGGTTAAGCTGAATAAATTACAAAGACCTGGGTATCACTGGGGTGATGAAGCGCACCACTCCCACAACTGCCTTATGGTGTTAGTACTGCTCCAACGGGTCCAACCGTTGGATGATAAGTTAGGCTAGGTGATATGCGTGGCTACTTTAAGCGACCAAACACATAGACCGCTAATGGATCCGTTGTGATGATCCCATATTTTTTTTTTTTTTTTACGGCCATCGTTATAACTTAGGGGGTCACCCTTTAATGCGATTGCACAGCTATAACGACATAGGTTGAGTATAAAATGGTATGGTAGGAGATTTAGGGCGGTGGAACAGGAGGGAAACGTCTAAAGTGTCGGTGGACGTTGTTTTTGAACCGCTGAAGGTCATACTTATTAGGGAAGATATCAGCTGACAATGCGTTCCACATTCCTGTTGTTTGGGGGATAAAGGACTGCCTAAATTTCACTGTTCTCCACGAATGAGGCTGAACGGTATACTCGTGGGCACGTGAAGCTTGGCGAGTGTTACGGGGGGCGATTAAGAGCGGAGGAATAAGTTCTGTAAGTTCTTTACTACATTTACCATGAAAATATCGGTAGTAAATACTAAGTACTCCGACATTACGGCGATGCTCAAGGGAGTCTATAGAAGCTGTACGGGAAGAAGTCCCGTGTGCCTAAGACCACTATCTTAGGTAAACCACACGGCAGCCTGACAAACTGCAGCTTGTATAGCTTAATGTTTGCGAATTCGCATAAGTCCATGGCGAAGTAAGTTCTCGCCTCCATGTAAGACCAGGGCATTCGAAAAGCCTGTGGAAAAAACTTTTGTCAGCATCGAGTTCACTACAGCTGTGGCACAGATCTGTAACGTCCGTAACACCTAGTCTTCTGGCATAGCGGCCGATCAGGCAATCATTCGTCTGTATACCGATTAGGATACGAAGAGTATTCCTATCCCCGAGTAGGAGAAATTTTGTCCTGCTCGAACTTAGGGTCGGCCAGAGCTGCCTAACCACGAGACACGATGTGAGGCCTGACCACCTCGTGTTAGCCTAAGATATGGTCGTCACGTCGATAGTTTGTTTAATATCCTCAATTGGCCTCCTCACTGGAGGAGTTAGCGCTTGAATCAGCGCCGATAATTGAATAATTTTGCTAAATTCTGAGCCGTTAAAGATTCAAAACGTACGGGCGAATCTCGTAACTGGTAGATCAGCCGAAAATGTTTATATGCGACGGAGCAGAAAACCCGGGAACATAAACGGGATCTGTCCAGCTTGAGCTCTTGCCAAACGCCAATAATTTCAGCAAAATGGTACAACAGCTCACATGTTACAATGGAGTTATTGAGACAACAATTTCCAAATCGGCAGATCTCAAACACTTCGATTTAAAATGGCTACTACGGTTGCCTAACTTGGCTGCTACAGATTTTTTGTATTATGGGTCTATCTCAAAGGGTAAGGGAATAAACCTCCAAGTCTTGCAGCAACTAAATAAAAAAGTTGGCATTATACCGCAAGAAATAGTCCACTAAGTTACGGAAAATGTCATAAAAAAGAAGACTTTTTCGTTCGAGAAACTGATTCTCCAGAACCTGAATGACTCGAACTGACTTGGTTTGTGTTTTCAAAACGGTCTCTGAGCTAATTGAGCTCTGTCTAGAAGACAGGGCTGCAACGTTAACCAACCAACCGAACTTCATGTCTGCTCAACTTTTGTTTTTCAAAACCATAGTTTCATCGGCAAACATTTGAATTTTCACATTCAAAACTTGTGAAGTACCGCTTTAGCCAGCTACGCTACAAACGAACGAAATTCACACAGTTCATAGTGATCAGGTGTATATCAAATTTCAAATTTCCAACACCAAGCCATTCTTCACAAAAAGTCGTAATTTTTTTCTTAGCTCTCTATCAGCCTGGAGAAAATGGGTCGGAGGTATGTCGAGACTTCATATCCCTAACGACTTTATTTAGAGAATAACTGGACATTAAGATTCAAAGACGAAAATTCCAGTTATACCTAAAGATGACAGAACAAAAAATCTTCAAGTTGATCCTGAATTCGAAAACATAATGTCCCATTTCCACTATCGCCTTCATGTACATTGGACATGTGAAATGAACGCGAATGTCTGCGCGATAGTGGAAACAGCACATTCGTGCCCAATGCACATCTCTTAGATGTGCGTTCAAACACCACCCACGTTAGTTCGCATCCCCCAATGCACATGAAGGCGATAGTGGTAACGCGGCATAAGAAAGACGAATGAAAGGTACGGCCTGAAACTCAGTAACAGTAATTTTGTTGCCCAATCTGTGGTCGCATAGTAACTGAAGAGAACAAAGTCACGACTCGAGTGTACAAGGCATATGATATCGCATTCAAAACCAAGGTTCGATTGTGTTTGCGTAGAGTTGGTGAAACGCAAAGTTTTAAAGTCTGCTCGTACCGTCCTCGGTCTATTTAATACGATTAGATTCGACCACATGTAAAATGCATGGCTGTTATTTTAGAATCTCAATTGTAAAATAAAGACCAAGATTTACCCTCTCTGTACAAGACCGAGACCAACACCAAGTCGTGACTGTGCAATGCTGAAACAAAAAGTCGATTCTCATCTACAGCAGTAGAATTTCGAGACTATCAACTCATCATATTCCCAACAAGATTTTTGAGACAACATCAATAATGCAACAATTTGAGAATACTCGAAAGAGTATTTGAAATCGAGCGAATATTCTCAATGAGAACGGACAGCGATTATTCGGCAGATATTCCGCGCGCTTGCTGGGATTACTACTAATAACGTTTCATCTAGAATTGTCGAATGAACCTTCTTCGATTCAGTGACGAGCCTATTAATTTTCAGACAAAGCCCGAGGCTTCCTTTGCCCAGTTGTAGCCGTAGATAATTCAGCTCAAACTATCAAAATTACTTTCAGTAATTTTATGCTTAGCAATAGTTTTTGAGAGTGTTTTTTCGTTTAAAAAAGCACAACTTTAATTTCTCTTCAATATTCGTTATCCAGCTAAGTTTGTGGAACAAAAGAAGAACCGACTAGGTAGCGTGAAACGTCCTTAATAAAATATGAGTGTGTGGCAAAAACCAAAAACTTAACTAATTTTGTCCTCACTATTCGGAATCATAATCTAAAGTTATTGCAATTCTTGTTATCTTTTCAATTTAATTATTATATTAATTTAATTTGTTTTGCATTAGCAGCTTACTTATTTTTTTTTTAATTTATATAATATATAAATTTTTTTGTCCGAAGTAAGCAAAATACGCCAGCGTATTAATTACATTTAGCTCTGTATTCAATAATTATTTTGTATTTTTAATTGTTACAATATCATTTTTTGTTTTCTTTGGTAATTAGAACACTGTGAAAAATATATATAAGTCGAATAAAAATACTGCAATTTCAGTGAGAAGAGGATATGTCGCACACAATTGCGCTAATTCTAGTGTTTAATGTTTTTTGTTGTTTGTTTGTTTTTCTTTGGTATAATTATTAAAAAAAAGAAGAGATGCAAATTGTGAGCGGGTCTTTTTTCGGTGATGGCGAAATGGTGAAGCCTTTCTTTTGTATTTATCACACTGGACAAAAAGGACACGACATAGAATTATTTTTGCGCTATTGCCGAAACAACCCGCTTTTCACAAACAGTTGAAATTAATTTAGGTTCTCAGCTGCTTTTTTTTTCAAAAAATTGCGTGCCACTTTAGAACGACAATTTCTATCGCATTTTAAACGCAAAGCCGCTTGTGAGAAAATTTTGGTTACACTTTTTATGTTTCTTACAATAGTTTGGAACAATGTAAAACAAAGGACCAATTTCAAAAGTAATACTGTTAAACGTAAAGCATTGATATGCATTCTAGAGTCACCGATTGATTATCCGAAGTTTCAGTCAGGTATTCCATTTGAATGACGTAATTTAAGCAGATCGGAATCATATCGTATCATCCCATTACTTTTCTTGAAATCTACTTCACCACTCTCTAACCGTAGTATCACAAATAATAATTACTTGGAGTATCGACAAATTTCAATTATCTCT
This sequence comes from Beris chalybata, assembly GCA_949128065.1. NCBI lineage: Eukaryota > Metazoa > Arthropoda > Insecta > Diptera > Stratiomyidae > Beris > Beris chalybata. Next base: position 16,567,487 of record OX421897.1, read on the forward strand.
TTGAGATATTACTCACAAACCAAAATCGAATGTTTAAAGAAAATAGGAATTAAATACGAACTAATGGCCGTTCGAATTAATTTATAAAACAAAAATTTCGACCAAAGGAGTGAAGAAAATAAACTGTATAAATATTATGTCGACAATGTTTTTAAATTTATATGTGATCTTATTTTATTTCCTAGGAGATTTTTGCCCCCCATTTTTTTTCTTCAATCGTTTAATTCTGTGTATGATGTTGTTGTTTGTTTGTTTTTATTGTGTATCTGTACCAGCTGAGCTTAATTTACCTATAACATTTGTAAATTTACTTAACTGCGTTTTATATTGCCTTGCCGGCTGCTGAAGCAACTGTTACGGACTATGCGGATGAATAAACATTTTTTTGTAAGTAAGTGGTGATTGTAGATGTCGATGAGGAATAACCTCACGCTCTGTAGGAAGTGGCCATAATTCCTATGAATATAAAATTATTTAATTTTACGATTTAACAATAAATCGAATAGTACAACAAAGTAACAAAAAACAACTTGTTTAATTGTTGCTGATACGTTGCATCATTTGAAAAGCACAAGCAGAAAGCATGATGTAAGTTTTTAAATCCGTGGCTCCTGTATATCGGAAGGTATACAAGTGTTTTTATTTAAATTTGATGCGTGCAGATTTTAATGTTTTAATATTTTCAAATAGCCTAATAAAAAACAATGCTCACGCCTCTTCTGTTCCAATGTACTCAAATTGAATTACCTGCAGAGATTTTGCTCGTTCTCAGGAGCTCGCTTTATCCTTTTTCAGTGTTAAAGAGCTCATCAAATTTTTTATTGTCGCACCCAGTCCCTTGCTTGGTGTATTTGAATCGGACGATAGACGATTTTCGGGATGTGCATCCAAACATTTTTGATATCTTAACTGAAATATTATCCGGTGATTAATTAAAGTCGATGTAAAGGAATATTTTCCGCGTCACGTTACCTTACAAGCCGCTTCAATAGTTTTACATAGTGCTCCGCTCGACGGCTCACAATGAAAAACATGCACAACATATTGATCTTGTGCCGTATGCATGATGAATGCACAGTTTTTCACATTTTTACCGATACCAAGAAAACTTAGGTAACGAACTCGACATTCCGCTAATAGTTTGCCATCATCCTAGTTTTGGAAAATGAAAATGGTTCGAATGATTAGAAGAGAAATTGGATTGTTTGAGTAGGTGGTACTTACTCCCGAACTATGAACGCTTATCATACTTGGTGCCACCGATACGTTCACATTATCCCAATCTTCAGGCTTTATATCTAGTAAAACATTTTCTATCGCGGTATTTAGGCATTCCATTCCAGTCGCTTGTGGAACCTCTCGTGATCCTAAATACTGAGCTTTCAGAACTTTTTTCGGTTCTTCCATCGGTGTTGGAAATGATTGCGCTAGAATTAATTAGCGTTGATTGTGACTTGCATTTAAATGGAAATGTTTCGGAAAACTTACGATGTCGCGACCATTTCCTATGCTCAGTAGGTAAATCTGTTGGACGTATGGCATTTCGGCTGCTGCTTGAGCTATTACTACTATTGTTAGCGTCTAGTTGTAATGAGCGTTCAATCATTATCCGCTTGCAAATGTCTCTGTAGATAAAGATATCGTTAGAGGAAACAATCATTTGTAATTTGATGAGATATGCTTACCTTAAAGTATTTGCAATTGTTCTAGCCGCAGTATCACAACGAAATACGTGACACATATGAATCCTGGTCAATCTGTCACGAGCTACGTAAGCAAAGTCCCTGCGCGAAAAAACACCATATAAATTTTTTGGATAACGTAAAATCAAAATCAATTAACTTCGTTATCTTCATGCTCATCTGTACTAAAATTCATTTCGAACAGACATTGTCTAAGGGGTTCGGTATTTAACAAGGTTACTGTTTAGATAAAAAAAAAATGATAGCCATCGAAAGAGTTAGGATACTTTAAAAACCGATATGAAGGGCATGTCCAGATGATTAAAGAAATTGAATCACTTCACGAGATTCTCTAGGAAACCTTCGAGCAGTATTCGAATTAAATTCAGTTCAGTTTCAAAGGAGCAAAGATTCTACACCACGCTAAATTGGATGGTTCTAAAGCAAGCAATAGCAAGGAGGTGTATTCTATGAAAATTTGAATCTTGGCAAATACTTTATGACTTTTAGTCTCCAAGAGAAGAAATTGGGTATTATTCGGGCTTGCACATATCAATGTGTTTTGCGATTAGTAAAATTGAGGGTTATTACAGTGCATAAATAGAGACGCTCGCAAGAAAAAACTTTGGCTCTCCTCGCGGAAAATTCCAAAAAGTAATCAGGATATTGCAAGCCAATGCTAGGAGTAGATTGCCAGTCCTAATATCCTGCTAAGAATTAAAAAAAAAACTAGGAACGTTCCTTATAGAATTCAAGAAGCTACAATGGGTTGGTCTTGTGGAGCGAATGGATGACACCAGAATTCGCAAACGCACACTAAAGGGAAAAGTTAATGGACAAAGACCAGTTGGAAAGCCACGGCAGCGCTGGGAGGGTTCTATTGACGCAAACAGCAAATCACTGCTAAGATTCTTAAGCTGAAGAATGCGGTTAATGAAACCTGGGAACAGATATTACAAGGGTCAAAGCAGGCAAAGGATGCACGCAGTGAGGAGTACTATCTCCCCCTCTATGGTATTTTGTGGTAGACTTACTGAGCTTGCTCAATCATATCGGCATTACAGTCCAACGATATGCTGATGACTTAGAAACCATGATTAAGGGCAAGTTTGAGGAAACTCTCTGCGAACTTATGCAGCAAGCACTAAGTAAAACACAAACATGGTGCCATAAGAAAGGCCAACAGGTTAATTCGGGCAAAACCACGAAAAAGAGACCTCAGCAAAAGATGATCGCTCATGATGTACAAGGACGGAAATCAAACTCTTGACAGAAGGAAAATATCTAGGAGTAATTCTGGATCAGAAACTCCTATGGAAGCAACACTACTGATCTAGGCAAGTCGTAGGCTAAACCTGGGGCTTGAAACCCAAAATAGCCGTATAGAGCTATTTTAAAACCTATGATAGCATACGGAGCATCAGTATGGTGGCAAAGAACAAAACTAGTAAGCGCCAGGAACAAACTGGACAAGCTCCAAAGGTTAGCATCTATCAACACGACAGGAGCAATGAGAACCTGCCCCACGGCAGCTATGAAGGTTCTTTCAGATCTGACTCCGCTGCAGATCTATAGAGAATCGCAGGCAAGATTAGCTGCGATGAGAAACCAATTAAACGGCAACCCATCCAAAGTAAAAAGTGGACCTAATAATCTATCCAGACTTAGAAATAGCATTCAAATGCTAGATATGGCTGTGGACCATGTGATAAAAAGATATCGCTGTGAAATCCCTTTCAACTTTCGCAGACTATGGAAAGAGAGAATTGTGAAAGGAACTCACCGCAGTTCGGACCGGATAGCCTTGTATGGTATATCGGTGGGTCAATAGGAAAGCACCGAAGCTGGCACAAGCGAACCCCGCGCCAGGATACCGGAATCCACCGTTTTCCAGACGGGAGGTCCATGATATATCCAAAGGGCTACTCAGATCTGAACATAGTCATTCTCACAGATAGTCAGGCGACGATAAAAGCCTTGACATTAAACCTGGTGTGGGATAAAAGAAATATTATGTATCTTTAGTATCAACAACAAAGTCCTCTTGCACTGGGTGCCCGGTCATGAAGGCATAGATGCCAACGAAATAGCAGACCAACTTGCAAGGGACGGAGCAACGGTCCGCCCTACTGTACCTGAGCCGTACTGTGGAATACCAAGCTGCTCCATTAAGAGGAGTACCGGCATACGCAAGGGTCATTCGCGCTTGAAAGATCATCTTAAAAGAATAGGAATCATAACTGATAACCGTTGCAGGTTCTGTCAACTGCAGTCAGAAACCTCTTCGACTTTTACTGTATGCGCCATAGTAAGCTATGCTTATGAAATGAAAGAAAGAAATTAAATCCATGTTTATGTTAAAAATTGCGTTGACGGAGAATGCAGATTAAACACTTCAATAATTGGGAATAGCAGAAACAGCCGCTACGATTCTGACATAGAGACAGCATCACCATCTGTTCAAAATCTCACACAAACATTATTAAAACACATGCAAAACAAACAAACAATTTCAAAAACAAACTTAAATTGTACAAACCTTTCTCTGTTTATCGATTGAAAGGAGAAAGCGTCACAAATAAAAGACATGATAAAGAAATATTATTACCATAAACCTTATAAAATTTGTCTTAATCTATTTTGCGAAAGATATAAACAGAAACAATCTACAAACCTTCCATTGTCACGCCCAACTCCCCAAACTCGAATTGTATGAATTGGTTGCGTATTTAATATTGTCAAATTTTCTGGATCAATTAATTTTAAAGCACCTTCGTCCAAGTCCATGAATAAGTCTTTTCCCTGAAAAGAAAACGCAAAACGTGAAAAACATTCATTTTCTCGTACATAAAAAGGTAATAATTTTTCAATTGTAATCTTACATCGCCCCATCGTCCTACAACGTCTAATAAATCGTTACGTCCTAAGGATAAATCGACAATGCATTTGTTAACAGCTTTCGAAGAACGTTCCGGTGTTAAATCTTCTTCGGCTATTTCCACCCAACCAAGAGATCGAACTGCAAATCGAATTGGTCTGTCCGATTCGGATTTAAGGGGATAGCTTCGTCGTCTGTAAAAAACGGGAAAAAACATGGAAAATTCTTGTAAAAATTATTTATTCCTTTTGCCTGCATTGAGGAAGGACTTATCCAATTTGAAGATGGAATAACTTATTGATAACGTCGGGAGTTTTTTTTTTGTTGACTGTTCGTACCAAACGAAAGTAACTTACTTGTATGTAAGGTCCTCGCGACGTCGTCTATCTTCCTCTTGATCCAACGCTGAACTTGTACTACTTCTAGTCACCGATAAACTTTGAGTTTCCTGCATTCGGAGAAGGAGAAGATAAAATTGATAACATTACGCGATTGCATCATGTGATAATTTTTGACGGGCTATTTTTGAAGATTTTACGAGTTTGCAGTAAAACTCATGCATCTACAACAACTTGTTGAATTATGAATACGATAGACAAGACGATATTCCTCATGGTTATAAAATTTATAAAATTCAAGTTTTGTCGGTAGGTGCGAAGATGGTGAAGCTTTATAGACCATTTCCGCTCTGTTTGGGGGACGTTTATAGATCTCCGTTTATATACCCCGTTTTTTTTTTGTGTACCCAACGCTTGTAAGTACTAAAGGTTGCTTTTTATTACCTTTCGAATGCGAAATTTTTTATGGTTCTTGAATATGAATTAGACACAGCATTCTACGCCCAGACGAGGGTGAAAGGGATCCTGTAACTTTATGGGGTAAACAAATTTCATTTTGTTTTATATTCTTGCACTTACATTTTCTATTGTTGCTGGTTCATTTTTACGACTCGACGATTATGAATTAATTTTTGCAAGCGGTTTTATTCGATATTTGAAGTGGAAAACAAATGTTGATAATCGAACGCGGTCTTTCTCTTTTCAGTGAGATTGCAATCGAATTTTTTGCGAAAACTGCCTTGCAAGTTGGCAAATTGGTTAATTGCTAGTTGGACTATGAAAGACTAAACCAAGGCGAAGATTATGGTCAAAGCCCCGTCTAAGGAAAGAAAACTATTGCCAATAGCTACATAGTCCCGAAAACAATAAATTGCCAGAAGCAGTTTCTGCAAGGGTAGAGACAAAAACATTAGCATTCCAAAACACATCAAGAAAAGCTAAGTAACATTGAACAATCTTGGTTTAAGCCTCCCATAGACGCACGAGTGGAGTGCTTAATGATATCACTATGTTGGGGAGATATAAATTTCTCATAACGGTTCCGCTAATATCTCGATTTGGGCTCCGTTCTTTGTTAAGTTCAAAAGGCTCTGTTTCTGACGAAAAGGCTAGCAAGCAAGCTATTCAACTTTTTTTTACCGGTGTGAGAAGTTAGGTGCTCCAAAAACCTTCAAGCTTCTCCTAGCAAGAGCTGGGCATCTGCACAGGATGTTCACTACGTCTTCCCGTTCTCCAGGTAGCTTGCAGTTTCCACAGAGATCGTTAGTAACTAAAACACGTCTTTACGTGATCTTTGAATAAACCAAAAGTTACGCATTGCATCCTGTGTAATGCTGAAATCTTATTGTTTCAGCTCTAGACCTGTGTGGGACGGCCATTCTCTTCTTAAAGAGCTGACACATCATAACAGTCTAATCCTAATGTGGGTGCCAGGACATAGAGTGTTCTAGGAAACGAATCGGCCGACCAGCTAGCTAAACTGGAAGCCAACTCACTAATGATTCGCCCGGAACCATTCTATGGAGTAGGTAAAGGCTTCATTAAGGATGGTAGAAGAAGATTACTGGAACTCGCTTTCAGGACTAAGATAGTCAAAGAAATGCCTGACTTTCTCAAGTCAGAGAGCGGCGGAATTGCTTTCCTTAAACAGGTATAACGCGAGGGTTGTAATAGGATATTTTCAGGACAATATTTTCTTAATTATCACCTTAAAATCATCGACAAAGTATCACTAGTCGATGCTGTGAAATCACATCACAGCATTCTGTTGGATTGTGATACATTTGCTAGATCAAGAAGGCAGACTCTCAGTGGATTTACTTCCAACTATGAAGACTTGTCGAGGACTCCCCCGAGCCAAATAATTTCCTTTCTTAAGGGAATAGATATGGCATAGAAAGTGGTTAAGAGTCAGGATCAAAAGACTACTTAGATCGTAGTATCGTGCATGTGATAACGTGGTGTTTTCGAAACATTAGACTCCACTGGATTTGCCTTACCAGAATCGAGCCTTAAAAATCAAAAATAATTTTCTGCATATCGTTATCCAGCCAAAAATTTCAACTAACCTGTATTCGATTTCCCAAACCATCTCTTGATCCATAAAACGATTGAAAAGAGTTATTATTTGGACTTCTACTAGTTACTGTAAAATTTTGATTCGACGATAATGTCGGCGTTTTTGGTTCTTTCGAGTATTTTGGCCAGATCGGTGGTTCTCGTTGTATTGTTCCGGATTTTATATGCCAATAATACGGTCCATCGTTATCTGCAAAAATAACATTGTTCATAAAATTAATAAAAAAAATAGAAGAAAATATAAAACTGATTACCTTCATGTTTCTCCCAACCAGGCGGTAAATCTTTGTTACCATCCTTATCTTCGATTCCTTCAATTTCCTCCTTTTTACCTTTTTCCTCGTCATCATCGTTTTCATAGTCGTCTTCGGGTGCTATTTCTTTAGCATTATCGCGGTTCAATTTGTTCGGCAATGCGTACAAATCTTCCGAGTTCAAACTGCCTGAAATGTATTTGATGGGAACACCGTCGTTAGTATCCTTTAGTTTAATGCTATTATCCTTTTCGGGTGTCTGATCCGATTTTGTTTTCGATTCGGTTGGTGATGCATCGAAGAGTAAATGTTTTTCCGATGCACTATAAAAGAATTTCGATTAGTTCACGGATGATTTCGATAGAGAAATTTGAATTTACCTGAAATTCTCCTTCAAGTCGACCCCCATCGATCCTATATCAATTCGGGCGTAATCTTTTCGACTATTAACCAGATGGGGTTTGGACGATTTCAACGAACTTTGTTGTTGGTGAAGTTCTGAAAGAATTTCTTCGTATAAATGTGAATTGCGCTCAATCCTTTGCGGATCCATGTGATAATTTGGATTTTCGTAGCTCAGGAGCCCGTTTTCTAAATACGTCAATAAGAAAGATAATGAATTCAGCATTGATGACGATATTAACACTTTATGAAAAGGAATGGGTGCTTGAAATTGATGCTATTTTAGGGATCTCTTCAGTACGATCCCAAAACGAGTTCCAAATGAAAGCTACAGACGTCGATAGTCCTTCGATTCGGTTCACTCCCTTCGGCTTTGCTCTATATACGTATATAAACCCCCCATTCCCCATAACATAAAGATAGCAACCTAATGTTCAAAACACGCATAGAATTTCTAATTTAAACCCAATCACTATCGATTTTTCAGCAATGCATTACTTCCAATCGAGTAATTGGTCAGTCATGCCGTACAGCAGTTGTGTGTGCAGGACATTTGTGCCATTTATTCACAAAGAAGGGAAACATTTTATCCGAACACATAGCGAACCGTCATTATCGTCGTTTCGACGAAAACTTTATTATGCCCCAAATTGGTTAATTTGGTCGAGTCATACGAAAGTTTACTGTGGTCAAAGGTCACGCATAACTCATCCAATGGTAGCCATTATTATTGTGCATAGTAGGCACTGGATGCGAAGCACTTGTTCACCAGACGTGTCAATTTTGTTTTATGGACATATTCCGTTCAGCCTTTTCCCCCGATGGACCGTAAATGTGTTGCGCTAATTAGCGGTTATTGACCATATAAAATTGTCTGAATAATAACATGCAATTTATAATTTGATAGCGATATAGGCCTATAATTGACGGATAATTGGAAGGGGGTAGTTCAATTCGACAACTAGAATACTGAATTGTCGACAGGACGGTTTTTCCTGTTGGTAATAGGTACGAACAGAAAAATATGTGCATATGTATACGCGACATGCTAAACGCCACTGGGTTACCTTCAACTGATGCTAATCGGTAGGGAATAACAATTTTAAATAGTTTCTAAATGGTGGCTATTTCTACCATTTAAGACTGATCGATGAGCTATTTCCTTCAGAGATGTAAATCTTACTCATCAGGAAGCATAGTGCGCTATCATCTAAGGAAAAACAATCTAAAGCCTTATACACAACATTTTTTAAATATACTTCACTAGCTTCTCCAAAAGACACCGTTCCACGAAATGAGTGGATTGGACGTTTTAGTTGTTAATGGTATCAATTAGAACCTGATAAAGTACAGAGCAGTTTCTTTAAACTTTTCTTTTTTCAATACTGAAACCTGCAGAGCTCTAACGGAAGATTTTCAGTACTGACTAAATTCTGACATCCAGAATTAGGCTAACATCGAATGTCAGAACTCTAACTGTACTGAAATTTAAAATTGTATGAATGGATTTTGATTTCTTGTTACATAGTATGCCACTATTGCGAATAACTAAATAATTTCTGTTTTTATATTGTTTCTTCAATCTTAAGTCCCCCTTTAAATAACGAAGTATTTATCCATTATAAAAAGATACAATTAGAGCCTTTTTATAATGGATGAATACTTCGTTACTTTGGAGATTCGAAGCCAGAAACATCTAAGTGCTGTACATTACACCCTAAACTCTACAGCAACGAGATTTGGAAAAAAATTCCACAGAATTTTAATTGATGCTGGCATTGTACTGACTTTAAGAATTCAAAAAGGAAGGGATGGTAGATATGACGAAAATCGTGAAAATATATGCATTCTATTTCACTGATAATTTGTTTGAACGCCACTGGATATTCGAATTTTTTTAATCAAAATTACTTTTCCAGGTGATTTACATATACATGCCGAGTTTCAACTTTCTAGCATAAGCCGTTCTATAGTTAGGAAGAACATCCCATCCCTTGTACCTCACTACCCCCTAAAAATTATAATTTTCCAAGATGCCACTACTATAGATCTATCTAAATACCGAGTTTCAGCTTGATGTCATTATAAGTTCTGAAGATAAAATCATCGGAAAACTTTTCTTTTCACCATCCCCCATCCTTACCCACACCAACGATTTTTTTCTACCTATACTAGGGTTCTACAGGGTGGCGCAAAACTTATCATCCAATTTTTTTTTTTAATAACTTCTTTACTAAATAAAAAAAAATGATTTTGAGTGATAGAAATTTTTATTTGGACCTATACAATTTTTTCTGTTAAGTAGAAAAGATGATATCCATCAAGTGGCTGCGCAAGTGTTGATACACATTAGTGCCCGTTTTATCGCATTTTCCATGACTTTCCGCAAGTTTTCCAGGAACGCGCTCCTCTTAATAATTTGTGACTTCATAGAAAGAGTGTCCGCAGTAAATGTCAACATCAAGGCAAAAAAACGCTACTAGTCTTTAATACTTCCGTGTTTGTTTTATGGTGTTGGTTTTCGATACAAAACAAAACTCCTAAAGCCTTGCAGCTGAAGAACGAACTTCGTTTTATTACACCGTTAACCCTGAAAGAGCTACTCCAAGAATACTCCATCCTTCTACCAAATCGGATTCCGCCAGCGACAAACAGTCTGCATGCAATCCCTATTTCGGGTTACCACATGTATACATAAATTGCTTCGTTTTGAAATTTATACGCGCAACTAAGTGCCAAACTAGCCGCAGAATAATTCACTTTCATATCCATATCCAACGTCTTTAATATCGCAATTTTGATTTCTTAATTAGATGAAGATAAAACCTGAACGGAAGACATAAATCATCGTGAAAGCTCGCAATAAAAGCCACCGATTTTCAAAACCTTGTGCAAGTCCTTCTGACCCGACCAAAAACTCCTTCTCCCAGGCACCTGAGAAACTCCCCCAGAATAATATACTTGACGCGTCGTCATACAGGACGATGAATCAGCCGGCCCGATTCCAATGAAGGTGGTACTACGATAAAAAAAAAATGGTCATTACAGAAAAGGCGCCAGACAACCTGCCTAGCGTGTACTAGTAGTAGAAAAGGAGACCTCAATACTGCTACATATGGATTATATGGCTAGTCCTGCTTGTGGGAATTTTCTGTTACTTCATAGTGTTGTGTTCATACGTTACACCACATTAATCTATACTTGTTTTTGTTGATTGTTGCGATTTTAGCCAGGCTTTTCTGCGCTACGTAACGTAGACACCCTCCTGCAATGTCTGAAAGCGCCTCAGCTATTGTGTGGTACTTCAACATACACATATCAATCTGACTCACTTGGCAGGAAGAGCTGACAGTGAAGCCAACACGTTCAAATTACTGTCCTGCTTTTCACAAATACCAGTAAACCTGTATATTATTAAAAGGTAGCTTAATTAACCGGCAATGCTCCCTTGGATCTCGTCCTTCGCCTTCAGCAAATGAAATTGCATAAAAAACGCAGCTTTCAGTGTCAATTGTGTTTTTTTGAAATCACATCAAGAAATATTGTTCACTGCGAAAACAATTCGCAGTAGCCGAAAGTATTTCTCAGCATTCATGGGTATTTGCTGACAAAGAAACAGACTATTTTGTTCCACATCCCTTCAAGAACACACTACCCAGGTGGTATCGCAACCGAGGGTTTTAGGTCTAACCTAACCTGACTTAGTTATTGCATTAGGCCAATGGGTATAGTAGGAGATTAACATTATTAATTACAAGCCTGCACGTGTCATCTGGCTCCGCTATAGTTTCAGTTACAGTTCTGCGTCATGAAATTTTCCTATAGGTGCGCAGTGTGATAAAATTACCAGTCAAGTATCCGGGTATACTAACCGGTAGTATTCCAGTGAATTCAGTAGTTAACTAACTAGTATCATTAACGAGGAGTGGAGCAGAAAGGCAATATAGAAGGAAAGAGGTACAGAATAGCACGCATATAGACTGATATCGTGATTACTAAGACGAAGCTACCACGGAGCTAACTGGTAAGGTTCTTGCTGGGATAGTGAAGATAATTTCAGACGCACTTTATCTAGAAGAATAATTTTGAATTTTTTAATTATTCTAATGGTTTTGTCCGCAAACACAGAACATTAGTCATATTCTACCTGATGCCAGCATGAGTAGGTACAGTCAGTAAGAGTTTCACAAAATTAGGCCATGTTAATGTTAAAAATTGAGTGCTACCAGGTTTCAAACAAGATCTAGCGTTTAGGAGATACAAAAAATTGATTTTTAATTCTAGCTATCTGAATAGTTAGTAGTTTCGCTTTTGGGCACACTCTTTTAACAAATTTATTGTTAGGACGCTGCTTAGTTCATCCACATATAAGTTTCAATTTTCTAGAGTAAGCCATGCTGGGATCTACCACAATCCTCAACGGAAAACAACGCCTTCAGGCTTCTTTGACAGTCATTAATTCCTCTTTTTAAAGGCGTATCATACTGTATTACTATGTATGTATTACTGTTCTTGGAAATATTTAAAAAACTACCAAAAGTCGTCAAAATTCTACTCAAAAATCTCTTTTTGTTCAAATCTAAATTTTTTCTTCGCCCACTCCTCAACAACACCTTTCCCTTAAAATTTTACTCTCCAAGTGAACCGTTTAGGAGCTATGGATCTTAGAATATATCGACTCAACCTTTCGAGTGTTATTTGGCCTTCATCTACCAAACACCTCAACCCAAGTCGGTCTTTCACACCATTATCGTAACTCTATAATATGTATATGGTATATATATCGCAAAGTTTCAACTTCGTCGCATAACCGTTGTTCTGTATCTAAATTAAACTAAATGTTTTAAAGTAAATTTTTTGTCTAAAACACTCCCACCCAACCACAAAGGTGACCATTAAAAGGGGTGTACCGAATCTATTTGGTTTAAGTACTACGAGCCTTACATCGAGTTTGCGGACGGTGGTCAGATGGACAAAAACATATTTTTGCTTTTGTTTAACGAAAACGTTGCGATTGTTTTTAGCGTGCATACGGGTAAAGGTACTTTTCGGTACACCTCTCTAGAACAATTTTCTTCTATATTTGTCCTTAGCTTTTTGCAGTATGAGTTTATCCTATTGACTCTGAATTATCCTGTATATTGTTGTGAGTCAGGGTCCGCTTTATAGATGATGTTTTCGTGGCTAAAAATCTTCAATTTGAAACTGGCTTTTGGAAAATTCGTTTCATAGAGCCAACTTTTCATCGGTATGTTGAAGAAAGCTCACACTTGCTTTCTTCATATGAGCGACTATGCAGAAGTGCAAAATGGACAGACACGATTCAGGAGAACACTTAGAACCGCCGTTAATATAAGGACTCTTTCATCTGGGCTAACTCAGGAACTAGTAAGGATAACTGCGATTAGAAAGACCTGTGAAAACACATATCATTTTTCAAATTTATACTAAACTAAAATATTGCAATATTTTATTCTTTAGATAAACTCGGGAAACTAGGGACACCTTATTTAGGACATCGAATAGACCCTCTCCTACATACTTTTAGCCAGTGGGAATTGTGTTAATGGTTCTAAAAGTTAGATCTTATATAGACTCTAGTATACTATCGTTAACGTAACAAAATTATACGTCCTTCGCCACGTAAAGCACTCCCGAGGACATTTCAGGACGATGCCACTCACAACGTATGTTGGTCACGCATCACACAAACATAAAGAAGGACATTTTATCCGAAAACTAAAACCGAATTCACGCGAATAAAACTGAGAGGAAAGAAAAAAATACATTAGACGTAAATGGGTGATTATGAAAATTGGAATGGAAAATGGCAGACGGTAATAAGGAAACGTTTTTGTTTTTTATCAGACTATATAGTTACCCAAAAATATGTCATCATCATCAATGTTCTGTGAATTAGCAAGTGTGGCAATAGCCGCCATTGCTCTACAGAGTTCAATCAAAGAGGGTGGCGGTAAAATTGCCACACTCAATGGTGCTCGACACAAAATTTCACCCGACAACATTCAAGACAGAGACCGCCGCTTACCTAAAAAGAGAAGAAAAATAGAATAAGAATTTTGTTTATATTTTAATTAAAATTTGTTTAGTCATAAAAATTATTCTGAAAATGTTTTCCATAAAACTCTGGTTTATGAAACGTAAACACTAACGCAGCTGGAACAAATGTTATTACGTCTGAGTTAACGTAATGAGGTAGAGAATGACTAATTGTCTTAAGACACGAACAAAATTCGTCGATTTTGTTCCGAAAGAGAAATGAAAATGTATTTAACTAACAAGCTGACATATAGTAAAAATGCGTACAAATATTACGAGTCAGCGGCTCGAGCCTACTCACCAAAATTAACAAGCCACCCCTTCATCAAAGGATTAGTATAAAGTAGAAAGTTTAGTGAATTGGACAACAAAATATGTGCAAAATCAGCAAGGGAGAAACTCCGAAAAGCTAAATTTGATTCATCAAAGAAATTTGCCATCCGCAAAGGATGAATGACATCGAAGTTTCCAGTGAAAACTACAATCATCCAATAGCCAATTAGAATAGCGTAGAAAGCTCTACATACTTCTCGTATGTCCTACACACTTCACGCATCTTTCACACACACAACTGAAAGTGCAGGAAATATATCGCCTCAACACTTGCAGTATGTAAGCGGGGATTGTACACGGGCTCAGTTCTTCTGCTGCGAGAGCATAACAGCAGTTCCTTTTAGTGAGTGAGTTAACTCCGACTCAACAACTTGAAGGAACTAGTTCAGTGAACTAGTTACAGCTCGTTTTGAAGCTCAGAGTGAATGTGATGAGGAAGTGGAGTTCATCAAAAGGAGTTAGTTCACTTACTCAAAGTGTAAATGTAGTGACCTAAAAAAATGGTCTTCATTTCCCGGCGAAGAGCAAGTAGTTCGTAAGTTCAGAGTGAATGTGATGACCTAAACAAAAGGTCATCACTTCCCCAGCCAAGAACTAGTTCCTTTTCAAGTTCGGAGTGAATGTGAAGACCTAAAAAAAAGGTCCGCACTTCCCCACGAAAGGAAATCATTCCTTTTCAAGCTGTGTCACGTTGCGAAAGGAACTAGAGTTCACCAAAAGGAGTCGGTTCGTTCACTCACTAACTTCAATGAACAGATCTTTTGGAGCAGTTCACTCACTCACTTCACAGTGACATAGAATGTGCTCTGTAGTTTCCCCTTCTCAGAATATATACAAATATCGTCTGAATCCCGATGCTATTATGCTAACAGTGTCCTGTAATTAGCGCGGTCAAGCGCCCATAACCTGATTGCGGTTCATTTTGAGCAAATCGGAGGTTGGTTTCTTGGATTGACCTTCCAAGAACAGTTTGGATTGTTTTGACCAGACCGTCCCTGTCCAGTGGAGGTCAGGTCAATAGTTCAATAGTCTTTCATTTGCCACAGCTAATGGCATTCCACTGGTTCTATGAATTTTAAGTCCGTTCGTTTTTCGACTCACTGGTCCGCAGACTTATTGCCAACAATAGGCGTGTTTTTTGCGACTACTAGAGCAGTGTAGGAGCTTTGAGTAACAACAAAGCACAAAGCGAGAAGAGCAATTACACTACCTCAAACAGTGGTGCAGCTAATCTGGTTCATGAAAAGTTCAAAGTTCAAAGCTCCTAGTCAGTCTGCTCTAGAAGTCGCAAAAAAACACGCCAATATCGCAGTGCCCAGGAACCATAGAGCTATAACTAACGGAGATCGCAAGACGCCGTTTCTGTATAAAGCACTTTGAAGCATTTTGATGCAAAATTGAACATTTTTGTATGGAGCGTTTCATGCCCGGTGGCAGTGAAATGCAAATAGTAGCGTAGTATTTAAAGGTTGGGCTTTTTTTCTTTTCAATACCGGAGTATAACATACATGTGAGTCAGATGCTGATAGTAGCATAGTGAATATCGCCGGTCCTTTGCAAGAAAACCTCCGGCTTCAAAGCAGTTCCTGCACGCTGCCTCCATTATACATATAGCTCTATGCCAGGAACCTACACCAGTTCAACTGTATTTGAGGTCGTTAGCTTTTCGAGTTCTTGTAAGCAATCCCACGTTAAATATGATCTAAAGCAAAAAAGCTTGAAAGCGAGTAGTGCTGCTTTGCTGTCAGAGAGAATGAAGATCTTGTGATTCTGGTATCCGCTTCTAATGCTTTTCCTGACGCATATCACACTTGGAGAAGGCTAGGGCCCGACTTGGGCTATCGCGCCATTGATGATAGCTCAATTGCATGAATTTCTCTTTGGAAGATCGTATTTGACTTGTCGAATCTGTCGACCCTTGGTCTGTGGCTATATAATCCTGCTCCAACTCCCTTCTTTGGCTTGAACGTCCATCCCCGTCCTTCCGAGTTGGGAACATTACTTTAAATGGTATTTCAAAGTTGTATCTTGGCATGATATTATCCGAAAGCGGAATGCCGAGAATATGATCACTCTCAAGGTTTGTTCTGTGGAGGCTGTTTCCTTGGCTGCCGTATCCTTAGAAGTTAGATGTCGGTATGTCATGAGCCTGGCTTCTTTTTGAACATACAGCTGAGAAAGATTTAAGATCACCTCAAGCGCTGCAGTAGGAGTGGTTCACATTGGCCCAGGCTAACCTGTGTAGTTTGCTCTTTGCTGAATTGGGTCTGTACAGTCATCTTTCACTACCATACAGATGAGGCATATGTGATCACTGGTCTGACTATACCGTATGAGCCGAATACATCCAATGAGCGTTATTGGGTTCAAACCCCAAGTTTTACCAAGAAGGCTTCTACAGGTCCAATGAGAGATTCTTGCTTTCTCAGTAGTGCGTTCAATGAGCGGTACTATCTTAAATTAATACAGTATTTTTTTCGATCAGGAGACACAAGAGGATTTAAGGACATTGGGAAAAAATGAAAGTTACGTAGAAATTGGATCTTCTTTAAAGCAAACGTGATAATATTAAAACCGCTGGTCAGTCGATATTAGGAATGCCCTCCCCGTACCAATGCAACTGGCTCCGCTACCAAAAATCATGCTACTTAGCTCAAACGTTCAATTAGTGAACAAACCAAGTACATCTAAATGCACAAAGCTTTTCTGAATCCATTCACGGCTATACACATTTAAATTTAGCAATCCTCTAAATGATCTAACAGTTTTCAAGCCCGAACTCCAACATTAGTATTGTCAGCAATCATTCAGGACACCTGATGAATGACATATGTGTGCCCATTCCTTTGCAATCTATGGCAGTAAAAGATGTTCAAGAGGTGCCTCATGCACATTTCATTTCTGTTTGTTTCCATTTGTTTCGAGTATGTGACTGCACGGTTTTCTTCCCGAAACGAATGCATGACCTCTGGATTGTTATACACTCAGGCACTAAGATAGTGCAGCATATAGAGCGTATGCTAGATAACTGAAATGTATCTTAAAAAGTACGTACCTAACAATAAATTGGTTTTCTTCACTCCCATCGCTGACAAACCGTCCGTTGCTATTTTAATGGTGATAAGGAGACCCGTTGTTAGAATGTTCAATTGTATCAGGGCATCCAATAACGCACTATTTATCGAGTTCACAATAATGCACAAAGAAATCAGCACTGTCGAGCATTTTATTGTATCCGATTGTGTAGACGCCACTTTGAATTGGGTTTCCGACAAATTCCGTTCTGTTCGTACACTGCACTACGGTTTCATAATAGTCCCGGATGCACCACAAGCTGCGTAATAAAAAAAAAACGTTGTCCTCGAAGGATCAACTGCCGCGGTTTTATAGAGAATAACGCGTTTCAGTGCGAATCTAGGAAACGAACGCGTGTCACCGTACCGAGATTCTTCAAGCGAGACCCGGTTTAGTCATCCTTTCGAGGAACAAAAAGGCTTCAATGGCGCATTGTCGCGTCCTTGCACAATAGCACTCAAAAACTTTGTCTCGCCGTTCTTCTTGGTAGTGGCAATCATTCGCATGGACTATAGTAGTGTGCGAATTCGGAGGGAGGTTAATTTTGATCAATAAACTTTTGGTCGCGCAACTCACCCTCTCTGCACCAGAACAACGAGGGGAAGAATTCGCATAAAATCACTCACAGTCGACTTTTCAGGACACTGCAGCAACGTAGGTTTACTACATGCAGTATAGTTCCTGGTACTATTTGAAATTTAATTAGGAGTTCAAGTCGAAACGCTAATTGACTTGGCCATCGCTAGAAGAAGTCACTAGCAAACTAACTGCCGGCGATTCTTTCTCAAGGATTACCGAGAGTGTCCTTTGTATTATTTTAGGGGTTCGCGAAGCTTTTTACTTCGAGAAGAGTTAAACTCATCAAGCATGAGCTCTTATCTCTTTGTTTTGAATTCTAAGTCCGTTTAACAGGACCAGGACGTCGTCGCTATCGAAAATTCTCTGCTAGCACAGAAGTGAAGAACTCCACTTGAATATGAATTTGAAAGCAGAAGCACGTCCTTGTACCAGTAGGAAAAGCTTCCAGGGTGATACTTGACTGTGTACAGTGGTTGTTCGTAGTGAATCCTTTGGATGTTTAAAGTTTGTAGTGGAAGGAGGAAAGAGGGTTTTTGGGCCAAAATCATGATTTTATAGATACCTTTACCTACGTACAAATATTTCCTTTCCTTTAGGAGAAAAAATTAAGTAAAACAAAAATGTCCTTCGATTAATAGGCGGATAACTATGCATCAATGAATAAATTTTGAGCGTCCAGGGCCACAAGGAAGAAAACATATCTGAAACGTGAAGCAAAATTGAACCTTGAGACAAATCTGAACACGAATCCTTCACATAATCCTCTTGAAAAAAATATATGTGGCATTTTGGTAAGTCCTCCTTGTGACCACGCACTAGGAGAACATTACAACGATGACTGTGACTAGATGATTTGGAATGGTAAGCTGGGAATAACATCCAACTTTACTGCTAATAATAATAATAATCAATGGCACAACAGCCCAAATCGGGCCTAGGCCTTGAAGTTATGCTAGAGTTACTTCATTACGAGACCTACGAAACACTAGGAGATGAAGTGGTCTGACACACGCTCGTCCGTGATTATTACCCCAAACTTCACTGCTCCACCTACTAAATTCTGTCAAGAATATTCTGGTAGACATATGAGTTAAGGGACGCATTTTGAGTTTTGAGAGAAAAAGTCCGTCGAAAGATAAGGGCCAATTTGAATAGAACGGACCCTGTACAAGGACGAACTGTTTCTCCTATACTACGAAGCAAACATTGTTCAAAAATTATAAGCTCAGTCGAAGCTTTCGGTGGTGCGCTATTTTCAGGTATATAGAAAAATTTCTTTATCCCAAACTATTTGGAAGAACAAATATGATTTCATCTAGGGATCAACGAAACCAATCGTTACAGGCTCTGAATTGGAATTCACAAGAAACACGTCCAAAAAACGCGCCCTTCACGAAAAATCGAGAAGTAAAATTGAGGAGGTTCTGGCGACAGATACAGGCTATTAGATGCCTCCAACGAGGGTCAGACACGACAAACAGATGGCGTTTTCAGAAATTTAGTATATCATCCCGAGTGACTGTTCCTTCTATTTTTGCAGTTTAGATTTGGGTTGGTTTGGTTTCCTATGTCACTGAAGTCCCTTGGATTACCTACATTTCCTCTTTAATCGCAGCACTGTCAATGAAGCATAGTGTTCTTCGAAGAGCAATGGTCAGGAACAGTAGCCATATTTTGTGTAAATGCCAGGCGGTCGGAAGGAGGGGATTGAGGTGGCTGGATAGTCTTTTCTTTGAAAATTTGGAGGATCTGATGTTGATAGGGCATGTCAACATCATCAGAGGCGCGACAGCCCAAATCGTGCCCTGGCTTCCTGCATAACAAGCTGGTCAAGTTCTTCAGAGATCTGGTCTGTTTTAAGGATTATTGGTAACCTACATGACTCTGAAGGGATCGATATGGCCCCTCTTTTGGTGCCTATAGTGTTGCGTGGTGACTCAGCGGTTCACCCCTTCTTAAAACTAAAACTAATAGTCAGGAATTCGAATTATAATGGTTTCACGAAGCCCTGATCGAAGTGAAGAAGGCTTTGTGAGTACAGAGAATGTTCTTTGGGTGTTTCGTCTTCATCATCAAATATTCTGCACAAGTTGCTCATAGAGACACCAAACCTATAGAGGTGATCCCTCATGTTCCAGCTAGAGCTTTCACATATGTCCGTCTCTTGTTTGCATAGTTTTATACTAGATCTTTTGCCTTTCGAGTAACTGAATTCGAAATCAACAACTTGAACAGGTTCTTTCTGAGCTGTCAACTCGATAAATAAATAATTTCTTATTCTTTATTTTCAGATGGACGACTTATCAAAGTAAACTTCTTTGCTTTTCATTCTCAGCTGCGTTAAATTATTTTTTACCGAATTTATTCGGTTTTTTTTCTGCTCGGACAGTCGGATACCATTAAGCACAGCCAGAATGAACATCCGAATGTGGCAAACACCGCAAGGTAGCACTCACTGGAACTTGGCACCGGGCACTCAAAGTTTTTTTGTCAAAACATTCGGAAAAAGAACATCTGATTATATAAAATTAAGGAAATATCAAACCCGAACTCCCGTGGGAGCTCTGACTGGACATTGTCACATGAGGAAGCATCTCAATAGGATTGGTCTGAGACTAAAATTTGCAGAATATGCAACGACGAAGACTAAACACCATCAGAGCATATCCTCTGTGAATGTGAGGGTTTATCTCACAAAAGACTTTGTCACTTCGGTCAGGGTTTCATCGACCCATCGGAATTCCTGACCATTCCTCTTCGCAAAATACTAGGCTTCATTTACAGCGCAGGGATTGAACAGGAATCATAGTTAATCCGGGGATGTCACAATAGGACTGTGGCTGCAGTGACAGAGGTTAACTATACCAACTCCTATTTCCAATCTATCTATTATCTTCTGCTCGGCCAAGACATGATGATCATTTCCCATTTAAGGTCATTTCTGTTTTTCATGATGTTTGCGAGGTGTTAGATTTTTTGTTTCAACTTAAGCCTAGTACTGTGTTCAGCGAAACGAACACGAACGAAAAAGTCACCTTCGAAGTGGAGTGAAATATTCTACACACTTCGCTACTAGATGTCATTGATAAAAACACGCGCGAAATTTGAAAATATTAAAAAAATGTCAAGTAATTACTATTCCGGCACATAACACAACAAAATATTGCTCACACAAAATTTCCCGAGCACAAACTCACTGAATTGACAGCGAACTATTGAAAATTTTGAGTTGTCAATTATTTCGCTTGTCAAAAAGCCTCCGGTACCATTAAAAACGAAACGAAATCGCCACGAGCGCCATCTATTAGTGACTACGGCAAATGTCCATTCCGTCCCCGAACACAGTACTGCAAAACGAACGAAATATTTCGTCGGTGAAATGTCAACGAAAATTCCATTTTTTTTATATGAACTTTGACAGTTCATTTTGTTTCGCTCGGAGCACAGTACTAGGCTTTAGTGTGATCAAAATTTCA
The DNA here is from genome assembly GCA_949128065.1 of Beris chalybata. Taxonomy (NCBI): domain Eukaryota; kingdom Metazoa; phylum Arthropoda; class Insecta; order Diptera; family Stratiomyidae; genus Beris; species Beris chalybata. Next base: position 16,588,643 of record OX421897.1, read on the forward strand.
TGCATATGAACTGACTGAGAACTTGTTCCAATAGTATACTTCGGCAATGTCTTGTTATATCACTTTTTGACGTCACTTATAAAAAAGCTTTGTCCTAATTAAATTTGGTTGATGTCTTGTCTTAGCTAGTTTTACGACGTCTGACGAAGTCAAAGAGAGAATAGAAAAGAAAAAAATTTGTTTTTTTATGATTAATTTTTTTTATGAGTTTTCTATGTAAGGTTGCATGAAAATTTGGCAAAACCAACCGAAATGAGGCACTTTCCACTTAACCAGCTTATAAGTGAAATAACAATACAAAATAATTGTTTTTTTCGAATTGAAAATTTCGAAAAAATTCAAGTCAATAAAATTTAGCCATCGAAGAAACTCGGTTCAAGTTACAACTTTTAATCAACACTTCATCGAAAAAAAAGATTATAAAGTAAAATTCTAACCCAAGATGTCGATTCTTTTTTGTTCGCCACTGTACCGTAGTCAGTGGGGTAGTTGGGCTGACGTAACAAGTACCGTGTACTAGGGGGTAGCAACCATCTAAAAAAGAGAGCAAGCTAGAAAGCTTTCGAGTGTAATTTGAGGGTTTGTTGTCGTAGTTTATCGCCAGTAATCCCTTGCCGCACCATTCTCTCTTCGTCCTGGACTTTCCTGTATTTTCCCAAGATTCTATACGATGAATCACGAACCTGTGAGTCACTATTTGTATTTTGCCGCTACTTATTCACGCTACCCGCTGGCAACCCCTATAACTATGAGAATGAGGGTGGGAGGGAGGGCGATGATATGGTAACTTTCTGGCATATTAAAGGAATTCGTATAAATTCATGCAGACAAAGGTAGAACGAGGTTGTCGACATAGAAAAAGGAGGCATCCAGCATTCGCTACTCCCGTGGAATTTTCAAGTTTATATTGAAATTTATAAGGCTATGGACATGGCCTCAAAATACCTAATTGCCGTTTTCCCTGCCATTGTCGTGATGGATGAGACAGGAAAAGAAATCATCGGGTTTCGTTTCGACGGTGCGAGGAAAACGGAAAACGTGTCAAGTGAAAATGTGCTAAGTATTTCAAAACATACACTCGGTACTGGAGAAACGTTTCGATTTACTTTTGCTCATAATTTAATACGGCACCGTCTACAATTGGTAATTTATTTGGATAATTTGTCCGCAAATGTTACCGACTTGAAGGCTTAAGTGGACTTTATTTTGATGACGGAGTGTGTGAAATTCGTAAATTGAAATTCATGGGCAAATTGGATTAAGTTTATAGTTAGTGGTAACTAACTGGTGGGTGTAATTGAACGCAAGATAGCATTGTTGGTGTATTTAAAACCCGGCTAAATATCTTATAATAGTACCTAGGTACTACGAAAATTGGTTGATTATTAAACAAGACCGTGGAAGTGAAAAGATATACGATATCTGATCAGATCTAATAGATATGGCAAAATCCATGAAAAAATATACAACCACTTTGCACCCCCTTAGGGGTAGAATTTCAAAAAATCTTGAAAACACTTTCTAGATATTCATATGAAGAATCCGTAGAATAAAAATGAGTTCGATATTTTGGAAGATCTAGTAGATATGACGAAAATCGTGAAAATATATGCATTCTATTTCCATTGATTTTTTTTTTTTGCCCCCCTTCCGAATGCCATATTTGAATTTTTTTTAATCAGAATTACTTTTCTAGTTTTTTTTTTTTATATAGTTAAAAATACCCCCTACCCTCGTACCGTACTACCCCTAAAAAAAATTATATTTTTCCAATATGCTCTATCTAAATACGAAGTTCAGTTTATATCATTATAGGTTCTAAAGATATACACATTAAGACTTTTTCCTTTTCACCCTCCCCCACACTCACCCTCTACAGTTTACCCCCACACCTCAAATTTTTTTCCCTGCCAGGGTTCTATTGGACCTACATGTGGTAAAAAATTTGAGCATCTATCTTACACTGTTCTTGAGATATGCAACGTGATTTTTTTAAAAAAATTCTTATCCCCTCCACTTCTATGCCCCTGCACCCTTAAAAAAATTTTACTTTGAGTAATCTTTTTTGTCAAGCTTTACACTCAAACCGAATTTTATTTTTCTAGTGCAATTGGTTTGTGAGATATCGTAATCTAAAGTTCTTCACCCTCCAACCCCGTACGTCACTGCGTCACTACTCAAAAATCTGTTTTCAATCTTTTCTCCTAGTGTAACTACAGGTATTTGTTAAGTTTGAATTGTATGCCATTAAGAGTTTATTAAATATGGATTTTAGAATGTATCGATCTCAACTTTCTTGCGTTTCGGACGCATTATTTTCCCCTTCACTCCCACACCGCTTCACCCATTACAGACATTTTTTTTGCAAATGAGTCCACTATCAAAGCTCTATAGAAATTCCAAGTTTTAGCCTCCTGACAGAAGCGGTTACTGAGATCTAGAAACCAACATTTTTTGTCTAAAACGCTCCTCTATCCTTCCCCTCATACCCACACCCCTCTAAAAGATACCAGCTGTAGAGGTTCACCCAATCTACCCACCATAAAAATTTCATAATAATACCTCAACGGGTTTGGGAGCTACGCGCCTTCAAACTATTTTGCGTACGGCGTACAGACGGACATTTTTTTTTTTTTTTTGCTTTTTTGGGGTTTACTAGTCATAAAACGTGAAACTACAAAATTTCAGAGTAGCAAATTTTTTTGAAATTTCAGGTCGATGACAATATCTACTTTATTATTAACAAATAGTATAAATTTTACAACATTATTATATGTATCATTTGTGGGATTATTCAATCCATTATATTAAAAATAATTCAAATAGAGTCATTGCCTAGAAAATTTCTAAATTACCATCATTGAGATATGAGACTCAATTTTGTTCAACAAATTTAAGGCTTCACTTCGAAGCTGCACTAAGCACTTCGAAAAATAAATTCAAAACGTTGCTGAAAACAAGAAGAATCCGCTATTGTCCCCTTATAGATGACAGCTCCTCTAATAGATGATCGAAGAGACAAATTTTTTAAGAACATTTAAATGGTAGCTACTCGAAGAAGTACCTAGTGTGTATTATTCCATTTTCCATTTCCTTATTATGGAAAATATAAATTTGCAAATCCTACAGCTCTCTAGCTACATTAATCGCGCAATAAGTTAACCACGATATTTATTTGTTCCACGGAAAAGTAGAACATTTGATCTGGGTTCCTTTTATATCCCACCAGTGCCTACCCGAATTAAGGAAAAATATCGCATAAAAATAAAATTTTCCGGACTAAGTGCTATAAATTATAATATAATTATCTATGGTCCAATTATCGCCGTGTATAAATTATATACATTTTAATTGGGAGGATTTCTTTTTTCCCAAATGAATGCAGCAAGATGGTGGTACGTGTTGCGATAAGTTTACACTGCACGAAGTGAAGCATATTATCTTCTAATGACTTCGTGGGTGGGTGGAAGAAAATCCTTAAGTTTATGGAAGTGTACATATTCGCATGTACCGGTACCGTACACAACACAGAAATCTTTTCCGCACCAGAGGTCGAGCAATATAACATTGTAAATTGCTTTCACCTTCCTAATGAAAAATGAAATGGTGAAAACTCATTTTACTCGGGTCAAAATTAAATTAAATTTCTTTGGTCGACGGTGTGGTTAGCGTAAATGAGTGAAAAATGCGGTAAGAACTTTTATGTATTTATTTAAAATCAGTATTTTAAACTGGTTTATAATTTTTTGGGTGGAAGGAGGGTAATATCTAGTTTCGGAGCATTAAAAAAAAAATAAAATAATAATACAAATAGCTAAAATTCTACAGTAACTGAACCCTAAAAACCGTCCCGGACTTCCAGCCATAAAATGAAGTTATCTACGTTCTGACTATTGACAATTTTTTGTTTAAGTTTTCCGGTAGTACTCCAAAGTTTACACAGCTTCCCTGCTCTAGAAAGTCGTACCTGGAATATATACATAGTAAACAATTTTTCGGTGTGAGTACTTATAAAACATCTGTTTGACGCCGACTTTTTAGTTGGTCGTGTACCCACGACAATAAGTTACTGAGCTCTAGTCAAGTAACTAATTAATGGGTAGTCGCCTTGCATTTTAAGTATTTATCGTAGTCTAGCACGAATCAGTGTTGTGCACTCTTCCATATCCTTCCAATCATCACTACCAATTAGATATTCAAATAAAAAGTCGGCCGACAAAAAAAGTCACTAGACTCCGAGTGCTTTCAGGACTACTTCTGTAAATCAATATGACAAACACAAACAAACAACATGTCACTAAAGTTAAGAAGCTCCCACTAGCTTCTATAGATTATAAAAAATTCAAACAAAAAAAACTTTTTAAATCGATAATTTCCGATTCGAATTACGAACGTTGAATGGTAAAGTCGAAATGTCACACATCAATAAAAATAGAACTTTGAAAGGACATGCATTTATCCATGGTATGCGATTGACGTATGGGTAATCGTTTTGAACTGTATAAGTTTAAGTACATGACAGTATTTCAAACCGATGATATCATTTAACTGATACTAGCATGTGATTGGCTGGATTATATCAATCGTTAATAAAAAAAGCAACGAAATAAATCGTATGAAATGATTCGTATAGATGGATGCAAGTATGTATGTACCTAGTATTCTAAATGACTGACTCCCATTTTTGCTTTTGTATGAGATAAATTATAATACAATTTATTGAAGCACTGATTTAAACCATTTAATGTACTCGAATCTACTAAATCTAGAGTTGCTTAGTAGGGCTCAATTTCATAGCCGAAACCTTAATTCTTCTAAAAAATACAAGCAGGTATGTGAATTTTCGGAACTACGACACAGGAGAATAAGAAAGGGACGTTCAGAACAAATCTCAAGAATTCGTAAGTAAGCCCTTTTTCCCCCTGCGAGTTCAATATAGAAATATTTTTCTTATTTTAGTCAAGACGCCATCAGACCTAAGAAATATAAAATTAATCGAGCACTTTGCAAAAATGCAGGATAAAAATAACGAAAACAATTTTTAGGTGTTTGTATCAAAAATTACACATTTAAAACCTAGTAGAATATCTCATCGAATCTAAGAGGCATGATGCAACTTGTAAAAACGTGTACAAAATTTTTACAGCTTCTTATGAGTTGGACATCAAAAAACTATGGAACAGATTTTTAGGCTCATTAGACTTGTCACATATGACGGAATTCGTAAGATCATACAGAGCCAATTTACACCCTTTAGGAATGGACTATCGAAAATCCTAAAAATGGCCCTTAGGCGAATATATAGAAAGTCCACGAAAGTAAGAACCAATTCCATATCTAATCAGTTTTTAAAGATTTGTCAGAATTCGTCAAAATGTACACAACTACTTCACATCTTCTTAGGTTACCTTACAACTATTTTCGGGTTGACCACAAAATAAAGCTGTTATTAGTTTTAGGCAACAATACAGAGGGTTGTGAAAAGAATATGATTGGGGTGTTTATTGTGATTAAAAAAATGTTCTAGACATAGTCCTTTATTTGCGTCATTACAGGGATTTCAAGGAATATGTAAAAGTGTAATAATTATTATCTATTTGCATTAATAACTTTTAAAATGCCCCTTTTATGAAGCTTTAAAAGGGACAATTTGTATTCATTCGGTCTTCATATTCTAATCGAATTAAAATGAATGATTGATGCGAAATACCTCTTGAACTTATCACGCACAAAACAAGTTGACACCAGTGTGACAAGAATAACTAATATCCTTTCAATCAAAATTATCACTTTAGTATGTGGTTTACAATATTTCTAAACGCTACAAACACTATTATCTTGCTCCCAGCAAGAGTGTGAAACACACTACCTGTGCATAAAGCCCAAAGTAGTAAAACTGAGTTTGAAATCTCATTAGACCTAAGAGATATGTCGAAAGTCGTGAAAACCTACACACCTAATTTTAGCCCCTTTTTCTAACACCGGATAATCCTGAAAACCATTTTTTAAACGCTTATATAAAGTGCAGGTGGAAATAAAAATAGTTCAAAATCTCGACAGATCTAAGAAATATGATAAAATTCGTGAAAAAAAAACCTTTACACAGAATTTTTTTTGTTCACCAAATTCCGTACGCTATCGAAAAATATAATTTTTATATCAAGACTCAAACTGTTAAAAGGGGGGTAGAAAAAATACACCCCAGCCCTAGTACCCTACTACCCCTACCCAAAATTATATTTTGAAAGCTTTCTATATATCCTTCGATTTCCACTTTTCCATCCTTCGTTGTTTTCGAGATAAAAAAATTATTAATTTGTTACTTCCCACCCTTCTACATCCTTACCCCTTACAACCCACCCGAAAAGTGTTGGAATAACTCCTGTATTAATTCCACGATCCAGCCAGAATTGAGATTTGTGAGATTAAACACTTAATTTTCTTGAAAAATTCCTTTCTTCACTGCCCTTCTCAAAAACTTTTCCATTCAACATTTCCGGTTTATACAGTTCTATACTAACCAAAACCAAAATTGGAGCCCTTGGAGCAACAAGGGGTCAACTCAATTTGACTTTTCTGACCCCTTATTTCATTGAAAAAAAATTCTTGATTTTCTTATGATTTTATTAAGATTACTAAAGATATTATTAAATCATAAGCGGTTAACTGCTTCAGCTAAGTTTCACCCGAAGGTAATAAGGAGTTCCAAGAGTCAAGCCATCCTATGCTGTTAAAAAAAATGTGTTGATGCCTTGTTACACCATCGGCTTCAATTTCATCTTCAAATGATGTGCGAAAGACAGTTCAATCCAAAGCTTTTCAAATACTGTGATAAATATAAATTCCAAGCTTCAACTTCATAGCATAAGCGGTTATAATACGATCACATAACTCCGCCCTTACAGTCCAAAATATGGCCACTTGAAGGAGTCCAACTATGTTGTCTACGCACCAAAAATATTTTAAGTTAATAGCTTAACAGGGTTTTTAAACTAAGGTCTTCAAAGGCGTTTGCAGAACCGTAAACGGCGGACAAACGGACTTTTCTTAAGAAGGATCTACTAGCTCTGAAACGTGCAAATACGAAGTGTTTTGAAATTTTAGATCGCTTACAATTTTTTATCATTAAAAAAGGTGAAATCAACCAATAGTCTGGGTGCGCTTGTATTATTTTTGAATCAATATTTTGTATTAATTACCTGTAATTCCAGAAACAAAAAATTATCCTACGATCATGACAACTTCCACTCATTTTCGACAATTTCTGGAAGTGTATGATAATAATTTTGAACTGAATTTGGTTTGCTACATATCTTACAATAAATCAGAAAGGATATTGTAATTTTGACGTAATAATCGAAAAGTTAAATCCTTAAAGTTGACTGAAATCATGAAATATTTCAGTGATTTCAACAAATATTAAATTACTTTGTGTCAACCAAGATGAAAATTTATCGCCAAGCAAATATTTAATTTAGCCGTACTTAAGTAAATTTGTTTAGTCCAATGACAGATAGCCCCGTATCTTCAAATTACTTAATTTCATCAACAACATTTATAGTATACTTGTTACGAGGTGGTGCTTATTAAATGGGTTTAAAATGATTTTATTACATAATCATCTTATGGAAAATGTCTATATAAAAGTATTTTTCTCTTAGACCGAAATTTTTTTTTGCCCCACTCTCAAAACGCGTTAACCTGCGAAGCCTGATGTGCATTAAAACCATAAGAAAATATGACACACCTTTGCACCATTTGAGGTACCCGGAATTGGAGACTGTACGTTACACAGCAAATCTTAGATGTCATCTCATATAAAATAAAGTCAGCGCCTACCTTACACAGCACTTCTGGTAGTAATACACAGGTATAAAAAGGATAGTATACAAATATACATTTTCACCTTCATAGCCTGAAGATATAACGTACCTGGAGAGATTCCTTGAAGATATTCGTATAAGGAAGCTCCCGCTTCTGTACAACCTTAGAATTTTTCAGTCATCACTTCCTTCGCATATCTTGATGTATCATAAAATCATCTATTATTTATTTATAAACACTTGTTTGAGACGTTCGCGACATCTTCATGACGGCCTTTGTGAACGCTTTTACTTTTAGACATTTGGTTATACGTAAAACTTTAGAGGCTTTCAAGAATCTCTACTTTAGCGTGAAGAGTAATTTAAACTAATTGGACAGGATATTTTAATCAGATCTCAGCACCTTGGCTTAGGAGAAGTCTATAAAATTTCCTAGTTCATTAGGAGTTTATATTATTTAATTAGCAAATAAAAATGTAGCAGCTGCTTAGTTTATTTTGTAAAAAGCCGATAAGGCTGATACGAGTATCAAAGGTTTGAAAATCTTTTAAATTAAAATGAAGCCGTTTTCCTGTTTATTAGGCTTTTTGTTACAATTTCGAGCTATTTTTCTAACCAATAGATTTTGATTATGTTTTGTTTGGTGAATCAAAATTTAAAGTTTTTACTTTGTTGGTAGTGGATTTGCAATTTTAATACAGTGATAAAAGCACCACTACAAACGTGTATACTATCATGTATGGTACCACAGAAGTGTAATGCTTGACTTAACTCCATGATAGAAGAATTAGGAAAGACTTATGCTGTTATGACACTGGCTATTTAGTGGCTATTTCTTAAGTGCAATAAAAGTGCAAGAAAGCCCCCAACGTGCGACAAGGCGAACAACGTTAAAAGAAAGAGATACCACTCTTTCCGACGCTAGCGTCATCTAGTAATCAACATTAACAACTACATTGTTAAGAAAAATACAGATTTTAGCGCGTTTTATTGCATAACATGGCACTTTCCACAATTTATACGTACCGAACTGTTAAAAACAAGTCTGTAGCAGTTCAAAAGTCCACTGGAAGCAGAATTTTTCTTGTATTAAGTGCTAGAATGTTGCGAACCACTGCTGGAATGCGCTATGTAGCGGCTGTGCAGCGGCCATTTAGCGGCTAGTTTTTGACAGTACTCACTTTATAGATATACGGACTATCTCTCTCACACCAAAGACAAAATTGTATGTTACATCTTCTATCCCTCTCCATTTGGATTTACTAGCCGCTTTAAAGCCGCAAAAATAGCCAGTGTCATAACTGCATTAGCAAGAAAGTTACTAACTAGTACTTCTGTCTTGAAAAATTCCAAGAAGCGCTTGGTACATACAGATCACAGCTTACTGTTGGTCATAAATTTTCTTCTTCAGTTCCAATACGAGTATAACCCCTTTAGAGGCAACGTCCATTCGAGGCAAGTATTGCGATCGATCTGAAATTTCAAAAATATTTGCTACCCTGAAATAGTGTAATTTGACGTTTTAGGACTTGTAGACCAAAAAAAGTCCGTCTGCCCGCCGCGCCGTAAGCAACACGTTTAAGGGGATCATCTGAGTAGAAAGCTAAAAAATTGGGTGAATTTTAGAAATTATTATCTCAAAAACTATTTTCTCGATTTTATCCAGATTGCTTTGCGGTTCCCACGATTACATGCAGGCGGGGTTGATCCAAAACAAAAATTTCAAAATGATTCTGAAAACGAAAAGTATGATGCCCTTCGCTAGGGGTTTTTGGGATAAAAAAAATTTTACGATTGAACTTTATTTTCAGTTTTTAACCTAAATTATCCACCTTTATGGCTTGATATAAAAAAAACAAATAAGTTTTAAAAAAAAAATCATACGTAGCGAAGGAGAAAACCCATCCAAAAATAATGTGTGAAATTTTGGAAGAAATCGGTTCAGCCGTTTTCCGAAGATTTTGGGAACGGTCTTTGAAAATTATGTTTCGAGATAATCGCGTTTGAATGACGTGCTATATAGAGAATTCACGAAGGACCAATCCCGGTTAATTGTTCATAACTTTCACAATCATTGGAATTTTAATATGAAATTTACTGACAACATTCTTAAGACTATAAACTTTAAGATGAACGAAATTTTTTTTTTTAAAAACAAAAATTTTCTACTCAGATGATCCCCTTAATGGCTCGTAGCTTACAAACACTTTGGGGTATTAACTTCAAAATTTTTTTTTGTAAGTGTTGACTTCTAAGGGGTGAGGGTGGAGGAGGGCGGAGCGATTTACGACAAAAATTTCGGTTTCTATGTCTCAGAAACCACTTATACTAGAAGGTATTGTATGTATGTTGATGTACTAGATAATTAATTTAAGTAAAGACAATCAAAATTGTATTGGCTTAGATTTTATACATTTTCACGAATTTCGTCAAATCTTTTAGGTCAACCGAGGTATTGAATTAATTTAACTTCCGCGTTCTCTATATAGACGCAGAAATCGTTTTCCTCAACCTTCGAGGGAACTTATGTTACTTATGTAAGTTTTAACGAATTCCAACATATTTCTTAGATCTAATGAGATATCAAATTGCTTGTACTTCTAAGGGCTTTAAATATAATCGTTCAAAAAGCAAAGGAAGCATTTTTCGATACTCAACCCCCGAAGGGTGCGTATTGGTTATGTAAGTTTGGACCGACAAATGTTTAGGCCTAACTAATGAGAAATCGAATTCACTTTTACTTCAATGGGCTTTTTACATAAATTTTGCGATATTCCTCCCCTAAGAGGGAATAAAAAGGTCCGATGAAATATTGAATTGTCTTGGAAAGGATAAATATTATTCGTATATATGTACCAACCTTACCCTTAAGACAAACCCTACTTTATTATTAAAAAAAGTACCTACTGTAACTAAGGAAAATCATGAAATTGAACCAATTCTTCACGAATACTCTTACAAAGTGTCAAAACAATCGGCGATGGCAATATTACGAATTTCGTCACTTTTGGCGATTCTTCATGGCATGTCCCACTTAGACCAATGGTCTAAGTTTAAGTTTAAGGCGAAATTCAACCCATGACCATAAGATTCCTTAACTGATTAGAAGGGGGACCAATGACCTCTTTAAATCGTCACTAGATGACTTTTGGTTTGTCTTGTCAGGGATTGTCACATAGAACATCCAACTAATGTAGATAATTTCCGATATTTAAAAAATGTTCCTTGAGCTAAAGTCGCACTATGAAATGGTAAAGAAATATGATGACATCAGTTCGATTTAGCCTAGCCCAAATGCAATACTGATACAATATAGGTAAGTACAAACATAACCAAATATCGCAGAAAGTATCATTGATACTATTGTACAAATAACCACTTTTACTACTACGAACCTAAGAAACAAAAATGTCAGTGACACTAGCACATAAAAATGGGATGATTGGTACTCCAGTCATGGCCTGATACTCACCTCAATTCCATTTTCCTTCATCTCAAATTTCATATCAATGAAATATGAGTCTCATGATGTTGACTATTTTCTTTATGTCCTCAAAATGTTGCCAACTATTTCCGAGCCCCGTGTTTCTTTAGCGTGTATATACTCCTTGTATTTCTCGACCACCGGCACCCACATCATTGATCCTCATCGAAGTTTTCTTTCGATTGAGGTTAAGATGTTTTTTTTCCTTGCTTTCCTTCTTTTCACAGCAAGGAAAAGAAAACAACAAGTTCGATATCTCTTCAGGAGTCCATGTCCTAGTTGCCTTCGTTCGTTCATATTATTCGGTCGCCTAATGCATACTGCAGGGCGATTTTTGCTGATGTTGTTCCAATGCAACGAGTGTACCTGTGCTGATACTGAACTTAAATGTATGAAAAATGCATTTCTCGTTCACCCCTATGACAAAGGTGATACACATTAAAGATATCAAATTTATAGCTCAAGTAAAGGTTGCTCTCCGGTGCCACTAAATAAGTTTTTAATGGATTTAAAATCGATTTTGGTTCGTGCTTTTCCGTAGAAAATTGAGCTCTTTGACTCGTTACTGTATTCGTAAGATCAAATAAAATAAAATGCATTTCAGCGGTTCCATTGAAGTAGATAACTATCCAAGGATATTCTTATAAACAGATAAGAAGAGGCCCCTACCGCCACCTGTATTCCATCAATCCGAAAAATAGAACAACAAAATGTGGCTCAACTATTTTACAATTCAAGTTCACAACATAGTATTTTTGCTTCATTCGTTCGGCTTCCATAGTTCCAATCCGGCTCGACGGACCAACAATTTTTCGATTTTCTCCAAAAAAATGTGACGAATATTTAGTAGGTACACAGTAAAATTTTGACTGTACATTACTAAAAGGGAGTGAGTAGTCAATACAGATACGAACAAGGAAGTAAAATGGAAAATATTTTATAAAAGTGTAGCACCTATTTTGTGTTTCGTTAAATTTTGGCAACCTCAAGACAATTGTGTTCTATTAAAATAAAAAGTAGTAGGTACTGAAAGAAAATTGGAATTTCACAATTTCCACTATAGTGGAAACATTACGGTTCGTAGAAATTTGAAGTTTTTTTTTTATAAAATAAGGAAAAAACTACTAAAAAGTAAATTTAATACGGAAAAAACATTAATATCATACGACGCATTTTTTTCGGTGTGGGTTATTGAACAGATTTTTTTTTTTTTTTATGATCAATTTGCATTACAAGCGTTACATAATTTGTGTCATGGATAAAACTTTTATAATTGATACTCTAAATACAAAATTTCATTTAGAGCATAAGCACTAAATGAAGGGCGAATGACTTGAAAATGCTTTCAGTAGCGATTATCCTCAAATTCTTAATCGAGTTGACGATGAAAATTCTTTTTCTACTTGTCGTACTCATTTTCTGTATTAACCCCCATCTAGACATAGGCGACAAATCTTAGCCCTCTGTCTCGCCATAAATCCTATACAAATCCAGTCAGCAAACTTTAATAGCCATGTAATACTCGTAGATATAATTAAAGAAGTGAATCTACTGAATTATTTACGATATTGTCGGAAAATTCTTATTGTTTCCGTCGAATTGATAAGAGCTCATAAAATGACAATTTTTATTGTTCGTTTATGGCAAAGAAATTGAACTTTAGCAAAATTAAGTTAAATAAAATAGTCATCGAGTTGAAATTTCCCAAAAAAATGTCCTACCCTGAAATTTTGTATTTTTTCGTTTTAGGACAACTAGACCTCAAAAATCTAAAACAAACAAAAAAATTGTCCGTCTGTCCGCCGTAAACGCTGTATGCAAATGCGTTTGAACATTTATAGCTTCATACTCTGTTTAGAAATTGATTTCAAATTTTTGTGAGTTGAGGGGTGAGGGCCTTAAAGCGTTTTCACGAATTTCGTCATATCTGTTTCTTAGATCTTTCGAGGTATCGAATTAATTTCACTTTCGTCGACTCTTTATATAAGCGCCTAAAATCTGTTTTCCAGATTTTTCGGTTTTCAACTTCTATGTAAGTCGGTGCAAAGTAGTTATTTACGTTTTTACGAATTCCGACACATTTCTTAGGTATAGATATCGAATTTGCTTTTACTTGTAGTAGTTTTCAGTATAAGTACAAAAAAACTAATTTAGACATTTTTCGATATTCAACCGCATATTGTAAGGTAGGTAGGTCCAGTTTTTACGAATTCCGGCAAATCTTTTAGGTCTTGTAAGATACCGATTTGGTGCTTTTACTTTTATGGGCTTTAAATATAATCGCCTATAAATAAATTTCAGGGTCTGGCGATATTAAAGGCCTAAGGGGGTGTGTAATAATTGTGTACGTTTTACGATTTCCAACATATCGCTTATTATTATATTTTTATGTACTAACTAATTCAATTTAATACTCGTTCCTACAGAGAACTTAAAACCCGTAACAATTTGTTCCTATTTTATGATGCGGATAAATTCTGTTAGAATGGCAATTCCGGCATATTTATACGCAACCAACTTCATGTTGGACTTTGTACATTTTACTTTACTGTCAATAAATATCTCAACAGGTTATGGGCCCAGGAGAACGCATCGTGCAAAACAAAAGTGAAGTTCTTCTGTTCTAGTGCGAGTAATTTTATAAAAGTGCCAAAAATGAGTGCCGGATCCGCGAAACATATCGAGCCTTTACTAAAGGATAATTTCGATACATGGAAGATGCAAATGCAGGCAATTCTAACCAAGAATAATGCTTGGCAGCATGTAAGCGGATCGACCATAAAGCCGGAGATAATCGCCGACAATCAACAGTCGAAAGATGCTCACGACAAATGGTATGATAAGGATCAAAAGGCCATGTCGGACATCATTTTAGCGATCCATCCCAGCGAGCTCAAGCAAATCAAAGGTTGCGTATCATCGCGAGAAACCTGGTTGAAATTGGAAGCAATCTATCAGTCGAAGGGACCCGCTCGAAAGGCGAATTTGCTGAAGCGCCTCGCTCTACACAAAATGGCGGATGGTGACGACGTGCGCGAACACGTAAGCAAGTTTTTCGACGCAGTTGATAAATTGCAAGAAATGGAGGTAATAATAAATCCTGACCTTCTAGCAATACTTTTACTTTATAGCTTGCCAGAGCAATTCGAAAATTTTCGATGCGCCATCGAATCAAGAGATTCATTACCTACGCCAGAAGCTCTACGAATCAAAATTATAGAGGAGAGCGACGCAAGGCAAAGCGATTCCCAAACAGTACAGGGCGTCATGATGGCTGGAAATCGCGGCATCAAGCCGAAAGCTCAGCGCAGTTTTAAAAAAAGGTTCAAGTGTTTTAATTGCGGAAAAATCGGGCATAAAGCAGCAGAGTGTCGCGTGAGTGACGGAATTAAGCAAAAAGCGAAACTCACAGAAGACGCTGGTTTTATTGCAACGGTCAGCAATTACAAATTTCATCCCGAAAAAACAACGCAAGCCGAAACCGCTCACCACTACGAACAAGCGTATGGCGGAATCAACGAGGGAGAAAGAGACCAAGTGTGGTGCTTGGATAGCGGCTGCACGTCACACATATGCAAAGACGAAAACGATTTCAGAAAAATTGTCAATCGCGACACGGGACGTCTGAATCTCGCGAACAATACGTCGACGGAGATCAACGCAAAGGGAAACGTCATAATCAAAACCAAAACAGACGGCCGCGACATGAACATCACATTAAAAGATACTTTACTAGTGCCGGAAATTCGCACAAATCTAATATCCATTGCCAAAATTACACAGAACGGATACAAAGTGATCTTCGATGGTGATACCGCGTTAATAAAAGACAAATCGGGAAAAATAATCGTGAAAGCCAAACGAACTGATGGTTTGTATTATGTTAAAGGCAGTGCGCGTCAAGTCTGTAATCTAGGACAAAGTGAAATGCAAATTTCGAACAATACGCAAATAACGAAGTGGCATCGTAGACTCGGTCATTTAAACATCAACGATTTGATGAAATGTGAACGTGACGAAACCGTGCGCGGATTAAATCTCGGGAAGTTGACTGGAACTTTCAAATGTGAAATATGCGTAGAAGCAAAAATGACGCGACTCCCTTTTCCTAAAAATTCGAATAGAAAATCGGAATTATTAGAAGTGATACACTCGGACGTGTCTGGTCCGATGCGCGTTGAATCGAAAGGTGGAGCGAAATATTTCGTGACGTTTATTGACGACCATTCAAAATGGTGTTACGTACGAGTAATTCGAAAGAAAAGCGAAGTCTTCAATTGCTTTATCGAATTCAAAGCTTTTGCAGAAAACTCAACTGGAAAAAAAATCAAGTTCTTGCAAACCGATAACGGAACGGAATACTTAAGCAGCGAGTTCAACAATTTTTTAAAAATTAATGGAATTCAGAGAAGACTTACCGTCCCTCACAACCCCGAACAGAACGGAACAGCGGAGAGGAAAAATCGCACATTAGTAGAAATGGCGAGGTGTTTTCTTACACAATCGGGCCTCCCAACGTCATTCTGGGGAGAAGCTATCTGTGCCGCCAACTACGTGCGAAATCGTTGTCCTACAAGGAGCTTATTTGGAAAGACACCATACGAAAAATGGAGAGGAATTAAGCCCAACGTACAGCACCTTAGGGATTTCGGCGACAAAGTCTACATCTTGGATCGTGCTCCGACCAAGGGGAAGCTAGAACCGCGCTCCAAGAAAGGGATATTCGTGGGTTATGCAGATTTTTCGAAAGCTTACAGAATCTGGATACCGAATGAGAAAAAAATCGAGTTTTCGAGAGACGTAAAGTTTACAGAATGGCAGGAAATGACTCCGATTCAAAGAAATAATGTGCAGCCAGAGCTAAGACAACATGACATGTTAGACACGCTGACAGATGTTGAAAGCAGACCAATCGAAGTCGACAGCTGGCAAGAGGATGAGCTCACAAATCCACAAACATCAGCGGAAACAAAACTACAAACCGTCAGAGTTCAACCATGTGAGCCGAATGAAAACGAACAACCGCTAGACGAATCGTCAAGTTCCGATGAAGGAGAAAATTCATCTAAAGCTACCGGAAGAGGTCGCGGAAGACCCAAAGTATTGCGGACTGGATCAAGGGGAAGACCCCGCAAACAGTATCAAGAAGCGAATGCAGGCTCCGAACAAAGCGAATACGCATTCGTAGTAGAAACTCCAGTACGTCAAGCAATAGACAGTGCGGAAGCAGATGAATGGTACAACGCGATGACAGAAGAGCTAATTTCTATCATTAAGAATGACACTTGGAAGGTGCAGTGCAGACCGACAAACAGAGATGTCATAGGAAGCAGATTTGTTTTAAGAAACAAGTACGATTCAAGTGGAAATATCATTAGGAGGAAGGCACGCCTCGTCGCAAAAGGTTTTTCGCAGAAGCCAGGCGTAGATTTCAATGAAACCTTCGCACCAGTAGCCCGTTTAAGTTCTATACGGTTATTGACTGCACTGGCTGCAGAACAACAAATGATATTACATCAGATAGACGTTACAACGGCATATCTAAACGGAGAAATCGAAGAAGAAGTTTTCATGGAACTTCCAAAGTATTCTGAAGAAATCTTGGAGCGAGTTATCACAGCTAAATCAACGCCGCAAGCAATAAAACTAAAGGCGAAGAAAATGCTAATAGATATAAAAGACGGTGACAAAGTATGTATTCTCAAAAAGGCCCTTTATGGACTACGCCAAGCTGCACGGAGCTGGTATACAAAAATTACCGAGGCGATCAAGGAATACGGAGGTACACCGACAGAAGCAGATTCTTGCGTATATAGAATTCAAAAAGGAAAACAAGAGATTCTCATTGCGATATACGTAGACGATATCATGATAGCCTCTAAGAGTGAGGAGGAAATTCAACGTTTCAAGAAATTTCTAGCAACGATTTTCGAAATTAAGGACCGTGGCGAAATCGATTATTGCATTGGAATCGATTTTATTCGGAGTGACACAAGCATCACCATACAACAAGGAGGGTATATCAACGATCTACTTAACCGTTTCGGTATGACTAACTCCAAACCAGTTGCAACGCCGATGGATCCAGGGATTAAGTTAACACGCCCCGCGAGTATCATGGATGAAGAAACGTCAAAATTGCCGTACAGACAACTGGTGGGTGCCTTGATGTACCTAGCCACAGCAACAAGGCCGGACATAGCTCACGCAGCGAGCTATCTAAGTCAGTTCCTGAACAGCTACAACAGAGAGCACTGGAACGCCGCGAAGCGCGTTCTGAGATACCTGAAAGGAACGTTAAACATCGGAATTACATACGGATCTGGTGAAGCCTCGCTCGTTGGTTTCACGGATTCAGACTGGGCGAATTGTCCCATGGACAGACGATCTTACACCGGATATGTTTTCACATTCAACGGAGGAGCAATATCCTGGGAATCACGGAAACAAAGAACCGTGGCCCTTTCATCAACCGAGGCCGAGTACATGGCTTTAACCGAGGCCGCAAAGGAAGCTATTCTTTTGGAGAGAATGCTAAGAAGTCTCAGTCCTTGCAACTCATCGAAGGTAACCGTATTCAGCGACAATCAAGGAGCGCTGAAGCTAGCAGAAAATCCAATTTTTCACGGTCGGACCAAGCACATCGACGTTCGGCATCACTTCATACGGGAAGTTATTTCCGGAGGACTACTTCATTTAAGCTACATCCCGACGCAGGAGATGACAGCGGACGTTCTGACGAAAGCTTTGCCGAGAATTAAACATTTAAAATGCATCGATTCAATGGGACTCAATCCGCAGTTTTTCCATAAGAGGACCTAATTCGACCGAAATTGAGGGGAAGTGTTAGAATGGCAATTCCGGCATATTTATACGCAACCAACTTCATGTTGGACTTTGTACATTTTACTTTACTGTCAATAAATATCTCAACAAATTCCTCTAAACTTCTTTCAACATTAATTTGAAATTGAGCGCGTAACATTTTCACAGTGTTCCAGTTTATGTCAGTGGGTTGGAGTTGGAGTAGAATGCAGTTGAGTTGAGTCTCGAAGGGCCATTGAACAAATAGCACTCCAGTCATTTGTTTGCTCATTGAAACTCATCTCTGGTTTGTGAGATGAAAGCAATAATACTTTATTTTTGCCTTTTTTCCATTGTCCAGTTTTTCTCGAATGAAGTACCTAGAAGCGACGTTGTTGAGTCAGATAAGTGCGCTAGTACACTTTTCAGTATAATTGGTAGTGGCTTTTAATTAAAAATGGGAAAGGCGACATGCAAAAAAATTAATAGTTAAAATTTTTTAACGAAATTGTTTTTACAAGTGCATCGAAAATCGAAATTGAGTTGGCTTGTATGAAAGTGGATAATTGTTTTTACTTTTCCCATGACTTTGTAACAATAATTAATTTTTCATTGCCTTTTTTTCTTTGCGCATTCTAGTTCACCTTAGTGATAGCGAACGAACTAGTTTCCCAGCACTCGCGAACTAGTTCGTTCTTGTAGTTCGTCGTTCAGTGACTGACGAACTACTTCCAAGTCAGGAAGGAAGTACTTCAAGTTCGGATTGAATGTGAGGACCTAAAAAAAAAGGTGCCGTTCTTCACGTGGTATGGAAATGTCATGACGAACTACTTCCTACAAATGAACTAGGACCGGAATTCACTGCGAACTAGTTCGTTTATTTCACTTTTGGGAACGATTTTCCGAACTAGTTCGTTCACGAACTACACAAGCCTAGTGTAGACATCTCAAGGATCACAATTGAAAACCGTGCAGACAAGGTAAATGTTTTCTTCAATATTCATTGCGGATGGGGAGACTATTTTTCACCCCCTTTTCCGATCTAATGCTGGTTTTCTCTTTAATGAAAATGCAAAGAATTGTTTTTTTCGACACGAGTTTTTGTTTTGTCTGTTTGGTGGAAAACCGGCATAACTGAATCAAAATTGTACAGAATATCAAAACTTAAATAACATGTCTAAAACTATTATTACACTGTGTATGTCAAGCTATCAAATATTTGACTATTTTAACTGGCAAATGCAGTCAGATAGAGTAATCGTCAAACTTGGGTTTACCACATAACAAAAAGACTATTTTGATGGAAAAATTTCGACAGCAGTTTTCGTTAAATTTTTTAGTCAAATATTTGAGAGTATGTCATACAATAGAGGACGAAAAAGTTCGAGTAGAAGAGACTTACGAGGATACGAGTACAATGGGCCATGTTGGCCATGTTGCTCCAGATGTGCTGCTTTGCTGCGTGACTTGCTCAACACCAAACAAAAACATGTCATACAATATAATACGAGCTTAAGTATGATCTTCTGTCTTTCAGAAGTTTGAGGCCAAGCTGTGTCACGTAACCTACAAAGCCCTACCAGAGTCAGTAAAAAGTGAACTCATGGAACACAATATAAAGCCACATGTCCTGCCAGCACGTTTTCCAATTAGATCAAATTTTAGACGAGTGTCAAATATTGAAGACTTCTGGGACAGCGAATTGTCAATGTAATAATTAAATTGAAGAGAATTTATTGCTGTAAATCGTCATGGAATATTTCTGATTATTAAGTGATAGTTTATTTACCGTGCATTAGTTTATTGAATATATTTTCTAGTTTGAGGCAATCAGGCAAAGACTCGACAAGTGTAAAGAACTTCAAATGATTAACATACATTAGGTAATCTGAAGGAAATTCTAAAAGAAGATCATTCACGAATAATATGACGAGCAGACATCCCAAGGTAGAACTTCTATGACATACTATGAGTATGACAAGGTGAATAACTTTCATTGCAAATGCCACTGAAAACTGTGTTGTATTTGGTCGAAAAGTGAGCTGTGCTGCATATTCCACCAACTCTTCAGAGTGCGTATCATCTATCCACCCAATGAATGAGTCGATAGTTCAGTGGTGTTCAAGATTTTTGTTATTTTACATTTTTACTTATCATAGAATTTGTTTATTGTCTACCATACAAAACTCTTGATTACAAATTTTATCCCAGTAGATTCAGTTCGATTGGAACAACCAGTATTAACTTGTTTGTTGGATTTACTATATCTAATGAGAATCTGGTCACTCTAAGTGCAGACAAGTCAGATAAATTTCGAAACACAATCTATCAACGGGAAACTCATTAAAATTACATGCTTTCATAATATCCGAGTTCTTAGAGTCGATAAGGAGGAAAAAAAGGCTCTGCCAGGTCGATACGATATGACTTCATAATGATAGAGGCCTTTGGCACCAAATTCGCTTTGGCATGCTATGCATGATACGGAGTCAGCCACGAACAGGGTTTGTAAATTTTCCACTGTTTCTCTCTGCCTATAAAACATGAACTTTTCGGATCGATTGTAGACAATGTGGCACCACCAAGCGAGAGAGCCTACAGAATAAAGTGAATTCAAATAAAGGTAGGTAGGGGTTAATAACTGACGACTTCAACCCGTTCAGCATTTGATAGTTCCCGCCGTTGAGGGTAGGTTGGGAATAATTGAAATGCCACCTAAATTTCGATACAATTGTGACTATAGTGTATCTACTGGCTACCAAATCGAAAATGCCAAGCAGTTTATGAGGTCTTTCGATTCCTTCCGATTCAATTGAATCGATTTTTTCCAGCTATTTTACAAATTACCGCTGTATTGAACATTCAATTCCCACGTGAATGTCGTTTTGGCTCTAGTTCTATTCAATCGTTTTGAATTTTCCATTGTTTAGAACTGGTAGTGATTCAAGGTTTTTTTTTCCCCCAGAATTTTATGCAGAACGAAAGTTATGGAGAATAATTTAAGAATCACTCTAAATTAAATTTGCTTTCAGGGATAATTAAACAGAATTTGATTGTTTCTTAGTTGAAGTTTTAACAAAATTTAAGAAAGTTGAGTTTCAAAAACATTTGCTTGGTAGGTACCGAAGGACGCGCTACTAGCTGGTGTACTATCAATTCATTCGTCTCATCGGACCTAAGAGATATGACGAAATTCGTGAAAAAGTACACAACTCTCTTGAAGTTAATTTTTGACCGGTTACATAGGAAGCCCTTAGGAAATTAATTCGATATGTTGGAGTTCGTGAAACCCTTTTAAACCCCATGGGGGATCAATATCAGAAACTTCCAAAATTAGTTTGTAGAGGCGTTTACACAAAAATCCTGTACATATATCTGTATATCAAACCTAAGAGAGGGGGAGGGGCGTAATTGTGAAAACATATGCTGCACCCACTTCGGGGTTGAATATACAAAAATCCTAAAATAGTATAAAACTTTGTCTACTACTAAATGCAATTACAAGTGGCAGCCCTTGTACTAGTAATAATAACAACAAATCGGGCCCAAATCGGGCCTAGGCCTTGAAGTAATGCTAGAGTTACTTCATTTCGAGACCAACGGAACACTAGGAGGTGAAGTGGTCAGCTACACGCTCGTCCGTGATTATTACCCCGATTTTAACTCAGGTACTCATTTACAGCTGAGTGAACTGGTAGTCCGGCACCCAATACCATTTTCGAAAATTACTTGCTGCCAAGCAGATTCGAACCTGGTACCAGGTGCACCGAAGGCAAGTGCTCTAGCCACTAAGCCACCCAGACTGTGCAGCCCTTGTGGTGAAACACTAAATTACATTATTATTATTTTATAAATTTGAATTCGCAACCGCTATAATGGAACATAATTGAATATAAGACTGAACTATTGTATAACTATTGTATAAGATTAGTGGTAGATTGGATTTTCTCGGACAACAGAGGTTCCAACAGCCCTGTTCACAAAGGATTAGAATGATGCTCGACTGCAGAGTTTTATTGAAGCGCAGTCGAAGTTACTATGCTAAGCGCAGTCGAAGTTACTATGCTAAGCGCAGTCGAAGTTACTATGCAACGGCATACAATCGTGTGTTCTAAAGGCTGTGCTGCGCCATTCGCGGTCGAAGTCGGTGTTCTGTTTGAACCTATACACACATAATCAAGTAGAATTGATTGCTGCCAATAGTGGCAAATCGACAAAAAAAAAATCAAATTCTTCATTTCACGTGTTCAGAAGTTATCGTGCAATAAATAGGGACACAATTGTTAAGAAGTTTAATTTCTTTGTATCGACTATTATTATTTTAATATTTTTTCTAGATTATATTGTAATTATTTTATAAAATTCTCTTTACTCACCGACCGGAAGACCAGTCCATATCATATCTGGAATAAAAATAATTTAAAATTAATATCCAATTAGGGTAAACTCCAACGTTATAAGGTACGGTTCAATATAGGATTCTGCATGAGAATTATTGCCAAATAAGTACAACGTTTACACGCTCGTATATAACTCGAAATGTTCTTTTTTTATGAGAGCGACAGTAATTATGTGTTTAATAGGGTTTTACCTCCTAATAAACAAAACGAGAGTTAGGGCGAGTACATGCCATAAATTGCAATTTTCAGTCGCAAACATTTCCGCTTGTTCATTATCATTCCGCGATGGTACCGAAGAGTATGTTAGTTATAAAATTGTAGGAGTAATTCGGGGAGGTAAAGACAATCGTGATATTTTTAGCACATCATTAAAACTTATCTTGTGAATTTTTTAAAGATGTTGGATCTTAAGGTAGCAGGACAGCGTATATTGCATCCTGAATTCATAGTTTGTTTGTTTATGATCATTTCATACATATGAGTACATTAATATGTACATAATTTAATTAACGAGACTGAAACGATGCTAATTGATCCAAGGTTCCTGTAATAGTCACGTATTGGATGAAGGAACATAGGGATCACTCAATCGCGATTTAATTCTCTTGGGAATGTCATGTGCTTCTTCATCTATTTCAGATATTGAACAATTCAACGCGTTTAAATTGAACAACTGTATCCAATAGTAACAGCTATGAAGATGCTATCCCGACTTTATAACCTACCTACATCACAACAAGTTCTGCCATCTTGTGATGATGTGCAACTTAACTCTTTCACAAATCAGACTATGAACGAAGGGAAGAAGGATTCCTTTGTACCTGTCAAGCCATGTCTATTAAAAGGACACACTTCCAGTAATCGTCTTCCTTCTTCTATAAAGTGACAGACCAAAAATGATTTTCTTCCCTTTCGATTTCGAGACGTCCTTTAGTCCGATCTAAGCTTTTCTCAAGAACTTCAATGAAGCTTTTTTTTTCCCGGGGATAGGTTGCTAGTCTATCGTCCAACCCCTGCTGTGAAGTGGATAAAGTGTATAAAAGGATAATGGGTTTTTCGAGTTTTTCGGTATACGGAAAGGGATTTTGGGTTTAAAGAATAGCATAGGACCATGTCACGAGTGGGATTCAAACCCACGACCTTAGGTAGGGCAACCAAGCTTTGAGCCACTGAATACGCGTTAATCCAAAAATCCGCAAAAACCCTAGAGCGGTCTTCATGTGGCTTTTGAAAAACTGGTGTTTAGTTTGGCATTCCTAACGAAACAATCGAAATTCACAGTAGGTTGAGTTCTTTTAAAATGCTTAATTTGGTCAAATTAAGAACCTGCCAATTTCATGTTAAGCCGGACAAATGTTCTGAAATATGGCGAAGTGTCCTCTTCTTCTTCCGTTGGTCTAGTAATGAAATCGCTTTAGCATTACTTCAAGGCCTAGCTAGGCCCGACTTGAGCTGTTGCGCCATTGATTATTATTATTATTTCTCTTAACTCTTACGATGGCGCTACAGTCCAAATCGGACCTTGGCATCCTGAATGTGCCGCCTCCAGTCTCTTCGGTTCAGTGACTGCGTCCTGTAGTTTCTGCATCTTAGAAGTGATTTGCGCAGTGTCATCCCTGATGATAATGGAGTTTCGTGTTCCACTAGACTAGCTCACTCTAACCACGGTATTACCTACCCACTTTTGGCAATATTGGTTCCAATATGTCCGATGGGGACATAACTATAGTCATGGCTGAGGTAGGGTGGGCAGACAGAGCGCCATACCACCTAAGCGGCCTGGCAAGTCAGGAAGACGCGAAACTCCATCGCCTCTCAGTCTTTCATGACCTATGGGGAAAATGACTTCCAAATTTTCAACCCCGGAGTAAGTTGGCACTAAATTTTTTATTGCAGATGCCGAGGGTTTATGGCCAGGAATTCGAAGAACGGTTCCTCCTCTTCTCCTCCTCCCCCCACCCTCATCCGCAGCTAGTCCAGGCGCTAGTAAGCGAGTAGCTTCCGCTTGGTTTACAACCACCAATTCAGACGCAGGAGGAATTGGCTCTTGTTTCCCGAACCTTACTATTCCTTCGAATGTTCGAATACTTGGACTTTTTCATCTCAAAATATTTTCTTCAAGGCCTTCGTTCACAACAAACTCAATAACAAGATGCAAACCTGTCACCAGAACTTATACTTGATTCGATATGGAAAGTGAATAACTTCTTAATCTAGTAATCGTATATTCCAGATGCCAATCATTATCTGAAACCGTGAGTGATAAGCCCGTGAACTAAAATGGATTCGCCATTTTTTGAGAAAGCAGAAAAGGCTGCGAGAGTATTCATATAGCCCATCCCACAGGGTTCCGTCATTTAGAGAGACGTTAATTATCATTCACTGTGCTCCCTATTCTGATAAATAAGGAGAGAAAAATTTAACGAGGTATGCAACTATGTATACACTTTGCAGCATTTTAAGCGAAACACTCATTGCTACTATTCAGCTCCCATTCCAATACTCGATCCTCAACCATCATCCTTTACCTGGCAAAACAAGAGAAATACATATGTGAAATTGTAAATGTTTGTTTTGGTAAATGGTGCTTATAAATTATTCCTTTAAGAATTCTCAATAATCTCCCGGGCGTAATATTTTCAGCTTACCGAAAAACAGCTCTTACAGAATATTTTTGAGACAATACTTCATTGCACCCCACGTTCTCGAAAAATCAACCGGAAGAGTACTTTGAAGTTGAGGCTGGAAGCGATGAAACAAACACAATTTTGGTATATGTGTCATGGTCCGGATCGACCAGTGTGAAAAAATTACATCAGTTTCCAGTGAGAAGGCCACACCTGATATTCTGATAACCAACTGGAAAGAGAAGAAACTTATGCCTACTTCTCGAGTACTATCATCTCTCACTCTTTTCACGCATGTCCTCCACAACTCCCGAACATTCCTCGCATATAACCAAACATACTAGAAATCTCTAGAATAAACGCATGCAGTATATTAGCGCTGCAGAGTTTACAGACGGGGCAGTTTCTACTAAAAATATTATTTTTGGCAGATGTTTTCTTCAAAATACAAAATATTTTGTCATAAGGTATTCCAATTAAATCACAAGCAGATTCATTTTAAAGATAGCGTATTCTTTTTATATGACAGACCAAATATTTGACAATTCACAATTTTCAACCATTTGCTGTCAGCTCATTTTGTTTGTGCCAAATCTTCATAAGTTTCAACAGATAGCTAGAACTCGACCTCTAGTCATGGCAGCTAGCCACAGTAGCAAAAAGTAGGCTTTATCTTCCTTGATTAAACTAAATGGGGATTGTATTCCACCACCTGATAAAGTGTTTTGTTGCTCAAAAGAAAAGTTCCTAGACGACTTATGCTGCTCTTACACGACTCAGTCAACTCGTTGCTCAGCAGTGACAAGCGATATGGAGCAATACTTAGCAATTTGGCAATAAGATCATACACGAACAATCCAGTCTATGAACAACACGAAAACAAACTTGACAAACAAATACAAAACTTAATTTAAAACTTGGAAATATGTGTTTGAATTCCAAGCTAGTGGAAATACAGCAACTATAGAGCAAGCAATACCAGCAATATGTGAAAACATTACCGAATTGCCGAAATATTTCCGTAACCAGCACGATATTGCCCTGTATTGCTCCATTAATCGCTCCACTTGTTTTGGCAATAGTCTTTGGGCAATCAATTGCTTGAAAAATTGCTCGAGCGTTCTTAGGATTCCTAGAAAACTGCATGTTTGAAAACATTGCCGAAATATTTCCGCAATTAGCACGATATTACCATGTTTTGCTCCATTAATCGCTCCACTAATTTTGGCACTGGTTGTCGGGCAATCAATTGCTTGAAAAATTGCCAATGTAAGAGCATCTTTAGGATTCCTAGGAAACTGCATGTTTGCTTTAAGATGCTACTTAAAATTTTCTGACTCTCTAATACCGCTAAAGTTTATTTTCACATTTCTATTTATTTTTAGAAAATTCCCCCCAACTTCAAACATAGTTAATATTGGCAATATGTCGAAATTAGGCCTTTCCATCCCAATTATCGAATTTTTTCGTCAAAACATCTATTCACATTATTTAGTCTAAACTGGTTGTTTTCCATCTCAATGTATGTAATTTCTTTCCTTGAAGATTAGATGAATCCCCCCAAACACTGACGACTAAACCAACTCGATTTTAGCCGGATTGCATGACATCAGCAAATCAAGATTAAACTAGGATAGAGCTAGAGGTGGTTGGTGGCCTTCTGAGCCACGCAATCTTTTTCATTCCGTGTTCCGAGTTCTGTGTACATGCGAAAGGCATTATACGGCGCCATGGATCCGGCGACCTTTCACTCCCATTCTGCAAAATGTGACATTGGGAAGACAAAAAAAAAGGAAAAATAAAATAAAATAAAATCAACTGGAAATTGTTTTTCCACCCTCCAGGAATAGGTCATGCTCTAAAGCTTCCTTAAATCCAAGTCAAGATTATTTCCCATCGAACGGAATAGCTCATCGACACTTTTGCCACAATTTTAATTGAAAAAGAATCGTCCATGGCCGATATATTTCTTAATTAAAGGCTGGCTCCGTAAATGGAAACTCGGCAAGAAAAATTTATAATAATGACCCGAAGAAAATGCTTAGACTCTATGCTCTTTCGATGGGCGACATAAAGAAAATTAAGAAAATCTACCAATTAATTACATCCGCAAAACGATCCAAAATTTACAACGAAACACATCTTCGGATTAAAAGCTTCTCGCAGTACGAATTTGAGTGCTTTTAGAAAGGGCCGTAAGGATATAAAAGGCGAAATTGAGGCTGGTCGAAACGGAGATTTTTATGCGAGTTACGAATTAAGTTTAGGACT
Source organism: Beris chalybata (assembly GCA_949128065.1). Classification (NCBI taxonomy): domain Eukaryota; kingdom Metazoa; phylum Arthropoda; class Insecta; order Diptera; family Stratiomyidae; genus Beris; species Beris chalybata. The sequence goes on from OX421897.1 coordinate 16,616,052, forward strand.
AGAACGTCAAGCCGAGAGCAGCGAGTCACAGAAGCGAAGAAGAAAGGAACAAAAAAAAGAAGCGATTCTCAAGAATAAGTGTACGCCCGTACCAAGGGTACGAATTCAAGTGAACCGAAAGTCTAATGAAATGGAAGGGTACGGGGTTGTAAATTGTTATACGCTCCTGAATAAGTCAGTAAGGGATTTGTGGTGTTTCGCTCAGTAATTGGTTAACTTGATATCGTCCTTTGGCTTTCTCAACTCTAGATTTTCTTGAAAATTACTTGTAAGGGATTGTTTTGATGTCTCCCTGGTATTGGAAAATACATGCTACATGCTAAATATACTCAAACTTAAAGTTAGTGCTGACTTTCTTGTTTTGATGTCTTTTCTGCGCAAATCTTATCGAAAACGGAAAGGATAGTTACCAAGCGAAAAGCACTTCCTTAAGAGACTGAATGAATACATTGAGAAATCAATCGAGTTTCAAAGCATTAGCTTAAAACATATACACGTAATTTTTTAAGGACTTTACTAGTGGCCTTTATTTTATTATTTTAATAATAAAGTATTTTATGTTACTAGTTTTTCATGGTCATGCTACCATTGAAGCTACTAAATGTTAAGAGTTTGTTGTTCTTTCCGGTGTCAGTGGAGTGAAGCTCCAATACGAAATCCCCGACTGTTGATTAATCGTAGTACTTGACAAATTTGGAAAGAACTTAAAAAAAAGTATTGTTCTCGATTTAAAAAAAAAAAATTGCAACCCTGAAAAAAAAATTTGCACGTTTGATGAGTAATAGACACCAAAAAAGTAATAACAACTTTCAGTCCGTCTGTGCGCCGTACGCCGCCCGTCCGCCTTATACAAATTGTTTGAAAGCTTATATTAAGTTTAATTTTTTTGTTGTTGGTAGACTGAGCAGATCCCTTCAAGTGGCCACCTTTTGGATGGTGGAGGTGTGACGGGTGAGGGTAGGGAAGCGTTTTAGATGGAAAATTTTGGTTTCTAGATCTCAGTAACCGCTTAGGTTAGGAACCTGAAACTTGGCATTTATTTAGAGCATCGATAGTGGACCCTTGCAATTGCTGATATGGGTGAAGGAGTGTGGGAGTAGGGTGGAAAACATTGCGTCCGAAACGCAAAAAAGCCAAAATCGACATATTCTAAAATCCATATGTCCTAAACCGTTAATGTAGATCGGAATCCAATTTTTGAGTGGGGCAGTGACATACGGGGGGGGGGGGTTAAAAACTTTAGATTACGATATCGCACAAACCAATTGCACTAGAAAAATAAAATTCGGTTTGAGTATAAAGCTTGACAAATACAGATTGCTCAAAGTAAAATCTTTTAAGGGGCCAGGGGAGCATAGAGGTGGAGGGGATAAGAACTTTAAAAAAAATCAAGTGTTATATCTCAAGAACAAATTTTTTACCAGAAGTAGGCCCAATAGATCCCTAGCAGGAACAAATTTTTTGGGGTGTGGGTGTAGAGGGTGAGGGGACGGAGCGGGGGAGGGTGTGAAAAGGAAAAAGATCCGATGCTTATATCTTAAGAACCTATAATGATAAAAAGCTGAAACTTGGTATTTAGATAGAGCTATGGTAGTGGCATGTTGTAAAAATATTACTTTTTTTAGGGGTAGTATGGTACGGGGGTGGGGGGTGTATTCTCTAACTATAGAACGGCTTATGCTATAAAATTAAAACTGTGCGTGTATGCAAATCAACTAGAAAAGTAATTTTGATAAAAAAAATTCGAATATCCATTCGCGTTCGGAAGGGAGGCAACAAAAATTATCTGTGTAAATAAAATGCATATAGTATGTTTTCACTATTTTCGTCATATCTACTAGATCTTCCCAAATACGGAATTCGTTTTTATTCTACGGATTCTTGATATGAAAACTTAGAAACTGTTTTCAAGATTTTTTGGAATTCGACCCCTAAGGTGGGGTGTAAAGTGGTTGTATACTTTTTCATGAAATCTGCCATACCTCTCAGATTTGATCAGATATCGAATATCTTTTCACTTCCACGGGCTTGTTTAATAATCACCTATTTTCAAGTTGTTTTCTTTTTTCAACCCTTAGACCTAGAGAAATAATTTTAATAAAAAAAAATTCTAATAACCATTGGCGTTCGGAAGAGGGGGCAAAAAAAATGATGAGAGAAAATTGAATGCATATATTTTCACGATTTTCGTCATATCTCTTAGGTCTTCCAAAATATTGAATTCATTTTTATTCTACGGATTCTTCATATGAATACCTAGAAAGTGTTTTCAAAATTTTTTGAAACTGGACCCCTAAGGAAGTGTAAAGTATTTGTTCTTGAATTCTTCCATATCTCTCAGGTCAAATCATAATAATAATAATAATAATTTATTTAATTTAATCCATGAGCTAAGCTCGTGCGGATCGTAATTAGTATATATGTACATATACATCTTCATACAATATCAAGAACATTTTTTTTTATAGATATCGAATATGTTTTCATTTCCACGGGGTTGTTTAATAATCACCTATTTTAAAGTTTTTTACTGGGTTATGACCCAATTATGGTATTCATATATTACTGCTTCCCGAACTTTTTGTTAGGTTTTCAGTCACATATGAACCTACATCGCATCTCAAAATTGAACGCGTTCCGAACTTCTGCCGGAAAAATAGTAAAGTTGCGCCCAGACTGTTGGCATACCTTGTTGGCATACCTTGTTGTTATACCCATAAACCTATAAATATCTAGAAAGTGTTTCAGGATTTTTTTTAAATCCGACCCCTAAAGACGTTGTATACTTTTCACGAATTCTGTCATTTCCCTAAGGCCTGGTAAGATATCGAATATCTCTTCACTTTTACGGGCTTGCATAATAATAGACTAAAACCGGTTTTTAAGTTTTTACCTTATCAGCCCTTAATAAAAAAAATTGTCATACCGGACTCACGGGGCATGAGTCCGGTACGACCATTTTTTTCATCCCAGTTTGATTTTTCTTTCTTGAGAGGATCTTAATCGATTGAAATCGTTTTTCGTTTATGTAATTTGGCGTGGACAACACGTCTGCTTCGTTCGCTGTCTATCAGCGAACTAACTTTGATTTTACAGAAAAAAATAGTGTTATAGGTTTTCAAATTATTTGAAATGCATAACTATTAAAAATCAATAATTTTTTCATTGATTTAGATTCTAGAAATACCAATTAATTATACTATCTATTATACTTTACAATAAAATGTGGTCTTCTTATGTAATTCTTGCCATGAAAATCGTGAAAAATTACTTCAGTTTGACTTCATATATTATTAACAAAAATTAATTTTGTTTTAATATTTTATCTATGGAGGACCTTCTTTAAGATTTTTTCTAGCATTATATTAATGAAAATGACATGTTAATTATTCAAGAAATAGGTAATATGCGTTTAAAAAATTCGAATTTACGCATTTTAAAAATTTTTCAAGCATTGTTGTTCTAATAGCATTTTTTCCAAATACAGTTTTGAATTTTTTCTCTATAGTTAGTTTTTTCTCTGTAGTTTTGAATTTTTTTTTTTATACATGTACTAGTTTACATACCGGCTAATAAAGTGGTGTAATTTTATTTTGTTTTTTGTTGCCATTAAGGCACCAGGAGTCTGGTACGACCAATTTTGATGATTTATGACTGTTTTCTTACCAATATTTCACGTTAATGGCAACAAAAAAACAAAATAAAATTACACTACTTTATTAGCTGGTATGTAAACTAGTACATGTATAAAAAAAAAAAATTCAAAACTACTTTTCGAAAAAATGCTATTAGAACTACAACCCTTGAACATTTTTTAAAATGCGTAAATTCGAATTTTTTGAACTGATATTTCCTATTTCTTGAATAAATAATATGTCATTTTCTTTAATATAATGTTAGGAAAAACCTTAAAGAAGGACTTGTATAAAAAAAATTTTAAGATATTTTCATATCTGTTAATAATATATGAAGTCAAACTGAAGCAATTTTTAACGATTTTCATGGCAAGAATTACATAAGAAGACCGCATTTCATTGAAAAGTATCATAGATAGTACAATTAATTGGTATTTCTAGAAGATAAATCAATGAAAATATTATTGATTTTTAATAGTTATGCCTTTGAAATAATTTGAAAACATATAACACTATTTCTTTCTGTAAAATCAAAATTAGTTCGCTGATAGACAGCGAAAGATGCAGGCATATTGTCCACGCCAAATTACACGAACGAAAAACGATTTGAAACGATTAAGATCCTCTCAAGAAAGAAAAATCAAACAGGGACAAAAAATGGTCGTACCGAACCCATGGCTCCTTATGGTGAAATATTAGTAAGAAAATAGTCATAAATCATCAAAATTGCATTTAACGTGCACATAGAGCTTTAAGGGGTTATACGGGTCTAGAAGGCCAAAAAAAAGCATGTTTTCTTGACTGTTTTTAAAAGATACTACAAGAATTGTACAATTTAAATTTATTGTATATAAAAGTACTATAGTTAAACAACATTCTGTGAAAATTTCAAACGAAAATATCAACAAATCTGCCATTGAGAGTCTAGTGAAGTTGAGCATGCCAAAAAAAGTGCCCTCACGGTAGTCACCGTAAATCGAGTAATTTTGATCAGAAATCAAAAAACTAAAATTTTCCTGTTAGTATGTGAATATGGCTTGTGCTTGAACGAAGGATTTTTTTTTAAAATTGAAAATTGAATTTTTGGTAGCGTTTTTTACGAAAAATGTAATTTTTTTCGATAAAGTTTGGCCATATTTGACTTATAAAATGAGTTGTAATTGAAGGTAAAAAAAAATCCTTCGTTCAAGCACAAGCCAATCATGTCTAAAAGCAGTGTGAAATATTTCAAGCCGATCGGTATATTAGATTCTGAGAAATTTTGACTACCGGCTTCAAAAAAGTGGTTTTGAGAAAAACGCATTTAAAGTTTTAAAGAGAAATAAAACAAAGAAAATGGAATCCATGGAATTATCGATTCCAAGCCCATAAAGTGAAGGTTCTGCTGCAGGTGCAAGGACCAATTCATCCTTTTGTTCCTGTCTGAGTCAAATTCTGGAATCTCGGGTCTGAGCTTCCGCTTGTTTGTAGGCATACCTGAGATGCTCGGTGGCCGGGTTCGGCTTGACGGTAAAGACATGTTTAATAAGTACAAGGCGCTTTAAATCTCTCTCACTCCTACAATTTTTCTTCCATCGACTTGAAATTTTGAGACAATATTCCTGACATGATGTACTATTCTACACATTTTTTTCAAAAAAAATTTTTAGTGCCAAGACCCGCATAAGCCCTTAAGAGGATATAAAAGAGTTGAACACGTTTTTATGAATTCAGTCATTTCTTTTAGAAGAAAGAAAGATAAGAAATTGAATTGGTTTCTACTTTCTCGTACTATCTTCATATTTATCTATTAACTCCTTTCTGGATTCGGATATTCAACCCCTAAAGTGGGTGTAATTTGGTTGCATGGTAACCAATTTGCAACCAATCTCACGGTTTTTCGAAGCGTTTGCTTATGTTTTCACAAATTTTTTAAAATCCCTCGTGTCTCATGAGTTGCTTCTTATGAAATCGTCTAAGAACGTGTTTCACAATTTTTTCGAAATTCAACCCCCAAGTGGATGTAATAGATTTATATACGTTTTAACGATTCGTCCTATCTCTTACGTACGATAAGGTAACAAATTCATTTTTCTTAAGTACGATAAGGTAAGAAATTCATTTTTACTTCTATGGGCTTTTAGTGTTCATAATATTCCAAAACTGTAATACTCTAAACAGACTGTTTAATTTTTTAATCGGCTAAAAATCTCTATTTTAAATATTTGCATTTTAAAAATAAAATTAACTTTCCAACAAACGACATAATCTCGAAACAACTGTTGATATACTCCGACTTTGACCTGAAAAATAATAATGTTTCGCCCAGACCATTGGCAGATTTTTGACTCTAATGTTTCCCTTTTCCTAGCAAAAGCTTAATTTTAACATATTTTTAGATAAATACGAAACGAAACCAAAATCGGATCGATTGAAAAACATGCGACAAATTTCATTAAGAAAATTATAAATTAAATTCGTCGCATCTTTGTCTGTATGACTTTTAAGAAGTTCTTTTGAATATTTTTCGGGGGACGAGAATAAACTTAACTCATAGTTTTATTCGAATGTTAAGGAGAAAGAATCTAAAAGTTCATTTTAGAGACAATGGTAAATTTTTTATTAATTTTTTTTTCCAGATCTTAGCTGATTCTTCTTTCTTTCCTTTAAGAAGATAAACAAATCTTATTACTACTTATTCGTAAGAAAAGATGGCAAACAATAGAAACGGAATTTTTAAATTCTAAGATATTCAACTTCTTAAGTTGAACGGGTCAGAAGTTAATGATTAAACCCAGCTTGTATTCACTAAGTTGAGCTGATGACCTAAGTTATGGTTTTTTTTCGAAAGAAAGTTGTACAAAACCAAGAGATAGAGTTAAGAAAAAAAACCGAGCACAGAGAAGTACATTAATTTAAAATTCATTGCTCCATTAAAAAGTTTAATTCTTCAATATCAACTAGTAGCAAAAAGCATGGAAAATTTTACCAAAAAATTTTATTTATTCACAAAGACACCGAAATGTCCTTGTCCTCTGCCAGAAGATAACCGACGCTACTGCGAGGATATTGGACATAGACCGCCTGTTGTCAGAACGCTTCTGGCAAATGCTGAATAGAAACCGCACAGGAAATTTTTTGTTCTGTTCAAATTCAATCGAAGATATCCCGATGATTGGCAGCAGCTGCCTCAATAAGGACGAGCACGACAGCCAAAACCAATACGATCCGTTCGATACGTAGTTTCGTGCTCATATACACCAGGAGCTACCCCCTAGGAGCAAGGTAAACGTGTTTCATATATATATAAAAAAAAATTGCCAGAATTTTATGATTTTTCGTCCCCGAAACAGTCCACACCGCCGTCAGATGTGATATTATTCGAATGGCTAAGGATTGGTCGGGACGATACCGACATTGCCCGTTTCGCCCCCTCGAGGACAAAGTAGACGAATTTCATCTTAATAAACCGTCCTTTACATGGAATACACGTTTTGCATGAGTTCTCCACAAATATGTACGAATTTTCTCATAACATTTTGTTGCTATACGTTCGTGTGCGTTCGCCCACAATGTAACGCTCCGTCCGCACACTTGTTCGTCTAAAGCCGCAAACAGATAGCTACAAAGTTGTTGCTCAAAACGTATCGCATATATTAGACTTTACTCACCTAGGATTTTGGATATAATAACAAAATAATGATATTCACGTGCAACTTTTTCTCGTGTACTAACATCTCGTCCTGGTTCGTCGCTAAGATGGTGATGTTGCCCTGTCTTCCAACACGATGCTTTTCTTCAGAATTCGGGGGAAAGTAGGACTTTTACCATCCGGAGCCATTGCTCCCTGCGACAATACTCTGCATACAATGGTATCATATGTAATAGTCGTATAGCTACCGTATAGTACGAACGGGTATATATTGTCAGATCCAGAGATGGGGGTTGAAGTTTCGGTTCTGTATGGCAGAGTTTTCTGAAACCGACCAAATGTTCGGTATTGATTTTTATTAAGGTCGACGACGGTGTAATTCTAGGAGGAAAAAGACTCTTTTATGTCTTCTAATGACAAGACTTCCATTGTTGTGTTTATATGTACACCGCCTTTTTTTCTGTGGGGGAGTGTAAGCCTGTCGCATGGATTTCAATTTTCTTGTACTCTACGAATGTACGTTGCTGTAGGCTATGTTCTAAGGTACAGGTGTTTTACACAAGTTCAGTCTAAGCCTAAAATTCTTTGTTAGAATGTAAAAAGAACCAAACTTGAAAAGAAAGAAGGAAATTGTTGGCGGAAAATGATTAAATCTGATTGTCCGTTTGTCGGTCTAGGATGGAAAATGCTTGAAAACAGTCCAAAATACAGGGTGACCCGAGGAAGGTATTATTGGTTCATTTCCGAAAAGAAGTCGAATGAGACTGCCAGCTTCAACATCCACTTAGATACAGAGTATGTACGTTCAGTTCAGTTCAAGAAGGGATTAAGAACCACCACGGTCACTAGACACTATACGAGCATTGTGAATGAGCGTTGTGTAGTTCATCATCAATGGCGCGACAGCCCAAATCGGGACAGGGTCATAATTACTTTGTCTGAAGTCATCTCGGTTCAGCGCCCACGTCCTCCAATTTGTGCATCTAATACCGGTTTTCCACCAAACAGACAAGTAAAGTTATTGTTTTGTTCATGTTTTTGAAAGCACGGAAATCCAAAACACGAACTCGAACAAATCCAAAACACTGTTTCAACCAAACTGACAGTGTTTTGTTGCAGTTTTATTTTTGTTCTGAGTCTGTTTCAACTGAGCGAACAAAGCGCACGGAAAAGTTACTCTGTCTCAAACCAAAAAGCACAAACTGAACAAAACACAACTTCAGTGTTTCGAAACAGTTGAAAAAAGCACGAGTTTGTAAAAAAATGATGAAAACTCGAAGTCTTGTTTTTTTCGACACAAGCTTTTGCTGAGTCTCTGTTTTGTCCGTTTGGTGGAAAACCGGCATAAGAAGCGATTTGCAATCTGAGTTCAACGCAGTACGTTGTGTAATGCGCCAACGAACGAACTAGTTCAGAAGAGCGTTCCCATAACTGAAATGAACGAACCACTTCCCAGTCCGCTCCTAGTTCGTTCTTCATTGCCGTTCAGAACTCTGTGAGACAATATACTATAATATGTAGATCTAGTGTGTTTTTTTTTTGGTAATCATGTTCTACTAGATTTACAAACCTTTTTTTTTTGTTCATTTTCTACTAGATGTAACATACCTACTGACCTTTTTTTGTCATCTTTTACTAGATCTATTGCCCTTTTTTTCTTTTGTTCATCATCTTCTACTAGATCTACTGTCTTCGAACTACGACTATCCATCAGTGAACTACCCTCAAGGAATGAACTATGAACTAAAAGAAAGAACTGGTTCGCGAGGGATCGGGAATCGGAAATGAGCACTCACTATGGTGAACTAAAATGAGCAAGCTTATTGAGAATGAAAAAATTAAAGTCGTTGCTTCAAAACTATCCAACCTGGAGCAATCAGGCTAAACTTTTTAAATTACCAACTTATTCACCTTTTTTAGGATACTGAACTGAACTTAGGAAGTCTTAGGAGCCTTTAATACACTGTAGGGTATAGTCCAGTCAGCTTAAGGATGCGAGATCAAAAATACGGCAGGGTATGGCAGTGACTAGTAGGTGCGACTAGTAGGTGTAGTAGATTGGCTGTAATATGATCTACCAGAACAGCAATGTTGCCTACAACAAATCAACTACTGTTTGGTAGTTCTGATGGTGTTTGTGAATCTGAGAAAAATGTTAACAGAACTGTGTTAAATTTTTTAGTAGTGGCCCTATTAAAATTTTCCGTGCTGTTCACTATTTATTTTAATATTTGGAAGCCAATAGCAACTGAAAAATTGTTATAAATAATGTATGCGGTGAGCGGGAATTAGAGATGTTCGAAAAGAGCAGTTCATTGAAGTGAGTGAGCGAACTAACTCACTCCTTTTGGTGAACTGTAGTTCGTTTCGCAACGTTACACACGTTGGAAAGGAAGTAAAGCTTGAAAAGGAATTAGTGCCACTCTCTCTGGACTTGAAAAGAACTAGTTTCTTCGTGAGGGACGAGACCTTTTTTTTAGGTCCTCACATTCACTACGAACTAGTTCCTTCGCCGGGGAAGTGACAGGAACTCGAACTACTTCCTTTCAGTGAGTGAGTTCTTTGCCCATCTCTAGTGGGAATTGAAACTACGACATCACAAAAGCAATGTTTTTAAGAACTATTACACTGCTGGAGACTGAACTACACCCGGCCCAAATAGATACTAACGTCTTAAGCATGCATGCATTCAATTCAGAAGTACCTACTATAACGGAACATTTTCTTCTCGAGTGTCCAGCTTACTCTTTTGCAAGAAGGCATGTATACGGCGTCGATGTTATGAGGATGGAGGAACTCCGTTCTCGCTCCCAACCTGAGCTTTTGAAATTCGTGAGGAGGACGAAAAAGTTCGGGTAGAGGTTGGGGATTCGAGTATAATGGGCCATTGTGGCCTGAATGCTCAAGACTCACCTTTCGGTGTGTCTTCCCCACCCCAAACAACAACAACAACAACCTACTTTTACTCAAAGTCAAGAAATAATTTGTTCGAATTTTGAGTATCTGTGTCAAAATTTGACACTACTTTTGATTTTGGTCAGTTGGGAGTTAGACAATAGCACACCGATTCTCGTTGATGTGAAAATGGAGAAGATGCTAAGGTATTTCACTAATTTAAAGCATTATCAGCATAGATAGTAGTGGTGTCCTATCAGGGGTGAACCTACCTGAATACGATACGATTATGAGATCAGCAGTGAGAAATGCCTTCGTTCAGGTAATAACAAAATGATTGTTCAGCGTTTCTTCATATTGGATGGCAAATTATTTATTAATGAATTTTCCGTGGTAAGCTACCATATGAAGCAAATTTGATTAAATGTTTTTTTGTTTTCCGGCGTCAGTGGAGTGAAACCCCAACAATAAATCCCCGACTGTTGATAAATCACTGTCCTTGAGAACATGACAATTTGAAAACCTTCACTGGTTAGGCCAGTTTATAAGACTGTGTTAGACTAGGTCCGAATAAGCTGTGTCGTTATCGGATGGCATATACTCTTCAAAGGGTATATCATACCTATCCGAAACACCCTTACAGTTGGTGGTATTGCTTAGGAATATTCTATATAGCCGATATATCCTGCATGTCACAAAAAAAACCTTTAAGTTTAGATACCGTACTCAAAATAACCTAAATGTTTTCCTTTTTGTTATTATTTTATTCATTTTTTCCATTCAACTAACAACTGCGTCTTTAGTACTAGCTTTTTTGAATTCTTAAAAGCTGGTGAAAAATATGAAGGTCCTTTTGAAAACTTCAAATTATGCGAGCGCATAGCCTTTTTATGTTATGCGAAGTTTCTTAGAAATATTAAGAAGGACTACGAAACAGCAACCTGTTGACCCAGAAGCATCGAACGTCTTTTGATGCAAAGTGGAGACTTTCAGGAGGCATGGAATTCAAACATCTTCAATTCAAGACTCAATCGTCTGTACGGGACAAATTTTCCATTTTGAAAATGTAGAGCTATTGAAATGGTCGAACAACAATGTGAAGGAGGTTGAGAAAAAGATTGAATACTCTCTTACGAAAACTAGAGATAAAAATGTGGGAGACTTCAACAGATGTCTAAGAAAATGTCCTTTGGGCTATGCGAATAGAAACCAGAATACAATTCCAATCTGATAAAGTCTAAGAAGGATCAATTTCAGAGTTGAACGAAAAATCGGAAAAATTGAAGCTGGTGTATGACCAAAATCCATGCATATACTATTCTCGCGCATATTTAATAAATTAGATTTCAGGTTTGGCTTCCATTCCGCCGTTATTAACTGCCGACGACCTTCTTACACACGTATTCATTCTATCGCCTTTGTGCAAGCTTTTCAAATCCAATTCTGTATTAATGTAAAGTTGGAACGAAATTTACATACGCTCCCTGAACTTCTCGATTCCTGTTCTGAAATGAATTAAGTCCCAGAGGAACGTCTCGATTGTCGTGAAAACTTTTCTGTCCGGTTCTTTTTTCAGCATTTCCACGGATGTTGTAGCCAAAATGATAATCAAGTAGTGCCCCTTGGGGATCTTACAACCGAATGAATAAGGTCCGTTTGAATTATAAGAACAGGATCAAGTGATAAAATACACACCGTCAACTTGAATCACAAGATGGCCTCTGTGAGCATATATTTCTTTAATCTTTTTGTTGATTTAATGTAATGAAATTGAGATTAATGCTAAATTATTTTTTCCGAATATAGTGCGCAAATAGGATTTCAGGTGTATGGCCCCTGGTGTCTGGTATCCTGAGCAAAAGTACAGACTACGGATGGACTTATTTTTAGAACTATTAAGATAGTACCCACCTTCTTGTTCCACCAAAACTTATAATTTAAAAAATATTATCTCAATTTTAAAGGACTTCTGTATGAAAGCTACGCGTAGAAATTAAGTACATTATCTTCATTATCGTTCCTGTATCTGAAACTTCTAACAAATGAACGTTATGCACAATATGGGATACCACGATCAAGACTTAACCACGGACGTTAAGAGTCTATTTAAATAGGGTCAATATTCACTTGTATTGAACAAACGGATACTAAATTCCAACGTCTTGATTTGAAGACAAAAGAACAAATTTTTTAAGAACATTTGTACACTGAAGGAAAACTATGTTTATTCCAAGGTTGCATTGACTATATTAAGGTTCTTCTAACTATTGTAAAACTGACATGTTTCCAGTGATCATGGCTATGATGGTACAAGCAATAGCATATAATTCGTAAAAACAAAGTATGGTTGCATTAAACGTATATCCCTACTGAAATTTAATACGGTTGTACCAATCATTCTCGTTACATGATGTAATTGTGTATTATAATCACGACGACAATATTCTATGATCAGTGAAACCATATAATTTGATAAAATAAAGGGTCTTTCGCGGGTAAGTTCGCTTCTTCCAATTTCATGTGTGCTTTGTTCGAGAGTGTTAAATTGTTGTTCAAGCCATTTATTTATGATCGAAAGTTTTTTCTTTGTGAATTTTTTTTCAGCATTATATATTACATTATTATAAAAGAAGGTTGCGTGAATCATACACCAAGGTTCTGAAATCAGAACTATGATTCAAGCAACCATGTAACATAAATTTTATGATTGACCCAACCATTATATTATTAAAGAAGGTTGCGTGAATCACACACCAAGGTTTCCACAATCATAATTATGTTTGAGCCAAACATAAAATGTTTTCTGAAATCAGAACTATGATTCAAGCAACCATGTCACATGTATCTTATGATTGACCTAACCATTCTATGGAAAAAAAAGGTTGCGTGAATCACACACCTAGGTTTCCACAACCACAATTTTGTTTGAGCTAAACATGTTACATGTTGTAACATAGTTGTGGCAATTATAACCGCAATCATAGTAAGGTTCTCTCAAAATATGGTTGCCACAATCATATTTTTTCTTTGAGTGTACCGATGTCTATCACGTTCTTAGAGAAACTTGTGATCTTCCTTCGTATAACATAACAGGAAATGAAAATTTATGACCTTTATAACAAACGGCGCCCAACGTGGGGCACTACTAACCGTCAACCCACAAAATTACTCCAAAAACTCCCAAAAAGCAAAAAGAAAATTCCATCTGTACACCGTAGATATTGTAGAGGAATCTTGGAAAAATACAACATTTGATAGGGGTACCAAGGTACGGGTATGGGGTTTGTTTTTCGTACCTCAGAAACAACTTAGATGTAGCATAGGAGTATTTAGCACTTCGTGGTAACAACTCTGTATTCAATGTGGTCACACAAAAATTATAGAAAATGCTCTAACGATGATGTATGTTAAATTTATTTATAAGAAATAAAATGCCGAAAAGTTTAACAAATTTCATAAAAAGGTGAAAACGTAAAAAAGATACTTCTTCGCTAAAAAAATTATAGTATATCAATATTTTACTTTATTATTTTAATAATACAGTATTGTTATCGAATTTAAAAAAAAAAAATTATATTTTCAATTTTCAGTCCGTCTGCCCGCCGTACGTCTACCGGTGTACGCAAAATTGTTTGAAGGCTCGAAACACCCAAACCCTTTGAGCTATTAAGATGAATTTTTTTTTCAGGGTAGGGTGGGAATACCCTTTAAGTCGACCCCTTTCGAGAGGTGGGGGTGTGAAGGAGGAAGTGGGGAAAGCGTTTTGGATGGAAAGTTTTGGTTTCTAGATCTCAGCAACCGTTTACGCTAGGAAGCGGAAACTTAGAATTTAGATAGAGCTTCGATAGTAGACCCATTTGCAAAGAAATTGCCGATATGGCTGAAGGAATAAAGGCGTGGGGGGAGAGAGTGAAATAATGCGTCCGAAATGCAAAAAAAGCCGAGATTGAGCCATTCTAAAATGCATATCTCCTAAACGGTTAATGTTACGAAGTTGAAACTTAAGAAACATCTCTAGATACACTAGGAAAATAGATCGCAAAGAAATTTTTTAGTACGGGCAGTGAGTTAAAAACTTTAGATTACGATTTCTCACGAACCAATTGTACTAGAAAAATAAAATTCGTTTTCTGTATAAAGATTGACTAATAAAGTCTGCTGATATTAAAATCGTTGGATCATGGAAGTGGAGGGAATAGGAATATTTCTAATAATTCACGTCTCACATCTCAAGAATGGTGTAGGATATATGCTTAAAATTGTTACCCTTGAACAGGAATATTTCTAATAAGAATTTTGCAAAATTTTGAGAGTTTGGATACCCTCTACAGGGTAAAAAGGAAAAGGTTTTGATTTTTATATCTCGAGAACCTATAATGATAAAAAGCTGCAACATTGATATTTAAATAGAGCTTTAATAGTAACTTGAATCTGGGTTTTTTTCCCTAACTATAGAACGGTTTATGCTACAAAGTTGAAGCTCGGTGTGTATATGTAAAGCAACTAGAAAAGTAATTTAGATAAAAAAATTTTTTAATATTAATTAATATTTGGAAGGAAGTCGAAAAAAATGATCAGTGAAAATAGAATGTATATATTTTAACGATTTTCGTCATATCTAGTAGGTCTTCCCAAATATTGAATTATTTTTTTTATTTTACGACTTTTTCATATAAATGCCTAGAAAGTGTTTTCAAGATTTTTATATTTTACCCCTAGAGAGGTGCAACGGAGTTGTATACTTTTTCACGAATTCTGCCATATCCGCCAGGCCTGAGAAGTTAACGAATATCTCTTGCCTTTCATGAGCTTGGTAGTCTGGGTGGCTAGAGCACTTGCCTTCGGTGCACCTGGTACCAGGTTCGAATCTGCTTGGCGGCAAGTAATTTTCGAAAATGGTATTGGATGCCGGACTACCATTTCACTCAGCTGTAAATGAGTACCTGAGTAAAAAAAGGAGTAATAATCACGGACGAGCGTGTAGCTGACCACTTCACCTCCTAGTGTTCCGTTGGTCTCGAAATGAAGTAACTTTAGCATAACTTCAAGGCCTAGGCCCGATTTGGGCTGTTGCGCCATTGATTATTATTATTATTCATGAGCTTGCGTAATAATCGCCTAAAACTTTTAAGTTATTTCCCTTTTCAGCCCCTATGAAGGTTTAAAGGGGTTGAACACGTTTTCACGAATTCCGTAATATCTTTTAGAAGTGATAAGAAATTAAATTGGTTTTAATTGTAGACGATTCGTCGTTGCCGATGTGCTAGTACGTCCTAGCTAATTTGATTGAAAAATAAAAAAGATTGTTGGAAGAACAAGCGCAGAATACAGACTATTTAGCGCACTCTATTCTGTCTGACGAAACTATTTAAATAGAGGTCTACTAACGACAGGTTTACTAATGACGGGTTTACTATGCAAAACTACAGGCCAGGAGACGTACTTCAAGCACACTTTTCTTTATCAAATTCGTATTATTGTGAAATAATGAACTTTTTGTTTTTACAACAATGTAAAGGTACACCATATTCTAAGCTTCCCTACTTTTCTTCGATCCCTGATATATGTTCATATATATATTCATATGTCTCGTACAAACATTATTATGTATGCTGCAGCATACAAATATGCACAGTCATCAGGTTATGTACATATATTTTATGGATACAGCAAGACTCAAGAGTAAGACCCACGTACAATATGCAAGATAAGACAATTCATCAAGAGACTTGACATCAATCTTTTAATACAGGCATCATGGCAATACTAGACTACATAAACATTTTAGATATGACAATGTTTCGTTCGTTGCAAACAAAAAAAAAATGTCTAAACAAGTGTATAATGAGATGTTGTTCGGATACTTACCATAGAAAGATTATTCTCAAGTTCCACTTAGTAGAGAGAATGGAACAGTGCCGAATATCCTAATTATAGAGTTGTTATGCTGATGTTGTTATTTTATTTATATGCAATTTTAGCTTAGCTGAATTTTTATTTAGTATTAAAGAAGCGTAGCACAAGAGTAGAAAATCACAAGCAGATGAACAACTATGTTTGACTTGGTCACAGTTATCCTTGGTATGTTTACGTAAAAATGTATCTAATAGATATTTTATTTTAATGTACGTTGGTCTTAATTTTAATGTAATTTATTAGCTAAAAGCACCGACATTGAACAACTTTAAGTGATTATAAGTAGCTAAGCTTTGCGTAGATTTTATTAAATTTATTTGTAACGAAGCTGTTTATTATTGCACCACACTAAATTGCATTAAATTGTGAGTTGTTGTTTTTTTTTATTCGGCCGTAGGCAAAAAGTTTAGGAATTTCTGTTTTTTCTTTTTTAGATTTACGACAGAAAAAGAACAAACAAAGTCATATAAAATAAAGACGACCAAAAACACTATATAAAAGTGGTCGTAGGACAGAATAAAAATCACACTTTGTCGTCCGTCTTGCCCCCCTTTTTGAACCCCGAGGATATAGTGGTGCTATTATCTAAGGGTACCTGCACACCGTATAAGACGCACACATACTGTCAACTGAACAGCAAGAAAACCTCTGCCTTTGAACTTTTTTCCGAGCTGAGTTGTTTTTTATGGTGTCCTTCTTGGTCCTTGCGTGGGTAATGGACATGAGAATATCACACTATCGGTAAGCCAGATGGATGAAAGGACGGGGGTGGAGAAGAGCGCGACGAGCCGGACTTAAGGGAGTTACGACGACCAGTCCATAACAATAGAACGGGAGGAGGTATAGTAGGTCACTCAGTGTCTTTCGCCACCCTCGCTCGCAATCTTTCAAGCTTAATTTTCTAACTCACTAAGTTTTATTACACACTATCAAATTTGCTAGTTGGTTACACATTAAAGCACCCGGTGATTCTGCACCATAAAAACTACGTGCAAAACAGATTAAATGAGATCTAATTCGACTTCCTTCCGACAATCTTAAGGAAATAAAAACACTTCGCGTATTGTGTGGTTCGTCTCCGTTTGCATAATTCACGCGTAGCACGGCCAAGTGGGAAACATACTCGTAGCCGTTGTAAAGTTAAGGCTCCAAATTGAGTGTATGCACTAGGCAGTCACGCACGTAACAACAAAAACTATAAAAATTAGATCAGCTATTGGCAAATGTATCGTCCTTTTTTCATAATATCCTTGCACTTATGTAATAAACGTGTACAACGCTTTGTTAGTTGTGAGGCTGACAACTTATTGAAATCCACTGACATTCCCGAAGAGTAACTCCACCCGATTGTTAAGGATCGTACGTACGGAGGGAATTCGTGGAGAAATGGGGGCAGATGTATAGTTGCCACGAGAAGGATATTGAAATGTAGTCGCTTTGCTATGTATAGTTATGTGTGGGGTGTGTGGAGGGTGGACGTGTTGTCGGATACGAGTACACGGTGGAAGGTTGGAATAGGAAAACGGGGGGGGACGAGACAAGATGACGTCAATTGGAGAAATATTTCGTGTACGCGCGCATAGAAAAACTGACACAGAGGGGTGAACGAATGTAATAGAAAGAAAGCAGGGTTACTTTGAACATTGGCGTTTATTTCGATGGGGGCAGAGTAGCATGCTGAAGGAATTTGTGGATTTTTTTCGGTATTCAACAAGATACTAGAAGTAGAACCCTACGAATAAGAGGTATGCTCGTCCGCCATGGTTGCTCCATTCCCAGTTGTCATAATGTTTCCGTCGAGAAGTCTTCAGAAAATTACACAAATTCAACGGAAATTTGAGTCCATATATAATACAAAGCTACTGAAACTGTCTCCGTATAATAATCAATGGCGCAACAGCCCAAATTGGGCCTAGACCTTGAAGTAATGCTTCAGTTACTTCATTACTAGACCAACAGAACACTAGGAGCTAGGAGGTGTAGTAGTCAGCCACACGCTAGTCCGTGATTATTACCCTAATTTCAACTCAGGTACTCATTTACAGCTGAGTGAACTGATAGCACCCAATCCCATTCTCGAAAATTACTTGTCGCCATGCAGATTCGAACCTAGTACCAGGTGTACCGAAGGCAAATGATGAAGCCACTAAGCCACCCATACACACCCATTATACTCTTCGTATAATTATAAACAAATTTCAACGTGTTTTCTACACACAATCATAGCCATACGTACAATATTTGACTGTTGGAATTCCATCATCCAACCGCAATGTTTATAGCTCTTTTGGCCATCCACCATTGCCTAAGTAATTGTTTCGCTTGGGGTTCTAAACATTATACCTACTCCCCAAAAAATCGTAAGGTAGTAAGTAAACTATAATACTTTAGTGCACAACCGAACGGGGTTTGAGAACGTGCAGTGTTAAGATGCTCGTATGTACATGATCAATTTTTCTAGCAAATAATTGCCCGACGACTATTGCTGAAACTAGTTGAGCGATTAATGGAGCAATACAGGGCAATAGCATGCTAGTTCCGGCAATATTTCGGCAATGTTTTTACAGATTGCTGGTGTTAGTCGCCCCTATATTTGCTGTATTTCCACTAGCTTGGAAAATTTCGAGCAATTGTCCTCGTTCGGTGATTGTCATTGTCAAGTTTTGTTTTGAATTTTGTATTTATTTTTCAAATTTCGTGTTGTAATGGCTTGGAATTCAAAAATTTGCATGTTTTATTTTAAGTTTTAGATATGTTTGTCAAGTTTGCTTTCATGACGTCAAAATTGACTAATACTTCTGCAAATTGGGCAATTTTAATCTCTCATGTAAGAGCTCTTTTAGGAGTGTTACGGAAGAACTGAAATCGTGGAAGTACTACACCAGCAAGTTCAAGAGAACTGAAATCCTAAAGAAAGTCAATAGAACAGTCGCCGTTATATGTATCTTTAGTAAAGCCGATTAAAGTCAAAAACAAGCGGAATTCGTAAAAATGTAAACTAACACTTTTCTCTTAGGGGTTGACTGTCGAAAATATTTAAAATAGTTTCACGGCGCTTATATTAAGAACTTGTAGAAGTAAAATTAATTTAATAACTCGACACACCTTAAAGATAAAACGAATTTCTTGAAAATATGGAAATAGCTTAAACCAATTTTTTTGTTACTCCAGCTCTACGTCAAAGAAGATATGAACCTTTTTTGCATTAATTAGTCCTGTAGTGCATCTATTGTATATATGCTGTAAGTTTCAACTTTCTACCATATGTCGTTTCTAACATATGGTACACAAAACCTGCCAACCTTACTTACTTACGATGGCGCTACAGTCCAAATCGGACCTTGGCCTCCTGGATGTGCCGCCTCCAGCCTTCTCGGTTCAGTGACCGCGTCCTCCAGTTTCTACATCTTAGAAGAGATTTGCTGTCTGCGTCGATAGAGTCCTCCCAGCGCTTTCGTGGTTTCCCAACTGGTCTTTGTCCATAGACTTTTCCCTTTAGTGTGCGTTTGGGGATTCTTCCGTCATCCATACGCTCCACATGACCAGCCCATTGTAGCTTTTTAAATTTGATGAGGATCGATACTTCTGGATTGTCGAAGATGGCATACAATTCTCTATTGTATCGTATTCTCCAGATCGAGTCTTCCCTCACAGGTCCGAGGATTCTTCTGAGGACTTTTCTTTCAAAGGCGTTAACTAATTTTTCGGACGCCTGAGTCAATGTCCACGTTTCGCTGCCATAGCATAGCACAGGTCTTATTATTGTTTTGTACAGTTTAAGCTTTGTTTTTCTGTGCACATTTTTGTTTTTAATTATTGGAAGTACCGAATAATACGTCTTGTTTGCCATCATTATTCTTCTTTTAATTTCGATGGGTTCGCTTCCATCCTTCGATATGTTTGCCCCGAGATATACAAAGTTGTCTACGTTTTCTAGGTTGAAGTCTCCTACTGTAATATTTTGTCTGATTGGCATGTTTTTCCTAGTTTGTGTCATAACTTTGGTTTTGTTTTCGTTAATACGTAGTCCAACTTCCCTTGCTACCGAATCAAGGTTAACAAATATTTCTTTGGCACTCTCCAGGGATCTCGCAAGTATATTTATGTCGTCGGCATATGCTACTAGTTGTGTGTATTTGAAGCATAGAGTTCCGTTGGTGTCAACGGGCAGTTTCCGAACAACATATTCGAGTGTCAAATTGAAAAGCATTGGTGCCAGGCCATCACCTTGTTTAAGCCCGTTGTCAGTTCTAAAGCTGGAAGTCAGATCATTTTCCACTCTGACTTGTGACAGAGAATCGGTCATTGTCATTTTTGTAAGCCGAACTAGTTTCGGTGGAACTCCAAAATCTATCATTATTTTATACAGTACGCGCCTGTCGATACTGTCGTATGCCTGCTTGAAGTCCACAAATATCTGGTGCACATCAATGTTAAATTCCCAGCACTTTTCAAGCACCTGTCTAACTGAGAATATTTGGTCCGCGGCCGATCGCCCAGCTCTAAATCCGCCCTGGTATTCACCAATTACTTTGTCCGCAAAGGGCTTTATTCTCTTTTCTAGAATTTTCGTCAAGATCTTATAAGACGTACACAACAGGGATATTCCTCGGTAGTTTTCACAGCAGAGTTTGTCACCTTTTTTATAAATTGGGTATATGATACTCCTGCGCCAATCTTCAGGAAGTGTTTCTTGCATCCATATGTCCGAGATCAAACCTGCCAACCTCTCTATATAAAATCTCTATAGTCGTCAATTTTTAGCTTTCTATCCTTTGCAGTTCTCACAATCTAAAAAAAATCTGAGTTTTTTCTTTCCACCTCTCCCATCATCAGCCCTACACCCGCACCGTCAAATTTGTTGTCTCTACTAGAGGTCCACTGTGCTCGATTCCTGTAAAGTTCTTAAGATCATAGGTTCTTGGAATATAAAAATTTAATTTCTTGAAAAATTGCTTTCTCCCAAATTTGGGGCTCTAACTCTTCGCAAAAATTTTACGCCCGTTTTCGTACAATTTTCGAACCCTTTTAGAAACTGATCAATTTCCAACACCTTCCAAAATATACAAACCGCACTGTCGATATCCTACTGTTTCTGCTATTTGGAGCACTCAAATCTTAAGCCGCTAACATTATGTTGAAAGGATATTTAAAACCGACTCTATTAGTTTTGATTTTTTCTAGCTTTTACCTAAGTCATGGCAAAAAAAAATACATTTCTCTGAAGAAAACATGCTAGGTGTGAGATTTACTTTCATCACGCTTTCCAAAACATAATTTTGCCTTACAAGTAAAATCATATTTATTCTGCTGAATAATAACAGGGTTTTACTGAAACTTTTTTTTAAAAAAAAAATTGTCCAAGTAATGAAAGATTTCCATATGTGAATAGCATTTAAAGTAGGCTTGCATCGTTCGTGAACGAACTAGTTCGGAAGACCGCTCCAATAAGTGGAATGAACGAACTAGTTCCCAGTGAATTCCGGTCTTAATTCGTTTGTAAGAAGTAGTTCGTCATCACATTTACGTAAAACTAAAAGAAGAAACTTGTTCAGTTCGAGAGGGAAGTGAGGACCTTTTATTTTTGTAGGTCATCACATTCAGTCTGACGAACTTCAAAAAAGAGGAACTAGTTCGTTCGTGAGGGAAGTGAGGATCTTTTTTTCTGATTTTTTTAAGTCATCACATTTCCCAGCACCATTTATCATTTCTTTCTCGCAAACTGCGAACTACAAGAACGAACTAGTTCGCGAAGGTGCGGGAACTAGTTCGTTCGCGATCACTGAAGTGAACGAGAATGCGCAACTGAGGTGAACTGGAGGTGAATTGGAAATCGAAGTCGTAAGCCTAATCCAAAGTTGTTAATTGAAGGTGACTAAATGCCATTTTGTGAGTAAGCCAACATTGCTTTTCTGAACAGTTACAAAAACTGGTGTAAATAAATTTCCTTCTTAAAAAGGCACATCTCGAAAACGGCCAAACTTTTGTATGGGTATTTTACCCAGCCCGCTTCCCAACTTTATAACAATACACCCTGTATGACTGAAATATTCACTATGATCCCGTACTACCTATAATTCCAATCAAAAAATCTATCTACGTCATTGAATATTCTGGCAACGTAATGCCCATTCTTTTTCTAACAATTATAGTAGACATTGCTTCCGAAAGGACGATCAAACTGCATCCATTATGCATTACAGTAGAAATCTGAACAGACAAAATACGAAAGAAACCGAACAACCGGACAATTCTGGCAATTCCGAAAAGTAGCAACAGTATACTAAATATCTAAGACTTCTTTCCCCAGCTTTTCCATCCCATTTTCATTTCGTTCAACACGTTTATTCATATTTAAAGACTTTGACTGTGTTGTTGCACGTGTATCCTTTTATTCGAATGTATGCCGCGACATCTATCGCGCAGGAAGTAAAACACAACATGCGCATTCCGGTCCTCATATATGAAATTTCAGTTCAATTTTCTTCGGTAAAATATAACAAAAGAAAACTAAAGGGAAATGTTCCCCCGAAAAAAACAACACAAACCGAAAAACACGAATAAAAGGACTTTATCGAATTTTCCTGGTGTATGACTTGAAAGACGAGGACGACGTTCAGTGCATACAGAAGGAGTTCACCAAGGGCGATATATGGCACATATGGTCTGGCAGTGTGGTACAAGGAATAGATTTCATGTGTACAAGTCAAGTAGACAAGTACCTTATGTCCTTATCCTTATGCGAAAATGAAACTGTTTGCTGCTGATGCCTCAGTGTTTTGTTTGGTTGCAATGTCCTCTTCAATTTTGTGATTAATCTTCATCTTCGGATAATAAGGAACAGATTAGTCAAACTTGGTGACACAAAACTTTGAAGAGTGTGATCTATGAACTCTGCGGCATCGATTTCAATTGTTCAAAGTTTATTGTTTCTAATAAATTAGATTTGGACCCTTTTGTTTGGGGTTTTTTGTGTCCTTCGGGGACACAAAACAATTCTTAGAATTCAGCAGCCAATCGTATGGTACCGTAGATGGTACCACTGAACAGCAATTTAAATTGAAAAGAAGAAGGATAATTGC
Organism: Beris chalybata; assembly: GCA_949128065.1. NCBI lineage: Eukaryota > Metazoa > Arthropoda > Insecta > Diptera > Stratiomyidae > Beris > Beris chalybata. The sequence continues at coordinate 16,639,211 of OX421897.1, forward strand.
TTTCATTTTCAATTCTGTATCTGGAACTTTAGGGAAATCAACACAAATAGCTAGCTTAAAATGTTCTGAAGTTAAAATGCAAAGACTTTGATCATGTTTTTGTATGGTATTTGCATGGAACCTAATTCAAGGAGTGGATTCATTTTGTCCATGAAACTCATTCATATAAAATCTTAGCTGTACTCTACTACTTAACTTTAATCATCGCGGTCTCAAGTTGTCGCGAGTTTTGGCGAATGCAAGAAGTAATTTTTGAGAACCCTGATATCAGCGTTTGTTCTCGTATAGGAAAAAATTTTGGTGCTACTAATTTTTAAATTCCTATATTGTTTTAACCACGTGATTTAACCACTTTTGTGTGGTAACAACCAAAAAACGTAGGAGATTTCCCTCAATAATAACTTTTACTCGAAACACCTGTTATATAATTGTAGAGTTTTGGCTGAACAATTTCTAGAGCTATGATGCGTGAGCGTTCCAGAATATGGATGCAAGTTTTTCAGGGACTTCAGTAAGCACCCAACTAGCAAACCAACTTCGCATTTTGATTTTCCGGAGGCTACAACTTCGATAAGACTGTTGAGTGCAATTTGTGGATTTTTAACTTCGATAACGCTTCGGTAAGACTTGCGAGCGGAGTCTGAATTTTCAGAAGCCATTGCTTCGGTAATAACCTCTATTAGGCCGTATAGAAGTAAATACATTAGATGCCGGTTATTGTAACCGCGGATTATGTTATAAGCCGCATTTTGCTATCAAAACAGTTGGGTTTCATTTTCCATAAACAGAATTCATCGCTTACTTTTTTCTGCATTTATTGTTATCACCCGGTTAATGTTATTATTTTTGGCTGGTCCCTAAGTGATTACAATAAGCTGCATCAACTGTACCAACAGTCTTACGGAGGTCTATGATTTTTTAATTTCGATAAAGCTTCGGTAAAACTTGTGAGCGGAGGCTGAACTTTTTAGAAGCCATTGCTTCGGTAGTAACCTCTATAAGTCCTTATAGAAGTAAATACCAACAGTTTTATGGAGGTTTGTGGAGTTTTAGCTTCACTCAACATGTCTTATTGGAAACATTAAGTGATTAAGTTTCAACCCTATTACGAGAATGTTTCAGATTGATCTAATGTGTAGCGTAGTGGAGTAATATGTGACGGGACCGTAAATCGAATACAAAAGTGTAAAAGGTGTAAGTAAAATCGATTAACATTTTTCAAACTAAAAATAATAATTCATAGGAAAGTAAAGTCGTAGTCGGAATAAAATAAAAAGTAAAATAATTGTGAATATTATTTTTGGTTCTTTTTAACTTCCGTACGGAACCAAGAACAGCTTCGATAGGGCCTTAAGCCTCGTATACACAAGCAATTAAAACTTGTTAGAGTCGCTCTAAGCAATTTATTGCTGAATGTGTACACGGTTCCGAGAGCGCATTTGAGCAAGGTTTTGCCAGCAAATGCTTGCCTTTCTAACTTGCGAGAGCTGAATTCTCGCAAGAAAGTTTCGATTGGTTCCGAAATTTTTCAGCAAGTCAGTACAGTTGTATTGGAAGTGAGGTTAAGTTCAGTTTTAGGTATCATAGTTCTATAGTTTACGTGCGAAATATGAACGGAAAATCCAAGTATAGTTCGGAGGACACGTTTTTGTTTATTACCAATGTGGAACTATATCCAGAGTTGTAGTATTTTTCTTTTTCGTTTTAACAGTTCAACGACACTTTGATGATAAAGTGTACACGGAAGAGCAAGTTTTACTTGCAAGATTTTTGTAGAGCTACTTGCTAGAGTAAAATTGCTGCAATTTGCATCATAGCAAATTACTCTAGCAAGAAATGTTGCAAGTTACTTGCTAGTTTACACGAGGCGTACATCAACGGTTGGCGCTTGTCTGTTGCTGTTGAAATATGAGAAAATGTGCGCCAAATTAGTTCGGTATGTTTTATCGAGATACGAGAATAGCTTCGATAAGGCCTTATGGAAGTTAGTTTACTAGTTGGGCAGGCTTTTCTTCATAGTCTTTCTTTCACGTGAAACTGTTGGAGTATGAGAAAACTCCTATCTTATATGTAGCGTTCTAAAGTTTCCGGACAATATTCCGGAACAATAGATATTTATAAGGCCTTTAGTATGTTAGCTATCTGAAGGAGTGTGACGCTTACGTCAGTTACAAATTTTCTTTAATCTTACCATTTCAATTTCAACAGTTGAATTCTTCTACGAACCATGATATACTTAAACACAAACCATATAATACCCAGGTGATGAATGCCATACTAGAAATATGTCCCATTTTTTTAAAATAAGCTTACATACGATTGCCAGTTAGTGAGTTTTAATAAAGCTTGAATAAAATATAGAATCAACATTTTTAAAAAGTAAGATGTAGAAAGAAATTTCAATTCATTTCCGTTTGTATACATAAAATATAAGGAACGAAGCCTTTTGACATGACATACTTTTTCCTATGGCCATTTTTCATGTTCGTATTATATGACCTCTGACTTGGTCCTCAAAAGAAAAGTCTTTTGAATCCTTTGCTATTTTGCCTGTTTAGTGTTAGAGGTGTGGTACTCGGTATCGGGTTTTAACTTCTTTTTTGTCCAAAGAGCAAAAATTGTAATCTAAAGTACAAAGTTATATGTGCGAGTGAGGGAAAACGGACCCTGTATAGTCTAGGCGGCAGAGGACAGGACATTTAAGATATTTCCTAGCATCAAACAACTTTTTTATAGGGTGTTTTTATAGGGATTTCTGTTTTGGAAAAGGGAGCTGCGATTCGCCGCTTTTGAAAACGTGTGGAGGATTGATTCATTTCCATACAAAATTTAACGGCTTAAATGCGTAATGAAATAGTAGCGTTTTTCAAGTATTTTTCCAAAAACTAGTTAAAGGGAAATTTGATACTGTCATACTCTTGCCCCAAATATATGGTTTCAAACATCCTGGAAGGACATTCTAAAGCATATCGATAAAGTCGTTCTGGGACGTTTTCAATGATTTTTTGGGCTGGGAATAAGAGTCGAATGTGATACTCTGATTTCTATCCTAAGATAGAAATAACATGTCAAACACAGTCAATTGCGAAGGTCCTTAAGGATGGTACCATTGGTGTTCAACAACATTCCTGAAACAAGCTTTCTCTTCGGAATACGTGCCAGATTTAGTGGATAGTTCAGTCCTCCGCAGTATTAGCTCGATTTGACTTTTCAAGGATTTCAATTTATACTTGTTAACAACATACCACCTCCACACAAATTAACCATAAGATCAAAATGTTATTTTAGTAGCTATAAATGTATATTGTTGCCTACGAGAATAACTGAATTATTCCATAAATAATTCCCAAGCCGCCTTACATTTAGCTATATCTGCCGTAATATTCGCACATCCCTTTTCTATCTAAATAAGGACAAACGAAATTATGTACAGCGCGATCTTTTCAACATCGCCAGTGCTTTAAAAATGAGAAAAATTATTCATTAGACCCAAATTATGAAGGAAATGGCGAAGCCTTTTTAAGTAAGTATCTTAAGTTTGGTCATGTTGCTCTTGAAAAAAAAACATCTGTTTTCGGGTTATCTCGCTTAATTTTATTATAAACGACTTGGCCCCAAAACAGACTTTCCTGCTTCGTACATCGGGCCTTAACAACAGTGCGGGTGGACGACTCTTTAATAATTTAATTCCGTCTTCGTTTTGTCCGCTCACACTGTAACTCGTCTCAACTCAAAAACTCTACTAAATGTGGACGATTAAAGCCGACGGAAATTGTCGTCCCTATCGTCCCTTTTCGAAGTAAACTCGCCCGTCTTATGTTATTCTGTACTGGTTCTGTTTTTCCTGTATCGTCCTTCTTGTAAACTTCCACCGTCTAATTCCTTGTTCATATTACATTCTAAAGAACTAAGTAACAAAGTTGTTGGCTACATTGAAGGACAACGATATATTTCATCTTGTCTCAGAAACAGGATTCAGTTGTATCCTTCTTTACTTAGTCCTCGCGCCTTCTTGAATGTTTGTTGCATGAGAATCAAGAGGCCTTTGCATTAGAAGCGACGAGCGTGTTTACTTTTAAGCCAACATCAAGCTTTTCCTTTTATAAAGGACGTGTCTTGAGTTTCTATGTTTTTGCATGGGGTGAAAGGTTTCGGTTTTCTTTTTCTTCATCAGAGATAATAAAAATGTCTTTGAAAAGTTAGTGGAGTTAAAGAAAAGGTACTCACAATTAGAAATTGTCAGGATTCTAATTTAATTTGAGCGAATTCAGGAAGAGAAATTTTTTTTTACAAGAAGTAGGATAATGAATTGGGTGAACACGATTCGTTAATAAATAATGTTCTTGATACGAAATTCGAGTAATTAGTTCTGAACAATAATAGGCGAAGGGTGAATACAAAACGGGTATTTCTCTTAAAACGAGGCAAATGGGAAGTGAATTCAATGTGGATTCTATTCTGTTACATCCCACCATTATAAAACCTCGTTCAACACAGTTTCCAAACTGGCCTTTCAAGTGGAGATTTTTCACATCTCATGTGACACAAGCGAACCGCTTAGCTCTCCAACTACTGATCGCACAGACATCTTGGTGGTGTTTGTCGAGATTTTACTCATTAATATCGAAGTTTCCAATATTCAAATAGAATAGCGTAGAAAGCTCTACACATTTCTCGCATATCTTTCACTCTTCCTGCATGTTCCACACAAACACAACCGATCGTGCTGGAAAATTCTTGATTCAACACATGCAGTATATGAGCGGAGCAGGGCTTGAATCAGTTTTTCTACTGTGAGAGCGAGACAACGGTCAGTTCAGAAAAGGTAATAATAGTGTAATGAATTGAATGGGATCTAAGAAAGCAATTTATATTTTTAAACATTTTAACCGAGTTGTCTTGAAATCGCGATAAGCCCCTAGCTCGCGAATGGAGTGTGATGTGGTGAAAATGAATGAAACTTTAGGGTGTATTTTTGAGTAGGCAGTCTTTTTTGATAAGTTATGTTCACTATGTAAGCCTTTCGACGAGGAGAAACGTATTAGTTCTGTCACGAAACAGCTTACTTTGCCAGTGAAATGTTTCAAACTTTAGATTCAATAGCTCGGTATCTGGAATTACTTAAATAGCATCCTCTCTATTATGACACGGCAGTCTTCATAGACTTTTCTGGCATCAGATCAGAGAAAAACATCGTCTTCCAACAAAAAATATATATTGGAGGCCAGAACAATGAGCTGAAGGACAAAACACAAGGACAATAGCAATCAAAACACCGCCTATGGGATTCTTCTGAAAAAATCGAAGGAGGTTATTGGACTTGGACAATGAAGCCTTTTTTTTTTAACTAAAGAAGATGAAAAGCCAGAAATAGGATTGCAGTGTGAACATGCAAAACAATTGTGCTAGCAGTTGGAAAATTTTCAGTAGACAGCAGAATGGATAAGAATAAAGGGGTAACACTGGACTCCTTTAAGAAATTTCTTTTTAGTAGGTAGGTCCTGAAATATTCAAATCAAAAGGGTTATAGCCCCAATTACCTGTGCGTTCACCGTCGTCAAGTCCAACCGCTACTTGATCGAACTGTAATAATTTAGTTCACTTCCATCCCATTACTATGCCGAAAACGTCTTTACTCCGCCAACCCTTACAAAGTCGCATTCTTTGTCTCTTATGCTTACCCATTTAAACGACAAAGGGTCTATTTCATATTCAATATTCGTACTTGAGAATGCTATGGCTTTGTACATAACAAACAGGTGTCACAATTTACATTTTCAGCTATCGATAGTATAATTTTAAAAGCTCTTACGATTTCAGCAATTAAGTTTACTCTTTAGATTCCAATTAAAAGCTCGTATCACCGAATAATGTGGGCGTGATATTTGCATATTATTTTACAGGTCAAAACAAGGTCAAATCTGACAGCACTGAACTACTCTAAAGTAATTTTATATCTCAAAATAACCGATACTCTGTTTTTACACTTTGTGGTATATATGCATAAAGTTTCAAATTTCTAGTCTAAGCTCTTCATATAAAAAAGTAGAGACACACAAATATCAGTAAATCTAGAAGATAAGATTGTCTCGTACTTGCTGTTACAGGGTTTTAACGATAAGGACGAAGGATTAATATCTTTCATTCCTCCATCGTATTACATTTTTTCCCATTCAAATCAATGCAGTTGGTATATAAAAATAGAATTCTCAAAACATACAGCAGTTACGATCGGCTGCAAGCCGTATGATACTCGAGATGAAATACGGAACTCCGATTTATATTGTAGTTGGAGATAAAGTAGAACTACGTGTGTGCATGTTGTACGTCTTTTATAAAGGACTCCCATTTGATTGCTACTCAAACCTAAAAGACAATATTCAGCGTTTAATTTCATATCTTGAACTCAAACTGAGTCACTGAAAAAAAAAATTAATTTTTGTAGGATTTTCACATGGAAGTTGCAAAAAGGACTCACCCGATTTCTTACATATTTATCCTTTTCCTTAGAACCATTCAAAAATTAATCTGTACAAAATTTCAAGTTCGTAGCTTGAAGCGTTCAAAAGTTATAGGAAAATATTTTTGAAGACGTGTCTTAAGGATTTGTTGTATGAAAGATACCAGAAGGAGTAAAAGGATTTCTCTGACTAATAACCTCGAACTTCGTTTTCACTCAAAACTAATTTGTACAAAATTCCGAATTCGTAGCCAAAAGATTATTTGAGTTATAATGAGTTTCGTAAATTAAGTGAAAACATTTTGACAGGATATTTGTATGTCAGCTACACGAAGGACTAATAGGATTTTCTTCTTAATCATACATTTCTCTCCAACTATTGGAAAAAAACACATACAAAATTTCAAGGACGTAGCTTAAACCCTTCTGAAGTTATCGACCAATATTCTTGAACACGTGTTTTAAAGACATTTTGTATGGCAGCGAACTTAGCCTTACAAATTTAACCAAACACCCAAAATCAAAATTTCAAGATCCTAGGTGAAGGCGTTCTTGAGTTATCGTGCTAACGGACAGACAGACAGACGGCCGGACGGACGTCAAGCGGATTTGAGGTTCTTGGCCATAAATAAACAAAAAATAATATATAACTTTTTTTCGTCCGATGCTTGGTTCTATGCGTTACAAACTTTTGGGCTGGATTAAAAATATAATACTCTATTGCCCGATTTCTCAGTGGTAGCTTAAGCTAAGGCTTAGTAAAGCTAGAATAGGTAGCTTAAGCTATGGATTCGTTTCGACTGATTTCACAGTTTTTTTATTGTTTTTCGATATGACAAAAGATCATTGCTCATGTGGAGAAGACGCTACTTGATGGCTAGTATCAAACCAATTCTAAGGAAATGTCCTTTCTTTATCCTTTTTTTTTAAAATGCCAAATAGTTTTCCCTATTATAAATAATTAAAATGGCTATCTAGTCAACAGACCAAAGGATGACATAAGCTGTTACGACTTTGAAGATATGGGTTCGTCTGAATCGGTCATTGAAATCAACCTAACTATTACCTTTCTTCGTGAGTTTTCACTTCGATAAGATTTTCCCAGATGTAGAATACCATCTTGCCTGCGGATTTTTCTTTAAAACTTTATTCGAAAACATCCGAAACACTTCCCTTTTTCCTTTCTCAACTTTCCTTTATTTCCCTTTTCACTAAATTTATAGTTACATAATAATTCGCAAAACAGAAAGTCTCCATAAACGTTGAATAAATTCTACTCTAGTAGATAAACCTTCCAGCCCTTTTTTTCCCCAAATAAACGTTCCCCGAAGGGCATGGAAAAGAAACGGTTTTTAATAATTCAAGAATTTCAATAAACATACACACATACCAGCTGAACAACTCCTTATAAATAAATTGAGAGCTAGGTAAGAACCGAATATAAAGTCTTGAGCTTGTGTACCTTTTTCATTCATTTTAGGATTTCTAAAGTGAACATAACTTTCGAATTCCCACTGAAACCGAAAAAAACATTAATTGCTACACTTTTCGGTTTGCAAAAAGTGACCTAAAAAAAATGTCGTTTAAAGGCGTCACTGCAACTGAAAACTCGTATTGAGATCAGGATGCCAGAGTCGTCAGGCTCAAGGAAGAAAAGCGACTGTTGGCACTCTTCCAGGCTCTTTCCACTTTCGAATTATCCATCATAAAACCTTGAGCCTCCAGAAATTTATTTTCATGGAACTTGCTCCTTTGATATTCGTTCTTGTGGTAAACGTGTGTAACTTTTATAACTTCATTTCACCCCCGTCACCTCTTCATCCTACATAAATCCTTGCTGACATTTTATACACGCTTGGTTGGCGTATTTAAATTTTAGTTCTGTCGCGATTAATAATAGTCCCTGAGGAGTTTGTTTTTTATGAGATCACTGACTTTGAATCGAATAAGGACACACGACGGAGTCCAACCCAAGCCTTACCGCATCTGTTGTGTTCGACCAACCGATCAGTGATAACCTTCCTGTCCCAGGACAAACGTAAATCGTTACTACTTGCTACGGTTGAAAAAATAGCAACAGTTTTACATTACAAAAAGGACAAGGATGCATCTTCATATTCCCCAAGCCGGCGGACACTTTATTTGCGTATTGTTCAGGAAACCATTTCGCGAAGACACCTTTTTTCTGTGGGAATGTAACCAAACCTTAAACCAGTCCAGAAGATCTCAGCCCCGGCAACAATATTTACACTAGTTCTGTTTGAAATTATATCCTCTGGCTATTATCCTTATGTTGCATGTTTTCTATCAAAGATTCATACGCCTGTAACAATGCATTATTAAAATCTTATACGGGAAGGGAACAGAAGAAAAATCTTTTTAGGGGGAGAAAGACTTACGTCATAGCATTTCGTCCCTTTGTAACCTGTAAGGTGTATAGACTAAAGATGTTTTAATAAACTTCCAAGAACAATCAACTTCCGCGAAAGTATACATCTTTTTCCGTACGGCAGCGTTGAACGAAAAAATAGGATTTTTCATTTTCCACATTTTTGCGAATTTTCATCAGGTATTTTCCGAAGTTTACGAAAACTTTCTTACATTATATTTTCTTCATGTCCTTTTCAGATTAAAGTTTTCAACGCGAAAGCGCGAGAAGAAATTTAATTTTAAAGTTTTATAATGAACGAAATTTTAAGTTGGGTTCATCAATTCTGTCCTTGTGACTCGAGGTCGGTTTGTTCAGAATTTAGCATTTGTTTAGTTTTGAAAATAAATTTTGAGTGGGAGTTATTTAAGGGACGATGTAATGTTACATACACACTTATTCAGAGTATTTGTACAGAAATACTACATAGAAGTATTTTGCAAAATCGATCACCTTTTATGATTGATTAGAAAAAAATTTTCAGGGCAAATTTCCGTCCTGAAATCGAATTGGTATAATGCAGTAGCCAAACGAACAGCAAACTTGATTGCATTAACATCTATCTAAAAATAAAATGTCAGTATGGTATACCCATCGTTCGGGCAGGGTGTAACACGCAAAAGGATTTACAAATAGCTCCGGTGTGCACACCACTAAGATAAAAGGGGTTCAATTCATTTCAACGTTTTGCTATACCGGAACCACCGCAATCTGAAACAGGAGATTAATTTTACAGACATTTTCCTGATTTGTAGCTTTTTAACTGAACCTTTTCCACGCAGAGATTCTTCAAAACAAAAGGATTTTTGAACTTCTTTCAACAATTCGTTCTATGGTTTAGTTGAGTTCAATGAGATTTTTAAGTTTGAGAGATTGGCAATCAAACTGATTGTGATTATTGTGTAATTGAAAAAACGCAATTCAAAGTGTGAACAGGTGACTACGAATAAGGAATGAATGTAATACAAAAACCATGAACCCACACCAGTGGGAATGTCCTATTTCAACAGACTCAGCCTAAACAATAGGACCTAAATCCATTCCGTGCTTTCTTGTCTTTTTTGCCGAACTTCTCTACCAAAAAAGTTATCAATTCTTTAAGCTAAACATAAATAAGTTTCAAACCTTAAAGGGCCCTTAGACGCTCATGCATGTTGTCATGCTTCCATGACTGTATGGATCAGAAACTTGAATGTGTGGGTCTGCCACCATAGAAATCAAAAACTTTTGATTTTTGTAGGCGGAGCCAAAACGTGTCGCGACAAGGATGAATGACATTCATGCATGAGCGTCTATGGGCCACTTTAAGAGAGACCTATACCATTGACACAATGCTGGTATTAAGGGGTTACATCTAGTCAGGATTTTCGAAAATTTGATTTTTTGTTTTCGACGGATTCTTTAAGTATAACCTTTCAAAAATATTCTCTGAAAATTTCAAGTCGATCTGTTCAAAATTGAGCGAGTTACGGCCGTTTTTACAGTGACGTTCTCACTCATCCAGGTTTGACTGTATATTCGAAATCGAAACCCGTCACAGTGCAGCAGTTGACTTCGAAGCGCTCACTATATTCAGTTATACGTGTTCTTCTAATATAAGTTTAAAAATGAATCGTGCGAAAGGCTCGAGAGAATTACGAGAATCAGCGAATGTTCGGAAGTCGCGGCCGAGAAACTTGAAATGCGTTTTTCTCGAAACAGCTTTTTCAAAATCGGTGACCAATCTCAAAAACGAGTGCACCGATTAACTTGAAATTTTGCACACTTTTTTTTTACATCAAAAGGCAGTCCTTAATCGAAGGATTTTTTTTTCGATGCATACTTTTATATTATATCAAGGAAAATGAAGTGAATTTTTCACCGAAAATTAGACTTTTACTTTCGATCGCCGACCATTTTTTCAAAAATTAATATTTTATCAAATCCTTCGATTAAAGACTAGATAATACGAAAAGAAAACTTAATTTATTTGGTTTTTTTTATTTTACATCATTGGTGTGGAAGTTACAGTGGTCACCGCAGAAGGTTTTTTTTGAACAGCGGTCCGGGAAATATGTTGTATCTGATACATTTGTAAATTTTTTCCAATAAAAAAATTATGAAACATAGTAAAAGATATACCCTTCACTATGAAAAAAAGAACAGTTCGAAACCTGCAATCGTTTTCCCAAAAAAAATTCACAAAAACACCCATTTTTTTCGGCCGCCAACTAGATGTAAGCCCTTTAAAAAAAAATGTATTAAACGAATTATTTTCCCGGAGAACTTAAAAAGTTCCACTATTTGCAAATAAGTTAAATGAAATTAATAATAATCAATGGCGCAACAGCCCAAATCGGGCCTAGACCTTGATGTAATGCTTGAGTTGCTTCATTACGAGACCAACGGAACACTAGGAAGTGAAGTGGTCAGCCACACGCTCGTCCGTTATTATTACCCCGATTTTAACTTATATACTCATTTACAGCTGAGTGAACTGTTAGTCCGGCACCCAATCCCGTTCTCGAAAATTACTTGTCGCCAAGCAGATTCGAACCTGGTCAGGTGCACCGAAGGCAAGTGTTCTAGCCACTAATCCATCCAGACTACTTTATTGAAATTACAGTTTTCAAAAAGAGCATTTCCTAAATTGAATACATAACATTTAATCACTAACCTTGCGATGAGATTCACCTGAAATCTGATTTCATCATTAATTCTCGCTCGGCTGGTTTTGCTCGACAATTTTTATATCTTAGAAACAATGGACACTGACCAGGTGTTAAATTTTGAATTTAGAGTTTTACTGGAATAATAAACTGGGTTTTTGAAATATCAGTGCATTCAGTAAGTTGCCATTGGCGAGTTGAAATCGTTATAATAATAAATTTTGTAATACTAAAGTAGTTTCAACATGATTTAGAAACGATTCGTTTAACGTTCCCCAATGTGAGTACTTAGCCTTCTGTGCGCTTACTTTTGTGCAGATAAGATAAATAATTTTTTTTAACGTGATAAAGTAAATGTACACTGCAAACAGCTAGACAGTCAATTTCGAGTCATACGTGAAATCGTTTTGGTGAGAAACTTTCAAATAATTTTCGAAAAAAAAACTGGGTTCGATTTTGTTTTCGGAATAAAGTAGGTATGTAAGTGATTTTTTTAAAAAAAAAAAATATGTTTTCAATACATACTTTGAAAAATCTTTCCCTACTTGGAACAAATCTATAATTTCCGAATTAAGGGGAGCATATCGCGTCAATTTCTCCGAAATCACTTATGCAATTTGAATTAAATTTTGGACAATTGAGCCGTTTCTTTTGAAAGTGGGGTAAGTCTATTACTTTATTATTTTAATAATTAAGTATTGTGATTGATTTTTTAAAAAAAAAAATTTGCTACCCTCAAAATTTTTATTTTCACGTTTCATAACTAGTAGACGCGAAAAAGCAATAAAAATTTTCAGTCCGTCTGTCCGCCGTACGCCGTACGCAAGATCGTTTGGAGGCTCGTAGCTGCCAAACGCTTTGAGATATTAAATTGAAATTTTTTTAACGAATAGACGGGGTAGGCGCCTTGAAGTGACCAAATTTTTAGGGGTGGGGTATGAGGGGGAAGGAGGGGGAAGTGTTTTAGACCGAAAATTTTGGTTTCCAGATCTCAGTAACCCCTAATGTTAGGAAGCTGAAACTTGGAATTTCTATAGAGCTCTGATAGTAGACCCATTTGCAGAAAAATTGTCAATATTGATCAAGGGGTGTGGGAGTGGGGGGAAATGTAATGCGTCCGAAACCCAAAAAAGGTGAGATAGACACATTCTAAAATCCATATCTCCTAAACCGTTAATGGCACACCATTCAAACTTAAAACATATTTGTAGTTATACTAGGAGAACAGAATGAAGAAAAATTTTGGGTGGGGGAAGTTGGGTATGGGGGTGGGGGGTGAAAAACTTAAGATTACGATATCTCATGAACCAATTGCTCTAGAAAAATAAAATTTGGTTTGGGTGTAAAGGTTGACAAAAAAAGATTGATCAAAGTAAAATTTTTTAAGTGGGAGGTGGAGCATAGAAGTGGAGGGGATGAGAATTTTTCAAATCAAACACATTTCATATCTCAAGAACAGTTTAAGATAGATGCTTAGAATTTTTACCAGAAGTAGCGCTAATTAAACCCTAGTAGAGAAAAAAGTTTTGGGGTTGTGGGTGTAGAGGGGGAGGGTGGGGGAGGGTGAAAAGGAAAAAGTTCCGATGCTTATATCTTGAGAACCTGTAATGATATAAGCCTTAAACTTGGTATTTAGATAGAGCTATAGTAGCGGAATGTTGGAAAAATAAATTTTTTTTAGGGGTAGGGGGTGTTTTTCCTAACTATTAAACGGTTTATGCTAGAAAGTTGAAACTCGGTGTGTATATGTAAATCAACTAGAAAAGTAATTGTGATAAAAAAAATTTGAATATTCATTGGCGTTTAGAAAGGGGGCCAAAAAAAATTATTTGTAAATATAATAGATATAAAATTCATATATTTTCACGATTTTCGTCATATCTACTAGGTCTTTCCAAATATTGAATTCATTTTTATTCTACGGATTCTTCGTATGAATACCTAGAAAGTGTTTTCAAGGTTTTTTGAAATTCGACCCCTAAGGGTAGTGTGGTACAAGTGGGGGTGTTTTTCCTATATATGGAACGGCTTAAGCTACAATGTTGAAACTCGGTGTGTATATGTAAATCAACTAGAAATGTAATTGTGATAAAAAAAAAATTGAATATTCATTGGATTTAGAAGGGGGGGGGGGGGCAAAAAAAAATATTTGTAAATATAATAAATATAAAATGCATATATTTTCACGATTTTCGTCATATCTACTAGGTCTTTCCAAATATTGAATTCATTTTTATTCTACGGATTCTTCGTATGAATACCTAGAAAGCATTTTCAAGGTTTTTTGAAATTCGACCCCTAAGGGTAGTGTGGTACAAGTGGTAGGTGTTTTTCCTATATATAGAACGGCTTAAGCTACAATGTTGAAACTCGGTGTGTATATCTAAATCAACTAAAAAAATAATTTTGAATAAAAAAAACGAATATCTATTGGCGTTCAGAAGGGGGGCAAAAAAAATTATCTGTGAAAATAGAATGTATATTTTCCCACGATTTTCGACATATCTACTACCTCGTCCCAAATAATGAATTTAATTTTATTCTATGTATTCTCCATATGAATACCAAGACAGTGTTTTCAAGATTTTCTGAAAATTGACCCCTAAGGGGGTGTAAAGTGATTGTGTACTTTTTCATGAACTATTCCATATCTCTCAGATCCAATCAGATTTTCACTTCCATGATCTTGTTCTTTTTGATAGGTTTTCAGTCACATAGTAGCCTACACCGCATTTCAGAATTGAACGCGTTCCTTACTTCTGCCGGAAAAATAATAAAGTTACGCCCAGATTGTTGGCAGATTTTTTTTGTTATTGCGAGATATTTAAAGGTTTGCATTTCAATAAATTTAAAAATATGCATTGGTCAGCACTATTCGACAACCGGAGCTTTAATTTTGCTAGCATATTTGGTTAAAAATAATTTCAACCTAAGATGGACTTGCACCACTTTCAAAATAAACATATTTACACTACCGTTAAGGGGCCATGAGTCCGGTACGACCATTTTTTGTCTCTGTTTGATTTTTCTATCTTGAGAGGATTTTAATCGTTTGAAATCGTTTTTCGTTCGTATAATTTGGCGTGGACAATACGCTTGCATCTTTCGCCGTCTATCAGCGAACTAATTTTGATTTTACAGAAAAAAACATGACGCAGTCACGATCGTCGGCTGCAAGCCAATCGTATGATGCTCTAGATGAAATACTGAACTTCGATTTTTAGTTTAGTTGGAAATATGTCAAAAGAATGAGGAGTGCACAAGCGATTATTACATGACCTTTTACTTACAGGTAGAAACTATTGTATAGTGGCTACTCGATTTTTTGATTTATAGTGAGTTCCATAAAGTAAGTTAGGACATTTTACAGAATTTTTGTATGGCAACTACATGAAAGACTTATGGGATATTTTTCATATTAATAGTTTCAGCTGCGACTATTATAAAATGAATTTGTATAAAATTTCAAAGTCGTAACTTAAAGCGTTCTAAAGTTATCGTTCAATATTGGTGAACACGTGTTTTAAGGTCTTTTGTATGACAGCTACCCGAAGGAATCAACGGAAGGCGCTAATTAATGAACTCCGTCTTGGTTTTCGTATAGAATTAATTCCTGTAAAATTTTAAATTCCTGCTTTAACTCGTTCTGGAGTTATAGTGGATTCAGTAACAAGCATACATTTTTTAAGGACTTTTCTAGGCTGATACACGAAGGAATCATTTGCATCATATTCGGAAAATTCGATTCAAACATTTTAAATCTTAAGTATGCAAAATTTCAAGTTCCTAACTTGAAGAATTCGAGCAATAATTGTGAAAACGTGTTTTAAGGACTCTTGTATGGGAGGCTCCCGAAAGAGTGGAAGGATATCGCCCATTAACGAACTTAGCCTTACTTTTTCCATTTTACAAGTTGTGACCAAATTTCAACTTTCTAGGTCAACGCGTTCTTGAGTTATCGTGCTAACGGACGGACGGACGGACAGCAAGCGGATTTGGGGGTTTTGGCCAAAAATAAACACAAAATAATATATAATTTTTTTTCGTCCGAGGCTCGGTTCTATGCGTTACAAACTTTTCGGGCTGGATTAAACTTATAATACTTTATATGTTCATCTAGAGTATAAATAGTGTTATATGTTTTCAAATCATTTGAAAGGCATAACTATTAAAAATCAATAATTTTTTCATTGATTTATCTTCTAGAAATACCAATTAATTATACTATCTATGATACTTTTCAATGAAATTGCTTTAGTTTGACTTCATATATTATTAACAAAAATTAAAATTTTTTAAAATTTGATTTATAGAAGACCTTCTTCAAATAAATTATACATATTAATAAAAATGACATGTTAATTATTCAAGAAATAGGTAATATGCGTTTAAAAAACTCGAATTTACGCATTTTAAAAAATGTTCAAGGGTTGTTGTTCTAATAGCATTTTTTCCAAATACAGTTTTGAATTTTTTCTCTATGGATGACCTAGTTTACATACCAGATAATAAAGTGGTGTAGTTTTATTTTGTTTTTTTGTTGCCATTAACGTGAAATATTGGTAAGAAAACAGTCATAAATCATCAAAATCGCATTTAACGTGCACATGGAGCCTTAAGCTTTATCTATAGTTATCATTATCTTATTTTTTTTGAAAACGGACTTGCTCCACTTTCAAAATAAACGTCTCATATCTCAAAAACTGTATCATATATGATGATTTTCCGATATTCGAAGACGTTCGGAAGTTACAGACCATAAGGGCCAAAAAAAGGAGGGTTCACTCGGGATGACCCTCTTAACTACCTTTTTGTTTATCGAAAAACGGTCTTATGATTGTCAGGTAATACCGATGTATGGACATTTGAAACCGCCCCTTTTACTGTTAAAGTGTTTCCGTACCACGTATTCGTCACGTTATAAACTTGATATGATTCGACTATCAACTCTATTTCGAGTAAATCCCTTTGCTTATTTATGCGAATCATTGCTTAGTCTTAGCTCCACCAACAGAGACATAACAAAATTCTTTCGGTCGATAGCAAAATTCGCAAAACCTCTCACTACGAAGAGCCTTCGGCTAAGGGTCGCACTATCGAAGTAACACGACCTTCCGGAATTCCGTTCCAATTTCAATCAATAAACGAAAATTAGTGAAGCTAACGACAGTTACATACTTTCAGGCGAATATTTTCGGATGAGCAAATTCATGTTTATTTTTACATTTTGCAGCACATCCAATTTTTGTTTCGGCGAACATTAAGGAAAATCCGGAAAATAAAACCTTCACGCTTCTCATTTAACCGGAAATTTCGTTTTCATCGCTAGCTAGATGCTCAGTTTCCGCAAATGAATCACACGTGTAATAGATTTTTTTTTTCTCTTCTCGAAACACTTGTCGGCCTCCAATTAAACTGATTCGAATACGAACCGAGTGAATAGGTTTTTTTGCCCCAAACATTAAATTTCCGACAGAATTCCGGAAACGAACCCCGAGGATAGAGGAATTTTAATGGCTTCTCCCCTTTTCTAATTGGAAGATGAAGAAGAAAAAAACGCCCCTTCACAATTTCCATCACTTACCTGAAATTTTCACATCTAGCACTGGACACTCTTCGGATCACTAAATCACTTTATTTTCAGGAAAACTATTTCGATTAATCGATTGTATGATTATCACAATGTTAAAATTTAAGTTGTAAGGGAAAACTGCAACAACACAAAGTCTAGGCGGTCGGCCAAGGATCAAAGGCAAACGCCAAGGGACTTACTTAAATGTCAGAATTTTATAAACAGAGGCCATCGAATGGTATCGTTGGGTGGATGGCGGATGGAAGAACTGTACCGAGTCTGCGCGAACTTTTTTCGTTTGGATTTGCATGTTGTTTTTACTTTAACTTTGCGATCTTATGGCACTATCTTTTTAATTATACATAGAAATCTTTTTTTCTGTTCTAAAATCCGCCGCTTCATAGCTTATTTTAATGTAAACCTTGTGAGCGACACGACCCAATCAAAACGGAAATTACGACATAGTGGTTGTTGTCCTTGATATTATCCGAAGCAGAAAAATTACTGCACAACTGCAAGACCAATGTATTAATTTTACTTCATTATTTTAATAATAGAGTATTGTGATCGATTTTTTAAAAAAAAGAAATTTTGATGCGCTGAAAATTTTTATTTTCACGTTTCATAGCTAGTAGACACGAAAAAAGTAATAAAAATTTTCAGTCCGTCTGTCCACCGTACGCAAAATAGTTTGGAGGCTCGTAGCTCCCAAACGCTTTGAGATATTAAATTTAAATTTTTTTTGGGAATAGACGGTGCAGGCTCCTTGAAGTGACCAAATTTTGAGTGGTGGGGGTGTGAGGGGGAAGGAGGGTGAAGGGTTTTAGACGGAAAATTTTGGTTTCTAGATCTCAGTAACCGCTTATGATAGGAAGCTGAAACTTGGAATTTCTATAGAACTCTGATAGTAGACCCATTTGCATAAAAATTGTCAATATTGATCAAGGGGTGTGGGAATGGGGGGAAATACAATGCGTCCGAAACCCCAAAAAGCCGAGATAGACATATTCTAAAATCCATATCTCCTCAAACCGTTAATGGCACACTATTCAAACATAAGAAATATTTGTAGTTATACTAGGAGAAAACATTGAAAACAAATTTTTGGGTGAAGGCAGTGGCGTTTGGGGGTGGGGGGGGGGGGTGAAAAACTTTAGATTACAATATCTCATGAACCAATTGCTGTAGACAAATAAAATTCGGTTTGGGTATAAAGGATGAGAAATAAAAATTGATCAAAGTAAAAATTCTTAGATTTTCGGTGGAGCATAGAAGTGGAGGGGATAAGAATTTCATATCTCAAGAACAGTGTAAGATAGATGCTTAGAATTTTTACCAAAAGTTGCGCTAATTGAACCCTAACAGGAAAAAAAATTTTGGCGATGAGGGTGTAGAGGGTGAGGGTGGAGGAGAGTGAAAAGGAAAAAGTTCCGATGTTTATATCTTAAGAACCTGTAATTATATAAACTTTAAACATGGTATTTAGATAAAGCTATAGTAGCGGCATGTTGGAAAAATATAATTTTTTTTTAGGGGTAGTATGGTACAGGGGTGGGGGTGTTTTTCCTAGTGCAGTTATGACACTGGCTATTTTTGCGGCTTTAAAGCGGCTAGTAAATTCAAATGGAGAGGGATAGAAGATGTAACATACAATTTAGACTTTGTGTGTGAGAGAGACAGTCCGTATAGCTATAAAGTGAGTACTGTCAAAAACTAGCCGCTAAAAAGCCGCTGCACAGCCGCTACTTAGCGCATTCCAGCAGTGGTTCGCAACATTCTAGCGCTTAATCCAGGAAAAATGCTGCTTCCAGTGGATTTTTGAACTGCTACAGACTTGTTTTTAACAGTTCGGTACGTATAAATTGTGGAAAGTGCCATGTTATGTTATAAAGCGCGCTAAAATCGGTATTTTTCTTAACAATGCAGTTGTTAATGTTGTTTACTAGATGCCGCTAGCGTCGGAAAGAGTGATATCTCTTTCTTTTAATGTTGTTCGCCTTGTCGCACGATGTGGCAGTCATTGCACTTTTATTGCACTTAAGAAATAGCCGCTAAGTAGCCAGTGTCATAACAGCATAACTATAGAACGGCTTATGCTAGAAAGTTGAAACTCGGTGTGTATATGTAAATCAACTAGAAAAGCAAATTTGGCGAAAAAAAAAAATTTGAATATCCATTGGCGTTCAGAAGGGGGCAAAAATTATGAGAAGTGAAAATAGAATGCATATTTTTCCGTGATTTTCGTCATATTTACTAGGTCTTCCAACATATTGAATTCATTTTTATTCTATGGATTCTCCATATGAATACCTAGAAAGTGCTTTCAAGATTTTTTTGAAAATTGACCCCTAAGGGGGTGTAAAGTTATTATATACTTTTTCTTGAATTCTTTTATATCTCTCAGGTCTGATCAGCTATCGAATATCTTTTAACTTCCACGGACTTGTTTAATAAACACCTATTCACAGGTTTTTCTCTTTTTTCACCCCTAGACTGCATTCAGGAATATGACACAATTATGTTATTCATAATTCGTTGGTGCACTGACGGGGCACGGCATGCTCAGGAAACACGCTATGCGGCTAGGGATAGCGGAGTCAGATAGGGGCAGGTTCTGCCACGACCTAAGTATATGCTGTAGAGGACATCACTCACATTTTGTGTGATTACCTGGGGATCGCTAGAAGGCGCTTTAGATTGATGGGTAGTCTCTTCTTTGATAGCATCGAGGATTTGAGGGCAGAAGGGTATGGCAAATTAGTCAGTTTCTGCAGGGAATTGGAATGTTTTTGAGATGGTTGAATAGCCCGCGAGGACCTGAAGGGATCGCAATGGGCCCATATGGCACCTAGTGAGCGTGGCGGTCCTAGCGCTGCGCCCCTTCTTATACCTAACCTAACCTATGTTATTCGGTTATGTTACACGACATCCTAGCCTAACCACTTCCCGAACTTTTTGTTAGGTTTTCAGTCACATAGTAACCTACACCGCATCTTGGAATTGAACGCGCTCCGAACTTCTGCCGGAAAAATAATAAAGTTGCGCCCAGACTGTTGGCAGATTTTTTTAATTTTATTGTTTAAGGCAAGGTATTACTTAAAACACCCGAAAAATGCCTCAATTTCACGATTTTTTTTTTGGATATAAAATAAATACATATGGAATAAACAATTAATGGGATATATAGAGATATAAGTGAAGAATAATTGTGAATTTTTTTAGAAAAATATATTTCAAAATGGCGGCTCCAGTCCCTATGACGTAAGACCGCGATCGGCGTGAGTTGATTCACGCGGTACCTTCTACAGCCTCGCCAAGTGATCCGAAACCAAAGATTCAAAAAGTTTATGAAACTAAATTAAATTTGTGGGGCCCCAACGTTTTCCGATTTTTGAAAAACGCCCTGAGACAAAAATGGCAGCTATTTGAAAAAAAAAATCACTTTTTTCACGCTTTTTTTGGCTTAAAAACTCAAATAAAAAAAAAAGGAATAAAAAAAAAACTCGACGTTGGGGCCCCCCAAAATTAGTTTACTTTCTTTCAAGCTTTATTTTATTAAAATCGGTTCATTCGTTCGAGCTGTAGAACGTACCGCGCTCCGGAAAAAAGTGGTTTCGAGAAAAACGCGTTTAAAGTTTGACGTTATAAAAAAAATCGTATTAAATATCGGGGCAACCGTTCCACAAATCGGTCTGTAGCTCGTGAAATACATTCGATATCGAAATATCCTTTCGCCCCCGTATTCTCAACATGTTAAGGATGAAATATAAAATAAAAAAAAATGCATTTTTTCCCCGTCAAGAAGGGATACCTTGCCTTAAATCATAAAACACTTTACATCCGGCTAAAGTTGTCTACAGAAAGATTCAATAAATAAAATATATTTACCTGTAGTGTACACGTTTTGCGTATGGTTGGAGTATACAAAATTGTTTATTCAAACATTTAGTCAGTACCCTGATGGCCATGGGTTTCATTTGCTTAATCTTCTTCATCATTAGATAGGAAGAGACAACAAAAACACTACCAACGACCTCAGTTGCCGACAGTTAAGAAACGGGTTCGGACAATTAAACAACAGGCTCTACTTAAAGTACAAAAAACGTCAAAAAAAAACCCCTCATTTTTCCCATTATCCTGTGGATAAACAAAACTAAAAGCATTTAGCAAAGATGAATATAACGATTAGTCCATTTTACCACCGAAATTTGAAAAATATTTGCATTCAGTCGAATGCAAACAGAGCAGTTAAAGTCAACAGTTCGAATTTGAATTTCCCGCCGTTCAATTCGCCCGGTGTTTGCTACCGAAATGGCTACCAAAAATTATTGCATGTGTCCACCGCAGTATGGCGTACACGCACACTACCACCATTTCTCGCACACTCCGTCACTCGCCTCATACGTATACGTACCACCGCGTTTTCGCTTCGGGCTTGGAGGAAAGTCAAGCGCCCGGGAAATTTCTGTTAACCGCCGTTTGTCGTTTGTGTCGAGTCGCTTGGTCCGCAGTTTTTGAGAGTGCAGTGAAATTATTTTTGTGTTCCCAATTAAATTCAGTGAAGAGCTGGTATTGAAAACTATTAGCAGAAGTTTTCTTCTTGTAGTATAACGTGAGTTTTTATTGAAAATTCCATTAATTAGACGATAAAAAGGCCTGGCTGATTTCTTGCGAGTATCACACGAAGCGCGTAGAACAAAATGTCTGCGGCTTTATTACTCGTTCGATTGCAATTTTTCTTAATCGAATTTCTCTCGATTTATTGCGTTTTGGTCGTTTATTCTTCGATATAAGCGAATATTTTTCAATTCTGCATTTTTATTGCGTATTTTCAGCGCGAAATTATTTTTTGTTTTGGTACCGAATTTTGTAAACATAACCTCAAAATCGCTAGTACGCAGTACTTTTCGGCATTTATTTCGTAAAGTACGTGCCGTGATTGCGTGAAAACGGCTTCAAAGTCATCTAATCTCCGATTTGATGGCTTCGTTTCGCCGAAATTCCGTAGTTTAGAGCAGAAAAATCGAATTTTCAGCGCGGAAAAAATGCCGCCTAAAAAAGCACGCTTGGCTTTTGTATGGCGTCATGTTGACATCGTCATTGGCTTCGATTTCAGTCCGCGCCTTTTTTCATTTTCACACATTACTCCAACGGCTTCGGGCGAATAGTCTGAATTGTTTTTAAAGTTTTCTTTTAATTTATTTCTTTTTCAGGTTTCTATTAATTAACGAAGAAAATATGGCAGCAGACAGACCAAAGCGTCCCCTTTCCGCGTACATGTTGTGGCTCGGTGAAAACCGTGAGGCCATCAAGAAGGAGAATCCCGGAATTAAGGTCACAGAGATCGCCAAGCGTGGAGGTGAATTATGGCGTGCGATGAAGGACAAGTCTGTAAGTATTTCGTGGAAATTTTTAGCCCACTTGGCGTCACATCTACCTTAAACTAAATACTAAAACAAACCCGATTTGTTTTTGCAACAGGAATGGGAAGCGAAGGCAGCTAAAGTTAAGGAAGATTACGGCAAAGCCATCAGGGAGTATGAGGCCAATGGTGGCACAGAGACAGGAGCTGCCAAGAAGCGCGGCAAGGTATCGAAGAAGCCGGCTAAACGGAGTAAAAAGCAAGACGAATCCGAAGAAGAGGACGAAAGCGATTAGTAACTCATTGAAAGTAATTTTATAAATTTTACCATTGTAACCGGAATACCGCGAACGAGGAAAGGACGAAGCTGCGCGTTTTGTGAGCACGTAGACGCGCACTTACACCCTCACGACATTTTACATTTACAAATTGTATTTTTTTTTTTTTTTTTTAATTTAATTCTTTGCGTGGCACGCATTGTATTCTTTAAAAAATATATATTTTAATCGCAACTAATCCCAGCGCTCGATATTATCGAACCACGTTCGTTATTGATCGAGGTTTTGGCTTGGATTGTTTTGCGCACTCGTAACTTACTCCTAGACGATTGTATTTCACAGCATATTCTCATTTACTGTTTCGAAATGGGAACAAATTTTTAATATATGTATAATTGTAAAGTTTTAATTGAAATAAAAAAAAGGAAACAAACACAAATTACATGTTTGAAATTGTCTTACGTAGGGCGGCAGGGGTTCAATAATAAACCAAATTCTGTTGAGAGGGTTTGTTCCATTTTCAAATAACGGCGGTCGTTTGTTTCTTCCGGCTCAAGGCTTGGTAGAAGCGCCCATTTGCACTGTGGAGTTAATTATGTACCCGAGTAGTTTGATCTTGGCAAGGTTTTGAACATAGAGATATAAAAACAGGAAACGAATTTTTTGTATGAAGCATTTTGATGCAAAATTGAACAGTTTTGTATAGAGCGCTTGATGCCAGGTGGCAGCAGTGCTACCAGGCGTACGATTTTCATCGTACATGTACGATTTTTCAGCCTTAAGCCTAGTACGGACCTCGATGAAAATTTTCATTCCCATACTAAATGCATGTAAAAAAAACGGATAAAAATTTTCATCGCAAATTTTTTCGTTGGGTTTTTATTTCCGGTGCGGAGTTCGAATGAAAATTTTCATTCGTTCTGACAGTTCACGTATTCCCACCAGACGGCGTAGAAAGCATGGAGTCCATATTTTTCCGTCCAATTAAATGTGCCGCTATTTAATTTTTCATTGCCGGGATGAAAATTCTGACATCTTATGTCATTCGTTCGAATTTATTTGTCAGTTTCTTTTTTCAAACCGACTAAAGAGTGTGTTTTGTCGGAAGTGGATATTTTGAGTTATGCTTTTATTTTAAAATGTGTCTTGTGATTTCAATTTAATTTTTATGTTGAAAAAGGGCCCATATACTAACGTCTATGTTACTACATTTTCAGAAAACCGTCACTTTGACAATTGTTAAAGTCAAACAGAAGATCAGCTGTTTACTTTTCCACATTATTCTACACAACAATTTTTTCATTGTGGAGATGGGAGAGATATATAGTAAATTTGCGAATCAAAATTTTGATCGAGGTCCGTACTGAGCTTTATGTACGATGAGAACTCTTCATCGTACGCAAAATGAACGTTTTTTTTTAACCATATGTCGAAATAAACAATTATACTGAAACATTTTTGCCAAACTATCCTAAAGGAACGCGAGGTAAGAATATAGCTCGAAAATGTTCTAAGAAAGGATATTATCAAGGGAATGAATTCACAGATATATGCGAGGGGAATACAAGTGACGGTGTGAGTGAGTTAGAAGTTGCAGGTTACTTATATGCTCCTGGAATCGATGATTCGATAAGTCACTAAAACTAATAGTTTTCTTGTATTGAACCTTTAAACGCGATTATCTCAAAACTAGATCTACAAAAGCTGCTCCTATTGTTGCTCAAAAAGTTATGGATCGATTTGGTTAATTTAGAGCTTTCTGCCAATATATGTATATCTATCGGAAGGATATACATACCTAAAATTTTAAAGATAAACCACTTTTTTGGGGTAAAAACTGTAACAAAAATATTCGAATAATTAACATTTGAGAGAAAAGCCTCATATCTTTTTTGTTATATATTTTTTTTTATGGTTGTTTAGGTACATATATCCTTTCCATTCATCTGTTAGTATTCCAAAAATATTTTAGTTTTCAGCTTTAGATCAATAGAATAAAAATGACAAATGGAGCAGTTTTCGATATCACACAAAAGTCATCTAAAGGAATATCCTTTAAAAAAGCCATTTTGTTTGTAAAAAAAAACAGCACTTGAAAGTTGTAATATCATGTCAAAATCTTAAAATGATGCGATTATCACCATAAAAAAAATGCATGAAAAATGACTCATTTCTGGGCGTCTAAAGGACTCCCCTTAAATATGAAGTGTGTAAAGAACACTTCCATGTTTGACTGATAAAATTTAACATTAAAGTGAATTGTACGATGAAATCTCCCTCGGTACGATTTTTTTAGGCTATGGTACGATTTTTTAGGTTTGCAAATCTGGCAGCCCTGGGTGGCAGTGAAATGAAAATATTTATTTATTTAATCCATAAAGATATATAAAATGGAGATGACAAGCAGCGATTGAGTCGAAGGCGGACGTCGTCGCATTTACTTGCACGGAAAACAACAACAAATTGACATAAAGCTCCTGTTTTGTCTCACACGCTAAAACAACATCGACCGTGTTTTGTCTTCGCACTGTGTTTTTGGCTTTAAAGCACTTTAAACAAAACCGGTGGCTTGTCGTCTCCACTAGCTCTATGATTTAATCAATGTTCCTTTATCTATATATATAACAATGGATGTTTGTCTGTCTGTTTGTCCGGTATAGCCTCCTAAACCACTCATATGATTGCGATGAAATTTTGGTGGTTTGTTGATGGTACGCCCGGAATGGTTTGTGCGTTAGAAAAATCATTTAACAGTTGGTGGTTCGCGAGTTATTTCAACATTTGAGTCTTTTTCATATGATTTAGCGGTAGTTTGTTTGTTTTCGGTGTATTAGTTACGCGTTTCTATTACTAAATAGTAAAGTTGGATTATGGATGGTGGATAGAGGATGAAGTATGGACGATGAAGGATGGTGGATAGAGGTTGGTTCGTTTGATGATGATCAAAGGCTGAGAAAACAAATAATCTCTATATATAAAAATGAATGTTTGTTTGTTTGTTGATGGTACGCCCGCGATGGTTTGAGCGTTACAAAGATCATTAATAGTTGGTGGTTCGCAAGTTTTTTCAAAATTTGAGTGTATTTTATATGATTTAGCGACAGTTCGTTCGTTTTCAGTACTAATGTTATGCGTTGCTATTACTAAATGGTAAAGTTGAATGAAGGATGGTGGACAGAGAATAGTGGATGGAAGATGAAGGATGGATGATAGAGGTTGTTGGATAGTGTATAGAAGATTGTGGATAGAGGATGGGGAATGGTAGGTATATGATGGTCGATGATGGATAGAGGATGATGGATGGAGGGTGGGGGATGGTGGATAGAGGATGGAGGATCAAAAATGGAGGATGGTGAATGGTTGATAGAGGTTTCTAGATAGGGGATGGGGGATGGTAGATGTAGAATGGTAGAAGATGGATAGAGGATGTAGGATGAAAAATGGATTATGCTGGATGGTTGATAGAGGATGGTAGATAAGGGATGGTAGATATACCATAGGATGGTAGAAGATGGATGGATGTGGGATGGTGGATAGAGGATGATGGAGGATAATGTCTGTTTGTTTGTTTGTCCGGTATAGGCTCCTAAACTACTGTATAGAGGATGGTGAATGGAGGATGGAAGATGGAGAATGGATAGATGGGGGATTCAAAGTGAAAAATGAAAAATTATGATGGTGGATAGAAGATGTAAGATGGGGATAGTGTTTTGAGGATGGTGGATGATAAATAGACGATGCGAGATAGAGGATGAAGGATGGAGGATTCTTGATAGAGGATGCAGTAACGGAATCAACGGGAGATATGGGAACAACGGGAGTAACAGGAGCACCGGGAGAAACAGGAGCAATGGGAGAATCAGGACCAATGGATAAACGGGAGAAATGGGAGCAACGGGAGAAACAGGACTAATGGCTAAACCGGTGAAACGGGAAAGAAGGGAGTAACAGGGGCGATGGAACAACGAGAGCGTAGCGAGCGTAGTCGCGGTACGCGGCTAGTTATTAATATAAAATGAAAATAGTAGCCTAGTATTCAAATGCTTGGCATTTTTTGTGTTCAAGATCAGAGTATGATGTACATAAATATAAGTGGATGCTAATAAGTAGTACAGTATTTATTGCCGGTCCATTGCGAGTAATCGCCCCGCTTCAAAACAGGCAATGCTCGTCATCACCACTCGTATACCTACACCACTGTAACATTTTGGCAAAATCTTTTTTTTTTTTCTTTGCTTAAAAAATTGTTACAACCTTGGAGAATATGGGGAAATCTTTTTAAAACATGAAAATGAATTTTATCCTTGAATTTCGAGCTCTTTACCGAGCGCGTCAGACTGCTTCGAAACGACTACCTAGTATCGCATCAGGGTTCCGTCTGAGTTCTGAAAAGATACTGCCTTACAGTGGCGGCTCGCCGTATAAAACTAGTGAGGCTGAGCTTTAAGCTTGTGTTACACTGTATGACCAAGCTCGCCATACATTTCGCGAAAATATATGCAAAAAACTGGGAAAAAAGCGAACAGTGTAACACAAGCTTAAAGCACAGCCTCACTAGCTTTATGCGGCGAGCCGCCACTGCTGCCTAATGATTTACCTGTTGGTTTCTAAGTTCTGGATAACACTAATAGATATCTCTAGAAAGTTTTTGCGTTCCATTGGATGTATTTTCACACAGAATTTCGTTAGAATAGCGTCAGTTCATGTACAAAAAGGTAAAAATTTTAATCAAATGGCAAAAAAATCCTAAATATAGCAACGGATGTCGCTGTATGCAATTCTAATGATAGACTGACTAACATACTGCAGATTACGGTTCTGGATATTGCCGTATAATGCTACATTTGTGTGTCGAATCCAGCGGTGGCTCGCCGCAAAAAGCTAGTGAGGCTGTGCTTTAAGCTTGTGTTACACTGTTCGCTTTCTCCCAGTTTTTTGCATATATTTTCGTGAAATGTATGGCGAGCTTGTAGAAAGCTCTCATTGATCAGACAGTGTAACACAAGCTTAAAGCACAGCCTCACTAGAGGCGAGCCGCCACTGGTCGAATCTGATAAGCGAATCCAGTACGCTGAGCGTGCATTGTCAGATGCGGCAAAATTCGTCGAGGAAAGAGATTGAGCGGGAATATTCCAACTTAGAAGGTTAGAAGGACAGCTTTATGGTCCTGGAGTTGCAGATTAACGATGAAAAATTTTAAAAGTAGAATTATTTATTCGTTCATGTCTGTAACACATTTCAAAACATTGAACGCGTTTTTCTCGAAACACTATTTTCGAAATCGACACGCAGCATAACTCGAACAGTTTTCCTTCTTTTTATTCCAATTTTTTAACATATCTTCAAAATAATTTTCCGAAAAGAAACACGAACGGAATTTTCGATACGTTGATTTAAAAAATAGTTATTAACAAATAACTGTCCTGTTTTTGGTCGAAAATTGAATAAAATTATTTAAATACTCGCCAATCACTCAAAATTCAATATTTCTAAATTCCCGTACCTGTTTCTGTAGCTGTATACTCATGAAGATGCAGTGGTTTTTTTTCTGTTTGTGCTGGGTTCAAATTTACGTAAGCTAAACTGCGTGCCACAAGGCCCCTTATGGTGGGTTTACACTCACCCATGAGGCTCGCCTCGAGGCGAGAAGCTACCCCCATCAGGCCATTGAAAACCGGTTCTCAATGTAAGACTCTTGCGACTGCACGAGCTATTTCATTGATTGATTTTTTGGCGGGGATAGAGGCTCGTCGCAAACGCTGTGTGTAAATGCACCATGACGCCTAAAGGAATATCCCATAACGCCGCCATTTTGTTTTGTAAAAAAAACGACACTTGTAGTATTTTGGAATTCCAATCTGTATCTACGCCGTACGTTTGGAAATTGGTGTCGTAAGTGAAAGTAATAAACGGATATAATTTGCGTTATCAATAAAACTTATTATTATTTCAAAATAATGCGATTATTTTATTACCATAAGAAAAATTCATGAAAAATTACCCATTTTCGGGCGTCTAAAGGTTTGCTCCCCTTAAATATGTAGTGTACAGAACACTTCTATGTTTGACCGATAAAATTTAACATTTAAGTGCATTGTACGATGAAATATCCCTCCGTACGATTTTTTCATTTTGCAAATATGGCAGCACTGCTCTGAGGACGCCCTTGTTTATGCTACTGGGGTCTGTCCAATTAGAGTCACTGTATAAGAACTAACACAAACATCCATAGTGGATGTTTGTGTTAGTTCTTATACAGTGACTCTATGTCCAATGTGCAAGCTATAGCTGCTTTTGTGTCTCGGCTAACAGTCATCCCGCTACTTAGCCGAGACACAAAAGCAGCTAGACTCCTGTTGTTCAGAATAAACTTCCGCTTTAAACCCATTGCTGAAATTCTAAATCTATAGGTTTCCTTTTAATCTCCCTTTGAAACAATTACTGCGAATGATGTGCCCGTTCCTAATTGATGCGATTGAATAAAAATATTTCCTCCCTCATGCACATCGACAAAGATAAAATCGGGTAAGAGTCTGCACAATTCGAATGGAAACCCATTTTTCTCAATTTAACTAAAAACTTTATTTTTCAAATTCCCTTAATAGTAAAATGAAAAATTTCAACTGTAGTGTATTTTTTAATATTTAAGGTTTTTTTTTTCATATTGTTGTTTGTATTTAAAATTATAGGTTATGACATAGATAAAATTAAATAGATATTTCACTTTCTAATCACTTTCGTCTTCTCCGGATTCATCATCATCGGACTCCTCTTTCTTTTTGCTCTTCTTTGCTGGTTTCCTCGATACCTTTCCTCGCTTCTTAGCGGCTCCAGTGTCTGTGCCACCATTTGCTTCGTATTCCTTAACTGCCTTGGTGTAATCGTCCTTGACTTTGGCAGCCTTTGCTTCCCATTCCTGTAAAGAAAATGAGAAATTAGTTAATAAAAACTAACGAAACTTAAAAAAAAAAAAAAAAGTTTTTCGGTTAAGATACTTACGGACTTGTCCTTCATTGCACGCCATAATTCACCTCCACGCTTGGCGATCTCTGTTACTTTAATTCCGGGATTCTCCTTCTTGATGGCCTCACGGTTTTCACCGAGCCACAACATGTACGCGGAAAGAGGACGCTTCGGCCTGTCTGTCATTTTTAAGTTTTTTTTTGTTTTTTTCTATTTAGAAAGGATCTGCAATATAAGAAATGAGACGGTGTTGACTAATTTGAAATATTTTGTAAATTAAATTTTAAAACAATTTATTTTCAATATGTCGGTATACTAAAAAAAAAAAACAACTTAGAACAAAGCCTCCCAAGCAAGTACACGCTTGAAGGGCATACACTATAGAACCTGAGATGAACATAATTTCAGACGTTTTACAGAATACACTGGAAATTTCTTCTAATTTAAAAATTTGATACGAAAAACAGAGTGTTTAGGCAGCTGCACACCACAGCGCCCCAATACACAACACAACAATTGGGGGACCATAAAATTAAACAGGAACTGATGTAAATGTAGGCCAAGAAGCGGTTAGTTTAACTTGAAAAAGAGCGTTATTTGAGATGAGGTCATACTAAACAAACAGGATTTGATCAAGAGTTGGATTATAGTAACCTCCGCCGCTACGACCAGATCAGACACTAGTAAAAAGGCTCCTAGACGGATAGAGATGGGCGCGTACAAAGTCAATGGAGAACTGTCTCGTCGTCATCTTTGCTTACATAGGAGGTCTAGCATTTTTCAATGCAAGCACGGCAGTATTCATGCACATTTAATCTCCACTTGTTCGACTTCACGCTGGCCCAACATGAATTTGGAGTTTTAGTTTGAAATATAGTCCCCCCCCCCCAATTGGCTATCTCAAATAGATCTTTTCAGTTAAGTCTTAAGAAACGTCTACTGGTGGCAAAAGGTACACCGGAGCCGCGATCCTGGCGACATGCGAAAGTTCTGAATATTTCTCTTTGTTTTCGAAACAGGGAAATTTGTCGGTTTCATGAGGCAAGGATATTGGGCGAATATTTTCGTGACCTTCCTAGGCATTCAAATTGAAATTCGCATATGTGAATTGAAGAAACTTTTGTTTTTCGTTTCGCGTGTTTGTTTTAAATATTAGGTCTGTTCTTTTTGACTGATTGATTGATTAGTTGCGGTGTATTGGAATGGGGAGAAGGGACAATGCATCCGAAAGCTGAGATTGAAACATTCGTAAAAATTCATATTTCCTGAGCGGTTTGATGTCAAACGGCTGAAACTTTGCGGCTGTTTTATGGGATACTCTACAAGCCCAGACAAGGACTAAAATTTAGAAGGAGGGAATGAATGTGGGGATGGAGTAAAAAAAAAACTTTCGATTACAATTACCTTCCGAATAAATTATACCAGGAAGATAAAAATTGATTTTTGAAGATAGGATTACAAGTCGAACCTATTGAAAGTAAAATGTTTGAGGGAGGTGGTTGGAGCGCAAAAGTGGGGGAAAGTCATTTTTAGCAAATTTATTTATCTCCAGAACCGTGCCTAGTGTTACAAGTTTTACAGGAGTTAGGCCCAGTAGACCTCTAGCAGAAGAATAGTTTCTGTCAACGACAAAACGGGGCACGTTTAAAATACAAATGAAACCATTTTTGAAATGAGTTATGTTCGAATACAGTGCAACCCGCTTATAAAGTGCACTTTTATAACGTACTTTCAGTTATAAAGTACCCTTTTTCAATCCTCATGCACAAATGTGAATGGTTCTTATGTTGGTTATAACGTACTATCTGTTATAACGTTCTCCTTTTGTGGTCCCCTCAAGGTACGTTATAGCCAGATTGCACTGTATATATTTTGACACAATTTGCATCTTGAGACACTTGTCATTGTAAGTCTCGTCGTTAACAGCTGATTCTGAATTTTCCAATTCAATACAGTGGTAGTTTGAACGTTACTGGATTTTAATTTAATATTATAATGTTTTTGAAATCATGAACAGTATAATTTCTTATAAAACATATTTCTCTTAATTAAATACTTATATTTTCGATGTTCAAATTTCATAAAAACTTGATTTGTGATAAATGTACTGCCCTCTCTTGGTTCTTTACATTTTTGAGACAAAATACAGAATCAGCTGTTGAATTTGTATGAAAAAATATGACAGCTAGCAATTTAGTCCTAATACATACAGTGGCATGCAACTAATTAGCACACTTTCAAGACAATTATTGCAATGAAGTTTCTGTTAGTCATAAAACTTTTTCTGGGCAACAAAGTGCGTTAAAAGTATACCCTAAGTTCATAAAAGACGGTAGCACCGAAAAATCCCAAACAAAAAACGGTAAAATTAAATGTCAATCAGCATATTTGCAGCAACTAATTAGCAGTTTCGTTTTGCAAGCGAAAAAGTAAAGTTGTTGTCCGGAAAAATTTTAAATATTTATTGTGGTTAATATACCCACCCTTCCGTAAGAGTAATATTTGAATTCAAAATGGGAAAAGCTAAAAGTTGCATCCCAGAAAAAGGCAAAGTGATTATGGATCTAATTAGTTAAAATTATTCAATTTCACGCGTTTCCAAGATTATAAAGTGTTCTAGGAAAATGATTTGTAATGCCATTCAGGGGTGTGTTCAAGATTTCTGCTATAGCTGCTTTTAGCTGCTTTTTTGTGTTCAATGCAACCAAAAAGCTGCTTTCTCGTGCTTGCTATTTGACACTAGATCTGTTCAAGATTTTTAAAAAGCTGCTTCCATAGCTGCTTTTTCTTGCTCGCACTCCCGAGTGTAGCTAGAAAGCGGCTATTGCAATATTTATATGTGTGTGTAGCTGTTACTTTCGTCGAAACGTTATTTTCAGTCTTTAAAAATGGAAGAAACTCTATCATTAGCATTAGAAATTAACGAAAAATTTAAGGAAACATTAGAAGCAGTTAATGCGGTAAGTATTCAAAGTCATTCAAACAAATGTCTTATATGCCACGCCAACTTGCGTATGTGCTTGTTGAACAGCTGTTATTAGCTATACAAGCTGCTTTTGGCTGTTCAAGACCCGAAGAAGCTATTTCGTGCTATGGCTGAAATTGACAGCTGCTACAGTCTTGCTATGCTATGCTTTCGAAGCAGCTATAGCAGAAATCTTGAACAGAGCCCAGAACGTAAAGGAAAACACCTTTGAAAACCATCTCAGGAAGCTGCGGCCTATAAAAAACGACAATAAAAGAAGATCGAATTATTGTAAATCCAGCGAAGGTTGATGCTTTTGTGAATGCAAGGCAGATTCAAGCAATATTTCCCAGTTCCATGGTATTAAAGTCAGTGTAGATACTATTAGGAGACGTCTACGCAGTTCTGGACTAAAAGGTTGCATCGCGAAAAGAAAACCACACGTTACCGAAAAAACTAGACAACTAAGAATGAAGTTCGCAAAGGAGCACATCGATAAACCCCTAATCTTTTTTGGAAGAACGTGTTATGGTCAGATGAAACCAAGTTAACAGGCTGGGATTTGACGGAAAGCAACATGTATGGCGTCCTATCAATCAATCATTCAATTCCAAGTACACAATTAAAACAGTAAAACATGGTGGTGGAAATGTTAAAGTCTGAGGATGCATGTCATGGCATGGGTCCAATAAAGAAAATTGACCCCATAATGAACCAGTTTGTATATTTAGAAATTCTTCAAAAAATAATGGAGACATATGGAGATGAAAATCTGCAAATAACATGGACTTTCATGCATGATAATAATCCAAAACATACAAGCCAGATCAGTGAAGAATTGGATTACTGGCCAGAAAACTAAAAGTTTTGGGTTGGCCACCGCAAAGCCCTGATCTGAACCCTATAGAACATTTGTGGAACGATGTGGATAAAGTAATAAAAAAGTAGAAACATACTAATTTATCGTTATTATACGAATTCGTCAATGATGCCTGGAAATCAATCCCAAAGCACAGACTTGAACGGTTAATAATAAAGTATGCCAGCAAGATGTTCTGCAGTAATTAAAAATAAAGGATATCCAACAAAATATTGAAAGCTCACAACAAAATTCGACGTTTCATTAACAAAATTCCGTAAAAATTGGAAATGTGCTAATTAGTTGCATATGTATATTTTAAAGTTTATTACAATTTTTTTTTTTTAATGGATTTTATGAATAGTTCTCAATTTTTGTTTTGTAGTATTTAAGTTTGCTCTAATGAAAACAATAATTGAAAAATATAAAAAGTATTAAATGGTGATATGTTATATATTTTGTTTGATTTTTTTGTTTAAAATAGTAACTGCTAATTAGTTGCATGCCACTGTATATGGTTGAGACGGAATGAATCAGACCCTTTTTTAAAACGAATCATCACTGGCGATTAAAAATGGATTGTTTACGT
Source organism: Beris chalybata (assembly GCA_949128065.1). Taxonomy (NCBI): domain Eukaryota; kingdom Metazoa; phylum Arthropoda; class Insecta; order Diptera; family Stratiomyidae; genus Beris; species Beris chalybata. Next base: position 16,673,335 of record OX421897.1, read on the forward strand.
TAATCGAAAACGATCATGGTCCAGTCTAGAGTCACTGTATACTCACACACCCTTCTAGTAGGAGTTCGGCCGATAGCCCAAAATTGGACTAGAAGACCACTACATAACCTGAAAAAAGGTTGTTTTCGTGCAGCCAAACTTTTAAGTTTGGCTACACGAAATTTCGGTGTACAGGTGCATAGTATGTGTGCGCGAATTAAGGTTTTCTTTTGTAAATTTACGTATTATCTATTTCTTTTATGGAAATTTTCTATTTTGTACCGAAAATTAAACTATTTCGAACTGATATGTGATATTCCCCCAATAAAATCAAAAAAATTTAAATTTACTGGTTTTCGACCTGAGCATGCATCGGCCAAAGGTAAGGTGAGTGCGTATACAGGAACCTTAGTCCAGTCCAGGCATGATGTGCCAGCACAATCTACTTCAACACTGAAATTCACCAAAAGAATGTTTTGCTCTTAATTTGGTGGGGTTGGAAAGGTTGTGGGTGTATTTTGAGCTACTTCTATGGAAGCAAACGATCAATTCAGAAGTGTACTATCAACAACTGGAAAAATAAAATACAGCGATCAACGAAAAACGGCCAGAATTGGTCCATCGAAAATGTGTCATTCTTCACCAGGACAACGCTAGGCCACACACATCTTTGGTCACTCGTTCAAAAATTATTGGAGCTTGATTGGTAATTGATGTTAGATACATCCACCATATAGCCCTGACCTTGCTACATCAGATTACCATTTATTTCGATCTTTGCAAAACGCCTTGTATGGTAAAACTTTCAATGATGACACGCTGGGAAATTACACTTTTCTGTCGATGGAATTATGAAGTTGTCAGAAAGATGACGAAAGGTGATCGAATAAAATGGAAAATATCAGGACTATTCAGCGCCAGAGACACAAGTCACAAAGTTGGTGGAAGGTAACAATTAATTCCAAATTAATACAAAATATGATTAAAGTTCATTCTTTTTGTATTAAAAAAATGTGCTTTATTTATATGAAAAAAATCGGCAATTACTTAGCTGTCAACCCAATAATTAACAAAAAAAAAGAAAAGGTATTAAATACTGCGGAATCGAACTAAACTTATATAATTATTTGTTGGACTGTTTGTCCAAAAACAGGTCAGGTTTTGAGTATTTCCCGGCTCAGTGACTAGAAAATGCGCGAGGTTCAGGAAGTTCTCAATATTTAAGACAGAAAACTCAGTGGTTACGACGATAAGAAGCAGCTCATTTTTGGACAGAACGTGAATGGAAACTATTAAACGATCATGAGGACTACTAAACTGACCGGACGACTGCCTTTCTGATGAAACCAAAACTCGAGCTCGTTCCAATTGCATTAAAAACGAAGCCTTGAGAGTAAGTCAATCTGATTTCAAAATAAACACCATTCTGTCGAAACGATTTACTCGATATTTCGGGTACGATTTAAAATGAGAAAAAACCAGTAGCTTCGAATCAAAACCACCACTAAAATCCCAACACTGAGAAGATTTGCATGGATTGGTTTTACGCAGTATCTCAAGTGCTGCAACGGCCTCTTGAAGTTGTAGCGTGGCAAATTGAACACTATGTTTTCCCGCCAATAATTACAAGTTTACTTCACGCCCCCTAGGATTCGTTTTGACCGCCCGGAAGATTGCGATGCGCTCGTTGAAATGTTAATGCCAAATACTTTGCTCTACTAAATTTTCGTTTGTATTTAGACCTGAGTGCGGTTAGTTTATTTAAAAAATATGCAAACAATTTTGTGAATGTGACGCCATAGGCAGCAAGTGAACCCGACCAATATTCAATGAAAATCAGTTTTATTACCGTCACCGCGCTTGCGTCCGTTAAAAAGCGGAAATAAAAACAACAACTCCCGTAACAAAACGTACGAAAAAAATCACTTACAATTGTTTGGGCGCAAAATCACGTATGGCGTGCGAACGAACTGATGTGGGTCAAATCCTGGCTGCCGCCTGTGAGCTCAACCACTTTCTTTATTTCAGGGATTTACTTTTCAATGAAATTTGAATGGAAACTGGCAGCTTTTCAAGAGCAGCAAATGCCGTTTTTCTCTGGTAACGATTTGAACCCGACAGAATCAATGAACTCCCCGGTACACAAGCGCCAACTGGCCGAATTTATGCTGACGCTATGTATGACGCTCGGCGTTGGGCGGGCGGCAGGCAATTACGCGAATTCGATTATTTCGCGCCATGGCGCTATCGGAAATTTTCTTTTATACGCTCGCGTAACACTTCCGTAACGTTGAATAATCGTGAAAAGAAGCTATGATGCCGTTGGAAAATTCGAAAAATGCCGAGAGCTGGGATTTCAAAATAAACAATAGAAAATTGAGGTTATGTTTATTGGCGACATGGACGACGAAAAAGGCGCTCAAATTTTTATTCCGTTGTAAATCGCATTTTAGCAAAAGCTAATGATTTTCGCAGTTGAATTAAACCCGGAAAACACAAAAAAAATAAAAATCGACTTCGAAGAAACTTGGCTTCGGTACGCGGCCGACATTTTGTATGGGCGCACACTTGAGAAACGGTGAGAAGACCAGAAAAAATAACTTACCAGCGATAAACTACGTTACGTAGCGATTTAAATCAATTCGGGTCGTAAAATAAACTTTATTATGAATTCGATTTAGAAAAAAGGCGTCGAATCGAATTGTAAAACACTTGGAAAATGACCCGGAAACTTTGCAAAAGAAAATTCGAAAGTTGAAACTGTACTGTACGGAACTGAAGTGATCAATCGAATGCTGTACTGTGCCAGTCCAGTGCCTGTGCTGAGACCGTCGTTCGGCGCGGCTTCGTCGGCTACGCAACATATTTACTACACCAAGCGGCCTCGTTCCGATTCCGTTCGTTTCATAATCTGCAGCCGGCACGCACACACAACTACATCGGCGACGGAACACGTATTTTCCCGACATTCCCGAAGGGTGAATACTCGATTCAACACAGTCCGACTCGAACCGAAAAACCCGTGTAAGTTCGACATTTCGTCGTTTTTCGATGATTTCACCAACAAAATCGAGTACGCCGGAAGGCAGGCAGACACTTTTTACGCGTTGCCTTTCAACGATTTGTCGAAGTGTTTGGGCGAGAAAGATGCGCGCGGCAAAACTGTCGGATCGGTATTTGTGCGATTCTTTGCCTGTATGATTTTTTGTGACGACGATGACAAACTGGTATAGTGTTCCACTTTTTCTAGCGTCGATATGCGTTGTTGTCCGGTGTCGCGTGATTCCAGAGCCAGGCAAAAATCGAAGGGGGGAAAATGGCATAACGACTAGATGGTACGTGGCTTCATATCAAATATGCGCGCAAAAAAATTATTACGAAACGCAAGATGAGAAAAAAAAATTTATTGAATTTAGTCTCAAAAGTTTGTCGTTAACGGAAAAAAAAGAACCAGTTTCTTGAATAAAAATTCATTCCTGTGTCCGACCATCCGAAAAACGAAACGTACAGTAGCGCTCTTTGGAAATTGGACGGATGTGGATGTGAGGAAAATATTGGCGCCTGCGCTTTTTATAGACGAGTTGGTTTATACAGCGTGATTCAAATTGACTTCTTGCGACATTTTGTTGAAAATGGGACGTTAATTGCTTTTAGCGCATCAATTTCACAGAGCCAGTTTGCAAATTAAGAAAACAAAAGTGGCTACCATTTCATTCACAAATTTAATTTTTATACAGGGTGTTTGGTACTCCATCTTGTAAGGAGTTATTCCTTGATATATTTGGAGAAAAAATTGTTCTACAGGGTGGGTCAATTTTCAAATCAGTGGCTACAGTGTGGTTAAGAAAACCTCTCTTAAAACGTTATATCTTGAAAACGAATAATCACAAGGCAAAGCGTTATAGCTCGTTTTTTAGGCAATACCTTTTATTTGATGTAATAGTCTAAATTGTAGCTGCACCCAATCTTGAGATATTTACTCGAAAACACAGATTTTTGCTACGTCAAACCTAAAAATTCAGTGATCAATGTAGTTTTTCTCAGAAAACCCCGCTATAAATGTCATTTTAACTTTACTTTTTTACCTACAAAAGCTCCATACATATGTATGAGTTACGATCATAGAGCTATATGTAGTGGAGATGGCGTGCAGCGACTGTTTTGAAGCCGGAGGTTTTCTCGCAAAGGACCGGCGATATTCACTATGCTACTATCAGCATCTGACTCACATGTATGTTAAACTCCGGTATTGAAAAGGGGGAAAAATGGCATTTCACTGCCACCGGGCATGAAACGCTCCATACAAAAATGTTCAATTTTGCATCAAAATGCTTCAAAGTGATTTATGCAGAAACGGCGTCTTGCGATCTCCGTTAGTTATAGCTCTATGGTTACGATTAACATTTTCGAAGTAATAGGTCAAAATACATGTCGCATAAAAATTAAATATTTAATCACTCACTCACGGGCACACACCAAGCTAGATTAATCGATTTAAAAGCTAGACACAACATTGTATCCATTAGGCCAGGGCCCGATTTGAGTTGCCATTGATTATGACAACATTAGGCATAGAGCTAGATATTAATATCTCTATATTAGGTCTGTTATTTTTGCCTGCATTTTTTACACTTTGTTACACTAGCTCTCGAGCGAGTGCAGAAATGTCTAAGGGGTGAATGGGGGGGGGGGGGGGGGGGGAAACAAGCTTATTGTTTAAGTATGAGTTTCTGTTATCGCTGTGACGTCGATGTTTTTTGGAAAAAGTTAGTGCAAAAAAGTGGAAAAAGTGCAGGCAAAAAGAACAGACCTACATATTGTATCGAGCAAAATAAGTGGAGAATCCTCCTCTGTTGATCAAGGCATATTCATAGATTGGTTGACAAATTTACAACGTTGACAAAACAGGTCTTTTCTGTTAACTAGAGACTTGAAATGAAAGAAAAATGCCGAAAGAAAGGTTAATCATAGTCCTAGTAACGCAAATATGCATGACTGGCACAATAAAGAAAGAGTTACTGATAATTCAAAAATCGCGACGTCCAAGATCACTGATGAACGTTCCTTGACTATGAAAACAACCGAAAAGCTTGGATGGAGAACGTGGCTTGGGGAGAACCAAAATAAAGATTTTACTTATTGATAACTTGTCCAGTATATCAGAAAATTGCTGATTTGAAATCAATTCTTCTGCCGAAGCTGGGTAGCTTCATTGGATAACTGATCTGTCACTCATATTGTCACAAAAAATTGTCGCATATGGAAACCCAGCTTCATACTACAAATCTGTGACAAGTTTTGTTGCATGTCGCTAGTCGGAGATACTCCGACTTTTCATGTGTGACAAAAATTTCAGTTCATTGGTTTGACAACTAACATAACCAATTTACGCAAAGGTGTGACACAAGTAATGTCACAAATGTGAACTCTAGACTGAAGAGTGTGACACATTTTTGTGGTAACGAATTTTTGTCACACGAAATTGTCGCATATGGAAACCCAGCTTAACACATCAGTCTTACAAAACATTCAATCAAAATATTATACCGTAACTGAATCCAACTTTCAAAACGAGTGTTCATAACGTTTGAACGCATAGATCCTAACGAATAACTTTCTACTGCTACAATTTTATATGCCACACACTAATTTCAATTGTTGTTATAAACACGCCAGATTTATTAAAAGCAGTGCTACACGTCATATTCTCAAGATACGTAGGTTGCCTTTTATATTTCGGGATTAGAGAAGAAAAACAAATATTAATCATCGAAAACCACTTTATTGTTTTTCAAAATATTCCCCATGAAAATCTATACACTTTTGCATGCGTTTGAACCAATTGTCGAAGCACTTTTGCCACTCTGATTGAGGTATCTCCAAAACATGCATTCTGAATGCGGCAACCGCTTCTTCAGGTGTTGAAAAACGTTGACTTCTCAGTTTGTTTTTTACGTACGGGAATAAAAAGAAGTCATTCGGTGCCAAGTCAGGACTATACGGTGGATGACTCATCAAATCGATGTTTTTGAGCATTTCTTTGGACCAATTGACACGAGCATCTTTTTGAGCTTTTGTCAAATTATGCGGGATCCAACGCGAACAAATTTTTTGGACAATCAAATGATCATGCAATATTGAATGTATGCTGGTCCCACTAATGCCTAAGGTTGTCTCAACTCACGATAGGTCACATGACGATCTTCCAATATCAGTTTGCGCACAGCATCAATGGTTTCCGGAACAACAACTGATTTTGGACGACCTTCACGAAATTAGTCTTGAAGTGAACTACGACCACGATTGAATTCACCATTTCATCGATAAACACTGGTCCTTGATGAAGCTTCATCGCCCAAAATTGAATTAAGTTCATCTATACACTGTTGCTGAGTTAATCCACGTCGAAAGTTGTAAAAAATAATCGCACGAAAATGTTCACGATTTAATTCCATTTTTGAGCTGAGATAAATCTTTTAACTTACTGCAAACAACACAAATAGCGCTCGTATGTCAAAACGTTCTGAGTACGTATAACCTCAAGAATGTCCAACTTTACGATAGAGCTGTCAGTTACCAGATTGTACCACCAGGGTTGCCAAATCCCGAAACATAAGAGGCAGCCTACGTATATCAATATCCTTAATTCGGACGGCGATAGTATTAGCACCCTGAATAAAAAATGTATACTATATATCTTCTCAGTTGCGAATCATAACCGATATATAGGATGACTACCTTGACATACTATTATTGTAAACAAAAGACGTTCGAAATTTCTTTCCAATCAAATAAGGGAACACGTGCCGTAAAGACCGTTAAAGAAATAGAAATTGTATGAGATTCCGAAAAATTTGTCCAGAGGCCAGCCCGTCATGATTTTTTTTCCGGTCTGGAGAGAACAGACCCCGAATGAAAATCATTTCTTATAAAAGTGTTTGACATTTAAACTGTTCCGACTACATGCCTCCGGAAAAAAACACGAGAATGCAAACTTTTCTCCGAACCGGGGGAAAAAACAGGACCTTAGAACTTTAAGGTATTTGTCGAGATGTTTCGTACATACTAACTATACTCATAAAATTTGTTTCTGTTTATTATGATTTGGGTAATTATATTCCACAAACTTATTTCCTCAGACTTTTTAAAGAGAAGGGTTCAACAATCTGTCCCCACAAAAAACAACAATGTTGAAGAGCTTCAAGAAGAAATCTATAGCTTATTACATTAATAAACCGCATTATACAAATAAAAAACACAATTTTTCAAATGGTTTTATATTTCTTTTATAACTAGGTATGAATTACAATACAAGACATGATTATAACTGATAATCTGCGACTTATTTCGTCAACAAAAGTGATAAAAAAAAATTATATCTTTCGTACAATTCCCTAAGGAAGGGATTTGCCGAATTCGATATCGAAAACATAAAAATGTAAGTAAATTAAAAAAAAATGAAACAATTAGAATTTATTACGCTCTAATTAAATCTTATTAAATATACATACACACGAATTTGATAAATTTCCGAGTTTGGTTTTTTTTTAGGTGGGTATACCTATGAAACTTTTATATTTCGTCTGTTAAATTCTTATAACTTTGCAAAAACAAAATTTTGTCATTTGTTTCCGATTTTAAAAAAAATGTTGTCAGGTTTTTTTTTCCAACTTAATTGAACAAGACAATACCAAATTTCGTAAAACAAACAAATTTTGATTTCATCATCGATTTAATCGCTCTCATTTTCACCCGATTCCTCCCCAGATTCTTTCCTCTTTGCCTTCTTGACCGGCTTCCTTGATTGCTTTTTTCGCTTTTTACTAACACCAGTATCAGTGCCACCATTTGCTTCATACTCTTTAATAGCCTTCGTATATTCGTCCTTCAACTTTGCAGCTTTTGCTTCCCATTCCTTTAAATTAAAAGATATTTTCAAGTCTAAACCTTATTCGAAAAGAAATTCAATGAGTTAATCTTACGGATTTGTCTTTCATGGCACGCCATAATTCACCACCTTTTTTAGCAATTTCCGTTACTTTGATTCCGGGATGCTCTTTTTTTATCGACTCACGTGTTTCGTTAAGCCACAACATGTATGCGGACAACGGACGCTTTGGCCTGTCGGTCATTTTTTTTTTTTTTTGTTTTAATGGGGCTAGTTTGTTTGAAGTAAACCTGTAACATTTTTATCGTACATATTTTAATCAGTATTTTTTTTTTTTTACAAAAAAAACTTTAGCTTAAGCTAAACTCTAATTAACGGATATACATAAAAATACTAATGTTATCTGTATTATTACAAGTATGACTTTGAATTGTTTCATTCCTTTTCAAACTGATTCTCCTTCTACGATTGGGAAATTCGGTCATCGATGTAACATACACTTTGTGAGGAATTGGTGAATCAATCAATGAGTGAATTACTTACTACCGTGGTGTATAAAATGTTATACAAATTAGTTAGGAAAGCACAAAGAAACCACACTAGAACTTGTAACATGGCAAATATTACACACATAACAGTAATTGTGTCCGTGAAAACTTGTGAAAGTTTTTTAAGTATGTACAATAAAATCCGAAAGGTATGTAAATAGATATAAATTATAATGGCCAATGAATTTGTTGCCAGATGATAATTATATTACAGAGCCTAATGACAGCCCTTCCCGAAGCATGGTATGGTATAAGGAGTGGTGATGCTATCGTCCTCCGTCACTTAGACGTTAATGTTCGTCCATTGTGCTTCCCGTTTGAGTTTGAAAAACTCCTGAAACCTAAAACTATTTAGTGGATTTCATAAATTTTGCTATGTTACATTGCTTTCCCTTATCGATATCATCGACGTCATCGATGAAATAAGCGCCGAAGTTCCGTCTTCTCGTTCTCGATAGGGCCGGACACTCACATTCACTTTCCTGGAGCATGGAACAGCAACGATCTAGCCGAAAGTGATGCAATAATCTTTACTTTGTATCACGAGGTATTAATATCATGTTCCCGTTTGATTTCTAAATTTTAACCTCTGAATTAGTAACTAGTGTCATTAAGCTTTATAATAAATAAAGAATGCATGCACCTCTTCTTTTTATAACAGGAATAACTTAAGTTGGGTGTTACTTTTTTTGTCTAGTTTTATCCCAGTATTAATTTCTAATGGAATCAAGACACGGAAACATTGCTTCCAAGTTTAGTTGACTGGCCTTTGTTTTGAGTATCAGCAAATTCAAATGTAGACTAAAAATTAAATTAATAAAAATATTTCTTCAGTACTATGTGATGTAATTTATTCAGAACTCATCGTCTTATCAGTTTCATTTTTTTTATAAATATTTATTTCACATTCTAATCTTCAAACTTTCGATTAAAAAAATCCAAAATATGATTGCATTCTTTCATATCAAGAGATAAAAAAAGTGTATGTATTTTCCCTTTTCCAATTTTGGTATGCATTTTAAATGGCGTTTTTATTGATTGTTGAAAAACAAAGTATTTTTCTTTTAATTGTTTGTAGGCGTGGAGTAAGGGGGGATAAGTCATTAGAGTTGTGTTTTAGTAGTTGATAGTAGTTAATTCATACATTATAAGTATTTTTTATAAATAAGAATCAAAACCTTAGGGTCGGCTCTTTTTACTTTTAATAGAGTAGAAGCTTTTTCAAAACTAAGTTTTTCTTGAAAACTCTTTCTACTATTTATTGTTTATGTACACTTCTGTACCTGTACCTCGTAATTGATATTAAAAAGATTACAGGAGACCCCCGAATATCTTTTTTTCGCTGCACTCATTAGGCAATAAGAAACATGTGCATATATTTGGTATAGAGACTTCAGCTTAATACAGAACACAACATGATTTACCACTGTAAAAGGATAATTTTGCAGTAACAACAGTTTGCCTCTCCAATACGGATTTCTGTTACACAACATTTAGAAACTTGTGTGATTCTGCTGCATGAGCTTTACGAGTTATGTAAGAAAATTTTGTTGAAAGTTACTTCAATTCTACCTTTGAATTTGAATTGAATAAAGGAAACGAATTCAATGCCAGAATAGAATTAAAAAAGTAGTTCCGAGTATTGCAAAAGTGATTTCGTTCCACGTGAGCTTTTCAAAGAACTGAGGGATTTTCGAAAGAACTGAGGAATGAATGAAATGTTGTTGGTTCGATTCTTTTCACTTTTAACTCCATAAATAATGATTTAATGATCATCATGGAGCGAGAGAGCTCAAATCCGACCCGTCGCTAAATTTCTTTGATAGAATTTGGAATTTTACTTTCGTCGTTTAGTCCAATATTTTCTTTGAGCGACAGATCGCTTATTACGACTAAATGGAATGGTCCTGGCCGAATCTCTATACAAATGAATGTACCTAAATTGCATATTGCTTAAAACGACTATTGGATATAGCGACGAGTTTAAGAGGGTCCCTTCAATGTCGTAATATCCGGTTTTGACTGTAACTCCGATTTTTCTTTAACCAATAACAAAAAACTTTACTTGATACCTTTTTTTACCGGCTTCAATTGAAGAGCTTCATGATGCATTAAACACTCAATTAACAGCTATGTGCAAAATCGTGAATTATGAGTAGGTACTTAAAAAAATTTCGCACGCATAGTTTCGAATATTTTCAGATAAAAAATATGAAGCAAAACAAACAAGCCCTACGTGTCGCCTCCATATAAAATTCCTTCGGTAATGTGTGTAAGTTCCAAAACACGCTACTTTAAGAAAATGTTAAGGGGGTTACTCACTTAAAAACGAAATTGATTTTTTTTTTATATTTTATTATTTTTCTGCATTCAATTCTCACAAACCGGAGATTTTTCCAATCAGTAAAAATGCCCAAAAATGTAGGTCAAAGTGAGGAAGTACGGTAATATTTTGTTATTTATGTATACATTTTCATATGAATTTTTTATTATATTTCAAACTTAAAACAACACATAATCTGATAAAAAACAGAAGGTTTGAAAACATAACCTATGCCCCTTCTGTGTTTGTAACAAGCCCTTTCCAATGGGACTTATAAACTCTTGATATATGTGGACGTATATTATTTATATTCAAGTGGAATAACACAACAACTATTCAATTTTATTATACAAAACACAAATTGTTTAAATTTATTAAAAACAAACCAATTTTCGTGAGATTAGTTACAAAATTTTGTTGTGTAAAAAAAAAAAACAAATATACATATATGTTACAAATAGTGTTCTAGATTCAATCGGTGGTACGAGTAGATAGTTGGCTTGGAGACAATTTATTTTTATTATTTTTCAGTATCGTACATATATACTAAAGGCCCAAATAATAGTTTGTTTATAAAAATATAGGCCCTTTACGATTTATTCAGTTTTATTATAAGATCAGAAAGTTTGATGAATACACAAAAGTTGTTTATTTCATTATTTAAATTTACATTGTTAGAAAAAGATATTTAGAATCATCAGAACTAAATTAACTTCTAAATATTAGGTTAGTTAGTAAGTTAGGTTTAAGGCCACTACCCAAAGGTTTTTTGTACACATTTTTCCTTGAAATTAACTAAAATTGACATAAATGTTTTGCTATGCTGTGCTGTGCTAACTGGGTTTAATTTAGTTGTTAAGATATTGAATTATCTGTTCTCTGAATAATAAATAGTAATAAGATGTGGATAAACTAATAAATGAGCCGTTGTAAGCTCATTTTTTCATACATTGAAATATTTAATGTTTTACGTTTGAAATAATTTAAAAATATTGGTATACGTTAATATAATTCGAATGATGTCTAAACACTATAAACCTGTTAAATTTTATTATGCAATAATAATTATTAAAATTGTTAAAAAAAAAATTTTTAGTTCCAAATGGACTTATACAACTTTCAAAAATAACATATTATAAAAAAAGTGAACATAAGTCCACTGGCTTTGACTTCATTAAAATTGACTTTTTAATGTAAAAAAAACAATAATTAAAAATACAATTTTTTTTCGTCCAGTGGACTTATTTCACTTTCAAAAAAGACGGCTCAAATATTGATTGATTGATTAACTTCTAAATAAAAATGATTGTTTTTTAATAATAAAAGAAGAAATGTAAAAGCGAACATTCAGTTTCATACTAAAGGTCTTAACCAAAAAAAAATTCTTATTAAATTTGAAATTGAGTACACTGTTTGATCATTTGGATATTGGTGGATTTACTGGGTAGCAGGCAAGTAGCGTGAATCTTCGTAGGGCTCGCACAACAATACGATCGCTAAATTTCGCGGAATTTTTCGATTACTTCCTGCAATTTAGCAATCGAAATTTTATTTCGGAATGAAAATTACGTGTTTATGATTGAAAAATTCATAGAATTTGATGATCGTGTTATTGCGCTAGCCCAACGAAGTTTCACGCTACGCGCATGCTAGGTAGAATCAAATTTTTGTATTTTTTCATTTCATAGTACTAGTGATATTTTTCTGGTTGGTGTTCCGCGGTTGAAATTTTGACAAGGAGAAGGACACGTGGAGACATTTTTTTTAGTAACTTAAGGTTAATGTAAGCAAAAGATAAACCCATTCAAACTATTATCGTTTGTGGGAAAATATAATATTTCTTCAACAATGAATAACTCTCTATGGTTTTCTCATATTTGAGATATTAAAAATTGGTAAAGTATGGTCAATTTGTTCTCATAACATTTACCCATCCTAGAAAGAAGACTTGGTTGGAGATTTAGCCATTGTAGGAGGTTCTACAGTTTATAGAAGCGGTGAAACGAACACAGATTCTCCCAAAAACGATAATAGTTCGAATGGGTTTATCTTTAGTTTACATTAGTCTTATGTGACGGCCAGTTTTTCTCCGCCTTTTTCGTAAGTTTTTTTTTGCAATATTTGAAAAATTTATTTACCTAATTCATTCATATTTCAACAAACCTAAGAAATTTTTTTTAAGAGAATAGTTTTTTTTGCGTGCTGAGCTCTTCGAAGTGGCCGCAGTAAAGATCAGTGGTGGCTCGGGCCAGCTCTAAACATTATACACGACTATTACTTTATAACGATTTCGAATTCGGAAAAATCCTTTCACATATATATTTTAGGAATAATTTGGAAGTAATTTAGTGAAAAAAACAACATTTTTTTTCTGATTCGGTACATAGAACGACCCCCTTAAATATGCTTATTGAAAATTCTCGTCTCATTTTTTTTTTTTTTTTACAAATATTCGAGTTGTAGAACTATGGAAACTCCACATAGCCTACGTATATCGCATCAGGAAACGCTTTGGTGCAATATTGAGCGACGACACAAAGAATTTACGTGAAACGATTGAGAGATGGTAAAGTTGGGTAAGCGCCCCCTCGTGGAAAAATTTAAAGCGGTGGACCGATATGAAATGTGACAGTCCATAACGGAAATATTTACGTCGGGTTTCCAAGTGAAATAAAGTAAATATCGTGCAAAATATAGTGAACTATTAAGTTTGGTAAGCTTCTGCCATACATTTCGGATTAAATTTCGGTCTACCACTTTCAATTTTTCACGGTTCCATCTCTCAATTAAATGTCATTTATTTCGCATACTGGACCGTTAAAATTGACGTGAAATGTGTGGAGACGTTATGTTCGTGACATCTCTCATTTGAAACAAACATATTTTCAGTCGTAACCATGGTACTGATCTGACGATACTTCACGCTGACTCCAGTACTAGACTTTACGTAAAAAACAATCCTTGGTGATAAATATTTCCTTTAAAATAACACGTGTCTGTATTGATAAATAAATAGACTTATACTACTTATAAACAGATAAACTGAATGTTCGCAAATTCAAATTTTCATAGAAAAATTAACAAGAACTGATCAGAGTGGAACTGAACGTTCCAATTTTATAGACGTCTACCGTTGATTCATTTAACATAATTGCTGCTTAATAATCTAGGAATTTGTTTATAATAATAGTAAATTGCAATCCGCCGCCATTTTGCTGTAATTCGATGTGACCTCGCATAACCTTCCTACATTCAAAAAAACATCTAATTCTTAACTTCGACCGTTATTAAGCCATTGCTGCTGTGTCATACATAAATGAAAACAAACACTTTATACGTAACGTAACCCATTTAGCGCTCCACTTGAATTCTTTTTCGTTTCGTTGTTTCGTGGTCGGTCGTAAATAACCCGCGAAATTTTTTTAAACGATTGGATACCTGTCGTCATTCGTAATCGCTGATTAGCGCTCGTTTATGAAATCAGCACTCAGCCGAGGCTCGAAAAACGCTCGATGTTGCCTTCGACTGGACTGCAGGGCTTTTAAACTTTCGGGCAAATCAGATATCAGGTAGCTACGGCTCTCGTATTGATTTCTTATCAGTGGCCACTGCTCCATTAGTTGTACTCAATTTATGCCCAGTAACAAATACACGAAAAAATTAATTATAATGAGGATTGGAGCTTGAAGAGACATTGCACTTGCGTCCGATCCATCCGTACATCGTACGTTTCGTGCTGGGCCCAGGCTAAAGTTGGCGTCATGTAATAAATTCATAGGCGGATTGGGGCTGGGTGGTTTCGAGGCACCCCGTACCGAAAGGTATCATTCGTACAAAGCGACGACAAAAGCCACCACCCATCGGACGACCGGAGCAAGCGAGCACAGAGTAGTACACAAAAACATTCCCCCATATCCCCAAAACTCACACACCCAATTTCGACTCGCAAATAAGGTAAAAGGGAGAATAATTAGACGCACAACCCCCCCGAAAAACGCACCGTGAAAACAACCGAAACGGACCAAGAACAGATTGCGCGCGGATGTCATCAAAATACGAGAACAAAATGAAAACCCAAGCAGCAAAGGCCAGCAGTGTACACCATCCCAGCGGCAGTATGAAGTACCGCCGACCGTTCCCCCAAGCACCGCTCACCTATCAGCTCCGACCAACTTGTAACAAAATGTCTTCTGGCCCCGAAGAAAATTTAAGTCCGCGACTTTTTGGCGCGAACTTTCCCTATTTTATCAAAATTATTCTGCGCGCAAGAAGTTGATTATGCCATTTTGTCGGGAAAATTATTTCAGAATTTTCGTAGAAGACCGTTTCAAAATTGGACGCGATCCGATCGAGAAATCCGTTTTTCAATTTTCACTCCCATACAACACTCAAGTGATGCTTGCCCAAAGCCATTTTTATATGAAAAAAAATTTTTCGACAGACTACGATTTTTGTGGTGACGAAAACAGAATCGAGTCGTAATTATCACGCAAATCTCTCGATAGTTGAATCAATCAGCACCGTAGATTTACCGATTTCTTCAACATATCGTAGTTATCGAGATTTTTACAATAATTCCGGGATAATGGAGCCCATAGAATTGCTTCGAGGAAAACTCAAGCGAACCCACGCCAAAATGGGTCGATGAAATTCGTAAAATTTATATAATAAATGGCAACGGATTTGCATTGATAGACTAAAATAAAATACTACAACATGCAAGTTATCGACGGTAGAATAAGATTTCCGACTCACCTGAAGAAAATTTTTCAGTAATTTTACTGTGAAAATGGACACCAAAAATTTTTAATGTCCCACAAGGAATATTTCTCGCACTTGCTAAGAGATTTCACTAAACACCACACAGAACACAAGGCAAAGGCAATCAGTCCGTAGCGAAGGCAGAAGCAAAGGCAAGCGAACGTACGACGAGACGCGACCCGGCGTACAACGTCGCGTCCAACGGCAGCTAAGCTGAACGGAACACGCGACACGAACTACGCACACATCGAAACCTTTTCAATGACTTCTCTCGTAGCGACAGGGAATTTCGATTGCGCGTCGCACCAACGTTTCGATAGTGTGCGTGCGTATCGCAAAACGTGTGTTCACTTTGTTCGGTAGCGAAGGTACGGAAAGCGTCGCATCCAACTCGGGCTCGGGAGGTTTTTGCCTTTTCTGTGCGGCACTTTGTTGTTGGCACTCTTGGAAAAGATACGCCGTGGACAACGTGTGTGTGATTATGCGCTAATTTGCCGGTAATTCGGAGATTTCAAAATAAGAAAGCGGTCAGGTAAACGGAAGTGGTGAAAATCAGCGGAAAATGTAAGAAATTCAATGGCATTCTGTAGAATAAATAAATTAGACGATAAGAGCGCATTTTGGCGGAAAGTGCGTTAATTAGACGTCAGTTGATACTCCACTCCACTATCGACTCCGGTTCATATTCATTTGACCACATCAGAAATCAACAGAAACAAGCGATGCCCAATTTTCTCGGGTAGTTAGTGCTCCTGAAGACTGCCAGTTTTAATTATTGCAATTTTTCTGATGTCAGCTTATATTCAGCGAAATCTCGTATAAACGGAAATGTCCATACAACGAACATTGCGGTAACAAACGACTCATTTCTCAGCCAACAATTCCAAGCTGCTTGCTTCCAGCAAAACAGCTCACGTACATTTCTCTTCTGTAAAGCCTAGTACTAACTAGAAGCAAAACGAAATTTCACATGCAAAATTTTTCGTACGAGCGAATTTGTTGTGCATTTTGTATGTGATTCAACAGAAAACTTCGTTTTCACTTCTATTATTAAAATACTAGGCTTAAGGGGCTTGTTGCAAATTTCTAGCTCCCATACATTTTGTATGGCGAAACGCGTTACGTTTCGGTACCAGAATCTCAGCTTCCACTTAACTCACAACAGTCAAATTTTTAACACTTATTGTTTAGTCTTTAGTGTATTTAAAAGCCTAGTACATGAATAAATTAAAAAAAATTCACTAAAAGTCGAGATATTTAAGAAAAAGGGAATGAAAAATTTTTTTACTGAGAATACAACGACGTTTCGGACTCGACTGAGTCCTTTATCAAACTGAGTTTGATAAAGGACTCCTTTATCAAAGGACTGAGTTTGATAAAGGACTCAGTCGAGTCCGAAACGTCACACAAAATAAATTTAACAGTATTCACCGGAAAACCTTGTATTTTCAATTCGAAATGTACTGTTAAAACATTCATCAAAAATTAAAATTTTTACTGTTTTTCTTCTTTCATATTCGAAAAATATATTATTTTTTTTCATGAGATATTTTAATTTGCTCATGTATGAAGCTAGTCAATATTACCACAAAAAAATGAAAAAAAAGACGCTACGGTATGTGGTTGCTGAGAAAAGTATACCGAAAGTTGAAAAAGCACCACTTTGCACGAGCCAAAAAAAAAAAACATAACGCAGTCACGTTCGGCTGCAAGCCAATCGTATGATACTCTAGATGAAATACTGAACTCCGATTCATATTTTAGTAGGAAATATATCAAAAGAATGAGGAGAGCACAAGCAATTATTACATGACCTTTTACTTACAGATAGAAATTATTGTATAGTGGCTACTCGATTTTTTGATTTATAGTAAGTTCCATAAAGTAAGTTGGGACATTTTACAGAATTTTTGTAAGGCAACTACATGAAAGACTTATGGAACATTTTTCATATTAATAGTTTCAGCTGCGACTATTATAAAATGAATGTGTATAAAATTTCAAAGTCGTAACTTAAATTGTTCTAAAGTTATCGTTCAATATTGGTGAACATGTTTATTAAAGACTTTTGTATGACAGCTACCCGAAGGAGTCAACGGATGGCGCTAATTAATGAACTCCGTTTTGGTTTTGGTATAAAACTAATTCCTGTAAAATTTTAAATTCCTGCTTTAATTCGTTCTGGAGTTATAGTGGATTCAGTAACATGCATACATTTTTGAAGAACTTTTCTAGGCTGCTACACGAAGGACTCATTCGATTTGCATCATATTCGGAACTTTCAATTCAAACATTGCAAACCTTAAGTATGCAAAAATTTCAAGTTCCTAACTTGAAGCATTCGAGCAATAATTGTGAAAACGTGTTTTAAGGACTCTTGTATGGGAGGTACCCGAAGGAGTGGAAGGATATCGCCCATTAACGAACTTAGCCTTACTTTTTCCATTTTACAAGTTGTGACAAAATTTCAACTTCCTAGGTCAATGCGTTCTTGAGTTATCGTGCTAACGGACGGACGGACGGACAGCAAACGGATTCGGGGGTTTTGGCCAAAAATAAACACAAAATACTATATAACTTTTTTTCGTCCGAGGATCGGTTCTATGCGTTACAAACTTTTCGGGCTGGATTAAACTTATAATACACTATATGTTCATCTAGAGCAGGGGTGGCCAACCCATGGCCCGCGGGCAGCATGCGGCCCGCCTAGATTATTTTTCCGCAAAAATTTCTTGCGACACCATATTTTGACGAAAAGTTTATTGTTTGCAATGTTACCGCGAAGCGATGTTTTGGAGTAGGAAAATCTAATATGGGGGTATATAATGATATGTGGCCCGCAGAGCTATGATGCATTTCCAATGTGGCCGGCGAGATCATTTCGGTTGGCCACCACTGATCTAGAGTATAAAAATATCTTGCAGTGACTTATTCGCCTTCCCCCACTATAGAGCCAAATTTGAGGCACTTCTCGTTATCCGACAAAGGAGCACTCTTTTGAGTGATGTGCAGAAATGAATGTAGAAAAATAATATGAAATAAAAAAAAAATCTATTTATTTTTCATATTTTTTGCAACGAGCCCCTTAAGCTACGATATTATAGTTTTACCTGAGTTTGACTTAGGCTTTCGATGCTTGTACTCCTCGTTAAAAAAAAAATCTGAGCTTGAAAAATTTACATTAAAATAAAAATGTTTGCTATTGCGATCCTAAAAATGTTTTGATCAATGTCATTTTTACAGAAAAAAAAAAATTAATTCCATTTTTGTATGTGCCACACATACAGTACATTTGTATGAACAAGCGTTTACTATGAATTGATGTTTTCATGGTAAGCTACCATAGAAGCCATTATGATTAAATGTTTATAGCTTTCCGGTGTCAGTGGAGTGAGTGAAACCCCAACACAAAATCCCCGACTGTTGATAATTCGCTGTCCTAGAGGTCATGAAAATTGGAAAACCTTCACTGGATGGCCTCTCTTTCTATAAACATTGTATTGGACTAGGTCCGAAGGAGCTGTTTCATCATCGGAAGGCATAGACTCTTCAGAAGGTGTATTCTTGCCTATTTTGATGAAGTGACCCTCGTTAAACAAAAATATTAAAATGGCTGGTTTCGCTTACGTACACAGTATTATTATTTTAATTATCGATGAAAGCAATTAAATTCTAATGAGTTTCGACATAATTGTTACACTTGCCTGGGTATTGTAGGAAAACTGGGTACAATTCTTTTAATCGTGTACCTTATTAATCTGCAAACCTATAAAACTAAAAATAGTTTGAAATTTTTACAGTTTAAACCAGAAAAGTAAAAGTAGAAGGTATTAATAAAGTTAGAAATATAATTTGAAAATTTCTACGTAATCGGAGTACGTAGACACGTACGGTACTCCAATCAAGAACGTATACGATACTACAGAGATTTTGATCCCCTATGGGCTGTGTGGATACGCTTGGCATTGCAGTTTAATATACCTAATGGAGCCCGTACACGAAATTTTTTTCCAGCAATTAATTGCCCGGCGTCTGTTGCCAAAACTAGTTGAGCGATTAATGCAGCAATACCGGGCAACATCGTGCTAGTTGCGACTATATTGCAGCAATTTGGCAATGCTTTCACATATTGCTGCAATTCCTCGCCCTAATTTGGAAAATTCCGAGCAATTGTCATCGTGTGTCAAATCTTATGTTGAGTTTTCGGTTTTCTTTCCAAGTTTCGTGTAAAAGATGGCTTGGAGCAACGAGAAAACAATAAGTTTTATTGACGCTGTTCGTGGCAGGAATTGTTTGTGAACTTCAAACATATCCGATTACAAAAACCGGAATTTAAAAAAAGACGGATGGTATGAGAATTGTCCGTGTATGATGTCCTTGCTAAATTGCTAATGGTGCTTTTACACGAGCGATTAAAATTGCTCAATTTGCAGCAATTCCAGACAATTTTGACGTCACGAAAACATACAGCAACTTTCAACAACATCGGCAATTGACAATATGGAGCAATTGTTGGTCAATTCGTTGCTCAGCAGTGACTAGCGATACGGAGCAATACTCAGCAATTTAGCAATGACACCATACACGGACAACTTTGTATATGAACAACCCGAAAGTAAATTTGAAAAATAAATCTAACACTTAAAATAAAACTTGAAATATTTGAATTCTAATCCGTTATCACACGAAACTTGACAAATAAAACCAAAACTTAAAACAAAACTTGACAACTGAATCATCGAACGAGAACAATTGCACGGAATTTTCCAAATTACTGGAAATACAGCAACTCTATGGCGAAGAATTGCAGCAATATGTGAAAGCATTGCAAAATTGCTGCAATATTGTCGCAACTAGCACGATGTTGCCCGGTATTGCTGCATTAATCGCTCAACTAGTTTTGGCAACAGTCGCCGGGCAATTAATTGCTGGAAAAATTGTTCGTGTACGGGCTCCATAAGTATTGCTCCATATCGCTGGTCACTGCTGAGCAACGATTTGACCGTCAATTGCCGATGTTGCTGAAAGTTGCTGTATGTTTTCGTGACGTCAAAATTGTCTGGAATTGCTACAAATTGAGCAATTTTAATCGCTCGTGTAAAAGCAGCATAACGTGAGTGTATTACCAAGGGTGTTTCTTTAAACATCCATAAATATGGGTGTCAGGAAAAACATCAACTGCAACATAACATTGTTGGCTTGATTGAAATAGAGTTTTGTATATGTTTCAGTTTCGTTATTGTTTTTCGTATTTCAACAAACATAAATTCAACTAGTCTGTTTAGTGGAAAATATGCATCAATTTTTGATTTCTCGAAAGGTGTCTGCTCAAGCACCTTTTTTAAAAAAAAAACAAAAATGGGCCTAAGGGCCTAGCTCATACCACATAATGCGAACTGATTAGTTGGGTGACTTTTTAATTGGATCGTGCTGCGCATACTCTTACCTCTCTAAATAAACTATTTAGTCGATGTTCATACGAATCCGTCTGCTGCTACTCTAAATAAATATTTTGCAAATATCTAGTTTCCTCTCAAAAGGAGCCAATTCAAATTTGTAAAGGGTAAAGTTTTCCATGGTATAGTTTGATAGTTTCCGAGATAGAATTTTGTGTGCTGATTTTAAGAATCGTGAATTTTTCTTTAAAAAATCAAATTTGGCTAATTACACATTTTGAAATTGTTTGATAATGAAAAATTAATTAAACAATTTACATTGTGCCATTATTTTGCCTACACCAAAAATTACCTAATTCATAACTCAACAAATTTTCCAGCTTCCATTTTCTCAATTTCAATATCAGAACTTAATCCGTTTCATATTATTCCCACAGTTTAAAATGAAACGAATTTCTTACGGTTGCATAAGACCTACAGAAACCTCGAACGAACCATCACCTTTCCTTAGAAAAAAAAAAATCGTAAATTTACATGGTACGCAGAAAGGTAGACCGTACAGGAAAAATCTCTACTCCAAAGGACCCGAAAATCCGTTCCCTTCCGCTGTTAATTCGTATGTTTTGATGGTACCGAAAGCAACAGTTATTCGTAGAACTATTCACAAAAGGGACGTACTGCATACATCGTGCATTCGATGCCTGGGAAAAGTTGAACTGCGTACCTACATAAGTACCTTTGGCTCTTACGAACTGCAGATGAATATTTTGGTCTTATGCATAAAGGGATAAATGCATACCCAGCATACCCTTCGTTGGGACGAGCCAGAAATCATACCGAAAAAGAGGCAGTTTAATTTTAAGTAATGGAAGGACCCTTATTTTTTTTGAGAAGGTACTGACTGTTAAGCGGTTTTAGTGAAAGAATTATTTGGAAGCTTTTGAGTGTTTGTATTTCATATCAATTTGAGTCAAGCCTCTACAGTTGTAATCAAGTGAGATTTGCCAATTTGAAGCAGTGGTACTTTGATATCCTTTAAAGTATCTACACAATGCTAAAATGTTCCAGCATTATTTTTTTTATTCCTGGTTTAGTTTTATGAATTTTCTTCTATGCCGTCTGTCGTACATCTGCATGACCATGTGATTGAGTAAGCGCCAATTGCTTAACACATTTCGAGCAATTCGTCTGCCACAAAAACTTCCCAAAAGTTGAAAGAATTCATATTTGTTGATTCCAACGCCCTTCCACAAGACGAGTTTAAGGGGGTAGATGCACTTAGAATTTTTGAAAAATCGATTTTTTTTTTTTTTTCATTTTCTTAAAGTATGATGTTTCAAGAATATTGTCTGAAAATTTCAAGTCAATCCGATGAATAGTTTTCAAGATATTTAGTAATTACTGAAGCAACATTCAACCTCTCGGTTGTGAATAGAGCAGGTAGCGGACTTTAAACGCGTTTTTATCAAAACTGTGTTTTTACATTCGGTGCCCAATTTAACTCGAAAACCATTGGGTGGATATTGATGAAATTTTAATATTATCTTTTTGGCATTAAGAACTAGTCTTTAATCGAAGGATATTGATTTTTGTTAACAATTACTATATTTTTTAAACAATTAACTTTTAACATTTTATCGAAAATCAGAGTCCAAAGTTTCGAATGCCACCATTTTGTAAATTTTCAAAAAAAAAAAAAAAGCTTCGATTAAAGACTGGATTTATTATTAAACTAAAGGTTTCACCTTGGTTTTTCGAATTCAGATGATCCAGAAGGCTGTTGTGATGGACACCGCGAAGTACTACTCGCGGGAGAGGATCCAACCGATATGGCGATATTTTGATAAATAATATGTATTTTTTTTTTTTTTTTTCATAAATGTTAAGTTAAAGCATTGTATAAAAACTCTGTATAATTTATTTTGTAAAATAAACTTAATTACTGTAAAAAAAAAATTTTTTAAAATAGGCCTTTTTTTACGCTTCTGAGTGCATCTACCCCCTTAATTGAAAGGAAGTCTTATTATTTTATCTCCATAGCTTTACAGCAATCACAATGCGGAAAATTATTGTGCATACTCTTAATTAGCGATGGGAAAAAATAACCAGTTTGTCGATTATCCTGTTTATTCGATTAGGTTATTAACCAATTTTTAGCACAAATAACCGATATACTAACAAGATTATTTTCTGATTTACCATTTCTTTATTCCGCAAATTCTAAAAAATCTTTTTCAACTCGATCGTAGATAATTCGAGTTAAAATAGATTTGAAAACTCGTCCAGCTCGTCCTCTTGTATGGTAACCAATAGTTTCTGCTGTTATAGTTCTAAATATTAGTGTGAAAAGCTTTAAAATAAAACATAATTATTAATGGAATTTTTTCATGGTAAGAACTTATTCCCCCACTCTTAGTCGCACCAAGCCAAGCTTCACTCGCCCACGAGTCTACCGTTCAGCCCCATACGTGGAGAACAGTAAAATTTAGGCAGTCCTTTATCCCTCGATTATCGCTAATGTGGAACTCATTGCCAGCCGATCTATTCCCTGATAAGTATGACCTTCAGCAGTTCAAAAACAACGTCCACCGACACTTCAGACGCTTCCATCCTGTTCCACCGCCCTAAATCCACCACCACATCATTTTATCCTCAACCTATGTCGTTATAGCTGTGCAATCGCATTAAAGGGTGACCCCAAAGTTATAACGACGGCCGTAAAAAAACAAAAACTTCTTTTAAAACATTATTATTCAAAAAAATTTTAGTACTGTTGTCCGGCGAGTTACCTGAGGGATGTACTAATTTAATTACAAACTTGAGTTTATTCAATCACTAAACGATTACGTGCAAAATTACATTAGTTAAACAAAGGAAAAAAATCCGCAATCATAGCACCTTGCCTGAATTATTCGGGTAGCGATTGTTAATTGTCAATAATGCAGTCTTAATCGGCGACAATTCGCAAAAAAATATATAAAATGTTTAGGCGGAAGCATTTTATTATTATATATATATTATTTAGAATCTATTTAACTTTGTTGGTGCTGTAAAAATCATGCCACAAACAATTTAATGCGCTGTCTTTTTATTTGAACAATCGGTAGCACGTAGCATGTTTGAATTTTTGAACAAATTTTTGGCGATCAAGTTTCGTTTTCTTATCGCTCCAACTTATCGCGCTAATGTCCGTAACTGCGTGAAATGTGGACAAATGAAAGATACCTAGACATTTTTAATGGTTGCTTTAGTTGCATGTTACTAATCAAATCACAAAAGAATAAGATGATCAAATGATAGAAATTTTTCAGGCGGTTTTGCTATAGCAAGAATCGAAAATCTGTAGAAGCAAAATATTATGAACTTTCGTTGTTCTGCCAATTTTATATTAGTAACTAGCCTCATACCGCGGCTACGCTCACGTTTCATCACCCTGTTATTTCCGTTGATCCATTGCTGCTGTTTCTCCCGTTGCTTCCATTAATCCATTGGTCCTGTTTATTCTAATGCTCCTGTTACTCCCGTTGCTCTCATTTTCCCCGTTGCTCCCGCTACTCAATCCTTTATCCATCATCCAACTTTACTTTGTAATATGAACGCACAATTACACCGAAAACGAACGAAATGCCGCTAAATCATATGAAATTCACTCAAACGATGAAATAGCTCGCTTATCACCAATTGTTAAATGATTTTGTTAACGCAGAAACCATCGCGGTTGTGCCCTCAACAAATCACCCAAAGTTTCATCGCGATCGGATGAGTGGTTGAGAAGCGTATACTTGACAAACAGACTAACATTTCTTTTTATATATAGAGATTTAAATATTTTTTTAAGGGCCTTGTGGCGTTAGTTTAATTTTAAAAGGCCATAGGTACACGTAGCTACGGGTTAATGTCTTGTCTATTTGAAAAGTTTTTATTTATAATAAATGGTGGGTATAAAAATAACTTAAAACAACAGTTCGGTTTAGGAATTCGAGTATTTATTCTTTACCAACAAATCGCGTTAATTATATAATAAAAATAATTTTACTGGTTCTCCAGTTCTTCATGAACCGGAATAAACGAATAACGAATGAACAAAACATGAGCTGCTCCTTCCAATGTCGACACAAAAAAAAAAAAATTAATTACAAAATGTTCGCTGTTGAATTTATAATTTAAAAACCTTTCATAAATCGTAAACAATATCCAGGAGAGAACATGATTTTAACAATGAAAAGAACAGGAATGAAGAAATTTAACAAATGACAGCACTTAAAATTATCAGATTTTACGGAATAAATACTAATTATCGTCACTTTCTTCTCCTTTACTGGACTCTTCTTCGTCCTCCTCTTCGTCTTCCTCATCGTCCTTCTCGCTTTTGGGCTTAGATTTGCGCTTTTCCTTTATCTCGGACTTCTTAGAGCCATCGCTTTTTGATTCCTGTTGGAAGAAAATTTAAATGAATGCCCCAAAAAGAATTAAGTGTGTTCACGCGGGTAATTACTAACCTTTTTCGGTTTTTTCTTTTCTCCACCCGATTCCGATGACGTGCTATCATCATCTGAAATATACTCTTTACTTTTGTAACCCGTTCCGGACATTGTAGTTGACTTCTTTATAGGCGATTCTTTTTTACGTTTCTGCCCGGCTTTATCGGCTTCATCATCACTGGCTGGTTTAGTCTTCTTTTCGGCTACTTTGCCACCGCCGCTTGCATTATACTCTTTCATTGCTTCCAAATATTTCTCTTTTTCTTTTGCAGCTTTCTGTTCCCATTCCGATTTGTCCTTTAGTTCCTTCCACATTTCGCCGGCCTTTTTAGCGATTTCGGTTACTTTAATGCCTGGATTCTCTTTCTTGATATCTTCACGGGTTTCGTTCAGCCATAGCATGAAAGCTGTGGTTGCACGTTTTGGTTTATTTGAATCTCGTTCCTTCTTTTTCGATTTTCTAGGTGCCTGAAATTGAAGAATCTCGTAACTGAAATAGGTGAAAATTTTACGTAATTTATAATACTTACAGCTCTTTCCTTTTTCTCCTTCTTCTCCTTTTTCTCTTTCTTCTTCTTCTTACTTTCCTCTCCGCCAGATCCTTCGCCGCTTTCATCTGACGAATCAGTCGGTACATTACTGTCGTATTCTTCCGCGACATCTGATTCTGGTTCGTTCGGATTGAAGTCTTCGTCGGTTGATTCCTCCTCTGATCCTTCATCCTGATCGGAATCGCGTTCCTCTGCCTCGGCCTTAACACGCGCCAAATAAGCATCCGGTTCGTTCTCGTTGTCCGAATCACCAAAGTCTTCTTTGTACGTGGCCTTATCATTTTTGCCTGTGTTCTTTACGTGCAGTTTTTTCGTAGTAATAAAATCGAAGAGTTTTGTGTACTCTTCCTTTTCAATGCTGCTGAACGTGTGCACTGTGCCCGATTTCAATTCGACTTCGAAATCAAAACTTCGTGTGGATCCACCGCTACGAGCGAAATTAACCGCAGTGATTTCTTCGAAGCGAATATGAATGGATGGTTTGTGCACATAAATGAAACCTCGTTCCAGCGGGTACAGATAGCCGGCAGCAGCCTTGAAGGAACAGCCGATTGCTGGTGTTTGAGAATGTCTGAAAATTAACATTGCAGCTATAAATTTCTGATAGATCGCACAAAATTTTTAGAAGTGGGAAATCTTTGGAGCTGCGTTTATCGTCGACAACAAATTTAAGTTAAATCAAGTTACCATCTTCAAACTCGTTAATGAACGTTTGGGTGGAATCCGCATCAAGACAATATTCTTTAACATTTGGCTTATTAGTGCCAAAAAAAATTTACCTACTCCTTGAACTGTGCGTTCGTACATGCATACACTACATATCTTAATAGCGACATAAATGCATTTATGTGCAGTGAAAAAGTTCTTGCCACCTGGACTGTATTCAGTTAAAGAAGCCTCGGTTTTGTTCTATGGTGTTTCTCTGTTACATATCAGAAAGCCCGATAAGTAACATAGTAAATCATAAATGGTGTTATGAACCACTAGAAATAATTGGGGTGCCAAATTAACAGCAGGAGCCAATTTACTACATTCTCCTCTATTCATATCATGCAAAACGGAACAAAGACGACAAAATTTAAAAATGATTTCTAAAGCACTTTAGAATCAACATTCGACTCCCTTTCGTCGAACGATATAAAAATAGTATTAGGTGAATTGAATGCGAAAGTGGGCAAAGAGGAAATCTATATCGGAAGTTAGCACAGCCTTCATGATATTAGTAACGATAAAACCTTATTGTAAGCTCGACATGCTTCCCGCAACGTAATATCCATAAGAGAACGTGGGCGTCACCCGACGGACAAATATTCATCCAAATAGATCTTGCACTTATAGAGAAAAGGGCGGCCTCCAGCGCGTTCTCGACGTACGTACATCTCGAGGTGCTAGTTGCGACACAGACCACTACTTAGTTAAGACCAAGTTCCGATGTCGAATAGCAAATCGAGGACAATCAAAAACACAACCGGTTCCTAAATTCGACATTGGAAAGCTCAAAGATAAGAAAATATCTGCGAAATACACATCAGACCTGGAGAGGCACTTCGAAGAAATGTGGCAAAACATCAAAGATGGCATAACATCCGTCTTAGAGGAGGTGATAGGACAACAACCCCGGCGCAAAAGAAATGAGTGGTTTGACAGCGAATGCCAAGATTCATTAGAGGTAAGATGAAGCTTACAAAATATTAACAGAATGGCCAACACGAGCCCAACGGGACAAATATGATGATCTTAGACGATTTGCAAATAATAATAATAATAATAGTGGTCGGAGTCGCAGTTTGCTCCGCGAAAAAAATCATACGTATAGAATGCTTGTCGCAGCCCTTCTCTCGATCAGAACATGGTCAATTTGGTTGAAAGTGCGGCGATGAACACATTCTTTTATGAATGTAGCGATGGGGGAACCATGCTGAGCTTACAACTAAGTTTTTGTTGGTAGCGAAGTCGATTAGACGTTGTCCATTGTCATTGGTGGTATTATGAATCCCCAAACGTACACTAAAGTGATAAGTTTATGAACAAAGAACGGTTGGAAAAACACAAAATCGCTGGGAGGACTTTATTGAAGCACACAGAAAATCACTGCTAAGACTCAGAAACTGGAGGACGCAATCACTGAACCGAGAAGGCTGGAGGTAGCACATACAGGAGATCAAGGGCCGATTTGGACTGTATCGCTGTTCGATATCGACAGGAATACATGTCAAAACTGGATCAACAATACCGAAATAATATTCGAAAACGTCCAGAGTATGCCAGTGGAGACTATGTGGGCGAAAATACGAGATGGCACCAAATCCTCGGCAGAAGAGACATTAGGATATCGAACCCGGCAAAAAAAATAATGACTTGTTCGACCAAGAGCGTGGCGATGCAATAGACAGAAAGAACGAGGCATACAAAATTTTTACTGGACGACTGACTGACTGAACACGAACCAAAAAAGATATATACGAGCTTAAACGATTTGCAAAAAAGACATGCAGGCAGAAGCAACGGAAGTACTAAATGACAAGATAGAAGAAATGGACGACAATATGAGACAAAATACAACCCTGGACAAAGTACGAGAACGAAACAATTGGCGAATACCAAGATCGATTCAGAACCGGACTATCTACACATCAAATAATTTTTGGAATTCCACCAAAATTAGTTCGACTAACGAGACTTACAATGACAAACAGTGAATCCCAAGTAAGAATACAAGCCGATTCCATAAACAGCTTTCGAACGGAAATAAAACGTATTATTCGGCACTTCTAATAATGAAATCGAAGAAAATGCACAGGAACAATAAGCTGCGAATATATAAAACTATTATACGACATGTTCCATGTTACGGCACCGGAATGTGGATATTGACGCCGAAAAAGCAGTCAATGCATTCGAAAGATTCTCCGAAATTTGTTTGGATCCGTTAAGTAAGGAAAGAAGAACTGGCGACAACCATGTATCAACTCTTCAAGGAGCCAGAGGCTTCAGCGTTCATCAAACAACGGAAACTACAGTGAGCTGGCCATGTAGAGCGGATGGAAGACAGAAGAACTCCCAAGCGTGTTCTTAAAGGTAAAGCAAGTGGTAAAAGGTCAGTAGGAAAACCACCAAACCGATGGAAAAAATCGTTTAATGAAGACAGCTAAGCCATCTTAAGCAGCTGGAGGACAGTCTTTGGATCGAGACGACGACTTCAAGAGGCCAGAGCTCCACTTAGGCTGTCATACCATTGAAATGAACAGCACGATTTGTAGTGAACTTTATAACTTTTGCATCTGCAGTTCTAAGGTATTCGGTGGAGCTTGTCTTCTTCTTAATTATAGAATTATACAAGCAAGATAAGCGGATCAAACGAGTTTAACTTACCCAACAAAACTGCCCGGACCGGTCAACTTCCGATTGACCAAAACTTTCATTATTTTTCCCAAAACTTCATAAACAGGTCCCGTCAACTCCTTGGTCAGTTTATTCTCGTACTTCTCCTTAAGGTCTTCTTCGCTGAACGGCAGTTCGATAGTCGTGTCCTCTTCGTTTCCGAACAACAGAACCAAGTAATGATAGCGAGTCTGTCCCTGTTTGATCGGTGGATCGAGCGACAACACGAAGAACATCTGACGATTGTCTTTATGCGGTAGCAGAAACAGTCGCAATACCGTCGACATGGGAATCTTGTAGTCGAAGGTTTTTCCGTGCAGTTGAAAGAAAGTCTGAAAGATTTTTATGTCGTAACGACCGCGCGGCGTCAAGCAATGAATCTCGCGGAAAATGGCAATAGCATCGCCCGATACCGAAATAACCGACGCTTTGTTCAGCACGTTCGAGTAGAAACTGTCGACGGGATCGGTTTCGTTCGATTCCGTTGTCGGGATATGAAATCGCATTTCCATTAGGCCGACGGGAGCGTCGTCGTTCTGATGGAATTCGAGCGTGACTTCGTTCTTGCCGGTCGTGCACTGTGACACGTGATTCAACGGAATCTCGAACGTTGTCTTGCTGTCGACATCGAAGCTTAGTACGGATCCGTTGAATTTGGCCGTGCCCCAATTCCAGCCCTTCAGGCACAGCTCCTTCTCGAGCATGTCCTTCTTGTAGTTTGTTTTGAAGAAAGTCGCAATCTTTTCGCTGTCGTTGTCCTTGAAGCCGCAGAACCGATGCAACGTTCCGTTCTTCGTGAAAATTCTGATTCCCCATGTGCCCACGAATTTCTGAAAGTTGACCATTTCCATGTCGGATGCGTTCACCTGTTCTACTTTGCCGGTTTTGCTATTCTTGAAAATAATATTCTGTTCGGTCATTTTTAAGCGGCCCGGTGTCTAAAATTATCGAAAATTGGAAAAATAAATCGCAAAAGGTAAACACAACCTTACCATCAGTCCTTTTATTTCGGCCGTAATGTCCGAGTACTCAAGAATATCCATGCTGTTGACTTTCTTTGCGAATTTTTACACAATTACGAGACGGAACAATTTATTTCCAAAATCGCGCAATTCGAATAACGAAAAAACAATCAAATTCACAACACAAAGCAAATTTGGGGTTATGTAGAAAGTGCTTAGCCCGGCAAGCGAATCAAATTGGCGGCGTTGTGTGGATTGAGCAATGCTAATTTGAACGGATTTTAGCACTTTTCACTTTATTCCAATTCATGAAATTCTGCGATAGCTTCAATCAGGCTGAAAGATAAGCTTTCCTATAATTTTAACTAATTTATACAATCGGGTTTGTGTCGTTCTTGATGGAAAAATTTCGGAAAACAGCTGCGTTCTTCATGTAGTTACAGCGGCATGTAAAACATGAAGGCAACTGCACGTAGAAACAGCTAAGACAAAGATCTTATTTGACATTGACAGCTGATTGGTGTTCTTGGCTGAAAAAAGCTAGTTTTTCGTGAACTGCAACAGAAAAAGTGCAAAAATCTCGATCACGAAAACTAAAAAGTCGATGAAAAATGGCACATCCACAAAGCCCAACGCGCTTCAATGGCTACGAGGATGACCCGATGTTTATCGAAGCGAATTTCACCCAAGACATCAGCGATAGGATGCGCGTCCCGAAACGAATTAAAGCGACCGGGGAGTACTCGAACGATGACCATCATCATCTGTCCAACCAAAACGGCATCATGAACTCCTGGAACTACAGCGACAAAATCGATATGAACGTGCCGGATCGTATCGTTGTCCTCGGCCAGGACCAGCACATGGGAACACGTTCGGCTCCTCGTGAAATCGATCTTGAAAATTCGATTCTGCCAACCGATCCGGGATTCATTCGAGTCGCTACTCCGCCCCGTATCATCACTTTGAACGAACATCACTTTCCGTCAGCCTCCGACGAATTGGAATTCTCGCAAACTCATTCGGGGGATTTACCCTCGTATGTCCGGGCCAATGGTCGCGCCAAAGAAAACTTCAACGAACATTTGTCGCACGATTCGGACGTGGAGCACCGAGTTCCATCGAACGGGACACGCAAGGCGATCAACTTAAACGATAGTCAATTGACTCATCGTACCAGGGAGGAAACACCACCACTCAGCATCACCGATGTAATGAACCCGTCGGACGAAGTCTTGCACTTGCGACGCCAATTGGCCAAATTGAATCGGCGGATTCTTACGATTGAAATCGACAACGTTCAGCGACAACAGCGCGAGAAAATTGTTTGCTGCTTGGGGTTGGCTTATTTCCTGCTCAAGGCCATCTACTGGCTCAACAGGAACTAGGGGAGGATTTCGGCCGATCCGATAAACTCGTTTCGGACACCTGGCGATTTTTGTGTGACTGTAATTGGCTTTAGAGAGCTCCGCTAGTGTTAAGACTAAATAACAAAACATTTTGTTTGTTGTTAAAGTTTAAATAAAGAATTTCGATTTTAAATGAATTTCGGAGCGCTGTCTTTATTTCTTTATATTATCTTTTAAGTGGTATCCTAATTCGCATCAAGCTCAATCAAATTAACTGTTAGGTTTGGATACAATTACTCGACGTCGACGTAAGGAAACTAAGCCGCCTTTTAAGCCTCAAAATTTCAACGCAACTCTGCGAGAACATGTTATGTTCTGAAAAAATTAAATTCTGAGGGCCTCACTAGATTCCGAAATTGAAATTTTGTTAGATGAATGAAAAGTTGTGAATTTCAGGAATATTATCCTTTAGTAGTCATTTGAATCAGTTGCCATTTATTTTTTAGCGCGACGAACTTTGTAACCATCTTCTTTCTGTTATTGATTTCAGTTGATCAGAACAACGAAGAAGGTTCGTTTTCATTTTCAGAAAACGATAAATTTCTCCTTTCAGAAGTATTACAAGTTGAATCAGGAGATGGGGGCAGCTCATTGGCCTTATTTGATGATGACAATGAAGTAAATGATCGAAACTTAAGTATGAGACAAATCACCGACCTCGACTTTCGACTAGGAAGTTTCACGGTGCCGCTCTGTTTAGTTTTAGGAAGGGGTGCCACACTGGGCTGCAGCGCACACTAGGCACCAAAACAGGGTCCATAGCGATCCCTTCGGATAGAATCGTGGAACCTTTTAATAATCACCCCTAAAACATCCCAAATCCCTAATGAACTTGACCAACTTGTCATACCCTATCACTTTAAGATCTTCCAAACTATCGAAGAAGAGACTGCCTAGCCACTTCAAGCGCCTTCTTGCAACCGCCTTGTCTGTTTGGACAACTGCAACTTTACCTACTAAAATATGAAAAAAGCTGACAATTAAGAGTTAAAGTACAAGTTCACAGTTACATTGAAGCTCCGCTGCAGTTGCCCTTGTGAGCGTCGCCATACAATTTTATGTGCTCTAATGACTATGTAAGTACGGCAAGATCTGTGGTCGAAGTCGCTTCGCTTTTTAGCTACTTTTTTTTATTTTCTTTCGATTCTTTCAATAAGCTTTTTTTTCGATGTTATTTTTTTGTGACGAGTGCATTGCATAGTCCTTGCACCCTTTTAGATTTTCCTATCTCGAGACAGCCCTTGGATATGGTCTTATATCTCTTAAATCTTCAGTCCCGTGACGTTAATGGTTGAGGTGCGTTTCGAGCGGTAATTTCTCTGTAGGACAACTTCTGCATTTATCGAAAGCTGTATTTCTTGATGGATTTCTCTGCCTTTAGGAAGTTGACTTCTAGCCCTTACGCTGCATTTCAACATTAGGTCAGGAGAAGTCCAGTGGTAGTGTACTAGGTCTTGTAAACATTGTTTCGGTGATGTCGTGGGTTCAATTTCCACTCTACGCATTATTTATTTGTAAGAATTTTTCAGTTACAACAGCATGGAATTTTTAATAGGATCAGTTCAAAAAATCGTGCTTCCAATAATTCACTAGGGCCTAATGCTTTAGTCTTTACAAAATGTGAGTCTCCTTTACCACCATTTGTTCCTTACTTTAGTTTGTATTCCGTTTGCGTGTGCTTGCGAATATCTAGCCTATTAAAAAAAATAGATTGCAGCGATCCTTTGCCATAATATCTTTATTATTTATGAAGTAATGGAAACTCTTATAAATTTTGTCTGAAATACCTCGAATCAAGGCGGACGGACAGCAGGCGAAAATTTGGCCTCAAGAAATTCACCAATATTATGAAGAGCTGAATTTTTTTTTTTCACTTTTATCCCTGCTTTGAATATACAGTAGACTCGCGGAAACTTGAACTAATAAAAACCAAGCAAGTTCAAGTTATCGAGAGGTTCAAGTTATTGGATAGATTTTTTTCAGTTTATTCAGTGTTTATTTACATATGTTTCAGATGATGTTGATGTTCTTTTAGAATTTTTTGTGTTCCTACTGTTTATTACCCATATCGTTGTATTATCCAAATTAAATATAATAATTAAGCTTTAACCCGATTTAGAAAAAAAACTCTTTATCGGAAGGCTACAAAGATAGATAGATAGGGAGTTGTGCTTAGGACAAGCTCCGACAATTCATGTCGTAGTCATTTACTACTGTTTATTGTTTATTTAATTATTTTTATTTATATTTTTATTACTTTTCCTTTTTCTACTGAAAATCATCGTCCACGTCCATTGTCGATTAGGAGAGCACAAGCCACGACGTCGACCATTTAACTTTTTTTTGAAGCGAAAACGATTGGCATTAAAGATTGTGTATGGGAAATCAAAATTCATGCATGGTACGCATGAATGACATGCAAGAATGTCCGTCTATGGGGCCGTTAAGGTAGGATGATGTTCAGAGTTAGGCAAGTTAGCTTTTGTTGTTTATGAGGTGCCATATCAAAATTTTCACCAACAATTTACAAAATATTGAAATAATAAACTTTACGAACTGAGTATTACGAGGAGTAATTCGGATTCTTCAACGAAAAACAAAAGAAAACAGCCTTTATGTTCTTCAACTACTAAGTAAATAAATATATAATATGTAGTGAACATACATTCGTACATATGTACCTATCGCAAAAATGCGATCTATGTACATGCATTGTTCAAGATTTAGAGCGTTAATTTTCTGTATGTTTAAGTTTTAGAGTTAGTAATGTAAAGTAGTCTGGGTGGCTTAGTGGCTAGAGCACTTGCCTTCGGAGCACCTGGTGCCAGGTTCGAATCTGCTTGGCGGCAAGTAATTTTCGAAAATGGGATTGGGTGCCGGACTACCAGTTCACTCAGCTGTAAATGAGTACCTGAGTTAAAATCAGGGTAACAATCACGGACGAGCGTGTAGCTGACCACTTCACCTCCTAGTGTTCCGTTGGTCTCGCAATGAAGTAACTCTAGCATTACTTCAAGGCCTAGGCCCGATTTGGGCTGTTGCGGCATTGATTATAATGTAAAAAATCTATTGTTCAAGTTACTGGATGATTCAAGTTTTCGATGTTCAAGTTTTCGCGAGTCTACTGTAAATCTCATTTCTTGTCAGGGACATTAAAATACGCTCCGGTTCACCTCGACAGGCTTTCAAATTGATAGGTGCCGATTTGATCACTACCATATTAGGTGTCTTTTTTTGCTCACTTATCCAGATCAGAGCAGGTTGGAAAACTTATAAATAAAACAACAACATTCCCGTTTTTATAACTGTTTTCCATAGATAGTAGGCTAGATTAGATAATTTAACGAGAATAGCTACCTCAGTGAGCTCACAGCAATGTTGTTGTTTTGCTTATTAACTTTCTTATCTGCTCTGATCTGAATAAGTGCACAAAAAATCAGACGCGAACGTAGATAATTGTTTCGGGGGGGGGGGGGGGGGGAAGTTGGTTTGGTTTCAGTCAAGTTTACTCGTCGAGTATTATACATCACTTCGCGGGAGCGGAAGTTGAACCCCCAAAACCCCCCTGCGTTCATGCCTGGCTTTTCTAATGTGAGATGTCTTATTCTGCTTCCTCCACGGTTTCAGGTTATCCGTAATGAGATTGTTCTCAAAACGGTCGTAGAATGAAGTACCGTTCTTCTTTTTTTTCAGTCGTACAATAGTTGTACCACCTTGCGTATTGCCTGTTACAGCACTTCAAGCGAAACACTCAAGTTATTTTTCTTCTTCCATTTGTTGTGTTTTTGGTGGACATGAGGAATACCCCACCAGAACACGCGGCTAGTCCCGAGAGGAGATGGGACCTGATAGAGGTGAGTACCGAAGCAGTCAATGCATGTTCATGGCCTCGGTCAGCGGATAGCGTCTGAGTCGTATGTGGTGGATCAAATCTTTTTTCGTGAAACTTCCTGGAGTTGATCCAGGCGTAGTGGGATATTCTAAGTGTCCTAATAAGGCAATTAAGCAATTAAGCCTGTCTCAACTCTATTCGGAAACACTTCGAATTGATTGCTGAAAATTAAAAGGTTTTAATAACCTCGAAAAAAATAACAGAACTCTTTTGTATGACAATTTAAATGTGTTTAATGGTTTAAAAAATACTAAAATACTAAGCGCTTACTGCTAGTTACAACTAAACTTTTATATTAAAAAGTGCGGACTGACACGGAATTGAGTGTTACTATGTGTTCCACTTTAGAAAAATACCCGATTCTATGTCACTCGGCCAATATTGTCGAGATCCAGATCTTGCTCGTCGAATCGATCACACATTGCGTAATGAGGCATGAAGTTCCAAACAATAGTATTTTGTTTTTAACTTCGACCTCTATCAGGCAAAATGAACAGGCGCTTAAGTCCGAATCCATTAGTCAGCAATATTGTTAATACTACCGGTATTCCCAGTAGGTCAGTAAACAAACCGAGCTATTTGCATTTGGATATTAATCCATTTAGTTCAGCTCGAGTTTGTTTATATTACAAAACTTTCCTACTGGCAATGGAGATATGATGGAAAATCCAATCATCTGGATTAGATAAAGGAATAATAGTGATAACGGTCCATTGCCAATGTTCACACTAGTGTTTTTGCTCTGTCAATCTCAAGTTTGGTACAGTTGGTCGTGCTTATGGCAGACCCAAAGAAACGTCAATCGAAATTTATTTACCACCCGACAGACTGTCACCTGCGACAGTCGCCAGACCTGTAGGATTTATACCGCCGCGCCGTTTACCGGAGTTCTTTGTTTCTCTCATTAAAGTTTTGTTCGGTTTTGAAGATGTTTTCCGGCTAATTGTGACGGTAAGTGAAGTATTTAATCTTATTTTTTTGTGACGCCCTCCTCGCGTATTTTTGAACGTCTTCTGTACTTGGCAAAGTCTCAAAGGCTCAATAAGAAGCTGCTTATCGTTCGATTGTCTTTTGGTAAAAAGCAATTATTGTCGGGCATTAAATTAAAGCCGAATTCTACAAGTAGAGATTAATTATTTAGAGGGACAGCTCATTCAATTGAATTTGAATGGGATTGAAGTCCTTTGTTTCTTCACGGTGTAGTTACCTTGATACTTTATTACCCTAGCGATCAATTATCTTGTCTGGACTTCGTTAAACAAACGGCAATTCATAAAATTCCATTCTATTGGAGAAATCGGAAATATTGAGTAATCTTCGATAGCGGAAATTCGTTATATCATGTAATTGCTACTGTGGTGTCTGTTACAAAGTTCAAGAGATCAGCAACGATGTGACGTCAATTTGTTGCTAATTTTACAATCGAGCGGCGTCTGACCATGAAGTATCATTTTTTCGTGGTTTTTGCGGATATTCAATTGAGTGTGTAACGAGAGTGCGGTGGTACGTCTACGATTATCTACGAATTATGAAATCGATTTGAATTTATTGCATGAGAAATGGCTGAGTATTTGTTAATTAGAAGGAAACTATTGCAAGGCCGAAAGCTAACACCAACTGAACAAAGGACGTTTTATATACTCCCTGACATCCTCTTCGACACTTGACGAACGCCTTTTCATTAGCTGCTTGTGAAACATTAGTTGCGATTTATGCGTGTAAATTTATTTTTTGGTTGTATAATAGCATACCATTCACCATAAGTTGTTGTATCATAAATTCTTAGTCCTAGCGGCGTTCATTTATTAAAAATTTAACCCTGCGAGTGGCGGGTTTTCAGCGCTTCAGCTTCTCTTGGGAAGAGGTTCTACTTCCTACGGCTTCCTATATATGTGATCATCAACA
The DNA here is from genome assembly GCA_949128065.1 of Beris chalybata. Taxonomy (NCBI): domain Eukaryota; kingdom Metazoa; phylum Arthropoda; class Insecta; order Diptera; family Stratiomyidae; genus Beris; species Beris chalybata. The sequence continues at coordinate 16,710,811 of OX421897.1, forward strand.
AGCTCTTATCAGGATTTCAGGATATTCAGCCCAAGGTGCTGTAAGGGGGTTGCATACTTATTCACAGTCTTCGACATATTTCTTAAGTTTGATGAGATATTAGATTGGTTTTTACTTCCACGGAGAACCAGATTCGGATCCGTATTTCGAGGTACGGATAGCAAACGGATATATCTGGTCTACTCGGCGTGTATTGTGCCGATTTTTGTCAGAATGGTAGGTGAATACTATGTCGCTGTTTTTATTCAACCCCCAAGGGACGTAAAGAGGTTTGCATATGCCTTTCAGTCTATCGCGATCCTATTTTAATCGCTTCCCAAAATTTGAACCTGAAACCCAATAAGATTTCGTCCAGACTGTTGGCAGATCGGCGCGTCACAGAGCTCGGACAATCTCCTAACTTTTTACACTTTACGCTTATTATTATCAATAAATAATGATTTTACAAAAAAGTTGTTCAGATAAAAAAGATAGAGAATTTAATTCTCTATAAATTTGGTTCTTACCATTTTTAGCGAGAAATACAAAATACGGCTACAAATCGACAAAACAGAAAATTCAATATTTCGGGCACACGCCATATCAAATTTTGGTCTAAGACTGTGATTCCCTATTCTACTCCATCATTGGAACTTAACTACGTCAAAACATTTCGTGTTCCATTTTTTTCCGATATTTACTGAAATTTTGTCTCTGATTACTGGACTATCAAATTTTTAAAAATTTTGCTACCCTCAAATTTTGTGTTTTCACGTTTTAGTACTAGCAAGCTCCAAAAAAGCCAATAATAAAAAAATATCCGTCTGTCCGCCGTACGCAAGACTGTTTGAAGGCGCGTAGCTCTCAAACCCCTTGAGATATTATGAGTGGTATATTTTGGATGGGTTGGGGTGTGAAGTGAAAGGAGGTGAAGCATTTTAGATGAAAAATTGGAACTTATGTAGTATTATAATTATTTGCAAAAAAGTGGTTGATAGAGGTTGAGGGATGTGCGTGTGGGGGGAAAACATAATGCGTCCAAAACGATTAAACGCTGGGATTGAAACATTCTAAAACCCATATCTCCTCAACAACGGCTGGAAAACTTTGTATTACAATATACTTCGACTCAATTATCCCAGTAAGATAAAATTGGGTTTCTGTATAAAGAATTACTACTGGAGTCAACTGAAAGTTGGGAGAGGGGGGAACGTGAAGCGCGGAGTTAGGGGACAATCAATTTAAAAAAAGTTAAATTTGTTTATCTCTGTATCATATATGATATTGAAAATCTTACAGGAGTTAGGACCGGTGACGTCTAGCTGAGGAAAACATTTTGAGGATATGGGTGCAGGGAGTGATAGTGGGAGGGGGTGGCAATGCAAAAACTCTGGTTTTAATTTCTCGAAAGCCGCAAAGAATCGAAAGCTAAGAATTTTAAACTGTATAGAGCTACTGTAATTTTATCCCAGAAAAATAAATTTTTGACAGGGGTAGCAAAGTACGGGGGGGGGTGGTTTTTTATATCTCAGAAACAGCATATGATAGAAAGTTGAAACGTAGTACCTATGGATATGTAGATATGATACTAGAGTAATTAAAACTAAAAATCGGCAAACAGGCTGGCTGCAACTTTATTATTTTATGGGTAGAAGTTCGAAATGTTGTAATGCTGAGATGCGGTGTAGAATACTATGCGACTGACAACCTAAGGAATCATTAAAAGACTATTTGGAACGTTATTTTCTAGATTGTCAGTTGCATAGTAACCTACACCGCATCGCAGCATAAAACACGTTTCGAACTTCTACCCATAAAATAATAAAGTTGCGCCCAGATTGTTGGCCGATTTTTTTCCATTGCGTTCCCTTTTTGTGCAATGACGAGTCACTGAAGATACTTGTAGTTTCCGCCAGAAGTTTACAATCGGAATGATCAGGAGATTGAGCATTGCGCCAGGCCTTGCCGAGTTAGCGCTTCTGATCGTTAACCTGCTGAAAATTCAATGAATAGGCATTTTATCCTCAGCATATAGCAGCAGCGTGTTTTGCATAATATTGTTATACAAGGTGGCGCAAAATTAATCATCCAATTTTGTTTTTGAATAACTTCATTACTAAATAAAAAAAAATTATTTTGAGCAATAGAAATCTTTATTTGGACCTTTACAATTTTTTCTCTAAAGTGGAAAATATGATATCCTTCAAGTGGCTGCCGCCAGTGTTGATACAAATTAGTGCTCGTTTTATCACATTTTCCATGATTTTCCTCAAGATTTCCGGTGATATCTGTTCGCATTCCTGCCGAATATTCTCCTTAAGGTTCTGCGATTGTCTGAGGCTTGTTGGCATAAACCCGCGACATCAAGTATCCCCAAAGAAAAAGTCTGGGATGGTTAAATCGGGCGATCTTGCTGGCCAAGCCAAAACGCCAAAACGGGAGATTACGCGACTAGGAAACGCTTCCTTCACAATATTCATTGTGGCTCGTGTTGTGTGTGCGGTTGCACCGTCTTGTTGAAACCACATGTTCATATGGTTCACGTATGATGGCATTTGCAAAAGTTATAACATAAAGAAAAAAGTTATGGAAAATGCGATAAAACGAGCACTAATTTGTATCAACACTGGCGGCAGCCACTTGAAGGATGTCATATTTTCCACTTAACAGAAAAAATTACAGAGGTCCAAATAAAGATTTCTATTACTCAAAAAAAAACTTTTTTTATTTAGTAAAGCAAAAACGAAATTGGATGATTTACTTTGCGCCACCTTGTATATGAAGGAATTCATGTGAACATTGTGATCTATAGAACCAAACTATACCAAGAAAAGTAGCCTCATATTGTAATAACGCGCCATCAGATTGATTTATTATCCGTGTATACCTGGTGCCATATTCTATATCACAAGCGCTCCCATCTTATCTATCATCGGTAAGGTATCACTAGATATAAATGTTAAGTCTTTGATACCACATTTGAAACCACAGCACACATTCTGTGTAATTGTGATGCAGTGGCCAGATCAAGAAGGCAGATGCTTGGTAGATTTACTCTCACTTATGAAGACCTGTCGAAGACTCCCCAGAGTAAAATCATCTCCTCTCTCAAGGGAATAGATATGGCCTAGGGAGTAGTTAAGAGCCAGGAACAAAAGTCGTCTTAGGTCGTAGTTTGGGACGCAGTGAGGCTTGGTTTAGGCTAAGTTGTTCAAACAAAGTCATTGAAAGAAAAGATCACTTCGTCAGTATGGAAACTAAGCTAAAGACTTCACGAGAACTGTTTCCATTAACGTATGAAGTAAATTAATTTTCTTCTAAGAGCGCGATTAAATCGTTTCCTTCTAACTTGTAAAATTTTCTTTGGCTTTGTTTAGATTTAACAGTGCGCACTAATAAGATAATTAATTTTAATCTCACTTGGACGTTTCTATGGCTTTTTCGCAGATATAATTGAATTACATGTTCTTTTTTCAATTCTTACATTATTGAAGTCTTTATCCTTCTATCCTTATCATGAAAAAACTTTAACACCAAACCCCCGCACATATCTGAAAATATACGTTCGTACAAAATCAACTCATAAATTGAACTTTTCATTTTTAATTACAGGATGCAGATGTCTCGCACGAAATGGTCTCACAATGAAATGTAATAGAATCGAGAAACGACAATAGCTGACTGACCGGAATAAGTGAATACTGAAAATAATCGCCAAATAAAAGCGAATTGAACACACAACCAAGAGCTCTCTGTTCCGATGCTTTACATTTACCTAACGAATAATAATAACGTTCGTGTCACATGCGGTAGCGATAAGCAAAAATATTTTCGAACTAAATCCCTACTCGAAGCGAAATCATTTCCAAATGAGAGCTAGGCGGCCGTAAAGCAAAGCTAAATAAAAATAACTGCAGAAAAGTATCTGCGCGAAAACGGCAGTGAATTCAATTCACCACAATAAAAGAAACACCGAGACTGATAACCATTAAGACGTATACCACCTAAAATAAGTTAGTTATGTTTTTGACGCGACGACGGAAGTTTATGAAAAGGTGATTTATCGTTAATGTACTAAACAACACAAAAAAAAAATGGATGAATTTTTTTTTAAGATTGACGAAAATATTTTAAATAATCTTTAAAGTGCTTGCATCCAATGTTCATCTTCAATTTGCCAATAACAGTTTAATAGTGCTAGTTAGTGTATGCCTTCTATTTAGTGCTACTTGCCTGTTACTCGCACTCTTATCTTATTAGTATATTTTTTTTTTATTGAAAAGAAAAATATTCTTAATCTTAAAAGTGACGAGTAATTGAAATTTACGTATTATAAGAGCGGAAATCATGTTTGGAATTCATCAAGTAGTGAGTGGTATCTTCTGGATATCGTTAGTTCCTGCACTTTTCGTAGGGCTTTGGCTCTTTGGGGTGTAAGTACATACATTGAATCACATTCTACAAAACTAAGTACAGCTGGTGGTATACTTATCGCTAGTAATGTCAGCTTTTTTAATACTGTATTGTTTGTAAATATGCACACGTTTAGTTAATTGCGATAGCCTCTTTGTTTATATATTTTTTTAGATTATTAGTCATGTTAGTTGCTTTTGCATTGTGTGCCCTCATTGTTTTGTTATTTTGCTGACTATATATTTAATTATTACTGAGTCAGTGCTTTCCGGCGGCATGTTTCTATATACAAATATTTCTATACAGAAATACAGAAAATCAGCATAGTTTTCAGAGATCGAATGGAGATGTACATTTTTAAAATCCATGCACGTCTAATCTTTCGATGGAAATTATTTGCATACCTTACCATTTACCAGCAAGTGTATAATGTTCAAATGAATAATATTTCTTTCATAACTACTCAACGTCGTTGTCATTATCAAATTAATTTAGAGACGTTATAAGATTGCTGTTTAATTTCAGCTCTCAGCTTTTCGACTGACTGATGCTTTTTTACATATTGCAGAAATAGATCGATGTTTATTATTTCATGAAAAGTATAATCGTAGTCATGATAAACCGGTCGTAAGTGTTGAATTAATTTTGAAATTGTCGTGTAGGTACAGACTGCGCGTCACTAATGGTTTTGCGGCTTGAAGGTTGCGTTTCGAAGTATCTAACAATATCGCCAAGGCATACAGCTATTTTACTCTACATTAAAGTAATATAGAGTATCGTATTATAATATTAATTTGGTCTCGAAAATTTGTAACGTGGCGATACAAATATCAAATATGCTATCGACTTGGAGTTCATAAGTTCAAGTTTAATGGGCGAAGAATCCGATCTTAAAATGGAATAAAGTGGTCACGCATAGCAAACTTTGCATATACAAGACCATAATAAGACCTGTGCTACTATTTATATGTAAAGACGTGGACTCTTATCCAAGCGTCTGGAAAATTAATAAACACATTTCAAAGACGAAAATTTTTGGGGCAGTAAAAGAAGACACTGAATTTCGTATACTGTACATCAACTTGCTGTGTAAGATCTATGACGGTCCAGTCGCATTGACTCGGACGACGGAAGAATTCCCAAACGTATACTGAAAGTTAGACCTCAAGGTAAACAAACAAACTCCGTTGACGTAGATTGCAGATTCTTAGATGCACAAATTGGAGGAGCATTGAACCGATATGACTTCAGAAAATTTATCCTGCAGGACCTGGCTCGATTTGGGCTGTCGTGCTATTGAATATAGTATAAAGCAGACAGCTTATTAGCTCGTAAGCTAGAATCTCTCTGAAGCTTGAGCTTATCACGCGGGGGGCTTATGAAAAATTATAATCGGATCAGTAACAATGACTCGACAAGAGTCTGCTATGTATTGCCCTATGCCCCAGAGAAGGTGATATAACAATAATAATATTATCAGCGTTAACTGCTTATGAGACTTCCAATAAAAAAAATATAGGCTCATTACATGATCACGATAATTACACATGAATGGATTTCGTACTTTGTGTTTCATGTTTATCAATTTCGATTATCGGTTCCTTAATCCCGCATTGATTGATGTAAATATTTTAGATAATTAATTGTTTATGCTTCGAAAAACGGAAAGCAGTGAAATGTTGTTAAAATATGTTGAAACTTTTAAAAATCTGCGTGCTCATTCCCCAGTGGCCTGGCACCCAGCAGAGTGTATGTTTGTTTAAATTACAGTTTTTAGTACAAAAAATTAAATTGAGGGTTCTGACGCAATGAAAACTGGCACATCTGCAACGACGGGTGAACTGAAAATTTTCCATGAGAAAGTACAAGATAACACTGTCTCTCACCGAGTAGAAACAGGCCCATCTCTGTGGTGGAAATTCCTCACGCAGAGGGTAAAATTGAGTGAACTGGTCAGGCCGGCTCCAGATTGGTCTATTCGGCAGAAGCGGATACAAGTACCGCAGGCGACACTGAAGTCAAAAGGATGATGCGGATGCGGCCATGTTAGGCTCAATGACTATAATTTTGGACCTTATTACAGCTAAAGAGAAAATGGATATGGAGGTTGGAGTTGGTGATATATCAGCCTCAATGGAGGAATGAACTCCTGAAGGAAGATTCCGACCAGGATGGCAGTTGGCTGCCCGTGAGAACGCAAACACACTTACACCTAACGAAAAGGTCCGTTGTGTTACCACATGATCATCGAAATTGATCCTACTCGTCAAACCATTTAGAGCTTCTAATGAAGCGTTGGATTCTCGTGACCTCCATTGCGGAAAGGTCCCTAAGTCAGTTGTCAGTTGAAAAAGTAAGCTCCAAGATGAGCTTTCGTTCTAGTGGATAGAGCTGGGCTAGTACAGAAAAGATGAAGGACTGTCTCCTCCTCCCCATCCAGGCAGCTTATACAGAAGTCGTTGGTTTTCTCAATTGAGTCCAATCCCAGGAGCAGTTTACATGTAGAGAGAGAGGCATATCCAAATTCCGATGTTCCGACATAATCTAAAGGGTGGTACCGTGGCAAACGAGTTCGTCAGCCATGCAGTTCCATGGAAAACTCCTGTGTCCTGGCACCCAGTAGAGAAGAATATTGAACTGGTCAGCCACATATCCTTAAGAGATGATCGGGATTTGATGTTGTCGAGGTCGATTCCAAGAGTGCCGCTTGGCTGTGTCTGAAAATGCTAATCTCCCTAGTAGATAGTACATTACTCCTCAGGCAGGACAAGACGTCCTTGGTCGCCATAAGCTCTGCCTGATAGACATTGCAGTGGTCCGAAAGTCAGAGAAAACATCTCAACCCACTTTACCTTCAGTTTTGGAGCTATCCGTATTTAAGTGACCTAAGCCAGGAAAAAAAACAGCGCCAAAAAACGAATCCGATAAAGAATCGGAACAATCAAATGCTGCATTCAGATTACAGGACAACTTAATCTTAATCAACGTCTGTGTTAATCTTCCTCAAATCTTTTTCCCTGACTACGTCAACATTGAGGAACATGCCAACAGACTGGATCTAATGGACAGAGTAATCTATGCCGCGGTTGCAAAAGTGAGGTGGGGCTTCGAAACAAATGTATTGATTTTGTGCACGACGCATTAAAAAGACTTGGTTTATCGATCTGCGTGCGATTCTTTCATTCATATAAAGGTCAGGATGGCTAAATCAACCTGTGAACCGGGATACAGCTGGTTAATAGGCAATACGGTCGGAGCTTCAATTTTTTCTGTGGCAGAGCACAATGGCCTGGCTTATCATCATTATCATCATCGGTATCAGAATCCTCAACGTTAAATCACCCATTCTTTATGCCATCTTATAATTTTTTTTATCGAAGTTCTATAAAACGGGGATTTCATCGATCTCAGTGATAATATGACTGAACAGTAGACAAGTTTTATTCTGTTTTGAGTAACTAATACGAGAGATAATAATTTTTAGCAGAAAAGATATATTTAGCACATAGTCACACAGTTTTATTGCATGTGTATTTTGGATCCGGACGAAATTTCACTTTATCGACTTGTATGTTCCGGTTATCAACAATGAATACGCTTAATTAATAGTCATACATTTTCTAAAGTACAAAATTATCTTCACATCTAATTTATTTACATTTCAGAATTGCCTATGGATCGTTAAAATTAAGTCTGATATGCTGCCTAATAGTATTTATTTTATTACCGCTTCTGTTCAAATATTCAGTGACATTGCAGCGGAGTGTTTTGTTCCTAACCTTCGGTAAATATCAAACATTTATACACGTTCTACTCTTATCTGAATGCATTTTTTTCTGTTTGAAATTTCAGTGTCTTATCCCAGAAATTTAGACTTTAAACAGCCAGATATTGTTGGATTGTATGGAACACGTAATTTTTACGTTAAACTTGAGGATGGTACGGTTCCAAGTGCGAACAAGATTAAAATTGGTGTGTGGCACGTTCTGCCGGATTATGTCGTTAAACGTTTTAAGGATCAATTTAATTTGAATGAAGTAAGTGAAGTAAAAAATGAATTAATGATCAAATTGTTTAAAACACACTTTGATAAGCAATAGGCAAACTACAATAAGTATTAGAAAGTCTCCCGCGCATCTGCAAAGGTTTAAACTCGATATTGCTCTGCCTTGTTCTTTACCATTTAATTCTGGTCTTCTAGCTCCCTCGCAAGCTGGCTAGGGTCCGTCAGGTTTTGCACACAATCCGATACCGAAATTTACTTCTTTTCAATAAAATTGCCAACAATTAAAAGCTTCAAGCACTGCTACTCAAAGATAGGAACACCCTTCGTGTCCTGCTTGGTGTACTGACGGGCCGGGCCATTGGCTTACCGGCCAGCATTCAAGAAGACTAGTCTGACTCTGAGGCGGGAACGTTCTTTAGGTACGCGCTTCGCAATGGACTTGGGTGAATTCGCAAACATCAAGCTAGACAAGCTGCTCTAGTTTGTCAGGCTGGCGAGGTGGTTCACCTAAGATGTGGTCTTGAGCACACGGGTACATCTCCCTTCAAGAATTTTTGGGTTGATTTGGCATCAGAGGAGTTTCTAGCGCGAAACACCAACACGACTGAGATCAATTGCTATCGTATCGGATCGAGCGAGCCTAGCCAGTATTTATGTCGTCTAAGTACGTTAATATTTAGATGATTTTTTGTTTTTAACAGAATCCTAATTCATTTCACCCTTTATTGTGATATTTAATGCTATACTAATAAAATTAATAATGTCCAAATTTTTTCCCTTACGCTTATAATAAAAAAAAAATTTTATTTAATTTTAGGAATCATTAAATGCCGTCCAAAACACAACTGATATTGACAACCTGGACCTGGACAAAGTGCAGTCAGATTTAAAATTAGAATTTCCTATTATTAACGAGAAGAATGAAGAAGTATTTTTCGAGAAAATGCTAAGACAACCAGGTACAATCGTTTTATACCTACACGGAAATACATCGTCACGCGGTGCACCGCATCGCATTGAACTCTACAAAGTTCTACGTAAACTGGGCTATCACGTCTTAGCTCTGGATTATAGAGGCTACGGTGATTCCGATAAAATCCAACCGACCGAAGAAGGTGTCATCAGAGACTCCCTGGCTGTGTTCGAATATATTCGAAGTGTAACATCCAATCCGATTTTTCTATGGGGCCATTCGCTCGGAACGGGCGTATCAACACATTTGCTATCAATTCTACAGGAAATGAATGTCGAGAAACCTCGGGCGGTTGTTCTTGAAAGTCCGTTCACGAATATCGCGGACGAAGTACGAGAGCATCCGTTTTCAACGGTACGTTGTCTTACGAATGCGATTAATAGCCAAGAATTTAATTGGAATTTTTCATATTTCAGCTCTTTCGTAACTTGCCCTGGTTCGATCACACAATAGCGCGACCGATGCATGCAAATTCATTGCGTTTCGAATCGAATAAACACATTGCCGAATTCCGGCAACCGGTTATGATTTTACATGCCGAAGACGATATTGTCGTACCGTTTCAATTGGGCTATCGATTGTATCGTGCGGCAATCGATAATCGTGCCAAATCGTGGGGTCCTGTTGAATTTCATCGGTTCGAAGCTATTTCGAAATACGGACATAAGTTTATATGTCGAGCTCCAAATTTACCGGAAATTGTAGGCAATTTCTTTCAAACGTACCGAAATGAAATTTATTAGTTCAGTTTTAATGTAAATCTCATTTGTACTTTTTAGTTTTTTTTCCGAGAAAGATTGTTGTTGTTTTTTTTTTTAACTGTTGTGACTGCACTGTGAACTTTGCTATCGAAAAGAATATTTATGTGAATAATTAAACTAGTAGCTGTAAATTGATGAAGAATATAAGTTTCTAAACGAAAATAAAAAAATGTTTATGACTTTATTTAGCTTAAACGAAGAATCGCTGGTTAGCGAATTTATAAAAATTAGGCATCATGTTTTGTTTTTCCGCGACGAATTTAATCAGACAATCAAGTTTTAAATAATTTCTCAAATTGAATTAGCAAGATCAAGTTCAAAAATACTGCGCAAGTCAATGCGAAAACGAACCTCCGGTCCAAAATGCACATTCCGCAAAAACCAATGGTAGTCTTTTTCAGAAGAAGTTGCAATGAAAGTCTCTCTATCTGTGAAAAGAAAACATATTCCTGAATTTGCTTACATACGAATATCTAACCAATGCAGACATGTCCTTGTCCATAAACGGTACCACTTAGGGCTATTTTGGTCACAATAAATTTCAGTATAAGAGGTTTTCGATCATATTATTTTGAAGTTTGAACTTTAGTTTTTAAACGATTTAGGCCCGTTCCTACGATCTTCAGTTAAATTCTAACCGGAAGTTTAACTGCAACTTTTGTATGAAAATATGTCAATCAAAGTTCCAGTTAGAACGTAAATGACGATCGTAGGAACGGGCGTTAGAAGTTAAAGCTAGTTCGTTCTGTTCACAATTTTTTAGATCAAACCGTTTTCAATATGCTCTTTTAATTTTGAGTAATTTTCAATGGAAATTTCTTTGCCATGTACCGTTACCCCGTGCACAGGATATTATCATAGGAGGAGGGGCGGGGGGGGGGGGAGTGGTGGGTGGTGGGTGGTGTTCGAATATGTGCAAATAGCTACTGAGAATCTGGTCCTACTCTTCGAACCATTTAGAGCTTGCAATGAAGCGTTGGCTTCTCGCAACCTCTATTGCGGCAAGGTCACTAAGATTGTTCAAGAAGTAAACTTCAAGATGAGCTTTTTTTCTAGCGGATAGAGCTTTTCCAGAGGGGGGGGGGATCAAGATGTTATGAATGTATATATTTTTATATATAAATATACATGTGTTATTTATAATATACGAAAATACTAAATTTAGGGGGGGGGGGGCAGATGCACACCCAGATTCCGGTGTTCTGGTATCGCTAACGATAAGTGAAAAAGGCGGCAATATTGAAGGAAGAGGTGTAGTCTCACACGCATGTATAAGGTGGAATTTGTCTCGAAGTGATGAAAGGATACACCACTATTACGAAGCTAAAATGCAAACAAAAATTCTATCCTATCTCTACGCAGTACAAATCCGATTTCAATGATTTGGATCATTGTAATTTGACCATTTATGAATCATTCAAATTCTACAATATGTAAAAATGTAAAAAGTGTCAAATCCCTGTTTGGCGAATAAGCCTCACCACATGGTACATTTCTGAATGCTTAGCAGTCCGCTGGATGTGTCTTGTTGCGTTGGTACGCCAGATGAAAAGAACACACAACATAACATTCTTCCAATTGCGATTCAAGCGAGTCCTTTTTCGAGGTGTCTGATGGACAGTAGTTGTTTCTTCATTGTGCTTCCACATCAGCCAATAAACGTATTAGAACAGTATTACGAAAAATGATGAACTAGTATTCTTTTCAAACACACGTAACATCAGTTTTTTAAAAACTAAAGTTCTTAGTTTTCCACACAGGGCCACGATTACTTCGAAATGAAATTACTTATAAATGTCTTTGACTTTTTCATGTACATACTTCACAGCGGGTAATTTTTGGTCCTTTGGGATGCTAACACCAAACACGGCCTTATCACGTGATACAAACGTGGTACACATTTTGAAATATGTTCTTTTGTGACCAAGATCGATTCCAAACTGATGCTTTCTACAGAAAGCGTCATAGAAGAATGGTCACACTACCTGCTAATGTTTGAACTTAACATCAACCGGATCGAAATAGACCAATGGGGAGGGGATTGAACCACCAAAACCCCCCCCCCCCCCCCCTCCTCCACCCCACACATGGGCCTGACACATTGTATCCAAGTTTCAATTAACTAGCACTAGAATGTCTTGATTTCAGTCTTCCAACTCAGAAGTCACAATTTTTACCCGCACTGAACATGTAACCAGCATTTGAAAATGGTTCCGCTTTTATAAGACTATATAAATTCAGAGTTTTAACTTTCAAGTGCAAGCTGTCCATGATAAACATCAATATTTTCCGCATATAATGCTAATCATGAAGGAGTGGACAAAATTTCTAGCTTTATGTCTCAAAGGATTCATCAGCTATAAGCAGTTGTAAGCATTGATGGACGGCAGACAAACGGACAAATTGTTCAAATGATAAGAGAGACCCTATTTCGGAGAAACTTATACTGAAACTTATGGACACCACGAAACGTTACAAATACTCACACTTTGACCGAGCCTTTCGTCATATATCACAACATCGTCTATATAAGAATGCAAGGTTTCGCGGATCTTGTACGACATGGAATTGACTCCATCTGAAACATAGAGGAGTAGCAACAAGTCGAAAAATGCATAAGATAAATGCGAAATTATTCCCAATATTACGGCCGGTTGATTGACCTGCATTTTAGGAAGCACCGAATAGAAGTAAAACAGAAAAATGATAGTGTTCAAAAAACTAAAGATTATCACAGCTACGATTTGAAACTGGAACATTTTTTGCAATTGAATACCGAGAAAATATATTTCCGAATGAAAACTAGCCAACTGGTCTATTAATTCACTGTCGTCGCAACACTTTTGCATTCTCAAGTCGGGGAGTCTTCTCAGTCGGCCGTTATCGTGATGGCTTCGGATACCCAAAAGGGTGCGAGTTAGTTCGTTATTTCCGATTTCAAAAAATTGCCACAAGTATAGCATTCCCAAGTAAAAAACGTTGATAATTGCAGCAACGACATGAAGTATGAGATTCGTAAAAATCCACGAAGCCACAAACCAACCGGTAGCATTTTCATTTATACACTTCAATACGCTCGCTGATGTTATTAGTAGATTATAAGGAGCCCATACTTTCAAAACGAGCAAAACTACAAATTTTTTATTGTAGAAATTATCTTGAGTGACGGTGCTTCTGATGTGGTCCAGAAGGATAATAAAATTATTTAAAACCGCAATCAAATGGTTGCGATTCAAATATTGCGCTACAACTGTTCCGATTACAACGCACGCAATTAAACCAAGATTGACAAATTTAACGGTGAAGAGCGTTATGTTATCACTGAGAAATTCAAGTTCATCCCCTATTTTTGATAAGGCCGGATAGATGGCGAGAATAACACAGATATTTACAAAAATGCAATACAGCGCAGACCAGGTGGATAGTTTGGCTTTGCGAGTCGCGTAGTTGAACGAAAAATAAGCTAGTCCAAATATTTTCAGATTAAAATATGTTAAAATAATCATGAACCGCATTATGCGATTCAATAATTTGGTCATAGCTGCTGCAGAACTAGTTCCAAGCGGAGAGAGCTCACTACTGATCGTATCCTTACTTGTAACATTACGAGGTCAATTTATTAATTATATGTGAGTGGAATTAGGACACCAGCATTACGCTAATGGAGTAATTGCCAGGATTAAACGAAACAAATTAGTGTATAAATGTAAAAAGTTCTTGTATTATATAAAGCCGATTACTATCAGCTCAGCATTGTCGAAATTGATGATAACTCAGGTAATGAAATTTCTCGACCTTTAGAAATAAATCGGTTCCTTTAAAAATTTAGCAGAATTGAAAGGAAAACCATTATGAACGATTCTACTAAAATCGTTGTTTTTATTAAGAATTTTTGGGCTTTTTTTCGCCCCCAGAGAAGTTTTTGGTTCGAAACACCAACATGAAAGTTCGAATGGGATCAATCGCTGTCATGACTACTGTCAATGAGGACATGAGGACATGAGAGTTGAAAATCCTTCACTGAAGAAGCCAGTTTAAAACTGTGTTGGACTAAAATCAAAGGAGCTGTCTCGTCATCGGATGGTATTGACTCAACATTGGCAGTAGCCAGGACAGCGATGGATCGTAGTCGGGCTTTCGTGTTATAGTCTCACAACAGAAACTCCTCTGACGTCAAAAAACAACCATGAAAGTGAAGAAATAATAGTTTTACTGCTTCATTCGTATATACGTAGTACATTAATTTGAAACTTTTCCGAAAACAAAAAAGATTTTTGTTTTAGGTAAATAAATAAAAATTAGGAAAAAAATGCTGTTCTGTAAGAAATTTTTCCCTATTTTAAATTACTTTAAAAACTTAACATTGATACGTTTTAGTATGTGGTCAACCAACATGTTTGACATTCGGGACGTAAAAATATAAAAAAAAAACGATTTAAAATTTTATTCACCCAATACAGTTCTAGCCGCCATTATGTCATGTAGCAACTGGGCGCTATGCTCAAACTACCTTTTGCGCGACCCTGCGGGGCTAAAGGAATTTAAACTCCATTTTCGCGTTCATGTTTGGCTGGCGCACTAAAGGTGTTTAAAAACCCTTTTTCGCGTTTATGTGTAAGAAAAATTTCGAACAGAATCGTCATGGCAGTTGTACTGAGTCAGATAAAAATTTTAAACCGAAACATATGTAAGTTTAGTTTATAAAGTAATTTAAAGAAGTTTTTTTTGATCAGACAATATCGCGACCGATGCATGCAAACTCATTGCGTTTCGAATCGAATAAACACATTGCCGAATTCCGGCAACCGGTTATGATTTTACATGCCGTAGACGATATTGTCGTACCGTTTCAATTGGGCTATCGATTGTATCGTGCGGCAATCGATAATCGTGCCAAATCGTGGGGTCCTGTTAAATTTCATCGGTTCGAAGCTATTTCGAAATACGGACATAAGTTTATATGTCGAGCTCCAAATTTACCGGAAATTGTAGGCAATTTCTTTCAAACGTACCGAAATGAAATTTATTAGTTCAGTTTTAATGTAAATCTCATTTGTACTTTTTAGTTTTTTTCCGAGAAAGATTGTTGTTTTGTTTTATTTTTAACTGTTGTGACTGCACTGTGAACTTTGCTATCGAAAAGAATATTTATGTGAATAATTAAACTAGTAGCTGTAAATTGATGAAGAATATAAGTTTCTAAACGAGAATGAAAATACAAAATATTTATGACTTTATTTAGTTTAGCAACGAAAGATCGCTGGTTAGCGAATTTATTAAAATTAGACAACATGTTCGGTTTTTCCGTGAAAATTTAATAAGACAATGAATTTTTAAATAGTTTGTCAAATTGAATTAGCAAAATTAAGTTTAAAAATACTGAACAAATCAGTGCGAAGACGAACCTCCGGTCTAAAATGCACATTCCACAAAGACCAATGGTAGTCTTTTTCAGAAGAAGTTGCAATGAAAGTCTCTCTATCTGTGAAAAGAGAACATATCCCTGAATTTATTTACATACGAATATCTTACCAATGTAGGCATGTCCTTGTCCAAAAACGGTACCACTTAGGACAATTTTGGTCACAATAAATTTCAGTATAATTTCAATGTTTTTGATCATATTAATTTGAAGTTTAAACTTCAGTTTTTAAACGATTTAGGACCGTTCCTACGATCGTCAGTTACGTTCTAACTGGAATTTGAACTGAAATATTTTCATATAAACTTGCAGTAAAAGTTCCGGTTAGAATTTAACTGACGATCATCGGAACGGGCCTTAGAAGTTGAAGCTAGTCGTTCTGTCCACCAATTTTTTTTAGCGCAAACCGTTTTCAATATGCTTTTTTAATTTTGAGTAATTTTCAATGGCCATTTTTTGCCTTGCACCATCACCTTATTTGTTATACAGTAGAACACGGATAAGTGCAACGTGTAAATTGCGTTTATGTGCACTAAAATTGCATGAACGATTTTTTTGAAGAATTTTTAATACATTTTAATTTCGATAAGTGTAACACGGTTAAGTACACAAAAACGTGTAAGCGCACGGGTTTTTTTTTGCACGACATCGAACATTTGTACAGAATTAGACATGCAAAACCTATTTTTTTTTTTTGGCAAGCACAATTTGGTCCATTTACCATTTCAATAAAAAGGAATTCTCCGAAAATCAGACGTTTTAGGCTTTCATGCTTCATCTATGCGCGTGGAATTTTGAAATTCGCTTGTGCTTGGTGAAAACCCGTACATTAGTAAGTGGAGTTGGTAGTAAAGGGTTATCCAATAAGAGGTGTTATTTTGATATTCAAAGAAAAATGGCATTTTTTGAGATAAATGATCGGATGTTTATTTCATTGTAAAGAGGAAGGTATGCCGTTAATAATGGAAAACAACATCAGCCAGACCACGCTTACAGGACCATATCCTTTCCATGAAATTTTTCATAACCAGATCGCAAAGTAGCTGCCCTATGTCCTCGATAGTCTCACGAATTCCATCTTTGAGGTCTTGAATAGACGCTGGGCTGTTGGCGTAGACCATATCTTTCACATAGCCCCAAAGGAAGAAGTCGCAAGGTGTTGAATCACAATATCTCGGTGGCCAATTGCGATCACCTCTTCGAGAGATAACGCGGTCCGGAAACTTTTTCCGTAAAAGATCAATGGTTTCGGTGCTTGTGTGGCACGTAGCACCGTCTTGTTGAAAGTAAACGTTGTCCAGATCAATATCATCCAATTCCGGCCATAAACAATCATTAATCATCTCTCGATAGCGCAATCCGTTCACCGTAACTGTTGCTCCAGCCTCATTTTCGAAAAAGTAAGGTCCAATGACCCCGCCGGACCATAAACCGCACCAAACAGTCACACGTTGAGGATGGAGAGGCTTTTCAACAATAACTCTTGGGTTTTGCGAGCCCCAGATGCGACAGTTTTGCTTGTTGACGTAGCCACCCAGGTGGAAATGGGCCTCATCAGTCAAGACGATTTTTCGATGGAATTTCGGATCATTTTCATGCATTTCAAGGACCCAATCAGCAAAGACACGACGTAGTTGATGATCGGCCGGCTTGATTTCTTGTGTTAACTGAACTTTATAAGCCTTAAGACCCAAGTCTTTATGCGAAATACGGTGTAATGACGTTTGTGGAATGCCCAATTCCAAAGAACGACGAGGAATTGTCAAACCTGGGCTTTCTTCAACACTTTGGGCTACAGCAGCATTATTCTCAGTTGTTCTTGAACGACGTGCACATCACATCACTAACTTGTCCCAACAGCTCGAATTTTTCCACAAATTTCTGTATTGCGGTCCGACAAGGTGCTTGACGACGACCCAAAAATGTTTTAGTTTTACGAACCGTCTCTGCCAAATTTTCACCATTTTTATAGGTAATTTATATAATTTCAATGCGTTGTTAAAGCGTGTATCGTTCCATTTTTATTAATGGCGTAGTTTCTACTTGTCAAATGTCAAAAAATGACAGCTTCCAAAGTGACATATACCGAAATAGCGGGCTATTCAAAATAACACCTCTTATTGGATAACCCTTTATATCTACTTATATTAAATGACTACAATGCTGGAGATGTGTTTAATGCGGATGAATCAGCCCTATACTATTTATAAAGCCCTTCTCCTAGGCACGCTTGCTTCTGGAAAAGATTCTGTTAAAGGTGGAAAGGCCCAGAAAGATCGTGTTACGCTATTATTTATTTCTAACAAATATTTGTGGATCGAATAAGTATATTTATGTCATTGGTCGCTTCTCTGCCGTATCATTTTAACAGTAAAGCTTGGATGACAAGCAAGATTTTGACCAACATAATTGCAGATTTTGACACGGAAATAAAAAGCGTGTATACAAATAGTCAGGGAGCAAATTCTGGACTCGGAACAAAGATCTCTCCAAGGCTTTGAAAAATCTTAAGACGTCTTAGGCCCGTTCCTACGATCGTCAGTAACGTTCTAACTGGAACTTTAACTGACAGATGTTCATACGAAATTACAGACAAAGTTCTGGTTAAATTTTAACTGAAGGTCGTAATAACGACGGGCTTTAGAGGTAAAAAAGCTTACTAAGAGATGTGGTAAACTTCACCAACAACAATTAAAAATTGTTTTCGCATTTTAATGAAGAGGAAATCATTGACTTCTTTACCCGAGGATCAGTTTATTGAAGTTCTTGACTTATACCAATGATACACAGCTAATCCATGGTGTAACATACATATTTTTTTTAGTAAATAGGGTATTAATAGAAGTCGAAAGGAAAGGTATCTAGATGGTGACCTACGCGGATGATAATAGTTCAGGGAAAACTTTTGGACAGTCTTACGGATATTTTGGGGTCGGCACTTTGTCCACTCGGAAAATGGAACCAAAAGATGAGGTTTAGGAGTAAACGCTTCAAAAACGAAAGTGGTTTTATTCACTAGGAAGCACAGGATACCGAAGTTCAGGCTACCAAGGCTTGATGGGGTCGAACTGGAATAATCGGAAAATGCGAAATATCTAGGTCTGATCTTGAATAGAAAGCTGAGCTGGAAATTGAATGTTTTTGCGTGTAAACAGGCCGTTGGAAAGAGCTGGGGTCTGAATATGGTACACGGCGGTTACGAGACCCATTCTGACGTACGGGGCACTAGGATGGTGGAAAGCTACGGAGAAAAAGTATCTCCAAAGGGAAATGAGTGGAGTGCAAAGGACTGCTTGTCTAATGATTACAGGAGATCTTCGCGCAGCTCCATCAGCGGCACTGGAAGTTTGCATGCATTTTTTACCACTTGATATTTTCATTAAGCAGGTTGTGTCAAACACAGCGGTAAAATTAGTGAGATACGGTCTCTTTAGGGACAGCTCAATTCTTAGGAAATTTCTGCATAGATTGACCGACATTAGCACGGATTATATGATCCCGGTGAATGATTTTCAATCATCCTTCAAGGTAATATAACCAAACAGAGAGGATTGGGAAAACAACAGAGTATTGAGCGAATACTGACGCGACTCTACTTGCTTGGGAAATATCCCAGCAAACAATTTCACGAGCGTTTACTAAAAACGATCGTTTCTCGATAGTTATGCCGCACATGTATGACATGAGCTGCCCGTAAAATGATAAACGAACGATCAGCATACAGCGATGAGCGCGCACAATGGCCCATGCAAGGAATGTACGGTATCGTAAACACCAAAATACCCTTGAATCTGTTTTTTTTCTTCTAATTTTTCTGTTCTAGTTTCCACCCTTGCAGTTCGCATCGAGACTCTCAGTCGTCTCTTCATCGAGACTCTCAGTTTTCTTTTCATAAGAGAATCATTTTTAACGAGTATATAGTGTGTATGTGTTTGTACTCGCTAAACCACATTTTTTCTAATTCATTAATGAGTCGTAAAAAATGACTCTTCTCGGATGGCCATTTTGGTATGCCCAATGACTCGTTTTTAATTCATTTGCGAACTCGTAAACGAGTGAAAGGCTCGTAAATTATGACTCTTTTATGAATTAATTACGATACTTTTTGTTTGCTGGGATGCTATGCGGATGGGCATAGCTGACTCTGACGTGTGTGTGACCTATATGCGCTGACGATTATATTTGTGTGAATGTCAAGCGGTTGCAAGGAGGCGCTTAAAGTGCAACCACTTGGGCAGTCTTTTCTTCGACAATTTAGAAGATCTGAGGTTAAAAAAAGAAATGGATAGTATGCGTTCTGTATTAAGAGATTAAATTATAATTATTTTTGCTAATAAGTCCACAACACTATTAACTCCGGTTCTCCAACACTGATAAGTGCACACAAAAAACATGTACATACTATCGGAATACTGTGTCCTACTGTAATCCTTTAACCTACATATTGTATCCAAGTTTCAATTAACTAGTACAGAAATGTCTTGATTGCAGTCTTGGAACTCACAAGTCACCATTTTTTCCCGCACTAAACATGTAACCAGCATTTGAAAATAGCTCAACTTGTATGAGACTATATACAGTAGCCGTCAAAAGTAAGTTAACAGCCAAAATATAACATGATATATAACTTTAACCTGGCAGTACTAGAATTTCCCGTTACTATTCTTCGGAAAAATGCCTTGAAATCTAAGACTACAGTTATACAAGCCCACTCGAGTTGATTTTTTTAGCTTTTGTTTATTTGGATGAACGATAATGCAATTAGTACGAAATTACCGTCAAAAGGGACAAGTCAAAAGTAAGTGAACAAAGAAGTTTTTCTTATATTTCTGCTAAATTATTAAAATTTGGGATTCCGTTAAATTTCACTATTGTAGTCTGCATCATAGTCAAATTAAAAAAAATAAAAATTACGTCGGTACGTAAGAAAAGTGTTTGTTTTTTTAAAAAAATTATTAAAATCTTTTTTCAGTATTAAACATTAAAAATTGCTATTAAAAATTATCAAAAAAAATGGTTAAATTCAAGCATTTAACAACAGGAGAAAGGCAAGCATTTATAAAATTACACAACAAAGGCAAAACATACAGGGAAATAGGCGAATTATTTAATAAATCACCGGCATCGATTTTCGAAGTTATTAAAACCTACAAAGAATCTGGTCGAGTTGAAGAAATTTCTAGGCCAGGGCATCCAGAATCACAGATACGAGAGTCGGTTTACGAATCGTCAACATGTTTTCATCAGATCCGTTTTTATCGGCTCCTGCGATTCGGTCAAAACTGGCTTCGAGAAGTAAAGTTACACCTTCTGTAGAAACGATCAGAAGACGTTTAAGAGAAAGTGGTAGAAGAGGACGTGTTGCTCGCAAATTACCATACATCAGCAAAGCCAATATAATAAAAAGAATCAATTTTTTTAACGATCATGTATTAAAACCTCAACATTTTTGGTATTCCATTTTATGGACAGACGAATCAATGATAAGAATGCGGTACAGCCATGAACAAATGTACGTGTGGAGGAGGAAAGGTGAATCGCTCTCATACAAGTGTACAAAACCAACATTAAAGGGTACCGAAAGAGGGGTTATGGTGTGGGGTTGTTTTTCTGCGAATGGTATTGGTAAAATTATTATTTTAGAAGGCAAGGTAAATGCATAAGTCTACCTAAATCTAATGAAAGATGCCATTTTACCTGAAGGCAAACGCTTGATAGGCGAAGATTTCTAACTTCAGCAAGATAAAGCTCCTATACATAAAGCCAAAATTGTCCAGAATTTTCTCCAGGACGAGAAAGTAAATGTCCTGGCATGGCCACCTCAGAGCTCAGACCTTTCGCCAATTGAAAATGTATGGTCTTGGCTGAAAATTAAAATAAGCGAAAGAGCTCCAAGAAGCATTGCGGAATTGAAAGTGTGCATCGAACAAATTTGGCCAACTTTTTCAGAGCAACAATGCAGGAAGTACGCTCTTTCCATGCCCAGTCGAATAGCCAAAACGTCCCAAGATAATGGTGGTCATTGTGGTAGTTAAACAAAATGTTTACTTACTTTTGACTGATCGAATTGCAATTATTCGCTTATCACTCCATAATTAACTACTATTACTTATTATTTATTT
Organism: Beris chalybata; assembly: GCA_949128065.1. NCBI lineage: Eukaryota > Metazoa > Arthropoda > Insecta > Diptera > Stratiomyidae > Beris > Beris chalybata. The sequence continues at coordinate 16,732,487 of OX421897.1, forward strand.
TATGAATTTGACTTTATTTTGTAGAACATATGATTAGTTATTGTTATTGTTAAAAGAAGAATAAAATAATTTGGATTTTAAAGTATTTTTTTCCATTTTCTTTCCAATATCACTTCTGTTTACTTACTTTTGACTGCCACTGTATGTAAATTTAAAGTTTTAACTTTCTAGCATAAGCTATTCATGATAAAAACCAACAATTTCCGCATATAATGTTACTCATGAAGGAGTAGACAACATTTCGAACTTCAACTCTCAAAAGATTCATCACATACGAACTGTTGAAAGCATTGACGGCCGGCAGACGGACGGACAAATAATATAAATGATAACAGAGATCCAATTTCAGCGAAAACTTGGATATCTTGACGTTATACTGAAACTTATGGACATCACAAAACGTTACAAATACTCACACTTTGACCAAGCCTTTCGTCATATATCACAACATCGTCTATATAAGAATGTAAGGTATTGCGAATTTTGTACGACATGGAATTGACTCCATCTGAAACATAGAGAAGGAGCAACAAGTCGAAAAATGCATAAGACAAATACAAAATTATTCCCAATATTACGGCCGGTTGATTGACCTGCATTTTAGGAAGCACCGAATAAAAGTAAAACAGAAAAATGATAGTGTTCAAAAAACTAAAAATTATCACAGCTACGACTTGAAACTGGAACATTTTTTGCAATTGAATACCGAGAAAATATATTTCCGAATGAAAACTAGCCAACTGGTCTATTAATTCACTGTCGTCGCAACACTTTTGCATTCTCAAGTCGGGGAGTCTTCTCAGTCGGCCGTTATCGTGATGGCTTCGGATACCCAAAAGGGTGCGAGTTAGTTCATTATTTCCGATTTCAAAAAATTGCCACAAGTATAGCATTCCCAAGTAAAAAACGTTGATGATTGCAGCAACGAAATGATTCAATAGATGCGAAAAAATCCACGACGCCAGAAACCAACCGGTAGCGTTTTCATTTATACACTTCAATATACTCGCTGATGTTATTAGTTGATTAAAGGGAGCCCATACTTTCAAAATGAGCAAAACTACAAATTTTTTATTGTAGAAATTATCTCGAGTGACGGTGCTTTTGATGTAGTCCAGAAGGATAATGAAATTATTTAGAGCCGTAATTAAGTGATTGCGATTCAAATATTGCGCTACAATTGTTCCGATTACAACGCAACCAATTAAACCAAAATTGACAAATTTAACGGTGAAGAGCGTTATGTTATCACTGAGAAATTCAAGTTCATCCCCTATTTTTGATAAGGCCGGATAGATGGCGAGAATAACACAGATATTTACAAAAATACAATACAGCGCAGACCAGGTGGATAGTTTGGCTTTGCGAGTCGCGTAGTTGAACGAAAAATAAGCCAGTCCAAATATTTTCAGATTGAAATATGTTAAAAAAATCATGAATCGCATTATGCGATTCAATAATTTGGTCATAGCTGCTGCAGAACTAGTTCCAAGCGAAGAGAGCTCACTACTGATCGTAGTTATAAAATTACGAGCTCAATTTATTAATTATATGTGAGTGGAATTAGGACACCAGCATTACGCTAATGGAGTAATTGCCAGGATTAAACGAAACAAATTAGTGTATAAATGTAAAAAGTTCTTGTATTATATAAAGCCGATTACTATCAGCTCAGCATTGTTGAAATTGATGATAACTCAGGTAATGAAATTGCTAGACCTTTAGAAAGAAATCGGTTCCTTTGGCACTAGATTTAATTGAAATGACCATCTGGAACACATCTAAAAGTATAGCCAAAAACGCGTATCGAAAATTCTATGGTGGGATAAGGTTATTTAAACTACCCGAATCCTAGTGAGAGCTCTGACTGGACAATGACACACTAGGAAATATCTCAATAGCATTGGTCTCTCTGAGACTAAAATTTGCAGAATATGTAATGACGAAGACGAAACACCAGAGCATACCCTCTATGAATGTGAGGGTTTAGCTCACAAAAGACTTCGTCTTTTAGGTCAGGGTTGGGTATCTATCTACAAGGTGTCCGAAACCTAGTTGCCACCATGCAATCTTGCACATTATGTACATTAATGTCCACATTTTTTATGAGTTATGATTTCGTCAACGGCTGGTTCGCATAGACCGATTCCTTGACGTTGTTTTGACGAAACCAATACTGTGCGTCTTCCAGTTTAGACGTTCGTCGTTCAAAATCAGTTTCCACCAATGTTTAGGCTCATCAATAATTAAGTCAAACAGCTTCATGAACTAGGCCCTGGCCCGATTTGGGCTGTCGCGCCATTGATGATGAGCTTCGTGAACTGTTCTTAAATGATCATATCCTGGAAGATGTTGCAGCAGCTGAATTTAGTAGGAGTGGTGATATGTACAAGTTTTTTTTTTACCATTCAGCATGCATTCTTGCTAAGGCTTGACGATCATGGTGTGAGTGCAGTGGCGGGTCGCCGCATAAAACTAGTGAGGCTGAGCTTTAAGCTTGTGTTACACTGTTCACTGTTTCGCCAGTTTTTTGCATATATTTTCGTGAAATGTATGGCGAGCTTAAAGCTCAGCCTCATTAGCTATGCGTCGAGCCGCCACTGTGTGGGTGTAGACTCTCTTACTTCGTTTACATGGCGAATCCAAAGATTGAAATTTAGATCGCGTTCGCGACAACACCGGATCGAAACATGAGATGGCATTAAAACGAACGACATAACCGGTTTCGATTCGATGCAGGTCGAGAAGTTGGTTTGGATCGAGTCGATCTCGTCTCGATACTATCTTCTTTTACATGCGACTTTAGAGGATTGAATCCGGATTCAATCCTGCATTTGAACGCAGTATCTGTAATGCGGCCTGTCTCCTCTTCAGTGATATTTTCGACTCACCTTGAAAGGAGGGCTTTCAGATATTGCTCTGTCAGCTAAATGAAAGCAGCTGAACACCGTTACCTTTGGGTGAGTGGAAATGAAACTCCACTGTAACGAAACTACTTATATTCGTTACAGGATACGTAATACTAGAAAATAAGATTTTATCGATTTAGTGAATTAAACAATTTATTTAAAGTGATCATACGATATCACCAAATCATGTCGAATTGGATGAGTAAAATGAAATTATAGATTGTAGAAGCAGTCAAAGTAAACGCCATTTCCCTGCTTAAAATGAAGAGTCCGTAGATATCTATGATCGGTTCCTTACACATTTGCTGCAAAGACAACGACTCCGCCTAAATAATCGATTTATTAAAAAAAGGGCAACACGTTAATTTTATGTCCTACTCACGCTTTGGTCTAAACGACGGTCCCCACTTAAACCATCCAAATAAAGATGAATTATGTCTCTGGCGCGATTGGACTGAGTAACAACAGCGTCGGACATTAATATCAAAAGGAGCAGATCCAAAAATCCAAAGACCATGGTTTGCAACAAAAGAACTATTTGGTACGGATTCTCACGGTAAACGCTTGCAAATACCCAGAAAATGTTGAACAGCACGCATAAATTATTAAAGAATTGGTGCGTAATCATAGCAAACACTTGATACTGGTACAACTTCTTCAGTCTTACAGTGAGATAATAAATTTGGGAAAAGATTTTCGTAGCTTGGTCGATTCTCTCACTAGCTTCACAGCATGTCTGCATGGTTCGATTCCAGTGTCGTCGATTTCTTTGACAGAATTGGTAATTACGAACAAATGTTCCAAGAAAGTTATCCAGTTCGTTGTTATTGATTTGATAGAATCGCCATACGAATAACGTTCCGATGAAGAAGGAGTTTATAACCAAAAAGAGAAAATTTACCAGGTATAACACGAATAGAAAAGCGATAACGAACATTATATTCGGAGTTTTTAATATTAAGATCAACACACTAATTGATGTCAAAATATAACTTATGGGAAACCAGAATTTCAATAACAACAATGTTATGAAGGGCGCACTATAAAGTCCTTCCTTCGTTTTTAAGGATGAAAAGTATTCAGTGAACGAAATAAAGCAATTCACAATGTTTATTAAGCGATGTCGGTATTGAAGTTGCACTAGGGCTATCCCGATTGTCACCACGCAAGTGAGCACCGCAATGCTCTTGTTCAAAACTTGTGTGAGCGTTCCATTCGCTATGGAAGACGTATCCTTCGGAACTTCAAGAAGTGCTGGGATTATACCTACAACCATGAAACTATTCAAAAGGACACAGTATACCGTGGACCATGGCGAGTAATAGACACGGCGCGACTTTTTGTTGTACGAGAAACAGGCTAATCCACCGACCTTTAAGTTGTAATAGAAGAACAAAAGTGCGAAGCCTACTATGCGGTTTATAGTTTTCGACATCCTGTCGGGAAGAAGGTTGAGTAAAGACTGCAAATACGTATATCGTTGCTTAAACTGAATATGGCTCGCTCGATGTTTGTTATTACCCGTACTTATAAATTATGTAATGTAGGCTGTGAGTATACGCACTTACCTAATTGGTGGGGTTCAAGATTCAGCTTATTTCGTTGTTCAGACAAAAAAAATATTTCGAGGAGGGGGGGGGGAGAGAGTTTCAGACAAATTTACGAGTCGAGTATAAGTTACATTTAGTTATGCGTTTATAATTACATCATTTTTAAATATATTTAAATTACATCATAATTATTTCATTTAAACCCCCCCTTCCCCCCACGTTCGCGACTGGTTGGCAGTTTCTTTGTTGCGGATGGTAGAACGGCCCGCTGTATTAAGTTGCTAGTGTTTACGGTTCGAAAAAAAAGTTCTAAGTGAAGTTTTTATATCTAAGGATGAATATCATAAACTAACTTATAAACACTTCATGTTTTCCGACTCGCTTCAGCGTCGCTATTAACGGATCTAAGGAATATTTGATACATATTTTGACTACATATTTAAATATTTGGAAAAATTATGTTCAAATTGTTTTTTGACATTGAAGATAATATGTAAATACAGAAACGACCTCAGTATAGATAATATTTGAAAATAAATTTGATCAATTGAGTGAATTAAATAATTTATTTAAAGTGATAATACAACATCACAAAACCATGTCGAATTGAATGAGTAAAATGAAATTATAAATTGTAGAAGCAGCCAAAGTAAACGCCATCTCCCTGCTTAAAATGAATAGTCCATACATATTTATTATCGGTTCCATACACATTTGCTGCAAAGACAACAATTCCGCCTAAATAATCGATTTTTTAATAAAAGAACAACACGTTAATTGCATATGCTACTTACACTTTGGTCTAAGCGACGGTCTATAATCATACCATCTAAATGAAGATGGAGTATGTCTCTGGCGCGATTGGACTGAGTAACAACAGCGTCGGACATTAATAACAAAAGAAGCAGATCCAATAATCCAAAGAACATGGTTTGCACAAATAGAACTATTTGGAACGGATTCTCACGGTAAACGGTTGGAAATACCCAGAAAATATTGAACAATGTGCACACATTATTAAAGAATTGGTGCGTAATCATGGCAAACACTTGAAACTGGTACAACTTCTTCAGCTTAAGAGTGAGATAATAAATCTGAGAAAAGATTTTCGTAGCTTGGTCGATTCTCTCACTAGCTTCACAGCATGTCTGCATGGTTCGATTCCAATGTCGTCGATTTCTTTGACAGAATTGGTAATTACTAACAAATGTTCCAAGAAAGTTATCCAGTTCGTTGTTGTTGATTTGATAGAATCGCCATACGAATAACGTTCCGATAAAGAAGGAGTTTATGACCATACAGAGAAATTGTATCAGGTATAACGTGTACAGAAAAGCGACAATGAATGATCCACTCGGGTTCTTTGATACTAAGATCAAAACACTTATTGATGTCACAACGTAACTTATGGGAAACCAGAACTTTAATAACAACAATGCTATGAAGGACGCACTATAGAGCCCTTCTTTCGATTTTAAGGATGAAAAGTAATCAGTGTACGACATAAAGCTATTCACGATGTTTATTATGCGATATCGGTTCAGAAGTTGTACTAGGACTATCCCGATTGTCACCACAAAAGTGAACAGCGCAATGCCCTGGTTCAAAACTCGTGGAAGCGTTCGGCTTGCAATGAAAGGCATATCCTTCGGAACTTGAAACAGCGCGGGAATCATTGCTAAAACCATGAAACTGTTCAAAAGGATACAGTATACTGTGGACCATGGCGAGTAATAGAGACGGCGAGATTTTTTGTTGTACGAGAAACAGGCCAATCCACCGACCTTTAAGTTGTAGTAGAAGATCCAAAGTATAAGGCGCACTATGCGGTTTATAATTTTCGACATCCTGTCGGGAAGAAGGTTTAATAAAGACTGCAAATATAGTTACCTCTAACGGAATATGGCTGGGTCGATGTTGATTATTACCCGTACCTATTAATTATGCAATGTAGGCTGTAAGTATACGCACTTACCTAATTGGTTGGGTTCAAAATTCAGCTGATTTTGTTATCTACTTTTTTTTGTAATAGTTCTTAAATGACTCCTTGTAGTATGAAGTGCTTACACGATTTACTAAACGGTCATCAGGGCCGGTCCTACCATATATGCAAATGGCGCATTGAATCCGGGCGCCAAATTAAGGAAGGCGCTAGTTCATATTATCTCTCCAAATATTTTGCTATAAATTTAAAACATACTTAGAAATTAATAGAAAGGACTTCTTCAATACATTTGTCACACTATTTCCGATGCATATTCTAGATTTTGCAGGGTTTTTCCATTTTTCCATTTTCCTAAAACACTCTTTCAATTCTCGTTCAAGAACCAAAACATTGAATCTTTTCTCTTAAAGATATTCTCACTCTTCGATACCGACTAGTACAGCTTTTCGTTTGTGCGATCATCTGCTAATCCAATTTTGCATTCATACGTTTATCAGCTAGTACAATTTTGCGTTCGTGCGATTCATTTGGAGCGAGCGCCGCAGCGCTTGGTGCTGATTTGATTGTGTGCTAAAAGAGCTCAGAACATGATTTATATACAATAGAAAAAGATAGATATGGAGCGAATGCGCCTCGGTGAATTATGTGGGGAAATGGGAAAAACGACATTTTTGGATGAATGATGTTTTGGATGAATGATAAGAGAAGTAATGGTATAAACACAATTGAACTTCGCTAGCGGCGGTGAAGTTCGCTGTAAAAATTTTAAAATTGTACCGCAACACACGTACGGACACAGAACTACGACGGCGAGCGGTTGGGAAAACTTTTCGGTGTGTTTCGGTACAATTTTAAAATTTTGACACCGACCTTCCGCCGCTAGCGAACTTCGTCTCAATTTTGTTTATACCATTAATTGATTTAAATCAAACGAGCAAATGACATAATCTGATAAAGAATAGAGGAAAGTTTTGAAAACAGAACCAATGCCATCTGTGAGATTTGTATTAACAATATATATAAAAAAAAATCAATTTGGAGAGATTTTAGTTTTTTCGCTCTCCAGAACAATTTTTTCCATTTTTTTCCCATAAATGTTCCTTTTTCTCGAAACTGATAAGAGACATCAAGATGACTTTTTTTGGTTAAAGATAGAATAGTATTGGTATTTATACTGAATGAAGCTTTTTTTTAAAAAGTTGATTCTAAGGTCGTTTCTCAATTCCTTGCTAAGTCTACGTCTACGTCGATGTTGACGTCACAGCATAGCATTGCTATTATAACAGTTTGGAACAGACTAGGATAAATCGTCTAAATGGATTAGAGTCACTGTATAAGAACTAACACAAACATCCATTATCTTGAGTACGGACAATGTGTTTCATTTGAAACCAGTACATTTGAAATTTTTTTGCAGTTGTCCGATTTTTCATTTGTATCTCCACTAAAGTGGATAAACGCTGTATTTAGTTGACATTTCATGAAACATATGTATCTCGATTCCGTGAAACGTTAATCAAAATTCATCTACTACACGTATACACACTAAAACTATGCCATTTAAGAAACCTGCGAACTTTGGAGTTCGCAGGGTTTGTACTTAAAACGTACCAAAAGCGGTCATTGTCCGTACTCAAGATAGTGGATGTTTGTGTTAGTTCTTATACAGTGACTCTAAAATGGATCAGCTGATACTTATTTGACACTTCAAAAATCAAAAATTAATTAAATTCCATAGAAAAATTTGATTTTTTTTACGTTTGCTTAGATTGATTGATAGCCAAGACACAAACCAACAAAGAATCTAGACACTACTTTGCTAGGTCTGATGTGATAACTGTTATAACTAGACGTAGACGTAGACTTAAGCAAGGAATTGAGAAACGACCTAAATACTTTTTTTTTTAGGTTTAAAAAACATCAAAAATGTTTAAATTTTCAAACACTTTAAGTCAAGTTTTTAATATTTTTGAAATTCCTTCATTCAGTAGCACTCGATTTACTAAAATAATAAGTGTACAAAGTTTAATTAAAATCGGTTGAGCGGTTCCTGAGAAAAAGTTACATGAATTCAATTGAGTCAATTGAGTAAGGTCGTTTCTCAACTCCTTGCTTCGCCTACGTCTACGTCTAGTTATAACTATTAATGACGTCAGACGTAGCAAAGCTGTGTCTAAATTCATTTTCGGCTCCATCAGTCAATCTAAGCAATCGTAAAAAAATTCAAATTTTTCTATGGAATTTAATTAATTTTTGATTTTTGAAGTGTCAAATAAGCATCAGCTGATCCTGTTTCTAAACTGTTATAATAGCAATGCTATGCTGTGACGTCAACATAGACGTAGACGTAGACGAAGTAAGGAATTGAGAAACGACCTAAGTACCTATAATATTTTTGGTTTTTTTTTAGTGAAAAATTTGTTATATAAATTGATTAGGGCGTCGAAGTGTATACTGCACCGGGCGCCGAAAACTCTAGAGCCGGGCCTGACGGTCATCGGCTCTGCGGTATCAGGGCTTATCTCGAACGTATGTAAGGTCAAAAAGTATGTAAGTCGATTTCTTAGTTGCGGATGGTAGAACCGCCGACTGTAGCTGGTTGCTACTGTCTACGGTTCGAAAAAAGTTCTAAGTGAAGTTTTTATATCTAGGGATGAATACCATAAACACGCTTCAGCGCGCTATTAATGGAAGTAAGAAATATTTGATACTTTGACTGTTTTTTAACATTGAAGATAAATTTATTCATGTTTTTGTCTCTGGAGATCACTTCGACGAGAGAACATTCCGCAGAGTGTGGCCAAACGTGTGAAACATACTCTCATATTACATTTACTTTCGGACCAGCATAGGTACTACTAGAAAATAAATTTTAAGAACTGATTGAATTAAATGATTTATTTAAAATGATAGGATGGGATCACAATACCATGTCGAATTGGATGAGTAAAATGAAATTATAAATTGTATAAGCTGCCAACGTAAACGCCATCTCCCTGCTTAAGATGAAGAGTCCGTAGATATTTATGATCGGTTCCATACACATTTGCTGCAAAGACAACAATTCCGCCTAAATAACCGATTTTTTAATAAAATATCAACACTTTAATTTCATGTGCTACTCACGCTTTGGTCTAAGCGACGATCCACACTTAAACCATCCAAATGAAGATGGATTATGTCCCTGGAACGATTGGACTGACTAACAACAGCGTCAGACATTAATATCAAAAGGAGAAGATCAAAAAATCCAAAGACCATGGTTTGCACAGAAAGAACTATTTGGAACGGATTCTCAATGTAAATACTTGGAAATACCCAGAAAATTTTGAACAACGTCCACACATTATTAAAGAATTGGTGCGTAATCATGACAAACACTTGAAACTGGTAAAAGTTCTTCAGATTAACAACGAGATAGTAAAGTTGGGAAAAGACTACCGTAGCTCGGTCGATTTTCTCACTAGCTTCGCAGCACTTCTGCATGGCCAAATTCCAATGTCTTCCAGTTTTTTGATGGCATTGGTAGTTACTAACAAATGTTCCGAGAAAGTTATTCAAATCGTTGTTGTTCATTTGATAGAATCGCCATACGAATATCGATCCGATGAAGAAGGAGTTCATAATCATACAAAGAAAATTTACCAGGTATAACGTGAATAGAAAAGCGACAATGAATAATCCACTCGGGTTCTTTGATACTAAGATCAACACACTGCTTGATGTCAAAACGTAACTTATGGGAAACCACAACTTCAATAACAACAATGTTATGAAGGGCGCACTATAAAGCCCTTCTTTCGTTTTTAAGGATGAAAAGTATTCAGTGTACGAAATAAAACTATTTACAATGTTTATTATGCGATGTCGGCTCTGAAGTTGTACTAGGACAACCCCGACTGTCACCACAATAGTCAGCAGCGCAATGCCATAGTTCAAAATTAGTGGGAGCGTTCGACTCCCTACGAAAGGCAAATCCTTCGGAACTTGAAAAAGCACGGGGATCATTCCTAAAACCATGAAACTGTTCGAAAGGACGCAGTATGCCGTGGACCATGGCGAGTAATAGACACGGCGCGCCTTTTTGTTGTACGAGAAACAGGCTAATCCACCGATTTTCAAGTTGTAATAGAAGAACAAAAGTATAATGCTCACTATGCGGTTTATAATTTTCGACATCCTGTCGGGAAGGAGGTTGACTAAAGACTGCAAACATGGTTGCCTCTAACTGAATATTTGTCATTACCCGTACTTATTAATTATGTAATGTAGGCTGTAAGTATACGCACTTACCTAATTGGTTGGGTTCACTATTCAGCTGATGTCGTTGTAGTCTACTTTTTTGGAAAAGTTCTTACACGTGTTTTTGCGGTATAAAGTGCATACGCGATTTACTAAACGGTCATTGGTCTCTGCATTATTTAAGGGCTTATGCGGGTCTTGATACTTCAAAAAGATAATTTTTTTGAAAAAAATGTGTAGAATAGTACATCATGTCAGGATTATTGTCTTAAAATTTCAAGTTGATCGGATCAAAACTGTAGGAGTGAGAGAGATTTAAAGCGCCTTGTACCTATTAAACATGTCTTTACCGGCAACCCGAACCCGGCCACCGAGCATTTCAGGAAGCGGAAGCTCAGACCCGAGATTCGAGAATTTGACTCAGACAGGAACAAAAGGACGAATTGGTCCTTGCAGCTACAGCAGAACTTTCGCCTTGTGGGCTTGGAATCGATGATTTACTTTGTTTTATTTCTCTTTAAAACTTTAAACGCGTTTTTCTCAAAACCACTTTTCTGACGCCGGTAGTCAAAATTTCTCACAATCTAATATACCGATCGGCTTGAAATTTTGCACACTGCTTTTAGACATGATTGGCTTGTGCTTGAACGAACCTTCAATTACACCTCATTTTATAAGCCAAAATTTATGGAAAAAATGACATTTTTCGTAAAAAAACGCTACCAAAAATTCAATTTTCAATTTTTAAAAAAAATCCTTCGTTCAAGCACAAGCCAGATTCACATACTAACAGGAAAATTTTGGTTTTTTGATTTCTGATAAAAATTACTCGATTTACGGTGACTACCGTGAGGGCACTTTTTTTGGCATGGTCAACTTCACTAGACTCTCAATGGCAGATTTGTTGATATTTTCGTTTGAAATTTTCACAGAATGTTGTTTAACTACTAGTACTTTAATATGCAATAAATTAAAATTGTACAATTCTTGCAGTATCTTTAAAAAAAATTCAAGAAAACATGCTTCTTTTTGGCCTTCTAGACCTGCATAAGCCCTTAAATCAACTCTGGGGTAGCAGGCCCAATCTCGAACATAAGGTCAACAAGTATGTAAATCGATTTCTTATACATAGGTATGTTGACTGTTTCTTAGTTTCCGATGGTAGAACCACCCACTGTAGCTAGTTGCGGTTCGAAAAAAAGTTCTAAGTGAAGTTTTTATATCTATGGATGAATACGATAAACTTAGCTTAACTTAACATTTTATGTTTTACGACACGCTTCAGCATCGCTATTAATGGAACTAAGAAATATTTGATACCAAAGTATCAAATATTAGTTGAATATATCGAAAAATTAAGCTCAAATTGTTTTTTTAACATTGAAGATAAACTTAATAATTTTTTTCTCTATGGAGAATACTTCAACGAGAGAAGATGCCGCAGAGTGTGGCCAAACGTGTGTAATGTACTATCCTATTTCTTTTACTATCAGCTCAATTTTGTGAAAGTTGATGTCAGTTTATGTACATACATACAGAAACGTCCACTTTAACTAAACAGCTAAATTTTGGACCAGCATATGGGATACTAGAAAATAAATTTTATCAACTGATTGAATTAAATTTATTTAAAATTATCGAATGGGATCACAATACCATGTCAAATTGGATGAGTACAATAAAATTATAGATTGTAGAAGCAGCCAAAGTAAACGCCATCTCCCTGCTTAAGATGAAGAGTCCGTAGATATCTATGATCGGTTCCTTACACATTTGCTGCAAAGACAACAATTCCCCCTAAATAATCGATTTTTTAATAAAAGGACAACACGTTAATTTCATATGCTACTCACGCTTTGGTCTAAGCGACGATCCACACTTAAACCATCCAAATGAAGATGAATTATGTCCCTGGAACGATTGGACTGAGTAACAACAGCGTCGGACATTAATATCAAAAGGAGCAGATCCAGAAATCCAAAGACCATGGTTTGCACAAAAAGAAATATTTGAAACGGATTCTCAAGGTAAGCGCTTGGAAATTCCCAGAAAATTTTGAACAGCGTGCACACATTATTAAAGAATTGGTGCGTAATCATGACAAACACTTGGAACTGATAAAACTTCTTCAGCTTAACAACGAGATAGTAAAGTTGGGAAAAGACTACCGTAGCTCGGTCGATTTTCTCACTAGCTTCGCAGCACTTCTGCATGGTCAGATTCCAATGTCTTCCAGTTTTTTGATGGCATTGGTAATTACTAACAAATGTTCCGAGAAAGTTATTCAAATCGTTGTTGTTCATTTGATAGAATCGCCATACGAATATCGATCCGATGAAGAAGGAGTTCATAATCATACAAAGAAAATTTACCAGGTATAATGAGAACAGAAAAGCGAGAATGAACAATCCGCTCGGGGCTTTTGATAGTAAGATCAGTACACCGCTTGAAGTCACAACGTAACTTATGGGAAACCATAACTTCAATAACAGTAATGTTGTGAAGGACACATTATAAAGTCCTTCCTTCGGTTTTAAGGATGAAAAGTATTCAATGTAAGAGATAAAGCTATTCACAATGTTTATTAAGCGACGTCGGTATTGAAGTTGCACTAGGACTATCCCGATTGTTACCACAAAAGTGAGCAGTCCAATGCTCTTGTTCAAAACTCGTGAGAGCATTCGAGGACCTACGAAAGGCAAATCCTCCGGAACTTGAAAAAGTACGGGGATCATTCCTAAAACCATGAAACTGTTCGAAAGGACACAGTACACCGTGGACCATGGCGAGTAATAGACACGGCGCGACTTTTTGTTGTACGAGAAACAGGCCAATCCACCGATCTTCAAGTTGTAATAGAAGAACAAAAGTATAATGCCCACTATGCGGTTTATAATTTTCGACATCCTGTCGGGAAGAAGGTTGACTACAGACTGAAAATATGGTTCCCTTTATCTAAATATGGCTGGCTCTATGTTTGCTATTGCCCGTACTTTTTAATTATGTAATGTATGCTGTAAGTATACACACTTACCTAATTGGTTGGATTCACCATTCAGCTGATGTCGGTGTCTACTTTTTTTGGAATAGGTCTTACATGAGTCCTTGTAGTATGAAGTGCATACACGATTTACTAAACGGCCATTGGCCTCTGCATTATTGAAATCGGCTCTGGGGTATCAGGGCTAATCCTGAACATAAGGTCAAAAAGTATGTACGGTAAATCGATTTCTTATAATATGTTGACCGTTTCTGAGTTTCGGATGGTAGAACCGCCCACTGTAGCTGGCATCAAGTGCTATTTTTCTTATAATATTTTGCAATTTTAATTGCTGAAATCGGGATAGTACGAAAAAAATACTATCAGTGCCATTTTACATGGTATAAAAAGCATAGCAGCAGTTCCCATGAAACGTAATGACAAAAGACTGTTGCTTAATAGCAAATTTTGTATTCTCCACTTGGAGCTAATATTATATTGACTTTTAAAATAAATGGTTTGAAATAGGATATTTTACCATGTACATTGCACATGGTGCACGCTATCATAGTAAAAAATTTAAAGCGAAAACAGCAAAATGAGCAATTTGCAGCGCTATAATGTCGATGAGTAATAGGCAATATACTCGTAAGTTACAGAAAACCATTTTCAAATGGGAAAATATGATATGATGATGACGTTGTCATCTACAATTATCAGTCTATTTTTTTTGCAATATATTATATTTAATTTTGGATAAAAGTAACGAGTTTGGAATTTGGGTATTATTGAAATTATAGCATTTTTACACTTACTTTTAAAGAAACAAAGATATATTTCATTTATGTTATACACATATCAATAAATAAATACATTCTAAGTGAAGTTTAGGGATGAATACGATAAACTTGATTAATATCATGTTTTCTGACACGCTTCAGCGTCTCTAGTAATGGGAGTAAAAAATATTTGATACTTTGACTATTTGAATATTTCGAAAAATTAAGTTCAAATCGTTTTTTAACATTGAAAATAAACTTAATAATTTTTTTCTCTATGGAGACCACTTCGATGAGAGAAGATGCCGCCGAGTGTGGCCAAAGGTGTGAAACGAACTCTTATATTACTTTTACTATCAGCTTAATTTTGTCAAAGTTGATGTCAATTTATTTACATACATATGTACATACAGAAACGACCACTTTAACTAAACATAGCATAGGGGATACTAGAAAATAATTTTTTTCAACAAATGACTGAATTCAATAATATATTTAAAATGATAGGATGGAATCACAATACCATGTCGTATTGGATGAGTAAAATGAAATTATAGATTGTAGAAGCTGCCAAAGTAAACGCCATCTCCCTGCTTAAAATGAAGAGTCCGTAGATATTCATAGTCGGTTCCTTACACATTTGCTGCAAAGACAACAATTCCGCCTAAATAATCGATTTTTTAATAAAATAACAACACTTAAACTTCATGTGTTACTCACGCTTTGGTCTAAGCGACGGTCCACACTTAAACCATCCAAATGAAAATGGATTATGTCCCTGGAACGATTGGAATGAGTAACAACAGCGTCGGACATTAATATCAAAAGAAGCAAATCCAAAAATCCAAAGACCATGGTTTGCACAAAAAGAAATATTTGGAACGGATTCTCAATGTAAATGCTTGGAAATACCAAGAAAATTTTGAACAGCATGCACACATTATTAAAGAATTGGTGCGTAATCATGACAAACACTTGAAACTGGTAAAACTTCTTCAGCTTAACAACGAGATAGTAAATCTGGGAAAAGATTTCCGTAGCTCGGTCGATTCTCTCACTAGCTCCGCAGCACTTCTGCATGGCCAGATTCCAATGTCTTCCAGTTTTTTGATAGCATTGGTAATTCCTAACAAACGATTCGAGACAGTTATCCAGTTGGTTGTTGTTGATTTGATAGAATCGCCATGCGAATATCGTTCCGATGAAGAAGGAGTTCATAATCATACAAAGAAAATTTACCAGGTATAACGAGAACAGAAAAATCACAATGAACAATCCGCTCGGAGCTTTTGATAGTAAGATCACCACACTGCTTGATGTCACAACGTAACTTATGGGAAACCACAACTTCAATAACAACAATGTTATAAAGGACGCACTGCAAAATCCTTCTTTCGATTTTAAGGATGAAAAGTATTCAGTGTACGAGATAAAGCTATTCACTATGTTTATTATGCGATGTCGGTTTTGAAGTTGCACTAGGGCTATCCCGATTGTCACTACGCAAGTGAGCAACACAATGCTCTTGTTCAAAACTCGTGTGAGCGTTCGACTCCCCACGAAAGGCATATCCTCCGGAACTTTAAAAAGCACGGGGATCATTCCTAAAACCATGAAACTGTTCGAAAGGACACAGTATACTGTAGACCATGGCGAGTAATAGAGACGGCGCGACTTTTTGTTGTACGAGAAACAGGCCAATCCACCGACTTTCAAGTTGTAATAGAAGAACAATAGTACTAAGCCTACTATGCGGTTTATAATTTTCGACATCCTGTCGGGAAAAAAGGTTGACTACAGACTGCAAATATGGTTCCCTTTATCTAAATATGTGGCTCTATGTTTGCTATTGCCCGTACTTATTAATTATGTAATGTATGCTGTAAGTATACACACTTACCTAATTGGTTGGATTCAGCATTCAGCTGATGTCGGTGTCTACTTTTTTTGGAATAGGTCTTACATGAGTCCTTGTAGTATGAAGTGCATACACGATTTACTAAATGGCCATTGGTCACCCAATTTTTCAGCTTTCTACTCAGATTTTCCCTTTTACTACACAACGAAAACTGACAGGGACATAAAAAAAAATCTGCCAACAGTCTCGGGGGTGCGGTGTATGTTACTATGTGACTAAAAACCTAACAAAAAGTTCGGGAAGGGGTTAGAATAGGGTGTAACATATGAATTATATAATTGGGTCATATTCTGGGATGCGGTCTAGAGGTTGAAAAAGATAAAACTTAAAAATAGGTGATTATTAAACAAGCCTGGGGAAGTGAAAAGATACATACTCGATATCTGATCAGACCTGAGAGATATGGTGGAATTCATGAAAAAGTATACAACCACTTTACACCCTCTTAGGGGTCGAATTTCAAAAAATCTTGAAAACACTTTCTAGGTATTCATATGAAGAATCCGTATATTAAAAATGAATTCAATATTTCGAAAGACCTAGTAGATATAACGAAAATCGTGAAAATATATGCATTAAATATTTACTGATGTTTCCCCCGCCCCCCCCTTCTGAACGCCAATGAATATTCAATTTTTTTTAACAATATTATTTTTCTAGTTGATTTACATATACGTACCGAGTTTCAACTTCCTAGCATAAGCCGTTCAAAAGTTAGGAAAAACATCCCTCACCCCCGTACCATACCACGCCTAAAAAAAATTTAATTTTTCCACCATGCCACTACAATAGCTCTATCTAAATACTTACACTTCCGTGCTCCCCCGCCCCTTCAAAGATTTTGCTTTGAGCAATCTTTATTTATCAAGCTTTATACTCAAGCCGAATTTTGTTTTCCTGGTGCAATTGGTTTGTGAGATATCAAAATCTAAAGTTTTTCACCCCCCACCTCCGTACGCCACTACTCCCACCCAAAAATTTTGTTTCAATCTACTCTCCTAGTATAACTACAGATGTTTGTTAAGTTTTAATTGCTTGCCATCAACGGATTAGGAGATATGGATTTTAGAATGTGTCGATCTCGACTTTTTTGCGTTTCGGACGCATTGCTTCCCCCTCCACTACCACACCCCTTCACCCATATCATACATTTTTTTGCAAATGGGTCCACTATCAAAGCTTTATAGAAATTCCAAGTTTCAACCTCCTAACATAAGCGGTTGCTGAGATCTAGAAACCAATTTTTTTTTGTCTAAAACGCTTTCCCAACCTTCCCTTCCCCCCTAATGTGAATTCAAGGGGTCTACCCAGTCTATTCATGGAAAAAAATTGAATTTAATAGCTCCACTGGTTTGAGAGCTACGATCCTTCATTTTGCGTGGGGCGGTCGACGTACGGCGGACAGACAGGTTGAAAATTTTTATTGCCTTTTTAATGGAAAAAAAAATTTTTGAGGGCAGCAAATTTTTTTTTTAAAAAATAGATAACAATACTGTATTATAAATAATAAAGTAAAAGCATCGCAGGCTTTTGTTTCACTTGAAAAAAAAAAAACAAAAGGATTTCCTTAGAATCTAGATGAAATCATATAGAGCATTATACGTTTAATCCAGCTCAAAAGTTTGTAACGCATAGAACCGAGTCTTGGACGAAAAAAAAATTGTATATTATTTTTTGTTTATTTGTGACCAAAAACCTCAAAGCCGCTTGACCTCCGTCCGTGGCCACAGAAGGGGTAATGTCACGCCCCCCTGCAGAGTACCCCTCAAGGTTTTTCGTGTTACCTTACCTTACCAGCTCTCCCAGCTTACGATTCTGGTCTTCAAGCTATAGTCAGTCGTCTATTCCTCTAATCCTATACCATCTAAATTCTAAAGCCTCCTTAATTGAATCGTAGCCTTACATTTTAACGACCTCTACGCTTCATTAGGACAGTATAACACTAATGGAGTAATTGCTAGGGTTGAATGTAACGAATTACAAACTACCTTGAAACGTACTCGCACATATAATTTTATTTTTACTATCAGCTCGGTATTTTCGAAGGTGATGGCAATTTATGTACATACATAAATCAAGTATCAGCTAATGCCATCGTGAATATTAAAAATGAGCGCCTAAAAGCCGTTCAAGAATATAGCCAAAAAGGCATAAAAATGTCTTATATGTGACTTCATCAATTAAATAACATATTTTAAACCAAATTCTAGTCGCTTAAGCCAAGGGACATTAGCTCTGTATTTTATAGACTCCAAAATTTTCAGTTGCGTTGCATACTTTCAAAAACTCTAGCCTATAAGCGTGTTTGAGGTCCTTTCGATTCCTCCAAACCGATATTCCTTCTATGTATTATAGATAAAACATAAATCCTTTGTTGCCATGAAGTAAAAATTCTTACAAGTATAAAACGATGTTTGATCTTAAGGCCTCATGAGTCCGGTACGACAATTTTTTGTCCTTGTTTGAGTTTTCTTTTTTGAGAAAATTTTAATCGATTGAAATCGTTTTTCGTTCGTGTAATTTGGCGTGGACAATATACTTGCATCGTTCGCTGTCTATCAGCGAACTAATTTTGGTTTTACAGAAAAAAAGTAGTGTTATATGTTTTCAAATTAGTTGAAAGGCATAACTATTAAAAATCAATAATTTTTTCATTGATTTATCTTCTAGAAATACCAATTAATTATACCATCTATGATACTTTTCAATGAAATGCGGTCTTCTTATGTAATTCTTGCCATAAAAATCGTGAAAAATTGCTTCAGTTTGACTATTATTAACAAAAATGACAATTTTTTAAAATTTGATTTATTGAAGACCTTCTTTAAGATTTTTTCTAACATTATATTAATAAACATAACGCAGTCACGATCGGCTGCAAGCCAATCGTATGATACTCTAGATGAAATACTGAACTCCGATTTATATTTTAGTTGGAAATATATCAAAACAATGAGGAGAGCACAAGCAATTATTACATGACCTTTTACTTACAGGTAGAAATTATTGTATAGTGGCTACTCGATTTTTTGATTAATAGTCAGTTCCATAAAGTAAGTGAAAAGACATTTTACAGAATTTTTGTATGGCAACTACATGAAAGACTTATGGGATATTTTTCATATTAATAGTTTCAGCTGCGACTATTATAAAATTAATGTGTATAAAATTTCAAAGTCGTAACTTGAAGTGTTCTAAAGTTATCGTTCAATATTGGTGAACATGTTTATTAAGGACTTTTGTATGACAGCTACCCGAAGGAGTCAACAGATGGCGCTAAATAATGAACTCCATTTTGGTTTTGGTATAAAACTAATTCCTGTAAAATTTTAAATTCCTGCTTTAACCCGTTCTGGAGTTATAGTGGATTCAGTAACATGCATACATTTTTGAAGGACTGTTCTAGGCTGCTACACGAAGGACTCATTCGATTTGCTTTATATTCGGAACTTTCGATTCAAACATTGTAAACCTTAAGTATGCAAAAATTTCAAGTTCCTAACTTGAAGCATTCGAGCAATAATTGTGAAAACGTGTTTCAAGGACTCTTGTATGGGAGGTACCCGAAGGAGTGGAAGGATATCGCCCATTAACGAACTTAGCCTTACTTTTTCGATTTTACAAGTTGTGACAAAATTTCAACTTCCTAGGTCAACGCGTTCTTGAGTTATCGTGCTAACGGACGGACGGACGTACGGACGGACGGACGGACGGACAGCAAACGGATTTGGAGGTTTTGGCCAAAAATAAACACAAAATAATATATAACTTTTTTTCGTCCGAGGCTCGGTTCTATGCGTTACAAACTTTTCGGGCTGGATTAAACTTATAATACTCTACATGTTCATCTAGAGTATAAAAATGACATGTTCAATATAAAAGAAATAGGTAATATGCGTTTAAAAAACTCGAATTTACGCATTCGAAAAAATGTGCAAGGGTTGTTGTTCTAATAGCATTTTTTCCAAATGCAGTTTTGACTTTTTTTTTCTATGGATGACCTAGTTTACATGCCAGCTAATAAAGTGGTGTAATTTTTTTTTGTTTTTTTGTTGCCACTAACGTGAAATATTGGTAAGAAAACATCACAAAAATCGCATTTAACGTGCACATGGAGCCTGTAGAATTTCCCTGGCAGTTATCGTTATTTTAATATTCCCAGCATACGACACTGAGTACTCACTCCCGATCATCACATAACTACTTCCTAGGGAAGTGAAATGACTCTATTAATCCAATTCATTATTTTAGGACAATAGCAAAAAGATCATTTTCACCCCAACGTCCCTTCGATAAACAGAAACGTGCGACCAGTTTAACTAAGCAACTAACTTTTGTACCAGCATAAGTAATACTTTTCAACATGTATTTCAGATTAGGTAGAATGTATTTCAGAACACTGAATTGTATTTCAGAATACGTAAGTATGAATTCAGGAAACGTAAATTGTATTTCAAATACCATTCCATTCTTTATCAGAATGTTGAAATTTAATTTAAATATTGTATTGAGAAGATCTCGAGGACGTGCAATTGTAGAACTGTACAACTTCTTCCTGCTTCATGAGGACCAAATGTGCACCAATGTGCAGCAATCTTCGGGACAGGTGTGTTCTGTAGAGTCAATGGAGAGAAGAAGGGGTTCATTTACTTCGCAGCTATCAAATGTTTAGAAAAAGTAATAACTCTTCAATTTTCTTCCTTGAAATCTTCGTCAGGTCCCCGTAGAAAGGTTTGCCTAGTGCTCGCTTACGGGCTCTAGCTAAAGCTGGACACTCGCAAAGGAAATGAACGAGAACGAGTGACTCTCGCTTATTAGTATCCTGGCGGCAGCTGCAGCGGCAGTGTACATTGATTGGATGACCCAATTTGACTGCATGATCCCCAATTGGCCAGTAACCTGTACTGCTCGCCGTGATTCTGGAGACGTTAAGATTTGACAATGCCATGCAAAACTGTAGGTGGCCATAAGAGAGGTGAATGAGCATGGTATTGCAAAACTTGCTACATCTTTCGCCATATTCTCCAATGCTTAATCCTGTTGAAAATATTTGGTTGAAAATCAAGAGCTATGTGAGCGGACACTTGCAGCTATCAAATGTCACTGGCCCAGGCATTGGTGAACAACGTTTAGTGTACCTAGAGCAGATCATCGATCAAGCAAAAGAAACAATGTGCTTGGGTGGCGCATCATATGTATGAACTACCACTTTCCATGCAATAGATTTGGCATTGGATGATATCTACTAAAAGTGGGAAATTAAATTTTAATATTTTGATTATCAATTT
The DNA here is from genome assembly GCA_949128065.1 of Beris chalybata. NCBI lineage: Eukaryota > Metazoa > Arthropoda > Insecta > Diptera > Stratiomyidae > Beris > Beris chalybata. The sequence goes on from OX421897.1 coordinate 16,754,098, forward strand.
AAAAGTTATGTTATAAGTGTTCCGAAAATTCAATTCACCATTCTGAAATACAATTTACGTTTTCGGAATTCAAACTTACGTATTCTGAAATATAATTCACTGTTCTAAAATACATTTTAGTTTGAAATACATGTTGAAAAGGTGTAGAATAAAAATGTTATCAACTGAGTGAATTCAATGGTTTATTTAAAACGATCGAACTGATCACTATACCATGTCGAATGGGATGATTACAATAAAGTTATAAAATGTAGAAGCAGCCACAGTAAACGCCATCTCTCTGCTTAAAATGAATAGTCCCAAGATATTTATGGTCGGTTCCATACACATTTGCTGCAATGACAATGACTCCGCCTAAATAATTGATTTTTTAATAAAAGAACAACACGTTAACTTCATGTGTCACTTACACTTTGGTCTAGGCGAGGGTCCACACTTAAACCATCCAAATAAATATGGACTATGTCTCTGGCGCAATTGGACTCACTAACCACAGCATCGGACACTAATATCAAAAGAAACAGATCCAATAATCCCCAGAGAATGATTTGCATAGAAAGAAATACTTGGAATGGGTAATCACGGTAAATGTTTGGAAATACCCAGTGCATGTAAAAGATCGTGTACTCATTATTCATGAATAGGTACAAAATTATGGCAAACACTTGGAACTGGTACATCTTCTTCAGTTTAAGATTAAGATAGTAAATCTGGAAAAAGACTTCCGTAGCTTGGTCGATTCTCTCACTAGCTTCGCAGCACATTTGCATGGCCAGATTCCAATGCCGTCGAGTTCCTTGATGGAATTGGTAATTACTAACAAATGTTCCGAGAAACGTATCCAGTTCGTTGTTGGTGATTTGATAGAATCGCCATACTAACATCGTTCCGATGAAGAAGGAGTTTATAACCAAACAGTGAAAATTGACCAGGTACAATGAGAACAGAAAAACGAAAATGTACAATCCATCCGGGATTTCTGATGCTAACATCAACACAATAATTGATGTCAAAAAGTAATTTATGGGATACCACAACTTCAAGATTATCATTGTTATGAATGGCGCACTATAAAACCCTTCTTTCGATTTTAAGGATGAAAAGTATTCAGTGTATGAGATAAAGCTATTCACAATGATTATTATGCGATGTCGGCTCTGAAATTGTACTAGGACTATCACGATTGTAACCACAAAAGTGAGAATCGCAATGCCATTGTTCAAAAGTCGTGCGAGCATTCGATTCTCAACAAGGGGCATCTCCTGTGGAAAATCAAGAAGCGCGGGAAACATTGCCAAAACCTTGAAAATGTTCAAAAGGACACAGTATACCATGGACCATGGCGAGTAATAAACACGGCGAGATCTTTTGTTGTACGAGAAACAGGCCAATCCACAGACCTTCAAGTTGTAATAGAAGATCCAAAATACAAAGCCCACTATGCGGTTTATAATTTTAAACATCCTGTCGGGAATAAGGTTGACTAAAGACTGCAAATATGGTTGCCTTTAATTGAATATGACTAGCTCGGAGTTAGTTATTACCCGTACTAATTAACTGTGTAATGTAGGCCCAAGTATAAGCGCACTTACCTAATTGGGTGGGGTTCAAGATTCAGCTGATGTCGTTATTTATTTTTTTTTGTAATAGGTCTTAAATGACTCCTTGTAGTATGAAGTGCTTACACGATTTACTAAAGGGCCCCTGCATTATTTAAATCGACGTTGTGGTATCAGGGCTAATCTCTTTGGTGTAGATATAACTAGCTGCTTTGCTGTCTGAGAGAATACATGTCCAGGCTTTTGATAACCTGCTTGATTTTTTCTCTAACGCTGATTTGGCATTGTGTCTTCGCCTGAAAGATAGTGGATGTCATATGCATGCTAGACTGCTGCAACACAGTCAGTTTTGGATTCGTGTAACGTCTTGCTTTCAAAGGAGCAACGGGCAACTTAGCACCATACCTCCAGCGGCCCTAGAGATGATCCTTCATCTTCTTCCACTGGACATTTATGGGAAGAGTGTAGCAACTAAAAGTGAGGTGCGCCTAAGACAGTCAAGCAGCTGGACGAACGACACAGCAGCATACTAGGACGGTTTAGTGAATGTACCCGCTTAGAGGATACATATACTACTTGATTCCGCAGCTCAAATTCTTTAGAAAATTTTCAACGAGGATCCCTAGCAGAGAGGGGTGAAATGTGGATCAGCCTTACGAAGAGATCTTTCGTATACGGACGGTTTGAAGACATACGCGGGATCACTTTTCCCCAACGTCCCTCCGATAAACAGAAACGTGCGACCAGTTTAACTAACCAACTAACTTATGGATCAGCATAGCTAATACTACACCTGTTCAACATGTATTTCAGATTAAATAAATTTTATTTCAGAACAGTGAATTGTATTTCAGAATACGTAAGTTTGAATTCGGGAACCGTAAATTGTATTTCAGATTCCATTCCATTCTCTATCAGAATTTAATTTATATATTTTATTGAGAAGAACTTGAGGACGTGCGAGGGCTCGTTGTAGAGCTGTACAACTTCTTCCTGCTTCATGAGGACCAAATGTGCACCTGATTGCAGCAATCTCCGGGATAGGTGTGGTGTCAATGGAGAGAAGAAGGGGTTCATTTATTTCGCAGCTGGCAAATGTTTCTGAAAAGTAATAACTCCCCAAACCAGACAATCGCAAAGGAAATGAACGAGCGACTCTCGGTTATTAGTGTCCTGGCAGCAGCGGCTCGGCAGCATGATCCCCAATTAGCCAGTGACCTGTACTGATCGCCGTGATTCCAGAGAGAGAATGAGCATGGAACTGCAAACTGGATACATCTGTCGCCATATTCTCCAATGCTTAATCCTGTTGAGAATATTTGTCGCAAATCAAGAGCTATGTGGAAGGACACTTGCAGATACCAAATTTCACTGGCCCAGGCATTGGTGAACAACGTTTAGTGTACCTAGAGCCCTGAAATTAATATCTATATACATAAAAGAGGATGTATGTATGTATGTATGTGGGTATGTTCCCTATAGACTCCTAATCCGCTCAACCGGTTTTGATGAAATTTTCAGGGAACGTGTAGAGTAGTCCCGGGATGGTTCCTGTGAAGTTTGGTCCAGATCGAATGAAAAACAAATGTTTTTTTTAACATTTTTCAAATTTTTTCACGATTTTAGTATCCTGGTGCTCTAATGGTTAGTCTGCGCTTTCCTATACTATTCATCCGATTACGACGAAACTTCGCTGATATATTGGGCACACGCCCGCGAAGGTTTCTGCGTTAACAAAATCCTTTTACAATTGGTGGTACGAGAGTTATTTCAATATTTAAGAGTATTTCAAATGATTTAGCGGCAGTTCGTTCGTTTTCGGTGCATTAGTTTCATTCCTATTACTAAATGGTAAAGTTGGAGATAGATGGTGCATAGTGGCTGGAAGATGAAGGATGCTGGATAGAGGATGAAGGTTGGTGGATAGTAGATGGTAGATGAAGGATAGTGGATGGTGGATAGAGGATGGTCGATGGTGGATAGAAGATTGAGGATGGTGGATAGAGGATGGTGGATAGAAGATGTGGGATGGTAGATATAGGATGGTAGATGATGGATATAGGATGATGATAGAGGATGGATGGATGGAGGATGGGGATGGTGGATAGAGGAAGGGGATGAAAAATGGAGGATGGTAGATAGGGGATGGAGATGGTGGATATAGGATGGTAGAAGATGAATAGAGGATGATGGATGGAGGATGGATGGACGGAGGATGGAGGATGGATGGACGGAGGATGGAGGATGGAGAATGGAAGATTTTAGATGGAGGATGCAGGATGGTGGATGAAGATGAATGATAGTGGATGGTGGATGTTGGATAGGAGATGGTGAATGGTGGATGAAGGATGGAAGATTGAGGATGGAAGATGGAGAATGGAGAATGATGAATGGAGGATGGTTGACAGAGGATGGTGGATGGTAGATATAGGATGGATAGATGATAATGGGTGAAGTATGAATGGATGAAGGTTGGAAGATGGTGGTTAGAGGATAGTAGATGGTGGATGGTGGCTCCGCCAAAAATTCAAATTTCAAAATGTTGTTTTTTCCTTCGTTCAAGCACGAGCTCAATGCATGTACTAACGGAAAATTTTTGGTTTTTTAATTTTGGATGAACCAGTCATGAGTTATCCTGTCCACGCCGAGAGCACTTTTTTTTGAGAGTTCAAGGGAAATGAGGTCCCAACGAGTGAATTTCCAAAATTTTCAAACAAAAATTTTACGAAATACTTACGAAATATGTATCTTTGATGTACTAAATTTTTTAAATAAAATATTTCATTAGATATATTAAAAAAAATTAGTGAAAATACCATTTTTTTAGGCCTAAGGATGGTGAATAGAGGATGGAGGATTGAAGATGGAGGATGAAGGATTGAAGATGGAGGATGAAGGATGAAGGATGGTGGATAAAGGATGGAGGATGGAAGCTGGGGGATGGAAGATGGGGATGCAGGATAGAGGATGGTAAATGGAAAATGGAGGATAGGGGATGGAGGATGGTGGATGGAAAATGGAGGATAGGGGATGGAGGATGGTGGATGACGGATAGAGGGTGGGAGATGGAGGATGAAGGATGGAGGGTGGTGGATGGAAGATTGTGGATAGAGGATGGAATAACGGAAGCAAGGGGAGAATTCGGAGCATCGGAAAAACAGGAGCAACGGGAGAATCAGGACCAATGGATCAAAGAGTGACAACGGGAGGAACAGGGACAAGGGATCAACCGGAGAAACGGGATCAACGGGAAAGACGGGAGTAACAGGGCAATAAAGCAACGTGAGCGGAGCGAGCGTAGTCGCGGTACGCGGCTAGTAATACATATAGTCTGAAATGCATGTTAAAAAGATGTAGAAAATATATTTTATCAACGGAGTGAATTCAATAGTTTATTTAAAACGATCGAACTGATCACTATACCATGTCGAATGGGATGATTACAATAAAATTATAAAATGTAGAAGCAGCCAAAGTAAACGCCATCTCCCTGCTTAAAACGAATAGTCCCAAGATATTTATGGTCGGTTCCATACACATTTGCTGCAAAGACAATGACTCCACCTAAATAATTGATTTTTTAATAAAAGAACAACATGTTAATTTCATGTGCCACTTACACTTTGATCTAAGCGAGGGTCTATAATCATACCATCTAAATGAAGATGGATTATGTCTCTGGCGCGATTGGCCTGAGTAACAACAGCGTCGGACATTAATATCAAAAGAAACAGATCCAACAATCCCCAGAGCATGGTTTGCACAGAAAGAAATACTTGGAAAGGGTAATCACGGCAAATGTTTGGAAAAACCCAGTACATGTAAAAGAGCGTGAGCACATTACTCATAAATAGGTACAAAATTATGGCAAACACTTGGAACTGGTACAACTTCTTCAGTTTAAAATTGAGATAGTAAATGTTGAAAAAGACTTCCGTAGCTTGATCGATTCTCTCACTAGCTTCGCAGCACTTTTGCATGTCCAGATTCCAATGTCGTCGAGTTCCTTGATGAAATTGGTAGTTACTAACAAATGTTCCGAGAAACGTATCCAATTCGTTGTTGGTGATTTGATAGAATCGCCATACTAACATCGTTCCGATGAAGAAGGAGTTTATAACCAAACAGAGAAAATTTATCAGGTACAATGAGAACAGAAAAGCGAAAATGAACAATCCATCCGGGGTTTCTGATGCTAACACTAGCACACTAATTGATGTCAAAGCGTAGCTTATGGGAAACCATAACTTCAATAACCACAATGTTATGAAGGACGCACTATAAAGTCCTTCCTTCGATTTTAAGGATGAAAAGTATTCAGTGTACGAGATAAAGCAATTCACAATGTTTATTATGCGATGTCGGCTCTGAAGTTGTACTAGGACAATCCCGATTGTCACCACAAAAGTAAGCAGCGCATTGCCATAGTTCAAAATTCGTGGGAGCGTTCGATCCTTAATAAAAGGCATATCCTCCGGAACTTCAAGAAGCGCGGGAGTCAGTGCTAAAACTATGAAACTGTTCAAAAGGACACAGTATACCGTGGACCATGGCGAATAATAGACACGGCGAGATCTTTTGTTGTATGAAAAACAGGCCAAACCACAGACCTTCAAGTTGTAATAGAAGATCAAAAATACAAAGCCCACTATGCGATTTATAATTTTCGACATCCTGTCGGGATGGAGATTGACTAAAGACTGCAAATATGGTTGCCTCTAATTGAATATGAATAGCTCGGAGTTAGTTACTACCCGTACTAATTAACTGTGTAATATAGGCTCCAAATATACGCACTTACCTAATTGGGTGAGTTTAAGATTCAGCTGATTTCGTTGTCTACTTTTTTGGAAAAGTTCTTACACGAGTCCTTGTAGTTTAAAGTGCTTACACGATTTACCTTTCACCTCTGCATTATTGAAATAGACTCTGGAGTATCAGAGCTAATCTCGAACACAAGATCACGTACATAAATCGATTTCATATATGTTGACAGTTTCTTAGTTGCAGATGGTAGAACCGCCTACGGTTCGGATATACAGTCACTCACAGCTTAAATGATGCACTGACAAAAATACTTAATTTTGATGGAATGCTAGCTCATATAACGAAATATCGAAATTTAAAAAAAAAACGTTTTTTACGTTCAATAATTTAATTTCAATTCCAGATAAAACAAAAAATATTTCTCCATCTATACAAAAGCAAAAATTAAAAAATTGCAATTTTGAAAAAAAAAACTACGTCACAGCTTAAATAATGCATCATGGGAAAAATGTAGAATATTTAATGAATTTAATATTTTCTTTGATTTCTAATATTTTGTAGGACTGCCCTTATCCAATACTGCCTGAAGCCGTTTTGGCATAGATTCTACTAATGTCCTCGTATAGCTTGGGGATATTTTATTCCACTCTTCCAACAGAGCGTTTTTTAAATAGTTTTTATTAGTAATGGGGTACTTTTTAATTTCTAGTTTTAGTTTTGCCCTTATATGCTCAATTACACTTATATCGGGAGATTGTGGTGCCGTTTCAATGATATGAAGGCAGTTGTATAGCATTCATTCCCTAACAAGATAGGATGAATGCTTTGTCGTTATCATGAAAGAAGCTAAAATTGTCCTTTATTCCCATATTTTCGGCACTGGTTTTAAAATTCTGCTTAAGGATGTCCATGTACATCTGTTTGTCCTATTGCCTTCCATAAAGTTGAGTTTACCGACGCCTGCAGAGGACATGCAGCCCCAAACCATAACATGATCTCCACTTTGCTTAACAGTTGGTCACAAGTTCTTAAGCTTTAGCTCCTTATTTGGCTTTCTTCAAACAGAGACCTTCCCATCTGATGCAAATATATTGAATTTACTGTCATCTGCAAAAATTACCGTTTTCCAAAAGTCCTGTGAGCTATTTTGATATGTACGGACAAACTCCATTCGAAGACGCACACTGTTTTAAAAAAATTGACTTTTCAGTCCAATTTTTACTTGAATTCCCAGTATATTTCAGTTTTTCAAGTAAAAGTACTCATTTCTAGCGCTTTTACACGAAATTACAAGTAAGAGCACTCATTTCAAGCACTTTTACTTGAAATTACTTGTATTAGTAAATTATTCATGTACTATTCAACTGAATCATACAATTTACTTGAAAAGTCAAGCAAAATAACATTCGTTTTCAAGTAAACCACGATTTCGTCGCTTTGATCGAGTTGGTTGTCTACTGAGATGAAAATGCAATGCGTTCGGTGGCGCAGTGGCTACGCGCGCCAAACCTTTGCTGCAATACCAGAACTGATCGCGGGTCCGGGTTCGATTCCTATCTACATCCAAGTGTTTTATTTCAGAGGAGGAGTAAAGGCAGTAAGTAAGAAATAATATTAGAAGTAACTTGATTTAAAGAGTTGCTCATAATTTTTTTTTTTGTTTTTTAGAGTATATACAGTGCTAATTATACTATTTTTCAGAGAATATATAAAGTGAATTTGCTGCTTTCAAAATTGTAATTTGCGGATTACAAATTAAAATTTTTTGATTGCAAATTGAAATTTACTACCCAAAGAATTGACTATTACTTTCCAATGTAATTTTACTTAAAAAAGTTAGGCATATTTGCCTACTATCCAAAAGATGTAAAAGTCAATGGATTTTTTTTACTGTGCACTTTCTTAGAACTAATCGGGGTCTTGTTTCTTGCTACTCGGCCATGTAAATTTTCTTTACGCAATATTCGTCGCACTTTTTCAGGATGACACTAATTTTCCAACCATTTCTCCACTTCAGACGTGTGCTTTTCAGCACTGAGCAGCGGTTCTTTTCGGGATTCCCTGGTAATCCATCCTTCATCGTGATCTGTGAAAATTTTGTTCGGGGCTTTCCTCCCTTTATTTTCAATTCGATTTTCTCGTGAAGATTGTTCAATAATAGGTGTGTTTTTTTGCGATTTATCCAGATCGAGAGTAGTTAGTGATTCAAATTTGTATAGAAAACACCAAGAATACTGTCGTTTTTTTATTTTCTTATTGCTTTTTCCTGTAGGTAGTAGGCTAGTATATAGATTTTAACCGGAATAGTAGCCCCAGTAAGCTTACTAGGGTAGCTTTTCGCGATAAACTCTCAAATCTAGCCTACTATTTACAGGATAAAGCAATAAAAACATGAAAAAACAACAGTATTTTTGGTGTTTTCTATACGAACTTAAATCACTACTCTCGATCTGGATAAATCGGAAAAAACACACCTATTATGTTGTACAGTAGATGCACTTTTATTAATAATTTCCGCGATGCACCTTTGATTTTTTCCCGAAATAAAATGATGTATTATTAATTCGCGTTCTTCAATGGTTGTACGAGGACCCATTTTCGATAAGCGATACGATCAGGAGGAAACTAAACTAATGAACTTCACTTTGCGACTAGAAATCCCTTTTGTACTAGTAAACTATCATCGTCTGTGAACATGGAGTGGAGACTAGTTATATTTTCAAAAATTTTCTGTCTGCATCATTTAAGCTAAGACGACGCTACTTTAAGGAGTGTTCACCGAATTGTTTATGTTTCATCTACATTCAACTGCAAAATTGTTTTCATATAGTGGAATTAAAAGGAAATCATGCAACAATGTGACTATTTGAAGACGTTAATCGAAACTTTATTCCTATCCTTTTTTTAATAGGAAACTTATAAAAATTCTTGACTGCATCATTTAAGCTGTGAGTGACTGTAATTGCTAATGCTTTACTGCCCATTGGCCAATTAGGAGAAGAAGCTCTAAAGCAATAAAATTCTTAGGAAAAAGCACATGATCTTGATTGAGTCTCCATAAACTTCTCTTCCATACTGGCGGTGGCAATGAAACACAGTATTTTTCGAAGGGGAATGGTTAGAAATTCCGGGATTCCCTAAGAACCTGATCGAATTGACAAAGTCTGTTGTGAGCAAGTCACTCTTTTCTCCGAATGTTCTGGCATAAAAAGTTTTGAGTGTCTGTCACTAGGCGTAATGTTAATGACATTTTGCAATTTTCGCCACATATGGATGTTCATTTTTCTTTATTAGTAATAATACAGTATTGTTATTGATTTTCAAAAAAAAAAAATTTGCTGCCCTCAAATTTTTTTTGTGTACATTTCATGACTAGTAGACACGAAAAAAGCAATAAAAATTTTCACTCCGTCTGGCCGCCGTACGCCGTACGTCGACCGCCAAAATCCTTTGAAGGCTCGTAGCTCTCAAACCAGTGGAGCTATTAAATTTAAATTTTTTCTAGGAATAGACTGGATAGACCCCTTGAATTGACATTATTTTCAGGGGTGGGGGTGTGAGGGGGAAGGTGGGGGAAGCGTTTTAGACGAAAAATTTTGGTTTCTAGATCTCAGCAACCGCTTATGTTAGGAGACTGAAACTTTGAATTTCTATAAAGCTTTGATAGTGAACCCATTTGCAAAAAAATTGATGATATGGGTGAAGGGGTGTGGGAGTGGAGGAGGAAGCAATGCGTCCGAAACGCAAAAAGTGGAGATCTACACATTCTAAAATCCATATCTCCTAAACCGTTAATAGCAAGCAATTGAAACTTAACAAATATCTGTAGTTATACTAGAAGAGTAGATTGAAACATTTTTGGGTGGGGGTAGTGGCGTACGGGGGTGGGGGGTGAAATACTTAACATTACGATATATCCCAAACCAGAGGCACCAGAAAAACAAAATTCGGTTTGGATATAAATTTTGATAAATAAAGATTGCTCAAAGTAAAATCTTTGAAGGGGGCGGGGGAGTACGTAAGTGGAGGGGATAAGAATTTTTCAAAAATAACACGTTTCATATCTCAATAACAGTGCAAGATGGATGCTTCAAATTTTTACCAGAAGTAGGCCTAATAGAACCCTAGTAGGGAAAAATTGGGGGTGTGGGTGTAGAGGGTGGGGAAGGGTGAGAAAGAAAAAGTTTCGATGCTTATATCTTAAGAATCTATAATGATAGGAAGCTGAAACTTGGTATTTAGATAGAGCTATAGTAGTGGCATGGTGGAGGTAGGGGTAGTATGGTACGGTGGTGGGGGGTGTTTTTCCTAACTTTAGAACGGCTTATGCTAGGAAGTTGAAACTCGGTACGTATTTGTAAATTAACCAGAAAAGTAATTCTGATAAAAAAAAAATTCGAATATTCATTGGCGTTCAGAAGGGGGGGGGGCAAAAAAAAGTATCAGTATATATAAAGTGCATATATTTTCACGGTTTTCGTCATATCTACTAGGTCTTTCAAAATATTTAAATTCATTTTTATTCTACGGATTTTTCATATGAATACCTAGAATGTGTTTTCAAGATTTCTTGAAATTCGACCCCTAAGAGGGTGTAAACTGGTTGTATACTTTTTCATGAATTTCACCATGTTTCTCAGGTCAGATCAGATATCGAATATCTTTTCACTTCCCCAGGCTTGTTTAATAATCACCTATTTTTAAGTTTTTTATTTTTCAACCTCTAGACCGCATTCCGGAATATGACCCAATTATTTAATTCATGTGTTACACCCTTTTCTAACCGCTTTTTGTTAGGTTTTCAGTCACATAGTAACATATGCCGCATCCCCGAATAAACCACGTTCCGAACTTCTGCCGGAAAAATAATAAAGTTGCGCCCAGACTGTTGGCAGATTTTTACTCTGCTTCGATATGGTCGCATGAAGCTAGCTTCTGAACCCTTTCTAGTCAATACGTTGGCTATTCTGTTGCCTTCTTAGCTGCTGTATCCCGGAATCCAAATGAGGTAAACTTTGTTCTGGCTTCCGAGTTCAGGCTTTTTCACACATGTTTGGAGTAGATTAAAACTGACTACAGAGCCGATATAGCTGCTTCGCTGTCTGAGAGAATACAGTGGCTGGTTTTTGATTCCCTGCTTCATATTTTCTCTAATGATGACTTCAATGGCACTGTTTCTTCGCCTGGAAGACAGTGGATGTTATATGCACCACTTGAACACCTTGGTCAATTTTAGATTCGTGTGAGAACCGTATAATGGAGTGTTTTTGAGTGACTTAGTTTGTTGCCTAAAACTGTCAGGTGGGACATCTTTGAATAGTTTTGTGTTAATAGTTCTGTGTTAAATTTCGGTACCATTGAATTAGAAAGAGGTGTCACTAATACATAGTTTTTACTGAACTCAGCGGAAAGACTATCGGATTCATAAATAGCGACAACATATACCCTCGTGAACAGACTTTCATCCCAATAGAAAAACGCTTTATGAATCTTAGCAGAAGTATTCACAGGACAATCGCCTGAATGCCTGATCAGAACTGCTAACTATTGATGACTGCGAAACCAAGGCAGGATGTTCTGCACACATTCTGGTCTAGTGCAACCAGTATTACCGCGAGGCGTTTTTTTGGGATAGCAAAATCTGCTACCTTTTTAAAAAAAAAGGTAGTAGGAACCGAATTTTAATAATAATGCAACAAATAAGTTCAACATTAAACATACTAATGTAAAATAATAATGGATTACATTCTTGTGCTGTTTTCAACTTGATTGTCGAGAGTTATCGCATAAACGTATTGTTTCATGACTTGAAGTAGTAGCGCAGTAAACTTTAAAATTAAAAAAAAGGTAGTAAATCTGCTACAAATATAGTAAAACGGTAATGCTGTTATGACACTGGCTATTTAGCTAAAAGAATAAGATACCACTCTTTCCGACGCTAGCGGCATCTAGTAAACGAAATTAACAACTGCATTGTTAAGAAAAATACCGGTTTTAGCGCGTATTATAACATAACTTGGCACTTTCCACAATTTATACGTACCAATCTATTAAAAACAAGTCTATAGCAGCTTAAAAATCCACTGGTAGAAAGATTTTCCTAGGATTAAGTGCTTGAATATTGCGAAACACTGCTCGAATGCGCTATATTGCGGCTAGTTTTTGACAGTACTCACTTTATATTACTCGGACTGTCTCTCTCACACAAAAGCCAAAATTGTATGTTACATCTTCAATCCCTCACCATTTGGATTTAGTAGCCGCTTTAAGGCCGCAAAAGTAGCCAGTGTCATAACTGCATAATGCTATGAGTGCAATTGAAGCTTCCGAGATGACAAGAACGGCCATTTTTTTTACTTATCAATGTAATGATTAAGAAAAATTTACAATTTATTGTACAGAACATTTCTTTTATGTCTGAGCGTAGCTTAAATTAAAATCGATATTGGGCAAGGCCAGATACATTTCTGGAATAACACAAATATTTGGAAAAATACAATTGACCACAGATCAGGTGGATATTGTGGCTTCGGAAGACGAATAGTTGACCGAGACTCAAGGCAGTTCAAGTATGTTCAGATTAATATATTAAAAATTAGCGTAAAGGCTGGTTTAAGTGACGAATGCAAACATTTTTAACTGCGATTGTGAGGGAGCTAGCTTATCGAATTTTCAATGGAGTAAAAACCAACCATTGCATAAAATGACATTCACACAAATATCGTCAATATTTTTTGCTGTTCGTTTCACTCCTGGTCAATTCCTCGTTAGAGATTTTCCTTCTCTCTCACAATCTCAGTAAAAATTGTTTGCATTCGTCATGTAAACCAGCCTTAGCTCTCTTTAATAATTTGCTCTTTACTACTATCGTAGCCTTACTTTGTAACATTAGAGGTCACTTCATTAGGACAGTATTACTCTAATAAAGTAATTACCAGGGCTGTATGTAACAAATTACAAACTACCCTGAAACGTACTCGTACGTATCATATTACTTTTACTAACAGCTCGGTATTGTCGAAGGTGGTAACAATTTATGTACATACATAAATCAAGTATCAGCTAATGCCATCGTGAATATTAAAAATGAGCGCTTGAAAGCCGTTCAAGAATATAGCCAAAAAGGCATAGAATTGTCTTATACGAGTATGTGGGTTCATCAATTAAAATTTCTTCCTCTTATTACTTACTAGCTTCTAAACAACTATACTTTTGTAAATATAGTAGCTGAAGCCAAGAACGTTAGCCATAATTGTACAGAGAGAGCATTCGAGAATATTTTACAGCAATTACACTCCGCATTACTTTGGAGAGGCCTTACAAACTCATCCCTTATTCATTGATTACAAATTCATATCATACGAAAAGTCCGAGCCGGGTTGCCAGTCGCGATGCATACTATCGAAAACTGTAGCCTATAAGCGAGTTTACGGTCCTTTCGATTCCTCCGAGCCGATTTGCCTTCTATTACAGATAAAAGATAAAACCTTTGTTGCCATCAAGTAGAAATTCTTACAAATATAAACCGAAGTTTGATCTTAAGTAGAAATTCCCAAGCAATTATTATTCCCAGCGTAGCACACTGAGTACTCACCCCCGACTACTACACAACTACTTTCTAGCTCACGTAGGGTTGATGTTATCCTTGATTCAAAGCTGAGCTGGAAACTCAACATAGAAAACCGAGTGGAGAAAGCCCGTCTGGCTTTCTACGCCTCCAAAAGAACATTCGGCAAGAAGTGGGGGCTCAAACCAAGGATGGTCTTGTGGCTATATACTGCTGTAATACGTCCAATTCTCAACTACGGGTCACTAGTCTGATGGCCCGCTCTGAGTAAGGACTATAACATAACTAAACTCAGTCGAGTTCAGCGAAGCGCAGCAATAGGCATCACAGGCGCTATGCGGTCATGCCCGACCGATGATCTAAACGTGCTACTCTATCTGCTACCAATCGACCTTCATATAAGAAACACCGCATCAAACAATGCCGTCAGACTCAAGGAATCTGGGTGCTGGACTTCGAAGCCGTATGGGCATTGTAATATCCTGGGAGAGTTACCAAAGGAATTGGTTACGTCACCGACTGACTACACTACCTCCAAACTGAGCTTCACGAAACGATTTTCTGTTGGTTTCCCAACTAGAGAGGAGTGGAAGAACGGTGCGGTGGAAGCAGACTACACATAATATAGCTCAATCCTACCGCCTCCCGAACCACGCTAGCGTCTTCCAGGCAGAGATACTGGGGATTTGGGAGGCCTGTCGTACACTAAAACAAGACTTATCGCCGAAACGTAACATCGCCATTTTCACCGACAGCCAAGCTGCAATCAAAGCACTAGATTCGGCTACCACCTCCTCCAAACTAGTTCAGCAATGCCGTAACGAATTATCCGATTTAGCGAAACGGCTCAAAGTCACTGTGCTCTGGGTCCCGGGGCATAGAGACATAACGGGAAATGAGCTGACGAACTGGCCAGGGAGGGCTCCGCTCTCCCCGGCTCTCTTGTGGAACTAGTCCACATTCCTTTAGGGGCTGTAAAAAGGGACATACTCTCTCACTTCCAGACAGCGGCTTACTCCAGATGGAAGAGCCTAACCACCTGCGCAATATCTAGGAAGATGTGGCCATCTTACAACCGAGCCAAGTCAGACGAACTTCTATACAAGACCCGGGCAGATGTCTCCAGAATCACGGCGATCAGTACAGGTCACTGGACAATTGGGGATCATGCAGCCAGATTAGGCATTCCGTTCAATATACACTGCCGCAGGTGCCAGGACACTAATGAGCGAGAGTCGCTCGTTCATTTCCTTTGCGAATGTCCGGCTTTAGCTAGAGCCAAAGACGTGCGCTAGGCAGACTCTTCTACGGGGACCTAACGGAGATCTCGGGGAAGAAAATTGGAGAGTTATTACTATTCCTGAACAGTACGGGATAGTTATAGCGATGCAATCCAACCCTTCTTCCCATTTTCACTCTCTAAAGTCCCCTGTCATAACAGCCCTTAACACCCGGGTTTAACATGAGTTTGTGGTTTCAAAACGGCTTCTGAGCTAATTGAGCTCTGTCTAGGGACGAGGCTGCCACGTTAACCAAACAACCAGGGAAGTGCAATGATTCTATACATTGAATGCATCATTTTAGGATAATAGCAAAAACATCAATTTTCCCAGCCGTTCCTCCGATGAACGGAACGGCTGAGTGAATTAAATAATTTATTTAAAATGATCGAACAAGATCACAATACCATATCGAATTGGATGAGTACAATAAAATTAAAAATTGTAGAAGCAGCCAAAGTAAACGCCATCTCTCCGCTTAGAATGAATAGTCCCAAGATATTTATGGTCGGTTCCATACACATTTGCTGTAAAGACAACGACTCCGCCTAAATAATAATTTTTTTTAATAAAAGAACAACCATTTAATTTCATGAACTACTCACGCTTTGGTCTAAGCGACGGTCCACACTTATACCATCCAAATGAAGATGAATTATGTCTCTGGAGCGATTGGACTGAGTAACGACAGCGTCGGACATAAATATCAAAAGAAGCAAATCCAACAATCCCCAGACCATGGTTTTCAAAGAAAGAAATACTTGGAACGGGTACTCACGGTACATATTTGGAAATATCAAGCACATACAAAAGAGCGTGAGCACGTTATTCATGAATTGGTACGTAATCAATGCAAATACTTGGAATTGGTACAGCTTTTTCAACTCAACAACGAGATAGTAAAGCTGGGAAAATATTTCCGTAGCTTGGTCGATTCTCTCACTAGCTTCGCAGCACTTCTGCATGGTTCGATTCCAATGTCGTCGATTTCTTTGACAGCATTGGTAATTACTAACAAATGTTCCAAGAAACGTATCCAGTTCGTTGTTGTTGATTTGATAGAATCGCCATGCGAATATCGTTCCGATAAAGAAGGAGTTTATAACCATACAGATAAAATGTATCAGGAAGAATGAGAACAACCAAGCTGCAAAGAAGAATCTGCTCGGGTTCTTTGTCACTAAGTTCACCACACTAATTGATGTCAAAATGTTACTTATTGGTAACCAGAATTTCAATAACAACAATGTTATGAAGGACGAACTATAAAACTCTTGCTTCGATTTTAAGGATGAAAAGTATTCAGTGTACGACATAAAGCTATTCACAATGTTTACTATGTGATGCCGGTTTTGTAGCTGTACGACGACTATCCCGATTATCACCACGGCAATAAGGACCATATTGCCCTTATTCAAAACTCGTATGAGCGTTCGTTGCCTAAGAAAATGCATATCCTTCGGAACTTCAAGAAGTGCTGGAATTATACCTACAACCATGAAACTGTTCGAAAGGACACAGTACACCGTGGACCATGGCGAGTAATAGACACGACGAGACTTTTTATTGTACGAGAAACAGGCCAAACCACAAATCTTCAAGTTGTAATAGAAGATCAAAAGTACAAAGCCCACTATGCGGTTTATAATTTTCGACATCCTGTCGGGAAGAAGGTTGTCTAAAGACTACAAATATGGTTCCCTCTAGCTGAATATGGCTGGCTCTATTTTTGTAATGACCCGTACTTATTAATTATGTTATGTAGGCTGTGAGTATACGCACTTACCTAATTGGTTGGGCTGAAGATTCAGCTGATGACCGAAATTAATCTAAAAAAAAGGAATGTAAATACCGATGTATTATCCACCAGGACTTATAGTTAAGATAAAAAATAATCTGTAAAGAGTCTATCGGTAGTTGAATGGTCGTTAAGCCTTTTTGTAAGTACAGTCTGACCTGAAGAAGGGACCACCTTTCTATCTTGGCCACTAGCCTAAAGTTGCCATTTTTTTACGGTCCCGATGTAAATCAGAAACGGATTTCATTTGTTAAATTATTTTTATAATCTAACCAATCGGATATAGTAAACAGTTTTGTACAGTGCCTTCACAATATAAAGGTTCTACTGTATATAAATACAAGTAAGGACTGGACTCATTAGTAACTTTAGTTTTAAGGTAACATGTAACATTCAGTATTTGAGTTCTTGTAAATTTATAGTCAACAGAGTCTTTAATAATTCCCTGAGAAGAACGAATATTACATTTTTAAAAAATCCCTAGCCTCATCAACGTTAAAATCAAATGATATTCCAGAGATTTGTTTCTTTTCAAGTTTTACCCGTCCTTACAAGACCCGAAACTGCACCATCTATTGGTGCCATATTTCTAAGAAGGAGAATTAAGCATAGAGGCACATATGTACATGAACTAACCACGCACTCAGTGACGGTCATTTTGCTCTTCCAAGGGGGGGGGGGGGCATTGAAGTTCAGTGGCTACTGTATAGAAAATTGGTGCAGTATCCCTTATAGAAATGTTCCGAATAACCGTATTCGTATTCGTTTAAGCGAATATTCGCCAAATTTTAGGTATTCGTATTCGAAACCGTATTCGACAAATTCAACCCGAATACTCGAATACTATTCGAATACGAAACAAGGTAAAAATAAGTAAAAAACTGGTTGTTGAGGATAAGAAAATTAAATGCATTCTTTGCTTATTATTGTTGCTAATATGAAATTAATAAAATATTTTTTTTCTTTTTTTTTTTTCTTAAATTAATACATTTTCTTTGATGAAACAAAGTCAGAGATAATCATTTTAAAAAGAAATAATCTACTCATAATCAAATTTTAACAAAGGTAAATTAAATTTAATAAATAGCAATTTTATTGCCTTTTCGCCCTGCAGTTTTGTTCGTAGGGGATCGTAGATAAGTCCAGCATTGCTAAAAAAAATTTCTCTATGAATAAATTTCAAATGATTTTTCAATGCAGTGGTACTACTTCCTTTTCTTGAGATACCACTTTTACACTTATCGCACGTTGCAAAGTATTTGTTTTTTACAGAAAAATACTTCCAAATAACACTTGTCAATGTTTTAGACATGCAAATAATCAATGCAATATTGCAATCACGCAAATAATGTAAATCTAAACGAGCAATTATCTGAAACTATAAGCACAAAAAACCAAACGTTTCTACTGCGAAATGAAATAAATGCAAGTGTGCATAAGTCGCTCGACTTATACATACAAACTTTATCTTGCGTAACCGTGTAACTCTCGGCTGCCGAGATTCAAGTGTATACTATTCGTATTCGTATTCGTGTTCGCGAATACAATGAGTGAATATTCGTATTCGTATTTGTATTCGCGAATACAGATTTTTAGGTATTCGGAACATCCCTACCCTTAGCAGCGTGGATGGAAAATGTGCAAATGCTATGGTAGCTTTGGCTTAAAAATATCAACTTTTCCTTTTCGCATCTAAATCGCAAGATTTCGGCAACCGAATTCAGAATATTAAAAAGCATTAACATAGCTCTGAAGGCATTTCTTGAAAATCGTTCAATTTATCAGCTGATTGTATAGTATGATATTAAAAATTTAAACCTGTTTTTTTAAGATTGTAAGTCTCATATTTGGAACTTTCGATTCAAACATTGTAAACCTTATGCAAAATTTCAAGTTCCTAACTTGAAGCATTCGAGCAATAATTGTGAAAACGTGTTTTAAGGACCCTTGTATGGGAGGTACCCGAAGGAGTGGAAGGATATCGCCCATTAATGAACTTAGCTTTACTTTTTCCATTTTACAAGTTGTGACAAAATTTCAACTTCCTAGGTCAACGCGTTCTTGAGTTATTGTGCTAACGGACGGACGGACGGACGGACGGACAACAAACGGATTTCGGGGTTTTGGCCAAAAATAAACACAAAATACTATATAACTTTTTTTCGTCCGAGGCTCAGTTCTATGCGTTACAAACTTTTCGGGCTGGATTAAACTTATAATACTCTATATGTTCATCTAGAGTATAAAAAATAATAAAGTAAAACTCAATCCTTAACATAACCATAAGATTGATTACATATTTATATTCAAAATTTTATTACTTTCTTTTCAATCAGGAGACGAAAGACAAAAGAAGATTCAAGAAAGACATAAGAGAAAATCAGATTTAATTGCATTATACTTTATTAAGTGCATCCATTAATCTAATAGTCTCATGTAATTTTTCTTTAAAGAAGACGTGATAAAATAATCATGTGTGACGGATCTGTTAGGGGGGGCCATGGCCCCTATGGCCCCCCGTATGACCGCCACTGCACGCACTAAGATAGAATATGCTCGTTGGATCACTTGACGAGCTTGTGGTGATCACTTGGTTCATCACATATATGACTCAAACGTCTAACCTTACCATAGGCAAGCGTAAATGAAACGTGGTTTCGTATTTTTCCAAGCCTGCTTCATATCAGAATTCCCTTATTGACTACAAACTTTTCGCTTTCTGTCGTCAGAAGTCCTATTGGTTTCTCTGATCATCGTTCTTAAATTGAAATTTGGCATGCCATCGTTGTCTTAAAAAGCTATGTACAATTGAGTGTACCAAATGTATGTAGCCCTTGAGACCAAGGGCTACACACATTTTGTAGACTGCATAGACATGCATATGCGGTGGCAAAAATCTCCTCCCCCACCTGGTGCAGACTTATCCCTGGATCACTGGTTCGTAGGTTGTATAAATGGCACTATCTCTTTTGTAGATAGATGGATTGGAAATAGAGGTTGGTGTGGTTAATCTCTGTCACTGAAGCCACAGTTGGGCCTATTGTAACGTTCCCCGGACTGATTACGATTCCTCCTTGGTAAGTAACTACTATACTAATAGAACCAAAAGTCATCAAAGTTCTAGTATGTACCATTAACAGCCTCTGAATTCAGAAGTTCCTTCCGGTGAACAGAAACAGCTAACTCTACTAGAAAATATATTTTATCGGCTGAGTGAATTTAACAATTTATTTAAATGATCGGACAAGATCACAATACCATGTCGAATTGAATAAGTACAATAAAATTATAAAATGTTGAAGCAGCCAGAGTAAACGCCATCTCCCTGCTTAAAATGAATAGTCCGAAGATATTTATGGTCGGTTCCATACACATTTGCTGTAAAGACAACGACTGCGCCTAAATAATCGATTTATTAATACACGAACAATACGTGAATTTCATGTGGTACTTACACTTTGGTCTAAGCGACGGTCCACACTTAAACCATCCAAATGAAGATGGATTATGTCCCTGGAACGATTGGACTGACTAACAACAGAATCAGACACTAATATCAAAAGAAGCAGATCCAACAATCCAAAGACCATGGTTTGCACAGAAAGAACTATTTGGAACGGAAAATCACGATAAATGTTTGGAAATACCCAGAACATGTAAAAGAGCGTGCACACGTTATTGATGAATAGGAACGTAAATATGGCAAACACTTGAAATTGGTACAGCTTCTTCAGATTAACAACGAGATAGTAAAGCTGGGAAAATATTTCCGTAGCTTGGTCGATTCTCTCACTAGCTTCACAGCATATCTGCATGGTTCGATTCCAATGTCGTCGATTTCTTTGACAGTATTGGTAATTAATAACAAATGATCCGAGAAAGTTATCCAGTTCGTTGTTGTTGATTTGATAGAATCGCCATGCGAATATCGTTCCGATGTAGAAGAAGTTTATAATCATACAGAGAAAATGTATCAGGAAGAATGAGAACAGCCAAGCTGCAAAAAACAATCCACTCGGGTTCTTTGATACTAAGTTCAACACACTAGTTAAAGTTAAAATGTGACTTATGAGAAACCAGAACTTCAATAATATCAATGTTATGAAGGACGCATTATAAAACTCTTGCTTCAATTTTAAGGATGAAAAGTATTCAGTGTACGACATAAAGCTATTTACAATGTTTATTATGCGATGTCGGTTCTGAAGTTGTACTAGAACTGTACCGATTGTCACTACGGAAACGAGCACTAAATCGCCAATATTCAAAGCTCGTAGAAGCGTTCGTTGCCCAAAAAGAGGTATGTCCTTCGGAACTTCGAGAAGTGCTGGGATCATTCCAACAACCATGAAACTGTTCGAAAGGACACAGTATACCAAGGACCATGGCGAGTAATAGACACGACGAGACTTTTTGTTGTACGAGAAACAGGCCAAACCAAAGACCTTCAAGTTGTAATAGAAGATCCAAAGTACAAAGCCTACTATGCGGTTTATAATTTTCGACATCTTGTCGGGAAGAAGGTTGACTAAAGACTACAAATATGGTTGCCTTTAACTAAATATGGCTGGCTCTATGTTTGCTATTGCCCGTACTTATTAATTATGCAATTTATAGTAGGCTGTAATTATACACACTTACCTAATTGGTTGGGTTCAGCTGATTTCGTTGAAAACTAATTATTTTGTATCTAATAGTCCTTCCATGACTCCTTGTAAAATGAAGTGCATACACGATTTACTAAACGGTCACTAGTTTCTGCATTATTTACAAAGACTCTGGAATATCAGGGATAGTTTCGAACACAAGATCCGATGGGCCAATGCAGCGCTGATCCTGCCTCCCTATCTCGTTAAGAAACTTAATGGTATCTATTAGTAAAACCGATTTGATTTCATGCAAAATTCACAGTAGACTGTGATGTACCTTAAATACATCACGCTATGTGTAAAAAATATTTTCCGTGCGATTGTGAATCAGTGCACGGAAAAAAAGAAATAGTTTTGACTGCCAACGACAGGGGTTCTCATTACTACTGTGATGGTGAAATTTCAGCTAACCAGGCCCGTGCGCACGGGGGGGTTTTGGGGGTTCAAACATTTAGTATGGGGGAACATGATAACCCCCCCCCCCCCATCATACATTCCTGCGCACGGGCCTGCAGGTAACCATCATTATTAGTTCTCAGTACCACTATAAAATGTTGTTATTAAAATGTGATAAAAACAAATTTAATTGTATTTATTACTACTTTTAAGTACAAATCACATTTCGCAAGTTCACAACGAAAGAGTTATCACTACAATTAGAAATGTCAGTAACAAAAAAATAGTAATATCTACGATAAAAATTTGTTAAACCAACACAATACAAATGTAAAAACCACAATATGGAATGTTTTGGGAACACTTATTATGTAGCGTAACCTTTGAAATATTTTCATAGTTCTAAAAATGTAGGAACAAGAATGAATATGTACCTACAATTGAACGAAATTGTTCATGAAATTTGTTGTGTTTTTATCAGTCCTTCGATTAGCAATAAATTCACTTTAGCTGTCAATAGGTACTCGTATAATACTATAAAAAATTACACTGGGTCATGTTGGGAAGATCGATTAAAAATATAACAACATTTTATTTATTTTTTATTGATTATTTTATTTCCATATTATTTTTAGTTAATATACTTAATTTTTAATTAACAAATTAACTTGATAATAACTTAACTTAACTTAATAAATTAACTTGACTCCTCTAGAAAGGAGACGCGTCGAAACTGATTTATTCAAATCTACCACAAAGAAGAGCGATTGTTTTAGCCGCTACAATTTTCGTGCTAAACGTTACATATTATGTGTACAGTGATACACATACATCCCACATGATTTGATGCCATTTACCACAAAAAATGTGTCTGCAACACTTTCTTAGTTCGCATTATTTTTCAATAGTTACATACAAATTAGATATTCCAGAAAACTATTTATGTTTATTATCTACATTGCTATTTCGGGAAATTAGTACAATTCTTAATGTTCCTAGGTACATTAGAATTTGTAAGAAAATAGTAATGATAACATATTTACGTGTAAAGAATACATATTTTATGTTTCCAGCACATATTTGCAGCTACATTGGGGAAATGTACAATGCACATTTCCTTTTTTTCCGTGTGGCCAGACCAAGAAGGCAGATGCTCGGTGGATTTACTTTCACCTATGAAGACCTATCGAAGACTCCACTGAGTAAAATCATCTCCGTTTTCAAGGGTATATAGGTATATGGTATATGGAGCAGTTAAGAGCCAGGAACAAAATAACTTTTAGGTCGTGGTTCAAGAAACAGTGAGGATTCTATAGTCTCTACCAAACTTATAATAATAAGAATTGAAATGCAGTGGCAAAAATCTTCCAACCACCCCCCCCCCCCTGATGCAAACTAATCCCTGGATCACTGGTCCGTAGGTTTTATAAATGGCACTATCTCTTTGGTAAGTAACCACTATACGAATAGAACCAATAGACATCAAAGTTTTAATATGTAGCATTTAAAGCATCTCAATTCAGGAGTTAATTGCGTGCCTACAGACAGAAACAGCTAACTTTTAGACCAACAAGGTGATACTAGAAAATAAATTTTATCGACTGAGTGAATTAAATAATTTATTTAAAATGAACGGACGAGATCAAAATACCATGTCGAATTGGATGAGTAAAATGAAATTATAGATTGTAGAAGCAGCCAAAGTAAACGCCATCTCTCCGCTTAAAATGAATAGTCCGTAGATATTCATAGTCGGTTCCTTACACATTTGCTGCAAAGACAACGACTCCGCCTAAATAATCGATTTATTAATACAAGAACAACACGTTAATTTCATGTGCAACTTACGCTTTGTTCTAAGCGACGATCCACACTTAAACCATCCAAATGAAGATGGATTATGTCCCTGGAGCGATTAGACTGAATAACAACAGCGTCGGACACTAATATCAAAAGAAGCAGATCCAACAATCCAAAGACCATAGTTTGCACAGAAAGAACTATTTGGAACGGAAAATCACGATAAATGTTTGGAAATACCCAGAACATGTAAAAGAGCGTGTACACGTTATTGATGAATAGGAACGTAATCATGACAAATACTTGGAATTGGTACAGCTTCTTTAGCTTAACAACGAGATAGTAAAGCTGGGAAATGACTTCCGTAGCTTGGTCGATTCTCTCACTAGCTTCACAACATATCTGCATGGTTCGATTCCAATGTCGTCGATTTCTTTGACAGCATTGGTAATTAGTAATAAATGTTCCAAGAAACGTATCCAGTTCGTTGTTGTTGATTTGATAAAATCTCCATGCGAATATCGTTCCGATGAAGAAGAAGTTTATAATCATAGAGAGAAAATGTATCAGGTAGAATGAGAACAGCCAAGCTGCAATGAACAATCCACTCGGGTTCTTTGATACTAAGTTCAATGCACTAGTTGAAGTTAAAATGTAACTTATGGGAAACCAGAACTTCAATAACATCAATGTTATGAAGGACGAACTATAAAACTCTTGCTTCGATTTTAAGGATGAAAAGTATTCAGTGTACGACATAAAGCTATTCACAATATTTATTATCCGATGTCGGTTCTTAAATTGTACTAGGACTGTACCGATTATCACCAGGGAAACGAGCACTATATTGCCCTTATTCAAAGCTCGTAGTAGCGTTTGTTGCCTAAGAAAAGGCATATCCTTCGGAACTTCAAGAAGCGCGGGGATCATTCCTAAAACCATGAAACTGTTCGAAAGGACACAGTATACCGTGGACCATGGCGAGTAATAGACACGGCGCGACATTTTGTTGTACGAGAAACAGGCCAATCCGCACACCTTTAAGTTGTAATAAAAGATCCAAAGTATAGAGCCCACTATGCGGTTTATAATTTTCGACATCCTGCCATCCTGGTGTACTAAAGACTGCAAGTATGGTTGCCTCTAACTGAATATGGCTGACTCGAAGTTTGTCATTACCCGTACTACTGAATATAGCTGGCTCGATGTTTGTAATTGTGCTTATTAATTATGTAATGTAGGCTGTAAGTATACGCACTTACCTAATTGGTTGGGTTCAGCTGATTTCGTTGTAACCTATTTTTTCAGAATAGTTCTTACATGACTCCTTACAGGAAGTGCATACACGATTTACTTAACTGTCACTGGCTTTCGAATTTTCTACAAAGACTCTGGGATAATCTCGAACACAAGATCCGTTGGGTCGATGCAGCGTTCATCCTGCCCATGCGGTAGTGATACGCGTAAAATTCGGAGGTGTATAATATATTTCGTTGCGTCCTTGTCAAGTCATGTCATGTTTAGTCCAGTAAATCTAGGAATTCTTAAAGAAAAAAATGGAAGGCGAAATGTTTTGACGTGGTTAGGTTCCAATTATGGAGTAGAATAGGGAATCACAGTTTTACACCAAAATTTGATATGGCGTGTGCCCGAAATTTTGACTTTTCTGTTTTGTTGATTTGTAGCCGTATTTTGCATTTCTCGCAAACGATACGATACGGTACGATTTGGGGTGTATGTGTACTACGTACTGTACTGACTGCTACTCGTTGTTCACGTTATCACCGAAAATTCCCGTAATATCTTTCGAATTATCGCGGCTGCCGTTCGCTTTTCTTTTAATTCACTGTTTCCACTGGGCTCGGAGCCTCGAAAAAAAAAGTCCAAACAAATTTCCGACCAAATGCTAGTCTTCGGCGAAATTTTCTGACATTCCTTCCGATTTCAAAATTTTCCTTTTCTGCCCTCCTCTATACTTTCCAGGCACCCCACAGCAAGAGCCGTTTCTCCGTTAGATTCTTTAAATTTTTAATAAGATCTTCTCCTGAAAACGAAAGAAACAAATACCATATTCGTGCAAAATAGGTCACTCGGCAACGCTAACAAAACTCGCGACACGGATCCGATTCATTCAGAAGCAATAATTTCCGCGGTACCGTGTTTCCAAAAAAAAACAGCACACACGGGAAAATTTCGGAAAAAATTTCCAAAATCGCGTCACACAACCTCGAAGGACCTTTTAGCGTTCGGAATTTCCCGCCTTCGGTTAAAAAAACTCCGCGAAAAGAGCGAAATACGCAAGAAGTTCGAAACGAAACGAAACGTAGTTTGGGGATTTAGGTACAATATCCCATGAATTCCAAACGTGTTTTTTTTTCGGTACCACGCCGTCGTGCTGTTCTCGGGCAGGCATCCACCAAGCAGCGGGGCTTTTCTCCTCACCAAGCCGGTTTTGGTCGTTCCAGTGCTCGCAAGTGCGTCCAATAACCAATCAAGTTTCGCTTATTGAATGCACCCGCGAGCACCGGAAGAAATATTTCGATTTCTGGCGGCAACTCAACAGCTATTGAACGATTATTTTCAAGGAATAGGAAAAAAATCGTAGTTCTTTGCGCAATAGTGTAGCGTTTCATTCTCCTAATTCTTATTGGTGAAATAGGAAAAAAAGATAATTGACCATATTGTGAATGTCACATCGCGTCACTTCGATGTCGATTCAACGTGTCACGTCGATCGAAAAAACCGATTATATAGCCGCATCGACGCGACTCATTACCATTTCCATATGTATCAGCTGTAAATTGTGAATTTAAGTTCATGTGAATGCTTTCACTTACAACCCTTTCATTTTTGCATCGACGTTAATTTTTTTCAGGCATCACGGACTTGAATCTCATCGACGGAAAATGTCGATCAAAGTAACAACTGTCGATGTCAACAGAGTCTTTCATAATTAACCTATGATTTTCCGGAGATTCGTTTCTTTTCAAGTTCTATCCGGCCTTACAATACCCAACACTGCACAATCTATTTAATGGTGCGATAGTTCTAGTAAGGAGAAGTTCGCATGGATGCACATGTCTGCAAAGTGCTTGGTATGAAACTAACCACGCTCTAGGACAGAATATACTCTCACAAGACAGGCAACCTTTTCCATAAGTACTAAACATAGCACGGACTTCTACTTCGATTTTGCCTACCTTGCGGCAGTCGCAGGCCATTTGCCTACTTTACCGCAGTCGAAGGCGAAGTCGGTGTTGTGGGTATTGTGTTGTGTATTCTAAAAGATAGGTACTCCGTTTACATGGAGAATCCAAAGATTGAAAGATCGAAATTTGGATCGCGTTCGCGATAACACCGGATCGAAAAATCGAAACATGAGATGGCATTAAAACGAACGACATAACCGGTTTCGATTAGATCCAGGTCGAGAAGTTGGTTTCGATCGAGTCGATCTCGTTTCGATCCGATCTGCGTTTACATGCGATTTTAGAGGATTGAATCCGGATTCAGTGTGGATTCAATCCTGCATGTAAACGCAGTAAGGGGGACTGCGCGGTCGAAGTCAAAGTCCGTGTTCTGTTTGGGCTTATAGGCGTATTTTCTCCAAGCCGGTTTCCTATCGAAATTCGAGCATTGGCTACAAACTCTTCACTTCTTGTGCTCAGGAGTTCTTTTCATTTCTCTGCTACTTCTTCAATTAAGATTTGGCAGGGAACTGTTTACCGTTACATTTTTCTAAAAAGGCTATCTTCAATTGAGTCTACAAAATGTATGTAGGGGAAGGTGGGTAGAGTGAGCCTTCTAAGGTTTGTACCGAGATTCTGGGATATGGTAAAAGTTATAAAATCTTTTTCATGCAAAATCGATGTTAGCTTAGTCATGTATTCGTGAAATTAAATTATTGATGCTGATAAAAAAGTTATATAATTTTTTCCATACATACTTCAAAGTGCCCACTTTGCCCCACTACTGGGGTAAAGTGAGCCCTTCCAACGGGTTTAGTATAATTTCATCCAAAACTGGAGCAAAGGAATATGGCAATGGATCAATTAAGACAAACAATATGATTTTAATAAATTGAAATGATATTAAGTGTGTTGAGAGTGTGATCTGCTTTGAGGAGTAGCCCTGAGAACACCAAAAAAATTTAATGGCCTTCTTTAGTTCAATTTTTTTCAGCAACAGAAGCTATTGCATTTTTCATCGCAAAAAGTCCAAGTCCACAGTTGATGCATTTGCATTTGTTGTATGTTCTAGCCATGTTAAAATTGTTATTTTTAATTATCATATAAAATTATATTGGTATGAGGTGAAATTCGCCCGGGGCTCACTTTACTCCGAATAAACACTAAATAGTAAGCATCTGCTAAAATTTACCTATATACTTCTTAAATGATCATCAAATTTTACTTTGCAAGTTTCACAATCCGTACCCCGATCTCAAGGATACTGTTCCAAACAATTCTCAGTCGCTAACAAGTTTTTTTTAATCCAATTATTAAACTCTACATAAATAAAATGGTAGAGAGGTTGGTCCTAGTCAGAATTTTCCGTTGAATGATTTCCACTAAGAAACTTCTCTGATGTCGAAAAACAACCAAAAATATTTTCTTAATTAATTTTGCTTCTATAAGAAAATTCGAGAAACTTTAATTAAAGTGGATTTCTTTTATATGTAGTGCATTGTGGTCAATGCTTGAAGCTTTATCATATATTTTTTTTTGCTAAGAGACTGCGCTATTGCAAACTCTAAATTTTAAGGGGGCCCACTTTACCTTGCTGGTCCACTTTGCCCCACCTTCCCCTACCCTTGGTTTATGCATATGCAGTGGCAAATATCTTCCCCCGTGAGATGGTAAACGCGATTATCTCGAAACTGCATCTTGAAAAACTACTCCTATTGTAGCTCAAAAAGTGGTGGATCGATTTGGCTTATTTTTTTTGAGTTTTCTGTCTATATATTATATATGTATATAAATATATATATATATATAAATATATATATATATATATACCGTGGTGGCCAAATAAAACACCTATAACTATGTGGTGATATTGCTTCTACATAATGATATCTAATTTTAATAAAAAAGGAATTGGTTTTAATTTACTTAATTTTAGTGTTATACTTAAAATGTATAAGCCACATAAACAAAAAATTTATTTATTTTGAAGGTACAGCCACTTTTATGTTTTATCAGCAAAATGAGCATTTTCGCAACAAAAGTTGTTGAATTGAAAATTAACAACTATTTTGGATTCTTAACATGGAATTTGTATGGGAAGTTACTAGAAGGTAGGTAGGAACAATATTCTTTAATGAATAGCTAAAACTAATACTTCGTGTATCCTCCGCGAGCCTTGATGACAGCGTCAATCCTTCGAAGCATAGATTTTATCAATGTCTGACAGTATTCGATACTTCCAAGCGTCTTTGACGGCGTTTTTGAACTCCTCCTT
This sequence comes from Beris chalybata, assembly GCA_949128065.1. Lineage (NCBI taxonomy): Eukaryota > Metazoa > Arthropoda > Insecta > Diptera > Stratiomyidae > Beris > Beris chalybata. Next base: position 16,783,377 of record OX421897.1, read on the forward strand.
GGTCCTTGGTGTTCGACTTACCACTTTCCGTTTCAGTTCGGCCCAACAATTCTCGATTGGGTTCAAATCGGGGCTATTTCTTGGCCACTCATGTGTGGAAATTCCCCTTTCTGCGACTAATTCTTTAACCTGTTTAAAAACGGAACAATTATTTTAGGGTTTTATTTTTTTTTTGTTTGTATTGAACTATTTTTTGTAAAAAACCCACAATTTACCATACTAGCGCGATTACATGGCGCAGAACAACTTTTGTTACGAAAATGCTCATTTTGCTGATAAAACATGAAAGTGGCTGTACCTTCAAAATAAATAAATTTTTTGTTTATGTGACTTATACATTTTAAGTATAACACTAAAATTAAGTAAATTAAAACCAATTCGTTTTTTTTAAAATTAGATATCATTATGTAGAGGCAATATCACCACATATTTATAGGTGTTAATTTTTATTTGACCACCACGGTATATCGGACGGAAACACCTGAATTTTTGAGGATATCACGTAAATAAACAAAAACTGTCAAAAAAATAGTCGAAACATGAACATTTGTTTGAAAAGTCTGATTTCTTTTTTGTTTTTTTTTTTTTTTTATAATTTGTTAGGAATTTCCTTCCCATTAATGTGTCAGTATTTCAAAAATATTTAAGTTTTCTGTTTAAGATCAATAGAAAAAATATGACAAATGAGGCAGTTTTCAATGTCACGCAAAAGACGCCTAAAGGAAAACCCTTCAATGCCGCCATTTTGTTTTTTTCAAAAATTACTCATTTTCGGGAGTCTTAAGGGATTGTTCTCCTTAAACTGCGATCTTTTGAACCAGCACAGGGTATGGTTGGTTGGTTGATTAACGTGGCAGCCCTGTCCCTAGACAGAGCTCAATTAGCTCGGAGGCCGTTTTGAAATCACAAACTCATGTTAAACCCGGGTGTTAAGGGCTGTTATGACAGGGGACTTTAGAGAGTGAAAATGGGAAGAAGGGTTAGATTGCATCGCTATAGCCACCCCGTACTGTTCAGGATTAGTAATAACTCTCCAATTTTCTTCCCCGAGATCTCCGTTATGTCCCCGTAGAAGGGTCTGCCTAGCGCACGCTCTCTCGCATAGGGTATACTAGAAAATAAATCTTATGTCAATTGATTGCATTAAATAATTTATTTAAAATAATCGGATGGGATCACAATACCATATCGAATTGGATGAGTACAATAAAATTATAGATTGTAGATGCAGCCAAAGTAAACGCCATCTCCCTGCTTAAAATGAATAGTCCGTAGATATTCATAGTCGGTTCCTTACACATTTGCTGCAAAGACAACAATTCCGCCTAAATAATCGATTTTTTAATAAAAGAACAACACGTTAATTTCATGTGCCACTTACACTTTGGTCTAAGCGAGGGTCTATAATCATACCATCTAAATGAAGATGGAGTATGTCTCTGGCGCGATTGGACTGAATAACAACAGCGTCGGATATTGATATCAAAAGAAACAGATCCAACAATCCCCAGAGCATGGTTTGCACACAAAGAAATACTTGGAACGGGAACTCACGGTAAATGTTTGGAAATACCCAGTACATGTAAAAGAGCGAGAGCACATTATTGATAAATAGGAACAAAATCATGGCAAATAGTTGGAACTGGTACAACTTCTTCAGTTTAAGAGTGAGATAGTAAATCTGTGAAAAGACTTCCGTAGCTTGATCTATTCTCTCACTAGCTTCGCAGCACTTCTGCATGGCCAGATTCCAATGTCGTCGAGTTTTTTGATGGCATTCGAAATTACTAACAAATGTTCCGAGAAACTTATCCAGTTCATTGTTGTTGATTTGATAGAATCGCCATACGAATATCGTTCCGATAAAAAAGGAGTTTATAATCATACAGAGAAAATGTATCAGGTAGAACGTGGCCAGCCAAACGACAAAAAACAAACGGCTCGGGTGTTTTGTTACCAAGCCCAAAAGACTAACTGTGTTCATCACGTAAGCTATGGGATACCAGAGCTTGAAGAATAGCAAGGCCATGAAGGATCCACTGTAAAACCCTTGCTTCGTCCCAAAGGCTAAAAAGTATTCCACGCACGACAGGAAGCTATTCACAATGTTAATTATTTGTCGGTTTTGAAGCTGTACTAGCATTGATCCGATTAATACAGCTAGAGTCAGGACTCCCGTCCCCTTGTTTATAATTCGTAGAAGCGTTTGGTGCACTAGGAAAGGCACATCCTTCGGAAATTTAAGGAGCGCAGGAATCAATACTAAAATCACGAAACTGTTCGAGAGGACACAGTATACCGTGGACCATAGCGAGTAGTAGACACGGCGCGATTTTTTGTTGTACGAGAAACAAGCCAAACCACAGACCTTCAAGTTGTAATAGAAGATCAAAAGTACAAAGCCCACTATGCGGTTTATAATTTTCGACATCCTGTCCGGAAGGAGGTTGACTGAAGACTGGAAATATAGTTGCCTCTGACTGAATATGGCTGGCTCGAAGTTTGTTATTACCCCACCCCTACTTTTTCACTATGTAATGAAGGCTGTAAGTATACGCACTTAATTAATTGGTTGGGTTCAAAATTTAGCTGATGTCGTTAAGACCTAATTTTTTTGTAATAGTTCTTGTAGTAACTCCTTGTAGTAAGAAGTGCTTCTGTATTTTTTACGAAGACTCTGGGATATCAGGGATAATCTCGAACACAAGATCCGATGGGCCAATGCAGTGCTCATCCTGGCTCCCTATCTCGCTAAGAAACTTAATGGTGCCCATTAGTAATACATTTCAATTCAATTCAATTCAAATGCCAATATAAAAATACGTTAATTATTACATTTAGATTGTTGATGATAAAGTTAATGGTAATTCTGTACTATAGAGTAGCTTGATTAGGACTGTAACATAGAAATTCAATTGATTTTAGTTGAAAATTTTTAAAAGAATTATAAATAAAATTGGAATTCAATATTAAATTAGAACACATTGGCAATATACCAGGTATACAAGTATGAAACCGGAATTCACTCATAGATGGCTCTAGCTGTCAAAGTAGTAACTATCAAACCGAACCATGGACGCCATTTTGTTGTTTGGATATCTGATAAAGATATAAAATAGCCAGCAATACCGGTTTCATACAACAGTGTAGTTTTGACGAGCGATGAACTTGTCAAATTTTGTGACTGGGAACGACGATATGCGGACAGCATTGATTTTCTGTTACCATTTAAAAAAAAACGGCTGCATAATCGCATCGAATGCTTGTTGAAGCTTACGGGGATCATGCACTTGGGAAATCACAGTGCATTGAGTGGTTCAAAAAATTTAAAAGTGGTGATTTCGACATCGGAAACAAGGAACGTGGAAAACTACCGAACAAGGGCGTGATCTATTACGAGCTGCTGAAACCTGGCGAAACCGTTAATACAGAACGCTACCGACAACAAATGATCGATCTGCAGCAAGCTTTGCTTGAAAAACGGCCAGAATATGGAAAGAGGCAACACAAAGTGATTTTGCTGCATGATAATGCACCATCACACACGGCAAGACCGGTGAAGGAAACGATTAAGGCTTGTCAGTGGGAAATGCTTCCACATGCGGCTTACTCACCAGACTTGGCTCCTTCTGATTTTCACTTGTTTGCATCGATGGGACACGCACTTAGTGAACAGCGCTTCACGTCGTACGAAAATGTCCAAAAATGGCTCAATGACTGGTTTGCCTCAAAAGAACAAATTTTTTTTTGGCGTGGCATACATAAATTGTCAGAGAGATGGGCAAAATGTATAGCTAGCGATGGGCAAACAGGTAACACTGTATGAATTTTGTATGCATATTTGTTAGAAAGGCATAAAATGAACCTTTGGCTGCTTTCCCGTTTGTTTAGTAGTGCAGTATGCATGCGCGTACTGGGTATCCTTCATATGTCGACATGGCCGTATAGAACGTATGTGCCTGACACTTGATTTCAACCGGACGATTCATCCATACTACCCTAGTGCTTTTACCCAGTACATGTATAAGACCGTGTACACATTATTGATAAATAGGAACAAAATCATGGCAAATATTTGGAACTGGTACAACTTCTTCAGTTTAAGAGTGAGATAGTAAATCTGTGAAAAGACTTCCGTAGCTTGATCGATTCTCTCACTAGCTTCGCAGCACTTCTGCATGGCCAGATTCCAATGTCGTCGAGTTTTTTGATGGCATTGGTAATTACTAACAAATGTACCGAGAAATTTATCCAGTTCGTTGTTGTTGATTTTGTAGAATCGATATACTAATATCGTTCCGATGAAGAATGAGTTTATAACCAAACAGAGAAAATTTACCAGATATAACGTGAATAGAAAAGCGACAACGAACATTCTACTCGGGGTTTTAAATACTTAGATCAACACACTAATTGATGTCAAAATGTAACTTATTGGAAACCAGAATTTCAATAACAACCAAGTTATGAAGGACGCACTATAAAACTCTTGCTTCGATTTTAAAGATGAAAAGTATTCTGTGTACGACATAAAGCTATTCGCAATGTTTATTATGTAATGTCGGTTCAGTAGCTGTAATAGGACTATCCCGATTATCACCACGGAAATAAGGACCATATTGCCCTTATTCAAAACTCGTATGAGTGTTCGTTGTCTAAGACTTCAGGACTTTTCTTTCAAAGGCGTTAACTAATTTTTCGGACGCCTGAGTCAATGTCCACGTTTCGCTGCCATAGCATAGCACAGGTCTTATTATTGTTTTGTACAGTTTAAGCTTTGTTTTTCTGTGCACATTTTTGTTTTTAATTATTGGAAGTACCGAATAATACGTCTTGTTTGCCATCATTATTCTTCTTTTAATTTCGATGGGTTCGCTTCCATCCTTCGATATGTTTGCCCCGAGATATACAAAGTTGTCTACGTTTTCTAGGTTGAAGTCTCCTATTGTAATATTTTGTCTGATTGGCATGTTTTTCCTAGTTTGTGTCATAACTTTGGTTTTGTTTTCGTTAATACGTAGTCCAACTTCCCTTGCTACCGAATCAAGGTTAACAAATATTTCTTTGGCACTCTCCAGGGATCTCGCAAGTATATTTATGTCGTCGGCATATGCTACTAGTTGTGTGTATTTGAAGCATAGAGTTCCGTTGGTGTCAACGGGCAGTTTCCGAACAACATATTCGAGTGTCAAATTGAAAAGCATTGGTGCCAGGCCATCACCTTGTTTAAGCCCGTTGTCAGTTCTAAAGCTGGAAGTCAGATCATTTTCCACTCTGACTTGTGACAGAGAATCGGTCATTGTCATTTTTGTAAGCCGAACTAGTTTCGGTGGAACTCCAAAATCTATCATTATTTTATACAGTACGCGCCTGTCGATACTGTCGTATGCCTGCTTGAAGTCCACAAATATCTGGTGCACATCAATGTTAAATTCCCAGCACTTTTCAAGCACCTGTCTAACTGAGAATATTTGGTCCGTGGTCGATCGCCCAGCTCTAAATCCGCCCTGGTATTCACCAATTACTTTGTCCGCAAAGGGCTTAATTCTCTTTTCTAGAATTTTCGTCAAGATCTTATAAGACGTACACAACAGGGATATTCCTCGGTAGTTTTCACAGCAGAGTTTGTCACCTTTTTTATAAATTGGGTATATGATACTCCTGCGCCAATCTTCAGGAAGTGTTTCTTGCATCCATATGTCCGAGATCAATCTGTGTAGGAGATGTGGTATGCAGGTGTCGCCTGTTTTCATGAGTTCAGCTGGAATTTGATCAGTGCCCGGCGCTTTGTTGTTTGGGTGGTTCCTCAGGGCTGTTTTTACTTCTTTGAGTGTGGGAGGACTCGAAGAGGATCCTTCCTCAGCTGTTACCTCGGCTGTTGTTATGTCTGCTGCTGCTGTTCGTGCGGATGATGGGCTCGGGTTGAGAAGGTGTTCAAAATATTGTGCCCATCTTAGTTTTATCTCTTCCGCATTACTTATAATTTTGCCTTCTGCATCCTTGCAGAGGCTCGTTTTCGGTTTGTATCCCTCTTTCATCCTTTTAACTAGGGAGTATGCGGCTCTTGTGTTGTATAATTTAAATTGTTCGTCCATGTTTTTAATTTCGTCATTATTGTACTTCCGTTTTTTCTGTCTGCAGATTTTGTTTGCAAATCGTCTAAGATCATTATATTTGTCCTGTTTGGCTCGTGTCGGCCGTTCCGGTAATATTTTGTAAGCTTCGTCTTTTCTCTTTAATGCATCTTGGCATTCGTTGTCGAACCACTCATTTCTTTTGCGCCGGGGTTGTTGTCCTATCACCTCCTCTGCGACGGATGTTATGCCATCTTTGATGTTTTGCCACAATCGATGTTAAAAGAGCCTGATGTTTTTGCAAAACATCGATGTTTTTGCAAAACATCGATGTTTTAACAACATCGATGTTGATGTCGCAGCACTAATGTACATAGACTGTAAGTATATGGTATACATGAAGATTCAGTTGATGACTGAAATTAATCTAAAAAAAAGGAATGTAAATACCGATGTATAATCCACCAGGACTTATAGTTAAGATAAAAAAATAATCTGCAAAGAGTCTATCGGTAGTTGAATGGTCGTTACGCCACCTGAAGCCTATCTTGACCACTTGCCTAAAGTTTCCATTTTTTTACGGTCCCGATGTAAATCAGAAACGGTTTCATTTATTTTTATAATCTGGATAAAGTGAACAATTTTGTACAGTGCCTTCGCAATATAGAGATTCTACTGTATATAAATAACCAAGTAAGGACTGACCTAATTAGTAACTTTAGTTTTGAGGTAACATTCAAGCAACATTCAGTATTTGAGTTCTTGTAAATTTATAGTCAACAGAGTTAACAGAGTCTTTAATAATTAGCTGAGAAGATCGAATACTACATACATTACAAAAAAAATCCCTAGCCTCATCAACGTTAAAATCAAATGATTTTCTAGAGATTTGTTTCTTTTCAAGTTTTACCCGTCCTTACAAGACCCAAAACTGCACCATCTATTGGTGCCATATTTATAAAAAGGAGAATTTAGCATGGAGGCACATACATGCCCGTTAAGTGCTTGGTACGGAACTAATATATTGCTTGGGTTTTGGTGGAGTTCATTTTTATTTTCCATTTGCACATGTACTTTGTAGCTGTCTCAAGTGCGCCTTCTAAAGATTGGCAAATATTTGACGCTAACGTTCCAGAGCAGTAGATAGCAGTATCGTCAGCGAAGAAGGCAGTTTCACAGTTGGCGAGGTACGGAAAATCAGCAGTGTAGATTAAATACAAAATTGGTCCTAATACTGAACCTTGAGGTACTCCTGCTTGAAAGATGGTTGAGTATTGATACCTCAAAAGATCGGTTGGTCAGAGAACTACTAATTAACTTCACGAGGTAATTGGGAAAGTTGAATTCGATCAACTTGTAAATAAGTGCTTTGTGCCAAACATGATCGAACGCCTTTTCGATGTCCAAGGATACTAGCGCCATTGATTTTTTTGAATTTAAACATTTGTGGATTGCTTGCTTTATTCTCATAAGTTGATGTATGGTTGAGTGGTTTTTTCTGAAGCCAAACTAATACCTGGATCACTAGTCCGTAGGTTTTATAAATGGCACTATCTCTTTGGTAAGTAGCCACTATACGAATAGATCCAATAGACATCAATTTATAAGTTCCGGTAAACAAAACCGCTAACTTTTAGACCAACATAGGTGATACTAGAAAATACATTTTATCAACTGAGTGAATTAAATAATTTATTTAAAATGATCAGATGGGATCACAATACCATGTCGAATTGGATGAGTAAAATGAAATTATAGATTGTAGAAGCAGCCAAAGTAAACGCCATCTCTCTGCTTAAAATAAAAAGTCCGTAGATATTCATAGTCGGTTCCTTACACATTTGCTGCAAAGACAACGACTCCGCCTAAATAATCGATTTATTAATACAAAAACAACACGTTAATTTCATGTGCAACTTACGCTTTGTTCTAAGCGACGATCCACACTTAAACCATCCAAATGAAGATGAATTATGTCTCTGGAGCGATTGGACTGAATAACAACAGCGTCGGACACTAATATCAAAAGAAGCAGATCCAACAATCCAAAGACCATAGTTTGCACAGAAAGAACTATTTGGAACGGAAAATCACGATAAATGTTTGGAAATACCCAGAACATGTAAAAAAGCGTGCACACGTTATTGATGAATAGGAACGTAATCATGACAAATACTTGGAATTGGTACAGCTTCTTTAGCTTAACAACGAGATAGTAAAGCTGGGAAATGACTTCCGTAGCTTGGTCGATTCTCTCACTAGCTTCACAACATATCTGCATAATTCGATTCCAATGTCGTCGATTTTTTTGATAGCATTGGTAATTACTAACAAATGTTCCAAGAAACGTATCCAGTTCGTTATTGTTGATTTGATAGAATCGCCATGCGAATATCGTTCCGATGAAGAAGAAGTTTATAATCATACAGAGAAAATGTATCAGGTAGAATGAGAACAGCCAAGATGCAATGAACATTACACTCGGGTTCTTTGATACTAAGTTCAACGCACTAGATGAAGTTAAAATATAACTTATGGGAAACCCGAACTTCAATAACATCAATGTTATGAAGGGCGCACTATAAAACCCTTGCTTCGATTTCAAGGATGAAAAGTATTCAGTGTACGACATAAAGCTATTCACAATGTTTATTATGCGATGTCGGTTTTGAAGTTGTACTAGAACTGTACCGATTATCACCAGGGAAACGAGCATTATATTGCCCTTATTCAAGGCTCGTAGTAGCGTTTGTTGCCTAAGAAAAGGCATATCCTTCGGAACTTGAAGAAGCGCGGGGATCATTCCTAAAACCATGAAACTGTTCGAAAGGACACAGTATACCGTGGACCATGGCGAGTAATAGATACGGCGCGACTTTTTATTGTATGAGAAACAGGCCAATCCACAGACTTTCAAGTTGTAATAAAAGATCCAAAGTATAGAGCCCACTATGCGGTTTATAATTTTCGACATCTTGCCGGAAAGAAGGTTGACTAAAGACTGCAAATATGGTTGCCTCTAACTAAATATGGCTGACTCGAAGTTTGTCATTACCCGTACTTGTTAATTATGTAATGTATGCTGTAAGTGTACGCACTTACCTAATTGGTTGGTATCAATATTCAGCTGACTTCGTTGTAACCTAATTTGTTTGGTGTTGAGCAACCTAGTGACGCCATTTTTTTTTATTTAAGGGTTGGTTAGTTGTTAACATTAATCAGTGCACATCGTCACAAATTTCATTCAACAAAATACGTTTGTCCTGTGCTGATCATGTCTATTTTTTTTGCCAGAAAATGAGCATATGCGGGAAGCTCTGCTTTTTTGCTTCCATTTGAAGAAAACGGCTGCTGAATCGCATCAAATGCTTGTGGAGGTCTATAGTAAAAATGTTTTAGCACAATCAACGTGCAGTGCTTGGTTTCGTCGATTTAATGACGGCGATTTTCAGGATCAGCAGGATATCGTCTACTATGAGCTCTTAAAACCTGGTGAAACTGTCGATACCCGCTGCTAGCACCAACAATTGATCAAATTACCCCGTGCTCTCCGTGAAAAAAGGCCGGAATATCAACAAAGACATGACAAGGTGATTTTCCTCCACGACAACGCACCGTCGCACACGTCAAAACTGGCCCGCAACTACTTGGACACACTCAACTGGGAGGTGCTACCCCCCCCCCCCCTTCCCCCTGATTGACCAGACCTGGCCCATTCTGACTACCACTTCGGTCTTTACGAAGACGTCCGCAAATGGCTTGATGAGTGGTTTGTTTCGAAAGAGAAGGATTTTTTTTGGCGTGGTATCCACAAAGAGAGATGGGAGAAATGTGTAGCTAGCGAGGGTGAGTACTTCGAATTAATTTCATTTTGTTTTCTTTGAAAAAAAAACATGTGGTTTTCTGACTAAAAAACCGATCGTTTTAAGGTTATACACCTGGTAGTATTTGAGTTCATGCAAAGTGCTTGGCACTAAGATAGAATCTGCTCGTTGGATCACACGACCAGCAAGTGCTGATCACTTGATCCGCATTTATGACTCAAACCTGCCCATAGGCAAGCGTAAGTTCTACAAGGTTTCGTGTTTTCTCCAAGCCTGCTTCATATCAGAATTCGCGCATTGGCAACAAGCTCTTCACTTCTTGTGCTCAGGTGTCCTTTTGATTTCTTTGCGCCTCCTTCTTAAATTGAAATTTGGCATTACATCGTTACCTTGAGTCTACAAAATGTGTTAACCCCTTGGTATATGTATAACATATGCAGTGACAAAAATCTACCTCCTTCCCCCCATGAGCAAACTAATACCTGGATCACTGGTCCGTAGTAGGGATTTTCCGAATACCTAAATTATGTATTTGCGAATACAAATACGAATACGAATAATCATTCATTGTATTCGCAAATACGAATACGAATACGAATAGTATACACTTGACTCTTGGCAATCTGGAGTTACACGGTTAAGTAAGATAAATTGATAAAATTTGTATCCGTCGAGCGACTTGTATCTATTAAACACGTGCATTTGATTCATTTCGTCATCCTACATACAGCAGAAACGTTTTGTTTTTTGTGCTAGTTATTTTAAATAATTTCACATATAGAGTTGTATTCATAGTTTGTGTATTGTGTCTAAAATGATCAAAAGATTGTCAAGAAGCTAGCAAATATCTATCAGCTCTACCTCTACTTCAGTTGCAAACGGAAATTTTTTTTAGTAACGAACTTATCTACGATCCCTTATACCATGAACAGACTACGAGATTAATGCGTTTAAATCGAGTTAAACTCGTTGAAAACCCGTTCCGAACTCGTTTATGAAAACACTTAGCTAATGCGTTTAACCGAAACCATGTACTGCGAACCTCGTGAAAATCAAAGTAAACATTGAATGAAACTATTTAATCATGTATCAAAATAAAACGCATTGCCTGGTCCGAACACTTTTGCCTACTTAAACGCGTTTAAAACGCATAGTCTGTACAGGGTATAACACGACTGCATGGAGAAAAAGCAACAAAATTGCTATTTATTGAATTCAAATTTGTTAAATTTTGATTAGGAGTAGGTGTATAGTTTCTTTTTAAAATGATTATCTCGTGATTTGATTTCCCCAAACAAAAATTTGTAATTTGAAGAAAAAAAATATAAGAGAAGAAACAACAATAAGCAAAGAATGCATTTCATTTTTTTACCATCAACAACCAGTTTTTATTTATTTTTTATCTTGTTTAGTATTCGAATAGTATTCGAGTATTTGGGTTAAATTTGTCGAATACGATTTCGAATACGAATACCTAAAACTTAACGAATATTCACTTAAACGAATACGAATACGGTTATTCGGAACATCCCTAGTCCGTAGGTTTAATAAATGGCTCTATCTCCTTGGCGAATAACAACTATGGCTACCATACCCGTAGAACCAATAGTCATCGATATTTTAATATGTACCATTCAAAGCCTCTCAATTCAGAAGTTCATTCCGTGCTTACAGAAACAGTTAACTTTTAGACCAACATAGGTGATACTAGAAAATAAATTTTATCGCAGAGTGAATTGAACAATTTATTTCAAACGCGGTACGCAGCTACGCTCACGTTGTTCCATCACCCCTGTTACTCCCGTTTATCCATTGGTTCTGTTTCTCCCGTTAATACATTATTCCCGTTTCGGAGACATTAATGCAATTTTTCATTTTTCATTTTTTATCTTCATTTTTCACTTTTAATTTTTCTCCATCCTCCATCCTCCATACTTCATCCACTCAAATGTTGAAATAACTCGCGAACCATCAATTTCGGGAATATGTAATAATGTTTGATTTAACTTGTTAAAGTTAAATTTATTTTATTTATAACAAATACACGAACCATATTTCGGGAATTTAATTATGTTCTCGACCAGTCCGGTAGTCTCGAGAATGTCCATGCTAAATTTGGGAGGGAACGGTTTACAGGTGAAGATTTTAATCGAGCTCGACCAAAAAACTGACTTATTTTTATATATTAGATGATCGGACAAGATCACAATACCATGTCGAATTGGATGAGTACAATAAAATTATAAATTGTAGAAGCAGCCAAGGTAAACGCCATCTCTCCGCTTAAAATAAAAAGTCCGTAGATATTCATAGTCGGTTCATTACACATTTGCTGCAAAGACAACGACTCCGCCTAAATAATCGATTTATAAATACAAGAACAACATGCTAATTTCATGTGCTACTCACACTTTGGCCTAATCGACGGTCCACAGTTAAACCATCCAAATGAAGATGGATTATGTCTCTGGAACAATTGGACTGACTAACAACAGCGTCAGACACTAATATCAAAAGAAGCAGATCCAACAATCCAAAGACCATAGTTTGCACAGAAAGAACTATTTGGAACGGAAAATCACGGTAAATGTTTGGAAATACCCAGACCATGTAATAGAGCGTGCAAACGTTATTGATGAATAGGTACGTAATCATGGCAAATACTTGAAATTGGTACAGCTTCTTCAGCTTAACAACGAGATAGTAAAGATGGGAAAATATTTCCGTAGCTTGGTCGATTCTCTCACTAGCTTCACAGCATGTCTGCATGGTTCGATTCCAATGTCGTCGATTTCTTTGACAGCATTGGTAATTACTAACAAATGTTCCGAGAAACGTACCCAGTTCGTTGTTGTTTATATGATAGAATCGCCATACGAATAACGTTCCGATGAAGAAGAAGTTTATAGCCAAACAGAGAAAATGTATCAGGTAGAATGAGAACAGCCAAGCTGCAATGAACAATCCACTCGGGTTCTTTGATACTAAGTTCAACGCACTAGTTGAAGTTAAAATGTAACTTATGGGAAACCAGAACTTCAATAACATCAATGTTATGAAGGACGCACTATAAAATTCTTGCTTCGATGTTAAGGATGTATTATAAAAGTATTCAGTGTACGACATAAAGCTATTCACAATGTTTATTATGCGATGTCGGTTCTGAAGTTGTACTAGAACTGTACCGATTATTACCACGGAAAGGAGCACTACATTGCCCTTATTCAAAACCCGTAGGAGCGTTTGTTGTTTAAAAAAAGGCATATCCTTCGGAACTTGAAGAAGCGCGGGTATCATTCCTAAAACCATGAAACTGTTCGAAAGGACACAGTATACCGTGGACCATGGCGAGTAATAGACACGGCGCGACTTTTTGTTGTACGAGAAACAGGCTAATCCACAGACCGTCAAGTTGTAATAGAAGATCAAAAGTACAAGGCCTACTATGCGGTTTTTAATTTTCGACATCCTGTCGGGAAGAAGGTTGACTAAAGACTACAAATACGTATATCATTGCCTGTAACTGAACATGGCTGACTCGATGTTTGTAATTGTGCTTATTAATTATGTAATGTAGGCTATAAGTATACGCACTTACCTAATTGGTTGGATTCAGCTGATTTCGTTGTAACCTATTTTTTCAGAATAGTTCTTACATGACTCCTTACAGGAAGTGCATACACGATTTACTAAACTGCCACTGGCTTTTGAATTTTTTACAAAGACTCTGGGATATCAGGGATAATCTCGAACACAATCAGATTTCATTACGCAAAATCTCGTTATCAGCCATTCCATATACAGTTGCGAACAAAACATTTGCAACTGATACTAGTAATTATTTAATGTTCAATTTTCTTTGGAAATAATAATTCAAAAGTCTTGATTTTAATTTATATTATTACCTTGAGTGTATTTAGTAAAAAGATTAACAAGAAAATTCATTCGCTCAAATACAAACAAAATCCGGAAAGAAATTCATGATGATACTCTAATTCTGGTGTAACAAAACATTTGCAACTCGATGCAAATTCAAATTATGGTAGGTTTGGTTGAGTTTTGGTTAGTACTTCGTATTGTACCTTTTATTTTTAGTAACTGCCACACCTATTCAAGGCTTCGATTCTATTAATCTTGCTTTTGGCTTCGTTGGTATCCCTTTCCACCGCCTTTTAAAGGGTCGGTTTAACTCCTTCTTTTTACGACTATTATTTGGTCAGTTTTTTGATTGAATATCGCGTAAATAAATAAAACAAAATAGTAGAGTAAAAACTGTCAAAAATATAGTCAAAAATATAGTCGAAAAATGAAATTTGATTGAAAAGTCTCATTCCTTTTTTGTTTTATATTTTTTACTTTATTATTTTAATAATTAAGTATTGTGATTGATTTTTTAAAAAAAAAATTTGATACCCTCAAAATTTTTATTTTCACGTTTCATAACTAGTAGACGCGAAAAAAGCAATAAAAATTTTCAGTCCGTCTGTCCGTCGTACGCCGTCCGCAAAATCGTTTGGAGGCTCGTAGCTCCCAAACGCTTTGAGATATTAAATTGAAATTTTTTTTACGGATAGACGGGGTAGGCTCCTTGAAGTGACCAAATTTTTAGGGGTGGGGGTGTGAGGGGGAGGAGGGGAAAGTGTTTTAGACCGAAAATTTTGGTTTCTAAATCTCAGTAACCGCTTATAATAGGAAGTTAAAACTTGGAATTTCTATAGAGCTCTGATAGTAGACCCATTTGCATAAAAATTGTCAATATTGATCAAGGGGTATGGAAGTGGGGGGAAACACACATTCTAAAATCTATATCTCCAAAACCGTTAATGGCACACAATTCAAACTTGAAAAATATTTGAAGTTATACTAGGAGAACAGATTGAAAAAAAAAATTTTGGTGGGGGAAGTTGTGTATGGGGGTGGAGGGTGAAAAACTTAAGATTACGATATCTCATGAACCAATTGCTCTAAAAAAATAAAATTCGGTTTGGGTATTAAGGTCAACAAATAAAGATTGATCAAAGTAAAATTTTTTAAGTGGGAGGTGGAGCATAGAAGTGGAGGGGATAAGAATTTTTCAAATGAAACACATTTCATATCTCAAGATCAGTGTAAGATAGATGCTTAGAATCTTTACCAGAAGTAGCGCTAATTAAACCCTAGTAAGAAAAAAATTTTTGGGGTTGAGGGTGTAGAGAGTAAGGGTGGGGGAGGGTGAAAAGGAAAAAGTTCCGATGCTTATATCTTGGGAACCTGTAATGATATAAACCTTAAACTTGGTATTTAGGTAGAGCTATAGTAGCGGCATGTTGGAAAAATATATTTTTTTTTAGGGGTAGTATGGTACGGGGGTGGGGGGTGTTTTTCCTAACTATTACACGGTTCATGCTAGAAAGTTGAAACTCGGTGTGTATATGTAAATCAACTAGAAAAGCAATTTTGATTAAAAAAAAATTCAAATATGTATTGGCGTTCAGAAGGGGGGCAAAAAAAATTACCTGTGAAAATAGAATGCATATTTTTTCACGATTTTCGTCATATCTACTAGCTCGTCCCAAATATTGAGTTTAATTTTATTCTACGGACTCTTCATATGAATACCTAGAAAGTGTTTTCAAGGTTTTTTGAAATTCGACCCCTAAGGGTAGTGTGGTACAGGTGTGGGGGTGTTTTTCCTTTATATATAGAACGGCTTAAGCTACAATGTTCAAACTTGGTTTGTATATGTAAAATAACTAGAAAAGAAATTGGGTTAAAAAAAATTTAAATATGTATTGGGAGAAGAGGGGCAAAAAAAATTATCTGTGAAAATAGAATGCATATTTTTCCACGGTTTTCGTCATATCTACTAGCTCGTCCCAAATATTGAATTGAATTTTATTATGCGGATTCTTCGTATGAATACCTAGAACTTGTGCCGGAAAAATAATAAAGTTACGCCCAGATTGTTGGCAGATTTTTTATAATTTGTTAGGAATCTCCTTCCCATTGTCTCAGTTTTTAAAAAATATTTAAGTTTTTTGTTTAAGATCAATAGAAAAAATATGACAAATGAGGCAGTTTTCGATGTCACGCAAAAGACGCCTAAAGGAATACCCTACAATTCCGCCATTTTGTTTTTTTCAACACTTGAAAGTTGTAAAAATATCATGTCAATATTTTAAAATTATGCAATTATTTTATTCCCATAAAAAAAAACATTAAAAATTACTCATTTTCGGGCATCTTAAGGGATTGTTCTCATTAAACAGCTATCTTTTGAGCCAGCATAGGGTACACTAGAAAATAAATCTTATATCAGCTGATTGCATTAAATAATTTATTTAAAATAATCGGATGGGATCACAATACCATGTCGAATTGGATGAGTACAATAAAATTATAAATTGTATAAGCAGCCAAAGTAAACGCCATCTCCCTGCTTAAAATGAATAATCCGTAGATGTTTATGGTCGGTTCCATACACATTTGCTGCAAAGACAACAATCCCGCCTAAATAATCGATTTTTTAATAAAAGAACAACACGTTAATTGCATATGCACTTACACTTTGGGCTAAGCGAGGGTCTATAACCATACCATCTAAATGAAGATGGAGTATGTCTCTGGCGCGATTGGACTGAGTAACAACAGCGCCGGACATTAATATCAAAAGAAGCAGATCCAATAATCCCCAGAGCATGATTTGCACAGTAAGCAATATTTGGAGCGGGTACTCACGGTAAATGCTTGGAAATATCCAGTACATGTATAAGAGCGTGTACACATTATTGATAAATAGGAACAAAATCATGGCAAATATTTGGAACTGGTACAACTTCTTCAGTTTAAGAGTGAGATAGTAAATCTGTGAAAACACTTCCGTAGCTTGATCGATTCTCTTACTAGCTTCGCAGCACTTCTTCATGGCCAGATTCCAATGTCGTCGAGTTTTTTGATGGCATTCGAAATTACTAACAAATGTTCCGAGAAACTTATCCAGTTCATTGTTGTTGATTTGATAGAATCGCCATACGAATATCGTTCCGATAAAAAAGGAGTTTATAACCATAAAGAGAAAATGTATCAGGTAGAACGTGGCCAGCCAAACGACAAAAACAAATCGGCTCGGGTTTTTCGTTACCAAGCCCAAAAGACTAACTGTGTTCATCACGTAAGTTATGGGATACCAGAGCTTGAAGAACAGCAAGGCCATGAAGGATCCACTGTAAAACCCTTGCTTCGACTCAAAGGCTAAAAAGTATTCCGCGCACGACAGGAAGCTATTCACAATGTTAATTATTTGTCGGTTTTGAAGCTGTACTAGCATTGCTCCAATTAATACAGCTAAAGTCAGTACTCCCCTCCCATTATTTATAATTCGTAGAAGCGTTCGGTGCACTAGGAAAGGCACATCCTGCGGAAATCTAAGGAGCGCGGGAATCAATACTAAAAACACGAAACTGTTCGAGAGGACACAGTATACCATGGACCATGGCGAGTAGTAGACACGGCGCGATTTTTTGTTGTACGAGAAACAAGCCAAACCACAGACCTTCAAGTTGTAATAGAAGATCAAAAGTACAAAGCCTACTATGCGGTTTATAATTTCTGACATCCTGTCCGGAAGGAGGTTGACTGAAGACTGGAAATATAGTTGCCTCTGACTGAATATGGCTGGCTCGAAGTTTGTTATTACCCCACCCCTACTTTTAATTATGTTAAGTAGGCTGTAAGTATACGCACTTAATTAATTGGACACAGCTGATGGTCTTAGCTACTAATGCTTTATAATAATCATGTATATTTATATACTTCTTATTAATAAATAATAATAATAATAATTAATTGGTCGGGTTCAAAATTCAGCTGATGTCGTCGTTGTGACCTAATTTTTTTTGTAATAGGTTTTGTAGTAACTCCTTGTAGTAAGAAGTGCTTCTGTATTTTTTACGAAGACTCTGGGATATCAGGGATAATCTCGATCACAAGATCTGATGGGTCAATGCAGCGATCATCCTGGCTCCCTATCTCGCTAAGAAACTAAATGGTGCCCATTAGTAAAACATTTCGTTTCATGCGATATTTGCAGTTCACTATAGTCAGGCAGGTAGTAGTTGTGCTTGTCGGTTGGTAAATAGGAAGAAGACCGGTGTATCCATGATTATTTATATTTACTTTATATTTTCTTATGATGGAAAATATAATTTCATGGTATTCTTCGCACCGCATCTCGTATCACGTATGCCAATTTAGCGCTTTCAGCGTTGAATTTGGTGCTCAAAATTTCGTCTCAGCGGACAAAACTTAGTTTTACAACTTGCCCATTATTTGAATATGCCTGCTATTTATGGAACTGTTCTTTGGGAACAGTTGACTCGTGAACGACCCATCTCTATTTTAAATAAGTCACGCTTTGGGTACAAACTTTTTTTTATAAACTTATCACAGTAGTGAATTTGTGTTGAGAAAACAATCTCTGGCAACTTGATAGATCAACTAAAGGGTTTTGAGATAACTATTTGTGTCATAGTTCTAAGAAGGAAAAGTTAGCATGGAGGCACATGTGCGCAAAGTGCTTGGTATGAAACTAACCACTAAGACGGAATATGCTTGTTGGATCACACGATCAACACTAGCTGTTGATCACTTTAATTAAGATTTGGCATGACACTTAAAATCGAAAAAAGTGTACAGGCTGAGCAAACTTTGCATATACAAGACCATAATAAGACCTGTGCTACTATATGCAAGCGAAACGAGGACTCTCACCCAAGCGTCTGAAAAATCAATAGACTACTTTAAACGACGAATTCATCGAAAAATTTTGGGACCAGTAAGAGAATGCACTGAATGGCGTATCCGGTACAACAACGAGTTGTATAACATCTATGATGACCCAGACGCATCGACTCTTATAAAATTCCGTAAGCTACAATGGGCAGGTCATGTGGGGCGAATGAACGACGGAAGAATTCTCAAACGCATACTGAAAGGTAGAGCCCATGGCAAGCGACCGGTGTGAATACCGCGAAAAAGATACGAGGACTCAGTTGACGCAGATTGAAAATCGCTTCTTAGATGCACAAACTGGAGGACGCGAGTGCTGAGCCGAGATGACTTCAGACAATGTATCCTGCATGCCCTGGTCCGATTTGGGCTGTCGCGCCATTGATAATGATGATGACACCGTTTACCTCTTAATTTTTTCTAAAAAGGCTAGGGTCTAGTTGAGTCTACAGAATGTATGTACCCTTGGTTTGAGCATATGCAGTGGCAAATATCTTCACCACTTGTCGAAACTAATCCCTGGATCTCTGGTTCATAGGGTTTTTAAATTGGTGTGGAGTATGTAAAACCTCTCAATTCAGAAGTGCCTTCCGATAAACAGAAATGTGCCACTTTAATTAAACAGCTAGCTTTTGGACCAGCATAGGGTATACTAAAAAATAAATCTTATATTAACTGTTTGAATTAAATAATTTATTTAAAATGATCGGATAGGATCACAATACCATGTCGAATTGGATGAGTACAATAAAATTATAAATTGTAGAAGCAGCCAAAGTAAACGCCATCTCCCTGCTTAAAATGAATAATCCGTAGATGTTTATGGTCGGTTCCATACACATTTGCTGCAAGGACAATGACTCGACCTAAATAATTGATTATTTAATAAAAGTTACGTTAATTTCATGTCCCGCTTACACTTTGTTCTAAGCGACGGTCCACATTTAAACCATCCAAATGAAAATGGATTATGTCCCTGGAACGATTGGACTGAGTAACAACAGCGTCGGACATTAATATCAAAAGAAGCAGATCCAACAATCCCCAAAGCATGGTTTGCACAGAAAGCAATATTTGAAACGGGTGCTCACGGTAAATGTTTGGAAATATCCAGTACATGTAAAAGAGCGTGCAAACATTATTGATGAATTGGTACAAAATCATGGCAAACACTTGGAACTGGTACAACTTCTTCAGTTTAAGAGTGAGATAGTAAATCTGTGAACAGACTTCCGTAGCTTGATCGATTCTTTCACTAGCCTCGCAGCATTTCTGCATGGCCAGATTCCAATGTCGGCGAGTTTTTTTATGGCATTGGAAACTACTAACAAATGTTCCGAGAAACTTATCCAGTTCGTTGTTGTTGATTTGATAGAATCGCCATACGAATATCGTACCGATAAAGAAGGAGTTAATAACCATACAGAGAAAATGTATTAGGTAGAACGTGCTCAGCCAAGCGACAAAGAAGAATCCACTCGGGTTTTTCGTTACCAAGTCCAAAATGCTAATTGAATTCATCACGTAAGTTATGGGAAACCAGAGCTTGAAGAACAGCAAGGCCATGAAGGATCCACTGTAAAGTCCTTGTTTCGTTTCAAAGGCTAAAAAGTATTCAGCACACGACAGGAAACTATTCACAATATTAATTATTCGATGTCGGTTTTGAAGCTGTACTAACATTGTTCCGATTAATACCGCTAAAGTCAGTACAACACCGCCATTGTTTAAAATTCGCAGAAGCGTTCGGTGCACTAGGAACGGCATATCTTTCGGAACTTGAAGGAGCGCGGGAATCAATACTAAAATCATGAAACTGTTCGAAAGGACACAGTATACCATGGACCACGGGGAGTAATAGACACGACGCGTTTTTTTGTTGTACGAGAAACAGGCCAATCCACAGACCTTCAAGTTGTAATAGAAGATCAAAAGTACAAAGCCCACTATGCGGTTTATAATTTTCGACATCCTGTCCGGAATGAGGTTGACTAAAGACTGCAAATACCATGGAATATAACTGAAATCGTTGTATTAAAGTTTCCTCTTTTCCATTTTTTAATTAAGTAATGCAGACCACAAGTACATGCACTTTCCTAATTGATTAGGTTCAAAGCACAGCTGGCGACGTTATTGCCTTGCAACCTAATTGTCCATATAAGGACCCATTGTGGTTGTGTCGAGTGCAGTACAAACTGTGTACTAAACGGACATTACCCTCTGCCTTATTTACATGGACTCTGGGTTATCAGGGATAATCTCGAGCACAAGGTCACGTATGTAAATCGATTTTTAATACAAGACTAAGTTCTTTGGTTGGGACAAAACAAAATACGTCATTGAGGAGCAAGTCGCATCGACCCATGCCGTAACTGAAGCACTTCCAGGCCCAGACTGCCTTCGCCGAAAATAGAAGCTTTGAATAGTTGAGCTTGTCCGTCAAATAGTTAATCATGTTATAGGTTTCACTGCTTACCTACAAGCCCTGTATTGACGATTGTACGGATTGATGCATTTCAGAGAAGGTCGTCGACTCATAAATCAATAAGATGGAGCAATAAAAAAGGGAAGAGATTTGGAGCATCATGTAAGATAATAATAATAGAACTTATAGGCCTATTCAGGATCAGAGTTACAAGTCACAAAGTAGGTCTAGAGTCACAATTTTGTATTAATTTTCAATTAAGTTTGATTTTCCACCTACTTTGTGACTTGCGACTCTGGTCCTGAATAGGCCTGTTAAATTAAAAGGGAATTTGAATTGGGAAAAAAATATTTACACAAATAATTGAAATAATATCAGAAATAAAATTGACAATCATTAATTGTAAGATTATATTTAAGTATGTATCACATAAGAACTAAATTTTCTGGCAATTCTTTATATAACCCACCTTCTGGTAAATATTCATTAAAAATATATCTCTAATCTAATAATGTAAATTGTAGACAATAATATGTTCCTAAAATGGGATAGTTATTGTAATTTAATCAATACAATGATATTATAAAAAATTTAGCTTCTATTTTCAATTCAAAAAGAAACATCAGTAATTTGTTTTTGTTGTTCGAAAACAAATATTACTCCAATTATTACAAAAAAAATAAACCCAACTATTAAACGCATTAAATTTTAAGAAATTTACCTCTTTTGGCGGGTCTTTTACATTCATAAGTTATAGATTTCCTGTAGTTTGTATTTCTTTAGTTATTTTTTAGCTTTATTCCGTTTCTTTATTTTCTTTATTAGCTTTTTATATTTTCTTTGAGAATGTTTTGTTTTCGGTATTCATAAGGTTATGCTTCGAGAATAAATTAACGTTGATTATGGCTGACTACGTTTAAATTTAGACATGAAATACGATTAATAATTTTAATGAGAATGGAAATTTAGTTAATCTTAAGATTTATACGCGTATAGTGTTTTATTATTAAAAGGTTTAAATTTTTCGATTACTTCTTGTTGGATGATAAATAGCTATATCTAGAAATATTTTTTATTTTTTTGTTTTTAATAGTTTGTAAGACGGTTCTTTTGTGATTTTGTATGGACTAAAAGTACTGGACTTTCAACTAAAATCACACACTTAAATATGAAATTAGTGTGATCATCTCTTGGATAAAATTGTTAAGATAAAAATGTGTAAGACGAATTGCCACAATTGTACTCATACTTCTGTAGAGACGAATCTGGAAGAAATGATTTCAACTTTGCTGCACTAATTGCTATGACGGTATAATTTTATAGATTTGGTAATGGATAACCGTAGATTTAGTGAGTATACACTCTCAAACCATAATGTAAGGGCATGAACATGGCGGATTCGGCTGGTAACGGTAGTAGGGTTCTATAGTCTATCATCCATCCCAACTAAATTTTTTCTCAAAATCTATTCGTTCTCGTCCTGCATTGCTTCTCGACATATCGACCCTTTGCACAAATAGTTTGCGAAATTTGGACTTGTCATATAAATACCCCTTCGTTTCGACACTATAATACTTTTAATTCAATTTTAGAAAATTCTTCATCTTTTAATACTGTGCTACACTCGTAAATATACCGTGCAATATCTTCACGAGACATCATTTCCACTGAAGTTTCCGACGGCCATTCAGTGTAAAAAGCACAAAAACATTGAATGTGTGCATTACATTACATTCTTGAACATCGAATTTTGCACTGAAATGTACAATACGCCACTCAAACTGTTTACCACGAATAGAAACGTAAAACGCAATGAACGCACAGGGACATATCGACTGAAATTCCATTTCACCGCGTGAAAGCAAACTCAAACACAGTTATATGCCTGGACACAGTGATATATTAGGTAATTTGTCTAGTTAGCAAAAAAGGAGCCTACCTATTTGGTGTACAAATAAGTTCCCGGCGTTTTTTGTCAAACTTTAAGCCTTTATTGCAGGAAATTGGTTGCATTATTTTTTTTTTTTAAATATTGTTCATCGCTAGCCACAACCTTTTCGAATCTTTCTGGCAGCATACAAATTTCGCGTTGAAAAAACTCCTCGTCCTTTGAGTCGATCCACGAGTCGACCCAATTTTTCACATCTTCGAAAGAACGGAAGCGCTGCTCAACCAAGCCATGCGCCATCGGTCTGAATAGGTGGTAGTCGGAAGGAGCGATGTCTGGTAAATAAGGTGGGTGGGATAGGACGCCCCATTTTAGTGTTTCACAACCTGAGCAACATGTGAAACAATCTTTTTTGTGCAGCAAAATCACTTTGCCTCCAATTCTGTCGCGTCGCTTATTTGGCTCGAATCGCGATATGTTCAAGGACTCATAAGTAAGATAAGATTTTACAAATGTAACGATGAGGAATTGTTGCAATATGTCTGATCTTGCCATATTACGAGCTTGAACCGCCATTTTTCCCAGTATTTCGTGTTAGCGCCATCTTCGCGAGAACGCCGGGAACTTATTTGAACACCTTATAATATTTAAAACACCAGTGTCTTTCGATGAAATGCCAACAGCCGTAAAAAAAGGATTGTATTAACATCCAAGCTGATCTCCACTGTACAATAACGGTGGAGTGCAGACAGTACAAACTGTTTGTGGATGGTGGAAACGAACTTCTGAGGAATCATGTTCGATGCAGAGCTCTAATAATTACAGGTTACTGTATCTCACTGATTCGAGATGATATTTGCAGATTGCGTGAAGAAGCAGCGAAAATTACAGAGTAGGTTCCATGCCATTGTGAAGAACTCGCATACAGAAGACTCAAGGTTCTCTGACAAGAGTATTTTCAAATGTATTGATATATCCGGCCTGAGTAAGAAATAATAAGCGAGGACAATCACAATAGGCGCACAGAGGCCGCAGTGAATCGGTATTCAGACCATCCTCCAACTATATACAATATGCAATAACTAATGGCAGCCAAATTTTAACTTTTACCCAGATAATCTTTTTTTTCTTCTTCAATTTAACGAGTTTCTGCGAAAATATTCAGTAAACTACTTTTTTTTTCACCCTCGAAAACTTGAATGAAAGGAATGCAGAATGCGGTAGCCCACTTCTAGCTTCAAGTCGATCCAAGAGCTAAGATGAGTCTTATACTTTTTCTATTTTGCAAGATAGTCGCGCCTATAGAGCTATATTTGTATGTATAATGGAGACAGCGTGCAGCGACAGCTTTGAAGCCGGAGGTTTTCTCGCAAAGGACCGGGGATATTCACTATTCTACTATCAGCATCTTACTCACATGTATGTTATACTCCGATATTGAAAAGAAAAAAAGCCCAATCTTTAAATACTTCGCTACTATTTGCATTTAACTGCCACTGGGCATTAAACGCTCTATACAAAAATGTTCAATTTTGCATCAAAATGCTTCAAAGTGCTTTATACAGAAACGGCGTCTTGCGATCTCCGTTAGTTATAGCTCTATGGTCGCACCCCTTTTTCACTGTTACTGTTACTGTAACATCACAGTTATATTCTCCTGAAACTGGGCTTACAAAAAGTTGTTCAATCGCGCAATTTTTAAAATTTTGTAACGACCATTATAAGGACGTTTCTTTTTGATCACATTGAAACTTAGCTTTTTAGGTAGGGGAAGCGCTGAGCCACCGCGCACACTAAGCACCACAAGGGCCCATAGCCATACCTTCAGAGCCACGTAGATCACCTAACATACCCTAAACAACCCATATCCCTAAAGAACTTGTCTAGCTTATACTGGTCAAGGAAAAGACTGCCGAGCCATCTCAGTCACCTCCTTGAAACCGCCTGACACTCACATAAAATGTGAGTGATGTTCACCTCGGCATATAGGGCAAAGCAAAACCTACACACGTCAGAGTCAGCGATCCCCATACGCATAGCATGATTCCCTAGCAAGCAGTGTCCTGTCAATATTCTAACGAGTAGCCACAGACTTCCCCTACTCCATGTCAATATATCCCTAGTCTTCCGTCAGTCCAATCTTGGCCAGAGTGCTCTAGAAGTCCTGAAGCTCGTTAGCGCCTCCCATCTAGAGTTCACTACGTCCGCGACACAATCCCTGGCTTTAATTCCGTTTAATAGTGGACTAACCACCTCCAATTCTCGCCAGGTCATCGGCCTGTCCGTTGCCTGGTACGTCACTAGGCCGTGGTACCCAGCATAGTCGTACTCTATTCTGACTACAACATTGAAACTTAAATGAAGAAAGTAATCGATAGTGAGTGCCGCTCCTTCATGTGTTGCCGAGGACCTTTTTCTCTTTTTTAAGTCATTCGATTGTACCAGACGTCACAGAGGACTTTTCTTTTAGGTCATCACATTTGCCTACACCATCTTTCACCGCACTCTCGCGAACTTATGAACTAAAACAACGAACTAGGTCGCAATGGATCGGGAACCGCAACTGGTCCTCACATTTTCCTATACGATCTTTCACTGAACTCCCCCGAACTAGTGAACTAAAACAACGAACTAGTTTGCGACGGATCTCGAACTGCAAATGATCGGTCACTATAGTGAACTAAAATGTGCAAGCCTACTAGCAAGTATCGGTCCTGGAAGCGGGGCATATGGCATCTCCTATTTAAAACAAAAAAAAAAAATATCAAAAAGATGATCACACTAATGTCTAAAGGAACTAAACAATTTTCCTAACATTCAATCGATACATGTTTGTCTAATAACTAATACAGTTCTCGTATACTAGTTTAAAAAAAAAAACATATTAATTTCCATTCGTAATTCTTGGTAACATCTCTACTGTTAATGTTGCTATTGGATTTTGTTTCTTTTGTTCGTGAATGTTCTCACTAAAATCAGTCATTATTTTGAAATTAAAACTTGAGTGACAAAGTTCGAGCCGTTCAAGAGTTCCCTTTTACAATTATTTCCAATCTACATTTTGATTTTGCACAGAGCTGAAATATGGTTTGAAGTCCTTTTGTTTCTCTTAACAACATCATCAAGAAAATTGGATTGGATTCTTATGTGTATGGCTTTCATTACAACTACTTTGGATCCTTATCGAATTACTAACGTTTTTGTATTTAAAATACATTTGTATAAAAATATTCTCATCTTTTCTATTGTTCTTCTTTTTAATAATATCCGTTCTCTTTGGAGTTTTTGGTTTTTTTTTTTTTGGTTTTCATCTGGAGTTTAGTTTAAAATTATTGTAAAAAAAATTTCCATAAATTTAGCACCTTGTTTCGGGTGATAAAACTCAATACAATTCGTTAGGAACAAAATTATAGTTCATTGGATTGTGTTAAAAGAAATCATTCCGCTGTTTTGCTGTAGTTTTATGTACACAAAAACAAAAAATTATGCAAGGAACGCAATGTTTTGAGAAGACTCTCGCCAATTTAATAAACTAAAAAAAGCGTTCAGTATTATTTAAAATCACGGTTTATTTTAGAAAAAATAAAATAAAACAATTATATGTGTAAGTATTAAAATAATATTTGTATAGTGTAGTGATAAATTGAACAAAAAGGAAATAAAATCTGTAATCATCACTGGAAGCAGCTACTTTTACACGGAAAAGAAAACTTGCTAACTGAGTTAAAAGTGAAAATTTGGAACTTCTTCTGTTCTTAGTCTTGTGAACTGCTACTACTTGCACCGCCGCCACGTCGTTGCATCTCGGGCGTAGTGGGCAATCGTACGAATGGCTTCTTCAGAATATGTGGTTTAACACGAACTTGAGGCTTGAATGAACTGAGCTGCGGCGTTTGGTCAATCATTTTTATGAAACTTGATCCGGTTGTTGATGTTGGTTGATTATTCGTTGGAAATGGTGAATCCGATTGACTAAGACATCCTCCCGTTAGTTTCAAATCGGCAAATTGTGAGACATATTTTTGAGTATTTCGTGCCGGTATAGGACTTTTATGACTCTCCTTTGGACCAGTGATTCCTGTACATGCTAATAAGTGAAGACTGTCTTCGTCGATATGCAACACTTCTTCTAAAATAGCTCGCTTATCGATAGATTTGGCATCTTCAGATGATTCTTTTGTTAGTAAATTTCCCGATATTTCTTGTGGTTTTACTTCAGCTTTTGGCTTTTCCACAATTTTCGATTCAAGTTTTACTTCTTTTTTGTCTAAAACAGTTTCGGATGACGTTGAAAATCGTTCGTTTTTCTTCAGTGTGCATTGATTCTGTGATGCAAATCGCTCGGCTGAAGTTAGCTCTTCGGCGGTGATTGCCTTTAATGAAAGAGGGGGAAAACTTATCAGTTCATACTCGTTTCGAAAAAAACGAAATATATCCAGCGGTTTAATTGAGTCGAAAAATAAACTATTTCGTTGCTCATGTTTGGACGTACTTTCGTTTTGATGATAACACAAATTGCACAATTTTATCATTCGTACAAAACATAGAGTTGAGCAATCCACTCACCTTTCCACTTAAATCATATAAACGCATCCAGACATAAATTTAATTTCACTTATAACACAAAAACAAAATAACACAAGCTGCAAACATGCGACAACATAAACTCCAAAGCACTAATTGTATTTGTCGAACTTTCGTGACTATCATCAAAGCGGATATACTGCAGCCGAGTTTAATACTGATCTGCAGAAGCAAAATAACTCGGAAATCTAAATCGTGACCAAATTTGGCAGCCGATTGGTTTCACTGTTGTACTTGAAGCAGTGATGAGGCATGGTATCTTGTAACTCGCTTTCGGGCTCTCACACTTTTCCTTACACTCATCCGCACTTCTCAGTAAGTTTCTGAGTCCACAAATTGCATGCTCAAATCAATTATCAAGTTATTGGAATAGGAAATAGATCCGCTGATGGATCGATTGTGAACTTATGCTAGAGTTTTTAAATTTCAGTTGATATTTTTATTAAAACTGAATTAAAAGCGACCAATTTCATACTGCAAGGCATACCCTTGGTTCTTAAGTGCAATAATAATAAACGCCAAGCGATAAAAACTAAAGTAATGACTATGAAAAAATGAATTGAATTGCAAGCAACAATATGATACTTTTACACTTCTTTCTTGGACAAATAACAAACATAAAACAATTACCTCGGTATCTAAAGAATCCCTGGAGCTTCTCAATGCAGCATCTTTGTTGGCCGACAGCGGTAAATCCATCACCAAATCGGGCGCAACTCTTTTCCTCTCCAATATCCGCGACTGATTCAAACTTTGCTGCGAATTCAATTCCGCTCGTTTTTCCCACAAGTCCCGATTCTGTTGGAAAACATTCAAATTAACGCCGATCGCCTTTTCCGACAGGCTAAAACTTTTCGAATGGAATTTTCTCGTTGGCGAAATAATGCCATCAGTTTCTTCAGTGCCATTCTCTCGAAACAGATCGCCGTCCGAATGACGATTCATATCACCCATTTGTTCATTACAGCTCTCGTCCGAAACGCCTGTCTTTATTGTTTCCGATCGTCGATTATTAATCGCATCGATTTTAGTCGATGATACTGACGAACCGGATTCCGATCCGCGAAGAACTACACCGTCATACTCTTCGAAATGCAAAGCTGATGATTTTGAGGTGCCAGCCGATGGCGCGGATGATGCATGCGATACTTTACTTGGTTCCGCATAAATCGGTTCGGATGGCTTCTTTGTCTGCGAATCGGAAGCGAAAATAACGATTAAATTAATTCAACATTCAATCGAAACAAAGAGTTTAACACAGAACATTGTTTTTTTAATTTTCTGTTGATGTGGCGGTTAAGAGTAGCAAGTTAGTTCGGAAAAAAAAGGTATTCGAGTTGTGCGAAAAAAATAGGTTTTGTGCATAAGATTGGTTTGGGTTTAGTCAACAATCGGTAAGTGCGCAATAATCTGATCGACTTGTTTAATTTTAGTGTACAAAATTTCACCAACACCCGCATTTTACATTATTAGTCATTAATAGAGCCAAAAAATGTTAGGATCTGAAGAAAGTTAGTAACAAAATATTATTGAAGGGGTTTGAAAATCGGTAGGAATAAAAAAATAGCACAATATATAAATAATTTCTCACCTTCTGGAACGTATTGCAACTTCACATACATTTTTTGACTCTATTTGTGATTTTATAATGAGAACACTGAACATTGTTCGAATCACAACATTTATATGGATTTCCTACGTTTTTCTGAATGACGAAATAACACGAATAAAATAATTTTGACCTCCACGGAGAAAATCAAATGAAACCCTAAAACTTGCTGACGAAAAAGGCGGATCACTGAAACGAGATTGTAAAAATGAAAACGAACAACTAGCGACAGGATACGAAACAGCAAACACAAGAGAAGGAAATGGCATCTGTCTTACAGGACGTTGTAACAAATCAAGGAATAATGAGCAGACTGACAACTAGTACAAAGATCATTCCTTTACAATTCAGGACCCAATCATTCTTTTTCCATCAACAACCATGAAAATTTTGAAGAACAAAATCGAAAAAACATTTCTGTAAAATTCTACAAATTGACCTAATTCCCATCTTTGAGAAAATAATCAAAACGTGAAGACTGGTTCCAGTTTTTAAGCAGTGAAAATTATTTTTAAAACTCAGTTCGAATATGAAAAAGTACTAACAATTTTTTTTTTTTTTTTCAAATACAAATACATAGTATTTTTGAGTCAGAAATTAAATTTTTAAATTTTTATGAACAGAATCACAGGAGTTTTGGGCGCTCTACTCTCTAGCAATGTCAAATGGGTTCACCAAATCAGTAAGGCCTTGGGAAGGATCTTAATTTAATTGGTTATGTTTACTCTAAAGCCTGTTTCGCAGCATAGCCGCTTTTATTTCCAATAGCGGAAATGTGTCCACGTTAAGAAGAGGGGCCTCAGAGAACTGTCTCTACCTCAGAAAACATCAAGAGGGTTTGAGCTGCAATTGAACAATCCCCCACGCATCCAATTCATAAACAAGCAGATGCCCTTAGCATTTCGAGAAGTTCCATTCAACGGATCGTTAAAGAACATCTTCATTTACACCCCTATAAAATGATTTTCGTCCAAGAATTGAAACAGATTCAGATTCAGAACAAATTAGATGGTACCTAGTCCTGCCATAAATATTGATACAAGTGTATACCAGACTTTTGCGGCTGACAACCTAACCACAGGTAAATTTTATCTTGCAAGTTTTGACCGTTGGTACATAACAACGGTCAAAACATGCCCTATAAACGCGACAAATCATTTCAGTATAGCTTAAGCCCACATGATGGAATAGTCCGACAAAGAGAACCGTATTGCTCTTCGTAAAAGTGCTCTTACACGAGCGATTAAAATTGCTCAATTTGCTGCAGCATTTCTAGACAATATTTACGTCACGAAAACATACAGCAATATCAATTGCCGATATGGATCAATTGGTGGTCAATTCATTGCTCAGAAGAGACTAGCGATATGAAGCAATACTCAGCAATTTGGCAATGAGATTATACACGGACAATTCAGTCGTGACTGAAGATGAAATTTATGCAGCTGCGTGTGCATTGGTTGGTTGGTTGGTTTATTGAATTTAAAAAAATGGGAGTAGGAATGAATTAAGAAATAGAATAAAATATAAAAATCAAGACCCCTGTTATCGCTGTACGGTAAAGAGAATTAAAAAAAAGTCCTGTTAACTGACGATAAAATCTTTACCGTGGAGGAATCATATTGAACTGTACAGCCGCAAGAAACTATCAGCGAGACATTTTTAGGAATGTAGTGGAGTCCTTGAATCAAACCATATTCAAAACAGATCATAGATATTCCAACAGGACTCTGCGCCCGCTTGTAATGCCAAAAAAAACTCAACAGTGGCGGCCTGCAAATAATTTATTTGAATTTATTAGTACTGAATGTTGGCCGGCAGACAGCCCAGACCTTAACCAGCTCGACTACAAATTTTGGTCAAATTTAGAGGACATGGTCTGTAAAAGACGTCACCACAACCTGGAGTCATTTAAGCAGGGGTTGGTAGAAGCCGTGGATCACACAGCGATCGATAAGCGGCCTCACAGACTTGAACTAGTTTCTGAACTAGGATTATAAAAAAATATTGAACAGTTATTTTTTGACAACTTGTTGAACTTTTTATCGTCAGTTTTGGTGTGTTTGGCTTGACGAATCACAATTATTTTAGTTTGCAAACTGTATACATGCGTACTGAATAAGTTTACCAAATTTTAAAGAAATCCGTTCGACAGATTTCGAGATATTATGTCAACCGATTTGAAAACTACCGTTTTGAATAAACTTAGCATTATATTCGAAGCAACAAAGGAGCTTAGAGAATATAACGGCCTGTAACTTCGGAACGGCTTTGAATATCGGAATATAACTTCGCCCACATATTCTACACTATCTTTGAATGCAATTTATGCGATTTTTGGAAACCTTCACACGTGATGACTGCCTTGACTTTCTTCATTATATCCAACCTGTCCTTTTGTCGTAAGCTGAGTAATAACTCATTTCTAACAGACACTACACTTCAGTTTTAGGTGACGCAAAAATTCACTATAACTAAATACATACATATGTCCGAAATTCTAACACTTTTTTCCGATGATCGTCTTCAAATCCAAGCCCTTGCTAAATTTACCGCAATTACCTTAAAGCAAATGAATGAAATAATGGACGTGCTTCAGACAAACATACTGCTAAACATTCAATTAAAAAAATAGAAACATTCAAATTAAGCACCACCGTCGGCCCACAATTAATAAACAA
Source organism: Beris chalybata (assembly GCA_949128065.1). Taxonomy (NCBI): domain Eukaryota; kingdom Metazoa; phylum Arthropoda; class Insecta; order Diptera; family Stratiomyidae; genus Beris; species Beris chalybata. The sequence goes on from OX421897.1 coordinate 16,815,228, forward strand.
TCGCCAAATATTTTTTCTTTAAAACTTACACGTTAAAAATATCTTTTAATTACTTATAATGTTGTTTTTTCTTTTCAAAATTGTACACTTTGTATTCTAGTTAAACGTTTAAACAATTAAACTATAATATTTATCTTATTGACATGCTAGAACAGATTATTTTTCTCTTGTTTTGCCGTTTTAAAACTATGAAAATCATTTCTCTTTCTACTTTACTTAAAATCAAGTGTTTCATGTCTAGCTTTTTATTGTTTATTTCTAGAAAGTTTGAAAATAAAAAAAAAAGAAACGTATTAATGAATAATAAAAATAGATATTAAAACAAAACTTTTGTTTTTTAAGTCTACAGACTAAAAACATAACATTCACTGGAGTCACATGCAATAAAATAAAGTTTGTCCACAAACAAAAAACAAAACTTAGCCCTCTCCCTTATTTTAAAAGACGCTAAACGATCAAACCATCAAAATTTAACAACAGTCTCGTGATCATTTCTTATTTTTTTTTTTAAGTAGTTATTCAAACTTTAAGGTGCTTGCTTAAGCAAGAAATCACGAGGAATTTAAATTCCAAAAGACGTTGATCAAACCACAAATTTCACAAACGGAAATTCGTTGTTCTAATTCCACGAAATTGAACTAAGAATTAAAATGAAACAATTCGGTATCGGAAACGAAATGGTTTGTAATCGGCAGACCAAATGAAACTGGTCGGATTCAGCTTAAACGGCGGTAATAATTCTCGTAAATAGTTTGTGCCGCCGATCCTCTGTCTTCGTTTGAAATTGAACTTAATTCAATTCGCCATTAATCCCACAACAATAATAAACAAATACGCTTCTTGCTCTACTTTGTCAAAATTCAAAATAATCGAGCAAAAATCAAAAAACAAGTTTTGACCATTTAGAAAAAAAAAAACACTAAAAATTACGTTCACATTTTTCAAACAGTTGTTTCAAGTACCTCATACTGGAAATGGTTGATATCTTCAAGGAAATCCATCGAATTTTCGAATGAATGCGGTTGATCGTGATAGTTGTACTTAGGCTTAACATTATCGACCGTATCGTAGTGAAAATCGCAATCTTCATTTCCACCGCCGCCGCCACTGCTCTTATTACTAGCCGCAATAGTTTCGATCTTTTCGTTGAGTAGTTGATGAACGCTTTGCTGATGTTGATTTTGTGTTTCGGGCGCCACGATATGAATAGGTTGAGCTGCTTGAATCTGTTGAACAATCTGTTGTTGTTTTGCTATTTGATCATCGATCGGCTGTTGTTGATGCGATTGTCCGAAAATTGTTAGTTGACTGTTTAATGAAATATTCGCACTCGGTCGTCGTTTACGAACTGATTCTTCAGAACTTGATGACTTAAGATGTTCGCTGGTTTTATCACGGTCTTCATCTCTGTGGATTGGTTTTAGGTAGTAAGAAAAAAAGAACAATTGAAAGTGGAATGTGGTGCTTACTTGATCTTTAATGAAATATATTTGTCTGGTACCAGTCCATCTTTACCATTGACCGTTCCTTGCCACCAATCAGTCGACACCTATGAAAATATGATGAATATAATTTTTTTTTAATTATAAGAATAATTGATTTTAGTACTTGTTTTCGTAGCACAACAGTTTCTCCTTTTCGTAGGGACAGTTCACGTTCAGAGCGAGCATTGAAATCGAATTGTGCGGTTGCTTCCAGTGTATCAGATTCTGTAAAACAATGGTACGTGATCATTTATGAATAGTTTTAGAAGAGCTTCTGAAATTCCTTGACGAAAACGAAGTTTTGTTTGAAATGGAGTCTGTTGCATGTTTTTCAAGCCCTTTACAAAATAAACCCAAAACCGACCCAATCGCAAGTCAGGCTTTATTTCTAGGAGACTGAACTGAGCTTAAAGTTAGAACGTTGATTTCGCGCATTAGCAAGTAGCTTTACAAATTCTATTAAACGAATGGATGGCAAACTTTAAGTTCCTAGTTCAACGTGTGTTTGAACAATTGTAAATAGGAACAGGCGAACAGATGATCGAAAAACATAAAGAGAGATTAGAGGGTCGCCTTTTATGTAGTAAAGCGAAGCCGTGTCCCGGGTAGTTGTACCGACTAACTTTCGTTCACGAGAATTTGTTGCAATCGCCGTGGAAAATAAATGAAAAGTTTCCAAGCTCATAAGGGACAAAAGACTCTTTGGATATAGACAGCGCTGTATCCAACTTCGTCTTGAAACGATTCACAGAGTAGTTGCTCCGCAACAAGAGTAAGAAGTTCCAAGCTTTTCGTCATTAGGCAGAGTATTTAGAAGATATTCTTAATTGCCTTCGGGGAAGTCTGATTAAAATTTACTGAGCTAAAAATGATGAGCTGTTTTTGGGATTTTTATTATTTTGATCGCGCGTAGAGGCCTAGTAGTTACCGTAATCTTAAGAACCCCTTTTTTATGGCTATTTTGCTCCTCTTTTCACAGAAATTTTTTACCCACATCTTAAAAATATATTCAAGAGAATAAAATCAACATGAAAGTAAACCGCCCAACACAAAAAAAACTCAAAACCAACAGACACATTACATCAGTATAACAATTAACAATAATGTAAACAAGTTATCAAAGCATTGAGTTGCCAATAATCCGACAAAAGAAGCTTATCAATTTCATGACAATGACAGAATGCGAAATGAGAAGCCTTAAAATACTGTCGGTAGTACATACGTTTTGATTAAGTTTCCTTTAGTTCGTTGTTTTATGTCCATGGCATTGAGGAATCCAACAATGGGTAGATGATAATTTATGAAATTTTAAAAATGAATGTCTGCAGAGAATGAATCACCTGAAATTTATTGGGATTCTGTGCGTTTCAGCAAGTCAATCTGTAAAATTGTATTTTGTATAAAATGTCTCTTAAGGACGACATGGTAGTCCGTACCAGTTAAAAGTATTTTGTTCCAAATTTTAGTTACCTTTCAAACGAGTTCAATTCCCTGAAAACTCGATGCAATGGACATAAAACTAAGCAGTGGTGACAAAGAAACACACCAGCTTTATTTTCCAATGAATTTGCACTCTCTTTGTAGAAGCACTGGGGCTAGAGTGATTCTTTTTATATCTAAGCACTATGTTACAACGATGAGGAGAGCAGGAAAGATGATACTTAGGAAAATAAAAATATTTCAATAACAGGTCGGTGTAAATATTTGGAGGGAAAAGGAACAATTCGATTTTGAAACTGATCGCACAATTTCACAGTGTGGCTGAAAGATAATTCTGGAAAAAAAATCACGAAAGTAGCAGAACTGTAATTCCTTTAAAACCAAGTCGTGGAGCTGCATAGACTAGCATCCCATGATCCAGCCAATTTTTTTTCTGTATGTAACACCAGTAAAATATGAAGCGAACCTAGCTAGCTGAATTTTTCTGCCCATTTAACAAGCTTCAAAGAAAGCTAGATAGATGACTCAAAGCGGAAACAGTCAATAAATTTATCAAGAAACATGCCTCAAATTATTTCACTGAATCCTCATCTCATGCTAACGCGTAAGTCAGTCAACAAAATGTAAACAACTGTGAAGAGACCTTCCCACGCAAATATGAACGCCCAAAAATGGTGCTCAACCATGATCAGCCTTTCTGTTTCGTATGAATCGGAATGACGTTGCTTGTTCCCCGATTTTATTCATCCTTAGTCGACAAATAACTTTGATCTTTCTGCCTGTATATCGTTGCATTCTTCAATTTGGCTATGGACGCAATTAGTCTTTAGTTGTTCTTTATTCGTCGTGCACTTATTATTTCGTTTTGCTTCCCCTGCGCTTTAGGCAGGATGAACTGGTCTATATTCTTTGCGGTTGACTCGATTAGACGAGGCAAGGCTTTCCTCGTCATTGTTCGTTTGTGAGCTGACTTTATAATTTTTTTCTCGGATCGCCACTAGCTTTTCATAGTTTCCTGTTGGCTAAGAGTAAAAATCCAAGCTTTCTCAAAGTCGTTCATGAATGCACCTCAGTCGGCCATTGATATTTTGACTCCCCAAATCAATCCCCAATTATTATATCATTAAATGTCAACTCACACCCATGCACCATTAGCCCATTAAGACACTTTGAGATGAAGGAATCACCGCATAGAGTGATCTGGTTGTGGACTGAGTCTCTTCGGGCCTTCGACTTGACCATTACGCGAATTTTGTCTGGAAGTAATGGAGAACTACATTGACATCGCAAATTATAATAAAACATTGTTTCAGGGTATCAATTTTTTAGAGATGGCCCTCTTAGTACTGGAACGAGACTACTTTCGCCAACCGTTATCTGCTTATACAGGATGGCGCGTGGCAAACGCATGTATTTGAAACATCCATAAAACGCAAACTGTTCGAAAATTACTATTTTTTTATTTAAGTTCACAATTTAAAGTTTTAAACAATGTATGTGCAAAATGGCAGCCCTCACGCTCTAAACATTGTGCAAGCCTTTTTCTAAAGTTTTCGTTCACTCTTTGCAGCATTGCCACAGAAATTTGGAAGAAAGATGCGAGTGCGAATGTTATCTTTGAGGGCTGTTAGGGTTGTGGGACGATCACGGGACGATGTAAGCCCCACGAGAAATAATTGCAGGACGCCAAATCAAGAGAGCACGCTGGCCAGTTCAAATCGCCTCTTAGGGAGATGATGTTTCAATTCTTGGACGACAACCACCTTATAGGGATTTAAATGACGATTGGTTGAATGGAACGTATCGAAATGCCAAGAGCACCTGCCCGTTTACGAATTGAATTGAACGCGTGTTCAATTGCAGCTCGAACCATCTCGATGTTTTCTGGAGTAGAGACAGTTCTCTGAGGCCCCCTTCTTATCGTGGACACATTGCCGCTATCCTGGAAGGCATTAATCCACGCAAGAATTTGATATCGTTCGGAAAACCAAACGGCGGGGCGATATTGAACTGTAAACGAAAGGCACTCTGCACACAGCCGATCGAGGTTGTTTGAAATAGGCCTCCACACAAAAATACGATGTTGAAGAGTCCATTCCATCTTGGCGACTGAAACCAAGTGCTAACAAACCATCCTTCCCCCTCTTTACAACCATCTCACTATCAATCCTCTACGACCGCTAGGAAGGAAGTAATGACCTTTTCAAATCCTTGCATCTGTCGCGCAACACTCTGTAGCAACCGAGTATCTGTCGGGTGCTCGAGACCCAGTGGTGAAACCACAAACAAGCTTTACATGAGACATGACTTAGATTAGATTTGATTGGAGGCGGAGAGATTTTACCAAGCACTACGATCAGTGGTCTACTGTGGCAAACGGGCCTTAGATTAGCCTACGTTCGAGTCTAATTACTCCATGGTCTGGTAAATTCTCCTAACTTGCCGCGCTGCCAGAAAGTATCACAAATAAGAGTTGAATTGAGATACTGCTTTTATTTATCACCATACTCCCGTAAAGTGACAGTTGTAGTTACTTTAAAAAATTTAACCTATCTATAAACAAATATTCTCTAAAACTAAATTAGATATTAAAACTGATTACAAAAAAAAGTGAAAAGGTTAGTAAGTAAAATAAATAGTAAATTTTATTAGTACGTTATTTATTTCCTATTATTGCTGATTTGTTCCATTAAATGAATGCCTCCACCGAATAAAGTTCTAAGTAGTTAATTAGTTAACAGTTTTGCTTAAAATCGAAATTCACATCCTAGGTTCGTATAAATCCTCAAAATAACAAAAAACAATGAAAGAGGATAACAAAAACAATTAAACGGGGTGGTACGACGCCAAAATTATAAATCCAGTGATTCTATCGAATTGGGAATGCTGAAGAACTCATCGATAGGATAGGAATATTCGTAGTTGTACTCTGCGCCAGAAATCACAATTGAAAATATAAAAATAATAAATACATAAAAACTGTTACACTTACCATCTTCGGATGGATAAACTTCCGAGTCTGCATCCTCTGTCGCTTGATCTGTTGGAGAATCACCAACGTCACTACATGATTTTTTTTGTGGAAAAGAAATTAACATTAAAACAATTTCTATTATTATAAACTGTTTCTAAACGCCTTACATATCGATATCAGAAATATATTTCTCGTATTGTATTCCGCCCAGATCTTTCGGGAACAACTCTTCATAATACTGAATCATGTTCTTAATAAGTTCGTTAATTTGATTTTGGTATTGAACTTGATCTTTATCCTCGGGCGCCGGCATCAAAGTCGGTCCGAAACATATCGCTAAATTGTAGGCATCCATCATGTTCTCATCGGCATATTCAGAAAGACTGTAAATTAATTTTCAATTAGTTAAAAACCTACACGCAATTCTCGAAACATTCGTGTACAACACTTACTGGTTTAAAAATGCGAATAAATAACGCAAAACAATTAGTACCGGGCGTGGAAGACGCTGTAAGAAATTTTTAATACCCAATACAACTTCACGTTTCGATTCGAGTTCTGCGAAAAGAAAGACACAAATTACGAAAAGAAAAATTGATTGAATTTTAATTACACACGCGCTGCAAAGTTTAGAGATACTTACTAGCTAGTGATATGAATTGTTCGAAATAAAATATCGGAAATAGGGGCTCCCTCAATTCTCTTAGGTATAATTTGAGTACGCCGGCTACAGAATTAATATCGGACGCGTCAGTAGTATCAGCCAATGGATCTTCGCCTCGTTCAAAACCTTCGCGAAAGTTTGATATTTCAACTTGTGATCCGGACACACGAAATATTCCCTGATGATGGAGGCCTGAAACGATTACATATAATCAACGAGGTCTAATCATTGAAGTTCATGTTTCACACGAACATACCATAGAGATTTATTACGCGTATACATGATCGCATGATCAAAGGGATTTCATCGGTTGTTGCTTCCAAGTATTCTTCAAGTGATCCGCCAAATAATTTCGGTTGACCGGACGGATTCATTCGACCGATTCGCTTACGTTTCGGAATATTCGATTTAACGATCGGTCCACACGATATGGCCGTATCTTTTTCCAGTGCGTTGCGTATAAGATCGGCTTTTGCATCGAGCCTGGCTATTCTCGATGTGCCAAGGATATACTCTCGGATTTTCTGTAAGAATTTTTAAATGAACAGCTGCTATGAATAAAACGACCGAAGTTAACTTACCGATAAGTAGAACTCCTCAATTTCTTGTTTGTCTGCTTTTAATTTCGTTGTTCCTGTATCTGTTTTGGCCGCCTGTAAGAATGCTCCATCACCAAATTGTCCGCTAGTATCATAATCCTTTGTATTGAAGTGTTCCAGAAGATTTTTCTCGGCCGTTTCGAGTGTTTTCCAAATTTCATCCGATTCAGCGCGCAAGTTATTCAATCGTACGCCGAGTAGTTGTAGCCTTTGTTCCATTTCTTGATGTAAAGCCTTTTGCAGTTCAGGTTCGACCGGATCGTCACCTTGTTGTCCTTGGAATTCGATACGTTTCGGGATCATAAAAGCTGCACTGTGTTGTTCCAGGAATTTCTGTTTATCTGCACGACCATCCATCGATTGAATTGTATGCGATATATTATCAGCATTTTGTTGTACGGCTCGACATCGACCTTGATCGGCGGTAACATGCATTAGGATTGCTCTCGAAACCATCGAACAGAATCCTAAGTCCATACACTGGAAACGGATTTTTAAATTAGGTTAAATTCATGTCGAGGTGTAAATGAATTGACAAGTTAGTTAGAACAGTTCATAGCAGGCGCACGGAAAGGAGTAGTTGAACTTGAAAAGCGTTATTTTCGCGTTAGCGTTAGTTACACTCAATTTGTTAATCTTATTCGGTGTAACAAATATGATCGATCAAATTCACCAGTAAAGAAAATGATCGCCTAAGACGAAGGCTAAAAACATGGGTTTTATTAGACTTGAACTTGAACAACTGAAACCTGGTCAGGCGAGCTGAATAAAATTAAAATTTTCTCTCAAAGTCGACGATCTTTGCTACATCTTAGTAAAAACTTTCTGCTACGCCCTGTATAGTTTATAAAAATGCGTGTGAAATGCTTTTGATTAAACAATTGACTAGGCAAGCGATGCAGAGGAAATCTTAAATTAAAACTGGCCGAGATATGACCTACTTAATAAAGCATACAAAGAGCGAAACATGCAATTTAAAAAAATTAAGACAAGAGCAGTCCGTCAATTAACGCAGTTCTGCGCAATGCAAGACTGTTGCATCGCAATCATATCGTAATTTGTAATAATTTTTAACCAATTGTTTTCGAACACATAACGTGTAATAAAACTTGGTAATTCGATTTTGTTTTACTGCACAAAGTTTGCAGACAGTGCGTACTTGAGTGACACGTTTCTTTTTCAAATTTACTTTCTGCTTGTTTTTAACGATTCTTTTCTGTAGAGTCGTACAACTCGGAATACGTGAGGTGATTTTACGACAAGGCTATGGAATCGTTCGAGCCTGTTGTCTCCGCTTTAAACAAATTGAAAACTAGAGATGACTGACCTCTACTCTCGACTAGAACCTGACTTAATGGCTAATGTACGCAAGATTAATTCATACATGCATTGACTTTTCTATTAAACTTGTGTGTCGATGCGTTAGTGAAATGGATTTCCTGCTGACAACGGCGTTGACAACACGTTCAATTGAATCGAAACCAAACTACTTACATCAATTAAATCGCTTAAATCTTCTACAAAATATTTGTGAATTGTTGTGTTGGAAGCCTCCAAGCACAGTTGGTATTCATTTTTGGCTTTAAGGGCCTTCAGTCTTGCATCCGTATATTTACTCTTTCTCTGAAATTAAACAACAACATCGAGGCGTTTTAGTTTATCGAGTTTAATTCGATATTTTCAAAAATTTAACACTTACTTTGAGCACTTCTTTTTCAGTCAGTCTGTATTTTTTGCTACGTTCTAATTTATCCTTTGGAATCGTTTGTTGCAATTTCAATCGTTGGCTTTCAGCTGTGCGTAATTTTGCTTCAGCTGCTTTACATTCAGTCTAAAAAAAAGAAAGAATTTTGATTAAATGTTAGTTGTTTTCCGGTGTCAGTGGAACCACAACACGATATCCCCGACTGTTGATTAATCGCTGTCCTTGAGGACATGACAATTTGGAAAAACTTCACTGGAGAGGCCAGTTTTTATAAGATTGTGTTGGACTAGGTCCGAGCGAGCTGTTTCGTCATCAGAAGGCATATACACTTCAGAGGGTGTATTCTTGCCTACTATTCGAAACACCCTGACAGCTGGTGGAATTGCTGAGGAAATTTCTATATAGCGATATCGGAATCCAATGTATAATCTACGAATTTAAAACTAAACAAATAGCTGCCATCTACAACCTTATACTAAAGGTGGTGGCTTTGAAAATTTTACCTAATGTTTCAACCAGTTGGTGGAATTTTATGGTTGTATTTGGTAGTAAACCTGGATAATGATCAACGCTAAAAGTGTGAAAACGAATCCCGTCAACAGCAAACTTATTTTATTTACCAATTTTTTTTTTTCAAGGATTAATCAACAGTCGGGGATTTCGTGTTGGAGTTTCACTCCACTGACACCGGAAAACAACTAACATTTAATCATAATAGCTTCAATGGTAGCTTACCATGGAAACCAAGTAATAAAAAAAAAAACAGAATTTTATTCGAACAAAATTAGGTAATATTAAAATAAACTAGAGTAAAATCCTGCTGAGATGAAAATATAATGGACTTAAGAAATCAATAGTAAATCCAAAGTATAAAAAAAATTACAGAGCGAATCTGAGTATCCATGCGACAGGCGTAGGTGCATTGTATCACAGAAACAAATCAGAGAGGACAAGGCCCGATTTAGGTTGTTGCATCACAGGAGTGATCTACGTCGGCTCGGCTTAAGATCTTATTTAAAATAGGGATTCTGTGCTTTGTGTGACACCAGATTTGGAAAATATTCTCTTTTAGATTAATTCTAAAGTTAGTAGGTATTATACTGTATTTCGATCCAGGAGCAGTTGGATAAGGTTCATGCAGGTTGGTTGGTTGGCCATCCTAGTACGAGGCAAATTTGTAACGCCCTCTCAAACATATTGCAGAGAGGACTAGATGATGATGGTAGCACCCTGGTGCACGGAAACTGAGTTAAGCGTCAACCCAAAAAAGACGACTACCGTTGCCTTTACGAATAGGAAGAACCGGACCAAGCCCAAATGCCCTATGCTCTCTGGTGAAAGGATCGAATTTTCCCAGAGAGTTCAAATATCTAGGGGTAACATTAGATGCTAAATGCACTGGAATGCACACATTAAACGCTGTACTGAGAAAGCTGAGATCTCTCTTTGGACCTGCAGAAGCCTTCTTGGAAAAACTTTGAGTTAAAAACCTTATATTGCTCACTGGATATACCATATACGGCAGTAGTCAGACCAGTGATCACCTATGCGTCATCTGTATGGTGGCGCAAAACATTACAGATAACAGTACAAACCCAGTTAAGCAAACTTTTGCAGTTTGGCCTGTACAACTATCACTGGAGTAATGCGAACGACTCCTACTGCATCACTTGAGGTGATTCTAAATCTTTCACCTTTACACCTGTATGTACAAAAAGAAACCAGGCTCATGACTTCTAACTTCTGAGGATAAGGAAGCAAAGAAAATAGCACCCACAGACCTTGTATTTTACCGAAAGAAATTTGACTAATCTCTTCGCCAAACATTTTTAACCCCTATTGGCACGAAAAAACACGACTGTTACACAGCCTAACCCGAAGAACACTGCCTGATAAATTTCAAGGCGCAACCACGAAACCAAAGAATTAGAGATGGGTCGTTCCGGAGTGAACTGTTCCAAAAGACCAGTTCATTGAAGTGAGTGAGTGAACTAACTCACTCCTTTTGGTGAACTGCAGTTCCATTGGCCATGTGACACCGCCGCCGGATGACTTTTTTTGTTTGGTTAACACACACGAGACACTTCCACCGCATACACATTTTTTTTTTGGTCACCACAATCACGGAGCAACGAAGTGAACTGGAACTAATTCACTGAACTAGTTCCTTTTAGTGAGTGAGTTAAATCCGACTCAGTCAGTAAAAGGAACTGCTTTGCTCTAGTTTAAACTAATTATATGCCCAAATTGCATAAATTATATCGTTTCCATTGCTACGATCATCATTCGATTCGTATTCACGTTCGCAGTAAAGAGGAAAGTGTGATGTGTTTAATTAAAAAAATGTTTATCATCGTGTTTATACTTTACGTTAAATTCTTTTTTACGTTGAAAACTTAATTTAATAAATAAATCGTAGCCGAGCAGTACCCAGCAAGTGAGTATGATTTATAAAGGGTACAAAAATGGTTAACATGCCGATCTTCTTCATCTTTAATGCATCCGATCATGCCATAACCGGCTAAATTTAATACACCGGCGACGATTTTTCTTATCACTGCATCGTTTTTATTATTTTAGTTAATTTTTGTGTTTTTTCTTTGTTCGCTGCACCTGTCGAACGTTGCAGAAATGCAGTTTTTTTTCGTGCAGTTCACAGTTGCATAATGTGCAGATGTATACGCATTTTGAAAAAAGGCAAAAACAGTACAATTTTCATTTCTTTTATGCAAATAAATTTGGAAATTTTTTTTATGTATTAGTTCCTGGTTTTTACTTATGTAGGTACTTATTTATTTATCCGTTGGAATATTTTCCTCGAAAATCAGGAATCTGCCCTTTTAATGGTTTTAAATGGATTGCGAATGTACCTGTTGCAACGCAATTTGATTTTTCTGCGCAGCCTTCTGCGTTTCCAATAGCCCTGACCAGAATAGACTTAAGGCACCTTAAGGCAGCTTAAGTTTTTCTACGACTGTATAGAAATGCACGTAGACAGCCAGAATGGACTTAAGGAATCTTTCGTTGACTTTTCCAAACTTTCGTTAAAACTTAAGTGTACGGTTCTGAGCGTAGAAACTTAAGCAAACTTATGCGTTTGACATTTATTCACAGATTTTCCGAAATTTTTGTACTTTGTGACTTCAGACTTGTGATTTATAGTTAACTCCACTTTAAAAAAGAAAAATTTATTTTAGTTTACACTCTCTTGATGAGTATTTGACGGCCGATATTTGACTTTTTTAGCTGTCAAACTTCTCTTACCTTAAGGCTATTGTGGTTGGGTATAAGATTCATTAAGTTTTGCCACAAACTTTACGTGCCTTAAGGCGTTTGACGAAAAGTTGTTAAGATTCCTTAAGTCTATTCTGGTCAGGGCTAATCTTCATGTCGTTGAAAGCAATGATACGATTAAAAAAAATCGTTGAGTCTTTCAGCAGCAGTAGTACACCCTTATATTAACGCGAACAGATTCTTTTTGTTGATGGTCAACCACCTCTGATATCCCGAGGTGGATTGTTTCCGTTTTAATATAAAACAGCAAGTGATTCAGTTAGAAAGCTACAGAAAAAACTAACTAACTTTACTTTTAGGAAATTAATCCAAATTAGGCCTAGTCTCCCAAAAATTGGGGTCCAGCCATCGCGTCCGGCAGTTACAAACTAGCAATTTCTTATCTAATTCGATGATATCCTTGCATCATTCGCGTGGTTACCGGTGGTCGATTACCCTGTGAGTTCGCCTTTGAAAATTAAAGTGCTTGATATGGTAACCGGCTCTTTTCAACAACTTGATTTTTCAATAGTCAAAAACGTATTTAACAGGGGAAATGATGCAATAGAATCTGATAAATATTAAAAAATAAATAAATAAATAAAATAAAATAAAAATACTAGCAAACTAGCAAAAGTTTAAAAAAGCACTTGCACGCAGTGGTGTCGCTAGAGAGGATGAAAGACTGGGACTGGAATCAGTGATGTGGGGGACTGAGAATGCAAAAAACAAAGAATGTAATCATAGAGCTAGTGGAGACGACAAGCCAACTGTTTTGTATAAAGCGCTATGAAGCTAAAACCACGAGGAGAATTGAGACAAAACATAGTCGCTATATCAAATTGTTGTTGTCTTAGCGTGTGAGTGAGTGAGACAAAACAGGTGCGTTATGTCAATTTGTTGTTGTTTTGCACGCGAGTGAATGCGACGACGTCCACCTTCAACTCAACCGCTGCTTGTCATCTTCAATATATAATTATATCTCTATGAATGTAATACACTTTGCTTCTGATATTAGCATTTAATAGTAAAGCTGTAGGTGCACAGGCGTTTCTTAAAGCCTTCTCATATACAAACCACTATTTCGATAGCTAGCAGCTCGCGCGCTTGAAAAATCGTGCGTTAAAATGAAATCAAATATTTTGTCGCCTTTTCCCACAAAAATGGTAGTAAACGAGGGCGGAAATATTTTACTTTATGATTCCACACTGAAAATGGAAAACAAAATTTTTTTATAATTTACATTTTGTTTTACTAATATTGCTTCAATTAATTTCATTTTAGAAATGTAGAAATATCTTTCTTCTCACAAAACTTCTGAAACAAACGTAGACAGTTCTAAGGTACGCGAGATAGAACTAGAAAACTTACAGGAAAGGGATGCTACATCGTCTGAACTCAGCAGAGAAGTCGATGAAACTGCAGCAAACAGAAGTGACCAAAGTTCTACAGAAGTTTCGCTAAAGTTAAAGAAGGAAAACGAAGATACAGCTGCTTTTGAAAGTAATGAAAAACAAAATATTGAACTTGACGCTGCAACAAATAAATCCGATAAAGCTAGCACTTCGTTGGAGTTCTTATTATGTACAACCCGAAATATTTTAATATATCACCAGGTATGACAGATTCTAATATTTCCCCAGGCACGACAGATCTTAATATTTCACCAGGCACGACAGATCTTAATATTTCACCAGGCACAACAGATCCTAATAGTTCACCAGGCACGACAGATGATGATCCAAAGAAAGATGGACCTGAGCAAAGTTCTACAGAACAGCGAGCAGGTGATGTAAGTAATCAAATAATTTCAATTTCATTTCCACGTATTATTATACGTGGATCAAACAAGATCGATTTCATCTTCACCGAGTCGACGATCAAATAGACCAGCTAAATGGACAAAACAGTTTAATATTGAAATTATTTTATTACTTATTCAGATATTTCTGAATCTAGCAAATCAGTAACAATGATTTGCACCCTTTTACGGTTTTCGGGTGTCATTCCATACGGTTTATAATAGGCTTGCGCATTCTAGTTCACCTTAGTGATCGCGAACGAACTAGTTCCACAGCCCTTGCGAACTAGTTCGTTCTTATAGTTTGCAGTTCACTCACGGACGAACTAGTTCCCATCAAGTTCGGACTGAATGTGAGGACCTAAACAAAAAAAAAAAAAAATTAGGAAGGAACTAGTTCGTTCACGAACTACACAAGCCTAGTCTATAATAGATTGGTTCCTCGTCGTTCAATTTAATTTCTAATTTTTTTGTGAAAGGTTAGAACTTGGGTTGTATTTATATAACACATATTGAATAAAAAATTTACATATACTCGTATGTTATATGCACCGAGCAATCTATATTCAAGCGTAGGAAAATATATGAAAATTTTTTTTTCGTCTATTGTTATCAACCGGTTAATGTTATTGGTTTTGTTGTAATTTCATTCATTCAATTTGCATGTTTCATAATCCAACCATAGATTGGATCATGAACCATTGATTGGATCATGAACCCTGCAAATCGGATAAGATGGCGGCAAAGCTAGTCCATGCAGCGATGCATCGATTTATGGTAGCCTAATGAATTATTGTGGAGTTTAGTGAGCGGGGCCAAAGTACCTATCTTAATTGCCGGCGAGCTAGACAAAATTCAGTATCACCACTTTCTTTCTAATCAGTAGAAATAAAACCATACAATTTTTTTATTGACTGCATTAAATACCATAGTCAAAGCGTTTAGCAAATTACCGATTTTATAGGTCATTGCTATTTTAAACAAACAACTAAATTTTTAGTGTCAAGAGAAATGTTTCATATTAAATTGTAGTTCCTACAATAAAATGAACTCTTATCAACAGGCGCCTCCGACCGATACAGCGAAAATAATAAACACAAAAGTTGAATGAACATGTTTTTAATCATTTACACATATTCGAAACGGTTGTTGTTTGTTTATCAAACTGAATTAGGGCATGCAAATTATTTTCATCTGTTTCTTTCAATCCGGTAAGTACCTTCAACATTGAAAGAAATTATTCCAAAATAGAAATTAATTTAAGTAAACATTGTGCGTAACTAAAAATAACTCCGACCAAACGTGTAAATCTTGTCCATATTTTTTTAATCTTTTGTCAGATATTATATCTATTAATTTCCTCGAACAAACTTTTGTTTTTGGTTTCCTTGTCGATAACATTGTAACAATTTAAGATGCGTATTATTTGTTTGTTTGAAAAAAAAAAAAATTTATAAATGATTTTTTTACTCATCGAATCCGAACGTAAACTATAGCTAGCAGATGTTGGGCATTACGTGTCAGTTGCCCGAAAAATGCGATCAGTTTGAAACAAAAAAAAACTGATCTTTGATCTCGAGAGATTCGTAATTTTCGTTTCGATGAAATTTACGCTTTACAAGAATTTTGATCAAGACAATTAATTGGCTTGATCACAAGTCGTCTGTCAATTATAATTTGTATTTATGTATGTACATACATAATTTATTCATAGCTAATTGGGCCCCGACGAATGCTTTCCATTAATTTCGGCAATTACAGCGAATGGTACGATCTAATTCTAATCCGATTCCAAGGAAAACTATTTTAAAACTAAGGCATATTGTAATAATTGGGCGTCTTCTTGCAGAAGAAGAAGAAACCTATTCAATCCTAATACGGTCAAAGTAGTGATAAATATTGAATTTTGAATATTTGACATTTTTACGACTTGTTTTATTCGTCATTCGTGGCGCCAGCTTAAGGCCTATTCGCATTTTTTAAAATACATATTTCACCTTCAAGAACCTCAGTTTTGAAACACATTTATATTTTCAAAATCTGTTTGGCGCCATTTCCATGAAACTTAAAAATAAACAGTTTTTTTTAGAATAAAAATTTAAAGTTCAACAACAAGGTGAAAAAGCGTGAGTGTGAGATGCGAAGCTTTAAGTTTACGGTCAAAACTGTAGTTCTTAAAGCTTAACCGTGATGTTGTCTACTATTTTAGCTACAAGAAAAAATATGTAGGTACCATATATAAATAAATAAATAAAAAAAGGGAATAAAATAAAGAAAAAGGACAAGAAAAAAATGAAGATAAAAAAGGAATTTCTAAAATAAGAACAGAAAAATTGAAATAATAAGAAAGCACAAAATGAAAAGAATTAAAAAAACAAACTAGAAGAATAAATAATAATAATTTAAAGAAAATAATTAATAATACAAAAAATTAAATAGTCTATACCATCCGAAGACGGAACAGCTCCTTCGGACCTAGTCCAATACAGTCTTATAGAAAACTGCCCTCTCCAGTGAAGGTTTTCCAATTGGCATGTCCTCAACGACAGCGATTAATCAACAGTCGGGGATTTCGTGTTGGGCTTTCACTCCACTGGCACCGGAAAAAAACAACCATTTAATCAACTGAATAAAAATAAAAAAGGGACACAAAAATGATAAGGTAGAAAATACTGAGGAGTTTTGCTTCTATCCAGGGCATGTGCTCTTCAAATTAGGCTTGTGTAGTTCGTTAACGAACTGGTTTGGAAGATCGTACCCATAAGTGAAATGAACGAACTAGTTCGCAGTGAATTCCGGTCCTAGTTCGTTTGTAGGAAGTAGTTTGTCATCGCATTTGCATACCAGTAGTTCAGTTCGCGAGGACCTCCTTTTTTTAGGTTCTCACATTCAGTGTCTTCTTTCGTGAGTGGGGACTTTTTTTTTTGTTTTTAGGTCCTCACAGTCACTCCCAACTTTAAACGAACTACTTCATATTCACTCCGAACTTGAGAGAAACTAGTTTCTTCGTCAGTGAACTGCGAACTACAAGAACGAACTAGTTCGCAACGGCTGAGGAACTAGTTCGTTCGCGATCACTAAGGTGAACTAGAATGCGCAAGCCTACTTCAAATACTTCTCTAACACCGAAAACAACAAAACTAGAAAGACTTACGTTAAATATTCTAGTGCGTAAGAAGAACACTAAGTATTCACTTTTCCGATCGAAGTAGTGATGCCAAGGGCACGTTTAGATTGGGCCAAGAAAGGGCATTTTCCTCAACTTATATTTCACCAATTGGAAAAATAGTACACATTATAAAATTGGAAAGATAATTTCAAACCAAATGTTGCATATCAATTTTACAGTTCAAGTCCACTATACAGTTTTTATTCAAATCCGGCTCGACGGATCGAAAAATGTGCGAACTTGCCTTTTTTCAAGTTTTAAAAAACGCAATAATCGTAACAATGTTTCTCTTGTGTCGTACGTTTCCATCGGGTTATATTTGAATATTTGATAGAAGGCTTGTATAGTTCGTGAACGACCTAGTTCGAAAGATCGTTCCCATAAGTGAAATGAACGAACTAGTGTATTCCGGTCCTAGTTCGTTTGTAGGAAGTAGTTCTTCATCACATTTGCACACCAGTAGTTCACTTCGCGAGGGAAGTGAGGACCTACTTTTTTTAGGTCATCACATTCAGTATCTTCTGTCGTGAGTAGCGGAAAGGAAAGGAACTACTTCACATTCACTCCGAACTTGAGAGGAACTAGTTCCTTCGTCAGTGAACTGCGAACTACAAGAACGAACTAGTTCGCAAGGGCTGAGGAACTAGTTCGTTCGCGATCACTAAGGTGAATTAGAATGCGCAAGCCTATTTGGTAGTCTTTCGCTCAAAGGATGCAAAGTTTGTAAAGATGAACGTGACTGTCGAGTCTTTAGGTCGACTGAACTCTTTCATCGTCTTCTTGTGAGACCGACGGTTGGCTTTTTCGTCACACAACTTCACCTTCTAAGCTCTAGTTTTTTTTATCTAAATATATCGCAATTTTAACTGTATTCCAGCGGTGGTTAGTAGCGAAAATATACCGATCGCTTTAATCGAAGAGACGCGATGACAACTAATTAGAACGCATGTTGCAGTGATATCGCATCGCTCTAATCGCCTCGCTTTGATAGTCTCGCGATGCGAACAGGTCACCGTGCGTGTCTCATCGCATCGCTCTCACTATAGCTTCACCTTAACTACTGGACAGAATCGAGTCCACTTGTATATACATATAGTGTATACAAATAAAAATAAATTAATAATAATAATAATCAATGGCGCAACAGCCCAAATCGGGCCTAGGCCTTGAAAAAATAAATTACATCACAATTATTTACGACGTGCTTACCTGATAACTATGATACGTTTTTGTTGTGGTGTGAAGCTCCTGTAGTACTCTTAATATTTCTTCATGTGTTTCATAGCCGATTTCTCGACACTAAAATTAAATTAAAAATGAATAAAATCAATTCCTTCCAACATTTTTCTATCAAAGAGAGTTAGTTGCCTTACCCGCTTATATATTCGTTGGACATCTTCGATAACTGTTTGTAATCGTGCTACTAAATGAACAGAATAAATTTCAGAAAGTACTGCATGATCCTTTGATAATGATTTTGTTTGGTTAACAAGCTGCTGCCAGCATGCATATGAAGAAAACAGCGGCCATTGTTCTCGTCTAAATATGAAACGAAGACTATCAATAATATTTTCTTAAAAATATGGAATTAAGCCGATTGTGTTAGTGTACTGTCCGGTGTTAAGTCATTTATGTTATGTTCTTTAACTATCGACTCTTATTGCTGATGGTGTTTATCAAACACAATGTACACACACCCAACCACGCTCATAAATATACGAATACTGGAGACGATAAGACGCCATTTTTGTATGAAACTATGAAACACTTTGAAGCAAAATTGAACGTTTTTGTATGAAGCGTTTGATGCAGGTGGCAGTAAAATGCAAATAGTAGCCTAGTATTCAAATGTTTGGCGTTTATTACCGGTCCTTTGCAAAGAATCGTCCGGCTTCAAAAAAATCGCGAATCGTCATCTCCAGTACATATATCTCTATGTCCACGATCAGCAAAAAAAGGAGTTTAAATAAATTATGCGTCGGGTGGACAATAAACAAGCTGCCACTACACTAACATCTAGTTTTCCTTGTTTAAACTTACTTTTGTTTCTGTTCTTTGTGCCTTAATTGTAAACTTTTGGCTAATTTGTCTAGGCTTTTGCTATAGTCGATTTCGAGTTCAGCACGCCTTCGAAAAAAATCTTGTAGCTCTTGTATAAGGGAAACTTGTGATTCCATGCGAACGTCCAAACAACGTAACTGTTCGTTTAATTGTAGTCGAATGTCTGTAAAGTTGAAAAAATATATGCAATTAGATTATGGCGTTATAAGTAAAATTGGAAAATAGTTCTGCTACTTTACAAAATTTAAAAATAGTAGAATTATGGTTAAATGTTATTTGTTTTCCGGTGTCGGTAGAATGAAATCCCCGAGTGTTGATTAATCGCTGTCCTTGAGGGCATGACAATTGGAAAACCTTCACTGGTTAGGCCAGTTTGTATAAGATTGTGTCGGACTAGGTCCAAAGGAGCGATAAAATGGAGAGTCCAACACAATCTTATAAAAACTGACGTAACCAGTGAAGGTTTTCCAATTGTCATGCCCTCAAGGACAGCGATTAATCATGTCCGCAAGGACAGCGAGTAATCAACAGTAGGGGATTTCGCACTGTGGCCTTTAGGGTTTGGGTTAAATTTTTTTCCTTGGGAAACGAGTCCTCTTCAACGCGAGCCTAAATGCATTTGAAAAGAGATGGTTCCAGAGTTTGAATTTTTATGAAAAAAAAAAATCGCCCAGAAAAAATTATTTTAATAATCCTTTTGATATTAACGCAAGCCGCAAGTTTTCTTATGATGTGGCAATTTCGTCACTGTGAATTTTGAAACTTTTTTGTTACTGATAGGAAGGAAGGAGGTTTCTGATAGGATCTACTGTTGACCTATGCTCCAAAGTGGCTCATCAAACTACTGAAACGATTAAGTGAATTAATTGCTGTTCCAAATTTTTCTCTGAATACCTGTAGCTATTTTATGAACTAAAAGTCTTTATCCGCACGACAGTAAACCCCATTTTTATGTCTGTAAATCTTCCCGAGCATTTAAGGGATTATAGTGCCAATTTGGCAAGAGCAGCCACGGCGAGATACATACTCGTATGCGACGATAGATTTTTTTGACTACGACACTAAAAATGGTCTTGTGTCATTTCTTCTGCATTTTTTTTTTTCTTCTTAACAGCTCGTAAAGTGTCGCATTCATTCCCCTTTGCAGGAAAATGTCTGGAAGGTTTTTGCCTTCTTCTTGTGTAAAGTAAGAAAATGAAGTTGTACCCATGTCTGGCACGTTTTTTTTTTAAATTTATTTGCACGTACACTAGGATGAAATCTGAAATTGCTATTTTATGAACGTGCTAGATTTGGGCATGGCCGAGGCAAAAAAATGATAGGCTTGTATGGCTGTGACCAAGATCTGGTATTAAGCGTTTAGGAGATCAAAAAGAGCGGAGTATTGACTTGAGCCAGCCAGAAAGATTATAGACTCATAACCTTTTTAATAAATTTATTTTCAGGACGCTCCCCTAGTTCATCCGCAAGTTTCAACTTTCCAGCATTGTTCATGCATATGGGCAGGAGCTGGGCCCATGTGACCCGAAAGAAATACATAGCAACCACTACAGAATCTTTCAACGGTAGTTGTTACCAGACAAATTTTGTTCCCTTAGAAACTGGTAACTTTAAATCTAGTGTTTTCAATTCTTTGTTGAACTAATATCTGTAAGAAATATATTAAAACTCATTTGAATTAAACTGTTTTCCCTTATAATTAAAATAATAATACTTGAAAGTTAAAATGCTTAAGTATAACCAAAAATTTGAAGTTTTTTTAGCAAGGGTCACTTTATACATGCATTTTTTAAAAAATATTCTTAAATCTTACGAGTCTTCGCTTGTTACGTCCAAAATGGCAAATTTAAACAAAAGAGAACGAGAGAGAGAATTAGAGAGAGAATTAGAGAGAGAACGAGAGAGAGAATTAGAGAGAGAATTAGAGAGAGAACGAGAGAGAGAATTAGAGAGAGAACGAGAGAGAATTAGAGAGAGAACGAGAGAGAGAAAGAAAGAGAGAGAAAGAACGAGAGAGAGAAAGAAAGAGAGAGAAAGAAAGAGAAAGAAAGAGAGAGAAAGAAAGAGAAAGAAAGAGAGAGAAAGAAAGAGAGAAAAAAAGAGAGAAAGAAAGAGAGAAAGAAAGAGAGAAAGAAAGAGAGAAAGAAAGAGAGAAAGAAAGAGAGAAAGAAAGAGAGAAAGAAAGAGAGAAAGAAAGAGAGAAAGAAAGAGAGAAAGAAAGAGAGAAAGAAAGAGAGAAAGAAAGAGAGAAAGAAAGAGAGAAAGAAAGAGAGAAAGAAAGAGAGAAAATGAGAAAGAGAGAAAATGAGAAAGAGAGAAAATGAGAAAAAGAGAGAAAATGAGAAAACGAGAGAGAGAATGAGAAAGGGAGAGAATGAGAAAGGGAGAGAATGAGAAAGGGAGAGAATGAGAAAGGGAGAGAATGAGAAAGGGAGAGTATGAGAGAGAGAAAGAGAGTATGAGAGAGAAAGAAAGAGAGTATGAGAGAGAAAGAAAGAGAGTATGAGAGAGAAAGAAAGAGAATATGAGAGAGAGAACGAGAGTATGAGAGAGAGAGAAAGAAAGAGAATATGAGAGAGAGAGAGAATATGAGAGAGAGAGAGAGTATGAGAGAGAAAGAAAGAGAATATGAGAGAGAGAGTATGAGAGAGAAAGAAAGAGAATATGAGAGAGAGAGAGTATGAGAGAGAAAGAAAGAGAGAAAGAAAGAGAATATGAGAGAGAGAAAGAGAGTATGAGAGAGAAAGAGAGTATGAGAGAGAAAGAGAGTATGAGAGAGAAAGAGAGTATGAGAGAAAAAGAAAAAGAGTATGAGAGAGAAAGAAATAGAGTATGAGAGAGAAAGAAAGAGAGTATGAGAGAGAAAGAAAAAGAGTATGAGAGAGAAAGAAAGAGAGTATGAGAGAGAAAGAAAGAGTATGAGAGAGAAAGAAAGAGTATGAGAGAGAAAGAAAGAGAGTATGAGAGAGAAAGAAAAAGAGTATGAGAGAGAAAGAAAGAGAGTATGGGAGAGACAAAGAGTATGGGAGAGACTGAGAGTATGGGAGAGACAGAGAGAGAGTACAAATTAGAAAGACTTTTCTTTACCATCCTGTGAAAATTTACCCTTCCTGTAGAAAACTTTCTAAAAATATATCAAGAAATCATCTCACCAAAAAAGGACTGACCAAATCCCGCACACTGTATAAAAGAACATGCATCAGGAAATACCAAACAAACAGTATAAATATTAATTTCATCGATATTCTCCGGGTTTTCCGCAATATTTACATTTTTGTAAATTTCTTTCAAAAAGGGTCGTTATTACGCATTGCACTAGAAGCGAAAAATGCAAAGTGGGCTTGAAAAAATCGCGTGTAAATTGTGAAATGACTCCCTCTTTTATTCTATGCAGAAAATACCAATACCAACTTAGAAGGGAAAACCCCGAATGAATCATCGCATGCCAAATCGTATGAAATCATCCCTCGGTGAATTCGACCCTTCCATTACTTTCGAATCAAAAACCCATCGGTTGTTGTTGTATTTCAAGTAAAAGGAAAACAAAAAATAAATAAAGAAGGAACGATGAAATTCATAGAGCACGGTCATCGGAGGACTAGGAATGGTTCCTTTGAAAACGATACACAAAGTAAGAGCCAGCTAAGGAATGGCAGGAAGAGATACTCCATTTGCTCCTTGATTTAATTTCTAATGTTTCCGTGAAATCCGTTAAATCGTTTGTAGAATATTTCCTTCAAGGATAAAAAGGTTCTTGAAGAGGACGCGATTCTTTCGACTGGAGAAACCCCTAGTCCAGGAGCGATCAGGGTTCCTTGACCTGGTAGGTAAGCCGTGAGGCCAGGAATTCTACTAACACATGTTTAGAGCTCCAATATGATAGCCAGAAAGATGACTTCAAACCCCAAGTTCTACTAAGGGTGCAAACTAAGCCGCATGACTTTGTTCTTATTAGTGAATCAGCTGAAATACCTACATACGTAATCCTTGTGTCGTATTAAAACGTCATCATGTTCTATTTTTGTTCTCCAGACTTTGGAACCTATTTTCAGAACATATGAAGGTGTGGCTGCACGATTCATTTTCACCCCATTTCATTAAGATTTAAACGAAGCGGTGGCGTTCATTACTCTTTGATCCCTCGGCCTGGGGATGGGGGAGATTCCACGTTTGATATTAATATAATTATACTGACAACGACGGAGGGTGGTAGGTAATTGCACAGATTGAGCTGATGTAGACAACGTCTTGACCCTTGAATAAAACACCGGTCCGAGTAAGAAAACAAAACAACTATAGGCCCTGAACAATGGGCCCGAGTTGAACATGTATGTAAGTTGGGAAAAAAAAAACTTAAGCCCTATAAGGTTCGAGGTTGGTTCCAGGTGGAAAAATGAAGAAGTTAAGGGGAGTAGAGCGAACTTTCTGGTTCGATTACATGTTTGAAGACATGTACATGGCGCACGTCCTTTCAGTTTCGAACTTATCATGGTCGAAACCATTGAATTTCCCTTCACGTGACCACACTACATCTTTTTATAGTTCCCTTGTCTCAACTTCTCGCCATTAAATCGTCTACTTAAAATTCCATTCATGCTGCACAACGTCGTCAGCGTCCAGCCGTTGCTTCGATCAAAGTCGATACGATGGTATCAACAACTGCCGACTGCATATACGCGTTCAATGTATTCAAATTGGGCGATTCAATCACGCCATTAGTTTCTTGTGATAGGATTGCTAATTATATGAATTGAAAAAAAATGTGCATGATTGCCAATTTGATTCCTTCTTTCCTTAGGCCAAACACTAAAACATAATTTTTCCTTCATCCACTGGACAGTATAATCAACTCCGAGTACTTGTTTAATAGACAACAAACAGCAAAACTTTAGACGAAATATCCATCGTTATTTTAGCTCCAACCCTATACCAACATAAACAAGTACTGAAAGGCAGTGCTTGAAACCGGAACTTGGTCAGAATTGCAAGCTCCGCTAGCTGGCAGATAGACTCCAGGAAGTCAGTACTGATAATACGAACTTAAAATGAATTCTAAAACTTGAAACTGCTCGGAGAGAGTAAAGAATTTCAGAATAATTTTTAGATTAGTAGCGCGTCCAGTCCAGTTCTGTATCAGTACTGAACGAAGCAGTCCTTCAGTTCTGCACCAGTATCTAATCAATTCCATTTAGATACACTTCGTAAAAAGGATAGCTTCATTTGTACTTCCATTACTGCCGCACACATATTGAACCGATTTTGAGGGTTAGTTACCTCCTTTGAGTCTAGAACAGAAAAAAGCAAGGGTCATACAATTGAACCTTGTGGCACAACGGTCTTAAAAGACTTAACATTTAACTGAAGCTTAGCCAATGATGTGCCGCAGGACCATTATGCCGAATATTCCCAAATTACTTCTAGGTAGAGATGGCAAAGCAGTTCCTTTTAGCGAAGTACTTCACTCCGAGTTAATCACTTTAAGGAGTTCATTAAAGTAGTTCCGGAACTCTTCGTTCAATCGTTCCTTCGTTCGCTCGCGACCTAGTGTTCGTTCCTTTAGTTCAACTTGAGGAGAGATCATGATGAGCAAAAAAAAGGTCAGAAGATCTCGAAGATGATGACCAAAAAACAAGGGTCAGTCCATCTAGAAGACGATGGCAAAAAAAGGTCGGTAAAGTTTTATGTGTCCAATGGAACTACAGTTCTCCAAAAGGAGTGAGTTACTTCACTCACTCACTTCAATAAAGGGTTTTTTTGGAACTGTTCACTCGTGAACGACCCATCTCTGCTTCTAGGTAATGAGAACTGTTACTGAACAGCTTAGACCAATTGAATATATTAATACGAAGTGGGTAATGGTTTTGTGCTCTAAAGTCCATTTTGACCAGCCTTGAGAATTTATAAGTTCACACTCAGGGGCAGTTGGTTACAGCGGAGCTATGGGTCGCAGCTTTAATTGTTCTGAATTTATCTGGTGGTACAGAAACAAGTTCAACGTTATGTTTAGAGTTTATACAGTGTGAGTCTCGAAACTGCCAAAATCTGAAACTTTGCTTCTTCATAGCCTGCTGCTTCTAAAACCGTCATTCCTAGTACCTTCCCCTAGTATGAACGCATGAATCAGCACAACGACTATCAGGATACTTTGTACAGTCATTCCATACCATCCGTTGTCTTAATCAATTTATTCAGTAACACTATTTTTCTATATGTACATTGTATATATATTTCCAAGTTTCAAGTTTTTAGCATAAGCCATTTGTATGATCCCAAGTGCTTACCTTTTTGAGAAATTAAGCAGATAATTGGAAAGAAAATGGTTAGAGAAATTGAAAGAAAGGAGTTAGAGAATTGAAACAAAATAGCTTATAAGATTTTGGAGACACGAGCTGTATAGAATAAATGGCCTGCAGTTTGCGTAAGGATTCATTAAATCGAAATACTTACAATCCTTTGATTGGAATCTAATAGTCATTACGATTAAAGCCAACGGATGTATGAATTGCGATTTTTTTC
This sequence comes from Beris chalybata, assembly GCA_949128065.1. Lineage (NCBI taxonomy): Eukaryota > Metazoa > Arthropoda > Insecta > Diptera > Stratiomyidae > Beris > Beris chalybata. The sequence goes on from OX421897.1 coordinate 16,840,914, forward strand.
TGAATAGACATACAACAATTGGCCAAAGGAAGTACAGATTCAGAAGGACTACTTCAAGACAGACGCCGTCATCGGCCGCAGAAAAAAACTCACAACATGGAGGAGTTAAGTGCAAACTGTAACACTAATTACAACCGCGAACTGAAGTTAATAAGTTCAGCTGAATGAAATGTGTTCATTGCTTCAAGTGTGGGTGATTATTCACGTCTTGATCTCCTTGGGGGAATGTCATCTGCTTTTCTTTGTCACAACAGACATTCGTCCCATTAGTCATATGTAGCCTGACGGGTTTTTCCATGTTATGTGCACCCTTTTCTTTTTTTTGACTCGGTATCTGGTCCCGCACAGCAAGGAAATAAATTTTCGAATTTGTGACAAACGGAACCAGTCGAGAATTGTCATTTTTAGATCGCTATACATGATAGCGGGTAATCCCCGGCTGAGAGAGAACCAGATGTCGCTTGTCACTTGGTAGTGATTCCTTGGATTATTTTCAATACCATTGAGGCAATCGTCGGTGTCATTATTAGGTCGAAATTAGCTTGACTGCCTGCTGCTTACACAGTTCTAGGGCTGATAATTTTCTTTTCCAAGAACGATGATTCCAAGTGCTGGAGGATCAAACAAGAAGCGATGATACAAAGAAAAGAACGAGTTGTTGTGATTTATGGATTTAAAACGAATATCCCACTTGATGGTAATTGCGATTGAAGTGAAACTGCTCGATGAATAATTTTCGTGATTGAATTTTGTTAGGCTTCTGTTTTTAGAAACTTAAATGAGTGTTCTTTAGACTATCTTAAAATCTCATCCCCCAACTCGAAGATTTATTTTGAACATGTGATTCTTAGACCTCTGAATCAGAGTATGGGGTTAGGAATTCCATATCAATATTGGCAGCAATTTTTTTGCTCTTTGGATCTCTTGGCTTCAAACAATTAACTTTAACAATTAACACCAAAATTGACCATTCGCATCGACCGAAGTTTTAATTAAAAGATTTATAGTTTATTTGATTCTGTACATATGCGGTCAATAAACCTATCTTGCAAGAAAAAGCATTTGGTCCGTCGAGCCGGATAATGAAGAATGCATCAATCTACTATCGAGACCATTGCTTATTTCATAGGAGGTGCTTGCGGGTAATTCTTATAGTAATCTTGGTCTCTGAAAGGATTACAAATCGATGAAAGCAGATAAACTCAACAGGAAAAAGTGTAAGTATTCGAAATATCAAAAAAAATGGACAAGACGAAAAAGGGATTAACACCAATATTTTGTGGGTAGGTTCCACAGCACTTTCGATAGAATTTTCCTCTAAAGTAACAGGCTGAGATTCGAACAGCATACAGAACAAAAGTCGATTATCGTTTGTAAATCAAATCAAGTAGGAACAAATTAAAAAGAAACTCCAAACAATTTTCCGGAATCAAATAAATTATCAAATGTGAAATCAATAAATCTATTACTAACACTCGTTTGAGCAACTCATTTGAGACTATAACTCTTGTTCGCCCAGCCAGTAGTTTTTCCAGTTCCTTACCATACAATTATTCTTCAATAGACCCACAAGTTAGTGTAATTACAGCCGATGAATTTGTTTACAAACTTTTATATTATTCCCCGACAAGTGATTGATGTTTTTGGTTTTACGAATTTTGTTTCTGTCTTATCTTTCGAACACGAAACTAATGATCCGAAAATATTCACTGATATCGAATCAATTAGTGGTTGGCCTTATTAATTGATGATTATATAATGGGTTTTGATCGCTTTGGTGTGGTGCTACTTGCTTTCTCCCTAACTCAGGTTCAATCCAGTTCACTACAGTTCAGATCTAGTATAGAATTTCGATTCAATTTCTCTTAATCTTCTGTGCTACTGTACACCGCAGTGTACATTTTCGAAGAAAGAAAACAAAATACATCACTCGAGGAAAATAACCCACGCTTCTAATTCACAATAGTGAAGAAAATTCTTCACCATTGCGAATTAGAACCAATTAGTACCAAAAAAATAGCGAAGAAGTGTTTTCAAGGATGAAAAAGATAAAAGTACATATCCAAAAGCATCGTAATCTAATAACAGTCTCGAAAGTTTGTTGTCGAACCAACGCCGTCCCAAAATATCCCGAAACTGCAAATATCTCGTTGATATTTTGGTCAAAGGGATGTAAAATGTCAACTGAAATCTATCCTTAATTAAATCGCAGTTTCCTGATGTCCTATTGTATCCGCCACTATACGACTTCAATGACAAAAATTCACCTAGTTTCATTTGTCGCATGCGCAACGACATAATTAACCCCACATTCAGCGGCGACATGCTCGAAAGAGTAACGAACGAGAAGGGTTTCTTGATCGCCATATCGTTCACATTACGTAAATATACTTGAAGTTTGTAATGAAATACGACAACCGTCGTCCAACTCTAATCAGTTTCGGGCAGAATTCTTTTATGTTTTGCGGTTGATATCCCAAAGTATAAGGGAAGCTCTTGAAGTGGGGCTTCGAAAGAAGCAGGAAAAAGAGTGGATGAGTCCTTTCTGAAAGAATTTACTTCGGGGGTTGTAAGTGGTCGCGTTGTTTGGTTTGGTTTCGTTTTCAGGGTAAACTTGAGAACCGCTTCAAGCGCATTATCGTTATAAACGCGCGGTAACAAGCCAACCAAAGGGTGCATTAATTTACTGCACAAAAAACTTGTCTTCCCTCCGTAATGTTAATGGATTTTTATGTAGAATAAGCTGTTGTTGGTTCGATGCACTTTAAAACTCGTGAAATTGTTTAATGTCGTCTTGTGGTGATTTATTAAACATCGAATTTCAAGACATCGTTCGGATGTATGCTATGCTCCCACGTTCGGATGGCCCGCATTTGTAGAACTTTAATTTTAAGATAAGAAGCTGCCCTAGAAGAGAGACGACTATTTCCAGAATCGCTTCGAAATTGAGTTAATGAAATGGGGTATACATTGGTATTAGAACAATTTATTGCCTTTTGGGAACATATACACGTCATCACTGAAAGTCAATAGGTTTTACAGAGAAATTCAAGCTTGAGATTATTTAAAAAAAAATATGGCGACTACGATTGGAACGTCTATGCCTACGTCTATGTCTACGTCTATGCCTACGTCTAATGTAACGTCTATGTCAACTTCTATTGTAACGCCTATGTCCACATCTATGCTCATCACATTTCTAATGACGATGAGTCGTTCCGAAGTTCTCAGCACTGAACTCTCGCGAACTAATGAACTAAAAGGACGAACTAGTTCGCGAGGGTTCGAAAATAATCGATTACTTCTGTGAACTAAAATGCACAAGCCAAATGCCTACGTTTATTCATACTAGAGATGGGTCGTACATGAGTGAACTGTTCCAAAAGAACAGTTCATTGAAGTGCGTGGTGAATGAACTGACACACGCATTTTGGTGAACTGTAGTTCATTTCGCCACGTTTTAAGTTTTTAAGTCATCACGTTCACTCCAAACTTGAAAAGGAACTAGTTCTTGGCTGGGGAAGTGATGACCTTTTTTTTACGTCATCACATTCACTCTGAAGTTGGGAACTACTTGCTCTTCGCCGGGGAAGTGAGAATCTTTTTTTTTTTTTTTTGAGTGAACTAACTCCTTTTTATGAACTGTATTTTTTCTCGCCACGTGACACAGCTTCAAAAGGAACTACATCTTTTGCGATGTGAAGCTCTTGAAAAGTATTTCCTACGTAAGTGAGCACCTTTTGTTTTTTTTTTTTTTTGTAGGTCATCACATACACTCCTCTTCGTTCGAGAAGTGTGGACTTTTTTCTTTTTTTTAGGTCACTCACTCTAAGCTTCAAAAGGAACTGAAACTAGTTCACTGAAGTATTTCTTTCAAGTGAGTGAGTCGCGGAATAAACTCACTCACTAAAAGGAACTGCTTTTCCCATCTCTAATTCATACGTCTATTTATACATCTATTGTAACGTCTATGCCTACGTCTATTGCTACGTCTATGGCTACCTCTATTTCTACGTTTATGCCTGCGCATATGACTACGTCTATGCTTACGTTCATATATACCATACATACACGTCTATGTGTACGTCTATATTGACTTCAACGTCTACGTATATGTCTACGCCTAATTCTACGCCAATTTCTACCTCTACCTCTACCTCTAAGCCCAAATCTATATCTAAGTCAATTGCTACGGCTTTGTTGACGTCACGTACGTGAAATTATGCAAGTAAAGAAAAAATTACCCTAACCCATCCCCCTGCTTCTTACTTCATGATTCTGACGTCAAAGTCAGACTGGAAACGTCTAATAATTCAAACCTAACCTAAATTTGGCCAAATTTTATTTAAGTTTCCATGAAAACCCACTAGAAAAAATAATTTGGTTATATTTACAGCAGAAAAAGTAATTTTTGTCATTTTCTTCTTCAGAAAAAAAATTGCAATGCTACTCTCTCTTTCACTTCGTCAGCTACTCGAAACACTATTTTCTTTTAATTACACCACAGTATTTTTTTTAACCGAAACTTATTCGTCTAAGGCCCGTTCCTACGATCGTCAGTTACGTTCTAACTGGAACCTTAACTGACATATTTTCATACAAAACTTGCAGTTTAAGTTCCAGTTAGTCTTTAACTGACGATCGTAGGAACGGGCCTAAGAAGTCATGAGTTAAAGTGATTTTTAAACGTGTCTGGTTGTGGTAAAGGCGGTTAAGTGAAGAGAAAGGCAACGTTCCGTTCCAATCGCGCAGGACTTTAATTCCCGGTTGGTCGTATTCCAAAAAAAATTACTAAATTTTTTTCGCAGGCATTTCATGGAAAAAACAACAAATTTTTTAACGACTTTTGTAAGGAGGCTACAAAAATTACTAAATTTTCTTTTCAGACATTCTCTTACATGCATTTGGTAGGAAATAAACGTAAGTACCAAACTCTTGGGTTGAAACGTGTTTGGACATTATTTGGGTGCACGCTTATAAGGACTTTTGAGAGAGTTATTGAAAACCACGATTTCGCTGACATAGTCAAATTTGTCAAAATATTTCAAGACATATGCTCGGAAACACCATGTGAATGCAAATACAAATAATACTTTACGTGAAGTTGTGATAATACTTCTGGGGTCGACAAGTTGAACGCAGCAGTTAATTGCATTGTAACTTTCATCTGAACTCTCATTATTGTTGTCTAGTACCCAATACTTTACCTCTTGTAATAGGGGTCAATCATGTACATGCAATGAAGGGTAAACACAAACGGAAATTGTAGAAAATAGACGGCAGAGAACAAAATTACATTTGCAACATCATAGTGGGCAACAACGAGAAAATCCCATTATGAACTACTCCAACCTATTCATAGTTGCAATCTCATCTTGCTAATTGCACTCTTGGATAATGCACTTTTGTGCGTAGGTAAGTGCGTAATTAAAATAGAATTTCTCTCATGCTTTCAACGACATCAGCGGATTTAAATTGGAAACACGAACAATGTAACAATGCGAATTGGTAAACAAGTTTATAACTCTGAGGCAACAAAACCTGAGCTTTGGCGTCACAAACTTTTGAAGTAGAGATGGGCAAGGCAGTTCCTTTTAGTGAGTGAGTGAACTCCGAATCACTCACTGAAATGAACTAGTTCGAATTTCTTTTGAAGATCACTTACTCGGCGAAGGAACTAGATCTTTTCAAGTTCGGATTGAATGTGAGGACCTAAAAAAAAAAAGGTTTTCACTGAAGAAGGAACTACATACATAGTTCTTTTCAAGTTCCGATTCACAGGCCTATTCAGGACCAGAGTCACAAATCACAAAGTAGGTGGAAAGTCACAATTAATTCAAAATTCATACGAAATTGTGACTCTTGTCCTACTTTGTGACTCGGTCCTGAATAGGCCTGTCAATGTGAGGACCTAAAAAAAAATCACTCACGAACCAACTACTTCTTTTAAAGTAGGTCCTCACTCACGAAAGAACTAGTTCTTTTCAAGCTGTATCACAAGGCGAAACGAACTAAAGTTCACTAGTGAGTTAGTTCACTCACTCACTTCAATGTACTGCTCTTTTGGCACAGTTCACTCATGAACGACCCATCTCTATTTTGAAGTATTGCCGAATTATATCTTAGATTTAATATTCCGAAGAGCGCGGAGCACATTTACAGTAGAGAGGCGTTGAAAAATCTGTAAAGATCAAAACTGACATTCATAGTTCAAAATTCTTCTCCAACACTTTTCCCCTTCTCAGTTATTTTGAACATCTCTCGGGAATTCAACATACACCACCGAATATGCAGAAAAGCTCTCGACTCAACACATGCACTGAGTTTGCAGCCAAAGACAGTTTTTGTACTACAGTGAAGCGAAACGACAGTCAGTTACGCGAAAGTATTCGTAAAGCGATTTGGATTGGTAGCAGCGAATGAGCAGAAGATTTTAAAATCGGGCAGCAGAGGCAGAAGTGCAATTATTGATTGCAAATAATAAATAGTAGCATAACTAGTCACAGAAGTGCACACGTAACTTTGAATTGAAATTTCAAATAGCGAGAACAGACAAGTACCTACTAAAATGCTGGATTATATGCAAAGTTATCGATTTAATGCTTATGCAATTAACTAACCTTTGCAAACAAAAGTAGTCATTTTTCAAACTTTGTTAGCTCAATCAATGATCTTTTCGATATATTACATTTATTGCATATATTGATTCCAAGTATTACCACATATTTTGATCTACCGCAGAGAAAAATCGTGCAAACTTCAACATTAATTTTATACGAGTGACTATTAACTTTCAGTCTTAATTAAAATTAACATTCTCTTGACATAATTCTAGAAAAATAAAATAATATAGTCACAGAAAAGTACGCCGCAACATCAACTCGAAATCGCCACCAGATAGCCGAAAAAAAAACTGAAGACAATGCACACTTACTGATTAATTGATAATTATTTTTCGAATTAATAAACCGAAACGACACTCACCTGGAAAGAGAAAAAAAAAAAAACAAATATTAATAAACGAAATCAAATTGTTCGTGAGATAACCAAAAGGTCAAATATATTTCAAAATTTCACTTATATAATTGAAAATGAAAAATGTTCTGTGGACAATAATCCGAAATGCATTCAACTTATGTAAATTAATATATTGTGATTCCAAATCATTTCCAATCATATTTTATGTAATTTTATTGCCGTCATAATTTTTAAAGTGGATAACGTATCGAACATTAACATATTTATAGTAGTTTATAACGAATGCCAAGCTATTAATAAATTTCTAAACATTAAATAGAAAAAAAAACTCGACAGCTGATTACACTAATCCAATAAATAAGATTGGAATTCTTTTTTTTATTCGTTAGTAAGTAGGCATTCAGCTTTCTTATGCGCAATCGACTACCGAAGGGGTTGGAGATGACTAGAAGTGTCTGATAAAAAATACTGTACTACAATAATAAAGTACTACAAAAATAAAGTAAAATTTAAATTCGATGTCTGTACTTTAATTGACCTTATTCTACATTTTGATCATAATTTTAGGATACATTCAGGTGGCGAATGACGCATATGGAAAACTAACATCAGGTTCATTATCTAATCATTGCTCACTTCTTCTCAATTGGTGGTTCAAATCCGGCTCGACGCCCAAATAATGTTCGATAACTTCTCTCCTTCGAGATTTCAATTAGTTTTAGACAGCAGTTTTTTTAGATATTTGATTTCAATGTTAGTTAGTAGATTTCTCAAAGGCAATAGAAGATATTTTATGAAATTTCAGCACTTATTTTGTGTTTTCGTCGGTTAATATTTGAATAGTCGAAACAATTCGCGCAAGGTTAACAAGTTTGGTGGAAATGTGTGACGATATTTATATGTAATACTATTATATGGTTTTAAGTAGACTAATGTCTATGTCCATCTACGTTTAATAACTATAAAATTTCATCCTATATTGCAAAAATATTTATCAAATGACTCTACCCTCTAAGGCCTGTTCCAGCGATCGTCACTTACGCTCTAACTGGAACTTTTACTGACAGATTTTTGTACAAAACTTCCAGTGAAAGTTCCGGTTAGAATTTAACTAACGAACTACGGGATGGTACGGGTTGAATATCAAAAAATTCTAAAAGGTGTTAACAGATAAATATGAAGACACCACGAGAGAGTAAAATACCAATTCAAGTTCTTATCAGTTCTGAAAGAAATTACGGAATTCGTGAAAACGTGTTCAACGCTTTTACACTCTCTTAGGTGATGTAAAAGAAAAAAATTAATATCAAGTTTTAGGCTATTATTACGCAAGCCCGTGAAAGTGAAGAGATATTCGATATCTTATCAGTCCTGGGGGATATGGCAGAATTCGTGAAAAAGTATTTAACCCCCTTGCATACTTAGGGGTAGAATTTAAAAAAAATCATGAAAACACTTTCTAAAGGTAAAGGCCGTAGAATAAAAAATGAATTCAATATTTGGGAAGACGTAAAAGATCTGACGAAAGCCGTGAAATTATATGAATTCCATTTTCACTGATCATTTTTTTTTCGACACCCCTGCGAAACACTAATGGATTATTAAAAGAAATTTTTTTTTAAACGTATCCAGTCTACCCACGAAAAAAAAATTTTATTTAATAACTCAAATGGTTTGGGTACTACGTGCCTTCAAACAATTTTGCGTACACTGGTAGACGTACGGCGGACAGACGGACTGACATTTTTTTTCTTTTTTTCGTGTGTACTAGTCATGAAACTTAAAAAAAAAAAAGTTTTGTGGTCAGTTTTTTCGAATACGAATGAATTTGTAACTATACAGTGTTTAGGGATTGATTTGGTTTAGTTTTCTTTATTCCGTGTCCTCTACGAACCTTTCCTACGTAAATAAACTTAAATAGTACGTTCTTAGCCTATGTACCCATCGTACGTAATTAGCCTACCGTACCCATCCTACGTACCATCCACATGGCTGAAAACGTTTTCGCGTGTATTCATGAATAGTTCACACTGGTGGCTAAATAAATGTAACAATTATGGCACAGAGTGTTGCGATTTTGCCCTTAGGCATGCAGGTACCGTATGTTCCTATCGTTTATTAATTATTCTAAAATAATAAAAGAAAATAAACAGCTACACGCACAGCTCAAATTGATATGAATTGCGTCGACAATTATATTCTTCAAGTTGGTTGTGAATTTTCTTATAAACTAACATAGTTCCAAACTTCAGCTTGGCTCAAATATTTGCTACTCGGTTACCAACAAATTAAAGTTTTAGCACAGATCTATCGTACCACAAAAAACAACTCGTTTTAACACCTGAACAAACTTACCTGGAAAAACATCTCGCATGTCGGGACTGGGAGCATGAATCCATCCGTTTCGTTGTTGTATGATACATTGGAACATTTTCGTTGTTTCGATTTCACTTTATGAGAAAATTTAATTTGACACTTGTTCAAATTCCTGCGCTAGGAATTCCGAATGTCATACACTGGATTTATTTAACACTGTTATTTTCGTAGTCGTTTTTATAGTCGCATGTATTCCATTTTGTGAGGTTTTTGAATTAAAGGAGATGTTGAGTTATTCGCACTTTGTTTTTGTTACATTTTGAAAGGAGTTTGATTTAAATCTGAAATTGATGCAGAACTTTTGAATTTGGGACTGATAGTAGATAGTAGATAAGAATAACTAAACGAGACACTGAACGTAGCCCAACTAGGAAAATGTTCCATTATTTGGTCATCTTTGGTTTTATCTTTTCTTGGAAGTTCGGAGAAGATTCGAACTCGGTACAACATACACATGCCAGGCTCTGTCGGCAGTAACAGTCGGGGTCACCATATTTGGAAGGGGCATGAGTTCGAAGGACAATACAAATAGAATCGAACTCACTTTTGGCATACACATGCGAGTCTGTCTTGACAATACAACGGAAACCCAAAGTGTCGGGGTCACTATATAAGTTGCATGAGTTCGAAGAACAAGAACAAGTAGATTCAAACTGGATTTTGGTAGGACCAGCACAGACCAGGCCATTTTGACAATGCAGTGGAAACTCAAGGAATCGGGTCACCATATTTGGAAGTTACACGAGTTCGAAGAAGGTGAAAAAGGGCATTTAATCGGGATTTCAGCAGGAGCTATAATATTACAGCAGAAATTCAAAGAATCAGGGTCACCATATTTGGAAGTGTCATGACTTTGTACGAGAAAAGAAAGTAAATTCGAACTGTATTTCGGGCATACACAGGTCAGGCTATTTTGGCAATACAGAGTCGGGGTCACCATATTTGAAATAACTGTTTTGTCAGTTGTTTCTCTTTCCGCAAAATGTAGCAATTAATCCTTCGTCACTTACAAATGAATTTCCTCACGTCTTTCAGAGAAATACCGTAAGTAGCATTAACAATAAAAACGTACACCTAACGAAGCATATCTTTTATGCAATTTCTACTGCACATCAACTCCTTGAGTGCAGCAATAATCACAACTTTGCATTGGTCATAAATCAAAATAAGACTGAAAATTTTATGGCAAATTTCCTTGTAACTTACAGGGTACACGACAAGAAGTGACCAATCGAGGCGAAAGTCTTGTGCAGTTCCGTTGCATTTCAAACATACAGAGAAACTGAATAAGATTCTGTAATAGGCGACAATTTTACGAACGATCATAGCATTAGTCTTACGTCGTTATTTTTATTGCAATGCTAATGGAAACCGTATGGTTAATACAAAAAAAAAATGTTTCCGACACTTTCACTAGAGCCTCCGGCATATTTATAAGAAAAGCTAAACAAATTATTATTTATGACGAAATTTTAATACACTGCACCTTCAGATAACAAATCTGTAATATCAGAGATAATTATCGAGAATATTATTAAATTACGGACAAGTGAAAAATAATAGCGGTAATATTTTTTAATGTAGGTATGCTGGCGATCAGTTATAGTCAGTACTGGTATTTAATAGAAATAGACGCGAGCCAAGCCCGGAGTAGCGATTACTTTTACTTGACCGTGGCCATTGGTCACGGTCATTGTACGAGCCAGGTGCAATATATACTTAAAGGTTTAACTGAGATAATAAAAAGACAAAATGGGAGTGGATTCAAGAAAAATTGTTTAAAAAGAGTTTTCCTACAGTTTTATCGAATTTTCTCTTTCTAGCATGGAAAAACCGAGAGATACCTTGAAAAATCGTACCAAAGCACTTCATTGTTATCCACAAAATAAAAAAAAAAATCATAAGCGAACTCTCTACAACTAACTCCCGACAGTTACTCTCCGAGAGCAACTCTGGAAGTTTACTGTCAGCTGATTGCCAATAACAAAGAATTTACAATCGGAGAGCTCTATCAGAAGTGTGTAGAGCTACCGCTGATGATTCAGTCACAGTCAATAGTAATATATGGAGGGATTCAGTCCATCAGTCGTATTTAATGACCTACAAAACAAAAAAAAGGGTTCTCCCGTCCTCGTTCTTCATGTTTTTGACCCGTGTCCAACGGAACTGCAGTCAAACGCAGTGTCCGACGGAACTGCAGTCAAAAGCAGTGTCATGCCACTCGTTCACTTGAAGGAAACTCCTGAACGAACCCATCTCTATTCTGTAGTCATTAGTGACTTCAATTGAAGTGTTCACTAAAATGGAACTCTTCGCTCCTTCGTTCCGGACTCACTACCATAGTTGTGCGAGTTAATTCACTCACTCACTTCAATGAAGTGTTCTTTTGGAACAGTTTACTCCGGAACGACCCATCTCTAGTATATGGTTTCCGATATGAATGAATCAAGCCCGCCTGAATATATGTACTTCCTGAAATTATTATTTGCTGGACAGGAGGGTGCTATTTTCCTGAGCCGTGCTATCTAAGAAATAGAACTTCCCCCCTTTAAGTTTTTCCAAAATACTTTTTAGTTTTAAGCTGAATTCATTTCAAACATATACCTAGATACCTATTAGAGAATATTTTTATTTCTTGAAAGTTCTTAAACTTTTGGGTCCAAAAGGTATTTAGGAATTAACTCCGGACTATTCTCAAGGGTATGTGGACCAAAAATTCATTCAGAACTATTTCTGAAGAGATGCCATCCTAACATTGTTCTTGTAAAATGGGCGTAGGCCACCTTTTCGTTTTCATAACATCCCTTCAAACTTTTGAGTTTATTTCATTAAATTCTTAAATGTTGTCACACACCTTTCTTTTGTGCTTATTCATTGGGAAAAATTTAGGGCGAAGGTTGCTAAAAAAAATTAGTGAGAGTGATCACAGACGCAACAGTCAATATCGTGGATCTACCTGGTCAAAAATACAATTGGCAACAAGAAACAAATGTGTTTATGAAACGAACAAGGAAATTGATAATTGAAGTTTCAATCTCAGCAAAAATTTCAGTGAACGTTCATCGAAAGTGAAGAAAAATTTAATGTTGTGATAAAACGCTGTTAAAACATTTTAGTGTGGGTTCACTAAAGGTTAAGAAAAATCGAATAATGCAAAAAAACCGACAGATTTTTTTTTATGGAATTCAAAGAAAGATAGTATGCACAAAAGGAGTCAATAATTCGTCTTCTGTGACTTCGTTGAAAGAAAATTCATGCGAAGTTTGAAAACTGTGGTACGTTTCTCAATTCCAAATAGATTTACTTCTAACTCTTCGAAATAGAATTCGAATAAGACTCAAGTGAATGATTGTACGTTAATTAACGAATCTTTCACATGATTTAAAAACGATTCGCTTAATGCTCACCGAAGTACAGAAAGATTCGCGCCTCATGTACCTAAACATTCGCACTTGAGAAGATTATGTGAATTATTTTTAATTGTTGTAACCCAACTAGCAAACAAACTTCTCATTTTGATTTCTCGGAGGCTATAACTTCGATAACACTTCGGTAAGACTGTTGAGCGCATGTTGTGAACTTTTAACTTGAATTATGCTTCCGTAAGACTTGCAAGCAGAGGTTGAACATTCAGAAGCCATAGCTTCGCTTATAACCTCTATAAGGCCTTATGGAAGTAAATTTCAACAGTCTTATGGAGGTTTATGAATTTTTAACTTTGATAAAGCTTAAAGGCGCGCGATGGATTTTGCTGGCGGAATTGAATATTTATTTTTCGCAATGTGAAGCAAAAAACAGCTTCGAGAAGGCATTATACCAACTGTTGGCACTTGGCTTGTTTTGTGCGAAACATGGGGAACTGTGCACCAGATTAGTTCGGTAAGACCTTATCGAAGCTTTATCGAAGTACGAATATAGCTTCGATAAGACCTTATGGAAGTTAGTTTGCTAGTTGTTGTCAATATCGCTAAATCATTTTCGAAATTCACTATCAAATCATTTTCGAGTAAAAATATGAAACCAAAACTCTACTAATAGCCTAATGAAGTTAAAAATTAGGTGTCATGTGTTAGGGCTTCGTATATTAGTTCAACATTGATATATATGACCCTATACTATTTTTTCTTCCGCTTAACATAATTGCTAGGAAATGCCTTAATACAGGTATTACACTCTATGCCAATATGTCAAATACTTGACTATTCTCGTCAAATACTGTCATATATGTACTGTTATCGTCAAATTTTTGTATGTCACATTATTCGCTCTACATAACGTCTGTTTTGACCAAAAAAAAATTTGACTCAACTTTCCGTAGACTATGAACGGTTTTGACTTATTAGTCGCTTCCAAACAACTTTAAACTCGGACATGCAAAACATACAAAAGAAAATAATGTATCTATTTTTGGAAGTCGCGCACAAACCCATAACGCACAAGAAATTTCCATAATAATATCATTTCAATTACAGCGAATTGACCAAAGCGAAGGCGTTAGCCATTGAACTCTGCAGCTCCTACAATGAGCTGCACATTAGCAAATATGGAAAGCATGCGCAACTATTCTTCAACAAAAGATTGCTTGGCGCCATCCCAAAGTACGTACAATAAATTTAAATAAGAAATTCAATTTTTAACATACCATTATACGAACAATTTGCGACGACAGCTAAATTTGAAAATAACAAATTGATGGGATATTCTTTGTAACATTCTTACTACACACACGCTAACGACATTTAATTAAGTTATCAGGTTTTTTTTCCGGAAATTTATCTTACATTCGAATTACAAAACTATTTGAAATTTTGCCAAAAACGTAGAAAATCTCAAAAGTTCCGGCAATAATTTCTCGTTAAATTTACGAATCGCGCAGTGTTGGGGAAAACAAAAATCCGAAAAGAAAATACTCTTCCATATTTTCCATCCAAATATTTACGTGGAAAATTTTTGGAAAGAAAATCTGATTCACTTGAAATAAAAAACCGAGGGGATTTTCTTTTCTTTTTATAAAGGAGGAGGGGGGGGGGGCTGTTTTCTCTGAACTAGATTTTCGTAGAGGAAACGAAATGAGGCCAAAATCATCCGTCATAATGGAAAAAGACTTTTCAAATAGACCGGAATCTGACAAAAAAGATTTTATTTCTGGAGAACAGTCGGATTTATCGATGGAAATTTATGAAAATTTATGACACGGATGTTAGCTTTGTAGGCATTTCGGAGCATCTTAAAATTTTACTTTGATTTTATCGAGTGATTTCACTGCGACCATGTGAGCACTAACTTACGTAAGATTCATCAATTTGCAATTATGTTCTGTCCAACGTCTTTCCGAGTTTGTTGACGCATTTCATTTTGATTTGCATTCCCGGGCGGAAATTACTTATGCCAGCGGACATCCAAGTGTGGTCATCAATTAATTCAGTAAACGTCGCCGATTACATAGAAGATTACTGCGGTTCAACTAATTTATCATTAATTTAATCGTTTCGTTTCGTTTCTAGTCAGACTTCTTAAGCTTGTTTGACACTGTATGCAATGCTGTCAAATTTGGATTTGACGAAAAGTTTTGTCAAATTTCTTGCGTCAAAATAGCCTGTGTGGAGCAAATAAAATATTATCAGCTCTTCTAGAGCAAAAACAGCAAGTACACGCTAGTTTGACACTGTATGCAATGCTGTCAAATATTTAACTTCAAAAATTTGACGAGAAGTTCTGTCAAATTCCTTGGGTCAAAATAGTTTTTGTATAGAGCACATAAAATGTGAAAAACAAACATGATTACACTATTTGACAGCATTTGACAAGGAAAATAGTAAAACATTTGACATACAGTGTAATGCTAGTGGTACACTGTATGCTGTATGCTGTCAAATATTTGACGAAAAGTTCAGTCAGTTTTCATCAAAATAGAGCAAAAACAAAATAATGTCACAAACAAAAAGTTGACGATTACACTGTCTGACTGCATTTGTCAGTCAGAATAGTCAAATATTTGACATGTGGCATACAGTGTAATACAAGTTCAACTAGTTTGGGATTTTACCCTCCTTGTATTTTCACTAGATAATTCCAGCTGTTCTAGAGCACAAACAGCAAGTACAAGTACAATCGCACAACTAACTATTTAGCTTTCATAAGACCGTGCTAGACTCTTTGGAGAGCATTTTCGTGAAAGTTTGTCTAGGTGAGAACTGCAAGACCTATGCCAATGTTTATTTTAATCGAACTATAACAATTGAGGTGGAGATTCGTCAAAACAAAACTCCCGGTAGAAGCTAAAGACCGATGTCCAGGATTGATTCCAGTAGAGGAATACCTCTTTTGATCACTCTTAACTTGAGATGGGCCGTTCATGAGTGAACTACTCTACAAGAACACTTAATTGAAGTGAGAAAGTGAAGTAACTCAGTCATTTCGGTTAACTGTAGTTCAATTTGGAAGGTGGATAAAAATGATGGGATGGGATGTCAAAAAATGTAAATGCATGTTGTTAACCAGCCCCAGGCTTTTCTGAACTTCAAGAATTTTCGCTCTATATAATTGTTGTGTTCTGACTACAAAGCCATTTGAAAGTTATTCTAGTGAACAGATGATCAATTAACTAGAAAAAACTAGCAACAATAGTTTACTCCAACTTCTAGCCACAAAAGATAAAAGCGAGGAATTCCGTTCCATACAATTGAACTATTAGAATCTCGGTATAAATAGAACAGTTCAGTATGATTAGGTAGTCAGTTTAAGTTTGAATCATGGTGCGCTTATCAGGTATTTTTGTGATCTTCACTACCTTAGTATCCTTGGCATGGAGCGAGACGCGAATCATAAAGGGACAAAACGCCGACATAGAAAACTTCCCGTATCAAATCTCCTTGCGATACAAGCGTCGGCATGTGTGTGGCGGCTCAATTTACAAACCGAATGTTATTATCACAGCAGCTCATTGCGTCACGGATGCCGAACCCAAATATTTGTCCATCCTAGCGGGGTCTGCTGATCGATTATCAACTAGTGGTGAATTCGTTCTTCGAGGAATCAGGAAAATCATCCTTCATCCCAACTACCATTCCCCTTCAAATGATATCGCCCTTCTAGTGCTCCGGACGCCACTGTGCTCCGGTCCAACTATTCAGCCCATCGGTCTACCACAGCCCGATTCGATGCAAGGTGGACAGAATGCTGTAGCAACTGGCTGGGGTGTTATAGATCACTCTCACAACTTGCCGCGCAGACTCCAATTTCTCAAGATGAAGACGTTCAGCAGCGAAAAGTGTCAGGACATTTTCAGCAAACAGTTCGCAAACGTTCGAATCGATCGAACTATGGTTTGCGGTGGTAATCTGGCTGAAGAGAGTGGCATTTGTTTTGGAGACTCCGGTGGTCCACTTGCTGTGAACAATACGCTTATTGGTGTATCGTCCAGGGGGTATCGAGATTGTGGAATTCAAGGATATCCTTCAGTGTTTACAAATGTTGCGCATATGACCCCGTGGATTGAAGAAGTTTCGTCCCACTTTTCAGTGTAATAATGTCATGATAGAACTCGAACTTAAATAAAATTGGGATTCTTGGATTTCACAGTAGTGAAAGGAGGATCTCTTAGCGATCTTAAATTTTTTTATAAACTCGAAATGGCTGAGCAGTTCCAACTCCTTGGGATCCTCATTGAGGATTTCCCAGAGAATTCGAGTGCGGATTTAAGTAGTCTGTTTTCTCTAGCGGATTGCAGTCCCTAAAGAGTTCCAGTGTGGAGCTATAATCACAGGTCAGTTGACTGACTCTTACGACACTTGCAGCTGCTATACTTTTACCATAAATTTCAAGTCATACCTAACGTCACTAGAGTCGTAGTTGTGTTGCTCCTGTGGAAGCCAGACGTTGAGACTTGGTGAGTTCTTTGATGTTAGAGGATTTCTCCAGCGCTTCTCACCACAGTAAAATTCCCGGTTAGGATGGGTCTGACTATGGCTGTGTACATCCAGTGAACCATCCCTGGCTGAATTCCCCACTTTCTCTCGAACATCTTCTTGCAAGCGTAGAGAGCCCCTAAAGACTTCCTTCTTCGCTGGTCGATAATCTCATTCCAGGTTATCTTTCAATCCAGAACTTGAGTGTCATTTTTAAGCTGTAGTGTGAAACCACCCATTTGACGAATTGTAAACTCTGAGGCTTTGTTCCCACGAGTGATCCAGACGTCCAGGTAAAACAGTTCCGAACGTAATGTTCCAGAATGGGCTCTATGATCTATAGATTGAGCCGGAAGGAGCAGATTTTTTGAATGCGAGCTCTATTTTATCAAATCAGCAGTACTTTTTGCTACTGTTAGCAAGAAGCCATGTTTACCCCTTGCCTTACGATTTAATTTCAAAGAAACGTGCGTGTGCAGACCATTTAATTTTAATGCAAATACGAGTGGAGTTCATCACTAAATAAATTTAAAATATTGGGAACGCTATCTAAAATGAAATTTTTTTTAGAGAAATAGTTAACACAGAATGTGTAAATATCATAACTTTAATTATGAGAAATTAATATACTTCTTAAGCATTGCAATATGAGGCGGGCGTAGCCCGACAAAGTTGAATTTGGCACAGAAAATGTATGCGGGCGACACTTGTCATTTCCACTTAAGAGGTTAACGAATAAAAATAGTCCAAGTATGATTCCTTGCAGAGCACTTCTACTGATCTTTTACTGAATGTTATCGAGTACAAGTGCAATGAGAACACAATCAGCGATAGTAGCTTTTTGAGAACTCTCCTGTTCCGGTTGAGCATATTATTGTATTTTCTCTGTCTTTCACCTAGAAAATCAAGTGACCAAAAATTTGCTTTGTCAAATAAAATATGTAAAATCGACAAACTGTATACTTGACAAATTTGACCCACCTTCGATCAAACTCTCTTCGTTCGCGTATAACTTAGTAGGCCTCGAATTTACAGCTCGTCAACCTGATTACATTAGATAATCTGATTTTTATCGAAGATAAGCGATCATCAATACAGGGTCTCTCTGATTAGCAATTTACAATACCCAAAGAAGCTTTTACTTTCCGACGCGTTTACAACAAAAAGGAAAACCGCTAGCAGCGATAAATCATAAATAATACAACAATGAATGAAAACTTGCGAATCTAGAAAAAAAAACTCTCAACAGTTGATCGCACTTAGCCAGATAGTCAAGATCAATGCGAAAAACCACTTTCATTATCAGACGAAGATGGTTTCGGATTTCACATGAAAATACGAAGATCAAGACGCCACGCGATAATAAGAATTGCAAGACGAACCTGTCCGCCGCGATGCATCGCGACAGGTGGAATAAATTTAGCGTTTAACCGAGAAGAAATAGGCTGCGTCTGAATCTTATAAATTGCACGCACCCAAACCGGTTCGATCGGTTCAACGGACGCATCGTGTATACTAATAAAAGTTACTGTGATCCTCCACTTTCGATCTTTTCCTCGATTTTTTATTAACGATCTCATGATTTTATTTATGTTTGTTTTGTTTTTTCTTTGTTTTTGATAAATGCATTTAAACGTTTTGTTGCAAATTATCGTCAATCTTTGTAGTCTCGAGGGATCGTAATAAAATGATCTTGTCTTGATTCGAGCGCCCAAGGCTCGTGAGAAAGTAAGAGTATGCAATCAACTGTTTTCTACAAGTTTTATTTGATTTTATCATTTGTTAGCAGTTTGATTTATGAGTTTATTTTTTTGTTTTATTGATATAATGGCTTTTCTGGACCATCTTTCATTTTGCAATCAGCAAGAGGATCGGCCATGTTGCGCCTACTTTCTTTTCTACTGGATGTTTTTTTCAGAACTATAAAAGTAATGACCATCGATTTCACTCTTGAAATCAGAGAAGTACTGTGTAACCCTAATCAAAATAGAACCCTAAAAAAAACCTTAATAAACAAAAATTCAAACATAATTGTAACTCAATTTGCCGCCCCTCCACCCTCCAGCGTTGTCGCTCTGTACAACAAATGCAACAAAATGAACTAAAAACAAATAAATAAATGAAAAAGTAAAATAAAGGAAAAAAAAAAAATTTAAAATTAAGAATTAATAAAAAAAAATACAAAAAGAAAATAGTTATATATAAAAAATCTCGACAAAACTAAATTAAAAATAAACAAAAAATTGAAAATAAAAGAAATAAAATTAAAAAAAAAGAAATAAAGTTAAAAGAAAAAGAAATAAAATAAAAAAGAAAAAAATTATATAAAAAAAGAAATAAAATAAAAAAGAAAAAAATTAAATAAAAAAAAGATATAAAGTTTAAAAAAAAAAAATTAAACTAAAAATAAAAAAGAAATTAAATTAAAAAAAAGAAATTAAATTAAAAAAAAAGAAATTAAATTAAAAAAAAAGAAATTAAATTAAAAAAAGAAATTAAATTAAAAAAAGAAATTATATTAAAAAAAGTGTAATTAAAAAAAAAAATTAAATTAAAAAAGGTTCAAATTAAAAAAAGGATTTAAATTAAAAAAAGATTTAATTTTTAAAATAGGAGTTAAACACAAAAAAATGATATTAATAATATTAAATTAAAAAAAAAAATTTAAATAAAATTAATTTTTTTAAGATTAAATTAAAAAAAAATTGAATTTAAAACAAATAAATTATATATAAAAAAACATATTAATTTAAAAAAAAAAAAAAAAAAAAAAAAAATAAGAAATCAATTTAAAAAAGGGAAATAAAATTAAAAAAAATTTTTTTTTAATTAAATTAAAGTAAATGGCATTTTTTTACAGTTTTAGAAATGGATTTAAATTTGCAACAACGAACTTGTATTAAATTTTGCGTAAAAACGGCTTTAATGGTGCGCAAACGTTGGAAATGTTGGAAAAGTGTTTCGGCAACGATTCTCTAAAGAAAACGGTCGTTTACCAGTAGCACGAGCGGTTCAAAAGTGGTCCCGTCGTTTTCAGTCAAAAAAGAAGGCAATGCTCACGGTTTTCACGGTGTAGTGCATCATGAATTTTTGCCAGAAGGCAAAACAAAGTGTATTATTTGGGCGTTATGAGACGTTTGCGTGAAGCAATTCGCCGAAAGAGTTCAGAATTGTGGGCAGAAAACTCGTGGATTTTACTCCATGATAACGCACCGTCGCACAGTGCCATCATTATTCGTAATTTTTTGACGAAAAAAGCAACAGCCACCGAATTCACCTGATTTGGCTCCCTGTGTCTTCTTTCTGTTCAATCGAGTTAAAAAAAACCACTACGGGGAACGCGTTTCAGCTGCCGAGAGGAAGTAATGGAAAAATCGCAGGGAGCACTGATGGCCCGACTGCCAAAAATCGAGTTTGTATCCGACTTAAACACTGCAAGAAAAAGTTCAGGTTCCTTTCCAATTTAGAATAACGTTAAACAGAGCTTAAAAAGAGTAAAGAAGATCTGTACTTTGTGATTCCACAATTCACAGAATAGGAGGAATCTTCTACAGTTCCAAATGAATGAGCGTAAAAAACACATCAAATACCACATTCAACAGAGTTCCTGTTCTGATATTGTTAAAGGCGTCGCCTATTTCTGCACAAAAGCAGAAAAGTGTAGATACACCTTTAGGTTCAAACATACTTCTTTAACCAGGAATTGACTAAGGACGACGGATTATCAAACATACGTCTAATATTCATCCAAGCGATGTCTCTAGAAGAGACAACGTGAACTCAACATCCTGAACTCTGTGTCCTTTTTGTCGCTTTTGGCATACACTAGCTCTTATACTCTTGAGAGATATTCGGGATGGGATTGGCTCCGTTTGATGTGCCGCTCTATTCAAAGAGTTGAATAGTGTTAATAGGCCAATTATTTTTCTATCTACTGCCTCTCTCAACCAAGGCCTTTGTCTTCGAGCTAACTATGGCTAATAACAAACATCGCTACTATCCTTTTGAACTCTCAGCTACGCACTGCAGAGCCCATCTTCAGGAACTTTTCAAGCTAATCCCGGCTCATTCCATAGGGATGTCTGTCACCACCATGAAATCATGAATCACCCGGTGTTCATCATTTTCTCGACAAACCATAACGCACCCAACTACATGCACTTAATTGCCCGCAAAATTGCATTTCGGTTAATTAAGAGAAAATTACAACCGAGTCCATCGATTGTAATCACAACTGCCCTTTTCCGAGTTTAATGAATGGATAAATTTGATAAATTGTCCGAACAAAAATTTGTATTGCCACTTAACTGAACAGTATGCCGACTTTAAGAATGCAAGGAAGGCCTCGTAAATTGACGTGGTGAGGGCTTGTAATGATGCACACTTGAGTATTTTTCTTCACTTATTTTTTTGGTATAAATTAACATCAATTCTTAGAAAGTACGGAGCGCCATCGAATAGTTTCTCGATAGCCCTTTTGACCCAAATGTTAGATAGCGCTGACGGCAAACAAACTCAATGAATTTCATCTTATCAGCACGTGCTATTTGCAGCGTTTAACGTCTTGGCAGTCAGTAACTGTGCCAATAAATCTTGACTTGATGTAATTAAGTCTTGAGTGGAATTTGTTAACGACGTCTTTTTGCTCCAAATTCATCCGAAACCTATCAATCGATAATCCGTAAGGTCTATGGTCGATTATTTTAATTCCAAGTGTTGTGATCAACTATAAACTGGTTTTTATCACATTTTTCAAATTAGGAAAGTTTCTATTGATTGGTTTTCGGATGGTCTCACCAGGTTTTGTCTGTCGTTTGTGGCCCATTTTCCCGTCATTTAGATAAGATTTCCAATTTTTTTTTAGATAACAGCAATTTAAATTCTTTTTATAATAATTTAAGCTATTTTTTAGTCTTCTCGTAAATAAATCCATTGACTATTTTCGAGATGTCTGCATGTTTGTTTTAAATGGGTAACGCAGATTTAGATTTCAGGAATAATTTAGTTTGAAGCCTGATTTTTAAGTGTCCGAATACTTTCGTGAACCTTTGTATATCAATCCAACATATTGTTACATGTACCCTGGCCACCCGCACAACGCAACATAAGTTCCAGTAAGAAAACCACGCCTCTCAACATCCAACCGGAAACCTTCTGTAGATCTCTAGAAAATTTTTCTTCCTCTCGCTCTTCCTCGCACACCACCGAATACTCAAGAATAAGCTCTCGACAAATAGCATGCAGTAAATAAGTAGACAGACTTTGCAGCCAAGGAAAGTCTGGTACTTTGGTACAGCAAGGCGACACACGACAATGTTGTACATACTAAGTATTTTTTTTATTTACTTAAGGTAAGACTAGATGTAAAACAAATCAAAATTTGTGACTAATTTTTGGACTTTTTTCTGGAATAATTTTTGTAATTGTCGAATTTATGGAAGCGAACGACAAAAAAACGTAATGAATGAAATGACCGACGCTAATGAGGCTAAGAAAAGTTTGCTTACACTGTGAAATAATTTTTTTAAAAGAATCGTACATATTTTATGTAATTATGAAGGCGTTGTTTGGACTGTTGATACTTTGTTGATAGCGGATATCACAATTTGCATTTCGAAATGTTTCATAAAATTTTATCATTTTTTACATTAACATCTATTAATTTTCAGGCGATTATTGGTCAAATACCGAAGAGATTAGATAAACCTAACTATGCTAGAGAGTGTATGCGAGACAAAACACGAACAGTCTGAAATTCAGCAGACTTAGCAATACCCAGAGTAAATATAAGTAATACATTACCAGGACGATATCTGTCAGAAACCTTAAAAGGAATGAATTGGTAATGCTTTCTATAGTACATATTCATTATATTATTCTTACTTGTAATACTTCTCCTTCCATTTCTTACATTTAGCATTTTTGGAATGCTTCCGTAAGCCTTACTGGTAGTGCAGGGGTAAGTAGACATTAAGGCAAGGTAATAAATAATAGACAGATAATGCTTACTTGTCTTTCAATGAACTTTCTGTAATACATTGATCTGGAGCTGGATAAACATTGAAAAGTAGATGAAATGCGGATGGCTCACAATCACGTAATAAAACAGATATACTGCGAAATCAGCCAGTCGTATTAAATGCAACTATAGAAACATTCACTGAAAGGCATGGGAGGAATAGTATTCAATTTACAGTTCAGGTTATTTTTTGCATTGAAGGTCCAGGCTAGAAACGTACAAAAAAGAAGTAATTTTTAATTTCACTGATTACCCCTCCGTGTATTACCGATAACGCTTACCGAAGCATTCCAAGAATAGAGAAAGTAACGAAAGGAGAAGCATTGCGACTAAGATAATAAGTCAGGTAGTAGTAAGCATCACATTAAATGACGAAAATTGCTTCCGTATATCAAGGATCAAGTAAAAAGATTCGTATATCAAGGATGTTCATTCGAAGAAGTACTATTACTTTTCATATGTTTGAGCATCGACTTTTAACTCCTCTAGCCGTGGGAGGTGTATCTTAGCATTTATTACTAATATGTTCCTAGTAAGGTTCGTCATTCTGAATTCCAACCCCATGGATGGAGATAGAAGAGATATTGCCTACGGTATATATGAACCAAGTATTTTAAAGGTGCTCTTACACATTAAATTTTTAAGGATTTGATTGGCTCACAACAATTGTCAAAGGTAGTCTAGCGATTAATGGAGCAATACAGGGTAATATCATGCTAGTCGCGACAATATTTCGGCAATGTGGCAATGTTTCCACAGATTGCTGGTATTGCTCGCCTTATAGTTTCTATATTTCCCTTGGCTTGAAAAATTTCGAGCAATTTTCCTCGTGTGGTCATTCAATTGTCAAGTTTTGTTTTGAATCTTGCATTTACTTGGTAAGTTTCGTGTTATAATGGCTTGGAATTAAAGTTTTATTTTTAATTCTATTTCCGAGGCTTTCTTTTGTTCATAGACTAAATTGCTCGTGTCAACCCTTATTGCTGAATTGCTAGATATTGTTCAATATCGCTCATCACAATTCAGCAACTAGTTGATGAAAAGTTGATCCATATCGACTGTTGCTTCTTATTTTCCGGAAGTCAAAACTGACGAAATTGCTGCAAATTAATCAATTTTAATCGCTCGTGTTAGAGCACCTAAGGACCTTTGTATGGCAAATATCCGAAGCAGTTGAATAATTTTGCTCACTGAACCTTACTAGTTGGACTGATCATAAAATTTTTCGCCACGAGTTATCGCGAGGTCAGGACGTCAATGCAGTCACCAATTTTTCAGAGACATTTATATGACAGCTACTTGAAGGAGTGGCTTGATTTGACTTCTGTATATATCGTCTTTTCGAATTTGATATACAAATTGGATGGATATGGATGTATCAATTGATTAAGGACATACTAAATGCTTTATACAGGCGAATAGATGGATAGCTAACATCGAATGAAACAGGGAAGATCACTTGTAATCACACTGTATTACAACAATTTGAGCATCTCTCCTGACTCTCGATAAAGTAAGGTTGGGGATGGTAAAGTAAGGTTTGATAAAATGGAGGATAAATACTTTTTTTTATTTATTTTTTATTGTGCTACTCTTATTTCATTTTCTTCGCCTTACTGTCACCAGCTATCGAGAGTAATACTCTCACTTCAACTTTCGGCACATCTGTACTTGGAGGATTCGTTTTGTTCACCCCATCTTAACTTGAAAAAACGTCTCATGTGTGATGTACTTCTTCATAAAGAAGGGCAGGAATATATATTCAATTGCATTTGCTTTAGAGCAAGAAATTTAGTTAACATGAATCTGTGTACTCGGGAAAAGTTAGGAAAAAAGGGTCTGGGTTGCATGCAAGACCAAGAGTCGAGTATGCAAGATCACAAACAAGCGAAACCAATTTGAAATAAGGTTCAAGTATGAATGCTAATGTGAAGTACGTATGGATAGTCATCTAATAGGTTTCACAGTAAGATACAAAGACGTATGACAGCCATCGTGTTCGCAAAATTAAGACCTAAAGTTGATTGTGCAAGACCAAGGCTACGACGAAAATAATACGATCATGATCTCGTCCTTCACTAAAACTGACCTAAAATCTAAGTTCTAAACAAATACATACTTGAAGATAAATTCACCTCAACGATTTTATCTTATCAACGAAACGTAGCAATTCAAAAACGTACAAACAAAGTTGATAACAACTTTAAGTTACAATAAAAGCGTAAATATTTGTAGCAAAAGATACCCTAGCTGCCAGATAACTGATGGAAAAAAAAACAGCGAAAGATCTACACTAAGCACCGCACAGAATATATTCGTGTATGTCGAAATGATGTTAAAAACTGAAGCAATCACTTAAAACTGTCGTCACGATTCTCATTACAGCGGTAAAACTGAAAAACAGCACAATGTACGATATGAGAGCATGTTTCGAAACACTCCCGTCATTTACATGAGAAGCACTTCATAATCTGGCCAAAAAGTAAAACAAAGTTTCACAATCGTTCAACTGAAACAAAACTTGAACTACGCGAACTAACTACACCTTTTGAAAACCGTTCGTTTTGAACCGTTTACAACGCGAAATAGGCACGTTTTATTGCTTTCGTGATTTGCAACGTCCCGTGGTGCACTACGAGCAAAACAATTCGACAAGATCGTTTACAGCAACCGAAAAGAACGGCACAACAAAGAAACAATTCCACATCTTGGAGATCGCAGCCGATCGTAAGAAAACCAAAAACGATATTTCGCCTGTGGAGAAAGAAAAATAAATCAAACCGCCGCCAAACCAAACTAACCGCGATCACTGAAGACGGACGACGAGCTACTTCACCAACCATCTCCAACTTGGCGCCCATCAACTTCAAACGCATCGAAATGCTATTGGACTATGACGACAGATTGTGCGGGGAAATGGAAAGCCAAGACGATATGAGTTTGGGCTCCAACCAAAATTCGAAAAACCTTTAAAGATGCCCAAAATGGGTGGACCTAGACAACGCACGATCACCGATCGTGTTCCCCAACCGGGAACTACGTGCCGTCAGTTTTATATCGAATTTCCTGTCCACCTCAAGACTAAGACTATCCGAACCACCCATACGAAATCGAAGAATGGAACATACTCGTAACCGTGTGATCGATTGATCTAAAAATACCGCAAAAAAAGGTAAAGATGCCTTCTGATTACCGCGGATGTGTACAGCGAGTTGAAGTACGTGGCGACACCTGTACAATTACTGGCGGTTTGGCGATCTGCACAAGATCTTTTCCACGGTTATCAATGGAAGGTGTTTGCTGAGAAAAACCCCGAGAATTTTTATCGCAATGATGATAAGGGGAGTGCGGCAAATACGAGATTATTTTAGTGCGTAAGACCATGGGAAATTGTCGAGTTTTTAATAGGTTTTAATACAGGGTGCATTTGCATTCGGGTGCTAAGGTTAGGAGTGGGAAAAAACTACCCGTTTTCGTACCCTTTTTAAGAAATGTATAACGTTTCACATCGACAACTTTCAGAACCGTAAAATGTTTTAAATAATACTTTCTGTCATCGTTGGATACAACTAGAAATGGGTCGTTCATAAATGAACTGTTCCAAAAGAAGTGAGTGAGTGAACTCACTCCTTGTAGTAAACAGTAGTTCCTTTCGCCAAGTGACACAGCTTGAAAAGGAATGAGTTCCTTTTGTGGAGAAGTGAGGACCTTTTTTTAGGTCCTCCCATTCACTACGAACTTGAACAGGAACTAGTTCTTGGCTGAGGAAGTGATAAACTTTTTTTTAGATAATCACATTCACTGTGAAGTTCAGAACTACTTGTGCTCTTCGCCGGGGAGGTGATATCCTTTATTTTTTTAGGTCATCACATTCACACCTTCAGTAAGTGAACTATAACTCCTTTTGGGTGAACTGTAATTCCTTTCGCCACGTGAGACAGCTTCAAAAGGAACTAGTTCATTTTCGATGTGAGAAAGTAGTTCCTTCGTGAGTGACGACCTTTTTTTTGGAGGTCATCACATTTACTCCCACATTGAAATGAAAGTACTTCCTCTTCGTCAGGGAAGTGAGGACCTCTTTTTTTTAGGTCCTCACATTCACTCCAAACTTCTTGAAAAGGAACTAGTTCTTCGCTGGGGAAGTGATGACCTTTTTCTCTTCTTTTTTTTTTAGGTCATCAAATTCACTCTGAACTTCAAAAGGAACTGGAAATAGTTCACAGAACTAGATCCTTCAAATGAGTGAGTCGGAGTTAACTCACTCATTAAAAGGAACTGCTTTGCCGATCTCTAGATATAACATACTTAGAGCCCTGAAAACAGTGTTGGTTATTGTTTATGACGAGACAGTCGAGTTATAGCAATTTTTGCAACATTGCAATGAACAAAATTTTGTTTACAGTCGTTTATCAGTCGATAGTTGTCTAAAAGTTTCTTCTCGCTAATATTAAAACATATTTTGTAACCTTTAATTTCAATACTTTTGAAGCTATCTGCATTTAACTAAGATAATTTCCTCACGTTAGTAAATCCTTTTTTACTTTATTATTATTTAATAATAAACGAGCGGGCTCACTGCGAACTATTTCCTTCATTTCACTTGGATCTACACGCCAATGCATGCGACTACAAACGAACTAGGAGCGGAAACCACTGCGAACTAGAGATGGGCAAAGCAGTTCCTTTCAGTGAAGTACTCACTTCACTCCGAATCACTCTCATAAAGGAACGAGTTCAGTGAAGTAGTTCCATCGTTTCGTCGTTGTCGTTCCTTCATTCCATCATTCAGTTCACTCACTCAATGAATGGAACTTTCGTTCAAAATTTTCAGAGATGAGTACCAGAAAAAAAGATCAATAGATTTGGTAGAAGATGAGCAAAAAAAAAAGGTCAGTACAGTTCAGTGAAAGAATTCCGGAACTCATCGTTCCTTCGTTTTCGTTCTATCGTTCGTTTTCGTTTCTTCGTTCGTTCGCTCGCGAACTAGTTCGTTGTTTTAGTTCAACTTGAGAGGAAAAAAAGAGGTCAGTACAGTTCAGTAAAGTAGTTCCGGAACTCTTCGTTCCATCGTTTCGTCAGTAGATCTACACGATGACTATCAAAAAAAAAAAGGTCAGTATACATCCAAAAGACGGTGAAAACAAAAAGGTCGGTCAAGTTTTTTTGTCACGTTTCCAATGGAACTGCACTTCACCAAAAGGAATGAGTTGCTTCACTCACTCTACGCCAGATGAATTCAGAATAGTCTAGGAGAGGGCTGCAAGAAATTGTACCTGTTGGGTGCGAGGAGAACGGAAAATCTAATAGAGAGGCCTTGTGCACAGATGGATCCCATGGTCGATTTTGTCAAACGTTTCACTGTAATCAATCGTGAAATTTTAAAACTCCGTCAAGCTGGTAATTTGAGTTTCTACGGCAGATTCCATTGGATCCTTTTGAAAGATGGCTGCCTATTATGCAGATAAATGCATCCAATTGTCCTATCTTTTTGTGACGCAATGAAGGTCAGCTAATTTCTCGGACTGTTCACCATCTTGGACTAGATATTTGAATATTTACTTGGCAACATATCCAAACTTTAAATATTTACAGTAGCTGCATCCATTTGTTATTACTACGGCCAATATCCGCGCCAAACAAATCCAAATTTATTTTCAAAACGCCAAATTCCCTGTATTGTTTCAATAGTTACTTTATGGGAGCGTTGTTTCTAAAAATGTGACCTTGTTTATAATATTCAGCATTTGGCCAGGCAAGCAGGTGAATTCCAGCATTTCGATCTGGTGGGAATTAAATCCAATTCGACGTAGCTATTTAGATTGTCCGCTGATCGCCCACACAGTGACGTTTTCAGTTGGATTTGCGATCGACACAAATCCAACGCCACGGCAGCTTACAAACGACTCCCCTAAAAGAGAACGCCTTCAGCAAACCCGACTGCATTTTTAATAGCATCCGATTTGTTCTTGACGCCGTTGGTTACAGCTTTTTTTATGGTATCGTGAATCGAGATGTAAACATTTCCTCAACTTGAGAAATTGATGACGACGTGCAAGTTTCTTTTGAGTTTCCGAAACGTCTTTCAACAGCTTGGGTTTTTCGAGCAACGAACGCATTGCCACGATCACAAGATTTCTACACATGAATCATGTCACGGGATCTTAAAAGTATTCTGAGAATGTGCGATGAGATTCGGCTGTCCGCCCACGCGCCTTAGAAGCTTTATTACACGCTTCTCTGACCCAGGCCAGGCCACGCCGTCAAACGCGCTGCGAATAAAATGCGTTGCAATCGGCCCGCGCGCGATCCACGCTGTTTTGTTTACCCGAAATCCGATGAAGCCGATGATTGTGATCTTCCATGTCTCACGATCGCCGTGGACCCCCCAAAAACAAAGATTTCTAATTTGGGCAAAAATAAGAGGAAATTTAATGGAGGCCCCATCTTTTATTTTTGTTTGACAAGTTTCGATCTCATTTCAGCTTGCAATTGGCGGCGGAGACGAGTGAGTCAATGTCAGTCAGCTTTTAGATTTACACAATGAACTCATCTCTGTCCGAACCGCGGCTGGGTACTTTTAATTAGAGCTCGTTTGGTCATTGCTAGTGATCTTTATTGGCGTATTGTTGACAGTTTTTGATAGCCGCGCGGACAATTAAGCGAGTCAAGATACAATCAAATTGCATCACCTAGAGTAACGGATTATGCGCCTGTGGCTAGCTTTGAGTAACGCAAATGCACTAAATTTGCAATAATTGGCTAGAAGCCTGGGGGAAGTCAGGAGCCAATGAACTCACGAACTACTGTCATTATAGTCGAGCTGATTAATAGCTGGTTTAAGATTTAAGGTCAGGGCTGCTGAGTCAATGCTTGCAGTATGTATATGAATTTGATTGCACGGTTGAACGGAACCTGTCAGGCAATCGAAATACACAGAGTGACCTCTTCCGGAGAATAGCGCAGTTAAAGCCTGCTTCAAAAAACATTATTTTCTAAGACCATAGGTCTTACGCCCATGACCTCATCGCATGTAAACTAACGTTTTGAACTACTCCGCCACTGAAACTACCTCTGATTATTACGTTATGCTCGACTGAACTAGATTCTACTTGAATAGCACTTGTATCAGCCTAAACCAATGAAATAATGACAAGATGAAAAACATTCACTGGAAAAGTCAGTGAGTTGCACTGAGTCGGAACTAGAGACGGATCGTTCAGGAGTGAACTATTCAAAAAAAACTTAACTTTGCTATGAGAGATTGCGCTTTAGGACAGTCATGGCTGAGGTAGGGTGGGCAGACAGGGCACTATAACATCTGAGCGCACTGACAAATCGCGAAGCCGCGCAAACTCCAAAGCTTCTATGGCTTTCACGACCTATTGGGAGAAAAAAATCCCAATTTTTACAAACCTGGAGTAAGCTGGCACGAAATCTGTTGTTGTACAGGCCAAGGGGTTTAGGGTGTGGATTTCGAGCAAGAACCCCCCCCCCCCAAGCGTGTCGCTCCTGCTTGAAATTCAGCCACCAATTCGGACGTAGACGGAATCGGCCTTTCTTTCCGAAATATTCACACCAAGGCCTCAACCACAACAAAATGAAGCTGTCAGCCCAGTCTGGGATTCATGAATTACAGACGCTGAAAGTCTCCAAACTGAGATTCATGATACAACTCCAGGAATCTAATGTAAATAACAACGGCCCAAGCACTGAGCCTTAAGGGACTCCACTTAGATTCTCTTATGAACTAAAGGAGGTATTAGAATATTGGCCTTTCCACTCCCTAGGTCATATTCCGTCCCGTAACAGGCGGACGAGGTGAGAGTGTGGTGGCGAAACCACTACGAATCAGTCTATGAAACCCACTATACCTTATTCCCGACTGGAGAATACGCCACTCGGCTAGTATCGAAGCGAATCTTATTTCTTCTGACTTGAACCCCTTTCCGCCCTTTTCAATCCACCGAAACGAAGATAATTTTAATTAAATTTTGAAAAAACTTCATAGCTTCTGTAATCCAATCAGCAAACACCCATTCACACGCTACAAGACTACGGATGATACTTGCAGCGAAACCGGGCCAAGTGACACTAATTAGCAAGAGTTCAAGTGGGCGCCAGATTTTCCCCGATAAGCTCTCGCTATATCGCATTTTCCGCCATAATGACCAGAAAATGCGATTGTCGGCTCAATGAATTGAACTCTGTCGTACTTCCCGGTTCCGCGGTATTTAATCAAAATAAAGCTGACGTCGACTAATAGCCCAGATAAGCCCATAGGAGAAGGAAGGCCTCGAAGTCGAGAACGCTTCATCATTTCGTTTCGTATTATCATTCACCGATTTATTTACCGTGTACAATCAGCTCGTTTGCCGGGGATTTACAAATGATTCCGCGGAAGTTTTAATGCCACTAATCGGGCCCGATAAGGACTACGCTGCGGATAAGTCCCGAATGGTGGCCAGGATTGTCCTCCTCGGGAGGAAACAAAGGATCCAAACTCAAGATGACTCAATGCCTTCATTCCTCAAATGTATCAGCTTGCTGTAAACAACAACTACTTAACGGGCTTTCATTAGATCTTCCATCTTCTGTTTACCTTTGTTTTCCTATATTTAGCCTGCAGCCTGCACTGCTTTTCACGGTGTCTTTTACTTAAGTCATTATGTTGCAAGATAGCCATGAAAAGTATTACGGAGAAGAAGCTAAGAAAAACAACAACTACCCAACAAGATGCTGGAGGCTTTGAATCTCGAAACGAGGTGCTCCATTGGAACAAAGTGCAAGGAGGAAGATTCAGATACAGGCCCAGCGCGCTAACCTAGATTTTGCTCGACGTGTACAAATTCCGAAAAAATGCTACATTTGAACACTAACCGGGCAGCAACTGCCTTTCTTGTTCTTCTTCTTTAGCTTTACTTTCCAAGTCATGTTTTTATGCTTTTTATGCTACACGGCTTCGGTTGTTGTTTTTTTTCCTGTACGCTATTTCGGTTGCAAACAAAAACCAACTCTCAATCTCAAGATCAGCGTCTAAAGAGTTTTTAAAAGTTGAACCTTGAGCAGCTTCAGGCTTCAGTATAGCTGCCATTGGGTCACTTTTTTTTTTAGCGCATTCGTGTTTTAGCTGGGGGGAAAACTCAGGTATCTCCAGTTGATGTTTCGTGCTTGTTAGATAGAAATTCCACAGCAGCTGGGGGTATAAATCATGTTGCTCAAGGTGCCCTAATTTTTACATTCGCTTAAGCATCAATTTATCGAAGTCAAGAGTTTTTCCGATGAAAATTCCAATGATTTTTTCATTGTTGACACTGTTTTCATGCATTTCGAATTGTCCCAACTAGTCCGAGCTGTCCTGGCGTCTTTGGAACTTTACTGAGATCTGATAGAGAATGGGTGATACTTGGTTGCCAAACGATTTGAAGCAATCTGGAAACACCCAACCCCCAAATCCAACTGGTGGTCCAATTTTGGAATGGCGGAAGGAAGTTTAAGGAAACTAATGCTAATTTGTGCGCGATGCGATCGGGCCAAGCGTTACACGCATCGCCCTCCTGAATAAGATCATATTATTCCTTAAGGGGGTAGATAGGGTCTTAGGTTAAGGTTGATTGGTTGGTTTAGGTGGTGGCCCGTTAGTAGAGACAGGGCCCAATTAGGACAGAAAGTTCCGTGTTGATACCCTTAACTCACTTAAACTAATCGTAGGGGGTTGATGAAATAGTTACAATGTTTCCCAGAGACCTAGAGGGCTGGAATGGATAATCATATTCATCCGGAGCTGTTTAAAAAGGCAACCAGCTCTCCAATCTTATTTTTCGAAAGCTCATCCAGGTTATCAAAGAAAGGTTTGAAGTCTGGTCCTAGCTGGGGCCCAGACACTTGCAAAGAAGGTGGATAACAGTTTCACTCTAATCATCCCAACTGCGGCCATTGACGTTAAAGGGAATCAGTTTGGCCGCATGGTAGCCGTTTGGCCAGCGACCCGTGCTGACCGCCGTGACTCTGAAGACGTCAACTCGGCTCCTGCTCAAGAGTTTGTTCGTTCTGTTCAGGCAGTAAGATGGCCACGTCTTCCTAGATATGACGCAGTTGGTCAATCCTCTCCATTTGGAGTTTGCGTTTGTAACAAAGTGAGAGGATATTTGGCGCTTAACAGTTCCTCGTAAGACCAGAACGGATTTCACGGGAGAGCTCTGAAGAGCAGAACCTTGCCTAGCTAATTCGACTGTCTGCTCGGTACCATCTATCTTACTGGGGTCTGATGCCCAAGGCAGAGTTACTTTAACCTCTCGGCACTGTTCGACGAGTTTAGAGGACGTGGTAGCCGATTATAAAGGACCAAAC
The DNA here is from genome assembly GCA_949128065.1 of Beris chalybata. Lineage (NCBI taxonomy): Eukaryota > Metazoa > Arthropoda > Insecta > Diptera > Stratiomyidae > Beris > Beris chalybata. Next base: position 16,874,541 of record OX421897.1, read on the forward strand.
AAAATACGGACTTCGACCGCGTAGTCCCTGTCTTTCAGAATACACAGGATTATATGGTGATGCCCACAATACCGACTTCACCCCCGACTGCGGTAAGGTAAGCAAATGGTCTGCGAATGCCGCGAGGTAGGCAAATCGAAGTCGAAGTCCGTGTTCTGTTTAGTACTTAAGACCTTGATTGCTGATTGGCTGTCAGTGAGGATTACAACATTTCGCTTTAGCGTTAAGTCTTGCCTCAAAGTCCGACAGACATACTGGATCCCCAGTACCTCCGCCTGGAAAACACTAGCGTACTTCGGCAGGTGGTAAGACTTTGCGACATAGTGCGTTATTATTATTTAATAATCAGGAAGGCAGGGTTCGCAGATACACCTGATATCAGAAAGTACAATACATATTACTAAAATTGTTGTGTTATCCAAAGAAAGTTCCGAAAAGGTTCGTAATCGTGCTCACTATACATTTGCTCAGTTTGTCGACATGTGCTCTAAGATGAGAGGATTCCAGTTGCGCGTGAAAAGATTCTGCAGTTTAGGGCAGCTGACCGTTTAAAATGTTGAAGATGTCTATAAGGTCACCTCCCAAATAGCACCCATACTTCGCATTTTCATTTTCCGGAGGGTATAACTTGGATAAGGCTGTTGAGCGCAACTTGTGAACTTTTAACTTCGATAAGGTTTCCGTAAGACCTCTATAAGGCCTTATACAAGTAAATACCAACAGTCTTATGGAGCTTTGTGGACTTAACTTCGATAAAGCCGTAAGACTTGCGAGCGGAGGTTTGGAAGCGAGCTTTGCTCGACATGTCCATTACCAAGTGATTTGGCTTCAACCCCATTACGTCAATGTTTCAGATTGGGCGTGTGGGTACTGTAGCGGTCTTATGTGTCACGGGAGCGTGGTTCAAATCCGAGTGTGTAAGTAAGATCCTTTCACATTTTTCAAAGAAAAAATAATAATTTACAGGAAAATAAATTCGTAGTTGGAAGAAAACAAAAGTAAAAAAATTGCGAATATGTTTTTAATTTTTTCTTTTGCTTTCGTTCTTCCAAACTTCCGTACGAAAGCAAGAACAACTTCGATAAGGCCATATACCAACTGTTGGCGCTTGGCTATTCCTGTTGAAGTATTGGGAAATGTGCGCCAGATTAGTTCGGTAAGACTCCCGATAAAGCTTTATCGAGGTACAATAATAGCTTCGATAAGGCCTTATGAAAGTTAGTTTGCTAGTTGGGTTCTCATTCGTCGTTGCTCCAAAGTTGGAAATCGTAAGTCCAAGCTGCAGATTTCCAAAAAGTTTCGCATCATCAGCGAATAAACATGAGCTGGATGCTAGGTATGTATTTCAGCGGTATAAATTATAAAAAGAAGTGGCTCTTACACTGATCCCTGAGGCACACCACTAAGTACTTCATACGAACTTGAGCATGAATCGCCGACTCGAACTTGAAAATATCGATCTGTGATGAATTCCTTAATACAATCCAAAAGGTGTCAAGCTTAAATATAAGACTTTTGAAGGGAACTCAGGCGAAGGCATTTTCAAAATGTAGACCTACATCAATTGGATACCCGCTCCAACTCCTCAGTTCATCTTGGTTTAAGAGTCAGACACAAAAGCAGACATTAATGGCGAGTTGCGAGAAGCATTACTCAAACTTAAACCAAACAAATAAATACCAGGAACCAGGGTGTTTTTTGAGCTAATACAAGCCTCGGTTAACTGGATTTTAACTGACTCTGTCCTAGAGATGGGTCGTTCAGGAGTGAACTGTTCCAAAAGAGCAGTTCATTGAAGTGAGTGAGTGAACTAACTCACTCCTTTTGGTGAACTGTAGTTCGTTTCGCCACGTGGCACAGTTTTAAAAGAACTAGTTCTTTTGTGAGTTAGAACCTTTTTTTTAGGTCCTCTTACATTTACTCCGAAGTTCAAAAGAAGTAGTTCCTTCGTGAGTGGGAACCTTTTTTTTTTTAGGTCCTCACATTCAATCCGAACTTGAAACGAACTAGTTCGTGAGGACCATTTTTTTTAGAGGTCGTCACATTCACTCTGAACTTGAAAAGAACTAGTTTCTTCGCCGGGTAAGTGATCTCCAAAACAAACTCGAACTACTTCACTGAACTAGTTCATTTCAGTGAGCGAGTCGGAGTTCACTCACTCGCTAAAAAGGAACTGCTTTGGTTATCTCTACTCTGTCCTAACACCCGAAAAATCCTTCTTAAACCGATAAACACAGGAGTCTCGGGTCAGCAAACCAACTCTGTTCTTTGGACACACATTCAAACTGTCGGTGTGAAGAAAAAGCTGCTCTAATCTTCAGATCAGTGAGCAGACCCGCTGGATCACGCAAGACTCACAGACAAAATCTGCAGCACTTTGGATGAACCGGGTATCGACCGATAACAAATTTGTCACGGTTCACTAGCATGGGTTCCTTAGTCATCGAACTTACAAGGTTATTCTTGGCTTTGATAGTCAGAAGGTGGTCCCAAACTTGGTCACCTCTTCTATCATCCGGAACGAAGATTTCAGTTGAAATCTTTTCAGTGGGTTGATTTCATATTGTTGCTTGGTTTCTGGGTTTATTTTCTAGGAAAACTTCTATCATTTGTCCCATGGTTCAGGACCGCAGTTGCAAGACGTTCTACACATGGGGCTATAAATGGAAAATGCAATTGGACACAAGGGGGCTATAAAAGGAAAATTCAATTGGTATAGCAAACAAGACGCTCCTTAAAGTTAACAATGTACTGGTGGCTGATTTGAAATGATTCCAGGAGCTAGCCAAGGATGGACAGACAGTTCTGATCTTTAAAACCCACTCAATTCGGCTTTTTGCCACCCATTCACCAACTTCTTTCTTAGACTCGTGCCAGAAAATTACCGGTAATTCTAAAAGCTGTCTGGAACGAATTTAATTTTAGCCGACTTCTAACGAAAATGGTTCCTGCGCTTAACACAACTTGCACACCCATCCCTTCAAGTCCACTCCCCATTTTCCGACAATCGCCTACACTTTTCATTCAAAATTCCTCCAAAAGGCAAACCGTTTCCTAGCCCAATGCCAAGTTGACTCGGTTCCAACTCTAACGCAACGTTCGCAGCCTGGAGTGGCTGCGCCCTAATCATGCACCCCGTGCCATCGTTGAGCATTGGTCGTTCGCACCTCGAACGAAAATTTCCAATTTTCCAGTAAATTCGAAGGAAAATAGGATCGGTCGGTGGTAGTTGGGAGCCTCTGTCACGAGATTCCTGTGAACAGTCTGGGCTGGACCTACCGCCACCCCTACGATGAAATGACAAATGACACCCAGTCAGGCCGGCCACAACCCTTTCGACCGACCAAATTAGCAAATTGCTTCGGCGGAAAAGAAATGCTAAAAAGTGAAAAACGTTGAAAAATCTCGGGGGAAAATTCATTTCCCGGATGTCGACGGTGTCACTTACGGCGATGCCTTCGAGCACTTTGTGACAATCAACTGAAAAACACTTTACACTACGCGTCACACTTTCCGCGACCGCAATTCTTCGAGACCGAGAAATTACACTACTCTAGTTTTTCCGGAAGCACGAAATTCGGGTCTTTTTTTATCTTTGACGATTGAATTTTCCGGGGACCGATTCGCCGACGACGACCGCGACTAAGACGACACAGCAGCGCACTACGTAAAACCGCACGACAAAACGTCTCAATTTCAACCGATTCGAATCGGATCACACCTGAAGGTCACCTGCGAACAATTTCCACAACAATTTTCAGTCAATCGAAAGACGGAAAAGGTTTTTCCTTCGATGCACAGACGGAACCGATTGCAGACGCGTCTTCACATCACAACATCACGGAACAAGACGACGACGACGCCATTTTTGTGTGCTCCAAACCGAATCGGATTCGAAATTCCGTGCGATGGGACTGCAGAGAGACGAGCGGTGGCAGAGAGCGGAGCGAACGTATGGAACCGACCGTACACAAAAAAATACTGACTTTCAAGTCGCACTGAATGATGATGACGACGACGAGAAAAGAAAAGAAAACTTCCGAACCGAAGATGACGAGCTACGGATGGAAGATGGACGAGTGACTGATGCGCGCCGCGCGGATCAGAGCATCTCGCCGGAGTTGGGAAGCTGCAGCGTGCAGCGGACGCGACGGCGAAGGGACGATGCACTCGCACGCAGCATCACAACAAAAACAAACCGTGACGTACGTACACACGACTGAAGGGCTACTCTCTTCGCCTCGTTTATCTCGGCGCTCGTCTCGTGTAATCTCGTGGCTCGTGGGTGAAAGTTAAGAGAATGCGAGGGTGCGATGCGAACTGTGTCGAGTATCTCGTGTGTGATTTGATCTGCACCGATTGCCACCCCCGCCAGGTGAACTCTTCGAAAATTCGGAGCGCCTAAGTTTGTGCGGCCGTGAGACAAGGACGGTGTACGTCGTAAGACGAAGAGCACAAAATTTCACTAAAAGTGTCGGAATCTCGGAATTCGTCGGTTAAAGAGAGTTTGATGGCACGTTGTTTGCGTTGCTGTGCAGACGGCGAAATGTGTGTACACACGCTGCACGTATTGCACAACAACAACTCGATTGATGATTTTGCAGAGATGTCAAGTCGATTCATGGATTCAATTTACTACGCTTTGCTGGTTGTCAAAATATTTGGCGCTTTTTTTTAGTTCATTACGTGGGTGCGAATGCGAGGTAAGAGCGTGAAATTTAATTGAAATGGCAAAAATAAAAGTAAAAAAAAAAATCTGCTGGTCTGGGCAAAACTTTATTACTTTACGGGTCTAAGCTCGGGAGCGGTAGAAGTCGGAGTATATCAGCAGTTGTTGCGAGATTATGACTTTTCTTGGAAAGTTAATTTTGTTCTTAAAAGAAAAATATTTAAAAGCAAAACAACGTTGATGCTTTTATCAGTTTTAGTTACGTTGCTAAAAGAAGAAGGTGTCAGTAGAATTTAAAACAACAATTAATTCAAAATTCCTGAGTGCTCCAGTGAAGAATATGGGGTAGAGATGGGCAAAGCAGTTCCTTTCAGTGAAGTACTTCACTCAGAGTCACTCATTTGACGAAACAAGTTCACTGAACTAGTTCCGGAACTGTTGACTCCCTCTTGCCGTCAGTAGATGTAGTGCGGACCTAAAAAAAAAGGTCAGCAGAGTTCCGTGAAGTAGTTCCGGAACTGTTTATTCCCTTGTTCCTATAGAGAACATGAGGACATAAGAAAAAAGTTTACACAGTTCCGTGATGTAGATCCGGAACCATTTACGAGTTCCTTAGTTTCGTCACTACGTTTTTTGTCACGTCTCTAACGGAACTGCAGTTCACCTAAAGGAGTGAGTTACTTCACTCACTCACTTCAATGAAGTGTCCTTTTGGAACAGTTCACTTCGGAACGACCCATCTCTAATATGGGGACATTATGTTCATTTATGGAGAGTGTCACGGAAATGCCATCAATTAATATCCGACGCTTGGCATTGCAGTTTAACAACTCTACTTGGAGTTTTGCAATTGGCTCCCTGAACGACAAATAGATGACAGGAATTTTTTCAACAGTATTCTATAGACGAATGAGTGCCAATTTTCCAGAGACTGGTACGATTGGCGTCAGTGTTTTTCCAACACGATGGTGCTCCAACTCATTACGGCCGACTTCCAATTATAGCAATCGCTGGATCGGTAGAAATGGACCGATACACTGACCTGCAAGATCTTCTGATCTTATTATTATGGATTTCTTTGTATGGGGACGAAAGGACCTTGTGTGAATGCCCGGGGATCGCTAGCGGGCGTTTGTTAGGGATGGGTAGTCTTTTTTTTCGGGAGCATCAAGGATTTGAGATCGTTAGGGTATGACGAAATACAGTGCAACCCGGTTATAAAGTACCTTGAGTGGATCACAAAAGTAGAACGTTATAACCAATATAAGAACCTTTTACATTTGTGAATAGGGATTGAAACGTTATAACCGAAAATACGTTATAAAAGTGTACTTTATAAGCGGGTTACACTGTAGTCAGATTCTGTAGAAAATTGGAGTGTTTCTGAGGGGATGAACTTTGTTTCCGATTTATTCTCCTAAAATGTCTAGATATTCTTTTTATTACTTGGTTTTCATTGTAAGCTACCATTCTAATATTCATTCTTCTTTCAGCCCTTCCTTAGCGATTGAATATCCAAATATTCTGAAATTTATTTTTATATCGTTTGCAAATCTATTCGATATCTCATCAGACTTTAAGAGATATGACGCAATTCGCGATAACCTATAGAAATCCTTTAAACCAACCCCTAGGTTGAATATCGAAAAATCCTGAATTTGATTTGATTTATGCGATTTTATAACCAACCAGTGGAAGCAACATACAGTCCGATATCTCACTAAACCTAAGATATGTGGCGGAATTCATAAAAAAAGTTTGGAAACCCTTCAAACCTTCATAGGAGCTGACTATCAAAAAATCCTGAATTTGATTTTTAGGCGATTATAGGTATAACAAGTCCGTGTAGGCAACATTCATTTCGATATTTCACGAGACCTCTGACAAATGACTGAATTCGTGAAAACGTATAGAAACCCTTTTAACCTCCTTAGAGGTTGCTTTTAAAAAAATCCTGAATTTGATTTTTAGGCGATTATTTAACGAACCAGTGGAAGCAACATCCCGTCCGATATCTGAATGGACCTAAGAGATATGACGGTATTCATGAAGGTACAGGTGTGATAGAACTTCCGATAGGGATTGCACCCATATTTGAAATGTCACATACGGTAAAAAGTATCATTTGTGTTCAGTATATACCGCCATTACATTATCGCTTGTATTACGCTTGAGGGATGCTTGTTAATAATAAGAAGTAAAAAAAAGCTCGCAAAGTAAAGAATTTTGCTGCTTTCAGTCAGAGACAGTTTTACTTCAAATTTGTCGGTGGAACGTAGTTCTTAGTAGTGAGGATTTCTGCAATGACATCGTTTAAATTTTTTCAAAAGGCTTTGGGCCACACCGTTGCAAAATTAAGTTAACGCAAAAATTTATCCCAAAGGATCATCGTGTGCGTAGTGAGTTTCAAGATTTGGGAGCAATTGAGTTAGTGGAAAATTACGCCTTTTGAACCTTCCCTCTCAAAGTTTTTGATATTCCAATCGCTGTCTACTAGCTCGAAAAGCCATAGAAAAACTCGACACTTTAGACAGGACATTCCTCCATTAAACAATGTTCCATGCCTTGTCCGAATCATCAAGTCATTCGGAAAAGCTAGTTTTTTCGCTTGAATTCAGCCAACTGTTTCCCACATGAGCAGAACTCAAAAACATTCCATTCTCTATAATGTCGGGGTCACCAATTTGAGCTAAATGTGCTAATTATTACAATATGACTGCAGCAAGCTCAAGTGGGACATAAGTACAAATAATTTGAATCTACAGAAACCGAAAAAATTGTAAAATATGAATCAAAAATTTCTATGTTATGCCTGTATGGCTGTTCAAACCGCCAGAGGTCAATATTTAAATCGATTTTTCAACACAGCATTTACGCCCAGGATATTAATATCCTTAACAGTCTGCCAACAATGTTTTCAAGTCGCTCATATTGCTACACCCAAAAATAGATTCGATATCAAAATGAGTAGCTTGTAGCAATTTGTTATAGACACGCCTCCAAAAAAAAAATCACCGCTTGATTTTCCTATAATTTTTGGCACACATTCAAATTAAAATTTGGAATTGTCGAGAATTGAAAAGCCATATGTTGTTTACGTAAACATAAAAAAAAAAATTGATATTAACATTTTGTTGGGTGCTAATAGCAAGCGAATGGTTTTTTCTGTATGTTTCTAGGTTAGATTTAGCTTTACATTTTTTCACCCTTCCCTCGCTGGCTTCCTTTCACACATTGTGTACAGATGCTCAGATATGTAAAAAGTGCAACACTTAACCTGAATCGCGACCGATCAGGAAACTTAATCAACGGAATCGATTGAATGGATTACAAATCCCATTGTTCGGTGAAGCCCTCACTCAGGACGCGGAGGAAAAGAAAACCGGCAGCGAGTTTAAAATGTCACGATGGCTTGGCATATGTTCGGACATATGTTCCAGAAATATGTTGGCAGTCATGCATTTAGAAGGAGTTGGTAGTTCTAAGTATCTACAGTGCAACTATACGTTGCATTGATTGCATTGTTCGGTTCGTTACGATTCGATTGTATGCACCGGGCCCCGAGAATAATTCATTTTAGTATTTGACTTGATCCGGACATTCAACTACGCGTTCAATTAACCGTTTTTCTTATTGCGCCGCTTAAACTGTCGTAGATAAATTACTGCGATTCTATAGACTCATTTATCATCGATCATCGGCCTTTCATAACATGCCGAGCTAAAACTTTGCGTAAAGGCTCTTAGAAATCCGAGGCTGATGGAATAATACTTTACATTTTGAAGTGTAATGACTTGAACAGTCGATGCGGAGATAAGCTTTCCTATTTTCCCGGGATACTCTGAATAAGAGTACAGATTTTGATTAATTTAGAATAGACTCGAGTCTTGATACTTTCGAGAGTCACTGTTTATATAAATGCTAAGGCCTGTTATAGGGAAACAAGTAGGTATATTAAGGGAGCCCATAGACGAGCACGCTAGCATGACATTCTTTCATGAGTGGATGGGTCTAAAACTTGAATGTGTGCAGCATGATGGAAATCAAAAAAAAAATTATTTTTGTGAGCGGAGCCAAAATGTATGGCGACATGCATGAATGACACGCATGCATGCTCGTCTATGGGCACCTTTATTGAAGATTAATCGGCCATTTTTTTTTTTAGGATGGCGCTATGGTTCAACTCGGACCTTGGCCTCCTGAAATCGGCCATTCTTTCCGATTTGTTAATGTTACGGTTGCAAGCAATACAACGCAAGAGTTCATAGATCAAATTTAACTGTATTAGGGTTTTTAAGGGTGATGGTGTGAAGGGTTAATGTGTTCTACCAACCAATTTAGTTCCTATATTTCAGGAACCGCTTATGTTAGGGAAGGTAGTCTGGATGGCTTAGTGGCTAGAGCACTTGCCTTCGGTGCACCTGGTACCAGGTTCCAATCTGCTTGGTGACAAATAATTATCGAGATTCGGTGCCGGTCTACCAATTCACTCAGCTGTAAATGAGTACCTGAGTTAAAATGGGGGTAATAATCACGGACGAACGTGTGGCTGACCACTTCACCTCCTAGTGTTCCGTTGGTCTCATAATGAAGCAACTCTAGCATTACTTTCAGGCCTAGGCCCGATTTGGGCTGTTGCGCCATTGATTATTATTATTATTATGCTAGGGAAGATCCACGGAAATGGAATCATGAAAAGGAATCAGTTCTTAAGAACTATCAGTGACGAATGGAAATATCAGGAGGATGAGCTCAGGAGGATGAGCTCAGGAGGATGAGCTCAGGAGGATGAGATCAGGAGGATGAGCTCAGGAAACCTTGACGGACAGATCAGAACTGGTGTAAGGGTGTTCTTTCCCAAGAAATTCTGTTCATCTTTTTGAACCACCGCGTAATGCCAGCGTAAACAATTTTTCGCAGTCAAAACAAATCCCTGTAGCCGAAATTTTAGCGCAAAAATCAGACAACTTAAGACAACGCTCTGCTCATTTCTATAAATACACGAGAGAAAAACCCATTAAGGCAAAAGTACAAACGAAAATTTATACCACAAAGACATGAAGACATAGAGCCTTAATTTGTGATACCACGACGTAGAGATCACTTTAAAATAGCTAAGAAAATAAGCAAACTCGATTGGTTTTGATCCTTCTACTTTTTTTTTTACTTGCTGATGCCACCTTGTAGTCAATTGAAGAGTTCACTGTAACTTAGCCAATGGTTTTGTATGGTTAGCGAAAAAGAACAGTAATATACAAAATTCAGTTCCCAATGATATTAGCAATTAGTTTAATTGTCGCGGTAATTCAGCTTTTAATTAAAATTAATCGATAACACAGCCGAAAAAATTGGAAATAAAGTCCAAGTCAGTCCCTTTGAAAACAGTTCGAATTCAGTTCATTGCAGCAAAAGCATATAGACCGGGGAGTAGGAGGCCGAAAACCCATAAAGTCAGACATAATTCGTTTTGGTAGAGCATATGTTGCCTTCATCTAGGGATTTGTGCCTTTGCCACATGTTTCGGATGGTGCATTTATAGCTGCAGTATATCGTCTTTTGGACAACTCAATAGAGTGTACGAGCAGCAAACTAATTTCGTTCTTTATCATGTGGCCGAAGTTATATAAAAGCAAAGCCATTAAAAAAATAAAATTTTTTTGGTTCAATGTGGTTACCACCTTTTTTGTATGGTAACAAATGGTGTCTGGTTTGGGCCGTATGAAAAGAGTAAAATCCTTCTTTCGATGATGCTCGATACTATGCAGCGATGGTTTTAGATCAATAGATTAGAGGATTGCGGAGGAATTGTAAGTTTTGGTCAATAATGCAGCCGTTGTGGGATAACAATCTGAAAATGTTTTGCGCAGCACGCAATCAAATGAATTCTCAATCAAACATCACGGGAAACTGGCTGGCTTAATTTCGAAGTCAGTGTACTTGCTAAATCAAATACCCTAAGAATCTACCACCTTTCGACACTGATGGGCTTTATAATTTAATGAAATATTGTTCATATTGGTACATGAAACCTGACAAACCAGCTTTCAGTAAAAAAAAAATCACGCCTCCCCCAATATCCAACAGGAAACCCAATAACATCAGTTCCAGTAAGAAAGCCACGCCTTCCCAATATCCAAAGGCGAAAGTTCTCTACACTTCTCGCATGCAGAAGATACTTCGAGCATGTTTCACACACACCATCGAATATTCGGGAAAGCTCTCGACTCAACTCATGCAGTATATAAGTACGATCTCTATTAGAATCTCTTTATATAAAATGTCCCAACCAGTATAAAAAAAAAAAATTTATAAAGCTTTACGTTTGGCGACCAATCTCCGGTGGCTATTGGAACTTTTTATGCTATAATTTGTAGTCCACTTTAAACATCAATCTGAAAGCTATATTGTTTGAAAAGTCAATGTCACCGATTCCGAAATCGGTGAATTTGAAACTTAAAGTCTTGTTGGAAAGGAAAATTGTATGGGTATTCAGTGTTTTGCCATATACGAGTACCTACAATTTCAGAAATACGATATTGAAAACGGCAGATATTGTTCTACTTTTTCAAGTAACATCCAACCGACTGTAGTTCTTAGAAAATCATAAACAATATTTATACAAATTTGAATAGATCCGTACCAGCAGGGTTAGCGGCTATGTAAGAGTAACCAAAGACTCACGGTCGCTGTTATGTTGCAGCGTGCGGACTGCTGACTTCAAGCCAGGTGAATTCGCTTCGAAGACAAGACCTTTTTGTTTTGGTGGTGATGGATGAGGAAGGGGTCCGCGCAGAATGTCCGTGCAGAATAGCAAACTTATTAATACTGGTCCTGCAAATTCTAGCAAATATTCAGATTCTAAATTGAACAAAAATACTATAAACACCAAATTTTCATAGCCCGAGCAGAACAATTCATTCTTGTAATTTTTATCTAATGAATTAAATATTCATAGAAACACTGTTTTCATTCGGACGTGAAAATGACTAAAAATATCGCGAAACTTAACGATTATCATGTTGAACTAGCGATGAACGCGAATGGCTTGGCGATACTGGAAACGCCACATTCGTGCTCATCGCCCCACTTTGTTATGCGACCTGGGGGAACTTCGCATTCCACCCATTCAGAATGGTGGTTTCGAATTCCGCAGACAGTCACTGAAAGCCTTTGGGTATCCATGTCACTAAAGCCGAACTTCGGCCTATTGTGACGGATTAACTATGATTCCTCTTAAATCCCTGCGCTTGCAATGCAGCTTAGTATTTCGCGATGGTTCCATGAAACCCTGACCGAAATGACGCCGTCTTTTGTGAGATAAGCCCTCACAATCACAGAGGAAGTGCTCTGGTGTTTCCTTTTCGTTATCGCAATGACTGTAAGTTTTAGTCCCAGAGAGACCAATCCTATTGAGATGCTTCCTCATGTGGCAATGTCCAGTCAGAGGGTATGGGTGTCTGCTTAATTTCAGATACTAAGGAGTTCTTTTTTCCGAGTGTTTTGGCATTTGAGTGTCTATTCGAGAGTCGAGACCTTGTGAATGGCACTTTGCGATTTTTGCCACATTTGGATGTTAATTTTTGCTGTGCTTAACATTATTCCATAGAATGGATATGGTCCCATTAAGGCACGTTCCTACGATCGTCAGTTAATTTCTAACCGAAACTTTAACTGCAAATTTTGTATGAAAATATCTCAGTTAAAGTTCCAGTCAGTCCTAAGTCAGCTTCTGTACCTTTTCCAGTCATTACGTCAGCCATTTTACCCCCGTTGCAGCAGCTATGATATTTCTTCATTCTGATGTAAAATATTACTTACTTATTTACTTAATACTGAATTTATAGACATAACGAAATTCATTTGGGAACACTTACCTGAAAAAGAAAAAAAAATCATTAAAATTTGTAAAAATTAACTATATTAAATTGTTCCGCAAAAAAAAAACCACACAGTTGGTTGGTCTATTACATCAGTAAGAGCTTGCACTAGTAAGTTGAAACTTGATGCATATATATACCTATCACACTACTAAAGTATTTTGATCAATGGAAATTTTAGAATAGTAGTGGAGTGGTGGGGTAAAAACCTAAGATTTCACAAATGGCGCAACGGTTTAGCCAGGTCTTAGCGAGCTCGACAAGAAACCTTCAATCTTACGGTGGTTTTTGATGAAAGCTGATACCTGTTCTCAGTTCTTCTAGTACAACATTTTCAAAATTAATATTTTTATGAAGAGGTCGACAGAAGAGAAGGATAAAGCCTACAGAATTTAACTGTTCAAATACTAGCCTCTAATTTGAATGCTTCTAAAATCCAAGAAACCGAACAACTTACCCAAAAACCTCTGTCCCACTTAACGAACTACAGAAATCTCGTTTGATTAGACGTTGAACCCATTTCAATTAAATGCAATGTAATTCAATACAACCACCATAAACCCACCGAAACATTTACCTGTGTACCTGGTGTGTATTAAGAGTACCGAGCTGCATAACTTGGCGAATTAAATCACAAGAAAGTCTTGATATTCTTCGGTAGCAAGAGGTAACCTTATAGGAAGGTGTGGACGAGAGTGTTTTTTCCCCCCTGTACAGGTAAACACCATCGTACACATGTCTTGCGTTTGAAAAAGGGAACAAGACGAAGACGTGAATTCTATCAATTGGCCAGGTGTTTTTTTGGACAAACATTCAACATGTTGTTTGTACTCGTTGTGTGCGCCTAGAGCCGGAATTCGGAGATTATAAATTTGTGGACCGGTATAGCATAGCGTACGTACTGCAAAGGTACCAACTATTCAATGGTGGCCAGGTGAACAATTTAATTAGAAAATAGAACCAAAGTGAAGATATTTTGTAAATTGGGAGAGAGAACGGTACGTGATGGTAAATTGGATACGGGATGAGCAGAGTCTTGAAATTTGCCAATCTGGGTTCAACTTATTTGGAATTTTTTTTTTTTTTTTTTTTTTTTTTCAAAATAGAGCAAAAAAACATGGGGCAAACAAAAATTTGTCAGTCAAAATAATCATATATTTGGCATAATTACAAACAGTGTGATACAAGCAGCAATGTACCTATTTGATGATGAATTTTGAAAATAATTGAACCAAATACTTTGTATTACTTTAACAAATCAATTTAACAGACTAAAATAAAACCAAACATCACAGAACAGTGACAGTGTGTTAGAACAGTGAGTTCAGAAATGATTCACCAAGTGAGAGCTCGATATTGAATCAGTTATTTATGGTTTTTGATTGACTTTAGGCTCATATAAGTATACAAATTTTTCACTGGGTTCAAATCTCTTAGACCCGTTCTTACGATCGTCAGTTACGTTCTAACTGGAAATTTAACTCACGATGTTCATACGAAACTTACAGTTAAAGTTCCGGTTAAAATATAACTGAAGGTCGTAATAAAGGCCCTTAGTGAATAACACTATTAGTGAATTCGAAATGGACTCATTAAATGAAATTTGAATGGGTTCAACAAATTGATTCAAAACGAATTTCTAGAGTTGATTTGAAATGAATTTAATTTGTAAACTCTTACGTTCTCCATACAGTGTATTCTTTAAACAAAATGGAGAGTAAACGAGTTTTTCATTACTAAACCCCACTTTATAAACGATCTAAAGAAACTGCGCCAATTTTTTAACATAATGAGAGCTACATCGTAGCTTTGAAAGTAGGAAGTGCAGTTGCAGATTGCGACGAATGCATACTTTTGGCATAGTTTGATTTTATGTTACATTGTGAAGGAAAAGTGAACTTAACTATCGTCTTCCATGCCACATTTCAATCATATGCTGAAATAAGATTCAACACATTGAATATTATTCTGATGTGAATTTGAGTGTTTATTTTAATAATTAGTGAACATCTGCTTCACTTTTTGATCAACAAGCGTGAATTTGAGGGTTTTTTTTCACATAGTGAGCTTCTGTTTCACTTTTTGATCAACAAGCTGTGAATTTTAGTGTTTATTTTACACATAGTGAACTTCTGTTTCACTTTTTGATCAACAACCGTGAATTTAAGGGTTCTTTTTTACATAGTGAACTTCTATTTCCTTTTTTGAACAACAAGCGTGAATTTAAAGGTTCATTATCACATAGTGAACTTCTGCTTCACTTTTTGATCAGCTAGCGTGAGTTTGAGGGTTCCTTTTCACATAGTGAACTTCTGCTTCACTTTTTGATCAACAAGCGTGAATTTGAGGGTTCTTTTCACATAGTGAGCTTCTGTCTCACTTTTTGACCAACAAGCGTGAATTTGAGTGTTTATTTTACACATAGTGCACTTCTGTTTCACTTTTTGATCAACAACCGTGAATCTGAGGGTTCTTTTTTACATAGTCAGCTTCTATTTCCCTTTTTGAACAACAAGCGTGAATTTGAAGGTTCTTTTTCACATAGTGAACTTCTGTTTCACTTTTTGATCAACTAGCGTAAATTTGTGCGCTTAATTTTCACATATTGAAGTTCTGTTTCACTTTTTGATCAACGAGCGTGAATCCGAGTGTTTTTTTTTCACGTAGTGAGCTTCTGCTTCACTTTTTGATCAACGAGCGTGAATTTGACTGTTTATTTTTTACATGGTGAACTTCTATTTCACTTTTTGATCAAGAAGCTAGATCATAGTGCATACAAGAGAACATACAGAACCGCTAGTGGAGGCATTCATCTTTTAATCGTATGGTAAAGAAATAACATATACTATTTCTAAATAGTCACTCAGTGAAGACGAAGTGAATAAAAATGGATTCACTTGGTGAACATTCACCAATTGCTTGGTTGGGATAAGATTTAGTTTTCTGCGTAAGTGCAGCCAATTGATGACTAGTTCGTATTTTGCACTCCATTCACTTTCCTGAGTCCAATTAATTATAATTAATGAATGACCGCAAGAAATGGTCAGTTCTGTTCCAATTTGTCACAATAACGACAAAGTCCGCACTGTATTTTATTCAAAGTCGAATCTTTCATCCAAAGCTCCTTCATATCTTGAGCATACAATGGACATCGATATTTTAATTGTCACCAAGGGGACTAGAATAATATCATCACTCTTTTTGCATGTGACACTTTTTTATTATCTTTATCAGAAGCTATTACTTAATCCGGGGCTGGTGATGGTGTTTAAAGCGAATATCGGGGCGAAAAAAACCGTAAACACATGCGAAAATATTACGAAAAATAAAAATTCAGCAAACGCGAAGCTCATCTGCAAATGGAAAAGTTTTTTTTATATGAATAAGTTACAAGCTTATGACACGCAAGGGAGGAGTATTACTGCGACACATGCGGACACGATAACGAAAGCCGGGAAGGAGATATATTAATTTATAAAATTCAACCCACCCCCGGGCCTCCGGCAGGGATAACTTCGTGTTCTTAATGTCTTCTGTGATCCGGTGCGGTTTGCTATAAAGTGATTATCCAGCGCACAATGGAGGACTTTATTAGGTGTCATCGAAAAGGTCACCTAAAAGTCACCAAGTGACAGATTTTTCATGTGGTCATTCGAGATGATATGCCGCGCGCTTAGATCACTGCTATTTTCAGATCGATCAAGACAAGATCGACTTTAGTCGTCCAGTGGTCTACATTTCGAATTCATTCCGCCCACGAAAACCACTCACATTCTCGAAACTTAGCTGTCACCCGATAGCATCTTAAGTGCTAAACACATGCTTGCCGCCAAAAATCTGTTTGTCAGCCTCTGTCCGTTTTCTTTTTTTTTCGGTTTTTATGGAACGCACTCGATTTTTATGCCAGTCGATTAGCGCACTGCATCGCCCGCCCCCATATGAGCTCATTGTGAAGTTGCGACGTCGACGTCAAGATCGAATAATTGCTTCCTAGGAGATTGAAAATATGTGCTAAGTGCACTTATTAAGTTTCACGTTTGTGATTGTTTTTGTTTTCATTTTATGGCCTTGATGGGAAACCTTTAAATTGGTCACGATGTCATGAGTGTCTTTTGCAATGCGTGTATGTACTTACATGCAATTTTATTAAACTTCTCATATGTCGGTGTGGCGGTGTAAACGGGCTCGATTACGTCAGATTGCACAAGTGCATAATTTTCCTCCTCCGCCTCCTTCAGCGATGATATTGTGGTAATTATGTGGCCCACAATGGAGGAATTTCCATGCTTATTGGGATCGAATTTCCAATTGAGCGTTGCTTTGTTTCACATGTCTCGTTCTCGAAGTGCTTGCACAGAATAGCAATAAGATTGACGAGACAATCAAGACGTTTGTTTGCATTGAAAATCTTTGTTAGATTTTCTCCAAGAAAGGAACCGGTCCTTAATGAATTCTCGATTCGTAGAAAATTCCTGAAGATTGAAACGAGTGTGAGGCGTTAGCAAACAAGAGCAACAAATTGGTTTTGTGGTACTCGTCTGGAACAAAATTAATTTGCGGTTAAGATCCCCGGAGAAATTTAATGAACTAGTGGTTATTGGCGTTTATTTACTGCTAACTTCTTCATCACTTTCAATGTTACCATCGAGTTACTCAACACGAAGCAATCCTTCCTCGTTTTTCGTTCTCAAGACACCACACAACTCCTATTTTGATCACTTACGGTTTTAGAAACAGTTTCACTGCAGGTTTTCAGTCTCAACAACTTTCCAAACAAATGTTCTTAAAATTTTGTTTCATCCCAAGTCGAGCTCTGATCTTCACGATAAATTTCCTGCAATCCTTCTTTAAGAGACATGCTTGTTCCTTCATACCATCCAAGTTTTTTTTCAACCAAACGTAGCAGTACTGTTGACTCTCTGTGATGAAGTTGTTCGCCCATCTCCCGAGAGAAAATCTCCATACAAGAGTCCTACTTTTTTCTGATCAACTTCGTAACTAACAATTGAGAGGAGAAACTAGAAAGCTTAAAAATATTTTAAAGAATTAGAAATAAAGTTTTAAGGCTTCAGTTAAAGAACTTCGAAAATTTTGGCTCCGGTGTATTTTTTGGTGTTAGAGCGGACTTTTAGAAAACAAGGGTATCTCAGACTGGAGAGGGTGCTACTTCCAAGTGTACACCCTTGACTCATTAATCGGAAGACTCTATAATAGGACCACCTATCAATTGGTTCACACGTTATACTTGCCTCGATGTTTTTCATACATTCGATTCAGAATATTCGGACCACCTCGAAATCGGATCCTGAACTTTACCTGACTGCAGGATTTTTCTTTTTTCAAAAAAAAAACCGAGAGAACTGGACATCTGATTTGACCAATCAAAATAAATAATGGGGCGTGTCAGTGTGCCATGACTGGTAATACACAATTTCTCCGCGTTTTCACGGAAAGGCAGACGAATTAGCTAGACAAGATTCTGCTCTTCAGGGCTCTCTGTTGCAATCAGTTCAGATCACCCTAGAGACTGGTAAACTCTAAATATCCACCCACTTTCTCACAAACGCCAACTCCAGATAAGGAGGATTGAGCAACTGCAGAAGACATGATATATGATGGATATGATAATCAATTCAAGCCCTAAGACTCTGAAAAACTATATATCTACTTCAACAGCCCTCAACGACTAGGTTAAACGAGTTGTGGTATCAAAATGGCGCTTCCTGTGATAATTGGGCTGTGATTACCGCAGAAGGGCCACTACGTAAACCAACCAACAAACCAAGATACCGAAAAGTAATCACTTCATAATTGGACTGCTGTTATTAAAAAAAACTTCCCCGACCAATTCTTTCCGTATGTGGTCCGATTAAACAGGTTGGACATCTGAATACGCAGTTTTATCTAAAATATCTCGTCAATGTCTTAAAGGTCTATCGTGACTAATTTCAATTTCTTGCACGTTTTCTGCAAAATTGAATCGGTTCGCAGATAAAGTTTCAGCGAACTTCAACAAATAACTCAATCAATGAACCGTAAATCTTTCCCATTTAGAGATACCATAATCAAAAAATAATTCTGTTTCTTAATTCTGCGGAGAATCCTTCTCTTTCATTGTACTGCGGGTCAAGTAGCGTTCACAGTGACGCTAATGAACGTTTAAGCTTCTAATAAGGTCAGGACGAAGGATATGAGGCAGTTTCATTTCTTTATTAAGCCGCAATATAAGGGATGAGATTTTGATGATGCGGTTAATGGAACTTACTGTCCCTCGAGAACTGGAAATGATTTTTGCTTTTACTGTTTGGTAATGAACGTCCTTAGCGTTATATAGTAAATAAATTGTTTTTTGCATCAGATTGGTGGCGAAAATAAATTAATTGTAGTTTTTAATAAAAAGAAGGTAGAGTTTTCTTGTGAAATTTATTCACTGAGTTTACATATTGTTTTCCAACTTCAGAGCTAAATATGTTAAGTCAACGAAAAAAATGTGATTTTAGAAGAATATTTGAAATTTGGTCATACATTTGACAAAAAAATTTATTTGACAAGTTCAGTCAAATTTTTTCTGTCAAAAGAGAGCAAAAAAAAAATTTTTTGACGATTAGACAAGTGACTGGAATTGCCAGCGATAATCGTAAAATATTTGACATAGTGACATACAGGCTTTACTAACATTGTACCTACATATGTATTTGCAAAATTTATGAATTTGAACGACGTTTTTTTTTCAACACTCGCTTTGTGTCTTAAGACAATATTAAGGGCACTTGTCGATTTACTCACTGTACTTAGCACTGTTCTCTATGAACGAAAAAGAATAACTAAGAAGATGAAGGTTATTATCCAGCAGGTAGATTTGCTGAAAGCTTGCATCGTGGACATAACGCATTTTTGTATAATTTGTGACTTAACACAAATGAGAGACTTCTATAGTATGTCTTCATTAACTTTCAAATTAAATTGAAAGATGTTTGTGCCTTAAAAACCCTTCCATAGAGCTTACAATTCAAAGGGAGCACTTATGAACTTCATAATAAAGGGATAGTGGAATTCGAGATAGCGTCTTCTTCAGTCGATGTAGACGTTAGAAGTCTTAATGAACAGCTCTGCCGTAAATCACAAGAATGTTACTAGATCCCAAGGCAGGTTTTTTCCTATTTGCATAAAATAGTTAAAAATTATAAAAGGAAAGGAAATTTTTAATAGAAAAATAAAATTTAAATATAAAAAAAAACTGACAAAAAAAATTCATACAGGTTTATATTAGACGTGTTTTTTTGCGCCTTTATCTAATGCAGAGTAGGACTTCTGAAATTTGAGCATTGAACTTTTCATGAGCCAGAATAGCTGTCCCACTGTTTGAGGTGGTATAGTTGCTCTTCACGCTTTGCACTTTGTTGTTAGTTTCACATTTCGCTAAACCAGCTCTGTACTGGATAAGGGATAAAAAAACACGCCTATTGTTATAAAGGGTACTAAAAACGATTTCTTTGACTGAGAGATTGTTCTCTATCTTATTAAATCACATGTTGTCTAGCTTCTAATTTGAAGGTAAGTTTTTCACTCTAGCTAAAGTATTTTAGAAGACCTTTTTATCAGTTAAGCAATTCTTTTTTTTAGTAGAGTCCAATCGAAACCGTTTAACTGTTCTCTCGCCCGTAGTTGATTGGTGGTGATTAACTAATTGGAAGACGGTTAAAAAAGATATATAATGATGTTTTATAACAACGATTTTTCGCACTGGAATTCATTGTAAATAGAGCTTACGGAGCGAAGGCTATTGGGTGCTATTGTCTTTAGACGAGAGGGTGCGTATTTTTTGAATATATCCTTTTGACGTTGAATTGGGAAGAACCAACAGCGTTTCCAGAGACATACAATTTGAAAGTCGAGCCTTAGAAGTTCCAGAAGGATATTGGTAAAATAGATATGGAACAGTAGTGGTTCTCCTTCTCAGTTACACTTTTAAAAAAAATTATAAATTTATACATATAAACGGCTATATATTTTTAAAAGGCTCAAGCAACAGTAAAAGGAGTTTGTCGTTATTTTGCATGATAGAGAATGCGATGATGTCCTGTATAAACAGAGAAGAAAAGCGGAGAAAAAAATCCGACTGGCCACATTGCAATACCCAATGACAAAGCCGTGGCAAAATCTGCAAACTACTGGCGATAATGGACTTCATTTTTTTGTATCTTTGTTCAGGTTCTAGAAGCTATTAATAAGCTGTTCCAGCTGTGATAATATTATCAATGAAATTATGTTCCAAGCAGGCTGCGAAAATTTGGTAGGTACATTGATGGTTTTTGTGGTTGAACGAAATTTCACCACCCTGGAGACCGCAGTATTGTCATCACTGCAGTTGGCTTTTAAATCCTTTCAGCATGCATGATGCAGACTACAAGCAGCTATCACCCGGTCAGATACTGGATCTGAGCTACACACCGGCATTCAATTTGTCTATTTCGAGCTACGGATGTACTCAGGGTTTGGGGGTTGTTTTCAAAACATTATACATTCCACCACCACACATACTGTTACCCCATATGCAGAAAATAATTGGTTACATGTGACGTAAAGTAAAAACCTGGCAAATGCCGTCATAGCCACCTAATGATGTGAGGCATTCGGAGGGCAAATGCTATTACGACCGAACGAAATCCGATATTGAGAAGAGGATTGAAACTGATTGACACATCTCCACCTGACACGTTAGCTTTGACAAGGTAGCAGATGTTTCTCGAAGTGAAATTTTAGTCCACTCAGACTTGGTATCTTTAAAGTATGAAATCACTTTAAAATATAAATCAAATTTCTTCACGTTTGTAGGGTAAGAGTTTCAATTACCGGACAATTCGGGATTTCAAGAGGATTGCGGTTTGTGGCTTGTAACGTCGATACTTTGTCGTTATAATTTTATAGTTTGCCCTTACGACTACATTGTTGCATTGTTTTGATGAACTGTTGAAGAAAAAATTTTAAAATCGGTTTAAAAATTTAAAATTTTGAATCAAAATTTTTGAAACACAATTTTAATTCGAAAAAGGCAGGGATAGGTTAGGGTGAGTGGCTACTTAAAGCGACAAAAAACATAGACGACCAATGGGTCCGTTGTAATCCCACATGGGAAGAAAAAACTGTGCGCTCAAGACCATATCTTAGGTAAACCACCCCGCCAGCCTGACAAACTACAGCAGCCTGTCTTTGGGAGTAAAAACAAAGATTTTGGCATTCAATCTCAGTAATTTTGGTAGCGCAACGGTTTTCCCCTGTCAGATAATAAGGAAAATGTGGCTTCTCCGGCCCAAAATAGTCTATTGGTTTAACATCATATCACTGGTTTGGTGACACGATTTGGATCGATGTCGTAAAAAACCTCAAGTTATCTGAATTCTGGAATCATCACAGATGATACTGTTGCCATCTTAAACTGATGGTTCGAAGATGGAAAATGGATCGGGCGCAGGAGTATTCTCTCGCGATCTCGACATCATGGAACCAAATCTAGACTGTGAGCAAATGCAAAAGAATTTACCCTGAAGACTGATGGATACCTGGTCACTGTGATTCTACCTGGAAATGAAAAGGCAGATGAGAACGCTAGAAGAGAGTTGGAGATGATCTCGTCTTTTGTCCCAATAGGTGTAATTTTTGAACTGGATCAAGATCAAAATCATTCGTTTAATATAGAACACAACAACAAAGAGATGATCCAAAATCATAATGGGATCAAAGTTGGATGAGTTTTTCGCTATTAAAGCTGCTTCTCAGTTCATCTAAACTTCCACTATTTTAGCATTTTCACAGATGGCGCCCTGCGTTTAATTCAATTTGTAGCAGATACTTGCACCCAATATCTAGAATAGTCGTGAGAAATCAATACATTTTGTACGGAAATTTAAGTCTGTGTGTAATATAGAGACAGCATGTTCAAAATTATTGAAAAAACCTTTGTACATATTTCTATGCATTTTCTATAGTGTTTCATCGCTACATACAACAAAGCGAAACTATACGTAACCCATACATACAGTTTAGCCAAGGCATTTACCAATAGGATTGTTAACCCTGCTAAACTAGCTTTTGGGTTGATCCACATAGTTTTTTTCAATTGTGATCTGATCCAGTTGAAACAAAAGACACCCTTTGAAAGTGTGAAGTGTATGATTCCGACAGAAAATTTATAGGGGGCTTGGGACATCATCCTGTTGAGACAGATGGCGAGCTACTAGAAATCCCCATTGTGAAAATGTGTCGCTCTGGAGACAAGAACGTGGAACCCCTGCTGGAGCATCCATCCAGTGTGCAAATATGGAGTTTGGCTTTTCTTGGACGAGTTTATGGAGAACTTCTTTCATCATCAAGAACAGCAATAGCTGAAACTCATAATCTGATTTCATACGAGGGGTTCACAGTGGATCCGTAGTGATCTCTTTTTGATGAGCCGTCGCAAAACGATATCGTTCACCTCTCTCACCCTACCCTAACTTAACTCCCACTATTTGTGCTACCCGTAACACCAATTCACAATACTGACTGGGAACCACTTGAGACATATCAAGATCAAGAACAGCTGAGCTCAGCATACATCATGTTGATATGATAACAAATTTTCCAGTTCGTAGATCTGGGAAACTCTACTATCTCCAATTCCAGACTGCGAAAGTGTGCCCAAGGCAAGGAATTAAAATTTTGTCTGGTTGAGAAATGTAATTCCAAACCATGACTTCCGTATTTTTAAACAAACGCTTTTAATATACCCAAAACTGAACTTCAATTCACTTCATACTCAAAGATTAAATTTAAAAAAATATCTAATCTAATCTAATCTAGTCAATTCGCTAATGAAAGAGCGTAAGGAACAAGAACAAATTTTACAAATCGAAAGATTAGTTTTTATTATGTAATTCCTCAGCTACGGAACAGGTTTTTACACCTATCGCATTATTATAAAATGGATTTTAGCCAAGACGGTTTTGGTGAGACAACTTTTTCCCCAAGCTAACGATATGTACTTTACGGCATCGTCAAGGTCATAAGAAAAATTAAATTTGCCGCTTTTATCAGATTTGATTTTCTTTAGTACATTTTCGCTTACAATATTTCTTACTTCGACTTTTATTACATCGAAGAGAGAATTTCTTGTTTTATTTTTAGCAGATGATTTATCTACTTTGCCCGTCAAGATGAACAATTAAAATTATTACCGGTCTGTAATTTGTCATAATTATTAGAAACAAATTGATGTTGTTGTTCGCGTAGCACTTGACGAATTCAGAGTGAATATAATTCATTAGTTGATTAAGTGCCGGACAATTTTGATGAATTTTGAAGGTTTTGAAGAATTTTGGAAACCTGAAGATAAAGTCTACTTCGATTATGGAGAAACGAACAGGAAGACTATATTAAAATTAAGAAAACCTTAAAAGGTCGCGCTTTTATTTCAATCGATGCCAATCAAGGGGATCACCACTTTTACGTCACTGCCAAAAAAATTTGGCATGAGGTTAAAAAAATGTTAGTTGGTCAAAAAATATTTGGAGTTTGTTTAAAAAATTCAAATCAACAAATTCAAGCGTTGTAAAATCATCAGCGATTTGAAAGAAATTTTCTATCGTAGTTTTGAAGTTTTCCGATTTTTTCCATCGCCCATCCTATTTTGTAGTTACCGCCATTTTGGTTTTACAAAAAATAATTTTTTCTTAACAATTTTAATTTATTATTTTTCAATAATAATGTATTGTAATCGACCTGAAATTTAAAACATACTGCAGTCACGATCGGCTGCAAGCCAATCGTATGATACTCTAGATGATACTGAACTCTGATTTATATTGTAGTTGGGGCTAAAGTAGAATTACGTACATATGTGCATGTTGTATGTCCTTTATTAAGGACCTCCATTCAGTTGCTACTTGAAACTTAAAAACAATATCATCAATGTTTAAAATCATTTCTTGAACTGGGTGTGCCATCGGGAATAAAATGTCATTTTTGAAGGACTTTCACATGGGAGGTGCAGGAAGGACTCACACGATTTCTTATAGATTTATCCTTTTCCTTTGAACCATCCACAAATTAATGTGTTCAAAATTTCAAATTCGTAGTTTGACGCGTTCAAAAGTTATGGGAAAATATTGATGAATACGAATCTTAAGGATTTTTTGTATGGAAAGTACCAGAAAGAGTGAAAGGGTTTCGCTGACTAGTAAACTCGAAATTCGTTTTCACTCAAAACTAATTTTTACAAAATTCTAAATTTACAGCTAAACGAATACTTGAGTTATAGTGAGTTCCATAAATTAAGTGAAGACATTTTGAAAGCATATTTGTGTGGCTGTTACGCGAAGGACTAAGTAATAGGATTTTTTTCAAAGATATACATTTAACTTCAACTATTGGAAAACAAACGAATACAAAATTTTAAACAAACAGTTAAAATGGTTGTGAATCCATCGACAAACACTGTCTTTTCAAGGATTTTTTTGTATGGAAGCTAATCGAAGTAGTCAAGAAATTTCACTGACAAACGCAGTCTAACTTCCTTTTTGCTTAAATCTTATTTGCACAAAATTTAAACTTCGTGGCTAAACGATTTCTTCAGTTATAGTGAGCTTCGTGAATTGAATGAAGATATTTTAACAAGATATTTGCATGGCAGCCACTCGAAGGACTAATTTTATATGGCAGGTACCAGAAGGAGCAAAAGGATTCATCTGCCTAGTAAACTCAAACTTTGTTTTCACTCAAAACTAATTTGTGCACAATTTCGAATTCGTATCTAAAAGATAACTAGAGTTATTATAGTGAGTTTCGTAAATTATGTGAAGCCATTTTGGTAGGATATTTGTATTGCGGCTACACGAAAGGCTAAAAGGACTTTTTTCATAATCATAGACTTAGCTCCAACTATTGAAAAACCAACGTATACAAGTCGTAGCTTAAACCCTTATGAAGTTATCGGCCAATATTCTTGAATACGTGTTTTAAGGACACTTTTTTATGGCAGCTAAGGAGTGGGACGATTTTGCCCGTTAACGAACTTAGCCTTACAAATTCAACCAAACACTCAGATTCAAAATTTCAAGATCCTAGGTCAAGGCGTTCTTGAGTTATCGTGTTCACGGACAGACAGACGGACGGACGTCAAGCGGATTTGAGGTTTCTGGCCACAAATAAACAAAAAATAATATATAACTTTTTTTCGTCCGAGGCTTTGTTCTATGCTTTACATGATTTTCGGCTGGATCAAACTTATAATACTCTATATGATTTCATCTAGAGTATAAAACAATTTGCTACCCTGAAATTTTGTGTTTACATGTTTCTGGACTATGTAGTATACCCCAAAAATGGAATGTCTGTCTGTTCGCCGTAGACGCCGTACGCAAAACTGTTAAAAGGCGCGTAGCTGACAAACTCGTTTGGATATTAAGTTGAATTTTTTTTTTCAGTGAGACGACTGGGGGAACAAGTACATAGTATATTTTGGCATGCAGGGTGCACATGAGGGGGGCGTTTTAGAGGAAAAATATTGGTTTATATATCTAAGGAAGCGCTTTAAACTCCATATCGCCTGAACGATTGATTCCAAAAGGTTGAAACTTTGTCTTAAGAGGAGCTTGTAGGGAGTGCAAAAATGGCCAATTTTGACACCAATTTTCTCTGAAACAGCTGATCGTATCACTTCAATGTGTTTTTTATTTGTAAAGCTATGTTAGCGATTTTGGTCTTGTATTATCAGGAAAAGTATAAGTTTTAATAATCAGTCTTAAACAGAAAATTGGTTTTTTTTCTCTACTAGTTGCCCTTTAAGGGATACGGGGGGGGGGGGGGGGGGGGGGGGTTGAAACCCCCTATTGGCATTTATTAGGTCATCATTAAGTATGGTGGGAGCTTGATAATTTACTACGAAACCCCCTCCCCCTTCATACAATCCTGCGCACGGGCCTGCCAACCACTAAGAGTGAGAATATGGTGGTGCACATTTCACGAATTTCGACGTATTTCTTGGGTCTAATAAGACATCGAGTTCACTTTCAATTCAAAAAGCTTTAAATATAATCGATGAAAAATCGACTGAAGTATTTTTCGATATTAAACCCTCTGGAATTGTAAGGTATTGTACAAATAAAAAAAGTTATTGTACAAGTTTTCACGAATTCCGGAAATCTATGACTTTTTTAATAAGATCGAACTCGCTCTTACTTCTATTGAAAAAAAAAATTAAAAAAATAATTAAAAATCGCCCGATTGTCTAGGCGTAACTTTATTATTCTATGGGAAGAAGTTCGAAACGCGTTTAGGTTACTAAGCCTGACTGACAACCTTAACAATAACCAGGAGGCTCGTTGGAAGGGTATTTTTTAAGGTTGTCAGTCGCACAGTAACCTACACTGCATCTCAGCAATAAACACGTCCCAGAATTTCTTCCCCTAAAATAATAAAGTTGCGCCCAAACTGTTGACAGATTTTTTTTCTTCAATAACAAATTGATGTTTTAAATTTTTTTTAAGATTTCAATTAAATTTTTTACCACGTCTCCACCAGGTCTTAAAAAAGCCTCAATGGCAAGGTGAAGGTAGAGTCACATTGTCTAGAGTTACACCCTTTGTTAGTCACGTAAATGTTTAAATTTCTAAAGAAGGGGTGGGTGGTTTTAAAAGAAAATTGTGTGATTGTTGAAAACGATAGAAAAATACCGAAGACTCAATTGGGGCAGAAAGTATGGGATGGTATGGTATGTGGGGTGGTGATGCCATCAGGGGCACAAAGTAAACTTCCACAAAACTAATTAATTTTATTATCTGATAAGATGGTGGCGGCTTTTATAAATCGATAAAGGATAAATTCAATGCCATTGAAGAAAATGGAAGGAATTAATAAAGTGAAAAAAATCAGAAAATACCTATAATTATTTTTCGTACACAATGGTCGTATGGTCTAGCCCCCTTTTAAATACCAAGTCTTCAGATTCTGCGTTGTCAGCTATTCGAGCGGCTACATACTTTAATGGAATTCCGCGCAACAAACTGCTTACGTTAAATCCTCCGAAAATCGTCTTATTATTGTTTTCGCTAATGTGCAACGTAAGAAAATTAGCTTGATGAAAAATCGCCCCCATTCGCTCAACTTTACACTTTCCATTTCGTTCCACAAGCGCCTTGCATTGCAGTTTTTCGCGGTCATTTAACACTTCTTTCAGGCGAGCATTGAACAAAAAAAAAGAACAAATATTTAATGTTGATTTTTTTTTTTTGATAAATTTTAACTTTCACAGAAATATGTCTCATGCGGTACAGTTGACTTATTTTCCAAAAAAAAAGGAGAACTTAGTCAATAGTTAAATAATATGCTGATTGGGTTTTAACGTTTTTTCCATAATGGGATAATGGTGTTTACTTTGTAAAGTAAACGAATTAAAGTATTTCGCAGAAAGCTTCAACTTGGCTTTGAAAGGCCATTAGGACCGCGGAGGTAAAAAAAAAATTCGATGTAGTTTTAAGACTTCATGCAAAATAATGGCGTGCTACCCGTGTGTGATGGCATAGTTTGAGAAGATAAACAGATACCTATGCTCCCTGCTCTCCCAATTTTCGTTAAATTTTAATGTCGTCTGGATCTTTGGCCTCCAGAATACCCAGTAATCTTGATCCAGCTTCCGACAGTTTGAGAATCTTATTTACTATAGGTACGCGTTAATTGCGTTTTCCAAGTCTAGGGGCACTTTATTGAAGAAAAAAAGAATTGCTCAATTGATAAAGTTGTTTAGATTTACCATAGTAAAAACCAATTCAATTTCTTATCACTTCTAAAAGATATGACGGAATCCGTGAAAACGTGTTCTACTCTTTTATACCCTCTTAGGGGCTAAAAAAGGAAAAAACTTAAAAACAAATGTCAGGCGATTATTACGCAAGCCCTTTAACGTTAAAAGATATTCGATATCTGATCAGACCTGGGGAATATGGCAGAATTTGTGAAAAAGTATAAAACCACCTTAGGAGTCGAATTTCTAAAATACCTGAAAACTCTTTCTAGTTTTTTATATGAAGAAGCGGTCAAATAAAAATGAATTCAATTAGACCTAATAGATATGACGAAAACTGTGAAAATATATGCATTCTATTTTTTTCTCGCTTCCCCCCCCCACCCTTTTTCGAACGCTAATGGATATTTGAAATTTTTTTTTATCTAAATTTCTTTTCTAGTTGATATGCATATATATACATAATGAGATTCAACTTTCAAGTATAAGCCGTTCTATAGTTGGGAAAAACACCCACAAAGTTAGCCCCTTAGAAGATATGGAATGTTTCGGATCTCGGTTTTTTTGTGTTTCGGACTCATTATTTTTTCCCTCACTCCCACACTACTTCACCCATATTGTAAATGAAAATGGGTCCACTATCAAAGCTATATAAGTTCCAAATTTCACTCTCCTAGCATTGCCGGTTGCTGATATCGAGAATCCAAGATTTCCCGTCTAAAACGCAACCCACCTCCTCCCCGCTTCACACCCCCAGCCGTCAGAATTTGGCCAATTCGAGGGGCCTACAAAGCCTACTCATAAAAAAATTACAATTTCATATCTCAAAGTGTCTGGGAGCTACGAGCCTTTAAACGATTTTCCTTACGGCGGACAGACGGACTGAAATTGCTTTTGGTTTTTTTGTGTCCAGGGTAGCCAATTTTTTTTTTTTTTTTTTTAAATCGATCACAACAGATACCTACTGCATTATTAGAAAATAATAAAGTAAAATGGTTGATGCACCCATCAAGTCTAACAAAGGGAATCCTCCCAAGTATTACCGGAGAGAGGAAATCAGGAGTTTGAAGAGAGGTCGACAACAAATAACGATGAACATTTCGCTTCAAGCTCAGATGGTTGCAAGTGTTTGGAGGCATAGATGCAATATTTTTAAGAAAATTTTCGTTGCTCATGTTTGTATCATTACAGATAAATTTGTGGTTCGTTGTCATTTTACTAAAAAACTGGATCGTTGATCTAATTTGTTTTCATAGAATTATACAGGTATATTTTCTGCGCTTTCATACGAGGTTAAATTTACAAGTAAGTTCCTTCGAATTTATCTACCTTATTCGCAACTAAGCAATCCCTTTTTTTAATAAAGTGAAACCAGGAAAAAAGAAACGCCTCCTAAGAAACGTGATACACCCGTTGGTACTATTATACTAGATACTCTACTGTTCATGCTACGTGAATCATTCGACCTTTAAATTATAAGATGCTGGCAACATGTGGATCTATAGATAGATATAATTCGAATAGGGGTTGATTTGGTTACCTCTGTCACTGAAGCATCAATTGAATTTATTGTGACGACAGCATACATAGCAGAAACGACAAAAAACGATACGAAGCAGGCATATATTTGAATGGGTGTTTTATTCAGTTCCATGCATCATCATATGTCCGTTCCAAACTTTATGACAATGCACCCTGTATTGCACTGAAACGGATTGAATATAATTTTGCTATCACGATCCCATTTCATATCAATCATTTCTTATCTTTCGAGATGAAAACACACAATGATAAAGTTTTCTTAATGTTGGGAAAGGTCAAAAATAAGCGCAGTTGATTAAACCACTTGCTAATTATAGTTGTGAACGAAACAGACGGATAAGGCTTATCTGTTTTACATGGCGTTTTCGTGTTTCGAAGGTTATAAAAGTCATCGAAATTTTTGGTGTTTTATAGAAAATTTGTAAATTGAATGAATGAATGTGTTTTTAGTGAATTGGTTTGTATTACGCGGAAAAATTTGATTCAATTTTGATATCAATCGTTTTGACCTGGATTTCGCAGGGTGTATTTTTTTCTACAACTATCCAGTATTTCCCTCAAATATTGACCAACCAAAAAATCATTGATAACGCAGCTGACGTTCAAATTTCTGATGAATAAAACCATCAATTTTGCGATACCTCCTGGTTGGTTGGATTGGACTACGTGATGGCCCGTCAGTCCAAACAGGGCCTAATTAGCACATTAGCACCGTTTTGGTGCCACAAATCGCTAAACCTGGTCGTTGACGACTGATGAAGTAGATGCAGTGTTTTACAGAGACCTGAAATGGATTATCATACCCACCCGAAGCTGTTCAAAAAGATAATCAGTTAGTGATACCTCCTACATGAAGAATGATTTTCGTTTTGTAAGCTATCTGAATAACAACATTATTTTTTTAGCAACCGACCTATGCATAAAATCTCAAAATATCGATCCTATCCAGCAACAGATCAATCACAGCGAGAGAATACCCACATCGGTACTCCACCGGTATTCCAGCGGAACTATATTCGACTCCTAGTACTGAACCATTTTAACTAGTTTCATGGACAACAGTCAAAATCAGGCGATGGTCTCTTCGATAATACTTTTCCGATCGCATTTGTTACATTGGCTACATCTAGTTACTACTGATTAAATTCTGCTACACTGAATTCAGTCAGTACTGAACAAAGACTTCAGCAGTGTATGAATACGGTATTAATGGCGAAATTT
This sequence comes from Beris chalybata, assembly GCA_949128065.1. Taxonomy (NCBI): domain Eukaryota; kingdom Metazoa; phylum Arthropoda; class Insecta; order Diptera; family Stratiomyidae; genus Beris; species Beris chalybata. The sequence goes on from OX421897.1 coordinate 16,905,625, forward strand.
TATAACAATTAAACATTTGTTAATAATCAGTTATATACCTACCAGGAATGTAACCGAAGACCGCATAATTCTGAAGACAATGCTGCACTACCGTGGCTGTTCAGCAGTGTCGTCAGTTTTACAGTTGGGAAGGTCAGAAATTGGGCAGGGTTATGGCAGTGTAGATTAGATTAGATTGGAAAAAAGGGGCACAGTTGGGCCTATTGTGACGTCTCTCCGGATTGACTATGATTCCTCTTCAATTCCTGCGCTTTCAATGATGCCTTGTTTTTTTGGGAAGAGGAATGGTCAGGAGTTCCGATGGGTCCATGAAACCCTGACCGAAGTGTTGAAGTCTTTTATGAGCAAGTCAGAGAATGTGCTTTGGTGTTTCGTCTTCGTTATTCCATATTCTGCAAATTTTAGTCTCTGAGAGACCAATCCCATTGACAATGTCCAGTCAGAGCTCCCACTAGGGTTCGAGTCGGATATCTGCTTAATTTTAGATCATCAGATGCTTTGGCATAAAAGACTTTGAGTGCATGTTGTCCGGTGCCAGGTCCCAGTGAATGGCACTTTGCGATTTTTGGCACATACGGATGTTCATTCTGGCTGCGCTTAATGGCAGTGTAATAGCAGGTGCGAATAAGTAACTGTGTTGTTTTCTGTGGTACGATCTACCAGACCAGCACATTAATTTCGGTAGTATAGCTATACTTAATTCGTAGTTTCTGTGGCCTAGTCTGAGCGTAATCCAAAGGTGCGTCCTGGTTCTTTTTTATACCCATCTTCCGACAGTCCTCAACTATCTTTTCATACCCATTCCCCTCCGCTTTCCAGTTAGGTATAGGAAGATTGTAGTTTTTTCTCACTGGAAACTGATGGAAGTTTTAAGGTTTGCCAGGGTAGCATGTAACAATATGTAAATCATAGATAGCCGCAACAGAAACACGTACTTATCGACCATAATTTCATTCTTCGCATAGTTGGAAGCGTACTCACTACTCAGACAAATGTTATTAAAATCACCGCAGCAGTATCTACACATTCTACATTGCTTTATAGACAGCCCTAATACCGAGAGCTTCCAGGAGTAGGAAGAGAAGAGTGACTGACTGCTTTTCAGTTGCTCCTGTTGAATTTTAGCTGGTAATCTGCTGTGGAGTAATGAAATGAAAAGGAAAATCAAATTGTGATCCATCATCCCAAGACACTACCCTTTTATTACGAACACAATTATCCGTCCGTCCGAACAGGATATGGAACGAAAATTAAAAAGGATTAAAAATAACTTTGACTGTCACGTATCACCATGATTTTTAATAGAATTTCATAGAAAATTCAGTCCTAGTCACTGTCATTTAACTTCATCCCGAACACTTCCGTTCCAACAATAGCGCCTGAGATTCACACTTTTCCGGGATTTCAGGGACAGGGAAACGGAGCCCATTTCCTCGTCGAAATCTTTATGTCAATACAGCGCTGCAATATTCTGCTCCAAGTCGTCAAACTGTTTGAATAGGAAGTGTAGCTCCATCTTCACCTCCTCGGTATCGGCAAGCGATTCCATAGCTATGACTGTCACGTGTAAGCCCCATCCTTGAACTCGCCCAACGTTCAGCTGGAGCGTAAAGACCCAGCGGCATAAAAGGAAAACGCATATTTCATTGTCAAACACACCGAGCGACTGACATTGTTTCTTTTTTTATTGCCACGGTCACATTCAGTCCGACAGCGGACCATTGATTGGATTCACTTGTTGGGGGTGACCAAGTTTCTCGTAACTTTTCTACCGACCACAACAGACACCACAACTGATGACCGCCCAAACCATCAAGCATATGGTTTCAGGGAGTGGACAAGCTGTTTCCTCTGGACCGGAAGTATTGGGACTTTAAATTGCTCCACACACTGTTAAAGTCACATGACTCTGCATCGCCATCCCGCCCTAATGATCTAAAGGTCAAAACAACTTCGGAGGGCACAATCAATTCGTCAAGCAAACAAATCATGAATTAAATTTAATTTCCAGAATTAAATTTAGCCGAGGATTGACTAAGTGTGAAGGAAAGGAGAAGGATGGCGACTAATTGGATTTCATAAATTTTGATACGGACGGAATCATGGGCGATATACTTTAATTGGGATCTGTGCGAATCCTCGTTTATTTTGGGACTAGAAAGGAGCAGGGTGGAAGCAATGAGAATTAATCCACGTGCCTCATCCAAACGAAATTTAATTTGCTATCATCAATTTTACCGGGAAAACGCTTTCAAAACTCATTCATTGTTCGCGTTTCGGGGATTCAAAAAAACGTCGTTTTCAACGAGATTTTAGCCCGTTTTAAGTGCTGCCAACATCCGGCACGTAGCCCAATTTAAACGGCATTTGGACACGAACTGGCTTTTATTTAAGAGTTGTCGTCTCTATAAACGGAAAAGTTAAAAGAAGTTGGAGTAAAGTGAAATTTATGTAAGCGGAATTGGCTTTAAAGTGTCCCTTGGTAAGGTGTCGGAAATAAGTTAGTTTTGGAGATCCTGAAAACCCCAAATTTTACCAATTTGCTGAGTTGGTGCAATAAAGGTACATGCGGCTTCCGCACTATACTGTATACCGCAGTAAACAGTATTAAGCGAAGTTACTACAAAATATTTAACTCGAAAAAGATAAACCTTTCTTTCCTGGGTTAACAAACCCCATATGTGCTTTAAAAAGGTGTACACCCATGGTAGTTTTTGGGAATTCATTATGAAAATAATGTACACTCATAGCAATTCCTCAACTACCATGGTGGATAAGCTACAAAATTGATTTCCTTTGTTGAAAAAAAAAACAAATTGTTAATTTGAAGTAATATATATAAATATATCACTCATATTTTTTGACACTCATGGGTGTTTCACACAATGTCCATGGGAGTTCCACGCAATGCCCATGGGTGTTCCACAGAAGGCCCATGAGAATTTAACGTGCCATCGGTGCGTCATGCAATACTCATGGGTCTTCCACAGAGCGCTCGTGGATGTTCTTAAAGAAACCACGGGCCTTTCTCGAAACACTCATAGATATGGGTGTACTACAATTGGTGTTTTTCGATACACCCAAAAATATAGATGTAATACCATTGGTGTTTCTCGAGACACCTATAAATATGGTTGCAATACCGTGGGTGTTTCTTGAAACACCCATAAATATAGGTGTTTTACCACCATAGGTGTTCAAAAACACCCATGGGATTCGGTCGACTAGGTTTTCATGAAGAATGTTATTATCAGAATGGCCTAAAATTAATTTAGGAAAGAAATCTTTCAGTGAACGTTCAAAAAATATTTCCCTGCTATCCAAAATGATATTTTTTTTTACTCAAACGAAATTTGCTAAATCAGATATTTTGGACTGAACACTTGCGGCGCGAGTTGGTCTTGTAGGGCATTTTCTCGTCTGATAATTTCAAATTGATGTTTAGTGACAATATTTTTCTTTACTTTCGCTTTGTTAAAAGACCTAGTCCAGGGCCTAATCGAACTGTTGGAACCCGCTACTGGACTTAAGGGGCTAGCCATTAGAACCCAGTAGCGTATATTCCTGATAGTTTAGTGATGAGAAGGTTGAAGAATCGAGCCCAGTATATCAGTGGTTTAGACAGTATAATTGGGTGTGATATGATCTACCAAAGCAACGAAGTTGCATATGAAAAATCAGCTACTGTTTGTAGCTCTAATGGTGACCCCGATAAGATTAACAAGTAGACTTCTACTTATTAAACTACTCAGTGGACAAGGCTGTTTTAAGCAGTAACTTCACCACTTCAAGCGTGTGGAAGACCCATTTTGTTACAACTGTCCTCACGAGATTAACGACGCACAGTATATCTTAGGTTAGGTTAGGTTGAGAAGGGTGAACTGAAGTATTGTGACAAAGTCCACCACGGGAGATCACTGCGGATCCATTGTAGTCCCCTCGTATAAAACCGGGCTCTAGACTACTGATTCCAAATATTGCTCTTCCTTGTGAAGAGAGTAGTTCTCAATAAAAGAATCATCGCAAGTTCTGATATAACGGTCAAGGAGAACCAGACGTGCCAGACTTTCGCATTCACACACTAGATGCTCCAGTGTTGGTTCAACATACTCATCACTATAGCGACACAGATCAGCCATGGGTATTCCTAGTGTTTCTCCATGTCTACCAAAGGGATAGTGTCCCGTTAGGACCACTATAAGTTGTCTGCAAATGTCCCTGCCCAGAGACAAAATGAAGCTATAGTTTCTATCGAGTTTCGGGCCAGCAGATTCTTGCTTGCCGGCATCCCGAGAGATTCCCTCAGGCGCCAGGCACATAGAACCGATTCGTCGGCCAGCTCTATGGTCGGTCATCTTTGACCCCCTTCTGGCGAGCTCGTCGTCTGCCTTTTCATTTCCAGGGAAGTCACTGTGACCAGGAATCCAACTAATCTTAAGGCTGTTACTCATACCCATCATCTGTAATATTCTTTTACATTCTTCCACAAACCTGGATTTAGAAATGTGCGCCTCAACAGCCTTGATGGCAGCTTAGTTGCCAACATAAATAGTTATTGTACTATTCACGCACTGTTTTCGCTTAATAATATCCGCTGCTTTTGTCAGCGCAAAAAGAATAGTAGTAGTATATCTTACTACACTGTCCGCGTTACATCTATTGAGCCGAGATACGGAGGCCTTCTGAGAAGCTCTTGGCAAACATCACATCCCTCAAGTGGCAAGCTTTGCAGACTGCAGCTAGTAGTGAATTACTATTTAAAATTAATATTATGGAGCCAATATAAACAGAAAAAATACATATAAACAAATTATGCCTTGAGTAGGAATTGAACCCTCGACATCACCGGAGTAATGTTTTCCAGAGCTAGTACACTACCACTTGACTTTACTGGCCCATAAAGACCAGGACAGGTTAAGTTCAGTAAGTTTCGGTGCAAAATAACTCCATAGCTTGGGAGATGCCATAAAAAAATGTTTAGAAAAAAGATGGTACTAGCTCCCATACAAATGTCCTACAATTTCTGGCAATATCTGATGGTACCATAATATAATCAAGCAAAAAAGCTGTACTTACTATTAAAAACAAGCAGCTTTCTGGTTGATCCGAGTCTCCGTATAGGGCTCCTGATATCCTCCCCGTTCTCATCCATCGCAGTAACTCCATTCATACTTCTGGCTTTTCACTTTCAACCGCTTTATCACAAAATTAAATTTCTTTGCTTCCACACAACTTCTAAATTTGTTAAACACTGCCCCGATTTAGAAACCCTAAAATGCCTTTATTTTCTTTTTACTTTTAAAGAAACACAAAACCGTTTGCGATCCCGACAGTTTACATTATTCCACTTGGTCCTTTACTTCCTTTTCACAACTTCCGAAAAAACAACTTTGAAACTTTCCGGACACAAATACAAAAAAAAAAAAAAAAATTGACGAGACTATCGCAATTTTGGCCGTTCACTTGGATGAAGTTGATAAGAACAGTGCTGAAAAAGAAAAAGAAACGAAAACATGAGGAAAATGCTGAATTTATTTATTGATTAAAAATGTTTCGAAACTAAATAAAGGGGATTAATTGAGTTTTGATAATGCGAACGTGTAACGAACCGACACCACAATAAATGGACGTGACGCGATAGCGAACAAATCCAATAAGGTACCAGCTGTACTGGGACTGGACTGTCTACTGTGCGACAGAGTGTAATACCGAAAACTCGAGTCCGGAATGTTATCGATCAATAACACACCTTTGTCATATGTTACGTGTATACAGTGGATATAAGTTTCGATTTCGGCTGAAATTTGATAAGGAGGTGTGTTCTTTAAAATCCGAAATAATTGCAAGCTCATTTTTCAGTAGACCTTCTTGTTATCATAACTATCAAGGTCGACTAGACAACAGTTTAGCTCAGCTAACATCGCAGCGAGGGTAACTATAGAGCCACATCCTTGAGACCCAAAGACTGGACAAGAAGTTCTAAGCGATTTGGTCACTATAAAGCCCATCGATGCGTAAGACACGGAACTATTGAGTATCGCCCGCCAACTGTTTTCAACTAAATCCAAATTAACTTCTTCAGAGTGTAAAACTGCCAGCACTTCACTTTGTACTCAATAAATAAATATCATTTAAGTAAATAGTGTTCCGTTGGTCTCGCAATGAAGTAACTCTAGCATTACTTCAAGGCCTAGGCCCGATTTTGGGCTGTTGCGCCATTGATTTTTATTATTAAATAAATACAAAAAGTAAATAAATATCGCTTCTGCTTGAGCTGATCTTGGATTGAAAAAATTCTCAATTCATGAATTAACTTCTTTTTTTAATAGATTTGAACATTTTTTGGTCCGTCGAACCTGATTTGAGACGTATTTCCGAGTCAATTTTAATTCGAAGAAGAGATGGGTCGTTCACGAGTGAACTGTTCCAAAAGAACACCTCATTGAAGTAAGTGAGTGAAGTAACTCACTCCATTTGGTGAACTGCAGTTTCCATTGGACACGTGACAAAAAACTTTACCAACCATTTTATTTGGTGATCATATTCCACATCTACTACCTTTTTTTTTGCTTATCATCTTCTCCCCTCAATTTAAACTATGAATGAACTGAAAGAACGAACTAGTTCGCGAGCGAACGAAAGAACGAAAACGAAGAAACGAAGAGTTCCGAAACTACTTCACTGAACTCGTTCCTTAGGGCCATATCTCACCGGGATGCCAGGCTACGTCGTTAGCAGCGTGGTTACACAGAATGTCTGACGCGGTCACGTCGCCAACCAATGGCCAAGTTAAATACCCATCATACAATATCATACATTCTTTGTGTCCACGCTGCTGGCGACGTAGCCTGGCATCCCAGTGAGATATGGCCCTTAAAGTGAGTGAAGTACTTTATTGAAAGGAACTGCTTTGCCCATCTCTAATTCAGACTATCTTTCCCTTTCTTTCCTCTTATTCATTTCTGAATTCGTATTAAAATCTAAGTGAGATGAAAATACCTGCACTGTACTGATAATTTACTCTCGTTTACGAGTGAACTGTTCCTAAAGAACACTTCATAGAAGTGAGTGAGTGAAGTAGCTCACTCCTTTTGGTGGACTGCAGTTCCATTGGACACGTGACAAAAAACCTACGGAGGAAAAGAAGGAGCGATCGGATCTGGAAGTACTTACCGAGTTCCAGAACTACTTCACGGAACTGTGGACACCTTTTGTTAATTTTTTTTAAAGTCCTCATGTTCTAGATCAGAACGAGGAAGTGAACTTCCGGAACTACTTCACGGAACGCTGCTGATTTTTTTTTCTTAGGTCCTCAATAAATCTACTGACGAAACGAGAGAATACAGTTCCGGAACTAGTTCAGTCAACTCGAAACTTGAAGTGAGTGACTCGGAGTGAAGTATTTCACTGAAAGAAACTGCTTAACCCATCTCTAGTCCGAAGATTCTAATATTTCTCATATAAATGATATTTTCGAATTGGTGGAGTACAAGAAGAGGCGTAATACAGGAAGAGGCAAATGCTCTCTAAAAACGCCTTTGCTGGCTGCTATTCACTGCTGGAACTTTTAGAAGGAGTCAGCGATGATTTAAATTGATCGGAATGTTGATAAACTTGATAAACTGCGTTAATTCGGGGATGATGCAGCCTTTAAGCCCCTTTATATTACAATGTCAAAACATTCCTGCACGGTGCCATGGCTATCGAACATCGACGAACAAGGTGTAAACACTGCAGGACATCGAGAGTCATTAAATGTATAAGTGAACGATTTTTTTTCAATGTCTCTTTCTTTCAGGAAACTGTGAGTTTCTGCCTCGATCTCGGGAAAATATTCTTGACTGATTAATCGGAATTTGCGAACCTTGCGAACATCAGAATTCGATTTCAGAAGGTATCAGAATGGATTCATAGAAATCTGTCGTGCCACTCTTAAGTAAAAATTCTTTTAGGATTAGTTTCATAAAATGCCATGACAAGAATTACCTATTCCGGACAAATAACTAAGCGCATCTTCTTCGACGGCCTTGCTATGGTTTTGTACTGAGTAGGGATTGACCCCGAAACGAAAAATTTCTGAGCCTCTATCCCTTCAACTACTCACTATCAACGTATCATTTGACCCTCTTCAAATGTTGATAGGCCAATCTTATCTTACGAATCTCTGTGCATATGGACAACTTTCCTATAGTCAATCCTTGGGAGCACTACGAATTCGCAAAAAACACACAAAACAAAGAAATCCAATTCACTTTAGTCCTCTAATGCACTGTCGAACTATCTTCGGTACTGTTCCAAGATACACAAGCAGACAGGTGATTATAACTTTACCCAATTTACCTGTTCATGCAAATCCTTTCAAAAGTACCTGATTTATCGAATTAGGGATGGCTTACAGCTATCATGTCATATCACTCCTTCTAAACAGCTCTATAGAGAACGTTGGATCCTCCTGAATCATTATGGGAGCTGTTCGGGAAGGAGCAAATGTAGGAAGACAGTGACTGTGTCCTGAGGGCTGTTATAGTCAGGGTCTAACAGGAACTGAAGAATAGAAAAGCCGGTTTACAATTAAAACTCTTGTTTCTTCCTCCAAATCCTTCAATGAGATTGTCGTTGTTGTTTGGTGTGAGGAAGACACGCTGAAAAGCAGCTCACCTTGAGCTCTTGTTGACCTGAATGCCAACATGGTCCATTATACTCGAATCCCCCAGTCTCTTCTACCCAGATTTTTTCGTCCTCCTCACGAATTTCAAAAGCTCAGGTAGGGAGCGAGTACGTACACAGTTCCTCCATCCTCATAACATCAACGCCGTATACGTGCATTCTCGCAAAAGAGTAAGCTGGATACTAGAGATGAAAATGTTCTTTTATATCGTTGCTCTCGTTGCGCATGGGGTCGTCAATGATTCTCAATCTGACCATGTTTAGGCCACACGAGTTATGCCCTGTGAGGATACACTGAAAGAGAAATCCTTGGTAACATTGACAAAAGGAATTTGTTGAACTTCAACAGTGCACTTTTGTCGTAATGATAAATAATTTGTCAGCGGCCTGACTGTCGCTTCAACGAGATACTAAAGAATCAACCCGTATGCAGTATCGATTGATATTTAATTTGACAACTGAATCATGGTACTCATCGTTGCTCTTAACTTTCAAATCTAACGGAAATACAGCAACTATAGGGCGAGCAATATAAGCAATCTATGAAAACATTGCCACATTGCCGAAATATGGCCGTAACTAGCATGATATTGCCCTGCATTGCTCCATTAATCGTTCAACTAGTTTTGGCAATAGTCGTCGTGTAATCAATTGCTTGAGAAATTGCTCGTGTAAAGCCTCGCGTACACTAGCAAGCGAAACTTGTTAGAGTTGCTCTGAGACATTTATTGCTGCATGTGTACACGGTTTCGAGAGCGCATTTGCCCAAGTTTTTGTTTTAGCCAGCAAATGCTTGCCTTTTCAAGCAAGTTGTCAATGTACACGCTAACTTGCGAGAGTTGAAATCTCGCAAGAAAGTTTCGATCGGCTCCGAAGTTTTACAGCAAGTCAGTACAGTTGCATTGGAAGTGAGGTTAAGTTCAGTTTTATGTGACATAGTTCTATAGTTAACGTGCGAAATATGATCAGAAAATCCAAGTGGAGTTTCGAGGACACGTTTTTGTTCATTACCAATGTGGAACTTTCTCCAGAGTTGTGGTATTTTTCTTTTTCATTTTGACAGTTCAACGAAACTTTGATGATGACGTGTACACGGAAGAGCAAGTTTTACTTGCAAGATTTGTAAGATACAGCTACTTTCTACAGTAAAATCGCCATTGCACAAAATTACTCTAGCAAGAAATGTTGCAAGTTACTTGATAGTGTACACGAGCCTGAAAAGCATCTTAACTGAACTTTGAGCTTAGTACATCAATAAAACACCTATTAAAGTTAAGATGGCCCAGGTTCTTTTTAAAGAAACACCTATCTCAACATTTCGACGGAAATAACTTCCGTCTCATTAACTATTAATCGTCAAATTTGACACTTTTCAAAATCAACTTGACACCACAATTCCCTGCTCTCTTCAATCCGTTTCGACATTTTGTTGGCAAGGATTTCAATATCTGTAATTTTTCAGAATCGTTTCGTGTCAATATTTTAATCTAAAGCGGAATTCCGTAATGTGGTAACTCGTCAAAATTTGACTGCTCTATTCCAAAACAGCGAATAGATTTGATTTTCCAAGTTCATTGTCAAGAAAAAAAAAAAACAGCAATTTCATGTAACAATTCAAAATAAATCTACGAAAATTCCACCAGGCAAGCTGTGAACGAAATTTCGACCGATTAATAGCTTCAAAACTACAAATCTCCGGTTCCGTATCAGAATTGATTTTGAAAGGCATTTGTTAGCGTCAGAGTTTTGATTCGCTGCAGTATACAAAACAGCAGCTACGATTGGTACTCCAAGTCAAAAAGAAAAAATTATTTGGCAAGACGCCATCGCCAAGAAGATTTACGTTAACAGCACGGCAGGCATGCCGACCTGGTTCTTTTCTTTTGATTTTCATCTCTTCTGTGACAGGTAAATTCAGCGTTCGATCAAACTAGCATTTTGATATTGTCTGGTCACGCTTGAAGCGGACAAGTGCATAGTCGCGCATAGTGCATAACGACCAAAATATCTTCTTCTTGCCCGCCAAGGAATCGAAAGTCGTTTTGATCTTGTGATTTTTCGGCGAGGGCATGTTTTCGTTGAAGGCGAAACAAAAACCCGAAGCACGGTAAAGCCGCGTTTTATTCTACCGGTTATAAATAAATTGCGTCCAAAAATAAATTCTTGTAAATAGAAAAAAGAAAACTCTATGCGAGGAGCCGTTTTATGATCGGCTCTGCACCACTTTCGATTCGCTACAATTTAAAAGCGGGTGGCCCTCAAACTGTACGACGACCCAACAGATCAGGAACAGGTCAAAGAACTGAAATTTTGAGCATTTTGGCAGCAATAGTTTTTTTTGCTGCTATCGCTGAACTTCCGGAAAAGTTTCAATACGCATTTTACGATCTGCTGGATATTTGTTTGCCCTTGAATTCAAAATTGAGGAAAGAAAAGACAAAATTTTTTATTTTCGATCGTTTTAATGGCGGGGAGTGGGAAGAAAAAAAAGTTGAAACTCTCCTCGCCGTTTGGGAAAATAAAAGCCATCGAGGACAGACTATTGAATCCGATCATCTGGTTTTTTTCATTGCTTCTCGAGCGCCAGAGTCCCATTGGAATGGGGTCATACGTTTGTCTAGTTCTACTCCCACCAGTCGGTTGCTGTTAATCGCGAACATGAGTAAGTAGTATCGCTTCTTAATCTTGTTTACATCAGCGAAGTTTTTAATGCTTCATAAAGTGTTTATTTGATGAGTGAGCCGTACAAATGGCTATTGCAATCATAAAGCGCATCGTAAACATCAGTTTTCAGTGCTCTTTAATTTTTCTCGAAATGTTGGAATTGAAATTATGCGGTTTAGATTCCGGTACGGAATTTTCGATTTGGGAAGGCAGTAGTCATATCATTGGGGTCAAACTATAGTTGATTGTCTACAAGCGCTGCTTTTTGTTCTTATTCTTTACGATTTATTGTCTATGTGCTCTGGTTCCTTTCGGGGAATTGTAGATGTTTCCGACACTAGTACAATATCCAGGGATCCTTTGGTTTTATAGTTCTATAGTTGGGACGATCAGAGAAAACGACGATAACGAACTCGATTGACCGCCCTGTAGAGATTCGACCGGTATTCCGTTCAGAGCACATCAGATTTCATTGGGGTCGAAGGGATCCTTCCAAGTACTAAGACCACGACTCTACTTTTCCATCCATCTCTTCTCCATCTCAATCTTGCGACCACCCTGTTGAAATTACTTTCTCTGAAAAACTTCTCCAAATGGAGGTCGGTTTCGAAAACGAAGCACCGATCCATTAGATACTCTCCCTTTGTAGCATTAATTTGTTATTGCCTCGAAAAATAGCCGGATTTGTTCACTCATTTTTGACGTACCTTGGGAGAACTTAAAAGACTCGGATTATTCTCAAACGACTTCTGTAGAAGCTGCCTGGAAGAGGAGGAGGAGGAGGAGGAGACCCTCCTCTGTCCGCTAGAAGAAAAGTTTAACTTTGAGCTTACTTCTTCGACAGTTTCAGTGACCTTGCTGTAACGGAACTCGCGAGAATCCAACGCTTCATTCTAAATCAATGATTCCCAACCTTTTTGGCGTCGCGCCCCCCCGGCTCTTTTTTCTTTTAACACGAAATTCTCTTAACACGAACAAATATTTCAATACCCTCAGTTTTGTGTTACAACGATTTTCACTTATAAATTAATTTTTTTTTTTCGAAAATACAAAGCATTCCGCGCCCCCTGCCAACAGTCTCCGCCCCGCCCCCCTAGGGGGGCGCGCCCCACCGGTTGGGAAGCCATGTTCTAAATGGTTTGACGAGTAGGACCGGATTCGATGATCCTGTGATAACACAAAGGACCTTGTAGGTCGAAGTGTGTGCATGTTCTCGCGGGCTCCCACGCGTACGTACTTACCTAACTTGACAGAATTTCCACTAGTTATCTGTGAGGACGCCTATTCTCTCTTGCGTTCTACGTAAACGGTTGCGTTAGGAATTGATGTTGAACAGTCCCTGTTCAACGAATTAGGTCCACTAAGGTTTTTTTTTAAATTTTCTCTTTCTTTATGCTATAACTTTTTGCAGAAAGGAAATAAATAATACATTTTTTGTTTTCAAAATTCTTTATTCGTTTTATGATATTTTATGTATTAAAAATTTAATTTGGTGTTAATATTTGGTAGGGCCACCCTTAGCACTAATTACAGCCTTAATTCTTTCTGGCATGCTTTCAATGCACCGCTGTATAATATTTTTGATTCTTTCGCTGTTTTGCCAGATATTTCCAATATTTTTTTTTAAGATAGGAACGGTAGGATTAGGGGAGGAGTAAACTTCAGATTTCTGGAGACTCCAGACATTCTCCATAGGGTTAAGGTCGGGAGAATTGCCTGGCCAAGGAAGAATTGGGATATTTGCGGTAGAGAACAGGTTTCTGATAATATGGGCACGATGACAGGGTGCACTATCCTGAATAAATATATTTGCTTTTTCACAACTCTTCAAGGAGTTGAAATAAGGAATTAAAATGGTTTCTATCACGGCGTAGTACTGGGTACTGTACATGGTTCCTTCGACGAAAAAGATCGGTCCAGGTCCCTCGCCTGAGATGCAGGACCATATCATTGTGGCTGGTGGATATTTTATTGTTTTCAAGATGCAAGCTTCGTCATACTTCTCTGATGGCCTCCTTCTAACGTATTGGTGTCTCTCCGTCACAGACTCTAGTCTGCCCTCATCACTAAACATCACATAAAAAAAACAAAAATTTTTTAATGTTGGATTCCCAAGCGAAAAGTAAATGCAATACAATCATTATGCATTGATATAAAATATTCCTTAAATTTTTTCCAATCAGCTACGGTGAGATGTTGATGAGCTCTACCAAACTCCAGCCTGGCTTTTCGCATTTTAGCTGTTAGCTTAGGCTTTTTTGCTGGTCGCCTCGACTTAAGGTTGGCTTCATAGAAACGCCTTCTTAAAGTCATAGCGGATATCTCTATCCCTTCGCCCAACAGATCTTGACGCAGGCTTCTCGTCGATTGGAAACGGTTTTCGCAGGCCTTTTGAACAATCCTACGATCCGTTTGAGGCGTTGTCTTCCTTATTCCGCGACAATTCCGCCGTTTGTTGCTGACTAGGTCTTGATTTTCCTGCGCTGAATTATTGATTCTCATCACAGTTTGATGAAAAACATCCTCTTTTTGGTCTTCAATAAAGATATTATTGCTGACTTTTTGTCCAAGCTAATGTCCTTGCGCTTTCCCATTTTTATTGTTTTGACCAAAATGTCTCAGAAAAGTACACGAAGTTTTAAATGTCCAAAACGAAGTAAACTAAAACCACTAAATTTCTAAAAACAGCTTAAATACAATATTTTCTTCACCATTTGACAAATCCTTTCTAAATATTTGAAGAAGAATGAGAAATTCGGGATAGTTTCACTATTTTATATAGAAACAGGTCTACCGCCTTTAACACGTAAAGGGAGGGGCAGGTAAAAAGCACTCTCCTTTAAGACGGGTAGAAGGGTGGGACTTTCCATTTAGGGTATGCCATATTCACAACTTGGGCAGGTAAAATTAATCTTCTTGGGAAAAAAACACTTTTTCGTGAAGCTACAGTTAATTTCTTTGAAAGAATGGGAAAAAATGTGAGTGGTTCTAATTCGTTGAACAGGGACTGTATATACCCAACATATTAGAGGCATTATCATAAGATTGTCCTCTTACTTACGTACGACGGCACTACAGTCCAAATCCTGTGCCTCCTTCAGCCCTCTCGGTTCAGTGACCGCTTCCTCCAGTTTCTGAGTCTTAGCAGTGGTTCGCTGTCTACGTTAGTAGAATCCTCCCAGCGCTTTCAGGGTTTTCCAACTGGTCTTTGTCTATTAACGTTTAGTGTGCGTTTGTGGATTCTTCCGTCATCTTGAATAAGATGAGGATCGATTCTTCTGGATTATCGAAGATGGCATACAAATCTCTATTGTATCGTATTCTCCAGATCGAGTTTTCCCTCACAGGTTCGACTTCAGGTTCTTCTGAGGATTTTTTTTTCAAAGGTGGTAATAATTTTTCGGACGCCTGAGTCAATGTCCACGTTTCGCTGCCATAGCATAGCACAGATCTTATTGTTTTGTATAGTTTAAGCTTTGTTTTTCTGTACCCATTTTTGCCATCATTATTCGTCTTTTAATTTCGATGGATTCGCTTCCATCCTTTGATATATTTACGCCGAGATGTACAAAGTTGTCTACGTTTTAAGATTGGCCTTTACGATCTTCCAAATTAATATCGGAGATAGCTTTAAAATACAATCTTCCATTTCTGCGTTCTTGTGGCCAGTATTTTCTAATTTTTTTTAAACTTATAACATCAATAAAAAATGCCGTTCCAAAAGGCTTGGCCCCAGGTTATAACCTATTTAGCCCTGTGGATAGGGTGGCTCTGCTCGTAACACTCGACAAGTAATTAGCGAGTATATTGTTCAGCCGGTTTCGCGGAGAACAAGAAAATTTAGGCAGTGTTTTCTCCCCCGTACATTTTCTCCCCCGTACATGTTTCCTGAGAAGTATAAACATCTGCAATTCAAAAACAACGTCCACCGCCATTTCCCTTTCATTCCATCACTCTAAACTGCCTTATCCCAACGTCTACGGCCATTTCAGACCCTTTCCTTCCTTTCCACCACTATAAATCCCTTACCCCACCATTTCATCTTGAATCTATGTCGTTCTAGCTGTGCAATCGCATAAAAGGGTGACCCCGTAGATTAATTTAAAGTCCTATTTTAGGCCTCTTCCTCAGACGGTCGTCAAAACAGGATTCCGACTTTGACCAGCAAAACCTAAAATTGTGTCCGTACTATTGGCAGTTTTTTTTATTACAAAAGGCAGGATGTCCAGTTAAAGACTGAACAGTTGCCGCTATCTTTGAACTAAAATCGAAATTGTAGCGCAACATTCCCAACCGCCTCTTCTACGGCTAATTGCCTGACCTGTGGTTTTACTAGAGTTCATTGTTTTCTCGCTAGCAAGAAGAAAATTATTTTTGATTGCCGGATGCAATAACCCAACACCTACAATCGCTTAAGCGACTAGAACCTGGTAGGCTGCAAGCTGCAACACAAAGTGCATCCATTAGTCGCTGTAACGTTCCCGCCGAAGCCCCTAAAGGCTTAAGAGTTAACTCTGCATTTCGACGACAATAGCCATAAAGAGACGCGACGACAATACCGTAAAAGTAATCTCGAGATTTTGACGAGCTTATCAAGGCTACGGTCAACAGATTGATGAACCGCAAAGTCTTCGCGTAACTAGACGACCGTTTAGATCAGGTCGTCCGTTGTCATCCCCCGACGAAATCATGTCGTCTTCTTGACGACTTCTGGGAAGTCACCAAGTAGATGCAGCCCGAAGCATTGCTGACTTCTTCTTGGCTACGTCAAAACGCCGATGGATTTTCAATTAACTTGCCAATCGCTTGCCAAGTCTTTAGATGAAGCGCGGTGGCTGGTTCGATCAGAGGCGCCAAGGTGTTCCTTGCCAATCGAGTGGGGCCGCGGCGTCACCACGGCGACGTCAACTCATTTCCATGCCGAGACTTGGGACTATGCGCAAAGCGCCAGCGTTTTGACTCCTTGACATTTTGAACTGCGCGAGCGTTTTGAACTTTTTGACTTTGAGGAACTGCCCCTGCCACAGTCGAGCTCCGAGAAAAACACCGGAGCCGTGCTCAGGGGACGGCAGGCACCGTAGCGGCTCGGTGAACGCTCCGATCCGACCAAACAACAAACCGGTTCCTACCTTATTTACATTGTTCCCAGCTCCGGTCGTTTGCTATTCAAATTTTTTTTCTTTCCTTCTCTTTTCGCTACATTCGATATTTTATCATTGTGCAACAGAAATTCACCTTTTGTTCGACCTCACTGTCACTTTTTATCGGCCGTTTTATCTCCCGTTGCGTCGACGACGATCCCTGCCGCCTGCACTAAGTTTCAACACGCACTGCACAAAGACCGCAAGGTCCACCGTTAAAATACGGACGAATGCACGAATCAACGGCAATTTCGAATTTCGCACGACCCTCGCCCCGATTAGCGCGAAAAAAAAACAGAAACGCACAAACACTTTCGCGCCACTTGCTTTACAATTATTCGCGCTTAATTAATTGACCACGGTAATTCACTACGTAGCCGAACAAAATCGACTGAAGGACGACGAAATTAAGCTAAACGCAAGAGAAATTCAACAACAAACCGGACGATTCTTAAACATCGCACCTTGGAAACTGTTCAGCGACTGGTGGCCGCAAAGCAAAGGTCGGCGCACATTGCCGCCGGTCCAAGTGATGTTTCGTTTCGGCTGTACCGTAGTTCGAGTGGAAATCGGATCGGCTTTGGCGGCGCCAGAAGCACACGTTTGAGTGAAATTTTCGAATTTGAAAAGTGGAATCGACGGAAAAGGAACGGCAACAAAGCCCACCGTCCTTCAGGTCGGTCATTGAGTGAGATTTTTAGGTTTGCTAGTGTGAGACGCAGGCAAATAAAAAACACGTCGGTGTGAATAGAAGGATTCAGTTTGAATATCGTCCCTTTAGGAAACCAGCAGCGTTGCCACTTCTCTCGTTTTAACTAAAATTTGAACACACGAAGAATCTCGCGAACGGTTATATATAGAGAGTTGAGTCAACAGAGTGTTTTATCCCTTTGAATAGTCAGGAATTGATAGAATCCCCCCGGTCCGGCTACAGGAGAGCTTTAATCTGAATTACATCCCGAATGCATGGAGACTGCGAAACGTGGTTTACCACAGATTTGGCAAACAGACTTGAACTGACTAACGTCTTTTCTCCTGAACACAATGAAAAAAGTACTCTCTGAGGCATGAATCACCAAGCGACCTTTACACAGTAACCCGGTTGATTATCAAAGCGGCAAGCGAACTGAAACAGTACTTTTCCAACTTGCAAAAGAAATAGAAATAGAAATATTCGATAACGAATTTGTGCTCTCTGCACTTCTGGGCATTCCAAGCGCATTCAACAACACATTCCAATGCCGCGTTTCATCTATGGCATTTATTATTTAGAAGACATCTATCACTTTAGCGCACTAAGGGTTGCTCTTGCTAGTGCTTTTCAAACTGTGTCCGATGAATCAATCGGAGTAATATCGGCAATGCTACCAACAGATATACTTCCATGTGAACTGTACCCAGTTGGTCGCTTGTCTCTTAAGAGACATAATCTCGATGGTTTGAGCCTAGGAATCATATTGCTTATCTTTCTTCATCACTAGATAGAAAGAAATAGCAATAGAAACATGTGCTCCCACCATGATCTATTTGTAAGGCAAAAAATAGCAGCATCACTCCGAGCGCAGCAAATGTCAAATATGAATGATATAGAAAACGCTTACCTGGGGTGTGTTCAAGATTTCTGCTATAGCTGCTATTAGCTGCTTTTTTGTGTTCAATGCAACCAAAAAGCTGCTTTCTCGTGCTTGCTATTTGACTCTAGATCTGTTCAAGATTTTTAAAAAGCTGCTTCCATAGCTGCTTTTTCTTGCTCGCACTCCCGAGTGTAGCTAGAAAGCGGCTATTGCAATATTTATATGTGTGTGTTGCTGTCACTTTCGTCGAAACGTTATTTTCAGTCTTTAAAAATGGAAGAAACTCTATCATTAGCATTAGAAATTAACGAAAAATTTAAGGAAACATTAGAAGCAGTTAATGCGGTAAGTATTCAAAGTCATTCAAACAAATGTCTTATATGCCATGCCAACTTGCGTATGCGCTTGTCGAACAGCTGTTATTAGCTATACAAGCTGCTTTTGGCTGTTCAAGACCCAAAGAAGCTATTTCATGCTATAGCTGAAATTGACAGCTGCTACAGTCTTGCTATGCTATGCTTTCGAAGCAGCTATAGCAGAAATCTTGAACAGAGCCCTGAAAGCTCACCGAGAAAACAAAAAAAAGATCATTAAGCAACGCACATATACATATATGATATGTTCATATACGGTGAAATTAGGGTTGCAATGTACCTGCGATTGTACTGAGATATTTTCAAATGGAATCAGGTTTAAATGATTCTACACGAAGAGGTGAAATATGTAAGTCCTATGTGCCGGGTCAGAAACAAAAATGGTTTTTTAACTAAATTTCTTTTAAATTAATTCTAGGATATGTATGTAAAAGGATTTTTCCGAATTCGAAGTCGTTATAAAGTAATAGCCGTATAATGGTGCGCTTACACTAACTCATGAGGCTCGCCTCGAGGCGGGAAGCTACCCCATCAGGCCATTGCAAACCTGTTCTCAATGTAAGACTCTTGCGACTGCACGAGCTATTTCATTGATTGATTTTTTGGTGGGGATAGAGGCTCGTCGCAAACGCTGAGTGTAAATGCACCATAATGGAGCAATTGTTCGGAGCTCGTCCGGCCCACCTCAAAAACCAATTTTTTTTTTAGAAAAATAATTGATTGAGAAAAACTAATAAACGGATTACACTGAAATTTTAATAACATATTTAGAGGATACCTAGTCAAAAATGGTAACAAAATCTTAGCGATATGTGTTAAACTTTTTTCATCGACTACAAATTTTCAAAGTTAGGTCTATTTATTTATTTTTTTTTTTTTTCAAATTACTTTATTATTTTTTTAATAAAAGATTGCTAAAAAATACAGTCAAATAGTAACCTACACATTCCAACCTAAGCATCTCAGAATTGAACCGAACTTTCCGAACTTTCCGAAAAATAATAAAGTTGCGACCAGAATGTTGGCAGATTTGTTTTCTTAATTCTGGTACCAGTTATAGCCACAGGCCTATAGATGAGGTTTCAGGTTGCTATAGCTAGTTTTCTTGCTATCGAATGAAATATATTTGGAAGGGATAATTAATTTTAAAATTAAATGAGAATATGGAAAATACCTTAAATAAGGCTTACCTAAATTTCACATGATACCTTTAAAACTTGCTCTCATAAGTTACTAATTGAGACTTTAAAACGGATATTTTAATCTCAAAATTAAGAAATGCATTTAAAAAAAAGTCAAAAATATATGTACTCAAGATTTCAAACCTGAAAAATAAAGAGCAAAATTATAAAAATTGCGATGATCATTGAGCAAGAATTGAAAGCAGGCCCTAATTCCAAGACATTTGCTTCTATGTTGCTTCAAAGTGGTAGTACTTACTCTCCTGATGAGAAATGGGTTTCACAATTTCTATATTTTCGAAATACAGCACTATATCTATTTATGCGTGATGTATTGGGATTTCGAATGTTCCATCCAAGTTCTATCCATAAATAGTCAATTATAAAGAGTTTATCACCTGAATATAATTTCGACCCAAATGAAATCCAAGTTGATAAATTAGATAATAAAAGTAAGGAAGTTTTTCTTGTTTTTGATGAAATGGCCATTCAAGAAAATTTAACATATAATATTGTCCACGATCGAATTGATGGTTTTGTCGATTATGGAAATGGCAACCGAAAAAATGAGAAGCATGTTTGTGTCTTTATGATTCGTGCTATATGTAGTAAAGTTAAGCAAGTTTTGGGTTACGCAGTATGTGGTGCCTCTGTCCCCTCCGAAACTCTGAAATGTTATATTTACCAAAGTATAGATATTTGTTTTAATTTAGGCTTAAATGTAAAGTTAATAACTTGTGATCAGGGTTCCACAAATAGATCTCTTTACAAAAACTTAGATATTACAATAGACAAAAATTATTTTGAATATAATGAGAAGAAAATACATTGTTCATTTGATGTGCCCCATCTTTTTAAATCGGTAAGAAATAATATGTTACACAAGGACCTTCAAACATAAGATGGTATTGTTAGTATGGATGTTGTAAGAGAAGTGTATAGTATGGAAAAAAACAATGTGACGAAATTGTGTCCCAAATTAACATACATATATGCACATTAACCCCACAAACTTCAAAAGTCAGTCACACTCTATCTGCTGCTATCCAAACTTTAGCAGCTCTTAGCAAGTTTTCAGAAAAGGTGTCTCATAAAGCAATCCCCACGGCAGTCTTTATTGAGAAAATGAATAAACTTTTCGATATATTAAATAGCCGACCCCGTCTTATTCGAAATTCGAAAGCATTTCCATTTTTAAATGATATGAAATCATATATTTCTCATATAAAACTATTTAATTCTACTTCTACTACTACTACTACTACTTCTACTACTGTTTTAAAGGTCTTATTTTAACAATTGATTCCATATTATCTGTATCTGCTGACTTATTTCAAGAGTTGCTGTAACTTTACCTGGTTCCGAGTTAATTTGTTCTGTGAAAGGATATAGAAAATTCTTCGTTCATGTCCTTCTATCCGCTTGTCTAAAACAGCCTTATATTTGGAAACTTCGCATTAAAAAAATAGTCAAAAATCTGTGGTTTAGGATACAATTAAACGTGTACTGCTATTAAAAGACCTATCTAATCCTTCAATTTTTCGATTAGCTCGGAATAGGGATCTTCTGGTAGTGGACCTCGAATTCGGTGGACTTCTTTTCAAATTCTTCGACCATTGGTAAAATTCCCGTCTTACGTTTTCTCTGTAGTACTCCCATTGTTTCTTTATGCAGGCAGAGATTCAACTCTCCAATTTAACGAAGTTGTGATCAATTTAAATTCGTTCACTAATTACTTACTCAATATAGGACTTGTTCTTTGCTTGTACGCTTTGAAGATTTTGCACTTCGACTTAGACGAGTAATTATAATTAAGGACAATTTTGAGTTAAACTCCTATGACCATATGCAGCAAGCACTTTGTTAAACACAGACGGGAAGTTGATACCTTTTTCTAATCGTCGTTAACAATCAGAAGTATTATTTTTATTTAATGTTCTTAATAATTACACAGAGTGTCCTACTTCGACTAACTTTTGATGTTAGAACTAGCTCGCAATAATCACACCTATGGACTATGAAGAAGACAAGGAAGTCTTCAAGGAAACTGGAGAAACACCTTGCCAAGTTAGGTATAATAAGGATTTTTTTTTTCTCCATGAAAAAATGTAGAAAATGGTGATCGCATGATAAAAATTCACATAGTAGGAAAAAGTTTAAGCCCAAACCATTTTGTTGTCGGTAAGAAGTATTCTTGATTGTACACGCGACTGTTAGTGAGCGCACCTATACCAAAACTTATTCAAACCCGTAACCCGGGAGAAATTTAACGAAACAATCGCACTACTCCACGTAACCAAGGAGACGGTCGCCAAACAGTAAGTTGAAAATTTCAACAAAAGTAAATGGAGGACTTATCTCAACGTGATTCGTCCTTACGTCCGGTTTCACGTCGCGGTCTCAGAACAAGCTCGGAAAACATGGAACCTCTTTCAACAAATCTTACACGACCTGGAACAGGTGCAGTTCGTGGAATAAGTGCAGCTAGACCACCATCAGCCGTTCCAATTGGAACTGCATCGCGATTAACGAGCGCAGCCCCGTCTATGCAACTCAGCAGCCAACGAATTGGTACCGCCTTGGGCTATGCTGGATCACTGATGACCGAACGTCCTTTAACACAACACGGACTGAGCGGATTACCGACGGGACAGTCGCGTCTAGGAACGGCCGGTGGCATGCGAATGGTCAAGGACAAACGCTACTGGCAAGCCGTTCTACAAACAAAAATCAATGAAATCACCCAAGAAACATCGAAGCTGATCAACGAGAAGCAAACTATGGACAGGGAACGATCAGCCAAACGGATCTACGATAATCGGGTGAAGGAAGCTGCCAAAGAGTTGACCGATTTTCAGTCGCAACTAACCGATATGAATATCGCTCTGGACAGCTTCAGTTCTGGAATGACGCGTCAACATTTACAAAAGGAAGCAGCTGCTCTACGTGAACGAAACGAAGTCACACAGAATCAACTCGAGTCACTTTTCAGCGAACGGCAACTGAAGGACGAACGTAACAAGCAACTGGAGCACGAGATTGAGATCGAGAAGAATAAAATCGACGACATGATACTATCGTTGCCGCTGGAAGAGCAGTCCAAGTATCGAGAGTTCCAAGCTTTGGCCGAAAATCTCAAGACTCAAAACATCGGACTGCACAATCAAATCGAATTGTTGACCGGACAAAAGGAACGGCTTAATGCTGTTGTAATGTCGTCGCAAATGAGACTCGAAGCAACCAGGCTACAACAGAAATACAGCGAACTGGAGGCGAAGCACAAGGCCTTGATCGAAGAGGAGGAAAACAAATTGACGCCCGAACAGGAACGCGATAAGCTCATCAAGGAGGTTCGAATGAATAATCAGGCGTTGACAAGCATCGGTCATCAGATGAAGATTGTTGATGATCTACTGGCCGAGAAGAAGGAACTGCTCCAACTGGTCGAGCAGGTATGTTGATTTGGAGATTGGAAAAAAAAACGAATTTTAATTTTGTTCCGAACTTTCAGGACCTGGAGGAAGGAAATTCCGAGCGACACGCTAAGTACAAGGAGCTCAAACGACGCGATGAAACAATGACATCCTTTCTGGAATCGTTTCCACAACAAAATGAAATCGAGCGAAGAAGTAAAAATGATTTTCGATGCCATTTCCTTCAGATTGGACCTAAATTGAGTTAAATTTCAGATTTGGAGCTCCTAAAGAATCAAATCGCATACTCCATCGAACAAATTACTTTGCAGGGTATCAACATGCGATCGTATGGTGTAAAACACGCCGACATTCTCAACGAGAAGAACGACTTGAGCAGTCAAGGAGGATTGCTTAAGGAATACAAACGTCTCGGAATTCAGCTCAAGCAGCTGCAGATCCTTGAGAAAAGAACAAGCGCACAGCTTAAACAGCTCGTCGAAGAAGAGGCAGAACTTTTAACCGAGATACCGAAATACAGCAATTTAAATGTACGGATTAAAGAAGGTATGAAATTTGTAACCATTTTGTTTTTTCCCTTACAGACGCTAAGAACCGAAGCAGCCGAAAATATGGAAGAGCTAACAACGAAGCTGGAGGAGTTGAAGAAAAAGAAGCGAATCACCGAGGAGGTTGTGGCCGAAGCGCAGCTCAGAAATCAAGAAATTAAGGTAAAGTCCTGTAGTTACAAGTTTTTGAAACTTACAGTGTTTCCTTGTAGGAGCATCTTCGCAGCAACGAAATGTATCGTCAAATATCGCACCTGGAAGAACGACTCACCGACCTGATGCGCGAAAACAACACGCTTCAGGAAGTGATCGATGAAAACCGCAAGGAAAATGACTTTTCAACCGTTCGAATGGACGTGGAAACGCTCGTCGATTCACTCAACCGAATGCTCATCGAGGAAAACCAGAAAAGCAAGAAAAATTAAAAATTTATTACATTTTTTCATATTTTATGGAATTATTAAAACAGTTTTGTTAAGCAACATCGAACTGATCGTTTAGTTCGCCATAAAGTCCTCGATTTCCTTGATGCTGTA
Organism: Beris chalybata; assembly: GCA_949128065.1. NCBI lineage: Eukaryota > Metazoa > Arthropoda > Insecta > Diptera > Stratiomyidae > Beris > Beris chalybata. The sequence continues at coordinate 16,929,744 of OX421897.1, forward strand.
AATTGAAGAACCATTAGAAAAAATTCATTTAAGTAATTGACTAGAAAAAATTACGTTCGTGGAACAACAGTGAAGTTCTCGTTGCCGTTCTTCGTGATCAGAACATCGTCCTCAATACGAACTCCGCCAAAATTACGGAAACGCTTCAAAACGTCCGCATTGATAAATTTGTTTAGGTTCGGATCAGCCAAGGCCTTGTCCAGCAGGCACTCGATAAAGTAGCACCCCGGTTCGACGGTCACGTACATACCAGCTTTCAGAATTCGCGCAAAACGCAATTTGTTCAAACCAGGCTCTGTCGGACGCGCCGGTTGTCCGTCCATATATCCACCCACATCATGGACATCCAGACCGATTAAATGACCCAAGCCGTGCGGTTGGAAAATAGCACACAGACCGGCCTCCAACATTTCCTTGACACATCCTGCACAAAAAAAAAACGGTTGCGTTAGTTAAGTTCCTTGAAATGAACCCTTCTTACCTTTCAAAATGCCGCCTTCCTTCAGCTTTTCCAACATCACTTTGTTGGCCAACTTGTGCATATCGACCCACGAAACGCCATCCTTTGCCTCGTTGATTACCGCATTTCTTGCGTCCAGTACCGCGTTGTAAATGAATTTCTGATCATCGGTGAATTTTCCGTTGGCCGGAAAACTGCACGTTATATCGGCCGCATAGCCACAATAGTTTGCTCCCATATCAAACAGGCACATATCACCGTTCTTGATGGCCCGATCGTTCGGTGCTGAGGCATGACCATAGTGAAGAATGGCCGAATTAATTCCGGTTCCGCAAATACACGTGTAGGACGTGTGACGGCATCCGCCTACCGCATAGCTGTGATGCAAGAATACACTTTCGCATTCGTACTCGGTCATCCCGGGCCTGGAATAGTCATAAATTGTTAGTTTTCGAAGTAGTAGTAGGTGCGACGATACGTACTTGATGCCTTTCATCACTTTTTTATGCGCGTCCGACGATACCTTGCAAACATAGCGAAGGACTTCGATTTCTTCGGGCGATTTGATCACACGACTGAAAATATAAGGAAAGTTTAGTTTGGAAGCGAGTAGCGTTGAAAGGAGTTCGGTTCGGTTCCGCTGCTTGGACATAATTACAGACATTACGTTGCTTCCCTTGGTTTCTCTCCAGTTGCTGGGATTTAAGTAGCTTCTATCACAGTTTTTAGAGTCAAGTTAGAATTACTACTTGGTCCCGCTCTAAAGGTACTTACGTGGGTAGGAACTCAATTAAACACATATTGACACTCAAATCACACTGGAAAACTCACAACAGAACGAACATAAACACTTCTTAGCCGGTTTCTTTTGCACATCAAAGAAACAACCGGAAAATCGTTCATCATGACATGCTCTTAAAACATATGCGCGAGGATCACATTCACATCATTCACAAGTTTAACATCGGACGGAGGGGGCCTGGGTGAATCTCTCGGGATGCCAGCAAGCAAGAATATACTAGCTGAATTTTGGAACTCCTACTAAATTTTGTGAAGGGACATTTGCAGAGAACTTATAGGTGTCCTAACGGGACACTGTCACTTTGGGAGACATGGAGAAACACTAGGAATACCCATGGCTGATCTGTGTCGCTGTGGTGATGAGAATGTTTAATAGACACTGAAGCATTTAGTGTGTGAATGCGAAAGTCTGGCATGTCTGGATCTCCTTGACCGATCTATCAGAACTTGTGATGATTCCTTTATGGAGAACTACTCTATTCAAAAGAAAGAGCAATTTTTGGAATCAGACGTCTAGAGCCCGGTTTATACGAGGAGACCACAATGGATTCGCAGTGATCTCTCTCGATGGACTGTGGCACAGTGTTTCAGTCCACCCTTCTCAACCTAACTTAACCTAACATCAGAGGTTCAAGTAAACAGGATAATCCAACTTGCCTTAAAGCTACTCGGTACCACGACCTTAGTAGTTCTAGTAGTTCATCGTGAGGATTTGCTTAAAAATAAATAATAATATGTTCAAATGTAAGCTTCTGCCCTTCAAATGCGAAAGGTCAAGTTTAAGTCTGGGAAAACTTCTTTATAAACTTTAGGAAGGAGGTAATGCTCGCCTCATTGTGGTAGTCACAGTTAAAGCATGAATCTTTATTTGTTTAAAGCATTTATGAATGTTCAAATCATCTAGCACTAGCAGCTTAATGTACAATGGTCCACTTATAGAATGGTACAGTCAAAATCGAATTTTATGACTTGATATCATCGGAACAGATCGGAACCTCGTAAGGCGATCGATTATAAGAAGAACGAATGGCAAGAGACCTAGGGCAGAGCCTTGGGGAGCATCAATTGGCATAAAGCTCTATTAACTTACCGATCTACTTAAGTACGAAGAGAATCATTGCAATAGAAGACGACCGATTCGAAATGATTGAAGCAGTATAGCATCAACGCTGTCAAAGGATTTAGAGAAATCACCATCAGTTGTGTGGACGCCAGAGCTTGAGACGGTAACTAAATTCGGTTCCTCAGAGCGTCTTTTAAAAAATGTATTTTGATTGATAATCATATCTCAAGAACAGCCTGATATCTGTGCGATTGGGAGGCAAATACAACTCCACTTTCCCTTCACCGAAAATGCTGCACATCGCATTAGATCCAGGAAGAGTAAAAAGTCGTCTGGTACTGATGGTATCCCTAGCATCGTTCTTAAAAAGACTGCTCAATCGTTCCATACAATCCTACCCATCCTCTTCAGTCACTGACATCTTCTTCAATCAGTGCCATCCTCTTCGGGAACTGCCTCAAGAGTTTCCAAATAACCGGAAAACGACTACCATCATCCTCTCTCTCAATGCTGGTAACAGTTACGCAAAACCATAGGTCTATAATTTCTGCTTTCCATCATCAATAGCCCAAATCGGACCCTGGAATAGCAATCGTCGGCAGGATCCAATTTTTCGGCTTTTTTTCCTTTAAGATATTTGAATAATCTTCTGTTTTCATTATACCGTTAACGAATACCAGTTCTCCCACGCCAGATGCCGCCATACACCTCCTACCATCACCGAATTTCCACCAAGTTTTACCGTTACTTGAATGTTCTTTTTCTCCCTACTTGAACTTAGTCCTTATCCCTACTCGCCTCCATACACGAAGCCGTCCATGTGAACGGTACAATCAAAATTTGCTTTTGTCTGAAAAAATAGCTTTATTATATCGCGAACTATAGTTCGACAGCGTTTCACTATTTCACAGATCTTTTTAATAGGTTAATTTAAAAATATTTTCGGTTCCTCCGCAGTGATTTCTTTCCCTTTTTCGACCCATTTTACTTTATTATTTTAATAATTAAGTATTGTGATCGATTTTTTAAAAAAAAAAATTTGCTACCCTCAAAATTTTTATTTTCACGTTTCATAACTAGTAGACGCGAAAAAAGCAATAAAAATTTTCAGTCCGTCTGTCCGCCGTACGCCGTACGCAAAATCGTTTGGAGGCTCGTAGTTCCCAAACGCTTTGAGATATCAAATGGAAATTTTTTTTACGAATAGACGGGGTAGGCTCCTTGAAGTGACCAAATTTTTAGGGGTGGGGTGTGAGGGGGAAGCGTTTTAGACGAAAAATTTTGGTTTCTATATCTCAGTAACCGCTTATGATAGGAAGCTGAAACTTGGAGTTTCTATAGAGCTCTGATAGTAAACCCATTTGCGTAAAAATTGTCAATATTCATCAAGGGGTGTGGGAGTGGAGGGAAATATAATGTGTCCGAAACCAAAAAAAGGCGAGATAGACACATTCTAAAATCCATATCTCCTAAACCGTTAATGGCACACCATTCAAACTTAAGAAATATTTGTAGTTCTACTAGGAAAACAGATTGAAAAAAAATTTTTGGGTGGGGGCAGTTGCGTATGGGGGTGGGGGGTGAAAAACTTTAGATTACGATATCTCATGAACCAATTGCTCTAGAAAAATAAAATTTGGTTTGGGTATAAAGATCGACAAATAAAGATTGACCAAAGTAAAAATTTTTAAGTGGGAGGTGGAGCATAGAAGTGGAGGGGATAAGAATTTTTCAATTAAAACACATTTCATATCTCAAGAACAGTGTAAGATAGATGCTTAGAATTTTTACCAGAAGTAGCACTAATTGCACCCTTGTAGGGAAAAAAGTTTTGGGGTTGTGGGTGTAGAGGGTGAGGGTGGGAGAGAGTGAAAAGGAAAAAGTTCCGATGCTTATATCTTAAGAACCTGTAATGATATAAACCTTAAACTTGGTATTTAGATAGAGCTATAGTAGCGAAATGTTGGAAAAATATAATTTTTTTAGGGGTACTATGGCACGGGGGTAGGGGGTGTTTTTCCTAACTATTAAACGGTTCATGCTAGAAAGTTGAAACTCGGTGTGTATATGTAAATCAACTAGAAAAGTAGTTCTGTTAAAAAAAAAATTCGAATATTCATTGGCGTTCAGAAAGGGGGGCAAAAAAATTATTAGTAAGTATAAAATGCATATATTTGCACGATTTTCGTCATATCTACTAGGTCTTTCCAAATATTGAATTCATTTTTATTCTACGGATTCTTCGTATGAATACCTAGAAAGTGTTTTCAAGGTTTTTTGAAATTCGACCTCTAAGAGTAGTGTGGTACAAGTGGGGGGTGTTTTTCCTATATATAGAACGGCTTAAGCTACAATGTTGAAACTCAGTGTGTATATCTAAATCAACTAGAAAAATAATTTTGAATAAAAAAAAAACGAATATCTATTGGCGTTCAGAAGGGGGGGGGGGGCAAAAAAAATTATCTGTGAAAATAGAATGCATATTTTCCCACTATTTTCGACATATCTACTACCTCGTCCCAAATATTGAATTTAATTTTATTCTATGTATTCTCCATATGAATACCAAGAAAGTGATTTCAAGATTTTCTGAAAATTGACCTCTAAGGGGGTGATTGTGTACTTTTTCATAAATTATTCCATATCTCTCAGATCCAATCAGATTTTCACTTCCACGATCTTGTTCTTTTTGATAGGTTTTCAGTCACATAGTAGCCTACACCGCATTTCAGAATTGAACGCGTTCCTAACTTCTGCCGGAAAAATAATAAAGTTACACCCAGATTGTTGGCAGATTTTTACTTTTAAAACACGGAAAATAGCTCACAAACGCAATTGCGGTCAGTATGCTATTCAAAAGTGTTGTAGACTGGAAAATATCTTCATTCGTATGCTAGTAGTGCGGTAAATTTGTTTTGTTTTGTTTGTAAGTTCCTGGAATTTAAACTAGGAATGCAAGTGGCGAATACTTTTGTCCAAACGAAGCTCGTGTGCCATAACTAAATTATTAGATGTTTTCTTGAAATAGAGGCAATAAGAAACATTGCTTCGAATAAGAAGTTATAATGAAAATAAAGTATTTTCATTAGAATTCTTCTATGTAGTACATGTTTCTGGAAAACTCTATGAACAATTTAAGTCAGTATACGTCGAGTGGCGAATACTTTTGTCCGTCTGTGTACAAGGGCTGTTTGATAATGGCCTGCAAAAATCAAAAAAAAACCCGATTTTTTCGGGAATTTTTTTTTTCATTTCTCAATACAGTCTCCTTTTAGCTCGATACACTTAATCCAGCGTTTTTTTTCCAATTTTTTTCTTTCTTTTTTTTGTCTTCCAAATGATATGATTTCTCCAACTCTTCAAAATAGGCGTTCGTTTCATTGATGACGTCAGTATTCGTAGTGAATCTCTTTCTAGCAAGCCGGAAAAAAGTCGCATGGGTCTGGGTGCGTGAGCAATTCGTAGCGTAATTCAAACAATTTTGCCATTGCAACAGCAAACATGTAAGCCGGAGCATTGTCGTGATGAAACAACACTTTTTCTTTGCTAAATGGGGCCGTTTTTCCGTGATTTCAACATTCAATCGAACCAATAACTCAGTATAATATGCTCCCGTTATTGTTTTTCCTTTTTGTAAGTAGTCGATGAATATTATTCCATTGGAATTCCAAAAACTATCGCTATAATCATTTCAGCCGATGGAATGGTTTTGACTTCTTCGGTGTGCTTGAACCGGCTTCCTTCAATTGTTTTGACTGTGGCTTGGTTTCTGGAGTGTAGTGACGAATCCATGTTTCATCAACAGTTACAAATTAATTATAATCAACGAAAAAATGCATATGTGTTACGTTGGAACAGTTGCAAACCGTGATGTGAAGCTGTCACACGACTGCGTTTTTAGTCAATTGTGAACAAATGCTGCAGCCATCTGGCGGATAGCTTTCCCATGTCCAAACAATGTTTTAAAATATTCTAAACACGTTTAGATGAAATGTTTATTACCCTATCTCATTCACGACAATGTTCTATCATGATATCATGGATTTCTTCGATAATTCCTGGCGTGGTGACTTCATTTGGACGACCTGGACCTTGGTATGGTTTCTGGGCTCGTACGATCACACTTGAAATCAGAAAACTAGTTGTAAATCGTTCGGATCGATGGCGTAGAGTCCACATAATGTTTATGTAATTTTTCTTTGGTTACTTTAGCTGTTTTTCCTTTTAAAATGTTATGTTTAATCAACTCACGAAGTTCGTTGTTATTCATTGTTAAAAATTATTAGAAGTTCACTTGTTTAGACTGCTGTTTCACAAAAACTGAACGAGGTATGGTAACGAATCTAGTTGCGAGCCCTGCGCCTATCCCAAGCCATCGTTTTTAATTCCACAAACAGCTAAGCATTCATGACAGTTTTTCCTTCACTACCAATTTTAGCCATTGCTATTGTCACAATAAAAAACGGTAGCTCGGAATAGTCGCAGGGCTCGCAACTGGGTTCTATTTAAAGATGGTCCAGGTCAAACAAAATATCAAATTCCTTCCCTGCCCTCTCCTTCTTGATTTTTGCAGGCCATTATCAAACAGCTCTCGTACATATCAAAAATATGCCCAATTTATACGCAAGGAAGGAAAATTAATTCGAAAAATTATAAACACTTTCTTGCTCCTAATAGGGCTCTGAATTTTGAATGATAATGTTGCCATCGAATGAAGTAAGTAGTAATCGGGAAAATAGAACGCCCTCAAACAGGACTACCTAAGCAGTAGAAAAGGAACCCCATCACTGCCATTGAAAAATTACAAAAATAACTTTCACAACTTGTGCATTCACAATACAATCACTCCTCCTAAGTTGCGACACGTCATACTCTCATAAGGACCTCTTAAACAGTCAAAAACAACGTATAACTCTTCATAAAACGATAACTTTATTGTCCTAAAACTGCTAAACGTCTCGCATCACGCTACTGATGTTTCTCCGGCAGAGCGGGCAGTGCCTCCTTCATTCGTTCCACCAGATACGTTTGCAACATCTGCGGATGTATTCGATGCTTGGTGACCTGATCGTAATTAAGCGTGACCACTTTAATTCCCAGTCGTCGCAAATGCCTAATCCGCATAGCTTGCGGTCCGGCCAGAAACTCCCCGCTCGAATTAAAGTACTCGGGCAGATGTACCAAAACGGCAACGTAAACATTTCGATCATTTCGCACGCTATACGACCAAAAGTTACCGATTCCCGGCGGATGTATCAACACGTCGATAATATACAACGAGTTGACCGGTAATTTACCGACTATCACGCCGGTCGTTACGTTCTGATGTCCGCCAGCCAAAATCTCTAACTGGTCCATAATTCCGTTCACGATTCGCTTGATTCGTCCGTCCTGCCAGATCGATTTCGCGGAGTGATCGCGCGGCAGTAGCGGTCCCGAATAGTTTTGGCATTCGAGCGTAAGCGCGGCATCGAAGAGTTTCAAGTCGCTCCGGACCTTGGAGACGCGATCTTCGCGCGTTGTCGAGTGCATCAGGTCCAGGAAGTACGGATTGAAAATCGACGAGACAAAATTCACCGGAAACATCTGAATGTAGCAACAGCTGAGCATAATTTCGATCAGATCGAGCGGTTTAACTCGCGTGAAGTTTGTTTGCAGGTAGCTCTCGACTGTTTGCCAGAATTTTATGCTGTTGACCGGCTGATAGTCGAAGAAGCCGAACGGCTCGATCAAGGACTTGACGAGTGCGGGTTCGATTCGTTCGTAGTTTGCAATCACGTACTCGCTCGTCCCGTTCAGGACGTGGTGATTGCGCAGACGAAATTGCACGCAGTGATCGAGGATGGCGACGAGCAACGATTGCGACTTTATTCGGATTCCTTTGGCCTTCATGTAGCGTTCCAAGGCCCGTTCGATCTGATTGTTGGAGAAATTCAGGGCAGTGAACGATCTCACGATCGATTCCAAATTCGTTTCGTTTACGGCGTGAATGTTGGTGTTCAGCCAGCGCGAAAAGGAGTTCATGGCTCGAAACGGAGAACAATCGCATGATGCAAGTGCCGCTAGACTCTCCGTCGCGGCTTCAGGCGATAGATTCCACCAAACGTGTGATATTTGCCGCTCCAAAACACCGAAAACCAATCGCCGACTGACCTTCAGCTTGGGCAGGATCGTGTAAATAAACTTGATATTCTTATCGTCGATCAACCGTTCGTTGTCCGCTATTCCGCTCCAAAACTTTTCGGCCGCGTCGTGCTGCTTACAGTCGACAAAGCGATCGATGCATTCGCAAATCTCAACGATGTTTAGTATCCCGTCGGAATTTCTGAGCAGAAGTTCATCACAGAAGCGTTGTACAGTTCGCTGAAGGTCGAGAAATGTCTTCAGCACTTCCATGAAGTCGAGAAGCATCTTATGGTCGCCGTTCTTCAGGATACACTCGATAACCTTCTCGAAAACGGCGCTGCTGTGCTCGAGGTTCCGCAGGCTGACCAGCGTTTCGTTGCGGATCAGGCGATCGAAGGCGTGTGCAGCTATTTCCGGACACAGGTCCTGCTCCGGTATTTGATCGATAACACTGAGGATGCCGGTCGCCGTAACACAGTTGTCTAAGTGCGCAATCACCTCCTGCGGCTTCGTCGAACTCTCGACCGCGGGACACAGTAGTTCCTCGTTTGCGGAATTTTTCGCTAGCATCGGTCCGATTTCGTCTTTTCGCAGCTTCCGGAATATAGCCGGTAGTTCCTGGATGTCGCAGCCCTGCTGGACTAGAATCGATGTTTGCCCGAGATCGGACTTCGCACCGCACCCGCCGCCTTCGTCATTTTTGCTAAAACTACGCGCGTTTAACGGAATCACTTGGGTGGCTTTGTAGCACCGGATCGAGCTCTGGACGCGCCGAATAATACATCGCGACATTTTCCACTTTTGTGCAATTTTGTAAACATTCCGAACCTTGAAAGTTACGAAACAAACTACTTGCGAAGCAACAAAACCCCCATCCCAAACTATTGTCAAAAACAGCTGATTTGCTTGTCAATCAGACGGAACAGAAAATTTCCCCAATTTCAACCGATTGGTTTGAGCCCGCGATAGACAGAGGGAAATTCAAGTAAAAGTTCGTTACATTACGCTCGAAACGAAGAGGAAATTCAAATTGAAATTTAAACTTACCATTCCGTGATTATCGGATAAAGAATGTCGCAATTTTGAACAAATCTAAAATTGAAAAGAAAAACAGCAACGTGGTCATTTTGACGACAATTTAAATATGAAATATTCACACTTACTTTTCGATTCCCTCGAAAAACGCTGGCTTGGCGTCCAATCCACTGTCCGAGTTCCGTCCGCTCTGAAACAAAACAAAACGAAACGTTTGAATTAAACTGAACTGCATGCAAAAAGTACAAAACAAAAATGGACAAAAGCTCGCGAATGGCGCCCGATTTCAACGTCCATTGCACCGAAACAAAAACAACTTCGCCCTTGACTTCGTTTGAAGTGCACTCGGTAGCGCATTTGCGCGCTTGTTACGTTCTCCGGTTTCGATACGATACGACTATACAAGTTCGTAGCTCAGCATGAAAATTAAAAGCATATATTTTCAATGGAGCCATCATTTTGCAACATAGGTAGGTACGGACGGCCCCAAATGAGTGTCGAAGTCGATGAGGTCGAAAAAAAAGGTAGTGAGATCAGCAGAAACAGGAAAACTCAATACGACCGCGGCGCTATAACCTCGCCGACAACAAATGGTGTGACCGGGTAACCCACCCTCTTTCAGACGACACACAACAACAATGTAATGAAAAAAAAAAAAACATCCGGGCTTATCTGATGTACCACGTCGTCCCCGAAAATGAACTCTCGTCGCTGGCGCAGCTCATGTAAACGTGGAAAATTTAATCACAAATCGATTGGACTATTTTCGACGAGGTATTTGTAGAGTAGCCAGGAGTGTGTAAAGCTAGAACGCTTTTATAAGTCGAGTACAATTTGATTTTCTTTTTTCTGATGAGTTCTTTTTTACGGGAAAGTGAAGAGTTTCCAACGAGACAGCCAATCTAGGTGAAGTGGGATTGTTGGAAAAATACCGGAGGTTGGGTGATAGGCTAAGCACTTATCCCCGGAAAAAATAACTATGTATGTTACGGAGCGTTGAGAAAAGAGCTTAAACAGGACGATGGGTTGACTGTACTGTCGCAAATTAGGACGGAGAAATATCGTTGAAGAGGTCAAAGGGTGGATTTTTACTGCCACAAACTACTTATCGATGATGCGTTATTAGTAAACAGGAAAATAATATAAAAATGGGCCAACAATCTGGGCGTAACTTTATTATTTTTCCGGTAGAAGTTAGGAACGCGTTCAATTCTGAAATGCGATGGAGGCTACTATGTGACTGAAAACCTATCAAAAAGAACAAGATCGTGGAAGTGAAAATCTGATTGGATCTGAGATATGGAATAATTTATGAAAAAGTACACAATCACTTTACACCCCCTTAGGGGTCAATTATGGAGAATACATAAAATAAAATTAAATTCAATATTTGGGACGAGGCAGTAGATATGTCGAAAATAGTGGGAAAATATGCATTCTATTTTCACAGATATTTTTTTTGCCCACCTTCTGAACGCCAATAGATATTCGTTTTTTTTATTCAAAATTATTTTTCTAGTTGATTTAGATATACACACCGAGTTTCAACATTGTAGCTTAAGCCGTTCTATATATAGGAAAAAAAACCCCCACTTGTACCACACTACCCTTAGAGGTCGAATTTCAAAAAACCTTGAAAACCCTCTCTAGGTATTCATACAAAGAATCCGTAGAATAAAAATGAATTCAATATTTGGAAAGACCTAGTAGATATGAAGAAAATCGTGAAAATATATGCATTTTATATATATTATATTTACAAATATTTTTTTTTGCCCCTCTTTCTGAACGCCAATGAATATTCGAATTTTTTTTATCACAACTACTTTTCTAGATGATTTACATATACACACCGAGTTTCAACTTTCTAGCATGAACCGTTTATTAGTTAGGAAAAACACCCCCTACCTCCGTAGCATACTACCCCTAAAAAAAATTATATTTTTCCAACATTCCGCTACTATAGCTCTATCTAAATACCAAGTTTAAGGTTTATATCATTACAGGTTCTTAAGATATAAGCATCGGAACTTTTTCCTTTTCACCCACCCCCTCTACACCCTCAACCCCAAAACTTTTTTCCCTACTAGAGTTTAATTAGCGCTACTTCCGGTAAAAATTCTAAGCATCTATCTTACACTGTTCTTGAGATATGAAATGTGTTTGATTTGAAAAATTCTCATCCCCTCCACTTTTATGCTCCACCTCCCACTTAAAAAATTTTACTTTGATCAATTTTTATTTGTCAACCTTTATACCCAAACCGAATTTTATTTTTCTAGAGCAATTGGTTCATGAGATATCGTAATCTTAAGTTTTTCACCCCCACCCCCATACACAACTTCCCCAACCCAAAATTTTTCTTGATTCTGTTCTCCTAGTATAACTACAAATATTTTTTAAGTTTGAATAGTGTGCCATTAACGGTTTAGGAGATATGGATTTTAGAATATGTCTATCTCGCCATTTTTGGGTTTTGGACGCATTACATTTCCCCCACTCCCACACCCCTTGATCAATATTGACAATTTTTCTGCAAATGGGTCTACTATCAGAGCTCTATAGAAATTCCAAGTTTCAGCTTCCTAACATTAGGGGTTACTGAGATCTGGAAACCAAAATTTTCGGTCTAAAACACTTCCCCCTCACACCCCCACCCCTAAAAATTTGGTCACTTCAAGGCGCCTACCCCGTCTATTCGTTAAAAAAATTTCAATTTAATATCTCAAAGCGTTTGGCAGCTACGAGCCTCCAAACGATCTTGCGTACGGCGGACAGACGGACTGAAAATTTTTATTGCTTTTTTCGCGTCTACTAGTTATGAAACGTGAAAATAAAAATTTTTAGGGTAGCAAATTTTTTTTTTTAAAAAATCAATCACAATACTTAATTATTAAAATAATAAAGTAAAACAAAAATTATTATAGTGGATTTGGATTACATTTTAATAGTTTAATCAGAAATAGAAAATTTGCCATCAACTAATAAAAAGAAAAGAAATTGTTAATGTAATAGATTATGTAAAAAGCAACAGCCTTGTTAATTTGAAAATGCTTTTAAAAAAAAATATTGAATTTTATTAGCTTTGAATTAAACTTTGTTAATAAATTGTAAGAAAAGAATTTTTCATACAGGAAATTGTTACATAAATATTATGAATTCCATCAAATGAGTGATGTAATTGGAAAAGTATGGACAGGTATCTAGAATGTTTTTATATTAAATTGTAGAAGACTCCTCACCCCTAACACAAGGATTGTAACGACTCATTTTTCGGGTATACTCGTCGGGCCCAGTTTCCGTTACAAAAGATTTAATTTCTGTTAGACTTCACTTTATTTACTATTTAATTATTTTAATTTCACTTAATTCCAATAATAATTCATATTTAATTTAACTGTTGTTCCAGAATTTATATTTGAATTTATATTTGACAGTACTTTGCGTTAGAGAAATTACGTTGCAAATATTAACTCGGAAGTTAAAAGCGTGGCTGAAAAATGTGCGCATAAATGCGACGACAATGGATCTCCACCTTTAAAGGACCCCCTCCCCATCCATAATTAACCTTCTTATTATCTCAAGGGGTTTCTCTGACTTCGTTTTGCGTGTTGCTGCTTGCTACACTGGTCCTGTACGTTGTTGTGCACCTTGCTGCTCACATCTTGTACGCTGTTGGTTGCATACACTGCTCACCTCTTGGCTATACTCGCGTCTGAGCTTCGATTCTCTCGTCTTGCTCGCATTCGTCTCCACTTGTATTTGTCACGGCTCGCCTTTGTCTCGACTCGGATTGCTTTCGCCTCCGCGCTTTGATTTTCTCGTCGTAACTTACTCCTGTTCGCCGCCTCAGCTCAACGTGGTTCGACCTGTGCTTCTGTGGGTATGACTCCGCTCGTCTCTCCTTGACCCTCTTTGCTCTGACCTTGGCTTTCGCTGTCTTCGTCCTTCCCTGTCTTCGTCTCTCTGCATGTCCATGGCTTTCCCTGTCTCGTCTCTCTGCATGGTCTCTGCTCCCTGTCTTCGTCTCTCTGCGTGTGGCCTCTACTCTGTTGGGTCTTGGCTCGACTGCGTCTGCTGGTCGTAGATTAGCGTAGTTCATCCTGCCTTCTCGAAACTAGTGTTAGCTTCAGTCCTTGGGCACGACTCTGCTCGCCTTCGGTCTGACCCTGTCGCTGATCGTCATCTCCTCTTGCTTCGCTTTGCTGGGCTCGTGACTGTTTCGCAGCTTGTCTCGGCTCCACTACTTTCATCTTGTACATTGCTGCCTTAGCTCCACGACTTGCGTCTTGTGTGTCGCTGGTATAGCCTCTGCTGCTTGCGTCTTCGCCTTTGCTGCTTGCGTCTGGGGCATCGCTGCTGTCGTCTTGGCCTTTGCTGCGTGCATCGATGCTTCGTTGCCCAGATTGTCGCTACCTGGCACAACGTCGCAAGGTTTTCGCTGCTTGGCATGCTTACTTCACTGCTTGGCTCGTTGATGCTCGGTCTTCTGCGTTGCTCTGCTGGGTTTCTCTGCTGCTTGCCTCGTTGATTGCTTGTCTCTCTGACTCTCTTGGGCTCGGCACCGTGCGTATGTCTGCTTGACCTCTCTCTCGATTAAGCGGACTTTCAAAGCCCAGACCTTAATTTCGATTGGCATGGACAGTGGTCGACTGCACCTAGTCGTTCGTTCCCTTCGAAGCTATGATTTGGCGGACTTTCAAAGCCCACACCCAAAGAACATAGTTCGATTTGGTCGAGTAACGTTCAGCTTTCGCTTTAAGGAATTTCAAATCCACCCTCCACTACCGGCTGAACGCTGCCGACTGCCTGACTTCTGGTATTTCGCTAGGGGCTATATACTTGCGAGAACACTGGTCGTCTGCGAATCATATCTTTGCAAAAATTCCAGTTCTTCGCTATGTTATTCTTATGCTCTATCTATGTGTAATTCATGCTTATTCTTATGTTCTATGTATTTTTGATCAGTATTTTTGATTACAGAAGTTAAAGTCAATTTGATATTACAGAGGGAGAAAACGTATGCAACCCTCTTACGCACAATTGGGAGTTGAACATCCAAAAATTCTGAAAGTTTTTAGATAAATGTAAACAAATACAGAAGAAGTAAAAACCAATTCATATCACTCACTGTCATATCACTCATAAGAGATACATATACGTATGATGGAGTTCGTGGAAACATGTTCAACCCTCTTAGTGCTTAAAATAGGAGGAAACTTGAAATCAAATTTAAGGCGATTATAATAGAAGCCCGTGAAAGTGAAAAGTTATTCGATACTAATCAGACCTGAGGGATGTGGAAGAATTGTATGCAACAGCTTTACTATCACCTTAGAGGTCGAATTTCAAAAATCCTGAAAAAACTTTCTAGACATTTGTGTGAAGAATTCGTTGAATGCCAAAACTCTTGAAAAGATATCTCAATTTTTGCTACTATTTTTTTTGTACTCCGTACGTCAATGGATATTTGATGCCAATACTAAAATGTGGGAGCACGACCTTCCTGAAGTCTTAACTATTCACAAACTTTATATCCAGTCTACAACTCTACCATGCCTCGGAGATTAACCACAATGCTAGTAATTGAGACTAAACCAGATTTGGCTGACCAAGGGAGACCTGATTTTGAAAAAAGATCCGCCATCATGCCCACGCTGTAAAAACAGGCTTATCACAAATCACATCCTTGAAGAATGACTAGAAACTTCACCTTTCTTTCACCACCACATTCGCCCTCTTAGAAGTCCTTTTAAACTCAGCACAAACCTCAAACTCCTCCTTCCTTCCTCCTTCAACTTGCAAGGCGCCTATCCAGTTCTGTCTAATATTTTAGGCAGAAGAGCTCAGAAATAAATAAGTAAATAATTTACTTTTCAATTCAATTTAATTAAATTTATTTCCACAATATATGGTACATAGGTACTTAGATAGATAGATTGGAGATAGGGGTCGGTGTGGTTAACCTCTGTCACTGAAGCCACAGTTGGGCTTATTGTGACGTCCCCCGGATTGTTTATGATTCCTCTTCAATCCCTGCGCTTTCAATGAAGCTTAGTATTTTGCGAAGAGGAATGGACAGGAATTCCGATGGTTGCATGAAACCCTGACCGAAGTGACGAGGTCTTTTGTGAGTTAAGCCCTCACATTCACAGAGGATATGCTCCGGTGTTTCATCTTCGTCATTGCATATTCTGCAGATTTTGGTCTCAGAGAGACCAATCCTATTGAGATGCTTCCTCATGTGACAATGCCCAGTCAGAGCTCCCACTAGGGTTCGGGTCTGATATCTGCTTAGTTTTAGATAGTCAGATGTTCTTTTTTCCGAATGCTTTGGCATAAAGAGCTTTGAGTGCCTGTTGCCCGGTGCCAAGTCCCAGTAAATGGTACTTTGCGATTTTTTACACATTCGGATGTTTATTTTAGCTGTGCTTAATGGTATCCCACAGAATGGGTATGGTCCCATGAAGTCAGCTTCTGAACCTTTTCTAGCCATTGAGTCGGCCATTTCGTTACCTTCATAGCCGCTGTGACCCGGAATCCAAATGAGGGTGACTCTGTTCTTATTTCCGAGTTCAATTAGGCATTGAAGGCAATTCCAAACAAGTTTGGAGTGTATTTGATCGGACTGAAGTGCCATTATTGCAGCCTTGCTGTCCGATAGAATATATATTTGTTGGTTTTTGTAGCCCCGTCTGATATTTTCTCTAATGCATAGTTCAATAGCATGAGTCTCCGCCTGAAAAACTGTGGATGTTGTGTGCATGCTACAGTAGAATTTAACATTTGGGCGCACACCATAAACACCTGCTCCTACACCTTGATCTGTTTTAGATCCATCTGTGTACCAGATTATGGATCCTGGTTTTAGAGTGGGTTTGTTTGTGGCCCAATCCTCCCTTCCAGGTAGGACAACTTTGAATGGTCTTGTGAAATTAAATTTCGGAACCATTGAATCAGAAAGAGGTATCGCTAGTATGGGGTCCTTGTTAAGTTCTGCGGAAAGAGTTGCGCAAGCTATTTTGCGCTCTGACTCGTCCTCCGAGCTCAAAAGTTTGTATGTGGTTAACCTTGCTTCTTTCTGTATTTTTAAGTGTAGAGGTGCAAGGTTGAGGAGCACCTCTAAGGCAGCTGTGGGAGTGGTGCGCATCGCCGCAGTAACACCCAGGCATGCTAGTCTCTGTAGTTTAGTCAGCTTCAGCTGAGCAGTTTTCTGCTTTGTTTTCTTCCACCAGACGGATGCCGCGTAAGTTATAATAGGCCTAGCAACGACGGTATACATCCAGTAGGTGAGTTTTGGACTCAGTCCCCAGTTTTTGCCGAGGAGGCTCCTGCAGATCCAAAGAGAGATCCTGGCCCTTTCAAGAACTTTGTCCAAATGAGCATTCCAAGTGAGCTACATAGGTACTAAAAACTAGACATTGTTATTAAATTTGTTGATTAGGTGGTCAGTTAGAAAACTTTACATCCATAGTTACAGCTTGAAGCTTTTATTAATAATAATTGACATGAACATTAACATTTTGAACAGTTTAGAGGGAAAAGCGAAACAAAAACCTTAAATTACTCTTCTAGTATATCCATGTATGGTACATGTACACACGAAGTTTCAATTTTATAGCATAAGCCGTTTTATAGATAGGAAAAACTTCCTCCATAACTATTCTCTACTACCCCTATAAAAAAAAACTTATATTTTTCCAAGAAGCCACTACTACAGCTCTATCTAAATACCAAGTTTCAGCTATCCAGCAGTACGGGTTCTCGAGATATAAAAATCTGACCTTTTTCTCTTTTACCTTTAAGGTGGTGGTGGCCACATCCCCAAATTTGTTTTCCTCTGTAAATCGAAGTCGATAAAGTGAAAAAAGGCTTACTTCCTTATAAAAATTCTAAGCATCTATCTTTAAGTATAAAAGTGAGTACCCAGTCTTCACACAAAAAAAAAATAACTTAATAGCTCAAAGGGTTTGGGAGGTACGAGCCTTCAAAAAATTTTGCGTCTGGCGGTCAAGGTACAGACGGACTGATTTTTCTTTTCCTTTTTTAGTAATCATGAAACGGGAGAAAACAACTTGAGGGTGGCAAATTTTTTTTTTTTTAATCCATCATAATACTGAATTATTGAGCTCTGTCTAGAGGAGAGAGGGCTGCCACTTAAACCAATAGAATGGGACCTAAGAATTAGGCTTACGCATTGTAGTTCACCTTAGTGACTGCGAACGAACTAGTTCCTTAGTCTTCGCGAACTAGTTCGTTGCTGTAGTTCATCGTTCACCAAAAAAGAAGTAAGTAAGGAAGTGGTTCCTTTCAAGTTGAATTGAATGTGAGGACCTAAAAAAAGCTTCGAAGGAACTAGTTCCTTTCAAGTTCAGATTGAATGTGAGGACCTAAAAAAAAAAAAGAAAAGGTCCCCAGCCCCGGAGGAAGTAGTTCCTTTCCACTTCGGATGGAATGTAGGGACATCCCAAAAAAATAAAACAAAAAGGTATCCACTCCGGAAGGAACTAGTTCCCTTCAAGTTCCCATTCCATACGATCACCTATAAAAACGAACTACTTCCAAACAAACGGACTACGACCGGAAGTCCCTGCGAACTAGTTCGTTCATTTCACTTGTGGGACCGATCTTCCGAACTAGTTCGTTCACGAACTACACAAGCATACTAAGAATGTGCCTTGAGGAACTCCACACTTAACAGTAAAAGCGCTGTTTTTCTACAAGGAGTTGTAATAGACTCTTCTTCACATTTTTCAAAAGCCTTAGCCAGGCTCGAAGTTACTATGTTGGGACTATATTTATCCGGGGTTTCCTTACTAACTGCCTTGAGTAAATGCGGAATTACCACCCCGGAAAGGTTCCTCGTTCTAACGTCAAATTAAAAAAAATCTACAATAAAGCATAAAACCTTTACAGTACACTTTGCATTATGTTTAAGTATAGTATACAACATCCTGTTCTACGGTGCCAATGTACAAATCTTAGCACAAATTAAATTTATACGCTCTGATAAGTTTGTGTTATAATTTTGGACCAGGCTTAGAGTAAAGCCAAGGCCGACCTGAAGGTATCCGTCCTTGAATTATGAGTGTATGAAACTGGGAACTAGGGACGCTTCAGAAAGTGCTTATGGTAGGGTTTTCATCAACCCCGATGGTGTTTAAGGGCGGCTACAGTGTTCTAGTGCGTTTCATCCATTGCCTGTCGCCTCTTAAATTACTCTCCCAACTTTTTGTATTCCTTGCGGATTCCAATATCCAGTGTTGGCACCAAACTAGTACTTACTTATTCAGCGTCTTTTGGGTCATGGTTTTGTGACTACCCTATACTATACGCTTAGCTGCAACTATGCTCTGGGGGTCAATTCTGGTTCCGTGAAGTGATAAAATGATAAAATGAAAAAATGTTTGTTATTAATGTTTGCATGAAAAAATTTGCTGAATAACAAATTTGCATTTGCCAGTGCTAACCTTTTTATGAAATGAAAACAGTTTGACAGTTTTTTTCGTTTTTTCATGCAAACGTTAATGACAAATTTTTTTTTCATTTTATCATTTTATCACTTCACGGAACCAGAATTGACCCCCTGGTCTATGCTAGCTAGCTACTTGATCTGACTGACTGCCGATTTTTTTTCTCCCCAATCAATCGAAAATCCGAAAAACATGAAAAGCATGCAGACAATATGACAAAACCAAAACTTATGTTGCTCTCGTTTGTGTAATAAAGAAATAAAAATTGTTCAAAAAATTTGTATACAAACACTTGGAGCCTATCGAAAGCACCCACTCGCAAAACAATTTTACTGCTTTAGTGCTTAGTCATGCGACGTAATGGCGGGCAAAGTCAGTCAATTCAGCAGCGTTATGAGTCAGCAGCATTTGTGTGCGGTAGGGACGCTGCTCCACGTGCCAACTTTTCGCCATGATTTGTGTCATCGACCCATTGAACTCATTTGCCATCAAATTATTTACTATTGTTGTTCCAGTCGATTGTATGTGCTACTCGCTCGTACAGTAAATGAAAAAAAGCTTACACGGTTCGTTAACAAAAAGACGCCATGTTGATGTAAGTAATATAAAGCTTTTTTTCACATGTTACACCGTCATGTGAATTCCAGTTTCTTTTTTTTTTCTTAACTTGCCGGCTATTCAAAAACAACTATATAAGCTCACTGTATAAAATCCAAACACGTGCTTGTTGTGAACAGCTTATTACTGATTTGACGGTGACCCCTTTTGTTATTGCAAAACTCAACCGTATTGCTTACAACTGTTTGTTTACATATAACTGCTGATAAAATGAAACATTCTGTTGTAATTTAAATGGTCGCGACAAGATGGCGACAGTCACTGGCTTTGATGACAAATTTGTAATTTGGGGAGAAAACCTTGTCATACTGCAGATATGTATATCAATGACTATGTTCTTATAGTTATCCTTTTAGAGGACATTAGGCCGGTTTTTGCTAATGCAGGCATTGGATTTCAGGAGGCTAGGGTCTGATTTATAGCGTCGCGTCATTGATGAGGCATTGGATAGGCGACTTGTGATAGCGCCTAAAGACAGGCCTCTGCTTACTTCAAATGTACAAAAATTTGGGTCAAAACTCCCAGCATTTCATCACATAATTATTCATGTATTGAATTCTGCGCCAATCTTTCGGAACTATTTCATCAGTCCAACTTTTTTTTAAGAGGATTCCATGAGGCACCTCCCTTCAAAACTTCCACAGATGTACCATTCTTGGACCTTTGTTTAACTATGGGTTGTTTTTGATACTTCTTCCTCACCGGATAAAACCTGATTTCGATGATTATTGTTTTCTGCTTCAAGAATGATTGTCCTTCCCCTGCCAAGGACATTCAGCCCACTGACGCTATAGCTCGAATCGGGCCAGGACCTCTGTCCAAACTCATTCCGGTTCAGCGCAAGCGTCCTCCAATTTTTTCATCTAGGAAGCGATCTGACTCTGAGTCAGTGATCTGAGTCCACGTATCTTTTTCGCGGTTCCCCACCGGTCGTTTGCCCTGAGCTCTACCTCACAGTGTGTATTTGGGGATTCTTCCGTCATCCATTCGCTCCACATTGTAGCTTACAAAATTTTATAAGAGTCGATGCGGCTGGGTCGTCATAGCTGTTATACAACTAATTGTTGTCCCGTATACGACACAGTAAGTGCCTTCTCTTGCTGGTCCCAAAATTCTTTGAAGAATTCGTTGTTCAAATTTGTCTCCTGATTTTTCAGACGCTTGGGTGAGAGTTCACGTTTCCCTTGCATATAGTAGCACAGGTCTTATTATAGTCTTGAACACGCGAAGTTTAAAGCAGTCTGGGTGGCTTAGTGGCAGAGCACTTGCCATCGGTGGTACCAGTTTCGAATCTGCTTGGCGACAAGTAATTTTCGAGAATTCGATTGGGTTCACTCTGCTGTATATGAGAACCTGAGTTAAAATCGCGGTAATAATCACGGACAAGCGTGTGGCTGACCACTTCACCTCCTAGTGTTCCGTTGGTCTAGCAATGAAGTAACTCTAGCATTACTTCAAGGCCTAGGCCTAATTTAGGCTGCGCTATTGATTATAATTATATGCGAAGTTTGCTCAGCCTGTGCACTTTTTTCGTTTTTAATATCGGAAGGACCGTGAAATACGTCTTAATCGCAAGTATGATCCTTTGTTTTACTTCGTCCCGTTAGTTGCCGTCTATTACAAGGTGTGAAGTATGAGAAATGATCCACATTCTCCAGGTTGTAGTCCTTCATGGTCATATTTTGTCTGGTTGGCACTTTTCTTCTTTTGTTTGGGTCATGAACTTGGTCTTATTCTCATTGACCCTTACCGCGACATCCTTTGCCGTTGAGTCTAGTCAGTGGAAGGCTTCCTTCGCGTCTGGGATAGATCTAGGTGTGATGTTTATGTCATCCACGTATACCACTAATTGAGTGGATTAGTGGGGTATTTTAGGTATCAACGGGTACCTTGAAAAGCATGGGAGCGAGTCCATCTCCCTGCTTCAGGCCAGATTCTGTTCGGAAGCTTTAGGTGAGCTCGTTTTGTATCCTTACTTGGGACTTAGTGTCAGTCATGGTCATTTTGGTTAATCGACCGAGTTTTGATGGAATTTCGAAGTCAAGCAATATTTTTTATACATAGTACTTTCCGATCTACACTATCGTACGCCTGCGGGAAGTCCACGAAAATTTGGTGCACGTCAATGTTTTATTCCCAGTATTGTTCAAGCTTTTGTTTGACTGAGAATATCTGGCCAATAGTAGATCGTCCATGACATAATTGCGAATCCGGGACGTTTACTGATGCGGGGATAAGATCCTAGAGGGCAGGACTATCTCGCGAAATCCGGGACAAATCTTCGTAGATTGTGAAAGTTCGTTCTTTCTTTCTTTCGATTGAATATAGTTTTGCTCTTATTCCCTATTCAACTTGTTGTTGTTTATCAAAACTCCAATCGTGCTTTTATTCTGAGAAAGAGAAAAAAGAGCCGTTACAAAGTCTAAATTTCCATTAAGTTCGTTCGCCATTTTGAAGCTGCGCATGCTCTTCGCGATAACAAAAACCAAGTTCACCTTGAAGATCATTGCGTTGTTATGCATTGCGCGTAAAATGATATAAAGCCGGTAGAATAAAATTCAACGCGTGTCTAAAGAAAAAAAAAAGTTTCCGTTCCGAAGAAAACACAAAGTTTACCTACCCTGACCAAAGATCACAAAATAATCGCACCGCACGAAAGCGTGAATCGTTCGATCACCGGCACCGCGTAAAAAACATAAACAAGTCGCGCGGCGGCTGGGGCGTATGGTTCGCGTTTTCTGTTCGCACAATAAATAAACAAACAGTGCGAAAAAATTCAGCTCGAGTTCGAGACTCTGTTGCTAAGTGCGCTAAAAATACTCACGACACAACCGCGTGGATGGGGGGAGAGGGGCAAGCCATTATTTTGCTTTGTGCGAAAAATTCACAGCGAAATTCCGAGCAGTGCCACTCCGACTTTGCGTGTTTATTTTATTTTTGTTTATAAACAGAGGCGGCTTTTGTATCGATTTTTTTCTTTTTGCTATTCTGGCCCCAGGCACCAAATACACGAGCTCATGGATTTCTTTTTTTTTTTGTTTTGGCTTGTAATCAAAGAATGTCGCCAGCTTTGATAAGTGGTAGTCCGTTGTCTTGTCTGTGGAACGGACGAATTTCGCAATAAGATTACGCAATTGGACCAGATTACGGTCATGTATCTCGTGATCGTGAGCGACTGTGACGTCCTCTAAGGCCCCAGCCCTGGTTACTTTTGGGGAAAATTCTCAGCATGACGTTCGGGTGCCGTCGAGGAGCCTTGGCTAGGAAAATGCTGTCAAAAACGGTGACATGGAGAAGTTGTGATCGTGCCTTTGGCATTTGCAGTGCTGACAGAGGCTGACGCAACACATCGCTAATGGTGTTTATTTTTATGATTACCTGTTTGTGGCTTCAATTCACCCCGGTTTGAATTAAATTTATCCACCCGTGGCTCTAACTGAGCTAATAACTGATTTATGGATCGACTGTAAAATGATTCGTGACTAATTTGCTTCCAAACGGCAACGTGCAAGTTGATTTCAACAAGTTTTTCTATCGTTCGAGTTTTTTTTTTAAATATCGTCATGTAACACTCGGTAATCATAAATTTAGTCGCCGTAAGAGCGACCGACAAAATAGTTACGTCATAGGCAAGGTTTATGTACTCTTAACATAACTTGGCCTCGTATACACCGGTATTAACATAATCCGTATTAAGGTTTAGTTCGAATTAACAAGCTAATGATATAAATAAACGATTAACTTAGTTCGGTATATGGATCAGAACTAGACTAAATTAAACCAAGAACAGTAACAACTTTATGTTCGCAGCACTAATTGTTGATAACAAGTTATGTAGAATAATTTGTTGTCTGCGATTTACCCTTTTTAAATCACTCTTGCTTTTGGAAACAACAAAAATGTATGTTTCAATTAGAATATCTCTTTAACTGTCATTTCACCTGCATGTCAAATTCATATGTGACGTCTAAAGCAAAGTGTATTAGTTTAGTATTTACTTCCTTCTCGGAGCCTAGCATCGTTATTAGCAATATCCAAACTCAGAAGGCAGCAACGCACAAGACGCAAACAGCAAAGGCCAAGAGAACAGCAGCGCCGCACAAGACTCAAGCAGCGAAGCCAAGGCGACGGCAGCAACGTACAAGACGCAAGTAGCGAGGCCAAGACGAGAATAGCAGAGCCGAGACAAGCCGCGAAACAGACATGAGCCCAGCAAAGCGAAGCAAGACGAGATGACGATCAGCGACAGGGTCAAATCTAAGGCGAGCAGAGTCGTGGCAGGACTCAAGCTAAGTCCAGCTCCGAGAAGTCACGACGAACTACGTTAAACTACGACCAGCAGACGAAGTCGAGCCAAGACCTAAGCAGAGGCCACACACCGAGAGACGAAGACAGGGAGCAGAGGCCACGCAGAAACGAATACAGGGAAGGACGAAGACAGAGAAAGCCGAGGTCTCATGCGACCACAAAGAGGACAGGGCAGAGCAAAGAGGAGCGGAGTCGTACCCAGAGAAGCACAGGTGTAGAACAGGAGCAAGTAACAACCCTGCAAACCAAAGCTACCGAAACTTCGAAAAAAAAAAAAAATTCTAAAAATGAGAAGGTTGAGTGAGCACAACTACATACACAGTTAAAGTAAATAGATCTTTCGGTATACTTTAAAGAGTTATCCGTAAAAATTACTTAATATCGCTTCCATCAATGCGCAAGCAAAAATCTGCCATAGTCCACGTAGTTCCCGGTAGAATTCCTTAAAAATTAATTGATCATTATTATATACCATGTACTGGTATAAAGGGAGGCGAAGGGATAATTCCAGATAATAGTTAAGAAACAAAAAGCATAGAAAATATCACATGAATTGTTGAATTGAGCCATAATCGCTACAAGCACAAGAAAAGAAAACTACATGTTAATATGTGAATATAAATTTGATAAAACAATAATATAAATATGAAAAAATAAAAATCTTTCATTTCATTTCAAGTTCCTGATAGGATAACGATTTTCCTTTATCCTTGAATCTCTCAAAATCAGTTTTTTTTAATGTTCATTTTTTATTTTTTTATGTTTTGTAGGTTATACTATTTTATAAAACATACAAAAAAATTAGCTTGGGATCTGAATGGGATCGGGGTCGTCAAAATCGAAGAACATCAGTGCTTCTTAATTAATTGTAGTTTTTCTATAATTTCAATTTCAAGGCAAATTTTTATTCATATTTTTTATATTGTGACAACCTCCCCCCTTAAAATAAGCCCTATTTTATTATTCTAGGATAAAAGTTACCAGAGATATGAATTATCAAAGAGGACTCGGACACCGTTTATGCTAAATTTTTAACATACCATAACTAACAAAAATACTTTATTATTAAAAAATAGTCTATCGCCAATACTCTCAGGATATTACTGGTAGATCTACCGGCTAATTACTAATAGTTTTACTAGTAGTTTATTAGTTATTATCCGGAGACATTCATTTTACCAGCAAAATTACTAGTATATTACCAGATAATTACTAAGTAATTAATTAGTCTTTGTTTGCAGGGAAATCAATGAAACGTCTATAAAAATGCAGAAATCTATCAGAGTATTGTATTTCCTTATCAACAGAAAAACTGAGTTGTCGACGGAATACAAACTGCCGGCATACAAACCAGTCAAGCTACCTGTCCTCTTATACAGAGCGCCATTTGGGGCTCTTTAGTTGTGCCAAAACATTTAAGAAAAAACTCCAAATTGAAGACATTATTTCTAATATATCAACTAAGTTTGCCTCGAAATGCAGAAACTCGGAGAACCCGCTGATTCTCTGGAGTATCAACATATATCGTAGTTAGATAAGCTATTGAATTTCGTCGGTTAAGTTAATTTTAATGTCAGTCTGAAATATTAGGTTTTAAGTCTAGCCTTAAGTTCTAGTTTAAGTGACATGTATGAGGTTTTTTCAATTCAGTTTTCCTCGCTTATTTCATTAATCCAAATTGTAACTCATTGACTATTGTCACAACTAACAAAAAATAATTACGAATTGAAAGTGCCGCAGGGTCTGAGCATCGCATAATTAATTTATCTTAAATATAAAAAATGTAATAAGGAAATAAAAATCAAATCTAAATCTCGGATTAGTACCATCAGTTGATATAAACGGCAATTCTATTAACTTAATACCGAGAACAGTTGAATACGTAATAACGAATGCGATACAAACAAGGCCACTGAACACTCGCCGATACCTTCTACTCCTGCCTGCTTCTGTATTATACCGTGGATACACTGCTGGTATTGATATCATAATATCGTCAATACCAGCAGTATATCACCCAATAATAAGCATATACGAGATAAACGAACTGGTACATGTATATCTAGTATTGAACCTGTTTCATGGTATACAAATTCGATAATATTGCCTAGTATACTATGCATTTTACTGCTAGTAGTACCATTCCCAAATTGTGTGGCAAGTATCGCAACTTAATGTCTTTGTTTGCTTATGCCTTGCTTATAGTACTCAGGCCTATTCAGGACCGAGTCACAAAGTAGGTCGAGGTCGATTTTGAAATAATTGTGACTTTCCCCACCTACTTTGTGACTTATGACTCTGATCCTGATTAGGCCTGACTGTCAAAACATACTATATGTGTGCAGCAGTGGCGACTCACCGCGAAAAGCTAGGTGTGCTGTGCTGTGCTTTAAGCTTGTGTTACACTGTATAATCAATGAGAGCTACAAGCTCGCCATACATTTCACGAAAATATATGCAAAAAACTGAGAAAAAGCGAACAGTGTAACACAAGCTTAAAGCACAGCACACCTAGCTTTTCGCGGCGAGTCGCCACTGGTGTGCAGTGTATCATGTGTAGCTAGTTTCAATACAATGATTTCAATATCATGGTTTTTTATACTAGCTGTGTAACCATGGTATTACTCTACTATGTCCTGTAATTAGCGCAATCAAACGGCAAACCTGATTCCGGCTTAGTCTGAGGAGATCGGAGATTCATTTCTTGAAGTTACCTTCCAAGAACACCCAAAAGGCACAAATATAGTAGCTGTCTTACACGGTAAATTAGAGAATACCCCAATAGGTGAATATACAAATGTGCATGAAAAATTCGAACATCCATTCAATTATTCTGTTGGAGTGCTCGAGAACACATTGATCGTATACTTAAAATTTTGAATCTATGTAAAGCATACTCTTAGGATTTTGTGAAGGCTGGGTTCACGATCCAAATCCTGCGGGTAGCTACCATACAGAAATCCTTAAAAAAAATTGTGGTTGATGTTCTTATCTAATATATAAAAATAAGTCAGTTTTTTGGTCGGGCTCGATTAAAATCTACACCTGTGAACCGTTCCCTCCCAAATTTTGCATGGACATTCTCGAGACTACGGGACAGGTCGAGAACATAATTATATATTCCCGAAATTAGTGGTTCGCGAGTTATTTCAACATTTGAGTGTTTTTCATATGATTTAGCGGCAGTTTTTTCGTTTTCGGTGTATTAATTTCGCGTTCCTATTGCTAAATGGTAAAGTTGGACTATGGATGGTGGATAGAGGATAGTAGATAGAGAATGGACGATGGTGGATGGAGAAAAATGAAAAATGAACAGTGAAAAATGAAAAATGAAAAATGGTATTAATGTCTCCAGTTCCTTGAGCTGAGAAAGTGTACCCAAAAAGGGAGTAATATATCAACGGGAGAAACAGGACCACTGGATAAACGGGAGAAACAGGGGCGATGGATCAACGTAGGCGTACGCGGCTAGTTTTTATTCAGAACAAGGATTGATATTAAAATAGTTTGCTCTACATAATTTTTTAAAATCTTTCCTTAAATGGCGTTGAGTTACAATTTATTTATTTGTTTTCCTAGTTTTTATTTTATTAATAATTGTATAATTAACTACATATAAATCGCGTGATAAATTTAGTTATCTTATCTTCTTCTTGAACTAACACTTATCATAAATTCTTACTGCTACGCACTTGTACAGAAGTCCGTAACTTGCTAATCTCAAGCAAAACGCGTTTTTTATATCGCGTTGGTCTTTAATATGGCACTGAGTGCGATCTTGTCCTAGTTTCATTAGTTTTTGTTGATATTCGCGGTGCGTCACTTGCAACATATGTAATTTATATTTTATTAACATACCTGCCTGATTCGAATCCAGGCTCTTTAACAAATTATTTATTTACGTCCAAGTTCTAATTAATAACCGTTCCTTGAACTACCTGACACCCGATCGCAATTTCTTAAATAATTTTTCAAACGATAAAATCAACCCGCCAAAAAAAAACGGATAAAATTTATAAGCTCGTTTGCTTATCGTAAATAATCGAAATATTAATTATAGTAAGAAAACGAACAAAAAATTAAAATAACAATAAATAATTACAATACATTGGAATGGAAATAAAAATTTCATTAATAAAAAAAGTTCCAATGAAATACTTTTAATGAAATGAAATGTTGTTTTTTGGGTTTTTATAGAGTGCAGAGTAGGTTAACTATGTATATGTGGAATAGGAGAACAACAAAGCGGCAGCATTAGTGAAAGAAATATTACGTGCAGCTGAGCTGCACTCCATAATGAGGTACTTAGAATATACCAGTCAAACAATACGTAAACAAGGAGTAAAATGGGACTTATCTACAGTTAAAGGCTTTACTACACGCAGTTATTAGATATCATATCAAGCTATACGCCGTCAAAGTTTGAGTATGTGTGCACTGCTGTGGCTATTTATGAATTAAGGATACTACTGGCGTCCTTTGAAGTAAGGACATTTGTATATGGTGTTTAAAGGTAGCAGAGAATGGACTATCTCACAGCTATTGTATCTCCTTACTTTTAAAAATTTTGTTTAATTTTTAAACCATGACCTGGCTTACACCCAGCATTTAGTCCGGGGCATATAAATACCTCACATTCGACCTAAATTATTTAGAACACCTACTGGAAACACTTCATACGCGACCTGACTTAGCGTCAAAAGACACCACTGCAGATATTTAGTAATAGTCCCTGAATTTATTGATGCAATATTTTGATGGACTACATACGATCAAGCCGAATTTTAGGCCTCTATTGGTTTAAACAGTTGGCGATTGGACCTACTCTAGGTCACGATATAGGTTAGACAACGATCAGGTCGCTCGGTGTTAACAAGCTCCATGTATAAAAGTCCACTTACACGGTGATAGTTTCAGATGATAGTACTATCGTGAGAGCACATGACAGTGTGAGAATGCGATAGTCTGTTGTATACTAGGCGTGATAGTACGGTGATGCGATAGAAGGCTGTCTAATGGTAACTCGGCTTTCAATTAATAAGTTGATGTCAAGAAAAAAGTATTGCGAGAGGTCGGTGTAGAAATAGGCAAAGCAGTTCCTTCCAGTGAAGTACTCGAATTCACTCAGTTGAAGGAACGAGTTCACCGAATTAGTTCCGGAACTATTCATTCCATAGTTCCGTTATTACATGTACTGAGGACCGAAAAAAAAGTCAGCAGAGTTCCGTCAAGTGTTCAAGGGAACTGTTCATTCCCTAGTTCCGATAAAAAAAGTCTGCACAGTTCTGTGAAGTAGATCCGGAACTGATCATTCCTTCGTTAGTAGTACGTTTTCGTCACGTGCAATAGAACTCCAGTTCACCGAGAGGAGTGAGTTACTTCACTCACTCACTTAAATAAAGTTTTCTTTTGGAACAGTTCACTCCTGAACGACCCATCTCTAGTTCGGTATAATCGGCGATAGTTGTCGCGATAGTTCGGTATACACGGCGATAGTTGTTGCGATAGTTCGGTATACACGGCGATAGTTGTCGCGATAATTTCGATTTCGCGATAGTGCTCAACTCTCTGCTCAACTCTCTCGATAAATGTGAGAATGCGAAAGCGACTACAGTGCAACCCGGTTATAACGTACCTTGACTACAAAAGCAGAACGTTATAGCCAATAGTACGTTATAACCAACATAAAAACCTTTGGCATGGTGATTGAAAAAACATACTTTATAACCGAAAAAACGTTATAAAAGTGCACTTTATAAGCGGATTGCACTGTACATAACAAGTAGTGAACACGATGAGAGTAATGACGTATCTATCGGGAAATCTACTATCGCAAAAACTATCGGCGATAGATTATTTTTCTAAAAGAATCTATTTTGGTGATGCACCTTTCTTCTCGGATGAGACATTTGTTTTTTAACATTCTCTTCAAAACAATTAACCATTTTCCATCTTTCTTACTAATCGCGATTGCATCAGCGTTCTCCAATTCCATCGTGATTCACGAACAGATTTCATTCTAAATTTATTTCATTCCACTAAACTCTTAAAAGGAATGTCGCATGGTTATCTATAATTAACAGCTTGGTCAAATATCAGCTTATTACAGAGTACACAGAAAAGTTCTTAGTAGATCGCTATTAATAAACTTCCGCATTGTGGGCGACGTTGCTGAAGGTGGTTCTTCTAGTGACCAGCTAAAATTCGAACCAAAATATAAATAAAGTTCGCGATAAATGCCAAAAATTACCACGAGGCTTTTTACGCGAAGACTGCTTGTGATTGTGTCAAATATCGCATCAGAAATTATCGCAATGAAGGCATAGGTACTCGATATTATAGAATCGTCATGAGTCAGAGATTTAAAATTATTTTTATCAAATACCTTGGATACACTGCTTGCAAACCAATCCCCCCCCCCACCTTCCTTCATACAATCCTGCGCACGGGCCTGTGCTTGTATACAAATTACTTTATTGAAATCATGATAAGCAAGTACGTTGACATACTATAAGCAAGTTATTGGGTGATACACTGTTGATATTGACAATATTATGATTTATATACATACAAGCAGTGTATCCATGGTATAAGTCATTGACTATTTTTTTTTTAATTATTTTAGTGCATTTAAGGCACAGCGTCAGTGTGCTCCCCTTAACTGATGCTCGCGTGATAAAGTACTAATAGTCGAAGCATGAAGCTACAGTCATGCTTAATGTTTCTTCGCTACACCATAGCTCAGTAAAATTACTTCACAAAACGCAACGCAACTCAACTCTAAATCGTGAAAAATTTCGACAAAAAAACTTTAAAAGTACAAAAATGTTATTCTTCAAAAATAGTTTAAGCGTGGGAACTAAGTTGTTGCGCCAACACTGACACAAAACCGCACGAGTGCAATTGTACAGGTTCGAAACAGAGTGATATATGTACTTTAATGAGTAGGTGATTAAGAGATTTGGCGAAGAGCCGAGATGTTTTGGGTGGATTTAGTATTGATTAAGGGCCGTTATTACGACCTTCAGTTAAAATTTAACCAGAACTTTGACTGTAAGTTTCGT
Source organism: Beris chalybata (assembly GCA_949128065.1). Lineage (NCBI taxonomy): Eukaryota > Metazoa > Arthropoda > Insecta > Diptera > Stratiomyidae > Beris > Beris chalybata. The sequence continues at coordinate 16,960,692 of OX421897.1, forward strand.
ATGAGCAGTTGTCAGTTAAAGTTTCAGTTAGAACGTTACTGACGATCGCAGGAACGGGCCTAAGCAGTAAGGGGTTTAACTAAGAGACATTGGGGCTTAATTCCATAAAAATAGTAGAAGCACGAAGAGCATCTCCTTTAGAACGACCGGAATAAAACTTATACTGGAAAATAAATGGTATGAGATTTATCAATGCTCAAGATAAAGCGCTAATTCTTATACATCACATAAAGATGCTGTCAAGATCTCCTTCAACTTAAGTATGATCTATCGAGTTTGGTATTTTTTTTCACCAATAACATAATAACATATGTGTGAGAGTCTTCTGCGCAGGTGGCCATCTATCTTAAAATTTTTTCGTGACTATCACAAAATACGCATTTTTCAAATCCGGACCGTTGTCCACCATTACAATCACTTAAAAACTCTTACAACCCAGGAAACTAAAATCTTGTGTAAGTTTTGTCTACGCTCTCAAGGTTAAGCTCGTAAATTAACGAAACTTCTCCGCAACTGTTGCTGTAAACAAAGTATCTAGAACAAAATAATTAAACAATTCGGTAGCAAGATAAATATTTCAAATAACATCATGAAATTAGGTTGAAAATAAAAACACAAAAATAATAAATAACAAATTAAGTAAATATCCGTTTAAAACCACAAAAAAAAAATAGAATAAAAAATTCTTGAAAAAGCATTTAATCCAAGACACAAGAACGGTCTAATCAACAAATGTCCAGTAATAAATAAAAAAATAAAGAAAATAAACACTGAAGAACTCTCAAGTTGATATAATTTTCGTAGTAATGCTATAAATAAAACAAACGTTCCCGCGAGTTCCGTACGAGATAAATGGGATTTTATTAGTTTAAAAGGCAGATAGCTCGCGAAGGTCATCGTTCATAGCAAAATTTTGCTATATAAAAAAAAAGTCTCGTAATGAATTTGAACACGTTTTATGTTTATTCGTTTTATTCTTTTTGCTGTTGTTCTTTTTTTTTTTTTTTGTTCAATTTCATTACTTTGAAATTATTTTGAACTTTCAAAATGCGCACTTAACTGATCGCGTCGTTGAAGCGTGTATTTTATTATGTACACACCGTCTTGCCTTTGTGTAGCGATCGCGGTGTCATTAACATTCTAATGGTAAAGGCGTGTGTTTACCTTTTTTGTTGCTCTCGTGGCCGATGGCGTTTTAGCTTTGAAATTTGCCAGTTTGATGCCATTTTTTTTAATGATTTTCTCCTTCTAGACAGCTTCGATCATCGCATTGATCTTTCTCGGATCATGTCGGTTACAAGAAATCGTCCTGCAGTATAGTTCTTTGTTGAGAGTATTGACAGAATCATGATCTTTTCGTTACATGTCGGTTACAAGAAATCGTCCTGCAGTATAGTTCTTTGTTGAGAGTATTGACAGAATCATGATCTTTTCGTAGCTTACTGAAGATTCTATTCGAGAATAGTAGAGCAGAAACCACCGTTCCCGGCCGCAGACAGCTCAGTCCAGCATACATTAATTGCATTTAAGAATGCATCGAGAAGGATATATTTAGGTGGGATACGAATCACTTTATTTAATTTATTACAATGTTCCTTAAATATAATAATTTTTCATACATAATTTTTCCTTATAACTATTCTGGACCGAGCCATTCGTCACCTGGACCGATAGCATGACCCGCGTCTGTATTTGTCGTTAATTGGTCAGTCCACACACGATGTAAGTTGTCATTGTTGTGATCAAAGCGATCACTGCGAACCGAAACACTGGAGTCCGTTTGAATTCCAATGTGCCTCCATTTTGAATCACAACCATCGCACACAAACCAAGTGTTCTTTCCTCCTTCTACAGGGTGGAGCAAAATGAATCAATCTGTTGGAAGATGTTATAGCTTTTGCAAATGGCGTCAACTGTCAGTTTTGTTTTGATATTTGTGAAGTAAACAGATGCAGAATACACGTCGACAAGCCATGGAACTTATATCATATCACGCTCTACAGAACCTCAGTGCACGATTTTCGGTGGAAATTTATCATGAGTGATGAATCCCATTTCAATCTGAACGGATACGTATAAACAAATAGGAATTTGCGCTTCTGGGGCACAAAGAATCCACGTATCACTCACGGAAAGCCATTACATTCACTCAAAGTCACTGCATGGTGCGCCACCTAAACCGAAGGTTCCCATCGCGCCTCACTTCGTCGAGGACCCCGTGAGGAACGCCGTTACTGGGACCGATGAGCGATACAGAACCATGATCAACAATGTTTTTATTTCCGCAAATTGATGAATTGCAACTAGAGGACATTTAGGTACTATATGTTAGTTCCAACAAGACAGTGAAACCGCACACACAGCACGCGTGTGTCACGTGTCTATCAGAACCAGCCACAGATTCTGGATTCTGGAAGTTCTTAAAGAGTACTTATCGCCCAAAGTTCGCGTTAAAACGATTGAAAATGCGGTAAAAAGAACCCAAATGTTCATCAACAATGGCGGCGCCTACTTGACCGATATCATCTTCACAAAGTAATGAAAAAAAACGTAAAGGTCCAAATAAACCAATTAAAAAAAACTACGAAATTATATTGTTCATTTCAAGAATGTAGAAAAAAACATCGGGCGAGTGTATGTACATACAGATCTGAAAATGGGGGAAAAAAAAGGAACACCTTCACAATTTGCTAAAATGCTAAAACCTCGAAATTCCTTGAATTAATCGAGAAAACAGCAAAAAACAAAATCAATTCGAATATTCTGGTTCTAGAGCGCTTCACATTTTCGGCCAGCACTGCCTTATTTTTGCCCCGATTCTTATTCTGTTTAATTTTTTGTGTAGCTGGTTGCCTGACCTTTATTTTAATGACTTTTCAAGAAAACGGAAACTATTGTATACTGGTCATACGAAAAGTAATCATTACAATATGGAAAATTTGTTTCATATTTACTCTAAGGCCCGTTCCTGCGATCGTCAGTAACGTTCTAACTGAAACTTTAACTGACAGATGCTCATACGAAACTTATAGTTAAAGTTCTGGTTGTGTTTTAACTGAAGGTCGTAATTACGGCCCTAAGGGTCATTATTACGACCTTCAGTTAAAATTTAACCAGAACTTTGACTGTAAGTTTCGTATGAGCATCTATCAGTTAAAGTTTCAGTTAGAACGTTACTGACGATCGTAGGAACTAAAGTATTCGAAAGTAATGCATAGTTCGAGTCATAGTAGCTCTTTTTTGCTATTCTACCGAGAGCGGATTAGCGTAATTACATTGAAAGCAACAACAACTCATAGGCCCGTTCCTACAATCGTCAGTTAAATTTTAACCAGAACTTGAACTGCAAGTTTTTCATACAAATCTATCAGTTAAAGTTCCAGTTAGAGCGTTACTGACGACCGGAGGAACGGGCCTTAATCCAGTAGTATTACTAGATTAGTTAACCTACTCTGTAGAAATAGTTCCTCAGTTCACAAGTTGGTGGCTCTAGGGTTTGTGGAATTTGGAAATTTCGTTTCCCAGCGGTTGGTAGCAATGAGCTTTGACAATTCAATTCAATTCACTTTGACATTTGTGCTAGTTGTCAACAACAATCAAGTAACGGGCAGTAGCATCATGTCATGCTCTAAAATGACTTTTAAAGTCTGGATCACTATAAATAGTTTTCAATAGTTTCGAGGAAATTGCTTACCCTCGAATAAGATACAGTTTCGTCGTTCAATGAATCTGAGCTGCTACTTGAATCAAAAAGAGCTTTCTGAAACACAATATTTTCATAAATCGAATCATCCGAATCACTTAATTCTAATTGCACTGATAAAATCGCTTCACGATTTGCACTCATAAGTGGATCTTTTATGAAAAGTCGTGAATTATCTTAAATATTCCACCTCTTATAATTTTCCAGTATCCGTCAGTGCAAATTAAAACTATGAAATGGTTTTCAGGAGCAACAACATACCAGTTCAAAACTTTAGTAATAAGCTCTTACTCTTGATCGTTTTTACCTACTTTGTTTTACTCTCGATAGCAAAAAATTACAAACGCTTCATCGATAAAGCGTAATTCAGTTTTGTTTTCGATACGTTTCTTTTCAGAAAATTATTGCTAGTTAGTTAATTAGTGTTAATACATTTCAAAACAGTTCCAAAATAGCTTCGCAATTCCAATTGGATACCCATTCTTCAAGCTAACAGTACATTCTGGCTATTAACTTCTTACGCAATCAATTACTTCACCCATTCCGAAACAACAGTTCCATAACCGATTCCAGGTAATGGCAAATCAAGCAAATACGGTTGCTGCCTAGGATGTCGATCTTAGATCATTACTGTTCCTACTGGGTAACGATTACAGAATTAATGATATGCTGATGATATAAGCATTACTGCTCCTTCAATCGGTTCATTACTAAGAAAAATCTGGTGAGAAATGTAAACGTTATTAAACGTGAATTCTGGTGAAAGCTTTTCTACATTTATTTCGCAACATTTTGTGACAATTCTTAGTAACAAAGTTTAAAAAAAGAACATTTATTTATCGGATGTTATAAAAATTCTTCGCTGTGTCTTGTTAATACGTCTCTTACCAATGACACCTATTCGGTAGTAGTCAGCAGGTAAAGGTAAAATAGCGGGGAGCCAGATTTAAAAAAAAAAAATTAAGATCTGTTGATAACGTTATTAAATAAACTTGATAGCTTGTATCTGTCTAGGACAGTTCGATGAATTAAAACATTTTACTTCGTAAAATCTATGAATGTGACAAGAATATGTACACATCAAGCATTTTTTTTGCATGCTGAATAAACCAGTGCTTTTATAGGCGAATTCCTTAATGTGTTGCGTACCTGTTTTCATTTAATAGATGCGTATTTAACACCTCGACCAGAATACAAACAAGTTCATTGCGGATCATCAACCTGATCCGAATTGAATTGAAGAAAAATGCTCGTGTTTGCAATAAATGATAAATGATTATTAAGCTTTCTGTTTAGAGAGATTAATTTAGCAAAAAAAAAAACAATTAGTATGTAATTAATATCCTAGTGAACTAACAAAATTGGTTAGAATATGAACTGAACTTCAGTAAATATGCATTTCCACATATTCTAGGAAAAAATTATGCTACCTATAAAAACTGTCGCTTTAACGTAGTAGTAACTACTGTCGTTTTAACGTGTTAGTAACTACTGTCGTATGAACGTTCTGAGACAGTTGAAAGCTTTTCCTAATATTCGGTGTGCGTGAAACTTGTCAGAAGTCCTTCGGCATGCGAGAAGAGTCGAGAGACTTCCACCCTGTTCTCGTGTATGTGGAAATAATCGATAAGGGGGAACAATATCGAACTTTGCCGAAGATTTTCCCACGTCCACGCAGCCAATCGAATGTTTTCTCATATTTTCTAGTTAGTCATTATGTCGTTGTTGTAGAAATCGATCGAGCAGAGCAGTTTGGAGTGTAGGATGTAACAATATGAAAAGCGATTCGTTTTCAATTCGCTAAACTTTTATCAGGCAAATCATTTTTAAATTATTAGAAAATTTTTCGAGGTAGCGGCTCGCAGTCGATGTGCCGGCGAATCGTACTAACAAGTGGCAGTTATTCGATGGTATTTTTTTCTTTGCACTAGCGACTTTACAATAGCGTAATCGAATATGATTGTTATAGTGGGTTTCAATGTCGTTATAGGGGTTGGGTTCTTACATGTACCAATCAGAAATTAAATATTCACAGTTACAGTTACGGATTTTTATAATAACTTGTCCGACAAGCTGAATATGACATAACTGAAGTGTCAAAATATCTATTAACACTTGAGTAACGCATACACTTGTGAGTGGGTGACACTATGATTCAACTACCAAATGGACTAAAACATCAATTTTCTCAAATAAATCAACGAGTTGGCATGAAACAAAGGCCGAACCTCGTCATCTATTAACGCTCTCATAATTTCTAAAGTGTAATTGTTGATTGACGTCTCGTCAAAATGCCCACACACATGTAAAATACGAAATAAGTCGTGTTAAACTTTGCGCCTCTAGTCTAACTTGACGCATTTCTAAACAATGCCCGATCCAAAATCTGCACAAAAATAGCTGTAGGGGCTGTTTAAGTGGCTCAAATCGACCATTCTTAATTTTTTTTTTTTTAAATGTAAAAAATCTACACGCAAAATGCTTATGTAGGTCATCAACTCTAAAGTAGCGCAACAAAACAACTTGCTACATGTTTTATCTTTGTTGTTATTATTATTTCTTTTTTATTTTAAATTTGCGCACATCATTATTTTTTTTTTGTGTACATAACAAACGCACTAAGTGCGCAAAATTTCCATGTGCAATTTTGAATAGATGCGCGCTAATAAACAACTCGTCCAAATGGCGTGACAAAATAAACAAATACACCAACACTAGCGAAACATAACAGAATATATGATTTAATTGAACTATCTGTGTCATTGAAAATTATCTGCAAAGTGAGTTTAATTAACGAATTAAAAAAACAATAAATACTTTTTTATATTAACATGAGACCACTTACGTGGAATTTATTACTTTTAATTCATGAATTTAAATTGCGTCGAGTGGTACGCACACATGAATCGTAGTATGTTTTGTTGTTGCTTTTACGCAGTAGGTAATAACTTTTACCAATTTACTCCCAACTGCGTGTGATGATGCCATTGATACAGAAATGAAGGATTTTGTCAAGTACTGTATGACGGATGGAGAGCTAGATATTCTCTATCAATATTCACGAATAATACCATTTTGCTTGGGTTCTAATCAACGTGTACAAAATTGTACAGGGTGGGGAAAAGTCAAACCTTAGAAAAGGAACTCATGTGATAAGGAGATAGCTAAGGTCCCCAAAAAGGGCTTTACTCGATGTCCCTCCCAACTCACTCTAAACTAAATACCATTTTCATAATGTAAAGCAGGCAGTATTTTTTTGGAATGAACGTACAAAAGAATTGAATCATTTTCGGTCCGTCGAGCCGGATTTTAACCAGCGAAGTCAGAACTAAAGATCAATAAATTTAATGAGAACGTGTATTGCGAAATGTTACATTTGCGCAATGTATGACTGAAAATAAATTTTGTTTAAGTAATATAATACAAGGATGAGCAACTACCCCTTCTTGCTATTCCCAAAAGAAGCTCTTCTCGCAGTGGATCTATAGCTTTAGAACGAACATGGTACATTATCTATGGGTTTTCAAATATTAATTTTCTGAAATAAAAAGCCAGGAGCTTGCAATAAATTTGGTTCATGTCAGTTGTAAATCTAGCAATCAGTCCTAGTCCTGAACAACGTAACCAACCTGTTAATAGGTTTGATCAGTTACTGTTCAGTGTAGGTTCGGTATCGTGAACTTGAGATATTTTTTAGACACTCGACAGTATGAAGAAACATTTGTTCAATCTCTGAGTACTTTGTGAAGTGAACAAAACCAAAGCGACATTCCAGTATGGGACATAACTAGGGCTAAGGTTTAAAAAGGACATCGACTTCGACCGCAAACTGCGAACTGTGCAACACTGTCTTAAGAACGCATACGATTGTATTCTGATGCCCACAATAGCAACTTCGACAACCCATCAATTCAAATCCGCAGTCTGGCATCACTCGATTTCTGAAACTACGGTCGTTCGCACAGGGATGCCACATACAGCATCAATTCTGTGCTTCTTCATAGAATTTCTTGCCTTGTTTAGATACTGTTTAGAATTTAATTAAACTTCCGTCTTCATAGTGTAAAGCTGATATCACGTCACCATCCAGCACTTAAAATCAATCCTTCAATTTTGGAATGATACTATAAAAATTTCACTTACATTTGCAATAATGGAATTCTTGAAGAAAATGTAAAAAAACTTGTGTTTGCATAAGAATCGAACATTTTTTAGTCTGTCGAGCCGGATTTGAACGACCTTTGGAGACCAGATGAAATGAACGAAAAAGTTAAGTCACGTTTGATTGAAAAATTATACTATTACCATTTTATGAGATTTACTATTTTGAGAATTGGTGGAAAAGTGCACCTTCTCACCACTCTCTTAGGGCAGACTCGGCTCTTATCTGGGTTGACCGCTTCAGGAGACCAGGACAGCAAAATGGGTCCATCCGCTGTTCAAATAGGGCCAATAGTAGAAAAGAGATTTAAATAGGGAAAATAGTAGATAGTTCTGTTTCTATCACTCAGGTTATATATACCATCAGCAATATAACTCAGTAGATAATTTCTGAGCGTAATAGCCAGAATTACGATCATTTAAGCTCCGCTACGAAATATCCTTTCGACTTCATAGTCATCTCGATTATTCCGAAGCAATAGAAATAACAGGCTTATTTTAGAACAATACTCATTACCTACTTCAATTCAAGTGAGTACATATTCACAAGATTTAAAAACACAGCGTAATATGATATGAATAACTTCGGTACAATGTGGCCACGTGGAACACGTGCCACGTAAATTATTTATATTAAGGAAGGTATGTACGAGATCGGTTATAAATCGCGCACGTAATGCGGCAGTACTTAGACCGCTAATTTAACAATTATTATTATTGAGCACTTTTAAAGCATCGGAAACATAAGATATAAATAAATATTCCGTTCACAACAAGGGATCAAATCGGTTTTGTGACTTAGGTATTATAGGTATTATTAAAATATTATTTTTAATTTAAACATGTGAAGAATCGATTTATATTCGAAAGCTTACAACGGCACGGAGTAATTGGGAATTTATGTAAGTGTTTAAGAAGGGTTCAATTATACTCTCAAAACAGGGCGGATGAATTAATGCCCAAAACACTGTAGACTCTCAACCAATAAATTCCAAACTATATGGAAAATATTTTCGATAAACTCACACTGTATGCCATGCTGTCAAATGTTCGATTAAAAAAATTTGACCGAAAAGTTCTGGCAAATTTTTTCTTGGTACCGTCTTACCAAAAAAATTTTAAAACAAATGGAATAGATTTTCGATAAACTTAAAATAACATACGTTTAAATATTATATGTGTCATACTGTCAAATATTTGACTAAATAAATTTGACCGAAACGCTGTGGTAAATTTTGTCCGTCAAAATAGACTTTGTACGTATAGAGCAAATAAAATAATATGGCTAACAACAACTACGAGTATACGATTACACTATATCTGACAGTATGTGCCCGGGAAAGTAGTCAAATATTTGACAGCATGGCACGCAGTGTAATACTAGTTTTAGGGCGTATGAGATGCCTATGCTTCTTCACTGTGTTACTTCGTTGCTGTGTTTAGTTACATGCAACCATGTATACAACATCAGGCATAGAGGATTTGTGTATATCCAAATTAAATTTTGGTCGGTGCCTTGACTTAATTTAGATTTGTTTTAAAACCACTGACGAAGTCAAGAAGAGAGCAGACTTAAAATTTTTCATTGACTAAAAAAAGACAACTACATGTAAACTTGCATTTAATTTGGAAAATCAAAATCAAATGAAAGGCATTAACTTAAAAAACAAACCACAAGATCCCCCTTTTTTTTTATCTCTTTTGTATTGTTGTTAGACAAACGAGTATCTCAATTTTACCTATTTAAGTAAAATTAATTTAGACCCAAAGATATAGCGTCCAACTTCCGTACGAAAATATAAATCTGACTTTTTTTAAATTCTGTTTCTTGGACATCTATTGTAAATATACATACCAAGTTTCAACTTTCGAGCATAAACTGTTCTTGAGATACTTAGCCCTTTCCCTCCAAATACACACCATCGTACTTTACTTACTCTGCCTAAAATAGTATTTTTGTAGGGTGTCCATACATTGGCTCTAATACTATAAGCTCTTAGCTTTCTGTCTTCAGGTCTGAAGAATTAAAACTTCGAACTCAGAACATCCTACACCCTCGCATTCATTTTTTTAACTCCTGTAAAAATTTCAAAACCAAATCTGTAATGCTTTTTGAGATATAAAAGTTGATTTTTTTCCAATTCAATAATCACATGGTCGACTTTACTATATAGTACTTTATGACTGCTCGATCGCTGCTACCAATTCAAATCGCTTTACAAATACTTTCGGGTAGGAGTTGTCGCGTCGCGTCGCTTCGTTGTAGTAGAAACTGTTCTTGGCTGCAAACTTTGCCGCGCTTATATACTCTGTGTTGAGTTGAAAGTTTTCGCGAATATTATTGCCAGAATAGCATGTAGGTTGGTAGACACGCTTGGCTGCCCGTGAGAACACGGACAAATTTATGATCTTAAAAGGCCCGTTGTGCGACCACAGGTTCATCGAAGCCGGTCATACTCGTCAACCCATTTAGAGCTAGGAATGAAGCGTTGGATTCTCGGACTTCCACTGCGGCATGGTAACTAGGACTGTTGAAGAAGTAAACTCCAAGATGAACTTTCCATCTAGCTGGACAGGTACAGAAAAGATGAAGGACTGTCTCTACCCCTTCCTTATCCAGGAAACTTCTACAAAATCGTTTGAAAAGAGGCTGAGTCTTTTAAGTCAGGACACCGGCTCTGGTGCTGATATTCTCGCTTTTAAGCAAAGTTAGCATTTTAGACCATTTTGAATCCAGCTTCGGCCAGATTTGTCTCCTAGTTTGACATGTAATACCGTCTGTTCAGCTTGAGTATGTTTTGTCAACTGAGTCCAATCCCAGTAGCAGTTTACATGTGGAGAAAGACACACTCAGATTCCGATATTCCGGCATAATCTGAAGTGTCGAGCGAGTTCAAGGTAGCATGTAACAACATGAAGAGAAAAGAAATATCCTCGCTATACCAAATATGACCTTTGTTCTTGAATGTCTGAAAATGCTCAGATTTGTTGATTGTTGATTTGTTTTTCGTTTTTTATATTCTTAAAATTACACCTTTTTTACCAACTTAGGAGCTCAATGAAAACAGGGTCAAAGAAAAACGATTAACATCTCATCTGTCGAAGGCAATTAAAATGATTGTACTTTTTTTCGAGTAATTCAAGAGCATAGGTCGAGACTGCATACGAGTAACATACTCTTTATAACATATCTGCAATCTATTTTTATTGATCGAATCAAACCCATTGTTGATAAATCGAGTCATCTATCTGTTCACCTTTATCTTTCGCCAATCGAAAACTGTTAAATAAACAACAGTTTCGAATTTTTTACTCGGTATTTATTAACAGATCAAAGCATATCATTTTGTAAATAATAGCCACATTTTCTAACAATAAACATTAAGAAAAAACTATTTTACACAATGACTTTATTCGACCATGACGAAACCAAAATTGCATAATGTTTTGGATATTTCAAGGACCCTTAAATTATTCCGTACAAATTACCACTAAACATTGTATACCTACTCACAAAAATATCGTTGGCAATGATTCACTACCGCCATATTGTAAATCCGGTAAACTAATTTCTTGGAGAGCTGTACAGCTGAGTAGTCGTGCGTTTTCAAGCTTCACCAATGTTTTTAAATCGACTTCACCTTTATCAGAAGGTCAGAAATAGTGAAATGTTTCGCATGAACGGATGTTTATTTTGTTTACGACTAATAAATCGATCGTCTATGCATCACTGACTTTGTTGTAGTGAAATTTTCTTTGATTACACATTTACATTACAAAATTGATTAAAGCTATACTGTTGCCGTTTTCGTGGCGTTTTCCTGCCGTTTTCCGAACAGCAAAACTTGATTGTAGATGGTGAGGGACAGTCTAAGAATCCCGATTCACTAAGGGCCTCAGTGGGCTTAAAGTTGTCCTCCCTTATTATAACTCAATCAGGACGGTTATATCAATAATTATTTTGCTGTTGAGTAGGGATGGGAATCGATTGCTCAGCAATCGATTGTTGCAAGATCGATTATTTTAAAATGTTCGATTAAGATCAATCGATTAATTGATGCCTTTTATTCAATTAATCGATTAATCGGGTAATTCTTAAGTCCCAGAATTGTAGACTTTAGTTGATTGAAGAATTTCTCTATCTTCCTCCCAATACCTTACATTTGGAGCTAAATGTCCGTTAAATATCCAATTAAGTTCCTGGCTTTGGTTTTTATAAGGTTATAAAAAACCATTTTCGATATTTTCGGATGAATGTCTTTTTGTATATTTCTCCCTAAAATACAAAATTTCATGAGGTTATAAAAGCCTTCTGAAAAAGAAGAAAAGAAGAAGAAAAGATCATTGCAAAAAACACTTCTATGTCTTTTTCAACATTGGAAGTATTCTTTGTAAATAATTATTTATTAAATAACAGTCAGTCATCATCGAACTTTTGCAATTTATGAACTTTAACAATAATGTCCTTTCAATGTCCTTTTGAATAGTTCTCTCTGAAATGTTTTTTTTGTTAATTTTACTTTATTATTTTTTAATAATAAAGTATTGTGATCGGCCTGAAATTTAAAAAGAACTTTGCTACGCTAAAAGTTTTGCATTTACACGTTTTAGAACTAGTTAACACCAAAAAAGCGAAAAAAATGTCCATCTGTCCGCCGTAGACGCCATAAGCGTCCACCGTACGCCGTACTCAAAATCATTTGAAGGCGCGTAGCTCACAAAACCGTGGATGTGGAGAAGGGTGTTAAGCAATGAGTCCGAAACACTTGAAAGCCGCGATTGAATCATTCCAATATTCATAAATCCTATATATAACAATAAACTAATAATTTTTTCAACGTCAGCTTTCATTTGATTTCATAACCTCAGCCGTCATTTAAATTTTTAGACCTCAGCCATCATTTGCATTTTTAAAACCTCAGCCATTATTTGAATTTTTAGACCTCAGCCATCATTTGAATTTTTAAAACCTCAGCCATCATTTGAATTTTTAGACCTCAGCCATCATTTGAATTTTTAGACCTCAGCCATCAATTGAATTTTTAGACCTCAGCCATCACTTGAATTTATAGACCTCAGATATCACTTGAATTTTTAGACCTCAGCCATCTTTTGAATTTTTAGACCTCAGCCATCATTTGAATTTATAGACCTCAGCCATCATTTGAATTTTTAGACCTCAGCCATCACTTGAATTTATAGACCTCAGCCATCATTTGAATATATAGACCTCAGCCATCATTTGAATATATAGACCTCAGCCATCATTCGAATATATAGACCTCAGCCATCATTTGAATATATAGACCTCAGCCATCATTTGAATATATAGACCTCAGCCATCATTTGAATATATAGACCTCAGCCATCATTTGAATATATAGACCTCAGCCATCATTTGAATATATAGACCTCAGCCATCATTTGAATATATAGACCTCAGCCATCATTTGAATATATAGACCTCAGCCATCATTTGAATATATAGACCTCAGCCATCATTTGAATATATAGACCTCAGCCATCATTTGAATATATAGACCTCAGCCATCATTTGAATATATAGACCTCAGCCATCATTCGAATATATAGACCTCAGCCATCATTTGAATATATAGACCTCAGCCATCATTTGAATATATAGAGCTCAGCCATCATTTGAATATATAGACCTCAGCCATCATTTGAATTTATAGACCTCAGCCAACATTTGAATTTTTAGGAATATTTCAAGTTTAAACAAGAGTTAAAATCTTAATGCGGCTGGGGGAAAAACTTTTGATTAGAATTTCTTCCGAACCAGTTACACCAGAAAAATAAATTTCGGTTTCTGTATATGGGATCACAAGTGGAGTCTACTGAAAATAATCTTTTTAAGGGGGGAGGTGGGGCACAAAAGTGATAGTAATTTGTTTTAAAAAAAATTATTTTTATATCTCAAAAACCGTACCAGATATGATCTTGAGAATTTTACCAAAGTTGAAGTAGAGAAAAATAATTGTTAAAAGTGTGGGTCTCGAAAACCGTAATAAATAGAAATCTAAAAATAAAATTTTTCGCCTATATAGAACCACTATAGAGACAGACACCTTAGAATATTTTGTTTAGAGCCATAGGGTGGTTTTTTATATCCTAGAAACGGCTTATGCTTGCAAGTTGAAACGTATAATATATATGTATGTGAATGTAGGTATGTTACTTACTTTTAGCTAGAGTTAGCGATTCAGTTCCGAATTTGAGACCAAAACAACAGCAGGAGTAAAATAATTCCAATAATTTGACATAGGAAGCGATTTTCTCAACAAAATGTTGTTACCTGGGTTTTTAATACGAAACGTGTGTTGCTCAATCTACTTATCTCTTCTTGAATGTATAATTTTTTTCTGTTGCAGCAAATTTCGTTTACAGTAAAATGTTGCCAAGGCGGTCGAACATTGAATCTTTGAATTGTTGAAATTTGTTCGATTAATCAACGTTTACTAATCGATTATGTCGATTAATCTACATCACCCATATCGATTGATAAAATAGATTTTTTGGAAAAAGTTAATCGATTAATCGAATCGAAATCGAACATCCCTACTCTTGAGTGAACGAGACACTACCAATGGTGTTAGGAAAGTAGTCTAGTAGTCTGGGTGGCTTAGTGGCTAGAGTACTTGTCTCCGGTGCACCTGGTACCAGGTTCAAATCTGCTTGGCGACAAGTAATTCTCGAGAATGGGATTGGATGCCGGACTACCAGTTCACTCAGCTGTAAATGAGTAGGTACCTGATTTAATAAAATCGGGATAATAATCACGGACGAGCGTGTAGCTGACCACTTCACCTCCTTGGTCTCGTAATGAAGTAACTCTAGCGTTACTTCAACTCCTAGGCCCAATTTGGGCTGTTGCGCTATTGATTACTATTATTAATGGTGTTAATGGACCAGAAAACAGCAAACATAGTTAAAACTTTTCACTCTATTTTTCACTGAAAAGAAATCCATTCCAGAGCGGCATCCATATTGCAATATTGTTTCATCACACGACCGCTCCCATTGCAGCGCCAAGCGTCGCGCTTATCAAACAAAGTCACTCAATTACGAAACTTCAATTCAAATACTGAAATTATCTGTCCAGTGTGTGTCCACTTCAAAAGTGCCATTAAAAATAAATAAGAGTGCTGACCTATTGTCGTCGTCGCTGCCTTATTATTTGTTTACAGTTTAAATCGTTCTATTTCGCAATAACAACGTTGTTTACGGCAATTCGAACTGTGAATGGTGTCGCCGCCACACTGTTCGCTGGACGCCGCGCCATTCATGGAAAATCGCTCTTTAAGTTGGTTGCCTTGCGGTTGAAAGGGCCCGACGACGATGTGAGGGACGCCATCTTATCTAGTTTTTTTACGAATCACTTGTTTTTGTTCCACAGTTGAATTTTGTTTATTTCGGATGTGTCATAAACAAGTAGTTTCGAAGGACGTTTTTATTTATAAATAGAAAGACGTAAACGAAGCTCGACATAATTTAGCTTGTTTTCACCGAAGTTTAGATTTAGTTGCGCTATCAACAAAGGCTTTACGGCGGCGGCCATAACATTTACAAACACACGCTGACTCATCGATCAAATAGTACACTGTACTACCTGTACGCTGGGAGTGAGTAATGGCGGAAACCGATAGCCCCTAATTACGCGGTAATCCATCTGGTTATTAATAAAAAAAAAACTTTGGGTGTTTCGAAGCAGAGTATCTGCCGAAAGATTGATTACTCGTTCGACATTAACATCGATTTCCTGTTATCCCGAATTCAAAATGGTGACAGCACAGATTAAACTAGCATCAGCCGTCAAGTCCACGCGGGACAGGGTGGTCCAGTTATAGGGTCTTGTAGCTTTTCTTGTGAATTTATTTTTCTTAGCTTTCTGTCGCACCCGTTCACATGGAATCGCTGCGCTGCTGGAGAGCAATAACACTGTCGAGATTTGACATTGTCTGGTCATCGGAAAACTACACGCATACACAACAAGAGCGGACACGTTCCCATATAGATCTTCTCTATCTTCGCCCGGCTGTCCTGTCCTTGAAAGCAAAGAAACGTTCAACGCTCCTCGGCGGCCATTCCACTAGTCTGGCCCGGTCTAGCATTGCCGCATCTCGCTAATTTGCCACTTCTAAATTCTAACAAAATCAACTTGAAACTCGTTCAAAAGTTTCTCGACACGTTTCAAAAGCGGCTTTAATTGGCCGCTCGATGATTCCAAAAAAATTCTGATGGGAACCGACCGGCTGAAGGTCAATCTGGCATTTTCGGTCAGCTGATGCCCCCGGCCGCAACGTTAAATTAAACATTAATTCGAATTTCGGTAATTTTCCGTGATTCGGTTTCGGGCAGTTTCGCGATGTTCGAAAAACGAATTAATTCGGACGAACTTTTTATAGTAGGCAAATCGAAATGTAAATAAACAGAAGTGAAAGTAGGCGGGCGATTAGGTGATCGAGCGGCGATCTTTAGCGGATTATCGCTAAAATTCCAGCGCTCTTCAACTTACGAACGCATTTTAATTTTTCTTAAGCAAATGTTCTGTTTTCTATTTTCAGATGTGATCATTTTTTTCTCGCAACAGATTTGAATGATCAACGTCGAAAGCTAGAAGTCTGCATTGTTGTTTCATCATGGAAAAAGAAAGGTCGTTTTGGTCAGGCCTTTAATTTGGTACGGCTGACAATGTCAAACCAAGTTGACAATGTCAATTACCCAAAAGAGTGGACTGGACTGTGGAGGTTAATGTGCTCATAGAGTAATTCATGGAATGTGGTCATTCTTTGCGATCAATACCAATAGTTGTCAACATATGGAATGTATTCTTTGAATATTAAGAAGCCACAACGAATACGATGTGAGAGAAGTGGAGGCGTCTAAGATCGAGCAAGCCTTGGAGGTTATCAAGACCATGTTTGTAAAAAAAATTTCATCGGATACTGGAAGTCATTGCTCCCGAAAGTGCTGCTGATTTGAATGGATGAGTAGGAGTATGTCCCAGAAACCTTGTTGAGGGATCAAAACAAGTGGACGAACCGCTGCTCTTCTTCTCAAAGTGACCAGAAGGTTGATATCCTCACAGGGCATACTTCTTGTGGTTTACATTTGGTTGGAATGAGAATCATTGCCGATTTCACAGGGCTGAGCTTAAGGCTACTGTGAGGGTCAGCAAGGTGGCGGATAGCTGCATGTAAATGTAGGTTAACTGCGAATAATCAATAAGCTGTTCCCGACCAAGAGCAGCCGAAGAGGAGGGTGGGACCTAAAAGTTTCCAAGAACCCTGTGAAACTTTAGCGACAGGACGAACCGGCACCGTCCTCCAAATGTGCCTTCTAGCTATGGGTAACAAAGAGGGACAACTTTGCAATCTACGACTGTGTCTACACCAGCCGACAGTAACATCGAAACTAACCCCGGACGTAGATATTAAGACTGAGTCCAGTAAAGACTTGATTATGAATACTGGAAACAACGAAAGAAAATTATGGCATTTGGGCTGACGATTGCGGTATTCTGTTACCTGAGTATGTAAGAGTAAAATCGAGCGGAAATGGCTTTCAGGCTAATGCTGTAATTGCGTCCGTTCCGTTAAAGCCTTGGCAAGTCTCAAAGAACGCTCAGAGTTTTTCACCATTAAGTGTAGGCTCAGATAGAACATTCCTGACTAGCATTGAAAGACAAGAGATATGACGAAATTCGTGAAAATACACGGACTACAATTTACCTAAAATGTTGTTTAACCTATCTTCGTACGTCTATGGAAATCTGATTTTTTTCTACTTAAATTGTTTTTCTTCGAACATGAACATAGACTTATCAAGTTCCAATGTTCTAGCATAAGCCGTTCCTGAAATAGAAAAAACACACTCCATAAAAGATCCCGGCTTAATGGCTTAAATTTATTAAAATTGACGACCTCTAAATTGCCAACACGTTTGCCACTAGGCAATCAAAGCCTCCAAGTTACGCTTGGTAGCCTAAAGAAAAATTTGCACAAAATAAACTTCTAGTTCGTAACATCTGAATTCGCGCGGTTTTTTTTTTTAAAGAATTTTCGTTTTTTTCCTTTATGACACACAGGTGTACAATTGATTTCATTTTCTTAATATCTACCTTTCTGCCAATTTTTTTTCCGCATGTTATGTACGTAAACACGATTTTGATCACATTAAAAAAAATTTATGGCATTCAATACAAATGAAGTATTGAGTTTGTATTTGCAAAAATAAAAAAATAACGACCAATAAAAAGTGGGTAATAAGTCGATATAAACTGAAATATTATGAGCAGAAATTCATGGGAAAAAAAATTCTTGCAAGCAAGTTTTCCATGATGATTTCTTGGGGTTTCAATGAACCGGCAATGCGCATCTACAAAAAGCAAATATACATTTTCAAGACCATCGTTTTTTATCAGAAAATTTAAAATGGACGAAGTGGTTTTTTTTTCTCCTTTTGTAAAACGTAATTATAAGAGAATAAATCGGCGGCGATGGCAGGTGGTAGGGTGTATTCAACGGCCTGGTGTTTTCTTTATTGTGTAAATCAGTTTGGTGGATCAATAATTAATCAAGCTAACGATACAAATCTGTATCAACAGTACCGATGCTACTTTTATCAATATTGATGCTGTTGCAAAAGTTCAAGTTTCTAGCATAAAGCTTGTACATATCACACTGTATGCCACTATGTCAAACATTTGGCTATTTCGGCTGGCAAATTCAGTCAGATAGTGTAATCGTCAAATATTTGTTTGCCCTTTTTTCTTTTAATCTATTTTGACAGAAAAAATTTAACTGAACTTCTCGTTAGATTCTTTTTATGCCACCATGTCAAATCTTTCACTATTCTGGCTCCAAAATGCAGTCAGATCATACCGAACAAATTTTTGTTAGTCACATTTTCTGCTCAATTTTGACGGAAAAAGTTTTACTGCATTTTTTGTAAACAATTTTTAGCCAAATATTTGACACAAACTTAAGCCATTCTTAAGATATTCTCTTCAGAAGATTTTGAATTTTCCTTTATACTTCCATAAAGATATCATCGGACGTAGGCGGATCCTTGATAATGAACTATTTCCGCTTACAATAATTGCCATTTTCTGGTGAAATCGAACGTAACGGATAATACATGGCACAGTTGAGGACTTTTGGGGAATACTACAAGAATTTTGACGAGGGATTTCTAGTAACTTCGCGAGAGTTAGGTAATTTAGGAGCAACTGACTAAGGACCGAATTCACAGTCGAAGTTTAAACCAAAAACTTGGCTTAAACTTAGGATCTTACGAACAAATTTCTAAGTTTAAAACCTAAATTTGGTGTAAGCTTAGGAATTTAAGCTTAGGAGTTTAAACCAAAAATTTGGTTTAAACTTAGGAATTTGTAGTTTAAACCAAATTTTTGGTTTAAACGACTGTTAAACCGGCCCTTCTTCGTAGCGAAAAAATGGTAAGATTCTAGTGGTACCGATAAGGTTGTGGTTTTGAGTTAGTTTGTGGGAAAGGTTGGATTTATGGATCTGTTGGAAAATCAAAAATCAAAAAACAAAAATTGAAATCTTGACCTACTAAAATGTTGGCTCTGAAACGTTTAACTAAAAACAAAATTGTTACCAAATTGTTTTTCGGTATTATAAAAGCTGGTGTGAACGGAGGTGTGGAAGTGGTTATTTCAACTTCAAGAAGTCATCAAAAATACACTGATAAACTTTAAAAGTTTAAAAAAAAATTAATCAATGGTGGATGTTTTCATTATTAAATTGGAAATACTTTTTCGGGTAAATAAAAAGCAGTTTTAAAATTTAATCAATTCAGCAATCCTATCCGATAACGAAGCAGCTCCTTCGGACCTAGTCCAACACAGTTTTATAATGGCTTCTCCAGTGGCAGTAGCCACCTAACTAGAAAACAAACTTCTATAAGGCCTTATCGAAGCTATTCTCGTACCTCGATACAAATTCGATAAAATCTTACCGAACTAATTTGGCACACAGTTACCCATGAAACAGCAAAGCGCCAACAGTTGGTATAAGACCTGATCGAAGTTGCTTCCATGCAGAAGCTCACAAAAAAAAAACCATAAATAACATTCACGATTCTTTTGCTTTTGTTTTCTTCTAACTACGAATTTATTTTCCTGTGAATTATTATTTTTTGTTTGAAAAATGCGAATTGATTTTACTTACACCTTGCACAATCTCGGATTCGAACCACTGTCCCGTCACACATTAATATGCCACCCACTACACCAATCTGAAACATTTTCGTAATAGGATTGAAGTCGAATCCCTTGATGTTTCCAATTAGACATGTCCGCCCGCAAGTCTTACGGAAGCTTTATCGAAGTTAAAAGTCCACAAAGCACTATAAGGCTGTTGGTATTGATTTTACTTCTATAAGGCCTTATAGAGATTATTACCGCAGCAATGGCTTCTGAAAGTTCAGCCTCCGCTGGCAAGCCTTATCGAAGTTGAATATCCACAACTTGCGTTCAGCAGTCTTATCGAAGTTATAGCTTCCGAAAAATGAAAATGCGAAGTTTATTTGCTAGTTGGGTTGGACAGCAATTGATCCCAGTACGACTTTCGTGTTGGTATTTCACACCAGAAACATCTCTGTGTCGAAAAGTGACCAAAAAATGCTTAAAAAAGGCCTTAGTTCAGCAATACTCAAAATTAAGAAAGCCATTGAACCGAACAATGAAATTATAACAAAAAGGCCCACTGTCTGGGCGCAACTTTATTATTTTTTGGGTAGAAGGTTAGGCTAGGTTACAGAGAAGTCCAACGTCCACGAGGGACACTACTTTTTTAACTCGTTTATTTTGGAATCTTTAAGTCGTAATAGTCACTCCAAGGCCTTCGTTCACAGCCAATCCCATTTTCTCGGTGAATTTATTTCTCTAGCTTAAGTTGTTTGGAAGAAACCCACCTTTCATCAATATTATTTAATCAATTTTTTTAGTGAATGTTTTCACAGTACATTTACATTTACATTAAAACGGACATAGAAATTGTTGTTTTGGTTACAACTTTTGAATTATTTCGCTATGGTTCTAGTTTCCTTACAAATTTCGGTTCGAATTCAAGGAGTCCGTATACAAAGCTGCCAAAAATAAAGTTTGTCAAGCACCTTCCTTTTCCGTATCTGGAGCAGCCAACTGCCAACTTTTATTAATTTCTTATTCTTGTAAGATGAAATTTCTTGCTGCATCCGTTACCGAAGTCAGCGCAATCCGCCATTATGAACATAGTTTTTTTTTTCATTCTTTTTAAAAGTCGCGTAGTCGTGACTAAAGTTTTTTTTTTCTTTTCTTTCGATATGTATAAAAAGAAAAACCGCGACGAGGCTACAACGGACTCTTGTGGAATTCTACAGTCTGCACTAAACAACAACAATTCGTTTATAATATAAAACTTTAGCCGAAAAGGTATAACAGAAAGTCTACACGTATTCCACAGCCGGCGACTTTCACGCCATTTGTATTGTATACGTACCGTGTACGGTGTACCGTACCGCGTACCCTGCCCGTACCAACATAACGACTTTATATCCACATCCATATGTAGAGCCATTGACGCTGATGCTGCTGTCTGTTGTTGTTTTGTATTTTCTTTCATATTTTCATGCATTTTTATTCGGACGGTTTTTTTTTTTCTTTCTTCTTTTCAACTTTACTATTTCTTGTTTAACCTACCGTCTCAACTGATTCTCAAGTTTCCTGTTATTGTTGTTGTTTACGTTTTTTATGCCTGCGGATACTTCGCACGTTTGTAGCATAACCTCACCTACTCCATTTCACGGGCAGCCATCTTTGAAAACATGTTTTTCAGTTCTTCAGATGAGATGCGAGGCTTTTGATCTCGTTTTTTTTTTTTTTGTGTTCTCTCGGCATTTCGATTGTTCGCAATAAAGTATTAAATTTCCATCTCACCTTTTGGCTTGTTTTGTCGATTTTGTGAAATAACTTTATTATTATTAATTTTCTTTATATTTTTTTTTTTCGTTTGTAGTTCGTCAAGTCATGAAGATGGCGTAGAATGGAGGCTATGGAAGTGTGTAGGTAATGTATGAATGTCATTCGGTTTAAAGGTTGAATTAACCGGTGAAAATTTGCAACTGAAGGCTGTCTGGCAGCTAAGATATAATCGAAGGTGTGGGCGTCTTAAAAGTATCTAACGGAAATCAGACACAAGAGGAGAAATCTTCTGGATCTTACGATTGCAAGTCTTAAACTGCTGACTGCTGCCAATCCTAGTTTAATCGAAAGATAAATATGAAAAGAAATCGTGACTGTGTAAAAGAATGACCGAAGTTAGTGAATTTTTAGGTTGACCAACAAAAAACGCATAGATTACAAAATAAACGATAGCACTTCTAGGCCAACCACCCGTGGTGTGTGCGTTCTATCATTGATAAAGTGGCCAAAGTTACCCGATGAAAAAGTCATAAATTTAATTTGGGACAAGTACCTACCTACGTTGAACTAAAAAATAAATAAATAATTAAAAAGATTGATCTGTCCTACTTTGGTGGGCTGCTCCTATCAATGAGGTTTGTTTGTTTTGACTTAATCTAGAGTAAAACCAATAACATTGCGTGATTTTTTGATTATGAAGATTATTCGACTCTGTGTGGTTTTGGGACCTACAGAGTAAGGGCCTACCTCCATGGCCTTTTGGGAGACATGGAGAAAGACTAGGAATATACCCAGGGCTGATCTGTGTCGCTGTGGCGATGAGAATGTAGAACCATCACTGGAACATATGATGTGTGGTAGTGAAAGCCTGGCTCGTCACAGATATCGAAGCTTGGAAAAATTCTTCTTGACCAATCTATCAGAAGTTGCAATGATACCTTTATGGAAAACTACTCTCTTCATAAAAAGGAGCATAGCCGCATTGGAAAGAATGGTCCTTCTTCGAATCTTGGGATTTGTGATGTAAGGAACGGACTGGCGAATAATATACGATCATGAGCTGTATTAACTCTTCGAGAATCCAGAAGCGTCCATCAAACAACGTAAGCTGCAATGTGAAGCGAATGAAAGGTTGAAGAATCAAACGTGATCTTGAAGGCAAAGCCAGTGGTTACAGCCCAGTAGGCAAGCGATGGGAAGACTCGGTTGATGAACTTAGCAAAGCCATCTTAAAAATTAGCAGCTGGAGGACGTGGTCTTTGGAACGAGACGATTGGAAGTGACGACTTCAGGAGGCCTGGGCCCGATTTGGCCTGTCGCTCCATTTAGGATAAACTCTTTTCATAAAAAAGAGCCCCAAGTTATTTCAAACTATGTATAAATTAGAGACTGTCTAGTTCTATAACATACCTATTCCCAGTGCACAATTCTTTTAAGCATACCACCTTGATCAAAAAGTTCCCGGAATTTATTGAGAAAATTAAAAATACAAGTTTATACATCTAAATCTATATTGTCCCCTTCAAAGTAATCCCCATCGACTGCAACACACTTATGCCAGCGCCTGATCCAATCCTCGAAACATTTCTTATATTCGGTTTTCGGTATGACCATCAGTGCTCCCTGCAATTTCTCCATTACTTCCTCTCGGCTGCTGAAACGCGTTCCCCGTAGTGATTTTTTTAACTCGATTGAACAGAAAGAAGTCACAGGGAGCCAAATCAGGCGAATTCGGTGGCTGTTAGATGGTATTTTTTGCTTTTTTCGTCAAAAAATTACGAATAATGATGGCACTGTGCGACGGTGCGTTATCATGGTGCAAAATCCACGAGTTTTCTAACCACAATTCTGGTCTCTTTCGGCGAATTGCTTCACGCAAACGTCTCATAACGGCCAAATAATACTCTTTGTTTACTGTCTGGCCTTCTGGCAAAAATTTATGATGCACTACACCGTTGCAATCCATGAAAACCGTGAGCATTCCCTTCTTTTTTGACTGAAAACGACGTGATATTTTTTTAGTTGGTAAACGACCGTTTTCTTTAGAGAATCGTTGCCGAAACACTTTTCCAACATTTCCAACGTTCGCGCACCATTAAATCCATTTTTTACGCAAAATTGAATACAAATTCGTTGTTGCAAATTTAAATTCATTTCTAAAATTGTAAAAAAATTCCTAATACACAGAGATAGATGTACTCTTGGCTACGTAACTTTTGCAAATGTCAAGCTATGACGCCAAGATTTAGAGGGAATGTCAACAACAGGTGTACCAACTTAAAAAAAAAAACAGAACTCAAATCGGAACAATAAAAGCACCACACGGTGGTTTTTGATCAAGGTGGTAGAATGCATTTAGTTGCCGATGAAATTTCAAGTGAGTATTTTGTGATTTAATTTTATAGTTTTGTGATAATTTTGTTTTGTTTTGAGTGAAAATGGATGCTTTTTTGAGATTTGTGAGCAATGCAGCGAGACGAGAGTTATCTGCTGAGGCCTTCTTCAAAACGAGTTCGAAGTTTTTCTAAACACCTTTTGGATGTTTGATGCTGTCACCAATTATCCTCTACTTGGTGAAGTATATATGTCAACCACATACTCGGGTAAGGAAATAGATGAATCAACCAAAAAGCTTGAGATTATTATAGACTACAATGCAACCAAAGAAGGTGTAGACACGATCGACCAAATGAATCGAACATACACATGTACATAGACGCAAAACTAATCGTTGGCCTACGACACTATTTATCAAGATGGTCAACGTAGCAGCCCTTGATGCTTATCGGATGTTCGGTATTAATAATCCCATATCCGGTACAAGAAAAAATGTAAGAAAACATTTTATTAAAACTTTGGCTGTTGAATTGGTAAGTAAGCACATCCAGTGAAAACTTCCTTTTCATAAATTGGTTTTGAAGCTACAACTCCAACAGTGTTCCATGCAGTTCGGTCAAATAACAAACGTAATAGATGGGAAACAGGCAAAGCTGATCGCAAACAAAATAAAGGAGATACTAAGCTCGTTTCCCAATACATTGCTTCGTCTATGTCTAGTTAGAACAGTTTATGACGTCAGACCAAGTAAAGTAGTGTCTTGATTCCTTGTTGGTCTGTGCATTAACTACTTCGCATTCGAATAGTTTGCTGTATAATCATAGCAAGCTTTACTTAAATGTAAACAAATTTCTATAGAATTTAATCTAATTTTTGATTTATGAAGTGTCAAATAAGCTTCAGCTGAGCAATTTTGACGGCTTAATAATCAATGGCGCAACAACCCAAATCGGACCAAGGCCTTAAAGTAATGCTAGAGTTACTTCATTGCGAGACCAACGGAACACTAGGAGGTGAAGGGGTCAGCTACACGCTCGTCCGTGATTATTACCCCGATTTTAACTCAGGTACTCATTTACAGCTGAGTGAACTGGAAGTCCGGCACCCAATCCCATTTTCGAAAATTACTTGTCGCCAAGCAGATTCGAACCTGGTACCAGGTGCTCCGAAGGCAAGTGTCTAGTCACTAAGCCACAAAGACTACTATTTTGACGGTTTTGCCAAGCTTTTTCGAAACTGTTATAACAGCAATGCTATGCTGTGACATCAACATAGACGTAGAAGAAGCAAAGTATTGCAGAACGACCTAAAACTACTGCTGTCTGTTCATTCGGGTATATGTCAAGCTTGCGAAAAATAAGAACGCTCACTAGATCTCAGTTATATCAGTTATATATATTCGAATCTTACTTATCATCCGTTGGCTAAGTAAAAGCTAGTCTGTTGAGCTAGTAGTACACTGTATGCCATACTGTCAAATATTTGACATCAATCAAATTTTTTCCGTCAAAATAGAGCAAAAGAAATTCTGAGTACTACACTATCTGACTGCACTTGCCTGCCGGACTAGTCAAACATTTGAGATAGTGGCACACAGTGTGCAAGCTTTACTGCTCGAAAGGAAGTCATACAGGAACTGAAGATATTGGTGGCCGCCTCCCTTTATCATCATTAATGGCGCGACCACCCAAATCGGACTCTGGCCTCACTACTGTTTCATGCCCCGATTCTCCATAAACAACTAACGTTGCGCTTACTGATGACGCGCAGTCCATAAAAATTTCAATTTTAAATTAATTTAAAAAGTAGATAAATCTTCAAGTTATGACGTTGTTGGTAATGGCCAGAAAAAAACCCACTTGGAAATTAACATTTTGCCAATAAACAGACTCAATCTCTTTTAGTCGAATTTTATGCCATTTTCTGTCATTTAACGATATTCATTTGAATTTTAACGATTGCGCTGGAAAGCAGTAGTTATAACAAGGTTTATTACTGCAGCCGTTGATCACGTTTCTTGTTAACTTGCGACTGTAACGTATGTTTTCTGCATCCTTTTACGGTCAAATACTCGAAAAGTAAGCGCAAACGGCATTACTTTTAAGTCTAACGTAGGCATAAACAAGCCGAAGATGTATCGCAGTTGCATCGCAGTCTTTGCTACTACCGAAAATGAGGTCAAATAACATTGTTGTCTTACTATTGCAGGACAGACATGCAATTATTGCAGTTGGGGGCTATTAAATTTTATTAGCATCGCTGCCATTAATGTTGCTGCAGCCCACTGAATCATATTTCGATGTTATGTTCCAATTTTGAGTGCCAACCATTAAATGCAAGCTTGAAAATAAAATGGATCGTGAGACGTATGAAAAAAATCAAAAACAAATGTGCAAATAGCAACAAATACCATGAGTTCTATAGGCTGCACTAGTTGGCAGTTTGCGAGGTAATCGAGTAATTAAAGTCGGTTAAAGTTCGGATTTGGTCTTACAAAGTTGCTACGCTACGAGCACAACAAACAACATACGATTTTACTTTGTAATTTGTTTGTTTATGGCACCGGTTAAATATATAAAAAGATTGATTATACTTTCATCAGAAATTTGCTGAATAAACATCGAACTTACCGGCTAACATTCTCAAGCATTGAATGTTGCGAAATTTACACTGTTAGGCTGGCCGCACACTGAAAGAGCAAAAACAGTATTAGTCAAAAACATTTTTGACTAATCAATAATATGTCGCTGTTTCAATAGCAATTAAATTAGCCTTAGATACAAGCCGACATGTGAAACGCTATGCTACTATCGCATAAATAATACAAGTTTCGTAAATAGTTGCAAACAGTACACACGAATATATCGATCGAACTGTGTAGTCATCGGTTCACATATCAAGACCTATCTCTAGGTGAGATAATGCATTTTGACCTCATCATTATATAGGACAAAAGTGGAAAGAAGGTGAGCTGATAAGGAAAACACAAAACACAATGGTCCACAAATTAAAGGTGAGCTCTCTAGCTGCTAAAAAGCTCAAATAGAATAGAAATAGTTGTCGAAAGTGTGGAATGAGAAAACCAGTAAATTTGCAAAAAATTGTCAAAAAATGGGCAATGGGTCACCAACTAGCAATCGTATTTTGATTTTCCGGAGACTATAACTTCGACAAGGCTTCGATAAGAGCAAGTTGTGGTTTCTTAACTTCGATAAGGCTTCGGTAAGACCTGCGAGCGAAGGCTTAACGTTTAGTAGCCATAGCTTCGGTATAACCATAACGCCTTATGGAAGTAAATACCAACAGTCTTGGAGGTTTGTAGACTTTGTGGACATTTCTCGAACAGTGAGAATGAAAGCGTCTCAAAAAAGCAAACAGAATGAAAATTGGGTCCAAAATGAGGCAGTAGTGACCGAAAATGTGAAAGCGAGAAAACCAGAAAATTCACTAAAAATTATCAAAAAATTTGGCAAGGGGTAAGTGCCCCTTTTGCTTATTTTCTTTTTTTGAAAATAATGGATGACCTTTTCCAGCAATCTCCTATCGATCTACACACAATAGATTGCGAATTGGTTTCCAGTCCTTTTTTCGCGTTCTGATCGCCCTGATAAATTCTGTTCAGTATTCGATCACAAGTTTTTTAGATAGCACATTTCAAATACACATTAAGCATGATCTATCTAAGACGCAAACCAAACTGGAGCACGGAACAATTCCTTACAGCTTATATTGGGTGTACGAAAAGCCTTCCCTCGAAAAAGCGAAGACTATTTCTCTTTTTGCCGCTGATTTCAGAAGATTGTCAAAAACATTAGAACCCCAACTTTAGGAATGAAGTGCGATAAAAGAAGTGGAAATTAAACAAGAATGTTGATTAAAGCTGCGAATTTTAAAACAATTTTTTTTTACGATTCGCATAGATCAAAATAAATGTTGTTTACTTATATCATACAAACAATAGACATAACAATCAAATCCCAAGAAACATTAACGCAAGTGTCGAAACGCAATTTCCATACTCGAATCGTGAGTCGTATCTGATATTTTTATTATATTTACACTAAAGCCATATATGAGAAATGTGTTTATGTTTACGAACGTCTTTATTCGATATAAAAATTCCACACATAGAACTTAATAGCTTTGACCACAAATTAAGTGATAATCGTCATAAGTCGTCACTTTATGAGAAAAAAATACGTTCTTTTCAAGGTTGGTTGGCTTAATAATATAATTATGAAAAGAAAAACTGTTTAAATTAATAATTAGACTTGTAGTTATAAGTGATATTGCATTGACCTATTTGATTGCCTATTGATATTATTATTTAGTGTCACGTAATTTTTATTTCACTTAAAAATTGAGAGAAAAACAGAAATAATTGAATAAAATTACATACCAATGTTAAAATAACTGATGGTTTCTTCTCGTCGAAAAACTTGGTAATCTGTAAAAAAAAAAATATAGTTATTTAATGTGAATTTTAAAAATGTGAATCTAAATTTGTAAGGTTTCTTATGTTGTCAACTTTGGCACTGCCATCTAGGTCTCAATTGTTCGAAAATCGTATTTTTATTTACAAATAGTTTTTGGAGATAGACGCCTAGCAGCCAGTGAACCAAACACTAATTGAGAATGTTGGATGTGGTGGAGGGAGTACAGAGGGTGGAGGGGGCTGATAAGAGCGTACATACGTTCAATACATTTATGGTACTAGGCAAACTTAAAGCTTAACAAATTTTAAGTTTCCGAACTAAAATTATTTTTTAATCCAATAGACAAAAGTGATCCAGTTAGTATCAAAATGGTAAAGGAAAAGGCAATGCAGCTGCATTCCCAACTGAAGAAACATAGTTATTCTTCCAACGCTAGCGAAGGATGGCATGGAGTGTGTTTCTTGAAAGCAACGAGTGAAAAACTTTCATCGCAACCGGCATTTATTGAGCCTTTTTAAAGAAAAATTAACTACAAATTTGAGGAAATGCAAGTGCCTACAAAGAAGCTTTATATCCTAGATGATCTCTCGGAATTTTCTTCCAGATAAAACCATACGCAGTAGGAAAAATAACTAACCTTGTCTGTACGAGGGTTGCTACTTAAGACTTGAGATATGGCAACACTGATGTGAACACGTCAAATCTGACATTGTCGTCGTAAAGCCTAGTACTGTGTTCAGCGAAACGAACACGAACGAAAAAGTCACCTTCGAAGCGGAGTGAAATATTCTACACCGTTCGCTACTAGATGTCATTGATAAAAACACGCGCGAAATTTGAAAATATTAAAAAAATGTCAAGTAATTACTATTCCGGCACATAACACAACAAAATATTGCTCACACAAAATTTCCCGAGCACAAACTCACTGAATTGACAGCGAACTATTGAAAATTTTGAGTTGTCAATTATTTCGCTTGGTAAAAAGCCTCCGGTACCATTAAAAACGAAACGAAATCGCCACGAGCGCCATCTATTAGTGACTACGGCAAATGTCTATTCCGTCCCCGAACACAGTACTGTAAAACGAACGAAATATTTCGTCGGTGAAATGTCAACGAAAATTCCATTTTTTTTATATGAACTTTGACAGTTCATTTCGTTTCGCTCGGAGCACAGTACTAGGCTTAAGGTTTGACATTTTTAGTGGTAAACGTACTCAGAACGTGTTGTAATACGTGTGGTATTTGTGTTGTTTACATACATATACTTGAAATCATCTGGGTCGAAAAATTGAGCCACTGTGTTTCGCTGGTTTTCTGAATTCAATCGTGATCGCACTTCGCTACAGGACGAATTTCGTGAAGGTCGTCCATAATCGGCAGTTGTGTCAGAAAACAATGATGCTGTGCATGATGATATTGCAAAATGGTAATGTTGCATACCGTGTGATTGAGGCATTCCTGGGTATTAGTTCCACTCGCATACATTAAATATTGCATGAACATTTGGCTGTCCAAAAGATTTGTTCGCGTTGGATACAGCATAATTTGACAATCGCTCAAAAAAAAAAGACTCGTTTCGATTGGTGCAACGAAATTTTAAAATAATTAAAATAAATTAAAATATTTGTTTTTATTTGTCTATCAAAACTCGTCCGATTAACCAAAATGACCATGACTGACACTGAATCCCAAGTAAGGATACAAAACGAGCTAACCCAGAGCTTCCGAACAGAATCCGGCCTGAAGCAGGGAGATGGACTCGCTCCCATGCTCTTCAACCTTGCCCTGGAATATGTCATCAGAAAGGTACCCGTTGATACCAGAAGTACCCTACTAATCAAGTTCACTCAACTAGTGGTGTACGCGGATGACGTAAACATCAAGGCCAGATCTGTTCCAGACGCAATGGAAGTCTTCCACTGTTTAGACTCAGCAGCAAAGGATGTCGGGCTAAGGGTCAATGAGAGTAAGACCAAGTTCACGACCCAAACAAGAAGAAACGCGCCAACTAGACAAAATATGACCGTGGGGGACTACAACCTGGAGAATTTGGATCATTTCTCATACTTGGGATCACACTTTGTAAGAGACGGCAACGAACGGGACGAAGTAAATCAACGGATCACACTAGCAAATAAGGCATGTTTCACGGTTCTCCCGATCTTAAAATCGAAAAAAGTGCACAGGCTGAGCAAACTTCGCATATACAAAACCATAATAAGACCTGTGCCACTATATGTAAGTGAAACGTGGACTCTCACCCAAGCGTCTGAAAAATCAATAGACGCTTTTGAACGACGAATTCTTCGAAGAATTTTGAGACCAGTAAGAGAAGGCACTGAATGGCGTATTCGGTACAACAACGAGTTGTATAACATATATGACGACCCAGCCGCATCGACTCTTATAAAATTCCGTAAGCTGCAATGGGCAGGTCATGTGGAGCGAATGGATGACGGAAGAATTCCCAAGCGCACATTGAAAGGTAGAGCTCATGGCAAGCGACCGGTGGGAAAACCGCGAAAAAGATACGAGGACTCAGTTGACGCAGATAGCAAATCGCTTCTTAGATGCACAAACTAGAGGACGCGGTCGCTGTACCGAGATGACTTCAGACAATGCATCCTGCAGGCCCTGGACCGATTTGGGCTGTCGCGCCATTGATGATGATAATCTTAAAACCTAAGTAGCAATCGTCCCTAGAAAACGCACATAAAAATCAAGTAATATGCATTAGGAAAGTGCCTGAGCTCGAAAAATATTGATGTCTACACTTTCCGTAATATTTTCAGATAACATTCAATCGATTATTTGGTCCGTCGATCCGGATTAGTACAAGGCACCAAGATGAAAGACATTCATTTACATTGGTAATCAACTTATGTATTTAGTGGTAGACTAGATATCACATTTGAAATGTTAAGAGTTGATGTATGCTCTACAGAAGCTCTTTACGATCAAGGACAGACAAAAAGGCGTGTTTTTCTTCCTTTGACGGATTACCTTCACTCAACAAAGACAAAGAGACTTACTAAGAAGAAATTATGATTTAAAAGGCATTTTGCAGACTCCTTAAGAAGCATTATTTCAATTTGAACATGTTACATACCATTACCGGGGCACATAAGACATTGCTTGCTTGGCTTGTTTACCGCTTAATTGCTTTCTAGTTTCGTAATGTGTGTATAGGAAATGTCTGCTAAGATCGAGACGTCTTCCACTTTGCGCGAATTCTTTCGCCGCCTCTTCATCTTTCATGGACCGTGACGACGAGTAAAAAGTAACTCCATTACGGGGCTATACGGCCACATACAAGACAACGAACCAAAAAAAAAAAAATGTTTACCGGCAACAACACATGAAAAGAAGGCTAAAAGTCGAACTCTCTAGATGCCAGATGGCGGACGTCGTCTTTGAATGAATCTTGGGGCTTGAGAACGCTTACTGCCTCCTTCAGTTTCCACTCCCCGCCGATCCCCCCCCCCCCTCATCGGTTTACTTCTGGCTTTTGCGGACAAAACGTGAATCTTGAAAACAACAATAAACAAGTTGCAACATGTTTATAATGACCGTTGTTGAAATATGACCCATTTGAGTTCAAGCGGTATTGAAAACAGCAACAAAAAATTGTGCGCGAAAATTTGTAATTTAAAAAAAAAAATGGACGCTGTAAAAAAGAAAATGGCTGGCTTACAACAGTTCTTAGGAATTCAACAACCGCGTGACATGGATAACTGCCAACAAATCAACCCTATAACATCAATTGCAGTTTTTTTCAAAGAGCCTTGGAGACGCTTGGTTTAATTTGGCTTAGGAAACGTAGTTTTACAGCACGCGTTTTTTTTAGCACGCAACACGCACATTCGAATTAAAATGCACGTGACGTAAAACGCTAGTAAGGCTTGGCAGTGGAACGTTTTACGTTATTCGTACGCATTTGATTTGCAACCTTAGAAAATATACAGAAACTGAAAACGAAAGTCAGACCCGGTAATTATGTTGCATTTTAAATTCAAACGTGATTTGTGGAATTGTAACCAAATTTTAGAAGTCAATTTGAAAATAACGGCCAAGTTTTTTTTTGAGGACCCGGTTTTCTGGATTGAGAAGTTCATACTTATTTGGAATAGAGATGGATCGTTCAGGAATGAACTGTTCCAAAAGGACACTTCATTGAAGTGAGTAAGTGAAGTAACTTACTACCTTTGGTGAACTGGAGTTCCATTGGACACGTGACAAGAACTTGAGCAATCTTTTTGTAGTCATCATCTTTCTTGATGTATCTACTGACCTTTTTTAGCTCGTCATCTTCAAGAGTCTAGAAGATAACGACCAAAAAAATCTAGAATCTAGATGTTGAAACGATGAAACGAAGAGTACCGGAACTACTTCACTGAACTCATTCCTTAAAGTGACTCGAAGTGAAGTACTTCACTGAAAGGAACTGCTTTGTCTCTAATTTGGACTGTTGAGCCATTAAAGAAGAAGAAAAGATACATCAACCTTCACTTCCTTGTAGTTGGGCTATTTTGCGTCAACTTATCACCTAGGCTTACGTCCAACTTCGTATATGATTTAGAACAAGTTGTTTTAAACTTACATCGGGGTCACCATTTTTTAAAAATATTATTTGATACATGTGGAGCTTAGTAGAATTACAGGTTTTGTTGGTATTCGTGAGAATTACAATAAAAATATTATTAATAAATCTGTTCGCAATTTTCTGTTTGTCTGGAAGCTTGTGGCATTAAAACGGCTGAATAGTTAAAATATTAACTTCAATATACTGTGTGTGCAGGATCATAAAAAAAAGTATAGATCAGAAAGGGAGGTGTGTACCCAACCCACTTACATTTACAAATCCCACAGAGCGACCTAATTTCGCCAACAAAATATTGTGATATTTGTGAATTTTACTTGACAGTTCTGTGCAGCGTTTGAACGCTCTGCTCTGCGGGCGCGATGCGATTATACCATAGCGTGAGACGCGCATAATGCCTTTACTATAATTCAACCTAAACGCTCAGGGGCGTTAATATTGCTTGACGTAATAGTTTCAGAGTTTATAGATATTATAGAATTTAAAGTTTCAACTAATTTGGAAATTTATATTTTGAGGTCGGAAAACCACGCTTTTCTACAGCAAATATAGTGTTAACTCGCTCTCTCCAAGCAGACATGAGCAGACCATTAGTTTAAACATTTATCCTTTAAGCAGCAAAGACAGAATGGCGATGTTTGAATTAACAGAGACTATTCAGAACTGTTCAAAGAGTTAATCAAAAAGAGCACAAATTTTGGAACAGTTCTTAAAATCTGCCAATAGTTTGACCGAAACTGTATTTTTTTATGCAAAGTTTGGTAAGAAGGAAATGTGAATAATAATAATAATACATTGTAGGCTACTCAAAATATAAAAAAAAATAAGTTTGGCATTTTCAGCTTTAAGAATTTGAAATACTAATTCGTGACATTTAGAGATTTAATATGCCATAAAGTGAGCCTTGTTAACAAAAACTATTAAATTTCTGGTTCAACTAACAACGGCTTCAAATATTAAAAACTGTTAGAGACAGAATCTTGGAAACAGGAGATAGGTTCAAGGGACTCCTACCAAAGGAAAATAATTGTGATTTTTTAATATGCACACAATATTTAAATAAACAGAGACGCTGTGAAAATAGGAGTCCTAATTGAGTCTACGAGTGATAGGTAGTTTCAGGACATATAAGTGACCAAGCTCTACACTACGAGTATCGCGGGTAAATTTATATCGCGAAGCAGTTAAGTTGGGAAACTTCTCTGAGCAGTTCCCAAAGTTGGAATTATAATGAAGGCATCGCGACTCGTGGCAAGACAATATCGCGTCGCGTGCGTCATATCACCGTATACACCAGCATATACAACTATAATTGGTTACAGGTCATACTAACGTGTATACTATGTAGTCAGCTATCATCATGTAGCACCGCTTCGTTCACTGAAATTCCACCTTAAGTACTATATACACTGATAAAATAAACTTTATCCGCATTTAACGATTACTTCTACTTACCTCATCAACATAAAGAACCTCATCGACTTCGTACTTAATTTGAAAATCCTCCAAAGTATGTAGACGTCCCAACCAGACGGCATACTCTTCAGATAAATGAGGAACAAAAATGACTGAACGTCCTGATTGCACGTGTATCGCACCATAGCATCCTGGCTCCTTGACACCAAACAAATAGTTGAAGAAGGACTCCTGAAATGATGAAAAGAAAATATAATTAATTTTTATGGAATCAGTGCAAAATTAAAGATTATTATGTCATTAAAAAAAGGGACTATCTTAGAGAAGGACTTACTTAGAGAAGGGCTTACATAGAGAAGGTAATGGTGAACACATTGCGAATGGAGAGATAAAGTCATGAAAAATTCGTCGAGCCGGGTTTGAACAATAAGAAGTATTTTTCTCATATTAAATCTGACTCATCTACTCTGCAATTCAGGCTTACTATTTACTATAAATTTATTGTTAAAATCCGGCTCGACGGACCAGAAAAGATTGTATGGTCATCCTTGAAGCCAAATGAAAGTATTTTTACCTTATCAATTAATAAGCACTAAATGCATGTCGCAGTACCCACGTACTACTTTTCATATAATTTTGATAGCAATTTTTTAGTTAATAGTTACAGCCTCTGTACAATAACCTTATAAGGAGCTTATAGACTTGAAATACTTGATAAGTACAAGATGTAGAAATTGTCTACATATGAGTAGCAGTCTAGAATCTTAGAGGCAGTAAATTACCCAGCTTACAGTCGGCCTAGTGCAGTTTTAAAGTCACTTACCTTCGGTTCGCCATGGAAATAATTACCATATGTGATTTGATATCTACTTAAGATGCCCACACTAACACAGAAAACACTGACTAAAGTCATAAATTATTTATTTGCCAGTTGGAAAATGCCACGAAGACAAAGGTTTAGAAATATGTGGCCATTGTGCAGCTAAAACATAAAACATATTGCGGTGAGACAGAAGAGACTCGTCTTGATTAAGGCGTCGGTATAATATCGAGGAGAACTTGCTTCACGATAGCCAGTTCGGCGGCATTATATCACGTCTTATGGCGTCCCAAGGCCCTGTAATTGTTTGCGAAACCTATGCCGTGCTATAAAACGCTGTTTAAGACCCGAACACCTTTGTTGGTAAACTGAGAAAGTAATATAGAATGCACTGAATCATTCTAGTGATGAAAGCATTCTGTTAAATGTAGGGTTTCGACAGAATAGCAACGATCACAATGAAATTAAATTTCCCTATTGCAAGCAGTATCTACTTCACTTTGTGGATTGATAGTGTGTGACTGTCATTTCAACTTTAGTCGTCCTGATTGATTTTTTATCAAAGGTTTTGTTTTGTTTTTGAAAGAATTGAATCTCTTTCGGTCCGTCGAGCCGGATTTAAGCAAAAAAGCTATAATTATCAAACCAAATGTTGCTCAACTACTCTGCAATTCAAGTTCACTATAAATTTGTTGTTCAAATCCGGCTCGACGGACCGGAAAAGATTGATGGTGATCCTTGACGATGAACCACCGATTGTGAGACGAATAATCTTGACTTTTCTTGATATTTCGATGAGACTTTATCGATTTCATAGACAGCATTGTATTGAGGCCACCGTTTATGGCATTTACACTCTTGCAACTCAACCCCCATATTCTCATTAAACACGGAACCGCTTGCAACTCATTGCGGTCGGCAGATATTTCCGGAAGATAAAAACAAGAAGTCGACTGCTTCTTTATCGACAACTTCCCCCTTTTAAGATAAAACTAATTTAAATGCAAAAAAAAAAGAATTGCAACATCTTGGACTCTCTGGATTTTTATACGCAAGTCACAATTCCTGTTTCCTTTGAATTTCCCCCGTACATGGCGGTGACAAAGTCATTAAGTGTGTTAATCGAGGAAATGGAATTTTAATGACGATCGAAAATAGTTGACTTAATCCGGAAGAATCCAATTAAAATTTAGTTCGAAACTTGTAGTAGTCATTGACCGGGCGGCATTCAAATCCAGTGGCATCTTTAGATTCTGTAATCATTCGACGTTGTGTGGTCTCAATTCGACTCTGGCGTGCAGTTTTGATATTTCAACAGACTTGAAATTCTTTTATATATGGAGGAATAAAACGAAGTTAAATTGATCGGATTGTGTAGTCTACTGTAAACACTGTAAATTAATAAATTTGGCATCAACATCTAGACACGTAACTGAAAGGGTGAAGGGTTCCACAGTTATAAGAACGACGAACTATTGCATCTAATTAAAACTTCCTGGTACCAGCGTAGGTACAACTTTGATACCATAGAAGACCAACTTAGCACACCGCGATTTCAGCATTTCTTCTTCATTAGCTGCATATATATGCATCAAGTTTTAACTTTCTGAGATAAGCTGCTCCTTGGAAATTTTTTTTTTTATTTATGTAATTTTTTGACTAGCCATTTTTGGAAAAAGAGCAGAATCTTTGAAGCTAAAATAAAAATTATGTCAAATTCTTAGGAAGGAAGAGCCTGTCCAGAGTGTACTAGCTCTTGAAAACATTACCACGACCATTCCCTGGGTTCAATTCCCAATCACCACATGATTTATTTTAATGCTTGTTTTAGGATATAGGCTTAGTAACATTAATCTATGTACATAAATAGTGCGAACTGTTTAGTAGGGTTACTACTGAGGGACTTAACTCGGAGGAGATGAGTTATGTTTACATTCTTATCAGGTTTAAAAAATTGACTGATTTGAAACTACAATAAGCTTACACGCTTTACGATCAAAAAAAAAAAACAAAATTATGCAGCTGCATACTGTGCCAAACCTAACCTTGCATGGAAAGTTTTCATTGAACAATTTATTCTAGAAGAAAAATTAAAATGTTGTACTTGTTCATGAACAAAGGTTGAAACTATTCTTTTCTTGACTTCGTCAGCTGTTTCACAGAAAGTTAGCTAAGCCGAGACACCAACCAAAATTTAGTTGGGACAGGAATCCCCTATAAGACTATAAGCACTAACGAAGTAATAAACTACTAATCACAAGAAAATGAACTGTTTGTTTATATAGAATTGCTAGACACAGTGTATAAGCATACAGGAAGGTAAGTGGTTGGAAGTATTGACACCATGCTTTCTGTTTATTTGGCCAGTATCAATTTAAATAAAACATTGCTTACCTGTCTAAACAAATAATCAACATCAGTATCATACAAGCTAACATCCGTTCCACCTTGAAGCAAGACATAAGTTGAAGCATCGATTTTCGGATTCTTCTTCAGTTCTTCTACAACGCGACTTCGATTGTTTTTGAAGAGCGACATTGGTACGGCCAGCGTACTCGGACCCATTTTATAGTACGACATCTTGACTGGTAACCTAAAAAAATAAAAATTGATACAAACAATGATAACCACTGAAACTATAACGAATACCTTCTTTAATATTATAAAGCACTGACAGCAAGGACAACAATAAACGTTTTAATGAAAAGAACTTTCGCAAAAAGTTTATGAGAAGCGAGAGATTAATGCACTTATCTAATCAATAAACTCACATTTCATCTGAAATGAAGTCAATAAGAAGATAAGAGTAATTACAGAGGGATTATTCGGGCGGTATATCACAAATGCGATACTGTAGGTATTGAATACAACAAAGAGTCAATCAACCGGTGATAAGATTGGAATTTATGGACCAACATTTATAATAACTTTTGAAATTTATGCCAGAAGTATGATAACTAAGAGTTTAGTATTGGAGTTGTTTCTATTGTGTGCGCATTTATAGTACATTGCTCAACGATTTCGGTTTTTGTAAGACGGATTTCAAGAATAACGAATATCGAAGCTTCATTAAAAAGATTGTAATTATTACTATAGATATAGCATTCTTGTACATCGATTTCGTTTAATATAGATGAGTATGACACCAATCATTTAAAGCAATTTTCAGCCCGGACACACACCAACGTAGAGCATGGCAATCGTGCAATTTTTCATACTACTAGTGGTTAAACACAGAAGGGATACGAAGTGCAACTGGAATGATGTCGGATTTTGGATTAGAGAAAAATAGATGACTGCTCACGAGCTTTGGACAGAATAGCAACTATCATACTGAAATTAAATTTCCTTGTTCACAACAGTACCTACTTCGCTTTTTAAGGTACCTACCATAGCTGCATTTATGGATTGATGGTGTATGAATGTCATTTGAGCTTAAGCAGCCCTGATTGATTTTTTACCAATAGTTTTTTTTTTGGTTTTTAAAAGAATTGAATCTCTTTCGGTCCGTCGAGCCGGATTTGAACAATAAAAGGTATAATTTTGAAACCAAATGTAGCTCAACTACTATGGAATTGTGGTTCACTATAAAAATTGTTGTTCAAATCCGGCTCGACGGACCAGAAAAGATTGTATGTTTTTCCTTGACGATGAAGCAGCGATTGTCAGACGAATAATCTTGACTTTTCTTGATGTTTCGATGAGACTTTATCAATTCCATAGACAGCATTGTATGGAACCCACCCAACTCTTGGTTATGTGTCAAATGATTAGAAAAATCCAGGAACCCGGCGAAAACTTTTCTTTAATTTTGTGATAATCCTATGATTTGGACAAAGTTTTGTGTGCGACTTCTGGATCGAATGGGCTAAGTTCGACCCAAAAACAAATTCAAACATTTCAACTTATCCGAAATCCTCCTACACGTTTTGCAATATCTCTAAAATATTGGTCGTTTAAGTTAGACTAAACAACCTGCACGGCTCATTAGTCGTCTTTATTTTAAACATTTCAAACATTTGCGACATTTTCTGGTCCCAGTCGTTCACGTTAAATTTTTTTCCCATAGTACCGAAATAGAACACAACCATCCAAGACCGGAGAAAGCACGCGTAGCTGGCATATAGATGCTGTCTATATAATTGCAACGCAAAACTACGACATTTCCTGCCAGAATATCTTTTGTAGATTGAAAAGACGATGGCATTTCTACCCGGCGACAACTTCCCCAATTCCCACGCTCCCACTAAACACAAAGGCAAATTAAAGTCTCGTGTAAATTCGAAAATAGCGCATTCAATAGATTCGACCCACATTGTGGTTCATTCTCAGGATGTCTGCGGTATATTGGGAAATCTTTCGAGTAAGTCTCGGAAAGTTTGAGGCTTTTGTTCAATTTAAGATTTTGATTGTTCGTAGCTGGTTATGGCACGCTCAAATGCAGAACAATAAGTGAAACAACAATGTTCTACAAAATATCTCTGGTCCAATCGAAGCAGCACTGCAAACAAAATAGTAGCAGTAGACTTCATTGCACGTCGCAGCATCGCAGAAAATGGCGCAGCAGCAAAAAGATGATCATGGCAAACGAAGTAGCACAGAAAATGAGGCTCCTTTGCTGCATCACAAATGCATCCATCGGATTCGGTGGCTCGTGAATCAAAATCAAAAGCCTGCAGCAGGAATCACTGACAAAGACAGACAGTCATTGATGAATCATTCAACTTCCAGCTGGATTACACTTAAAAACGAAGTGTGACCAAATGTTAAACTCGTATTACACAATATACCCACTACGTCAAAAATTTAACATATTGACCATGATTGATATTTGACTACTATGTCAAATATTTGACGAAAAAATCCGTCAAATGTTTCCTGTCAAAATAGAGCGAAAAAATAGTGTGGCAAACAAAATTTTTGACGATTACACTACACTGGCAGACAGACTAGTTAAATATAATGTACATAGTGGCATACAGTGTATTACAAGGCTTACAACTGGAGTATGACCAAATGGCAAGCTTGCCTTAAACTGTATGACACTATTTCTAATATTTGACGAAAAATTCAGTCAAATTTTTTCTGCCAAAATATAGCAAAAAATTTAATTATGTGGCAAACAAAATATTTGACTAAGTGACTGCATTTGTGACAGACAGACTAGTCAAATATCTGACATAGTGGCACACAGTGTTCATACAAGGATTGCACCTGGAGTATGACCAAATGTTAAGCTTGTTTTACACTGTATGTGACTTTGTCAAATATATGACTATTCTTGCAAGTAAAGGCAGTCTGATATTGTGCTCGCCAAATTGATTTTATTTCCTCTACACAAGGTCAAAAAAATTGTCTCAACTTTTCGTCAAATTTTTTTTTGGTAAAATATTTGACAGTATTGCATAATATTATTATAGTATATTAGCCTGTACGTTGTAGAAATAGGTACATAAAAAAAAGTTTTTGATTAAAACGTAAAAACCATTCAATGTTTATAGCTACAAACAGTAAGTGTGAAATGATAACGTAGCTCCGCAGTAAATTACAAATAATAACAACATATTCTCTAATATTTTTATTTGCCACATTTTTTTTAGTGTTGTTATAAGATTGCTGTGAACCACAAATAGAACTGACGACGACGTAGAATACTACCGATACGTTTTTACTTTTATCAATCTTGCGATATACTAACTACTGCTATCGAATTGAATTGAAATGCGCAATGCGAGGTGTTCAGGCCTTTGAACAGACTTATCGCGCGCATTTTTGAACTAAATTCAACCTACGACTATCGACAATGACCCACTGATACACATTTCAGTAAATCGATTATAGACACAAAATTCTTAATCAAAAAGAAAAAAGAAAAAAAAAAAAAACGAACACGTTTAAATTTTTTATTCAATTCTTGAGGAAAATATTTTCATTTGAAATTGTGTTCACTATGTAGCGGGAAGCATTTGCGATATCAGAGGTTAGATCCATTGAAAGTTTATTCAATAACTTTAACAGCTTTATATTTAGATTTAGGCATGATAACCCTCGGACGAGACAATGCCATTCGATGA
This sequence comes from Beris chalybata, assembly GCA_949128065.1. Classification (NCBI taxonomy): domain Eukaryota; kingdom Metazoa; phylum Arthropoda; class Insecta; order Diptera; family Stratiomyidae; genus Beris; species Beris chalybata. Next base: position 17,002,192 of record OX421897.1, read on the forward strand.
CGAAACAGCTCCTTCCGACCCTGTCTAACACAGTCTTATTAAAAAAAACTGGCTTATAATGAAGGTTGTCCAACTGTCATGTTCTCATGGACAGCGATTAATCAACAGTCGGGGATTTCGTGTTGGGGTTTCACACCAGAAACTCCACTGACGCCAAAAACAATAACAAACTTAAACAGATTTGTTTCAATTACCGCGTTTACATGGAGGATTGAATCCGGATTCAATCCTCTAAAATCGCATGTAAACGCAGATCGGATCGAAACGAGATCGAATCGAAACCGATTATGTTGTACATTTTAATGCAATTTCATGTTTCGATCTTCGGATTCACCATGTATGGTAAACACGGTAAACGGTATCTTCTCACCATGAAAAATGCCATTCTTATAGCTTTATATAAGTTTCATTCTTCAATTTTATAGCATAAACGTTTTGTCTAATACCATGCATATGTTACACTGCTGGTATTGATATCATAATATCGTCAATACCAGCCAATAACCCAATACTACGCATATCAGTAGCAGCTCACCGCATAAAGCTAGTGAGGCTGAGCTTTAAGCTTGTGTTACACTGTATGACATCGCTGTGAAATTGCAGTAATATGCAATGCGAAGTAGGCGAATACAAATAAAACTCACAACAGTGTAACACGAGCTTAAAGCTCAGCCTCACTAGCTTTATGCGGCGAGCCGCTACTGACGTACATATTTACGAGATAAACAAACTGATATAAAGCCCGTTTAATGGTATACAAAATTCGATAATTTTACCTAGTATACTATGCATTTTACTGCTGGTTGTGCCATTCCCCAATTGTGTGGCGAGTATTGCAACTAAATGTCTTTGTTTGCTTATACTATGATAGATACTGTCAAATCATACCGTATGTGCAGTGTATCATTTGCAACTAGTTTCAATACTATGATTTCAATACAATGGTTTGTATACTAGCTATGTATCCAAAGTATAAGATTCTTTCCTACCCCTAAAAAGATTCACTCACTCTACTCACTTTTTGAAGTTCACATATTATAAGATTTGAGAGGTATATGAATTTTCTAAAATTTTGCAGTGATCGTCGGTTAGGTATCACTCTGGCAATTATTGTTACACTTGACAATACAACATGGCTGCAGTTGTTTTGCTTCCCAGTAAAACTAGTCGTCGTCTTGCTCTTGTGTATAGAACATGTGCGAAGTGTGTAGAACTTTCTACTCTACGATAATTGGAAGATCAAAAATTAAGACAAATACAAAAAATTTTGTTTCATCGCACAGAACAACTATTTATTCTCTCCAAACTCCATACAATATTTGTAACATATCTTCGATTTCTTAACATTACTGAATTAAAATAATATTGTGCTACTGTAATAAAGTAGGTTTTTTTTTTGATATTGTAAAAGTTTTGTAGCAATTTTTAAATCTTCAATTAAAGTTTCAAATAAAACAACGTAGTAAACAAAACAAGAAGAAATGTTGAAGAAGATAAATTGCAACTTTTGAAATTTGATAAAAATTGTTTGTTTGTTAATTCAATTTTTATACATTCTAAACGTTGACGATGGAATTCTTATTTCTATTTTTTCTAAGCCATAAATATCAGTCATCGATTTCTTCGTAATTAAGGACTATTAACTTACAAAGGTACATTTGTGAATTTTTTTGTTGTACATTTATTAATAGATATTTTATTATTATATTTATTTTGTTTATACTGCGATCTGTTTATAATTTTAATGTAATAAAGATGCTCTTATGCGAACTATTAATATTGCTCAATTTGTCGCAGTTCCAGACAGTTTTGACTCGACGAAAACATAGCAGCATCAGCAATTGATGATATCGATCAATTGGTGGTCAACTCGTTACGCAGCAGTGACTAGCGATATGGAGCAATACTTAGCAATTTGGCAATAAGATCATACACGAACAATACAGTCTATGAACAACACGAAAGAAAACTTCACAAACAAATCTAAAACTTAAAATTAGACTTGAAAATATTTTAATTCCGAGCCAAACAAACAAAACTTGACAACTGAATCACCGAACGAGGACAATTGCTCGGAATTTTCCAAGCTAGTAGAAATACAGCAACTATGTATAAGGCGAGCAATACCAGCAATCTTTGAAAAAATTGCCAAATTGCCGAAATATTGCTGCAACTAGCACGATATTGCCCTGTATTTTACCAATAATCGCTTTAGTTTGGGAAATAGTCGTCGGGCAATCAATTGCTTGAAAAATTGCTCGTGTAAGAGCATATTAATTAAACTGCGCTGAACTTGAATAATGAAAGAACTACAGCCCACCACCACCATCTCCTAGTATATTAAGGCTTAAGACAACTACAGACTTTCTTCTGATATCAACTGTTCAGGCGATAGGTATTTTAAATTGTTTCAACCCCAGTTTTCAAGCACTTCGGACATATTGCTTTCCCCTCCATTCCCACGCCCCTCAGCCTTTCACGCCAATTTTTGCAAATGGGTTCACAACATAGTTCTAAACTACTTCAAAGTTTCAGCCTCAGAGCGTAAGTGGCTCTTGAGATCTAAAAACCAAATTAACATGCCTATTCAGGATCAGAGTCACAAGTCACAAAGTAGGTGGAAAGTCACAATTAATTCAAAATTTATACAAAATTGTGACTCTCGATCTACTTTGTAACTTGTGACTCGGTCGTGAATTGGCCTGTTATATGTATATAATCAACTATTTACCACACATACCCATAACATATCAATTCAATCCCAAACTTTGTTCAAATTCTTCATTGCTTCCAATGTCCCATGTTCGAAAATTTGTTTTCATGACGCCACAGTGGGTTTACTGCGGAATGAAATGAACGCTCATAGATGCAACTTTCAAATTGCTTCCATGTGTCGGTTACCTCTTTCGTGGTGTTACCAATTCGGCTGTGTGAGATATTTAGACTGTGCCAAAGAAATTGCTTCAACCATAATTTTTTGTCACGATTTTTCTGCGCGATTTAGAAAAAACACATTTTAGATATTTTTCAGCAAAATGTAAGGGAAGCAATGCTTCCCTTGCTTCCATGGATGCCACGTGACTGGAAGCATACGCGTTTCTTCCAACGAATTCACCAGTTCTGCCCGTCTATCAATTACACACATATGGTATGTCAGTAAAAACACTAACAACACGAAAAGGGTAAAACCAGTTTTTAGGACCAGGTTCAGTCTTCGATTCAAGTATTTCTAAAACTTGAGGTATTGAGAATACCTCGTACCTCGTACAAGCGTACGCGGACGGTTTTTGTTGACAAAATAAAAGTATTTCTAAATAAAGCATTTGTTGTATTGGGCTGCATCAAACGCCAAAAAATAATAAATTTATTGATTTAATAACGACATATTCTCCCGGTCCATAAATAAATTTTCATTATTTTTTTTATTAATTAACTGTCCAATAGTTGATAAATTTGCCCTACATGATTGTTCAATTTGAAAATATTTTGATCGAAAAACGTGCCAGAATTATTGTTCCCGATAAAGAGGTGTCATGGAGCCAAAAGTTAGTCATATCCGATATAAACGTTACTGCAAAACTGCGATAAGATAAGGTCGCACTTGGAAACAATGCGCAAAAGCATATCAACAATACAAATTAATTTAGTATTATTTATTATTTTTTCCTGATGTAGTACAACGATTGGAGTAAACCTTCCGAGATTAGAAGAATTCAGAATTGGAAAAAAAAAGTGGTGATTCTCGACTGTTTATCAACAAAAACAAGTTAACATTGTGGTTTTTACGTGACCGTAGATAAAGAACAATCATTACATTGTGATGCCAAATTTCTGGTTTCCCCCCAAAAATTTCAAGGAAATGCAGTACAATTTTGAGTATGACAAACATCGAGTTTTTCGAGTAGCTTCCATTCAAACGTCTTTGAAAAAGTTGCAAATTCATCGTCCAAAACGAACTATATCTTAAAAATTTGTATAGCTAAAAACCGAAAGTTTTCCGAAACTCTGTTCGATAAAAATCCTTGGGATAGCTGCCATACAAAAGTTTTTAAAAGCAGTGACACAAAGAGGAACAAAGTAGAGGGGGCTTCCGTACAAGTGCCACTGCGTAAATTACGTTACATTTTCACTGTAGTGGTCAAATTTCCAAGGCAGATTCATACCATTTTTAACGACAAGTTTGTGGAGAAGGAGGTTCTGACTCTGAAAGACACAGCCGTGCGCCCCTGCTTAAAATATGTGGACATAACGACATACTAGCAAACGAACTAGCCGATGAACTGGTGAGACTAGGATCACCGTCAATTTGAAGGGTAGTAGAGTTAGTTAACCAATTACTCAATGATCACAGCCAGAATAAAAATCCGTATGTGACAAAAATCGCAAAGTACCATTCACTGGGACTTAGCACCGGGCAACAGGCACTTAATGCTTTTTAAAAAGACCATCTGATTATCTAAAATTAAGCAGATATCAGACCCGAAATCTAGTGGGAGCTCTGACTGGACATTGTCACATATAGGATTAAATCCTTAATAGGATTGGTTTCTCAGAGACTAAACTGTGCAGAATATGCAATGCAAAGACGAAACACCAGAGCATATCCTCTGTGAATGTAAGGGCTTAGCTCAAAAGACTTCGTCACTTAGGTCAGGGTTTCATAGACCCATCGGAATTTCAGACCATTCTTCTTGGCAAACACTGGGCTCCATTCAAAACGCAAAGGGGGGGGGGGGGGACGTCACAATAGGCCCAACTGTGGCTGCAGTGACAGAAGTTAACCATACCAACCTCTATTTGCAATCTACCTACTAACTAAAGATACCTGGCTTTACAGCGATTATCAGGGAACATGCTACAGATGCAGCGAACTAAGTGGGGAGAAGGGAGAGAGTTGATAAGCCATAGGATTTCTATGAGAAAGTGGCCAAAGTTAGACAAACACAAGACTAGGAAAATACTTGACTGCGGTTAGTCCTTGGAACAATGCCACGACACAGTATACCAGGGATTCCCGCTCCGCGTTTGCAGATTTCTGGCTCAAGCGTATGGAGGTACTTCCACGATTTACATGAACGTTTCGAGTGACTATCACGGGATTACGAGTAAGTGCAAGAAGTTAAGGTACCCATCTCTTTGATGATATAGGGGATCTGATGTCATGGTCACAGGATGTTTTCGAAGTGATTAGCTATCCATGAGGTTTCGAGGGGATCTCTGGAGTCCTTCCTAATGGCTTGTGTGAATAGTGGCTCAATCAGTTCCTAAACCTAAACTACCACCAGCTCTGCAAGTTGCAGGGTTCGTGTATTAGATAAACTTGATTTGTAAATCCATACTTCATCAAGTTCAATATAGAGCACCGAAGCTTTTTAACATTGCACACGGTCGTTCACCATCTGGTCACTAAATTAGTGCCTACCCCTTCGAAAATTAATAGAAAATTTTGAACCCAAACAAAACAAACACAAAATAGAAAAACGCCAATATTTATCCGAAAAATATTTTCTTTTTTTATTCTCATTATTTTCCTGCGTCCTTAAATAGATTAAATTTCATCAAGACTCTATTCCATCACTCTTGTACCTATCCTAATAAATTATTCATATCATTTACAATATTCTTCGCGGCACCATCAAACGCAAAACTATTCTTTTCTTTCTCCGATGTCAATTATTAAAAGTATTTCTTTTTATTAAATTTTATTTTACTTAAAACAAAAAAAAAAAAATACTTCCTGATTTAAAACATTTTTCGAATAAAAAAAAATCTTTTTGCGATTTGGTCCAATCAAAAAAGAGATTAAAATTAAAAAAATCAGAAATTCCAATATTATTTAAATAATATTATCAATTTTTTGATTTGTTCTTTGTAATTGTTTTTAAAAGAAGACAAAATTTATTAGTTTCCCTAAATTGTTTATAAGCGTATAAAAAATTATTTAATTCTGTTAAAATGTAATTTTCCATCATCGTTCGAATCGTACTCAAATATGTCCACACATTTTTAATTTAAAGATTATTTTTTTTAAGATTTTCTTATGAAGGTGAAGAACGAAAAAATTCACATTTTAAAAAATTCAACACCGAAAACATTGAAATTCATTTAATTTAAATCTTTCATTATAATTTTTACCGACCGATATATAATTTGTGGTAATCTTTTTTAAGTTAAACTTTCAAAGATTATTTTTTTTTAAACAAATTTTCTAATATAAATTTTATCTTTAACATCAAGATCTTTGTTTAATTTTGACCAAAATAATTAATTTTTATGGTGATTTTTACAATCGCATTTAAGGTAAAGCAATTTTTATAAAAAATAAAAACAGAAACAAGAAAAAACCAATTTAAAATTTATTTGAGAATTTATTGTGACTTTTCCTCCTGATTTAAAAAGTTATAACTTAAATCGTATTTACTACAATAGCAATGTATTATTTCTAAATTTTTAGAGATTTACAATGAATATTTACAATTAATAGTTTTGTTATGTTAAATAAAAACACTTAATAATTTCTTTCATATTTGCTTGTTTTACTTCTACACTTTTTTGTTGTATAGTTTCACTCATTATTAAATTCATTGCAGTTTACATTAATAGATATTTTATTATCGTTATTATTATTACATAAATTTACATTTATATTTCAATTATAATATGCCTAGCTAAATTTGTTCTTATTGGTTTTATTCTTAATAGGAGAGAAATCCATTGTTTACACTTATATCAATTTTTTTTTGTTTATTCAATAATTTATTTAGTGCTAATCTGTTTCCTGTTTTCTGTTATTGCATATTCATATATCGTTTCCTTAATTTATTAAATGTGTTATATTTTAAATATTTAAAATTAAAATAGATTTAGAGAAAAAAAACATAAACACACTATAAGCAGCTGTTGACAATATTTATTTTAAAAGAATTAATAACAATAACTTAAGAATAAGTAAAATTATAAAAGGAGGCTCGGTGGCTCGATTAGTCACTACGATTTGCATTGAAGACCGGCTGCGCCAATTTAATACTAATAATCAATGGCACAAAAGCCCAAATTGGGCCTAGGCCTTGAAGTAATGAATTACTTCATTAGCATTAGACCAACGGAACACTAGGAGCTGAAGTGGTCGGCCACATGCTCGTCCGTGATTATCACCCCGATTTTAACTCAGGTACTCATTTACAGCTGAGTGAACTGGTAGTCCGGCACCCAATTACATTCTCGAAAATTACTTATCGTCAAGCAGATTTGAACCTGGTACAAGGTACACCGAAGGTAAGTGGTCTAGCCACTAAGCCATCCAGATTACCGGCTGCGCCAATTTAGTAAAACGAAATAGGAATACAAGAGCGGCCATAGAAATTCATGTCTTTAAAAAATATGAACTTAATTTTGTTTTTGCGACTTTTAGAGCAGCGAAGGAGCTTTGAGCTTTGAACTTTTTATGAGCCAGAGTAGCTGCAACAGTGTTTGAGGTGGTGTAGTTGTTCTTACCTGCTCTGTACTAGATAAAAAAGCAAAAAAACACGCCTATTGATTTTCCAGCACAGTGTTTAAGGGAGTCTTTAAAGATTTTAGATCCGACTTTTTTCGCGAAGGCTTTAATTGGCGATACAGAGAGCATTAAGCGAAGCTGATTCACGAGTACTTTGGCGCCTTATGCCACCAACATGGCAATTTGATGGAAGAGCCAAATGTGATAAATTTGAGCTCCGCGATGTTACGTACATGTTTAGTCAGTTTTAGTTCGGTTACGATAGTATACGACCACATGGTCGACATACTTACCAAAAAATTGCACACACTCAGTGCTCCAATAAATCGGACATATCTTGAAGAACTGGGGTTGTGTGATGTCTTGGTGGCAGACCACCAGGATCCCTTCTTGCTATCCTTGGCTCTTTTGACGGAACAATCTTATTTTAACAACCTTATAGCCTTTCAACTTGAGGATACGTACTTGAGAGGGTTCGTACTTGAGAGGGTTCATACTTGAGAGGGTTCATACTTGAGAGGGTCCGTACTTGAGAGGGTCCATACTTGAGAGGGTCCTGTGTTTTTCTCTAGGTATGGCTATGGTACAAGATATACAAGACATTTTTCTGGCGACCCTTAGGCTTGGGGCTCCAGCGACTGCTGAGTTCGCCCATACGTTATCATCCTTTCAAATGTTGCCGTAATATACCCAAGCTGGGACTAACGGTCACGAGGTCTGGTTTCGTATCACATCTTTCATCCTGCATTCTGAAATAATCGAGCAAGAAAACCATTGAACATGTAATTTAAGGACCTTGGGACGAATAGGAGTCCCTCTTTTTTAAGTAAGTAGCCATAAGTACGAATCTAGTGGGATGGTGCCGAAGATAACATCTACAGCCTGATATACAGTCCTAACAATGACAAATTTAATTGAGGAGCTCGTCGCTGACTGACTCGCATCTTCTTATCTCCATTTGGATAGACCGCCCAGAATAGTGTTATCTGGGAGTAAACTATGCAGCCGCATTCCCCACCTGGTATTTGCTAGAGGAACTGAAGATACAGCAAAGGGATGTACTCAAAATTCTCAACTAGGAATCGGGACCACCTTTTCATGAAAGAACAACATTTTTTACGGTGTCTCTTTAGAACACTGCCGCACGAAATATGCCAACTGGGATTGAAAACGAGAAATATGATCCAAAAAATCGATTCTTTGAAATTTTCATATTTTTGGACATTTGTATAGTAGATTTCTGAAAGATTGCTATGAGTTTTCTTCATTTTCTGTCTGCAACCTCGAACTGTTGCCAAATCGGCGGAGAAGAGTTTCATGGTGCGCTTACACTCACCCATGAGGCTCGCCTCGAGGCGAGAAGCTACCCCCATCAGGCCATTGCAAACCGGTTCTATTACATCTCTTACATTGGTAAGACTCTTGCGACTGCACGAGCTATTTCATTGAATGATTTTTTGGTAGGGATAGAGGCTCGTCGCAAACGATGAGTGTAAATGCACCATGAAGGTTCGAACTCCACCTAGGTCCCAGGCATGTTTACAGGTGCGCTAAGGAAATTGGACGGAATCGATTGAAAGACGAACAGTGGATTCTAAGCTACCGACAACGCTATTAAGTGGGAAGAAAGTGGATGACTCCCCCTCCACTTATGTAGGATTCTAGGCTACTTGAAAATTGAAAAAAAAAAAAAAAATGATTTTAGCGGTCGAAGAATATCTCTTAGCCAGCGAGAAAATAACCTCAGGCAATCTGAATCCATCTCCGTAAAATTGGCGCCAAATTAAACACAGTCCGTTTCGTCTTCAATGGCGCGACAGCCTAAATCTACTTCTATGGTATTTCTCCAATCCTGATTTGAGACATTCCGATTTTACCTTAGTCCGGTCCGCTTCGTCATAAGCGACCTCCGCCTAGCCAAGATGTACACTTCGCAAAGAGGGTTAAACGAGAGAGAGTGAAGGAACCTCTGATGAAGGGAGAACTCAGAATCGGGACCCAATCCAGAAAGGAATCTTGCTGAAAATCAAACCAGCTAGTCGTGGAGAAAGTGTATATGCACCTTTAAATTTTTAACGAAATAGGGTGGTTAAGATATGAGACATTGAGGTTGTCCCTTAGACCGGTCCGCTTCATGGTAGGCGAGTTATTGATAGATCTTATTGATAAAGACGAGTTATTGATAGATTTAGAGTTATAGATATATAGTACAGATAGCCACTGAGCTAATAACCCTCTTATCTCAGTGTCGACAACGGAATAATGTGAAGGAACCTGATTCGAGCTTAATTCTGATGAATGGGGAGCTAACAGTTCGGACCCAATCCAAGAAGGTATGTTGCAAGAAATCAAACCAGCTAGTCGTGGATAAAGTGTATGTAAGCTTTTAAATTTTTTTTTATCAAACAGGGAGGTACAATGGACGTCTTTGTTGGTGCGGACATGGCACCCTTCATAATCATTATAGTCTGATCCCAAGTTCTTCTCTCGAAGACTTTTAACATAATTTTTTTTCCGAAGATAATTTGTAAGTCTATTGTCCAACCCAGGGATAGATTGGGTATGAAAGGATAATTGGCTTTTTAGGAATGAATATTGTTGAGAAGTAGATTAGATAATATTTCATCGGTGGCGGAGGGATTCCTCCAAGCACAGCAGTGGTCTATTGTGCTATACCTCATAGACCTTTCTCCAGTTTCAACCTAGAGGTCCTCACTTAGCTTTATTTCTCTTAGGCATTTATCTAATTGGTGTAGGTCTATTTTGCAATGGTATACTATGGTCCTCAAAGTGTTCTCCGAGACTCTTGTGGCGTTGAGTTGCGACTGCCTCACAGCGGTACATGTGTTCAAAGGTTTCTGCCTGCAGTTATTACAACCTGCAAAGGTTATCAGTTATGATTCCGATTCTTTTAAGATGATCTTTCAAGCACGAACAACCCGCGAGTATTCCGGCTATTACTTATCGAGAAGTAAGGAAAACTGGGGTGGAATCACGTATCTCGAAACGAGTCTCTTGTTTCGAGTCTAGTTAAACTCGTTTCGAGTTCATTTTGGCAGCACCAATCTCGGTGCGAGCTTGAAAGTCGTATGGCCAAGATTATTAAAAAGGAAAGTACTAGAATGTTTCTGTAGGATGACATCTGACAAAAAGTTGACTTAATTTAATTATTATTTTAATTTCAATTTGGTTCGGTTACTTTCAAGGAGCCAACCAAAATGAGTTTACATCAAATAACGCGACAAGTCAAGTTGTCAAACAAACCAAATTCGAGATTGGTAGTACCGAATTCAACTCGAAACTGGTACGATTTTTTTTACTTCGAGCACATTACAGGTCGAAACGAGATTGGTAGTACCAAATCAGCTCGAAACTCGAAAACAAGACTCGTTTCGAGATTCGTGATTCCACCCCTGAACCCACAACCTCCAGGTTGATACGACTACCACGCAACCACGGCGCAGTCTTAACACAAAATACCTAAAAAAAATCTTTTCCTCACGAAAACCAAAAAAAATAAAGTTTAAATAAAAAGAAATTGTTTTTTATGTTTTATAGAAAAGTTTCCTTTATCTCTCTCAACTCAACTTTTTTTTTCCTTCAATTTTTTCGTTTTGTTATAAAAACAGAAATCTTAATTCACTCAACGTGAATATTTATAATATGGATTTTTATATAATATAATACATTAACTTAAATTTATTGCATTATTTCGATTTAACAAAAAAAAAAAAAAAATAGGTAGTATAATAAACATAATTAAATAAAAAAAAATATATTTAGAGAGAATGAATGCAAATCGAAATGAAAATTAAAATTTGTTTAAACAAACATCAAATAGTTTACAATTTGTGATTAAATGGTGGAAAGAATTATACAAAATTTCCTTAAATATTTCCAGAATATCAGCAAAAAACAATCCTGTCCTGAATGTTGCACGATGTTTCCACGTTGTTCAGACGGCATCCATTGATCTCACAGAGAAACAGCTACTAATCCAATATGGAACCGATTGTATACACTTCTTTTGTTATTGGTTAAATTTAATAATTTTAATTTATTTATTTTTTTAAATCACCGAAATTTTTTTTTTTTTTTTTCGAGTTTTTATTTTTAAATTTTATGCAGGTAAATGTGTGAATCTCCCAAACATGTTTTTATAAGTAGAAAACAATGAATACGACGAAAAAAAGAAGAAGAAGAATAGAATAGAAGAGAATAAAATTGGTTTGAAAATTGATTTAATGATAATTAATTAATTATATTCTTTTTATGTAATTTTAATATTCACAGCTCTCGAAAATAATGTTTCACTAGTAGTTAGGATTTTTTTTTATATAATAGTTAATCATTTATTATTTTTATTTTTTGTGTTTGTATGTTTGTTGTAGGAAGTGCTTTGATATGCGATTGTTTTTTTTTTTACTTTTATTTTTATTTAATATTTTACCGTACAATTCTTTTTGTTTTATATGAAAAAAAAACACTTCCACGAATTCATTTTACTTTATTATTATTATTTTTAATAATAGTTTTTTTTTATGTTTTGTTAAATTTTTATGGATTTATAACGTCAACAGCTAGCTTATAATGTAGACGACTAATTTTTTGTAGATTTCCTTTTTCATATTTGAATTTAATAGTATAATTCATATTTATTTTTTTTGTTTTTTTTTACACATTAATAATATTTTTTGTCACGTCCACTACATACAACATTGTTTCTATTTTATCCATTTTTTATATTCTAGTTTTATTTCTTTTTATTATTATTTTATTTATGATTCTAATCCTTTCACTCGTGTTTGTTTTTCTTTCCGTTTGTTTGTTTTTTTAATATTATATCAGGCATCTCTTTCGCACTATAATTCTTTGTTTTATTTTTTATAATAATTCTTTTTTATTTATGCAATTTCTTTTATTATAATTCGCACGGATGAGATCAGTTCATACTTAAGACGTCGAATAACACAAGAATTTTAACCAGCAGCAGCAGTTTGGAATTTTCCGCTATTATTACGGTGATGAAAAACAAAAATGGCGTCGTCTTTTGTTCAGCCGGTAATGGCGGCGGATGTAAGATGGCTGCAAATACAAAATGGTTGCGGCGTCATTTCGATAGATGATATAGAATGGGCGATCTTTGTCCGTGGTTTACTCGAATAAGATGCAATTAGTCGAGAGCCACGTTGCTGGCGCAAATTGGCGGATATTGTATTTGATTTTCAGCCAATTTTCGTAGTTTAAAACAAAATGGCTGCCATAAATTTTACCGTTACTACACGAAACAAAATGGCGATTTATTTGCCGTTTTGTACTGCTTGCCGATTTTTGTGTTTGGTAGTTTCGACTGTTTTCAATTAGCCGAAAAAATTTTTTTTTTATATTTCGATTTTCCACAACAACAAAGCACTGTTTTTTTTATTTAATTTTTTTTTTGATGAATTCAATAAATTAAAATGAATATTTTGTTTTATTATAGTATGACTTTATGATATTTTTTTTTTTTTGTTATTTATTTTTTTGTTTGATAATTTAAAATCGTAGAAAACAAGTCTTAAATCTCTTCACTATTATTTTTTTTTTTTTTTTATTTGTTTTTTGTTCGTTTTTGTTATTGTTTTCGGGGAGGTTGGGCACGTCTGGATGTTGTTGCTATGATTAAAATTCTTGCTGAATCACGAGTGGTTCACAAACGAACAAATTCCGAGTTTAGGTGTTGGAATTTCCCGCGATTATCTTATCGGGATTCTGTAGTAAAAAGAACACGCTTGCTTTTTGATTTCACAGAAATCAATTCTTTTAAAGCGGTTTTATTTCTCAAGCTGTACGCTCGTTCCGAAAAGATGGCGGCTTGGATTAAGGGTGGAGCGTAAGTTAGTAGTCCTTGAAGTCAGGTAAAATTAAAACGGTAGAAAGGCTTTCTCTGGTAGAATGGTGGTTGCGGGGGCAGGTTGTAGTTTTGAAGATGTCTTATTGGATTTGGCTGCACTAACTGGTTTTCGGCAAAGAGGTTCTATGGATTCAATTCCGGGATGTGATGTCTGATGATCATTTTACAGGTTTTGCAATAGTCAATTTAGTCCCTTCAAGCAGTGAATCTAGAGTCCCGATTGGGCAATGTCTGGACAATTGTCCAGACTGTCCTTTGCAGACTTCTTTTTTAAGGTCTACCTGGAAGATGGGCTGCTTGCCATCTTGCACTAACTGTTTTTTAGTCAGTCAAGTTTCAAGTTTGGACTAAATTCCAGGAAGTGATGCCTGATGATCCTTTTACAGGTATCGCTTTAATCAACTTAGTTCCTTCAGGCAATAAACCTAGAGTCCCAATTGTCCAGCCTTTGCCCATTGTCCAGCTCTTTGCAGTCATCTTTTTTAAGGTCTATCTGGAAGATCTTCCATAGTCGCCTGATACTTTCAATTTTGAAGAAATGGTGTCGCTGTTCTAAAGTCAGATTTTAACAATTTCTTAGTCATTCAGCTTCCAGATTAATCTTCATCAATGGTGCGACAGCCCAAGTAGGGTCCTGGCCTACAATCCGTCTCGATCCGAAGACCGCATCATCCAGCTGCTAATTTTTAAGATGGCTTTGCTGTCTTCATCAACGATAGTCTTCCCATTCTTAGATTAATAGGGTGCTATAGTTGTGCACGCTCTATCCCCGGGACGTTGAAAATTGCACACGCTTGGAATCACGAATCGCCGACATATCACCAACTTGAACAAAAACCGAACGATTCACCACCGTATCCCGCGATTGTGCGATCACCTGTTACTCCTTGCTGCGAAATGCGTGCTGCTTCTACTATCCTTGATTATGTGTGTGTGTGTGTGTCTGTGTTGCGTTCAAATTACCAATTGGTCTCATTCGCCAATATCACGTTGGCTGAAACTCTGCGAGGTTGAATGTTGTAAAGTGCCGTTGCACATCACAGCTGGCCGCCTCCCCGTCCAATTCGAGTCCGTTTTTCTTGCACTCCCCGAAAGAACTCATGTGGTTGTTGTTGTTTTTTTTATTATAATTGTAATTTTTTTTTTAAACGATAATTAAAACTTAAACGTTCTCTTATAATTAATAACACATTTTTTGTTTATTTTGTTTGTTATTCAGTTTAGTTATTTATGAATCAGTCGCGGGGGGTTTTTTGTTTGTTTGTTGTTTTTTTTAGTTTTAAAGTTGTGATCGCGCCGTTGCAGCTGACCGCCCCCCTTACAACTCGAGCTCGCACATTCGAAAAAGCGGCGACCTCGACTCGTCGTCACTCTCGTAGAAATTATTGAATCTCTGTTTGGGCGAAATGTTGAGCTGAAGTCGCCGTACCGCCTCCTTGACGAGGTTCTTGCTTTTGAGCAGCGTCTGAAGGAGTTCGTACGGATCGTCGATACCATCTTCGGTGGATTTTTTACCTTTTTCGGGGCCGCCCGAAAGCGCTTGATCGCTCCACGATCGGCACGGTATGTGATAGGGTGATGGGCGCGAATTGCGTCCGTGATTGTGTGAAGGGCGGGCTTTGAGACGGAGATTTTCCTTGATTTCGTGGACGAGTTCCTCGACGGCAAGGACATCGCTAGCCTGTTTGCTGGGCATATCGATGGCGGTATGGACGAGCGGCGTTTGCTGCTGCGACTGGTTGTGCAGTTTGGACGAGTCCGTGTTGACCAACGGTGGCAGAGGTAGCGTAGAAAAGTCGAATTTTGGTGTCAGGTCCAGTTTTTCAGTTTTCCGAATGTCGGTTTTGGCGCTGAATTAATAAATGCAGAACGCGGCGCGTGTAGTGCAAGTCACCCAACTTTATTTTATTTTTATTTTTCCACAAACACGTCACTGGCTCACTTTGTGGGACGCGACAATCGGCAACAACGCGCGCGCCAGTTTAAATCGATATACGACGTTACGAAACGAGACAGCACCACTTCTGACCCGTTCTGTTTACCCGTAATTCCGTACGTTGTGTTGTTGTTGCGCTTATTCTAGTTTTACACTGGAAACTTTATTTTTTTTTTACTTGGGACACAAATTTTCTCAATTAAAATGGAAAAAATATATTTTTCGTTTCCAGCAGCAGGAAGTGGTCCGGAACGCGTTTTTCCGGTTCTGTAACGACCTTTTTTCTCAGCGAATTAATAAGACTACTTAAACTTTACGGTGCTCGGTTTATCGTGGGAACGACACGTTTTCCTAATTTTCTTTTATTTCGAATATTTTCCCGATCACAATCAAATCGGCTCGGCACACTCGAACTGATTTTTTTTTTATTTGGCTTTGAGTTAAAACGTTGCGTTGGATTCTCGTATCTTTTCTTTATTTTTTGCACTTAGTTCGACAAAGAATTGTGCACGGATTTTTTTTTCTTATTTAATGTTTTGCTTGGACTTGTTTTTGTCCGGACGAGCCAAATTTGAGAAAACGTTGACGCGGAATAGACGCTTCAACAGTTACTTGCCGACTGAGAAGGAAAGAGGTTTTCTTCGCAATTCATAACAGAGTCGACGCTTGTCTGGCGCGTGTGCGGAAATGGGATGCGAGAAGTTGTTCGAACCCAGGCTGAATGTATGTAAACAAAAACAATGTTTACATTTGTTTGGCCGTGGTGTGCGTTACTACAGGGGTTCGAGGAAATGAATGAGTGTGCGGTGATGGGGTTGCCAGTGCGCTGTGTTGAGTGATGATGTGGCGGACAGTTTAAGGCAACGAAGGGAAATCTTTTGGGATTTGAGGAAATTTTATTTTCGACATAGAAGATCGAATGTAAAACTAAATCTAAAAGATAATGTGCAAACTTAATCCAGAATGACTCAAGATAAATACTAAAATGGAGTTCATATGTTCGTCAAACAAAAAAAAGATTGGTCCTACAATTGATATACTAATGGTGCTTTTACACAGCCATTAAAATTGCTCAATTTGCAGCAATTCCAGACAATTTTGACGTCACGAAAACATACAGCAACTTTCAGCAGCATCGGCAATTGACGATATGAAGCAATGGTTGGTCAATTCGTTGCTCAGCAGTGACTAGCGATATGGGGCAATACTCAGCAATTTAGCAATGACATCATACACGGACAATACAGTACATGCAATAGTCAATGAATTGAGAAGACATTTTAGCAGCTGCGTCATTATTCATAATAAAAAGTTCCACAAACAATTCCGGTCACGAATAACGTCAATAAAACTTATTGTTTTCTCGTTGCGTCAGGCCAACTTTTACACGAAACTTGGAAAAAAACGAAAACTTAACATTTGACACACGATGATAATTACTCGGAATTTTCCAAATTAGTGGAAATACAGCAACTCTAGGACGAGGAATTGCAGCAATATGTGAAAGCATTGCCAAATTGCTGCAATATTGTCGCAACTAGCACGATGTTGCCCGGTATTGCTGCATTAATCGCTCAACTAATTTTGGCAACAGTCGTCGGGCAATTAATTGCTGGAAAAATTGTTCGTGTACGGGCTCCATAAGAAGGCTGAAAGACTTGCGAATTGACGCTAAGAAAAATATTCAATGAATACATGTCAGTACTAACATATGGTTTAATTTTTTTTTTTTAAGGATACTGAACTGGACTTAGGTACTTAGCCTTATATACACTGTAGTGTACAATCCAGTCAGCTTAGGAATGGGAGTTTAGAAACCGGTCCGGGTATGGCAGAGTACTAGTTGGTGTTAATAATTTTTAGTGCTGTTTTTGGCTACATATGATGTGATCTACCAGAACAGTAATGTTGCCTATAACAAATCAACTACTGTCTGTCTGATAAGAATGTAAACAGAACACATATGCTCAGTGTTAAATCCTATTAAACATTCCGCACTGTTCACTATTTATATTAATAATTTCAAAGCCAATACCAACTGAAAAAAATCATAGTTTATGCGTAGAGTGGGAATTGAACCCACGACATCGCGTTTACAAGCCTAGTACGCTATCACTGGACTACACCCGGCCACATATGGTGTTGTTTAATTATGTAGCATCAGCACCATTGACAGTAAGGCTTATAGTGAAATACATCACTATCCTACTAGAAATCATCATTAGCAATGGAGCGACAGCCCAAATCCGGCCAGTACCTGCAGATCTAGAAATTCCGGGAGCTTAGGGAACTATTATTATTTACTTTATAATGCTCTTCAGGATTTAGTTAAAACTGCGGAAACTATTACGAAGTTTAAAAAGATGTTGAAAAGCTACTTTAAGAGTAATCCTGACGTGCATGAAATTCGGTAGTCTCTGTTGGATACTCCAGGAACACAAGCTGAATGAATACTAACAGATCAAGTAGGACTAACATGATTGAAGAGGAGTATGATAAAATATCCATATACCAGCACATAAGACTGGAACCAATACAGCAAATTCACAATATAAAAAGAAAAGAAACTTAAATCCTCTATCAAATTGATTCATAACCAAGAAATACACAGTATTAGAAAGAATCCTGTCTTTGAAGAAATACGAGAATGTAATACTTTACCGACAAATCTACAAATGGCAAAGAATGTGTTTCAGTTTAAACGAATTGCAAAAAAAGCATCATCCATGTCAAAACTGAAAACGTATTTAAACGACCTAGAAACAGATAATTATTCAGGCGGCTTCTCGAGATTATCGAAAATTTTAAGGAATATTTGAAGATTGTGTTGATGCATGTATTACGTGTTTATTTTTAAAATTTTTTTTTGCAAATTTCTATCCTTTTCATATAATAATAATAATCAATCGCCCAAAATCGGACCTAGGCCTTGAAGTAACGCTAGAGTTACTTTATTGCGAGACCAACGGAACACTAGGAGGTGAAGTGGTCAGCTACACGCTCGTCCGTGATCATTACCCCGATTTTAGCTCAGGTACTCATTTACAGGTGAGTGAACTGGTAGTCCGGCACTCAATCCCGTTCTCGAAAATTACTTGTCGCTAAGCAGATTTAAACCTGGTACAAGGTGCACCGACGGCAAGTGCTCCAGCCACTAAGCCACCCAGACTACGTATAATATCAGTATACATTGCCTTAAAAGTTAACAATATATAAATTTTTTTCATTTTGAGAGTAATTTTTCAAATTACGGCTAAGTTTAGAGTCTGATGTCTCATTTCGTAGCATTGTGGGTTAGGCAACTCTTCCACTGAACCACATATATAATCTTGAGGATTTTACAAGTGCTAGGACCGGTGGACCGCAAACGGAGGAAATCATGTTGAGGGTATTGGTGCAAAAAGGGATGGTTGGAGGGAGGTAATGAAAATGAAAAATTTTGATTTCGAAAGCCACAAAGAATAGAATGCTTAAAATGTAAAATTGTATAGAGCTACTATGGAGACATCCCAGGAAAAAAAAAATCAGATAGGGGTACCATAAATTTTTCAATCTCAGCTTATGCTAGAAAGTTGAAACTTAGTATCTATATGTAGAGTCATATGCTACTAGAGTATTTTAAACTAAAAAACAAAATCCGCCAACAGTCTGGGGGCTTTTATGTGTAGAAGTCCGAAACGTTATAATGCTGAGATGCGGTGAAGAATAGTATGCGACTGACAACCTAAGGAGTAATTTGAAGGCTATTTGGCTATTTAGTTTCTAGGTTGCCAGTCGCATAATACCCTACACCGCATGTCAGCATTATAACGTTTCGGACTTCTACCCATAAAATAATAAAGTTGCGCCCAGACTTGGCCGATCAAAACAGTCGCTACTCGTCACCTTCACTACATATATCTCTACGGTCTACAGTATTAGGTTAGATTAGGTTGCAGTGGTGGCCAAAAGCCTCACATAGACCCCCGAGGGTCCATAGTGATACCACATAAAACAGGAGACCCAATGTACATATGGTAGGTGCACTTGCGTTTCGATTTGTGTTGAGAGCTTCTCGTTTAATTCAAAGGTTACTGTAGCAAAGTTTAGCAGACTCTGCATGCTGTTAAAAGAGACTTTTTTTTATTATTTGTGAAGGTCAGTTCACCCAGAGCCTTCACCCGTCTTCTAGCGAGAGCTGGGCAGTTCCACACGAGGTGTTCTAGAGTTACCCGTTCCCCGGGTAGTTTACAGTTCCTGCAGATATCATTTGTAATCAGCCCCGGAAAAGCGTCAATTTAAAAATTAAATTAAAAAAAGTTTAATATTTTCCCAAATTTTTTATTTGAAAGTACAATCCTTCCGGTTAATTATGGAAAATTATTTCATTCAAATGGCTGCCGCGGCTGGCCTTACAGTAGGCCATTCTGTCGAACCAATTTCGAAGCACATTTTGGATTGTTTGCGGCTCTATCGGCAATGGCTGCTTCAATATTGGCCTTCAAATGGTTAATTGTTTGTGGATTGTCCACATAACACTTGTCCTTCACGGCTCCCCACAAATAAAAATCCAAAGGTGTCAAATCGCAGCTCCTTGGCGGCCAAATGACTGAAGGTGCACTTTCTCGACCGAATTTCGTACGACATTTTCTTGCAATTTCTGTTCAATAAATTTTCAATATTTCCCACCGTTGTTCAAGCGTAAATCGATTCATTTCGTACAGCGGAGATATGATACTGAATTTCTATCAAAGTTAGAATGACATTAGTGTTGCCAGGTGCAAAAAACGGTAATTTAAAAACACACCGATAGCTGGTTCACGCCTTATACGCATGCGCCGCAATCAAAAAATCACGGTAATTATACCGACTAAAGTTTCGCATTGCGTCATTGGTAGCGCTAACAAGAGTTTAGTTCTTTTCTTATTGTTTCGTGGTTCTGGAGGTTGATGTAGCCTGCCACCTGGCCTCGAACAGACACACAATCTTTTTTTCTAGGAAGTTCTGTATTACAATCGTAGTAATGTGAAATCACAAAAAAAACGTTACATTGCAACAAAGCACTAGCCCATTACATAGAAAAATACTAGGCGACTTACAATTTATTCCAATCTCATCGCAGCCATTTCTTATTCAAAAGACCTCTACGAATTTCACAACCGAGCCGGCTATTTACGAACCAAAACACAGCCAATGTTTGTAAACATTCGCTCTATTATGGGAAATTCCGATGTATCTGGTCACACAACTCTAGGGCCTCGCGTGATTTCTTCAATGGAAAATTGTATAATCATCGTACGCACACACAGTCGCAAATCCCCATCGCAGCTGCCGACATCGTTGAGTGTGTGTGTAAAATTAAGCGCGGGGAGCTTATGTAAACAAACGGTGCACACAGTCCCATAAAACGAGGCCAAGAAAAAACATCAAACGCACACTCCGCTACTGCGACCTATTCGAATGCGTCACACAAGCCCAGCCGAATTTCCTTATTATTATTTTTATTTTTTTTTTTCAAATTGCAGATGAACGCGCGTTCGTGTGCGTGTGACATGGTCGTACGAAAATAGCAGCAGCAGAGCCCCAAATCGATCAGGGCGCGTCCTGGGGGCCATTTAAGAACTCGAAGGAATTCCGGGAATAACCAGGCTGGCCGGTGCGACGCACTGTACCGCCATCTGCGGCGGTTTGGACGTTTCCAGAACAACGCAATGGCGAGGAAATTCGTGAGGCTTGTTGGCCTACGCAACGCCATCACGAAATCGGAATGGTACAGCGCAAGCACGACAAAGTCGTTGGTAGAAAATGCCCGTGGGCGTTGGAAGGATCTGTTTGTTTCGTCCAACATTTCGATTCCAGGGAGTCCACGCTTCGCACCGGTAAAAAAGGCCGGGTGAATTTCCCAGCCATGACTGGGAAGTTGTGTTCTTCGACGCTATGGGTGTGTGTAGGTCGTATTCATTCGGTCCTATGTGTTGGTGTCGTACGTTCAAGGTTACAATAAAATAGCAGGGCTAAGACGTAAACAATGGAAAAGTGATAGGCGATGGTCATAAAAGCGTGGAAATTACCACGGCCGGCAGGCACGGTGAGCAACTCAAGATTGCGGAAATGATTCATCGGGCAACGAATGATGCAATGAACGCCAAAATGGTGTACCATTCGCAATAACTCCAAAAAACTATCTGCCCATCCACCTGGCACCTGCAACCAACACCCAGCACAGAATACAACCCTGCACCGAGCATAAGCTGGGAAAAAAGTCGAGAGAAGTTGACAAAACACAAAACCCAAACAAATGCTTCCCTTCTCCCTCACTCCAACGCCATGTTTTCATCCCATCATTCAAACCAAGATTCCAAACGACAGCAACTCACTCCGGGGAGAGGGGACTCCCAACCATCTCTCTTTCTCTCTCTATCTACCGTGCAAAATAAACTGCCGCCATGATGGTTTTGTTTTTGTTTACCAACAACATGGTGCTTCGTTCGCAGGTTCCAAGTTCCCAGGCCCAGACCGATTTCATTCCCGGAAAGTTCTCGACGTTTTTACGACCCCGGGTCCCAGGCCCCGCACACACAGCCAACAATATACCAAAAAAAAACAACATCAACCTAAAAACACCACGTCGCTGACTGGAACGGAATTTCGTTGCATCATCCGATCCAGAGGCCGACGAACAAAACACAAAGGGAAGGGAAGGGGCCTTTTGTGTGATTTCTTCTTCGTCGTCTCTGCGCTGACTTTTTGCTCGACGCACGACTTTCACAAAAGATGTGCTGCTCAGCAAAATTTTCGCGCATCGCATTTCAACGGAAATTTGCATTAGTCGATGCGATTAGCATTAGCGATTAATAAACAACAATAAAAAAAAAGAGCACAAACGGAAAAAGTATGAGTCATAAGAAGTTCGCAGCAAATAAACATCTAACTTGGTGTGGAGCGTGAAGAATCACGCAAGCTATGAATGTGCCCTCTATGATTCAGGGAAATCGTTTTTGGCGCCACAAAGTGCGCCACTCCACCACTAAAACGGGTACGGAAAAAACCAAACATTGTTTCATCGAAATTGGAATTGGTTTTTTTTTATCACGGATTTTTTATTGACAAACATTTCAGTTATCAGGAATTGTGAATGTCATGATGATAAGACGCAGTGAATATGGGATGGAACCAAAAACAAAGTGTAATGGTAAGATAAATATGGGTTTTTTTTTTGGAAAGTTAGAAGAACTCGTTATCAACTTTAGGCCCTTTTTTTTATTGAAGTTCCAATTAGAAGAAAAGAAGTCTTCTGGTTTAATTGCCAAGTTTTGTAATTATATAACATAACATTTATTCAATAATATTAATTCAGGTAGCTACAGCTTTGTGGTACATTTTAGAGATTTAGGCAAAAGTTACCAATTTTGTAATTAGAATGCCAAGAATATTCCAGTTTTTCCAGAACGTTCGTGACTGACAGGTGAATTACATTGATAATATTTGATGGAAAAATAAAGATACTTAAAAATATCTTGAAGGTACAGTATTGTGCGAATTAATGTCAACACGACCAAAAAGTGAGGATTTTGGTCACGGCAACACTGTTATGTCCGTTCTAACAGTTTTTTTGGTGGTAAATCATTTAACCAAATTCAAATTCAAATTCTTTATTTAATTCCTTAATAATAACAATATGGTTGCGCTTATTATAAATTATTTGGTGATCAGGTTAAATCCTTTGCATCCATGGTGCTCATGTAAATATATATTGAAGTTTAAATAGTCTACTTACATTATGTATTAGAATAAAGTTAACACAAGGAAAAGGAATTAGCAAAAACTTTGTATGGAAAAAATAACATAAAAATAAAAATAAAATAAAAATAAAAATAAAAATAAAAGTATAACTTAATCTAGAACTTGAAGTAAGGACTAGACCTAGGAGGTGCAACAGTTACAGTTTACTACATTTGCGCCTATGTAGAAAGGAGAGAGAGAATCAGCGGGTTGTCTGACGAATCGCATTTATTTTTAAAATTTAACTCGTATTTGGTGATAGCGTCTTGAACTAGCGGTAGGTCTGCTAATTTGTGCAGTAGTCGAGTTGAGTAATGCCAGGGCTTATTCAGGATGATCTTGAGGCACTTGTTCTGGGTAATTTGCATTTGTTTTTTGTGAGTATTAGAACAGCAGTTCCAAACCGGTGCGCCATACAGAAGCAGGGGACGCATGACTGACTTGTAAATTAGCAGTTTGTTTTCGGTGGAAAGATGGGATTTCCTGTTAATAAGAGGGTATAGTATTCGAATGCTCTTCATTGTTTTGGATATTGCTTCGATAGAATGGTATTGGAACGTAAGTTTCTTATCTAGGTGTATTCCTAAATATTTGATATTTTGTGACCAAGTTATGGAGTCACCAAGAATATTTATACTGGGGCTAGGGAGATATCTAGCGGCTCGTTTCCTGGTGAAAATGATGGCGTTTGTCTTGGAGGTATTTATTTTGATTTTCCATTTCGTAAAATACAATTCTATTTCTGTTAATTGACTTTGAAGGGTGTTTATGATTAGGTTTGGGTCATCATTCTTGGCATAAATAGCCAGGTCGTCCGCGTAGGCTGCTATTTCGCAGTCCGGGTTGGTTGGTAGATCAGAGCAGAAAATATTATACAATAGCGGACTAAGAGCTGATCCCTGAGGGACTCCCGCAGGAATACGTCGACTCGCTGAAAGGGTGGACAATATTCTTGTTTGGAATTGTCTGTCGTGGAGAAAGGATTGTACAATCTTGATCAGATATATAGGGAATGAGAGTTGGATTAGTTTGAATAACAGAGCATTGTGCCATACCGAATCAAAAGCTTTTTCAATATCAAGAGTAATCATCCCTACCGATTCTTTGTTTTTCACCGATTTTTTGATAAAGCTTGTTACTCTTGATAATTGATGATTGGTGGAGCAGCCTTGGCGGAATCCTAGTTGGTAGTTGGGTAAAATACTATTTGATGTAGTATGACTAAGCATGCGGGTTAGTATAATTTTTTCCAGGATCTTGGCTATAGAAGATAGCAGGCTAATAGGTCTATAATTAGATGGAATTGATGCATCCTTGCCAGGTTTTTGTATAGGTATAATTATAGCTTTTTTCCATTTATCCGGAAAGTAGCCTAGTTTCAAACAACTATTAAATATAGCATTCAAGAATACTAGTCCTTTTCTGGGAAGGTGTTTTAAAAGAATATTTGGAACTTGATCTATACCTGGGCTTTTCCTATTTTTCGTTCTTCGTAGAATAGCTTTGATCTCTTTAGGCTTACATAGGTTAGATGCGTCTAATTTGAATGGAAGAGTTTCGAATTTTTGCAGGGTTGTACTTACTAGGTTGGAAGTAGTTAAGTCACTGAGATTTTGGGTGATTCGATGTGCAGATTCAAAGCTATTCGCCAAGAGTTCGGCTTTGTCTTCGGTTGACACCGCCTTGCCATTATTATATTGAAGATCAGGTATACCGGTCCTTCTCCTTTTAAATATTTTATTAAGGCTCCAAAGTTTTTTGGATCCTTTGTCGAGTTGGAGTAGCATATTGTTCCAGCTATTATTCTTCAGTACTTTAATTTCATTATGGATTTGCCTTTGTAGTTGGTTAATTTCGAACTTTAGACGGCTGTCGCGTGTCCGTTGCCATTGCCGACGTTTAATATTTCTCGAAGTAATCAAATCTGTTATTTTGGGACTTAGCTTAGGAGTATTTCCTTTTATTGTGATCTTAGGAGCACATTTATTGCCTACATATAAGACTGAATTGGTAAACAGATGTATCATACGATCTACTTTTGGACGATTCACTTGGGATAGGTTGAATCCATCGAGGTTTAGTGATTGTGACAGAATACGGTGGAATTTGTTCCAATTGGTCTTGTTATAGTTAGTAATTTTTAAAGCTTCACTGTTATTAATTTCCCTTCCTAGAATGGAGAAGGACACTGGCAGATGAGGTGAGGAGAGATCGTTAAGTGTGGTGGCTTGACTCGTGGTCACCCCTATCCTGATTATAAGATCTAAAGTTGACCCACGGCAGGTGGGTGAATAGTAAGTGGGTGCATTCGGTGGTTCTAAGATGCAGTTGCTTCGACTCAGGATATCAAATAAAATTCTTCCCGCCTTATTTGATCGGGAGCAATTCCAGTGGCTATGTTTAGAGTTAAAGTCACCGGCTAGAATAAGCTTGGGTTTATTCCGCATCAAGAGCTTCAGATCATCCTGAAAATAGCTTAAGGTAGTGGAATTTAAATTGGAACCGGGAAAATACGCTACCGTAATTTGTAGGCCAGTATCAGCAAATT
Source organism: Beris chalybata (assembly GCA_949128065.1). Classification (NCBI taxonomy): domain Eukaryota; kingdom Metazoa; phylum Arthropoda; class Insecta; order Diptera; family Stratiomyidae; genus Beris; species Beris chalybata. The sequence continues at coordinate 17,027,825 of OX421897.1, forward strand.
TAATTGATAGATTTTCAATTACCTTGGTTGGTGTGGAAGGGAGGAGAACAATGTTTTTTAATTCCTTTTTAACTAAAACCGCAACGCCTCCACCCGTCCGGTTCTCTCTGTCCTTCCTAAATACGCGATATTTGGCGTTAAATAATTTATCAGAGGGCTTGAGCCATGTCTCTGTTATTAGTAGAAGATCTATGTCGTTGCGCTCGATGTAATCAAAAGCTTCGATTGTTTTATTTCTCAGGCTTTGAGCGTTCCATAGTAGACACTTAAGGCTGCCTGGATTAGCCATAGAGAAATTTGCTGGCTAGTTCGACGAGTACCTGATATTGTTCTTGTTTGTTTTGACAGCTTGCTAGTTTGGAAATAAGTTCTGTAGAGAGCTGTATTAGTTGCTCAGTAGTAAAAAGACCGTTGCTGTTATTATTACTGCTGGGCATTGGTGCGTGCACATCACGTCGTAGCACTCGACTGTAAGATTGCGAGCCACTGATAGTTGAGCTCATCAAAAGTGGTGGTGCTGGATATCGTTTCGTAAGCGTAGGAAATGCTTCTGCAGAGTTTGTGTTGGGATTCTTGTTGATTGTTGGGTGTTTTCGTTGGTTAACACGATTGTTGGTGCTATTTGATTTATTGAGTTTCGCCCTTATGTTATCCTTAATTTGAATGTATTCTTGGCGTTTTGGGCAAGACCTGTCTGAAGAAAGGTGTTTGCCAGAGCAGTTAGCGCATTTAATATCGTCGTCGTCGGTTTTAGTGCAGGTGGAGTGATGGTGATTTTCACTGCAAATCATGCAACATGCAGTCAAGTGGCAGTTCGAGGAGCCGTGGCCATACATTTGGCAATTACGACATTGCGTTGGGCCTAATCGCTTCCGCGTGTAGAAGTTCCATTGAACCATAGTGTTCATTACAGATTTAATTTGTCGCAGATCTGATAATTTGATAGAGCCATGCTCAAAATAAATTATGTAGTATGTTTGATCGTCATATTTCTTATTATATAAGTGAAAAGTTTTGATGTCGTTACAGATTACATTGATTTTTTTAAGGTGTTCCTTCAACAATTCGGGCTGCATTTGGTGGAGGCCAGAGAGCACAATTTTGATTAGCCGTTTATCGTTACGGCTGTGCGTAAAAAACTTGACTTTTGGAGATTAAGTATTCTTCTGTTTTAGTGAAGTCTTCGATTGAGCGGAGAAATAATTTTTTCCCAGTAGATGTGTTTTTGACATCAAAATCCGTTATTTGAATTGTTTTTAGTATAACGTGAATAGTTTCACGATCCAGTTTAGGAAAATGTATTGCTGGTACCTTTATTTTCGGTGTATTCCCAGATGATGCGTTACCTTCGTTGTCTTCGAGTAGATCAGCTAGGGGCTGGAATCTGTTTCTTGGGGTTCCATCCGTGCGGGAGGTAGTTGCTACTGACAATTTTGGCATCTTGATTTTGTTTCTCAGAAGAGTTTCCGGGGGGTCATCCCGACCCCTTTTGGAGTTTGCACTGGTTAAGGAGCTTATCTTGCAATAGTTCTACTTCGCGTAATTCGTTTAACCGAAATTGATACAAAGTACTTAGAAAAAAAAAAAAAAACTGTTAGTTAAATTTTAACCGTTGCTGTTTTGCGCACAGTGAATAGAAAGCAGGTCTGGATGCTTGGAGACCCAACGCGAGACTGTGACCATATGATCACCATTACTCACTGCAGAAGCGTATGCAATTATTAATATTTTTTTGGTTGTATTTGAGTGTTTTTGAAATTTTGCAACAATATTTGATAATTTTGTTTTTTTTTTAGTTTTTTTTACAATTGTTAGGCATCATGGACAGTACTCCAAGGAAAAGAGAACGTACTCCCAATGACACAAAGAAGCATTGCAATGGAATGTGGTGTGAGTTTGGGTCCTGTAAACATATTATTAAAGTAGAAGAAAGACGGGATCTTTTGAAGTGCAGCGAAGAGGGAAATGTGGAAGAAAAAGGAAGACTACTCCTCGAAATGAAGACAGCCTTCTGCGAAACAGCAAATTATATCCAAGAAAAACAAGCCACGACAAAAAGCAAGATTTAGAAAGGGTTGGGGTGAAAATCCATGACTCTACAGTACGCGGAAGACTCTTGGTAAGTGAAAGAAAAGCCATGAGGCCACAGAAAAAACAACTCTTGACTGCTCCTGTGATGAAAAATAGACTGATTTGGGGCCAAAAATATGCCGATTGGACCGTAAAAGACTGGAGGAATGAGCTGTTCTCAGACGAGACACACTTCCTAGTGCAGGGCCAGCGATCAAAATTCGTTCGTAAGAGTGTGGGTGAAAAGTTTACTTCGGCCCATATTGTTCAATCAGTCAAATATCCTGTTAAGGAGATGTTCTGGTGCTGTTTTTCGTACTTGGGACGTGGCAAACTTATTCCAGTAGAAAGAATGATGAATAGCAAAAAATATAAAGCAATGCTTGACCAATGTTTGACTCAGGAGTTGGAGAAAGTTCAAGCCAACGGTAATGCAGTTTTTCAACAAGACTCGGCTCCATGCCATACTTCTAAGACTATGGTGAAATATTTAGAAGACAAGAAGATTAGCGTTTTAAACTGGCCTGGAAATTCACCAGATCTCAAATCTCAATCCTATTGAGAACTTAGCGGTGATCAGCAAGGCCCAATTGCAAAAGATGGACTATACGGCAAAAACCAAGATGGTGGAAGCAGTAATTCAGGTATGGTTTCGAGAGGAGGCAATCAACGATAATTGTTTAAATTTAGTTGACTCCATGCCGAGCCGATCTCAAGCTGTTATTACAGCAAAGGGAGGACATATTCCATATTAAATAATAGTATTTAAACTTTGATTATGGGTCTAAGAATAGTTTTATTTCAAATAAACAATATATGCATACGATAAAAATCCTTGTATTCACATTGATTCGCACAATACTGTACAATCAACTGCAGTCTCTGGAATATTTGGATCCCGCCTCGTGAGGCTATGCAGAGTTAAAGATAAGTACTTTATGCACTCATTTTAACATATTAATTAGTTGGGCTCTGCGTCACAACGGAATTTCCGGGAAACGGAGCGCAGATGAACTTGCAAGGAGAGGGTCGATCCTGAATCAAGTACTAGCTCTTTCAGTGAATTTGGAGACATTAAACAAGCTATCGACCTGACGGCCATACCGGAAGCTAAGACGACGTGGTCGGACCTCACATCGTGTCTCTTACCCAGGCAGACGCTAAATACGAGCAGGAAAAAGTTTGATCTGCTCGAATGAAAATTGTTCAACAATTTAAAATAAAATCAATAATATCCAAACTGACTCCCTCATTTACATTCATATAAGAACATGTGTATCAACTGATAGGCCGGTGCTATTAAAAAAAATAAGACCGCTATCATCAACATCTTTAATTCCTGTAAACTCATACTAAACTAGTCCATTTGGTCTTGATTGTGGTACGGGCCAAATGAATCCACTCTAGAACTGTGAAAATGCGCACATAAACTCAAGACCGAAAAAAACCTAACCGGTCTATGTAGACTGGTCTGGTCCGCACGTAAACGCAACCATGTTTTGTGGCAATTAAATCAGAAGTAAACAGCCTTTCTGCGACATTGTTACTGCCCACGACTGAGTAGGATTCGAACCCATGACCTCAGTTGTAGTAGACTAACGTGCTTACCCACTTGACTACTGAGAACCCCTGCCAGCATCATCGACGTCTATATTCTACCGCAGAACGATCCAATCATTGTAAGGACGAAATGTTTCTGCTGCATACCAGAAACAAGAAATCTATAAGGAACTGGACTCGGAAATATGATGTGGAGGAGCTGAGAAAAACGACAAAGTTGTAGTGAAACATGCGTCACAGATAGAACGTCATTTTGAAAACATCTCAAACAGATGCCTTTCTGACTGTGGAGCACATCTGGAAACATATGTAAAATGGAATTAGAATGACAGCGGAAAAACACCATGGGATATCAAAACAAATGTGAAAAAAAATGACTGGTTTGATGACGAATTCAGCAAAGTAATAAACCAGAAAAAGGATGCTTTAGATTTGAAGGGCTCTACATTTAGCAACTGACAACAGACTGATACGATGAGATTAGGTGGCATGTGGTAAAATCTGCAGAGCGAAGAGAAGAACAATTGGTTTTTTAAATATTCCTGATATTTGCAATAATCTCAAACACCCAGACTGTTGGCAGATTTTTTTTTAAACAGTTTCAAAACTATGAGGGGTGCATGATAAGTACCCGTGTTTAACGAGTGTTGGCGCTAGTGACTGAAAAACTGCATTAAGCCCGAAACACAATGCTCCCGTTCCGTTCCGTCACGAGAAGTGAGGTTATGTGATCCGTAAAAGATGAATTTAGGTGAACTCGTCCGTTCCGTTCCGTTACGACCATTGTGTGTATTTACATGGCCAGCCCATAAGGTCTACTTTGACAGCTGAACGGAAATGAAAAGGAGCATTCTGATCGGGGCTTAACATCGTTAAGCGCCATGTCTTGAACAAGGTCTGTCAAAATAGTTGAACACGTTTGTTTGATCTATAAAAATGATGAAAGATTAGTATTGGTCAGTAATTCGATTCCTTTCATTGGGGTGAAAGGACGTGTGAGGAAATCAAAGTTAGGTTGTAAGCAGTTTATAAGAGACATGTTAAGAATGATGAGATAGTTCAAATATGTATGACCGAACAACCATTTTTGATGAAGTGCGGCCAGGTCCTAATGAGGAGACCACGCGGGAAATAGTTTGCAAAATCCATAATATTCTGTTAACAGACCGCAAGATGACAATCGAAGAGATTGCTGACATCGTGAACATCGCAATTGAACGTGTACAAAATATTCAACACGATAAATTAGGCTTCAGGAAAAAAACATGGTTTTTAAAAAACTGAATCGTATGACAAACACTAATTGAACAATCCAACAAAGCTTTTGAGTCGTCTCGAGTTTCATCTCGAAAAGTGGATCCATCACTACAAGCCAGAAACGAAATAACAGTCAAAACAAAGTTCTTCATCTGCCAAACGTGCGTCAAAACGTGGAAAATCAGTTCATCAGCCGGAAAGGTTATGGACACTGACGGAAAACTGTTGTTAGCCATGTCAAAGTTATATGGTCCTAAACGTGAAGAACTTACCTTCCGCTAGTCCGGAAGCCAGCGAGTATCCTACTAACGACGGTCAAAACAGTTCGACCAATGATTCGTTAACAGTTTAATTTTGAGCTCGGCAGCGTTCAATTCGTTCGTGAAATTTAATCATAAAAGCATCAATAATGAATCATTTTGTTCGCTTAGTACAAGGCCAACCAGAAAGATCTAGTTTGAAAATCTTAGGCGCATCACAAGAACGAAATCTTTGGTTAAAAAAAGAGTATACGACAGCGATCGACCAGTTGAACAGAGCTATGTATACTAAATGATAGTCACTAATTGACAATTTCCAGTTGGAACCGATTTCCCAATAGGTTCTTTTTGGTAAAGTTATCCGAAGATTCGCTTTGGAGTCTCTTCTTTTCGTTCCATAAACGTGATATTGAAATTTCTCGAGGATATATGTAAATGAAATACTATAAAGTCTGTTTTGGTTTAAAAAAAAAACACAACAATTTGCAATAAAAAAGATAGGCAGCTGTAAAACGTTAGCATGCGGTTCTTCAAAGTACCTGGATGGTTTGTACCTGCACAAGAAAACAAAATTATCAGTTTCTTTTCAGAGCAACAGCTTCGCTGTTTTCGATACTAGTCTTAAGATCTAATGCCGTATCCAGAGGTCTAGTGACATTAGGTTCACCTTTGTTAAATGAGAGAGAGGTAGAACACATATCCGAGATTATACACCTGTTATCACAGGAAACAATTCTTACCTGTGCTCATAAAACTCTACACTTAAGTCCATATTATTTGATCTTGAAAATCCAAAAATACAAAGCAACTTAAGCGGCGAACTTAAGTTTACGATTTGTGTTCGGATAGGCTTGTGCTGAACACAGGTAAATAGGTCCCAAGTAACGACCATTTATACCTGGAACATTTGTTGCAATAGGAGCGTTTTTTCAACTGGATCAGATCAAATTGAAAAAAAACGATGTGGATCGTCCCAAAAGCTAATTTAGCAGGGACACATCTTATGTGATCAATATAAATATACATACGTATATTTTCTGATGCTGAATATTGCTGTCGAACGCTTGAACAATTCATGGGGCGTTTACACTCATGGGGCGTTTACACTCATGGTGCGTTTACACTCACCCACTGGGTACTATACTGGGTATACGAGTTTTGCCGGAAGAGTGTAACGCAGGGAGAGCATTCATGCTCTCCCTCCGTTTCTGATTTTTATATCTTAAGAACGAATAATGCTACAAAGTTAAAGCTTGGCATGAAAATATTCGAATCATAGGCGAATATTCTAAAAATATTTTTGACGTATGTGGTAGAAACCCAATTACGTTAAAAATTTGAAATTCTTATGATAAATTGTTTTGTAAATTTTTGGTGGGGAGCTGTTTCTCCCTTTTCCTTCCAAATTTTACTCTTGGTTGATTATGGCGATACTTCTTAAGTATGCTTTCTACACGTACTCCTTTGAAGGGACATGTGGGGGAGACTGTTGTTTACAGTCCATAACATAACAACAATCGTCTATACCTATATTAATCACCACTTCATATTGACCTTATCTCGAATGCCTTTCTAATAGTAAACTAGTATGCGCAACCCCGGTAGCCTACTTAGGGCCGTTCCTACGATCGTCAGTAACGTTCTAACTGGAACTTAAACTGACAGATGTGATACGAAACTTACAGTCAAACTTATGGTTAAATTTTAACTGATGGTCGTAATAACGGCCCTAACACTGAGATTGTGGGTTTAAATCTTGACTAATCATTTTGTAGTGAAAAAGACCGGAGGTTGGAAAAAAGATCGGGGAACTCGTTGAAAAAAAATCAGGAGCCTCGGTGCCGGATAAGCGCGCTAGTCTACAAACTCTGAGGACGCGGGTTCAAATTCTCCCTAGCTAAAAAAAATACTTTTTTTTTTAAAGTAGTAACAATAATGGTGCGCTTACACTCACCCATGAGGCTCGCCTTTAGGCGAGAAGCTACCCCCATCAGGCCATTGCAAACCGGTTCTCAATGTAAGACTCTTGCGACTGCACGAGCTATTTCATTGATTGATTTTTTGGTGGGGATAGAGGCTCGTCGCAAACGCTGAGTGTAAATGCACCATAAGTCAGAAGAGCTCAGTTACTAGCACATCACCCAAGGAACTGAAGATAAGTGAGCTGTTACTATTCATGATGCTCTTTCCCAAAAGAGAAAATAGGGAAAAACTGTAGAGGACGAACTTTGAATAACGTGTTTGTGACACGTGTTCTAAAAGAAATCGGGACAAATTTTTACTTCAATATAGTGTACAACGTACATATGAATCATTATATCGTACAGTTATTATATTTCGGGGTCACCAATTCGCGAGTCATCGACACACTTAGATTAGAAAAACATACTAGTCAATTGATAAGTATCTGTTAGGATATATCTTTTCAGGTCTATCTCCCCACATTGCCATTTCTACTTTCCATTGTCCACCTGGTGATATAATTGTGCACTACAAGGGTTGTTATATTGTCAGTCAACTCATGCAGATAAAGTGCCCATTACCAATCACGCGACAACCAGCTATTATCTGATAGTTTCCAAGCAAGCTATGTACTAAGTCAATGACTTATTAAAAGCAAGTTGTCATATAGTCAAACAACTTCGTAGAATGGAACCATTTAAGCCGACACAGTTGCAACAATTTCAAATGCCTAAAGCAAGCAACTGTAAGAGGCCAGAGAGTCCTTCGTTTCGAGTGATTTATCGATTTCCTTTGCCATTAAAAACGTCAATTCAAACATTTGCCATAATGTTCTTCGACAAAACAACCACTACATCGACCGACAAGCATACAAAAGATTGTCATATTGCGACACCAATTAACTGAATCCAATGATGACTTAATTCAAAAAGAAAAAATTTCTTGACGTCATACAATTGAAATATGAAATTCACCAATCGCATTATGCAAGATAAAACTCTCAAATCTTATGAGAATCAAACAGCCACCACTCGAGATTGAGATATTCATGTAATGATTTCGGACAGCAGAAGCAGTTAAATTCAAGGAGGCGTTTGTTTACAATTTTTATTAGCAATGCTTTCATGCAGGCATAATTTGGTGTTTTTTTTTTTAAGATATTATATTTTAAGGTGGGTTTGCACGGCTTAGTGAAAATGTCCGGTTTCTTTTTGCGTAACGTACAATCGTGACTGACAACTTAGCACCAACTTTCAACTGCGAATGCAAGGCCCGATTTCAAAATATTATGTCGCGGTACTAAGGCGTGAAGAGGTTAAATAGTGCTGAGTCGAGTCGAATCGTAATTGCGGCGTCATTATCCTGCAATGGTGCGCAATAACAAACCCCGCAATACCTGGAGACAAGGAAGTTTCACGACCAAACTGAGTACTACATTTGAATGTATTCTCAAGGGATAATATCACCTGTGTTTTATTACCCTTTGTTACTGTTACTATCTAAGGTTGAAATAAAAATGATTGATATAATTTCCGAATATTTTAAATGGCAGGCTTGATATGTTGATATTCTTTCGCTGCCATTTCACTGACAGGAAGTTTGAATTGTTTGTTTGGCCGACCAAATGAGGTAACCACAACTTTGGTGAAGAAAATCCACAAAATTGTATTGCATGGCCGTCGACTTAAAGTGCGTGACCTAGCAGACATGGTAGGCATTTCAAAAAGGGCTGTAGATCGCATATTGACGAAACATGGATTCATCACTTCACATCTGAATTAAAGGAACAGTCGAAACAATGGACTAACCGCGGAGAATCGACTCCAAACAAGGCGAAGAGAGTTCCATCTTCAGACAAGGTTGTGGAACGCGCTAGGTATCATATTCATTGATCATCTTCAAAAAGAAAAAAAACAATAGACGCCGAAGTATTGTGCGAATTTATTACAGCATTTGAGTGATTGAATCAAGGAAAAATGGCCTCAATTGGCGAAAAAGAAAGTGTTGTTTCATCAAGACAATGTCCCAGTTCACACATCCGTCTCCGCGGTGGCCAAAATCAATGAATTAAAGTTCGAATGGGTTCCTTGCCCACTCTATTTGCCAGATTAAGCCCTCTCTGATTATTTTCTCTCTCCAAACTTGAAAAAATAACTCAGTAGTAAAAGATTTGGCAACAGTGATGAAGTGGAGTGTGGGGTCGATTGTTATTTGAGGACATGAGGAGGGTATAAACAGGACATCCAAGTTCGAATTGCATCCTCACGCACCCTATTCGCCAGATTTAGCCCCTCAGGGTATTTTCACATTGTAAGCTTAAAAAATGGGTTGGTGGTAAAAAAGTTGCCAAGGGAGAAGATTTAACGTCTACGTACGATTGATGGTTATTTTGAGGAGCTCGATAGTTCTGACTATAAAGACGCAATTGAAGCTATTTAATATCGCTGCGAAAGATGTATGCAATTCGAAAATGACCGCGAATCAACTTATGACTCTTTATTACGATCGAAAAATGATTCACCAAATCTTCTGAAAAGCGAATCTCTTTGGTGAACGTTAAATAAATCGTTTCTAAGTCCTGCTAATATTCGTAAAGGAATGAGCGATGAATAGATTTCGATGAATCTCTATTACTAATAAAATAAAAAATAAGGTAAATAGTTTTTAAATTGTGGTTATCATTGCCACGGCCATTTCGAGAATAATATTGCCAGAAAACGAATGGTTTGACAGAAGTTAGCGTCATTTGTCAACAGGTAAACTTAGTTTTGTTTCGGTTGATCGCAAAATGAGTGTAAATAATTGGACTTAAGAAAAAACTATTGAATTAATCAATTGTTTTCGAAGCTATGACACTTCGAATTCACTCGCTCAAATGAAAATTGCCTGGCAATGAAATGCCCACTCACTACTATTTGACGTTTAACTTAATGGCAATATTGCCATTGCCATTGCCAGATAAATTGTCAGTGTAGACGCAGGGTAAGGAGTGATGTCTGGTGAATACGGCGTGTAGGGTAGGACGTCCATTTCAGTGTTTCTAGGTAGGTTTTCACAACCTGAGCAACAACATGTGACCGAGCGTAGTCGTGTAGCAAAATCACTTTGTAGTCTCTCTGCTTATATTGCGGCCGCTTTTCTTTCAATGCTCGGCTCAACGCATTAGTTGTCTTCGATAAAGAGGTCCTGTGATGGTTTCACTCGGTCACAGCAACTCATAATACACCACGCCGAGCTGGTCCCACCAAATGCATAGCATGACTTTGCAACCTTGGATATTCGGCTTTGCGGTCGATGTTGACCCGTGGCCAGGGTAACATAACGATTTTTGGCGCTTCGGGTTGTCGTAGTGTATCCACTTTTCAACACCAGTCACGATACGATGCAAAAATCATTTCCTGTTCTGCCGTTGGAGAAGCGTGAAAAAACCCCGTTCAACGTCTCTTGGCTTCAATTCGTACAGCACCCAATTTCTTTGCTTTTGCATCATTCCCAAGCCATTCAGAGGATGTTCAATGGCTTGATGAGTCCATTTAATGAACTCGCAAAACTTTGTTCTGTTCAGCATGAATCTTCGTCCAGTAGTGCCTCTAATTTTGCCTCTTCGAAATTTTTTTGGCCGGCCGGAACGCTCCTTGTTTTCCACGCCGAAATCACCAATTTTGAAGCGATGAAATCATTCGCGAGACGTTGATTCGCTAATAGCAGATTCACCTTAAGTTTCTCTAATCATCTGACGAGCCTCAGCTGCAGATTTCTTTGAATTAAAACAAAAAAGCAAAACTTCACGCAAATGGCGCTTATTTGGCTCAAACTTGGACATGTTTAAGGACTCGTAAGTAGCTTACGCCGATAAAATGTTACAAATGTAATGATGGTTTTTTGTACACATTTTTCATTGAATTTATGTAACTAAAATTGTCATAAATGTTTTGCTTTGCTGTGCTAACTAGGTTTAATTTAGCTGTTAAGATATTGAATTATCTGTTCTCTAAATCATAAATTATAAGATGTTAAACATAAGTGGATAAGCTAAACTAATAAATATTGATTGATTGATTGAAATGTAATGATGGGGAATTGTTGCAATATGCCTAATCTTGCCACGAGCTTGATCCGCTATTTTTCCCCAGCATTTCGTGTAAGCGCCATCTATACGAGAACGCCGGGACATAAACAAATGTAATCCTAATAACTCCCACGCGCATATTTATTTTCTTCGAATTAAGATTAGGCCGTTTTCTTCCGACAAACTGCTTAATACGTCGGAAAAACATTCGTTCCATCGCCACAGTTGTTGGTCTTAAGAAGAGTTTTTTTCGACAGGTGGTCGATGTCTTCGTCAAGTACTTTTGTCTGACTCAGCAGTTTTGGGATCCTTTTTTCTTGCGTTTCAGCTGTGTATGCACTTTTAGGTATCTTTGCTGTAATTGTATCAATTGGTATCAGTTTCAGCATTTATCATCTTTTTGAAGGACATTTGATGCTGAATAATCTTCCATATTTGTATCTTTTTTTCGCGCTTCATATATCCTGCTGTCCTCTCCACACTCATGTGGCGTCTAGTATGCTTACTCGTTGGTCTATTCTACGGTAGATAACGCTCGCGTTAGATGGTGATATATTCACGTTATGTCCTGGGAGATCTTTTATTCTAAAATATTTACGTTCAGCTTACGTTTTAGCCAAAGAGTTTGTTGACTCCGGATAGCTGCTGTACACATAATCGAATAGTTAAGAAGTCTTATCATCCGGCAAAACCCAATGCCCAGGACAACGTCACGTGGGGAGCACTGTTGCTGATCTGCAGGGTGCCACGCAGGGACTAAACAAAGTCGAATGTCTTCCGTAGGAGTAAGAATACAAGCAGTTTGTTTTTATTTATCTACCACCTGAGAATAAATAAAGACGTCTGCCCAGTTGTTGTACAGGTAGGTACCCCCTCACAACTCCAAGATTAATTTTCTCTTTTTTACCGCCCATTAATTCTCCTATTGTTTGCTCGGTGAGTTCTGCATAAATAGAAAATAAACGTTCTTTCAGACGACACAGTCTTTGAATTTCTGTGACATAACTCTGTGTACTCTGTGACTGAAAACGCTAAGTGAATTGCAGTGCAAAGTTGTTGAACTTTGGCAACTGACTCCCGAGACTAGCAGAGTGACTAGTTTGGTTTGATAGCTTCCGTGGATTCCTGGCTGGGTACGGGGTTCTGCCTCCATCTTCTCGTTGTGCAATCATCAGAAGAAGCTTGTGATGCAAGAGCGTCGTCGCGCCGACTAAACAATGTTTTTTTCTGCTGCTTTAGTTGTGGAGCACTTCACAATTTCTACCGTCTGTTAAAAAACGAAACAAAGTAAAAATAAACGCAACCATCAAAGCGAAAAGACAATTAAACGGCGGCCAAAAGAAGAGCAGGACAAGCGTTTTTTTTTTTGGCACAACGCCCCCATGCCAGGCTGAAATGAAATCAATACGGGGGCCCCAGTCCACAGATCCAACCGCGGACTAGGCGGCAATGAACGAACCGAAAATCTCATTAAATCTTCCTAAGATAAATTCTTACGCCCCACTTGTTCTAATGGCGGCATAATTTGAATTGGCCATAAACGACGGCAGCTTAAGTAGAAGTTCCGCTCTAGACGTGGATTCAGCACGGAAGTGAAGGGTTTTCGAGCAGGCAGAAGCCACCGCAGCCAAGCACTTCATATCTACTCTATCCACATACTCTACATACGTCACGTATGTGTACTGTACACCGTACTTGCACCACACCACGTATGTAAGTATTTTGCCAACTTTATTTTAGTAGTGCAATGAACTACCCTGACCTGGGCAAGTGAAACATATGCAGTGCTCCGATAGGATAGGTGGCTGGCTTGGCTGATGGTGTCGGTGCCATTAAGAATTCCACGTTACCGGTTCAGCGGAGCGAGGTTACCTGGCAGCAATAGGGCACCCAACTATCAGGTGACGTCAGCTAGGCTTGTTTCCACGCCACCATCATAAGTCGCACCCAGGTGGCAAATTACAGACATTGAAGCTTAATTAGACGTTAATTGCACGGCCAGTTTTATTTTTTCAGCACACTTTCACGCTTTTTGTTTAAGCTTAATTATTGTAAGTGAAAGGCGAATCCATGAAGGTGGAAAGGATTAAGAGGACTCGGAGCAGAAATGTGGAGAATGAAATTCTGCACAACATCAGCAAGAACATTTGTCTCTCTCGTAAAATATACCAACCAAAGAAGAATTCTAAGGCAAAGGCATCCGGCTTGTCGCTAGAGGCAAATGTATGCCGACAAAATATAAAAAAAGAAGAGCAAGGTTTTTTCAACGATCTCCACTTCGCCATGAAGTAAGACTAGTAATCCTATCATCATTAATTCTGTAATCATCATTCAGTAAGACCAGTAATACTTACATCATCAACTCTGTAATCAATACTAGTCGGTGATAGTGGACCGTTTTTGCTTTACGATATCCATGATGGGCAGAAACCGTACTCACTCCATTTCGCATTACCCGGAATCGATTACGTAATGGACGGAGTAATTGATGCAATGTAATACTCAGAATGTATTGTTAGGTGGAAGGCTAGAACTCCGATTTGCGAATCCGTCTCTCCCGTCGTCTGTGACTCTTTTCGATTAGGATTTGTAAGTTTAGGGTTGAGAACTCAAATGGACTGGTGTTTGTAAGATTTTTACACGAACCTAATCGAAGACAGTCGTGTGTGTCACTCAAGCGTCCGGGAACCGATAGGTAGTGTACAGGAACAGTTTGTTTCGCAATTTAAGACGTACCTACTCGAGTTTATAACTACGTACTTTCTTGTACATTAGTATGAAAACGACCTAAAACCTAGGAAAGGGTTTTTTTTTATAAACGAAGCTCATATATTTTAATTTTGAGAAGTCGCCTCTATGTAAATATCTTTCGAAGACACTAGTTTTAAGTTAATCACTACACTCGATTTTTTTTTGTAGAATCGGTCAAAACAAAAGGTCATCATTTAACGTCTTACAGCAGTTAAAATCGGTTTGAGAAGGTATAATGAAGTTAAAATTAAGGGGGCGGATGTGTGAAACAATATTTGACGTTACACTTAAAACCTTGAATACTGAATCGGTTGGGCAACACGAAGGATGGCAATGTGTTATACATAGTTTTGATAGAGGTTTGAAGGATTGCCTATACCTTACCATACGTGAAAAAATGGCTTCATATGTGTGTTAAGACCAAAGCTTGTTTTAAATAAAGGATACAGAGCGAGGCGACGAAATTCATCACTTACATTCGCCATGTGTAATGCCGCGTTTCCACCTTCGCACGAATCTGTGCGTTCTAGCGCAAACATGTGCGAACTAGCGCGAACCTATGCGACCTAGCGCGAATGACAATGTGTAATCAGCAAAGTCGTGTCAGTTCGCGATTCTAGTCCGAGGTTCGCGTCGATGGCAACCTTCGGACGCGAATCAAAGGAATTCGGATTGAACACGAATGTAGTGTTTACACACTCGCCTGTGAATTTCAGTGATATTCGAATGTAGACGATGCAGTAATGCGATGGTGGAAACGAAGTATAACAAATGCTGAGAACTCCGACAAAATAACAACTTTTTATAAATAGATTCAGGTACTCACCACACGAGGGTTGTTCTTTAATAAAATCTGGAAAAAGAAAAATTCGTTAGTAAATAAATACAAAAATAAGATTTAAAATTATAATTTAATTAGGAAAAACATGTTTAATAAACTTCAAAATGAAGTTAACCGTAGTCGACTGCGTAGAAAACAGATATTGGCAGCCCAACTAGCAAACTAACTTCCTTAAGGCTTTATCGAAGCTATTATCGTACCTCGATAAATAGAGCTTCGAAAAAATCTTACCGAACTAATCTGGCGCACATTTCCCCATGTTTTAACAGCAACAGCCAAGCGCCAACAGTTGGTATAAGGCCATATAGAAGCTTTTCTTGCTTTCCGTTCACAAAAAAAATAATATTCACACTTTTTTTACTTCTGTTTTCTTTTACGAATTTTCTTTCCTGTAAATTATTATTTTTTATTTGAAAAATGAGAATTTATTTTACTTACACACCTTGCACACTCTCGGATTCGAACTAGAGATGGGCAAAGCAGTTCCTTTTAGTGAGTGAGTGAACTCCGATTCACTCACTGAAATGAACTAGTTCAGTGAAGTAGTTCCAGTTCTTTTTGAAGATCACTTACTCGGCGAAGGAACTAGTTCTTTTCAAGTTCAAAGTGAATGTGAGGACTTAAAAAAAACGGTCTTCACTCACGAAGGAGCTACTTCTTTTCAAGTTCGGAGTGAATGTGAGGACCTTTCAAACTCTATCACGTGGCGAAACTAGCTACAGTTCACCACAAGGAGTGAGTTAGTTCACTCACTCACTTCAGTGAACTGCTCTTTTGGAACAGTTCACACATGAACGACCCATCTCTAATTCGAACCACAGACCCATCACACATGAGTGCGCTACGCTACCCACTAGGCCAATCGAAAACATGTTCGTAATAGGGTTGAAGCTTAAGACTGTTGGTGTTTACTTCTAACCTCTAGAAGGCTTTACTAGAGGTTATTACGAAGCAATGGCTTCTGAAAGTTCAGCCACTGCTCTCAAGTCTTACCGAAGCCTTATCGAAGTTAAAAATCCAGAATCTGCTCTCATAAGTCTTATCGAAGCCTTATCAAAGTTACAGCCTCCGGAAAATCAAAATACGAAGTTTGTTTGCCAGTTGGGAAATGTTTTATTACTAAGTCGAGGTCGGAAAACTACCTCTTTTACCCCCTTCCCTTTAGTACTGACAACCCTGCCGGATTTTATATACAACTTGATCGTACCAATCCAAATCGTCTTACAAATACTGTCACGTAACTGACTGTCGTCTCACTTCACCGTAGTACAAAAACTGTCTTTGGCTGTAAACTTTGCCGTGCTTATAATCTGCATGTGTTGAGTCGAGATCGTTCCATGGTGGCACGTTCGGGAAATGTAAGATCGGATAAAAGTGTTTGAGAAGAATTTTGAACTTTTTTCCTGCATTTCTCTTTGGGTATGGCCAATCTAAAGTTTTACTCCGCATTCCAGTTGGGTATTGGAAGGTTGTTATGTTTCTCACTGGAAACTGATCCGAGTTGTGCGGGTTGCTAGGGTAGCATGTAACAATATGCTGTGAGAACTTGAACTTCTTAGTAGAGGTTTCATCTTTATGGGACTTAATCAACTACTGCTTATACTCCGGTTCCAAATATATTGTTGAGTTTTTGCAGGATGACGGAGAGTGAAACTCTTTTTTTTTGGTCTTTCTCTTCAGGGAGTTCTTGAGAGAATTTCGCGTTGAGAAAGGTACTCCTTAAGCAGACTAACGATTGACGAACAGTGTCAGCTCATTTCGACCAAAACTCAAAAGGTCTTAAGGCCGGCATACAACCAAAAACAGCGCATTTATCAAACGCCCTAATCAAAAGTCAAACAGGATATTTTCATCTGTTTGTCAACGACACCCGAAGGTCATTTATTTATTCCATTTCTGGGTATTTCTCATTGCGCATCCGCCTTCTGGAACCCCACCCAAGGCTACAGAACAAAAACAACCAGGCGGCGAATCGATAACGGTCCGTATTACTTTGCCAGGGGAGAGGTCGTTGCTCCGTGTCCTTGAAAATTTCCCTACCAAATATATTACACTAGGCAACCGAGGTGGCACTCCCACCTCATTTTTCGACTGCCACGCTCCTTTTCGCTAGCTACTTCCCACCCGTCCATCTTCGTGTTTGCTAACCCAATTCGCAATTTCATCGGATAATGTGAAAAACAAGATCCAAGAGATGGCGCTGTTACTTACATTACAGAACAATTGAACACACACATACACAGATTGGCTTTGGATAAGAATTTGGGATGTGGCTATTTCTTAGATGTTATGACCTCCAAAAAATAAAAGAAACAACTATGTTGATGGAACGAACGGTGGCGTGCTGAAATCGAAAGTATATTCGATGTGGAGTATTTCAAGAAAAAAGGGTCTTATAAGTGTGTATACGTGCCATAGAAATGAGGAATCCATTTTGTGCCCCAGACTCCCGATTTTCCGATAGAAGGACTCGTTATTTTGTTGTTTGCCTCTGAATTTCGACTCACCCGTCCTTCAACCCTGGGCCATCGCCTAGTAATATCAAGTATTTTCGTGAAAAATTCTTAAGATGAGAGTGATATAGCGTGTCCTTGGAAGTTTTCGTGGAAACAATAACAAACGAGATTTCGTGTTTTTGTAGAAGCTCAGTAAAATGGAAGGAATACAATTGAAAAAAACGGTAGAACACGAGTAGAGGAAAGTTAAAGGTTAGGTGCTTTTTATATACTCCGTTGACAATCTTTTTTCATTATTGCGGAATTTAATTAAAATAAAAAGTGAATTTATTTTCAGGTTTTTGGAGAAATGGATGGAATTTATTTCCGGAACTGGAAAAGAACAAAAGTATACGGAAGAGGAAGCGGAAGCGTAGAGAGAAAGGGTAATGTCAGTGAAAGGACAGTAAGGAAAAAGGGAGGAAAGACGAGAGAAAAGACACTTGAATTGATACACGAAAAAAGATTGATAAGGAAAAAAGGAAAGATAAAAGGTAAAAACAAAATCAAAAAATAAGGCAGAGGAAATAAAAAATGGAACAAAGAAGAAACAAAAGAAAGATGAAGAAGAAATGGTAAAAGTAAAAATAAAGCGGAAAGGAAAGAGGATAATGAACAGAACAGAGAAAAAGAAAGGGAAAACGAAAAGATTGAGGAATACGAAGAAGAATCAGGAAAGAAGGATAAACCTTAACACTATTGCGTTTGGAGTCGTATGGCAATAATTTCTCACAGACGACAGTGCTCGCTACCAGAGTGGAAGAAGGAAAGAAAAAGAATAAAGTAAAACTAAAAGAAAAAGGATAAGAAAGGAAAATGAGAGGTAAAGGAAAGTCATGGGAAGTGAAAAAGTCAAATGAATAGAAGAAGGCAAAGGAAATGAAAATTGAAAAGAAAAAAAAGGAAGGAAAGGGAAACTGATAAGAAATAAAGGACAAAAAGGAACAGAAATGACAATGTAAAAATAAGAGTGAAAGGATAAGGATAAATGAAAAGGAGATGAATACAAATAGAAAAGGAAAAAAAAAACAGGAAAATGAAAGGAAAAGGTGACAGACAAGGAAAATGAAAAGTAAAAGGAAACGGAAAAGGAGAAAGGAAATCCAAATGGATTTAAAACAAAGAAAAAGGATTAAAAAAGGAAAATGATAGGTAAAGGAAAGTGAAAAAGGCAAATGAATAGAAAAAGGCAAAGGAAATGAAAATTAAAAGGAAAAATAAAAGGAAAGGGAAAAGGAAGAGAAATAAAAAAGACAAAAAGCAAGACAAATGAAAATGAATTAAAAACAAAAGGGAAAGGACAAAAGAAAATGAAGAGAAATAGGAACATAAAAAGAAAACAGAAAAATGAAAGGAAGTGAAAAGGAAAAGAAAAATAAAAGGAAAAATAATAAAAAAGGACAGGAAAAGGAAAGGAAAAGGAAAAGAAAAAAGAACAGAAAGGAAAAAGAACGGAAAGGAAAAGGAAAAAGAACGGAAAGGAAAACTGTAGATAATAAATAATAATAATAACGGAATAGAGATAAAAAAAGCAAGGAAGATAAGGAGAAAGGAAATCAAAAGAGGAAGGGGAGACAATAGGTAAAGAAGCACTATGTATATTAACTGCACAACAACTTGTTTCGTGTGGCTGTTAAGCCCGAAAATAATATAACCAACAGCAGTTCCCAACACAAAAGGACGTACGGGTCTTGTCCGGCTTAACCCATAGAATGGAGTGGCCGTCGTTTTAGAAGGCTCCGATCTGGAAAATCACTCAAAGAAAGTTAAAAAAAAAAAACGGAATAAAATTTTCGCGACGTTGGAGGGACGATGGCTGAAACACGTTTCAAATCTTTACATTTATATCCAAAAAGAAAAAGTTGGTGCTATGTGGTTCAATCGATTTTAAACACTGTATTGTAAGGATTGAACTATTTGAATACTGATATTGCTTAAAAACACAACCTGGTTGCTAATCTACCTGGCCTTGCTCCAATATACTTGAAGTCTAGGGCGCTAGTGAAGCGTTATCTCTTGACGTGACTCTGAGTAGAGTTCCTGGCCAGTAATCCACCGGAATTCTTCTCGACATATTCACCTCCAACATCGAACATCCCAAATTCGTCGATGTTCTGAAGGTCTTTTTACTACAATTACTGTCTTTTGGGGGGTCACCGACTTGGGACTTTACTCCAATTTGCTTAGAAAACTTAATCCTTCTCGGTCTCTGACGACACTTCAAAAGGAGCGTTTTTATAGCACGTACTCCCCATGAAACCTCGTTCAGCTTTTTCTCTAGTGAATTGGTTTTCATTTTCCTGTTCGTAGGGCAATCCTCCTACTTTTCGGTCATTAATCCAGACTTCCTTTTCGTTTAGATTAACTTTTCCTCTTGATCATTAGTTCATCCACGATCCAAAACGCATGATTTCATTTACCATTCATTTTGCCGCGTTTCTTGCAGTGAACTGGCATTCCTGCACTTGATCGACCTTCGCCTTTTCTCCTTGTGTATAGACTTTTTGGATCGTTTCCTTCTTTGGTTCATTTTCTCCTTCTCTTGTTTTCTTTCTTAAACCATATCAGTTTGCACTGTGCGTTCAAAAACATAAAGAATAACTAGTTTTCATCCTTCATATTGCAGTCCCACCAGGATGTGTTCTCGTGTAGTGAATAGCAACCAAGCAGGATGGACTAGGTTGTCCAGCAGGACGGAGTAGCTTGTCCGGCAGGACGGAGTAACCGGATATTATGTGGTCGCTGATTTGGAGTAGGGATGTCCATGCCGTCCTGTGGTACTTCGGTTGTGCGTTGCATGTTTTGATCGCATTGTTTTAGCTAAGATGATTACGTCGATGTAGATGATTTGTATAAACGGGTTTGCGGACCGTGAAGATGTTGAACTCAATTCAAATAGGTAGATAACTAATAAGAATTTCTTGTTAAAAAAGGGACAGTACGACCTATTATTAATTTATTGTATACAATTATTATTAAAGTCAATTTCCTACAATCTGACGACTTCAGAACATGACTAGAAGTTATCGCATGAGTAATTCACAGATACGAGTATGTACACAGTGTGATGACTCTTCGTGCCATCGAACTTTACATGAACAACTAAAGAACAATTAGCAAAGAAGCGGTAGTACAGGTAAAAATAAAAGACGCCGATCTGGACGTTAAAAACAATATTAATAAAGGTTGTCTTGAACTCCTCTTGAACTAACGTCCTAATCAGCCGCGATTAGAACAAAATGGAAATCAATCAATCATACGACGATAATAATAGAGATAAGGAGCTCGACCAGGCCTAGTAACAAGAGCAATGCACTCAAGTAACTAGATAGATAGATAGAAAATTTATTACAATTATTTAGATACATTGGTTGTTACAATTTTGTATATACCAGATACAGTGGTCGTAAATGTTATCATCATCATCAATGGCGCGAAAGCCCAAATCGGGCCAGGGCCTGCAGGATACATTGTCTGAAGTCATCTCGGTTCAGCCAATTTGTGCATCTCAGAAGCGATTTGCAATCTGTGTCAACTGAGTCCTCGCAAATGTTAGCAATAAAACGGTACTACCACGACTAGGTAAAATTCAAAACTGTCAAATTTGTGCCAAAAATTGTTTGACGTTTCCTCTGGAATTACGCAAATGATTAAATTTCACGGTTTTATTTAAAAAAAGGAAAAAACCGTGGAAAATAACTCACAAATTTATGTAGGTATTTGCAAACACTATGGACACACTCATAAATATCTTGACTCTATTTAGCTGACACAGAACCCGTTCATGGCAGAGTCGTGCCAGAACACCATAAATTCCATTCTCAGCACACATGTTTTCCACTATCGTAGCATTCCTCTACATAAATAGAGGAGGTCATTGATAGACTGGTCAAACACACATGCATGGTTCTTA
This sequence comes from Beris chalybata, assembly GCA_949128065.1. Taxonomy (NCBI): domain Eukaryota; kingdom Metazoa; phylum Arthropoda; class Insecta; order Diptera; family Stratiomyidae; genus Beris; species Beris chalybata. The sequence continues at coordinate 17,049,003 of OX421897.1, forward strand.
CAACAAGAATATCTAGAAGAAACAAAAAATAAGAAAAATATGCTAATAGCTTTCCGACATTTCAAAGACTCCCGTGCCCGGTTAATTTTTCACTTCATTATGACGTCTAGAAAATCAAACGAAAAAAAAAAACTTCCCGAAGACAAAAATTTCGGAGTCCCTGTGGCGCCATTCTAATTTCATCGAATTTAAATTTCGAAAGAACACACTCTGTCCATTTTTATGTATGTCCGTCCGTCTTTATTTTTATTCTTTTTCTTTTATTTGGTGGATACCGAAGTGCTCCTTGTGGAGAATAAAAAATAAAAGTGACATCGAAATCTTAAGTTGCAAAAGAATTGAAGGCACGTGTAAGTACTTTTGAATAATTTACATACATCGTAAATGTACGGAATATTTTGAATGGGGTGGCGGGCGGCTTAGGGTGAACACGCGTTACGTTAATTTAAAATGAAAAATCTTTTTGAATGTCGAGAACCTTAAAAGGTTCAAAGGAAAGGTTCTGCCCTTTTCACGAAGTCAATCATACCGTGTAATTGTTGAGAGTTGAGAGTGTTGAGAGTTGAGAGTTTCTCAAGTTTAGAGATTAGATCTTATTATGTGAGCTAAGACGTTCACAGAAAGGGACTAGCAGAGTAAAGTGGAAAGAACATATTATGTAAGACGTAACGACTAAAAAAAAAGAATTGATAATGCAGGACCCGAAAAAGGCTGTCTCAATGGAAGCGAAGGAAATCATTAGACAATTTTGAAAATGTAGCTATGAACATGCAGTACCGATACATCACTGGGACAACAACACCAAATGCACCCGGCAAGGTTTCAGTTAGATAGATACCTATATAAATTTAAGGTGCCATATGCCTTTGTAGGCCTGGCCGACATCCCAATGGGCTCTCTTATTGTAAAGGAGATCATCATTTAATAAATACGTAGGTTGCCTTTTATATTTCGGGATTAGAGAAGAAAAACAAATATTAATCATCCAAAACCACTTTATTGTTTTTCAAAATATTCCCCATGAAAATCTATACACTTTTGCATGCGTTTGAACCAATTGTCGAAGCACTTTTGCCACTCTGATTGAGGTATCTCCAAAACATGCATTTTGAATGCGGCAACCGCTTCTTCAGGTGTCGAAAAACGTTGACATCTCAGTTTGTTTTTTACGTACGGGAATAAAAAGAAGTCATTCGGTGCCAAGTCAGGACTATACGGTGGATGACTCTTCAAATCGATGTTTTTGAGCATTTCTTTAGACCAATTGACACGAGCATCTTTTTGAGCTTTTGTCAAATTATGCGGGATCCAACGCGAACAAATTTTTTTGACAATCAAATGATCATGCAATATTGAATGTATGCTGGTCCCACTAATGCCTAAGGTTGTCTCAACTCACGATAGGTCACATGACGATCTTCCAATATCAGTTTGCGCACAGCATCAATGGTTTCCGGAACAACAACTGATTTTGGACGACCTTCACGAAATTCGTCTTGAAGTGAACTACGACCACGATTGAATTCACCATTTCATCGATAAACACTGGTCCTTGATGGAGCTTCATCGCCCAAAATTGAATTAAGTTCATCTATACACTGTTGCTGAGTTAATCCACGTCGAAAGTTGTAAAAAATAATCGCACGAAAATGTTCACGATTTAATTCCATTTTTGAGCTGAGATAAATCTTTTAACTTACTGCAAACAACACAAATAGCGCTCGTATGTCAAAACGTTCTGAGTACGTATAACCTCAAAAATGTCCAACTTTACGATAGAAGTTGTATAGGAAGTAGGTAGGTACGCGTGGCTGCCCATGGAATCACGGACACAGTTCGACCTACAAGGTCCGTTGTGTTACCACAGGATCATCGAATCTGAACCTACTCGTCAAACCATTTAGAGCTTGTAATGAAGCGTTGGATTTCTGAGACCTCCTGTGCAGTAAGATCACCAAGACAGTTGAAGAAGTAAGATCCAAGATGAGCTCTCCCTTCTAGCAGATAGAGCTGAACAGGTACAGAGAAGGTGAAGGACTGTCTCCTCCCCATTCAGGCAGCTTCTACAGAAGTCGTTGTCGACCTATAAGACAGTGTCCGGTTAGGACACCGACTGTGGTACTGATATTCGCCCTTTAGAGCAAAGTCAGCCAGGTTTAGATCCAGCTTTGGTTAGATCTGTCTCGCAGTGTGTATAGTAAGTAAGTAAGTTAAAATTAAAAATACAAGGTTTTCCGGTGAATACTGTTAAATTTTTTTTGTGTGACGCTTCGGATTCGACTGAGTCCTTTATCAAACTGATCGACAATATCTTTACAACTGTTATTTATAACATATGAAAGCAGGTAAAAAAAAGGGTAACAGAATTTAGTGACAGACGGGTCAATTAGAAAACAAAGGGGAAATTACGTTAATGAGGGAGGTCATAAAAACATTAAACAGAGGCGGGGGGTTTATTAGAAGGGGAATAATTATAAAAGTTGAAATTAATTGGTTTTTGGGATCGAAGATTTTTGGTAAAAGTTGTTTTTTCCCAAAACGTAGACAACGTGGCCAAAGTGAAGAGAGGTTGTATCCAGCGTCTCGGTTAAAATTTCGTGGATGTTTGGTTATCTCAATTGCTTTGCTTCTCTTACAATTCTTTGAAGATAATGTTTTGTCCTGGCCAATATTTTGACGTTGTTGAAATGGATTGAATGGTTTTCTACCGCTGCATGTTCCGCGATTGCCTGGAGAACCTGTTTTTTTTTGTGTGTAGCGTTCACGAATCCTTGTTCTGATGGTCCTTTCTGTTTCTCCGATGCAGACTTTGTGCAAGACCCGCAGGGACCTTTGTAGATGCCCTCCATATACAATGGGATTTTGTCCTTTTGGTTTCCTAAGAAGCCTCGAAGCGTGGTTACCGTAGAGTAGGTCGTAGGTATGTCGTATTTCCTGAGTACCTAGCCGATTCGATCTGTTGTACCTTCTATGTAAGGTAATGTCACCCACCGTTTGATAGTATGCTCGTTCGTATCTTTTTCTTCCTGGTTCTTCACGGCTTTGCGTTTCTGTTTGCATACTTTGTTGATAGTGCTCATAGTGTATCCGTTGGCTGCAAAGGTTTTCTGTAGGTGTTCCATTTCGTTGCGAAGGGCGTGAGGGTTATCGTTGGTGATACATTGTGCTCTGTGGATAAGTGTTCTAAGTACTCCTTTCTTCTGCTTGGGATGATGGTGGGAAGACGCATGTAGATATCTGTTAGTGTGAGTAGGTTTTCTGTACACGGCGAAATGTAAGGATGGTACAGCTTTTTCGACTAGTCAATCCAAAAAGGGTAGTTTGCCGTCTATTTCGATCTCCATTGTGAATTTGATGTTTCTGTGGTGTGAGTTGAGGTTGTCTAGGAACTTATCTAATTCCTCTTTACCATGCTGCCAGATAATGAAAGTGTCATCAACATATCGAAGGTATAGTTTTGGCTTTAGTGGTGCTGAGTTGAGAGCGTTCTTTTCGAATTCTTCCAAGAAAATTTCCGCAACTACTGGGGATACTGGAGATCCCATGGCGGCGCCTTCCGTCTGTTTGTAGAGTTTGCCTAATGCTGAGAAATAGGTGTTGTTTAAGCAAAATTCGATTAAATCCACTCTGTTGTCCGGTATGAGTTTTTTGATGAGATTCATAGTGTCCTTGATCGAAATATTGGTGAACAAGGATTCGACGACCAAACTTACTAGTATGTCATCCGGATTTTTTTGAATGTTTCTTTATGTTTCAACTAGATGTGTAGAATTTTTCACGGTCCTGGGTGTGTTTCCGACGAAAGGGCGTACCTCAGCTGAGAGAGCTTTGGCCAAACCTTGCGTAAGCGCTCCGATGGAACTAACAATGGGGCGAACAGGAGCATCCGGTTTATGAATCTTTGGTAAACCGTACATTTTTGGAGTATGTGGATCAGTGATTAGATCATAATCTTTACTTCTCCATTGCAGCAAGGTCACCAGGACAGTTGAAGAAGTAAGATCCAAGATGAGCTCTCGTTCTAGCAGATGGAGCTGGACAGGTACAGAGAAAATGAAGGACTGTCTCCTCCTCCTCTTCTATCTGGTTAGAAAATGTCATTATCCTCTCTAGCGTGAGACCGAGTTAGGTTATAGTTATAGTATCGGGGACCATGGAGTTGTTTGTCCAACGAAGTTAACTTTACGATTCCGAAGACTAAAATCATTTTTTGTTCTGCTGAAAAAATCGGCCTACAGTCTGGACGCAACTTTATTATTTTTTGGGTAGAAGTCTGAAACGTGTTCAATACTGACATGCGATGTAGGTCACTATGCGACTGATAACCTAAAAAATAACGTTCCCAATAGCCTCCTGGTTATTCTTTAGGTTCTCAGTCGCATAGCAACCTACACCGCATTACTCCAACTCTGTACATCAATATCATTTTGAACTTTTAATTCCCCTTAATTACTCCTTGTAGTACTTCTAAATATACATACTAAGTTTCAACTTTCTACCACACACCGTTTCTGAGATATGAAAAACCACCCCCGTACCTTGCTACGAGGACTTAATGGAGATCCGACGGAAGAAAATTGGAGAGTTATTACTATTCCTGAACAGCACGGGGTGGTTATAGCGGTGCAATCCAATCATTTTTCTCACATTCATTTTCTAAAGTCCCCATGTCTCAACAGCCCTTAACATCCGGGTTTAACGTGAGTTTGTGGTTTCAAAATGGCCCCTGAGCTAATTGAGCTCTGTCTAGGAGACAGGGCTGTCGCGTAAACCAACCAACCAACCAACCAACCTTGCTACCACAAACTTTTTATTTTTCTAGGATACTTCTAGACTGACTCTATATAGTCGTAAATTTTTAGCTTTCTATGCTCTGCGGTCTTAAGAAATAAAAATCAGAATTCTTTTCGTTCCACCCCCTCCCACCGTCACCCCCCTTCGGAATCACCACCAAAATATCTTCCCTGCTAGAAGTCTACTAGGCCTAACTCCTGTAAAATTTCTAAGGCTCGTTCCTACGATCGTCAGTAACGTTCTAACTGAAACTTTAACTGACAGATGCTCACACGAAACTTACAGTCAAAGTTCTGGTTAAATTTTAACTGAAGGTCGTAATAACGGCCCTAAGATCATATATGATGCGGTTCTTGAGAAATAAAAGTGAACTTTCCGTACTCCACCACCCCTCCCAAAAATTTGTACAGTCAGTAGACACCACTTGTGATCGTATATAATAATAATAATCAATGGCGCAACAGCCCAAATTGGGCAGGCATTACTAGACCAACGGAACACTAGGAGGTGAAGTGGTAAGCCACACGCTCGTCCGTGATTATTACCCCGATTTTAAACGCAGGTACTCATTTACAGCTGAGTGAACTGGTAGTCCGGCACCCAATCCCATTTTCGAAAATTAATCATAATCAATGGCGCAACAGCCCAAATCGGGCCTTGAAGTACTGCTAGAGTTACTTCATTACGGGACCAACGGAACACTAGGAGGTAAGGTGGTCAGGCACACGCTCGTCCGTGATTATTATCTCGATTTTAAATTCAGGTACTCATTTATAGCTGAGTAGGTAGTCCGGCACATCATATTCTCGAAAATTACTTGTCGCCAAGCAGATTCGAACCTGGTACCAGGTGCACCGAAGGCAAATGCGCTAGCTATTAAACCACCCTGTTTACAACTAATGGTTGTATCTTATTCGCCAGTCCGTTCCTTTCTCCACAGGACCCAAAATTCTTCGGCGGACCTTTCTTTCGAATGCGTTGACTGCCCCTTAAGGTGGTGTGATGTAAACAAGACCACTTGATTGCATTCAGCAGCTTGGAAAACGTATAAGATAGAAAGTTATTCCGAAATTTTCTATTTTCTCGTACACCATAACCAGATCAGGTTCTCCTAAATTTATTAGGCTTGAAGGTGTCAAACTTTGTCAGACGTTTCGTAAGTACGTGATTCAACTGTCAAGCAGCCAATTGAGGCAATTGACGCTTGACATTCGCGGAACCTCTTGCATAGAAATTAACTCTACCGAAAAATTTCCATTGCTACTTTTCGAATAAATGTAGACTTCCTCCCTTCCTCTCCTCAAGACTCCAACCAACAGTGAAATAAAAATTCTATGCACATCGGCCTACGATTCGCACACACATTTTTTTCTTTTACCTAATCAGCACAGCGAACGGGATGGCGAATTGCATTAGTGACGTCAATCGATTCATTGTTTCACATTTTGCCGCTAAAGAGATTGCCTTGTTCGGAATGGCAATGGCTTCCGATTGGATTTCTGAGATTTTTTTTTGTTATTGTGTGCCGTTGAATTAACAACCAAAAAACTAAAGTAAAACAACTTGCCGAAAAAAACAATACTTTCTGACTCACGAGAAGTTAGGAAAGAAGTTCGTTCCATTTAAGGTCATCGGGCCATTAACTTCGATACCTGGCGTGTGGAGGGAACATGGCGTCCATTACGGACCAGGTATGGAGCTGCGGGAAATCGTCAAAACAATGTTGGCCATATTTTGTCTTTGTTGCGAAACCTTTCCATTCGCGAAATTCCAACCCGAAAATGGTTCTAGACGCGAAATTTTAATGCGCTAATCAAAGATGACATCAAATGCAATTTCACCGACAACGGACAAGACGTACAGGAGAGGAGGTGGTTGAGGCTGGTGCCTCGAGGAAAGGTAAGATAACCTGGCGGAAAAAATGCAGGTAATGAATGAAAACCGGGGTATTGAAGTCGTTCTCGTCGTCGTCATATTGTGGTTCGATGGCCGCCCTGGCTTCTTGATAGTGACGATTTGCGCTTCAGTGCACGTTCTCTTGGGTCGGTGGTATTTTACTTTAAGACCCGCAGAAACGTTGCGCGCGCAACTCATAGTGTTGTTGTTGATATATTTTTGTTTAGGTTTCGATGGGAGGAAGACGCTGGGTATTCACCTCTTTTATGACGCCTTTTGCCGACTTTGAATTCCTTCTAGAAAGTTGTTTGGCTTATATTTTTTGCAGCGAGTATATGCCGAGCCGACTAGACCATGATGATCTTTGTGGTGGCTTATTAAGTACTTTGTCACGGTGTAGAAGGGGCTCTTTGCGATTTCTACAAGTGTCATGGTGGCTGGTGAGTATATGATTTTAAAAATATGGCTGAGATGACAACTGACAAGTTAAAGTGATGAGGTAAGCAGTTTTTTTTAACTAAAATTGTTTTTTTTTTTCTAGTTGGTCAATAGTATGGAAAGCTGATATCTTTGCCATTTTACTTTTTTGAAGAATGAGGAAGAAGAACAGTCTGTATTTTTGACAATCTCAACGAACTAAAAAGAAAATCTTTTGATGATTGTCGGAAAAAATAGCATGGGACTTTCACCCAATTCTGAAGCCAGTAGGGAGAACATCATTACGGCCATCCACAGAATGGATGAAAAGAAAGCCCCAGGTTTAGACGCACTACCCAATGTCCTCTTTAAAGTGCATCCGGAATTGACTGTTGTTATTCTTCGCTCTCTCCTCTTTGAAGATCGGGAACAGGAAAAGTATCCTGCCAAATGGACGGTGGGCGACATTATTAAGACTTTGAAGAAAAACAGCAAAGATTCCAGCAGTTGATGTGGTAACACTCCACAACAGAGTTACTGACACAATAGAGAGCACTGTCGAAGTCTACCAAGCTGATTTTCGCAAAGGTTAATCATGGCGGAGCACACAAACGCGGATAATAAGTTTCCTGAATGGGCAAGAGATGGCGAGCGCATCGCGAAATGGTTATGATGGTTGGTAGCACCAACCCATTAAGGAAAGCTGTCAAATTTTCAGACAGATTCATCGCATAGTTCTTGTTTACCAGGCAGTTTTGTGAATCAGGTCAGGCACTTTTGCAAGAATGAAAAAAATCGATCTTCGTGCAGTGATTAAACATTTCTGGCTGGATGGGAAAACGGCGACGGATATACGTGATATTTTGCAGAAAGTTCATGACACCTCCCCACCTTCATTTTCGACTATCAGTTTCTGGATGAACGAGTGTGAACGTGGTTGTAGGAGCACCAAGGATGAACCACGCAGTGGACGTCCAAAAACGGTCACAAATGAGGAAATGGTCGGCTAAGTCCATGATCTCGTGTTAGCCGATTGTCGAGTGAAGTTGCGCGAAATAGTAGAGGCCACAGGCTTCTTATGTGAACATGTGCGAGACATCGTCCACGAACATTTCGGCATGAGGAAGCTGTTGGCGCGATGGGTACCGCGTTTGCTGACTGTGGACAACAAGCAAAATCGTGTGACCCCCTCGAGGGAGTGTTTGGCCATGTTGAAGCGTAATCCAACGAAGTTTTTTCACCGATTCGCGATCGTGGACGAAACATGAATCCACCACTTCACACCAGAGACCAAGTAGCAGTTGAAACAGTGGACTTTTCCAGGTGAATCTGCTCCGAAGAAGGCAAAGACGGTTATGGCCACCGTTTTTTTTAGATACGCAAGGTGTGATCCACATCGACTTTTTGCAGATGGGAAGAACGGTCACGGGGCAATACTACAGTGATTTATTGAGTCAATTCGACGCCGAAAAACGACCTCGTTCGCAGCGGCTGTTCCCCCACGACAACTCTCTGGCCCATTCATCCCGAATCACCAATGCCAAGTTGGTTGAATTGGGCTAGGTGGTGCCGCATCCACCGTACTCTCCAGACCTGAGCCCGTGCAACTTCTTTTTGTTCCCAAACCTGAAGACTTAGCTCGGAGGCAAGCACTTCACGTCAAATGAGGAGGTCATCGCCGCCACGAATGCCTATTCTACAGAGTTCCCGAAATCGTATTATTCCGAGGGCTTAAAAAACTTAAAGTGTCGCTGGGAAAAGTGTATCGCTCTGAAAGGAGACTATGTTGAAAAATAAAAACAAAAACCTCTTCAATTACCACGTCTTGCACATTTTGGAAACTTTCCAATCTACCCTCGTATGTAAGTCAATAAACACGAATATGAAAAAAACCAATAATACCTATTGGTTCATCCCATTTTTAAGGGGATATATAATAGTTACTAACACAGACAGCCTACCTGATTTGATTAAGGTTGCAACGACATTTGATTCACCTACTTAACTTACAGTACAAGCTTCCGAATATTAACGAAAACAAGGTAAGCAAAGTAGGTATTTACCCATATCAAATACCTGCTTATATAACTACATGCATAAACATACCTGTCATTAACTAAAGCTAAAGTACCTACGCTATCGCTCGATATTTTTCTTCGAAAAACAACGCAAAACAACATTGTTGAATCATTGGAAAGAGCAAACAATTCCCGGAACGAACGAATTATTCGCTTGATGAGCAAATTGTCAGTGGAAACATCATTAAAAGCAGGTCACAAGCTTTTGCGTAAACAAAAACAAATTTCCAATATGGCGAAGTGACGCCAGGCAAACAAAACGGTCACTGCACTGTAACAGCATAAGCATCTGCGATGATTCGTCGATCCAATAGCCGGGATACCGTCTGCTATAATCGTCAATGACCCGTTGTTCCATTTGCAGCAACACTATTTGCTAAAGTTTTACGTATCTCACGATAAACTTTACGAATGCATCGTGCATAATATTTGCAATTCATAAGCTCTGCCAAAATGGCGGACATCTGAAATCAGCGCAAACAGCTTCGTCACGAGCAAATCTTTCGCGCCACACGCTTGACGGATGGGTTGACCGAAATTTTCTACAATCAACAAACATAAAAAACTAACAAGAGCTCTGAAATTGCTGAAATGCTTGAGATGCAGCGAGCGGAGACAGCAGGGTTGTTTGTTGATAAACAATCTCGGAAGCTTTCCCCCTAGCGATTCTACGCCCTCCTCGTGACGCGCTGCAATTCAATGCGATCATGTTGACGCAAAAACACTACAGCAAATTGCAAATGCTACACAATTCCGTAATAATATCTACAAGTTTTTTTCTCCCGCCAATTTTATTTACAAATACCAAACATTTTAAGATAAAAGCATGAAATAATAACGAACGAAAAAAAAACACACCCTGAATGACGTTAGAGTTGTTTACAAAAATTTTGTTGCATTTTCTATTTACAATTCATGCCAAGGCGACGTGGACAGACCGCTCGCAACGAACGAAAGAAAAAATATGCATGTCACTAGGGCGGACAAAGATGAAAAAACTTTTAATTGGTGTAAACGGGCGAGAAAATAAATGGGACGATGCTCTCTACGATTATTTACACGATGTGGTTGAGTGATGTATTTTGGTATGGTGTATAAAATGCGTGTGGTACTACTGATTTTGTCATGTGACAGTGACATTTTGTTTGAGTTGACTTTTTGTGTTTGTCGAATGATTGATGAAATTCCTACAACTAATTCGATTGCTTTGAACCAGCTAAACAAATACCAATTCGCTTATCAATCGGGATTTCACCGGTCACAATTCAATACGAAAACGTTGTCGATTATGGAAGTGACTTTATGCTCTGAGACTAACCATTCACCGGAGTACTGACTCAATTACGTCCCACTGCTGCAATGACAAACATGGTCGGTCCCATTACACGCAGAGATAAAGAAGGAGACAAGCGACCTTAAGATTCTAAATGAATAATTAAAGCAGAAGGACCCGCTAAGCTAAGAGAACGGATGCAGCGAACTCAAGGTGGGAGCAGCTGACAAGCTGTAGAATCTCTATGGCCAAGGCTGAACTGACTTAAGTCTAGGGAAATATTAAGCAATATTGGTTTATTTTGTTGCCATTTTTCCCAATAGTACAAATACTCACAAACTACTGTCGGACATCCAACATGGTGTGATGAACTCCTACGGACTTCGTGGGTATTTAAACGATAATTATACTTTAAGATTGTAATGAAATAAAGAGACAGGTGGATCAGCCCTCTATAACATTTATATCTTGGAGTGCACATTGAGGCCATTAAGAACAGTAGCAGCCTAGATATAGATTAATTTTAGCTTTAAGCCCCGATCACAATGCTTCCATTCCGTTCAGCTGAAGTAGATCTTATGGGCTGGCCATGCTAAAGGAACACAATGGTCGTAACGTAACGGAGCGGACGAGTTCACCTAAATTCAACTTTTACGGATCACATAACCTCACTTTTCGTGACGGAACGGAACGTGAGCAATGTGTTTCGGGCTTTAGGATTGGTATACCATTTAAGGCAAATAAAGCACATTTAAAACCTTAAAAAAAAAACCTGAAGTCTAGGAAAATATTGGCATGGAATAGGGAAAGATTGCGGTTACTCATCAGAATACTGATGGGACTCTGCTTGCTAGGAAAGCATGGGATAGCTGACTCTGACTGACGTGTACAGGTACTGCCTTGACCTATGTATATGCTGAGGAGGAGATTACCCACAGTTTGTGTGAATGTCAGGCTGTTGCAAGAAGGCGCTTGAAGTGTTTGGGTAGTCTTTTCTTCGATAATTTGGAAGATCTGAGGTTGGGGCAATTGCTAAATTTGCCGACAATGAATTCAAACGACGGATCGTGCTAGCAAATAAAACGTATTATTCGGTACTTCCAATAATGAAATCCAAGAGAGTGCACATAGACAATAAGCTGCGAATATATAAAACTATCATACGACTTGTGCTCTCTTATGGCAGCGAAACGTGGACATTAACGCGAACTTCCGAAAAAGCAGTTAAAACATTCGAAAGAAAGGTCCTCCGAAAATTGTTTGGACCCGTAAAGGAAGGAACGGACCGCCGAATAAGATACAACCATGAGTTGTACTCGTATCAACTCTTCAAGGAGCCAGAAGCATCAACGTTCATCAAACTACGTAAACTGCAGTGGGTGGCCATGTAGAGCGGATGGAAGACTGAACAATCCCCAAGCGTGCTCTTAAAGACAAAGCGAGTGGTAACAGGCCAGGCCAGTAGGCAAACCACGCAAGGACGGTTGATTAAAACAGCAAGCCATCTTAAAAATTAGCAGCCGAAGAACGTGGTCTTTGGATTGAGACGATTGAAGGCGACGACTTCAGGAGGCCAGGGTCCCCTTAGCCTGTCGCACCATCGATGTCAAAATTACTAAGGATTGAGAATGTTTTGGGGGTGATTAGTCTATATTCCACGGTATTTCCTAAGGGATCGTTATTAACACTCTTTTGGTGCATAGTGTACGCTGCGGTTCAGTGTGGCGCTCCTTCCTAAAACTAAGCAGAAGGATATAACAGACCGAGTAAACGATAACATGCCAAAAGAGAACCACAACCAGATTTTGGCCCAATGGCTTCATTCTGGATTTTTTTTTAGAGTGGATAGATCAGTCAGACTAGTGGAACTCATTCTCAAGACTTATTCAAGAAATTTTTGACTTTCTTCAGCAAAAGGTCGTCAGAATTCCTTTCTTTATAATGCAAGGGTCATCAAACGTATGCCGATTCTATAAAACCACATCTGAAATGCTCAGCTGTTTCAAATGTGGGGTCTCTGTGATTGTGAAGCAGTGGCCAGTCCAGGAAGGCAGACCACCTAAGTCTTCTGTGAGGACCTGTCGAAGACTTCACTGTATAAAATCATGTCCTCGCGTTTCAGCATTAAACTCCTTCCGGACTTCTACACAAAAAATAATAATGTTGTGCCCAGACTATTAGCAGAATTTTTTTTAACTTTTTTTCCTCGAAAGAAGGTACTTTAAGAAGACAAAGATAGTGAACTGTGCAATTTTGCATCTATCACCTAATCGCTAAAAAAGGAAAGGGTAAATGAGTAAGGGCAGATTATGTTTGATTTAAAACATCGAATTCAATACTAATCCTACTTTATGCACATCTTCAAACTTCCATATAAATGTCATTTAAAATTAAGGTAAAATCAAAGTTAAATCACTGACCACCATTGAAAGGAAACTTAAAGTAAAGATTTGATTGAAACAAATTCAAGAAACATGAAAAGCTTTTTTTTTGGGAAATGTATTAAAAAGGCTTATACTTTCGATGCTGGCAATTTGTCAAGGAAAGTGGAATATTTTTTTTAAGATAACCGAAACTCGAAGGCTTTTAATTTTGACTGTGTTTCAACAATTCCTTGCCATGAAAGTATTCACCTCTTTGAGCGTTACACATTTTTTTCATGATTCTGGGTCCGGTAAAAATTTATATTTTTTATCTTGTTATACTTTGGTTAGGTCAGCAGTCGAGTAGCGTCGTCCCAAGGTGGGAATAACGTGCAGTATAGACTATGCTTCGATACCGAAAAATACAAAAATAAAATCAAATTAGTTTCTGCGCAAGCTCTCCAGTGAAGTAACCCCCCTCTATTATTATCCCCAACCCCAGTTATTAACGTCGTAGTTCAGTATTTCATCTGCAGTTAATTTTAATTCATTAAAACCGTTTTGTTACCAACATTCAATGTGCTAAGACAGTAATAAAACCGATTATCTCACATGACCACGTAACGAATTTGATGATTTTCGATATTATCGCCTTCTTCATATTTACCGATTTGATAAGACATGTGATCGCAGCTTTTTTTTTTTTTTGTTAATCAAATCTTTACCTGGGGGCGCTCACAAGGAAGGTAAAATGTATTCTATCCGTGTCTAGAGAAAACTAGTTGTATGCTAAACATAACCGCGTTTTATTTGACCAGGTCTATGGCATAACGAATTTTATTACCTTGCACGAAATGGCTATGCTTGACAATGTCAAATTCAATCACACAGGGTTCCAAATATTTGTTTGGCAAACATTCATTTAATGATGGCCTCGTAACATTCGCCTCGCGTACTTTTCCAGATATTGTTATTATTGATTTATTGGTTACGAGATATCTGATAATTTGATTTAGCTGTTTGTAGCTATTTTCGTGTACCCGCATTATTTGTGATCATTGAAGAAATTATTTTGACGAATAATTTTGGCTTCTATATCTCAAGAATTTGTTATGGCAGGAAGTTGAAACTTAGTTTTTATATAGCTGTGATACTGTACTGTTCCAATTGTAGAAAAATGGACGATATCAGTAAAGGCGTGAGGAGTATAATGTGTCCGACAGCTGGAATCAGCACTTTCTGAACAGTTCATGCCACACAGTTGAAATTTGGTCATTCTTTCCAGGAATACTAGGGGACTATATCACAAAACAATTTTTAGGGGATGAATTTGACGATAAAAAAAGTGTCAAACTCTTCAGTAGTGGGATTTTGTACAAGGCGAGTCGCCCAAAATATCGTCCAAAAACCGAAATTGACAACTTTGGGATTTTGAGCACCTTTGGCGACAAATTAATAGGCGAGAGACCAGTGCTCAAAATCCCAAAGTTGTCAATTTCGGTTTTTGGGCGATATTTTGGGCGATCCGCCTTGTACAAAATCGCACTACAGGTCGTATTAAAAGGTATCAAATGGGTCAAATACAAGAATATGATCAAACTAATAACACTATCTGCCTGGAACTTAGCCCCAAAAATAGTCAAAAAATTTGACAAAGTTGACTGTACAGCCTAAAGCCTGTATTGCACTGCATGCCACTATGTCAAACAATTGGCAAATGCAGTCATATAGTATTGTTTTCTCCACAGGCCTGATCTCATTAGTCTGTGTGTAGTATTTAGTGTAATCCTCAAATTTTGTTTTGACATACGATTTTTTTTCCTCTATACAAGATCTAGTCGTCAAATTTTTTTTGGTCAAATTTTTTGTTTGGTCAAATATTTGACAAAATATTATACAGTCCAATACAAGCTTAATACAATCGTAATACCGGATCTTGATTAAAAAAACATTTTGTCAAAAAGAAATACAAAACCTGTGGCTAGTTGAGATCTAAACCGAATATGAATTGCATATATTTATTTTTTAGTAAATTAATTTTTTCTCCGTCGTTCATTACTTAACGTTTGAAAAGTTAATTAGCACTTAGACGCCGGCGCCTCACTTCTCCAAAATGATCTGTTTTTTTGATTTAACAATGCGTTCAACTTGAACTCGTTAATTTCTTGTTTATGCAAATCTTTTTCGACTTTTTCTTTATTCGTCTTAAGAAAGAAAAAAAAAGTTTCGTGGTAGTTTCCGTTGGTAATTTTTCGTTCGATATTTTCGCTGGCAATCTTCGCATTATAATTTTTGTTTTGATCTCTCGGTTCAGCTGTTTTTGCTGTTTCCTTTGTTGTTTTTAAATTTTGAAAGCGTTTAACCGATTTTTGATGTTTTCAACTCATTTCAAGTCAATGATCTTAGAAGTTTTCAAATGACGCGAAAGATATGCGATGATGACGTTAGCGAGCAGAGCAGAGCAGAGCTGTACGAACATATCAAGCGCATCTTTTATTCGATCTATTATTTTTTTTTATTTTACGTTTTACGAGTATTATTTCGGTTTTCACCGCTTTTTAATGTTGTTGCTGTTCGTTTTGTTTTCGTCAAAACGCAAATATTTACGTGAAAGAAAATCAAAACAACGTCCTAGACCTTGTTAAGATCAAAATGTTATTTTGTTTGGGGAATTTGATCGTGTTTGCTGTGTTTTGGCATTGCATTTACAATTTTGGGTCGGTTGTTGTTATTATATGTAGTTAAATCGAGCCTGGCTTTTTTGTGCGTCTATTAAAATCGCTTTATGGCGTTGTTTAACTGCATTACCGTAAAGTGAGCAAAGAAATACCGTCTAATTTTACACATTTTTAATGAGACCGCTGTACCGCTTCACATGTTTTCTAATTAAAGATGCTTTGTAACACTTAGGCCTCGGTTGGAACTACGTCTGAAATTATATATATTTCAATTTTGACAAGGGCTAATGATGTACGGAAGTCGTAGAAGAAAAGAAATCTGCCAACAGTCTGGACGCAACTTTATTATGTTTCGGGTGAAATTCAGGAAGCGGTTAGAGTCGTGGTGCGGCAGACAACCGTAAAATATCAATTTTGTCTTTAATCGGAGGGACGTGCTCAAAGCCGAATTGTTACAGTGGACGTGTCCCAACCTCCTTCCTCATACCACCAAAACTTAAAGGGGTTCCAATTAGAGATGGGTCGTTCAGAAGTGAACTGTTCCAAAAGAACACTTCATTGATGGGAGTGAGTGAAGTAACTCAGTCCTTTTGGTGAACTGCAGTTCCACTAGACACGTGATTGGAACGATCAGTTCCGGAACTACTTCACGGAAATGTGCCGATCTTTTTGTTGTCAGGTATTCATGTTCTACATCGGAACGAGGGAAATGAATAGCTCCGGCACTACTTCACGAAACTC
This sequence comes from Beris chalybata, assembly GCA_949128065.1. Taxonomy (NCBI): domain Eukaryota; kingdom Metazoa; phylum Arthropoda; class Insecta; order Diptera; family Stratiomyidae; genus Beris; species Beris chalybata. The sequence goes on from OX421897.1 coordinate 17,065,243, forward strand.
TGCTTTTTTAAGTACATGTACTGACGGAACGAGGGAATGAATAGTTCCGGAACTAGTTCACTAAACTCGTTCCTTCAAGTGAGTGACTCGGAATGAAGTGCTTCACTGAAAAGAACTCTCTTGCCCATCTCCAATCTATCCACCAAAAAAATAGGAACTCTCAACGGGTTTGTGAACGGCGGACAGACAGACATTTTTGTTAAACTTTACTTTTAAAATGTGACAGCACAAAATTTCGGGGTAGCAATTCTTTATGAAATTACAGGTAAAGGTTGTCCTACAAAAAACAAAAACGTGGAAAAGGCAAACGGAAACGCACTTTAGGTACGCACTTCGCAATGAACTTGGGTGAATTAGCAAACATCAAGCTAGACAAGCGGTTGCAGTTTGTCATGATGGTGGTTCACCTAAGATCTGGTCTTGGGCACACCGGCACATCTCCCCGTATATGTGGAATCACAACGGACCCAGTGACAGTCTAAGTGGCAGGTTACTCTATGCAGCCACCCACCTAACCTAACGTAACCTATGTTATTGGCCAGACTTTCAACAAAAACAATCAGACGATCATTTTGATAGAGACGAACGAAAGAATATGAAAATACATATTTTCTGAATCCGGCTCGACGGACCACATGTTTCTTTGACATGATACCGTTACAGGACTCTTAAGGTAAACATGTTGACCAAAGATGTATGTGGCTTAGCTTTGTCCTAGTGAAAAATGACACCTTTTGATGGATCAATTCTGGAAGTTTTTCGTTTATCGCTGTATTTAATTTATTTATTTTTTCTATTTTCTATTTATTTATTTTTTCTATTTTCTATTTATATTTTTTTTTCTATTTGTTTTATTTTTTTCTATTTTTTTTATTTTTTCTTTTCTTATTAATTTTTTTTTCTTACCTCACTATACACATCACGTAACTTTTCTAGCCGGCTACAGACTTCTCCTGCTTTTCTTGTTTTACACAATTCGCAAGTTTTTCGTGTTGTTTCACGAAACACATGAAACTCTCGAGAAACTAACGAAAAAACCTCTACACACTATTCACGAGGAGGACGCGAATGACGCGAAACGCGATAAGTCTGTACCCGGCTTTCGAAACTTGCGCTGCGTTCTTTCCTTTACGCAAATAAAAAAGTAAAATATGACGAAAATGAACTGCATTTTCCACTCCATATTAAAACTGACGCCAAACTAATACCTTTTAACAAAAATACGAGCAATTTGCCTTTAAAGCAAAGTAAGACTGACAGCTAACTAATGTCAAAAGGAAAAAATTATATCATTGACAGAAGCCATTAAAAATATGGCCAAATTCATCTATGTGTGAAACCGGCAATTACTTAGTTGCCAACCCATTAAAGTAAAATCTGCCTAAGACGGAATGCGGTGGTACCCAGCTTTTCGTTCCGTTTTAGCAGGTTTCCGTTTTATATAGTATTGTTTTAGTAGATATAATTCTTGATTTTCGTTCCCAGTTTTTTTTCTCGTTATGGCAGGTTTCCGTTTTATACAGAGTCCGCTTAAGACAGATTTTACTGTATTTAATTTTTCGTTAACGCAGCAGTCTCTTTGAATCCGGCTCGACGGACCACATGCTTCTTTGAAATATTAACGTTTCAGGACTCTTAAATTAAACATGTTTAGCGAATAAATTTTTCGTTAGTGCAGCAGTACTATGCTTTTAGAAGGTTGCAAGACAAGTGTAACTAAATTTAGAAAAGCCAACGCTACATGCAGAAACTCTTCAAAATTGAATGACATTGCCAGAACGGTCGATACTATTAAGGATTTGAAAAAGTTCTCGTTGTTTCTTCGAAACCATGAAAAAAGTAATGAAGTAAAATTCTCGCAAATACTCTTTTTTGGCACGTAACAGAATTTGACATATTTAACGCTATGGAAAAAATAGGTTGTTTACACTTCGGCGGAATAACAAAGCTTATGGTTGAGCTTCACGATGAAATTGGCTGTAGTATTGCCCGATGCAAAAAGGCTAAGATAACACCATCTGTCGGGAAGTAGCAAGAAATTACTTAAGTCCCCAATAGTTTGAAACAAAAAGGTTTGACTTTCAAATGGCTTTATGTTGCTCTAAAAATTTTTGAAGCCTTGTTATTGGTCATACTTTTAGACAACATTCAAGCGGTTATTTCGCTAGGAATTGCCCGAAGGAAATTCAAGATCAATGTCCTCTGAATTGAGAGGTCTGTACTTTAAATGGCGTCAATTTACAGACTTACATGGGCTTGGAAACGAAAGATATCTACGGGAAGATAAAGACTCCTCTTCCCCCAATTATAATGAACTCCAATCGATTTGTCATTGCAAACCTGTAGAACAGACACATGCCTACCACTGAAAAACACAACCCGATAAGACACAACTTTATGGAAATATGACCGCGAAAAATGTACATAAAAAAAAAGTCGAAGATAAGATTTTATTTTTTCGCAACGTAGTTCGAATCAATTAATAAAGCCGACTCTACGCCCTTGAATTAATCGGAAAATATTGCGTCTATATTTACTAAGTACACCTGCCGTGTGGGGCACCTTAATTGCGACGCACTTGTACGAGTAGAGTAAGTACTTTTGTCATTCATACGCACTAGGCGGCAATCTTGAGACATTTGGGTCAGAAAAGATCGTTCTCGAATTGTCGGAGTCAAACATTCAACGCTCACGTGCCAGTCAATTTTCTAGAGGTAGTCGATCGCAGTGAACTCTTTGTGACACCTTTTTATGGTGCTGACCTTGATTTTCAATCTTAAAGTGATCACACGCACTAGACTAAGTTCTAGATTTTCACGGTCGATCAGTTCAGTAAGATGTCGCTGTTTGGTTTTGAGGGGTTTTCTAGATGTTGCCTCCATTCGATTTAGCGCTTAGCTAAGTCTCTGCAACGATCACATGATCATTTGAAATTTTTCGGTTTTTTTTTCTGAGTCTGAAATTAGAATTTCAATGACGTTGGGATTTTTAATCGATTGTTCGAAGACGAGCAAGCCTCGGATTGAAGGTGATCTTTTGTGGACTCCACGATCGAATTGGAAATCCAAGAATCTAGATCTATGCGTACCTCCTCCTCGGTCTCGAAGTCTTCCTATTTTCAGATTTCAATTGTAAATTTTATTCAAGATGAAATAGTTTTGTCTATTTTTAACTACAAACGGTTTGATTAGATCTGTTCTGTATTATTGGACTTTGGCACACATTAATCTAGAATTGAATGTGGTACTCTAATTACCGATAAGTAAATGTTGTTGTATCAGTACGGGAAACGTTTTATTCTAGACAAAACAAAATGCATAACCTTTGGATTGTATACTGTACTGTTCTAGAGTATACAACAGTATGGGATCGTTCAATGCACCATCTAGCGGAATAGTCGCTGTAGTACCAGATCGGATCCTCTGTCATTCAGTGCACTATCTAGCGGAAGAATCGAGGTGGTGCCAGATCGGATCCTCTGTCATTCAGTGCACCATCTAGCGGAAGAATCGAGGTGATGCCAGATTGGATCCTCTGTCAATCAGTGCAGCATCTAGCGGAATAATCACTGTAGTACCAGATCGGATCCTCTGTCATTCAGTGCACCATCTAGCGGAATAATCGCTGTGGTACCCGATCGGATCCTCTGTCACTCAGTGCACCATCTAGCGGAATAATCGCTGTGGTACCAGATCGGATCCTCTGTCATTCAGTGCACCATTTAGCGGAATAATCGCTGTGGTACCAGATCGGATCCTCTGTCAATCATTGCACCATCTAGCGGAATAATCGCTGTGGTGCCAGATCGGATCCTCTGTCATTCAGTGCACCATCTAGCGGAATAATCTCTGTGGTGCCATATCGGATACTCTGTCATTCAGTGCACCATCTAGCGGAATAATCTCTGTGGTGCCATATCGGATCCTCTGTCATTCAGTGCACCATCTAGCGGAATAATCTCTGTGGTGCCATATCGGATCCTCTGTCATTCAGTGCACCATCTAGCGGAATAATCTCTGTGGTGCCATATCGGATCCTCTGTCAATCAGTGCACCATCTAGCGGAATAATCGCTGTGGTACCCGATCGGATCCTCTGTCGGGAAAACATTGAACCCACCGTTTTTTTCTTTATGTAGGTTTGGTAGCAACGTGGTTCTTCTGGTTGTATAGTATACAAGTAGTAGACAAGACTCTTAACTGAAAGTGCAGCCAGTAGAGTAGTAAGATTCGTAGCCAGTCGCACCAAAACCTGTTGTTACCTTAACACCTCGTTTATTTGGCGCTGAACTCACGCAGATCGCTACATGAAAGCAGAAAACCAGTTCTGTATTTGTTTATATCAGATAAGCCGCAAGTCCTAGCTCATATCTTCGACAAACCTAATTAGGAATTGCCATTAAATACACACTTGCTTGTTTACTTTAGGAATGAACCAGACCATAACGTGAAGTCACTGTGAACTGGCTCTTCCGGTTTTTCAAATGAAAATGGCATACGTAAAAAGACCGACAGACGTATTTACATTTTACAGCACACTAGAGATGGAGCTATGGTCTGTGTCTAGCCCCTCTCTCCCCCCCCCCCGCTTGAGTATCTTTCGTTGCAATTCTTCTAGGTTTCAATTGAAATTTCGTTTTATTTTCTTGGCCTTGATCGCAATATGAACGCATTGTGGGACGAAGCTCGGTTCTGTTGAACTTTACAGTTGGCTAGTTCACTTGGAATACTATCGTTACAGCGATTAATTAAAGTTTTTATAAGTCACGGTTTGCGCTATGCTTGAGGAAATCTTTTTTTTTTCTTTCTATTGTTACTCATATTTGGTTTGTCTTCGTGCAGAAGAAACTCATTCATTGTTTTTTGTATGTTTCGAATGGAAGGAGGAAGCGGCAGTTTGTTATCATGTCTACTAAAAATAAAAACTTTATTACGCGGAATTATTACGAATCTACGCATTTCCCGTCTTGTTGTAGATATATCACTACAACATAATTAAATTGAACATGAGTAGTTAGAAAATTAAAGTCGAAAGGAAAGTTTTCCGCGCACTGTCAACGGCTTAACATCAATATAGAAGAAGTTCATAAGTACATAACAACCGAAATTCAAGTCACCGCTTAACCGGTTAGTATTACAAATCGATTATGGAACAATACAAGCCCATCCCTTCTATCAAAATCCACTTTACTTCGAAAAGAATATGGCTACTGGATTTATTCCTTCCGAAGCCTTCCTATATCTAGATAGCCAAAATTACATCCTAGACTCCCAGAGCGTCCTAAAAATTTATCACGCCTATAGACATGCGAACAATAAATCAATTTCTTATAATAATAATATTGAAACGAATGATGACTTACCAATATGGAGGTACTCCATGGCAAAATGTATCTATAGATGAAGCGGAACTAGAAAATGAATCTTTGCGACATTGGTGGTTAATGGACAATTAGGTATGTATATAAATTAGGTTAGTTATCAAAATAACGCTAGGATTTTATAAGGCATAGCAATTAAGTAGTTTTAAGAAAATAATCATAAAGGAAATAGAATAAGTAAAACTATAAGTGTAGGTTAGTATTAAAATGTAAATATAAGTGTTTAAAAAACAAACAAAAATGTATATACCCATAGATCGCAAGACTAGTGTTAAGATTACATCATTAAATATAAGTAGTATTAGGAAACAAAAAATTTTCGGATCCCAGCCCCACGCAAGGCCATTACTAGTTGTAAGTTAGTTATACGTTAGTTAATTGTAAATAGTTCTAGGTTTGCCATGAAAAATTCTCTTAGAGACGGGTTTTTTCTTGCCATTTTCCCGACACGTAAAAAAATATACTAAAGAAATATTTGTAAACATAATAAAAATCAATAAAATTGTGTAAATAAATAAAGAGCTAATAGCTTAGCAACTTAGAGTGCACAGCAGTGCCATTAAGTTTAATATTAATACTGTGAGCATATAATTTTAGCTTTATTGGATTAGTTTTAAGGATTACTGTTAATATTTTGGCATAAAAAAGCGCTTTTAAAACATAAAAATGGAACAATACAAGTGCAGTCAGTGACGGTACTAAAGGCAGGTTTATGGCTGGTTTACATGACGAATGCAAACATTTTTTACTGAGATTGTGAGAGAGAAGAAAAATTTCTAACTACAAACTGATCAAGAGTGAAACGAACAGATATTATGTTCAGCAAAAAATATTGACGATATTTCTGTCAATTTTGTTTTTAACAGTGGTTGCTTTCTGCTCCATTGAAAATTCGATAACCTAGCTCCCTCACAATCTCAGTAAAAAATGTTTGCATTCGTCATGTAAATCAGCCTTTACATGATGACTGCAAACAGTTTTTACTAAGATTGTGAGGGAGTGAATTTTTAATGGATTAGAAAGAAAACACTGCAAAAATTGACATTCACACAAATATTATTAATATTTTTTGCTGGGTATAATATCTGTTCGTTTCACTCCTGACCAGTTTCTCGTTAGAGATTTTCCTTCTCCCTCACAATCTTAGTGAAAATTGTTTGCAGTTACCATGTAAACCGGCCTTAAGTCACGTTCATATCTGCATCCTCCAGAAATTAATGATGCGTAAAGAAGACTACATTGAGGAGTAATGTTTGTCGTGCCTGGCGAATTCGTCAACTCAGAGAAACTTCTCAAAAGTGGTAATTTTACCAAAACTCAAAAACAAATTAGCTCCTTATCAGAAAGAAAATTCAACTGATTGAAACAAAAATAAACAACCCATAAAAACTGAAAGAATCGATATTTAATCGGACCTCAGAGATATGGCGAAATTCGTCAACCGTTTTAATACCGCTTTACATGCGCACAAGGTTTCAATATAAAAAAAACAGCGTGTGCAGCACCGTGAACATGATAGAAGTGAAACTTTTTGAAAAATAAAGAAAAAGAATAAGAGAGAGATTTAATGTGAGAGACAGAGAGAGAGAGAGAGTATTTCAAAATACAAATACAATAATACAAAATTTGCATTTTCTGAGCTTCTTAATGTGTTGTAGGAGGGGGTAGGGGGTAGATAGGAGGGTGGGGGTAAGGGGATAGAGAAAGAAGATGAGGGGGAACAATACGTAGGATGAGGGGTAGAATGATAAGGATACACAGAAAGGGAGGGGGGTATACAGTGGGGGGGGGGTGAAGGGTTGAAGCTAGGAGAAAGGGGTGTAAGAAGAAAAATAAAGAAAAAGAATAAGAGATTTAATGTGACAGAGAGAGAGAGAGCTTTTCAAAATAAATACAATAATACAAAATTTGATTTTCTGAGTTTTTCAATGTGTGGTAGGAGGGGTAGGGGTAGAGAGGAGGGTGGGGGTGAGGGATAGAGAAAGTAGATGAGGGGGAACAATATGTAGGGTGAGGGGTAGAATGATAAGGGTACACAGAAGTGGGGTATACAGTGGGAGAGTGAAGGGTTAAAGTTAGGAGAAAGGGGTGTAAGAAGACAAGTAAGGGGTGTAGGAAGACAAGTAAGGGGTGTACGAAGACAAGTAAGGGGTGTAAGAAGACAAGTAAGGGGTGTAAGAAGACAAGTAAGGGGTGAGGGAAATCAGTTGTTTAAAAAGGGATAGGTGAAGAGGGGAAGAGATAGGAGTAGTATTTCAAATTCTATGGGTGTAGTCAGAAGGGAATACCACTCTCTCGCAGTGTCGCTTTTCGTACCATCGTTTCATCCAGTTTCGTTTCATCGTTTTGTCTCTACATAATGTCTTTCTTCTCTATCGTGTAACGAAATGTGCTTAAACGTAACGCGACCTTGAAATTTCACTCGCCGCTAAAGAAATTTCACTTCAAAAAAATCCCGAAATTTATTTCTAGGCGCTTATCTGAAGAGCTTGTGGAAGTGAAACTTATGCGATATCTCAGAAGACCCAAAAGAAATGACAAAATTAGTAGTATGGATATAGCGGTCCTGGGCCAGGTGGTACGAAGCTTTTTTGGCTTTGGAGCTTTTGTATGGTGACGTCATAGACTTGTATGAAACTGATAAGGAATTCACTCCATCAGCTTTTTAACCTGACCTGTTCTGATATTAACTGCTTATTGACCTGACCTGTTCTGATATTATCACGTTTTTGAACAGATCAGGTCAAAAAGCTGGGTATAATAAGAACAGGTCAGGTCAATAAGCAGTTAATATCAGAATAGGTCAGGTCAATAACCAGTCCAGTTTAATACAAGTCTATGACGCCACCATACAGAACTTGGAAACAGTGTGCCAATTCCATTTACGTCCGAATTGGTGACTGAAGTCGGAGCTGGAGCAAATTAAGAGCACTGATGTTCTTCGATTTTTTTTATCCCGATCCCAAGTTTTTTTTTTTTCCGATCCCAAGTTTTTTATCCCCGATCCCGATCCCGATCCCAAGTTGATTTTTTGATATGTTTTGAAAAACAGTATAATACACAAAATAAAAGAAAAAAAAAATTGGCTTTTTGAGATATTCCAGGATAAAGGACAAAATCGTTATTCTTGGAAAAACATTTTTAAGATAAATTTGATTGGTATTTTTATTATTTTGCGACAACCTTCCCTTTTAAAATAAGTCCTATTTTATTATTCTATGATAAAAATTAACAGAGATATGAATTTTCAAAGAGGAGTTGGACACCATTTTCGCTAAATCTTTAACATACTATAACTAACAAAAAAAAGTGAGATAGAAAAAAAAAACTAAATTATATTTTTCTTTGCACTAAATCTTCAAGTACACAAATTTTCAAAGGAAGGCGATGGTAAGGTCACAAAATTGGCTTTTTTTGATGAAATGACCCAATACCGGTAATAGCAAAAACTTCCATCTCCAAATATTAGGGAATGTTAATTTTTTGACTATAAAATGATTGCAGACATAAAGATCATATTAACTTTTATCTATAGTCATCATTATCTTAATTCTTTCAAAAAATATTTTTGCCCCACTTTCAAAATAAACGGCTCAAATGTTTCTTGTACCTATGCAAACTTCGTTGTCAACATGTTTGAATAATATCCACGATATTAGAACACTTCCTCAAATCCAAAGTACTGCTCGCTCTGATGATTCGAATTCACCGGAATTCTTATTTATAAAGTAACATAAGAAAATTCAAAAATTTCGCGCTTTATTTTCACATACCGAACGGAACTACAACTCCACAAAATAAATTCCATTTCATCACAGCTGCGTCCCGGCTAAGCTGTCAAAGCGAAAATTTCCCTAGTGATAACCTCACATAAAACCGAAAATAAAATTCCCAAAAAAGTGGGGTGCAGTTTTTATTTTGATTCCGGCCGGATTACTTAATCGAGTCGAAACTAATCAAACAGCTGAAAGTGGACCGAAACCCGGTTGACAACCCGCCAACATGCTCAGGAACATCGTTCAGGCGCCCAACAGGCGATTCATTTCGGTAATAAACTTTTGCGCCGAACACACCGCACGCACTGCGGAGCGAAATTTATCAATTAAATTCGGTTTGTTTTGCAGCTCTTGTCGCGAGTTTGGTCCGGTGAACAGGGAGGCAGTGCGAAATTTTCCGAAAAGGATCTGATCGACACGCTCAGGACGCGCTTTCCGCAGGTAAAGAAAAGCCGCAAGAGCCGTTGAAATTGCGTTCTGCTGATAAGAAAATTTATCTGTTATCTTTGCAGGCGGCTGTCATAAATGTCACTGACGTATCCGGTGGCTGCGGCGCAATGTACGAAATTGTTGTCGAAGCGCGCGAATTCAAGGGAGTCCCGATCATCAAGCAGCACCGAATGATCACCGAAACGCTCAAAGCCGAAATCAAGGACATGCACGGGGTTCGGATCCACACGGCAGTGCCGGACGGATCGTGATTCAGGGCCTGCGGCGGGTAGCTGGTGCATGCCGCCCCCTCCTTATTAGTGGTGCGCGTTTGCCTTCTCATCGTAGATGAAAAGTTTATTTTTTAAGAGTTTGACCTTTAGCTAGTTTCATTCCGGCTATGAATTTATTTAATAAAAAAGTTTTTTGATAAAAGACCAAAGGCTACTCACTTCTTGTTTTGATTCGGCGGGCGACACGAACTTGTTGCAATCTCTTCGGAACTTTTGTTGCACTGTACACTGACCTCACTCACAGATACTACGCACTTTTATTTTATTTGACCGCGCGGACAACAACGACGACACGACGAACTGAAGTCACAACTAGCACACAGGAAATTAGAAAATAAAAACTGAAATCGTTTTAGCAAATTACGACCGCCCGAGAACCGCGAAACCGCGCAAAAACCGCCAACTTGTCGTTTGTTGAAAGTCTTTGACAACTGATGCACTTATGGCGGTCGAGATGCGTTCTGTGGTTGTGGTTGCCGAAATTGATAAGTTGCGGTTCGGATACCGAATGAGTGCAAAGTTCCAAAGTGTTTTAAGTTTTTCTCACGCTCATTTTTACAGTGGCTCGCAGTAGAAATTTATCGAATTTTTTTTTAGACGAAAAAACTTTAGTTTGTAGATTTCGGGAACCGCGAATGCTAGGAGTCTGAAATTTGTAATTTATATAGAGGTTTGATAGTATGTATAGCAATAAAAAGGTTGATATGGTTGAAAGGGTGTCGGAGTGGGGGAAAACCATGCGTTGGAAAGGATGAAAATTACTGGAAATAATGACGTTAAAGCCCCGATCACAATGCTCACGTTCCGTTCCGTTCCGTCACGAAATAAATATACATAAATAAAAAAAAAAATCACATATGTTCGCGGTCGGCAGGATTCGAACCGATCATCATCTGATTTCTAGTCAGACGCCTTACCCGCTCGGCTACGACTGCAGTTGTAAATTCTCCTTTTTGTTTCTAGTTCATCTGATTTAACTTACTAAAAAGCTTAAATGTCGAAATAACTCGTGAGCCACTAATTTCGGCAATATAAAATTATGTCCGGTACCTGCCCGGTAGTCTCGAGAATGTCCATGCAAAATTTGGGAAGGTACGGTTCATAGGTGTAGATTGCAATCGTAATTTCCATAAAAACTGACTTTATTTTATATATTAGATTTAAGGCCAAAATTTTTCACGAAAATCGAAATTTCTGTGTTAAAAAAAAACCATTTATATTTTGCGTATTCCTTCGATTAATTTCGAGACAATAAATTATAGTGCCGAAATCTTTTAAGTTTTTTTTTATTTTAGATGATCCTATCTAGAGATATCGTCCGTCTGTCCGTGAACACGATAACTCAAGAACGCCTTCACCTAGGATCTTGAAATTTTGAATCTGAGTGTTTGGTTGAATTTGTAAGGCTAAGTTCGTTTACGGGTAAAATCGTCCCACTCCTTCGGGTAGCTGCCATATAAAATGTCCTTAAAACATGTGTTCAAGAATATTGGCCGATAACTTCAAGACAGGCTTAAGCTATGGTTTTAAAATTTTGTATCTAATTTTGCAATAGTTGGAGCTAAATGTATGATTATGAAGAAAATCCTAATAGTCCTTCGAGTGGCTGCCATGCAAATATCTTGTTAAAATATCTTCATTTAATTCACGAAACTCACTTTAACTCAAGAAATCGTTAAGCCACGAAGTTCAAATTTTGTACAAATAAGATTTAAGCAAAAAGGAAGTTAGACTGCGTTTGTCAGTGAAATTTCTTGACTCCTTCGAGTAGCTTCCATACAAAAAAATCCTTGAAAAGACAGTGTTCTAGAAAATTTGTCGATGGCTTCACAACCATTTTAGCTGTTTGTTAAATGTATCTTCGAAAAAAAAACCTATTAGTCCCTCGCGTAACAGCCATACAAATATCCTTTCAAAATGTCTTCACTTAATTTACGGAACTCACTATAACTCAAGAAATCGTTTAGCTGTAAATTTAGAGTTTTGTACAAATTAGTTTTGAGTGCAATCGAATTTCGAGTTTACTAGTCAGCGAAACCCTTTCACTCCTTCTGGTATCTTCCATACAAAAAATCCTTAAGATACGTATTCAACAATATTTTCCAATAACTTTTGAACGCGTCAAACTACGAATTTGAAATTTGGTACACATTCATTTGTAGATGGTTCCAAGGAAAGGGAAAGGAAAGGGAAAGGGGTATAAGAAATCGAGTCCTTCCTGCACCTCATATGTGAATGTCCTTCAAAAATTACATTTTATTCCCGATGGCACACCCAGTTCAAGAAATGATTTTAAACATTGATGATATTGTTTTTAAGTTTCAAGTAGCAAGTAGCGGATTCAACATGAACATACGTAATTCTACTTTAGCCCCAACTACAATATAAATCGGAGTTCAGTATCATCTAGAGTATTATACGATTGGCTTGCAGCCGATCGTGACTGCAGTATGTTTTTTTTATCCCTGTTTGATTTTTCTTTCTTGAGAGGATTTTAATCGATTGAAATCGTTTTTCGTTCATGTAATTAGGCGTGGACAATACGTCTGCATCGTTTGCAGTCTATCAGCGAACTAATTTTGATTTTACAGAAAAAAATAATGTTACAGGTTTTCAAATTATTTTTTTATATTTGAAAAGCATAACTATTAAAAATCAATAATTTTTTCATTGATTTATCTTCTAGAAATACCAATTAATTATACTACCTGTGATACTTTTCAATTAAATGAGGTCTTCTTATGTAATTCTTGCCATGAAAATCATGAAAAATTGCTTCAGTTTGACTTCATATATTACCAAAAATGAAAATTTTTCAAAATTTGATTTATACAGGACCTTCTTTAAGATTTTTTCTAGCATTATATTAATGAAAATTACATTTTAATTATTCAAGAAATAGGTAATATGCGTTTAAAAAACTCGAATTTACGCATTTTAAGAAATGTTCAAGGGTTGCTGTTCTAATAAATTTTTTTCCAAATACAGTTTTGAATTTTTTCTCTATACACGACCTAGTTCACATACCAGCTAATAAAGTGGTGTAATTTTATTTTGTTTTTTTGTTGACATTAACATGAAATATTGGTAAGAAAACAGTCATAAATCATCAAAATTGCATTTAACGTGAACATTAGGGTGGCCCTTAATAAAAAAAATGTTTCTCTCACCCCTTCAATTGACTCGAAATACTAAAAAATTATTTTTAAAAGTGAAATCCGCTCTTAATTTTAATATTAACCCGTACCCCAAGGCCCTCTCTAGGAGTTAAGAGGCATAACCACTTTAACCGCACAACCAGTTTGAAAATTGGAAAAAATCAATTTTTTTTTACATATTTCTACAGTGTATACCTTCAAGAATAACACACCAAAATTTCAAGTGTGTATCTTAAATGGTTTTTCAGCTATAGCCTCCTGAAGAGTAGCCGATCACGAGAAAAACGCGTTTAAAGATAAAATTATTGATTTCATTTTGATGAAAAATATGTACATTTTCACGAATTCCGACATATTTCATCGATTTATATCGGATTCACTTTGACTTCTAAGGGGTTTAACTGTTTACACCAAAAAAAAATAGCGTTTGCAGCACCGTGCACATGATAGAAGTGAAACTTCTTTAGCGGCGAGTGAAATTTCAAGGACGCGTCACGTTTAAGCACATTTCGTTACACGATAGAGAAGAAAGATATTATGTAGCGACAAAACGATGAAACGAAACTCGATGAAACGAGGAGATGTAAAAGCGACACTGCGAGAGAGTGGTATTCCCTTCTGACTACACTCATAGAATTTGAAATACTACTCTAATTTCTTCCCCCTCCTCACCTATCCTTTTTTAAACAACTGATTTCCCTCACCCCTCTCTCACCCCTTACTTTTCTTCTTACACCCCTTTCTCCTAACTTCAACCCTTCACCCACCACTGTATGTATACCCCCCTCTGTGTACTCTTATCATTCTACCTTTCACCTTACAGTTTGTTCCCCCTCATCTACTTTCTCTATCCCCCACCCCACCCTCTTCTCTATCCCCTACCCCCTCCTACATAACATTGAAAAACTCAGGAAATTTATTTGGAATACTACTCCTATCTCTTCCCCCTCTTCACCAATCCCTTTTTAAACAACTGATTTCCCTCACCCCTTACTTTTCTTCTCCTAACTTCAACCCTTCACTCTCCCACTATACACCCCCCCCCCTCTGTGTACCCTTATCATTGCACCTTTCACCCTACATATTGTTCCCCCTCATCTACTTTCTCTATCTCCCACCCCACCCTCCTCTCTATCCTCTACCATCTCCTACATTGAAAACCTCATAAAATGCAAATTTTGTATTATTGTATTTATTTTGAAATGCTCCCTCTCTCTGTCTCTCACATTAAATCTCTCTTATTCTTTTTCTTTATTTTTCAAGGAGTTTCACTTCTATCATGTGCACGGTGCTGCACACGCTGTTTCTTTTTTTAAAAAATCGATCACAATACTGTATTATTAAAATAATACAGAAAAAAGGCTAAAAAATTACGAGAATTTATCAACAAGAGATTCTAAAAGAAATGACGCACAGCTGACTAATTGTTGTAATCAAATTGTTTTCTTGACAAATTATTTTTTTAAAAGTTTAACCCGTTTTTTTACCAACCGCTTATCACAATCCATTCATTTTTTTTTTTTTTTTTTTTTTTTTTTTTTTTTTTCTTTGTTTGTAGGTAATAAAGCACTAGTGGCCAACCCGCGGCCCGCCTTGATTATTTTTCCGCAAAAATTTCTTGCGACCCCATATTTTGACGAAAAGTGTATTGTGTGCAATATTACCGCAAGGCGATTTTTTGGAGTAGGAAAATCTAATATGGGGATATATAATCATATGTGGCCCGCGGAGCTATGATGCATTTCCAAAGTGGCCCGCGAGATCATTTGTGTTGGCCACCGGTGTTATAAAGGATGGTTCAAAAACGTACTGATTTTTCAACAGCTGTTACAAAAAAAATTTTTAGAAATGCTTTGATCAATTAGTAGTACACAGTATAATCTCGATAATGTGAACTTAATTGAAACCGACTGATTTCACATTTTGGAGGTGTTCACTTTATTGGAGACGAAAAATATATGCTGTAGATTTATATATGTATGTATTTTATTGAATAAAAGAAAAGATCAAAAAACAATATTATGTACATTAAGCCTAAAACCAAAATCCATTTATATTTTTCGAAAACTAAAACTATTTGTAATAATTCTGAAAATGATAAAGAAAAGTACTGTTCTAATCTGGAGGCAGGTATGAAAAAATTTTTTATTTTGGATTGTCGGATAGTGTTAAATGCTTTTTCGACGACTATAGACCTAATTTGTACATTTGTTCGTAATATTTATGTTTCGATGCCCATTACTTTATAAACAGAGTGTGACTTTATAGATAACCATGTTCACATTATAGAGGCGCTAAAATTTCCACCGTACACATTACAAGAGACATTTAAGAAAAAACTTGTTGTTCACTTTACTGGAAAAAAACACATTATCGAAGGTTCACATTATCGAGATAATACGGTACTAACATAGCTTTAGAAATTAAAAACAAAAATTAGAGTGATACGATCAGCGATTTAAGGGGCAACACCACTGTAACAGTCTAAAAAAATGCTCTTTTTCGACAATTTTTTTTAAATGGAAGGAAAGGAAATAGATAAATAATATTTTGGGAACTGAATAACCATATATTTAAATATATAATAAAAAAAAAAAACTAGTTCAAAAATTTACAAAATGGCGGCACTACAGCCATTCACCCGAGGCATGTTAAATTTTAGGCGCTCTGCGGCCTGCAGTTTTGCTTGCGTAAAATTGAATCTAGCATAACGAAAAAAAAATCACTGAATCTTCATGAGTATAGCTAGAGAATGACGTACGGGAATTTAGAAATATTGAGTTTTGTGCGGTTGGCGAATATTTGAATAATTGTTTTAAATTTTCGACCAAAAACAGGACAGTTATTTGCTAATAACCATTTTTTACATCAACGTATCAAAAAGTCCGTACGTCATTCTCTTATTTTGAAGATATGTTAAAAAATTCAAATGAAAAGAATGATAATTGTTCGAGGTAAGTTGCAGGCCAATTTCGAAAATCGTGTTTCGAGAAAAACGCGTTCAAAGTTTTGAAATGTCTTACAGACATGAACAAGTAAATAATTCTAGTTTTAAATTTTTTTACCATTAATCTGCAATTTCAGGACCATAAAGCTGTCCTTCTAAGTTGAAATATTCCTCTTCAATTCCTTTTCTCGACGATTTTATGGTGGAGCGCGCCTTTTTTGCAGCAACTGCCAATGAATTCTCAGCGTACTGAATTCGCTTAGCATAGGACTTGACACAAAAAGTGTAGCATTGGACGCCAATATCCACATCCAGAACCTTCGTAATCCGTGGTATGCTAGTCAGTCCATCATTAAAATTGCATACAGCGATATCCGTTGCTATATGTATATATAGGATTTTTACCTTTTTGTACATGAACTGACGTTATACTAACGAAATTCTGTGTGAAAATACATCCAATGGAACAAAAAACCCTTTTTAGCGATATCTATTAGTATTTTCCAGAAGTTAGAAACCAACAGGTAAATCATTAGGCAGTATCTTCTCAGATGGGTACCTGATGCGACACAGGTAGTCGTTTCGAAGCAGCCTGACGCGCTCTCTAAAGAGCTCCAAATTCCAGAATAAAATTCATGTTCATGATTTCAAATTTTTTCCCCATATTCTCCAAGGTTCCAAGAATTTTTAAGCATATAAAAAAAAAATTGATTTTTCCAAATTTTTACAGTGGTGTTGGGCCTTAAGAGTAAATGGGTCTCAAAATTGGCCATTTTTGCACTCCCTACAAGCTCCCTTAATTAATATTATGTCTACAGGTTTTTCAAATAACATGTACCCATAAGAGGGTGTCATCATCATCATCAATGGCGCGAAATCTCAAATCAAGCCAGGGCCTGCAGGATACTTTGTCTGAAGTCATCTCGGTTCAGCGGTGTCAAAGGGCGTTATACCATTTCACTAATTCCGGCTTTATCAATAATCACCTATGAACTGATTTCAGGTTTTTTTTTGCTATTCAATCTTTAAGAGGTTATAAAAGGTTTTCATACGTTTTCACGAATTCCGTCATATCTCTGAGATTTCGAATTGATTTTAACTTCATCGGGTTTTTATACAATCGCCAAAAAATTAATTTCAGACTTTATAGAACTTCAACTCCCAAGGGTTTGTATTTTCGCCTAAAACCGATTTCAATTTTTTTTTATATATATGTAATCCCTAAAAGGGTGTTTTACGAATTTCGTCATATTTCTTAGGTCTTCTGGAATATTGAATCAATTTTACGTCTACAGGTTTTTCAGATAAATGCCTGCAAACCGTTTTCAACGTTTTCTAAAATGTAACCCATAAGGGGGTGTAATCATCATTATCAGTGGTGCCGCGGCACCCCAAATCAGGCCAGAGCCTGCAGGATACATGGTCTGAAATCATCTCGGTTCAGCAGTGTTAATAGGCGTTATTCAATGGTACTAATTCCGGCTTTATCAATAATCATCTAAAAACTGATTCCAAGGTTTTTTGTGCTATTCAATCTCTAAGTGGGTGTAGAATGTTTGCATACTTTTTCACGAATTCCGTCATATGTCTTAGGTCTGAGATTTGAATTGAATGGATTTTAACTTCATCGGGCTTTTTATACAATCGCTTAAGAATGAATTTCAGAATTTTTGGAGCTTCAACCCTCAAGGGTTTGTAAAGGTATCAAATAGGTTTCACTGCTACGAACCTTTTATGTAGAATCGCCTAAAAACCAATTTTACGATCATACGAAATTCCACCCCAAAGGCGATGTAAAGGGGTTGCACATGTTTTCATAAATTTCATCATATCCCACTCTCTATTTTTACTTCCGAATCCGATTCTTAAGACATAGCCAAAAGGCAAATTTCAGTATGAAGTGTGACCAACGATTCGGCGACAGGTTGGAATCAGACGCAGCCACATCAGCTGTGTTGATTCTAAGTAGCACCGATTAGTATATTTAGGTAAAGGGTTCTACATATAATGACCGGCCACACCAACCGATGATATAGGCTAAGGAAAAATGTTTTAGCATGTTTTGATCGCACTATACCCTATGTTCAGCATGTGAACAGGGGTTACCATATGTTTTCACGAATTCTGACATATCTCTTAGATCTGATACAATCTCGAATTGATTCTTACTTCCACTGAACTTAATCAATAAATCAATTTTTTTTAAAATACAAGGTTTTCCGGTAAATACTGTTAAATTTTCAAGCCGTTCGAAGATGTCTCTGCCCCTGGACAGATGATTGCTTAGTTGTAGCTGAAGATCTAGGTCTTTCTTGTTGAGATGCGTTAGTTTGGTCCTCTTGGATTTGATGTCGTTCCTTAATAGTTGCATGCTTGCTTTCCTGAGTATGGCTTGACTACCTTTGTTGTTCCAGATGTTGGTCAGAACAAAGCCGTTGGGGATCGTGTTTTTATCACGGCACCTCCTTTCAAATGCTATTTGGTTCAAGATATTATCGATCTTTAACTTAATTTTCTCCAACTTCCTCGCTTTCTTGAGATACTGCTCCCCGTAGAGCTCATTTCCGAAATTTTGTATTTTTACGATTTTCGAGATTTCGGTTGATCGCAGTTCATCGGCCGCTACGTAAATTGCGTCCCGGAAACTTTTCAAATACTTGTTTGATCGACAATAGCTTTGATGTTAGGCTGGGTCAATCAATCTGCGTTTTTGTCCTGAGTTGTGATTGATTTGCGCTTCGAATGATCGATAATGTCGCGATCAAGGCAGCCATATCACCATTCCATTTGTTATGTTTGGTCTTAAACAATCGGCTATTTGTCCACGTCCAATGTACACGCTCACGAGCGATTGCTCTGACTTATCAGCTCTATAAAAGCGGTTAAATCGTTCCGGAACGAAAAATCGTCGATATTATTGCCCGCGCCGATGTTTCCAAGCTTCGGCTGTCCGCTGCCAATTGATTATCACCAACCGATCGTCTTACGAATTCGATCGTATCAGAGACGAAGATTACGGAAGATCGTGTAACGCGACCGACTGCGCCAATGATATAGATAAGTAATAAATCGTTGTTCGCGACGCTTCATAACACGCTAATGGACGTGTGACGCTTCTTATCACCTCGTAAGCCGAAAGCTAGCGCTAGCTGCTAGAGCTGACTGCGCATGCCGATCAAAATGATTCAGAAAATTGTTTTCCAATTGCACGGACAAGCTTTTCATTAGCCGGTGGTTGCCGCGAAGCTAGTATTCACGATTTCGATTTCTTAGTGCATTTCCAAAACGTCTTCTAAGTAGCGGGCGCGGTACAATAGTGTCTGATCTTGAGCGACACCACAGATCACCTTGATTGTTGTTTTTGTTATTCTTTTTTTTTTTTTAAAGGCGCGCATCTTTTGAATAAATTGTGTGCGCGTGCGCTTTTTGTTCGCTCGTAAATTGCACAAACAAATTTAAATTGAAAACTAAACTGGCCCGTCTTAAGAAACCGGACAGTTTAAGCGATTGAATTGTCGCGATCGGGAGCGTTTTTTTTCTCATATCGGACGCTTTTCCGATGCGGTTCGAGCGGCCGTGGAACGTTTTTATGGTGATTGACAAGAGTGGCGCGAAAAAGTTTATTTTAAGATTCGAATCGGTTCACACACGTCCGAACAAAGACGTTATGCTGCTGTCCACCTTAGGGTAGAGGAGTTGGACGAATCGTGTTGCGAATCTGCTGAACGACTGACCGATTAATCGCGTAATTCGGACGGGAAAAAATCATGTTACGAAAAACGATGTTGTCTGTAGTGGCGGTGGTTTTGATCGTTTCAGTGGTTCTTGGTGAGTTTGCAAATTTGTTTGGAACGGATTTTTTTTCATGATGAAATTCTACAGGCGGCACACCTTTTTACCTTTTTTGGGAGGGTTAGGTTGCCTTAAAAAAATGTTATAAAAAGCTTGAGATAAGATAACGTGCAGGATTGTCTGGTATCAGTTCCGTATCCATATCGCACTTGTTGGAAGCGCTAGCCGCTGATTACGCACACCTCAGCGTTCCAATCATTTCGCAATGGAAAATGTTTACACAATTTTCGGGTTTTTGTGGAATTCCAGAACTAGGCATTTTGATTAATAGTCGTTATCATTGAAAAGCTTTGAGATAGGTAGGTTCGCTTGTACGTGCACGAAAAAGGGAGTAGTCTCTATTGGAATGGCTTTTTATCGCGATTGCGGTGCTATGATTCACCCGGAAAAACTAGAACAAAATGATAAGAATTTCACCTTAACACTAGCTTAACTTAAACACCTGAAGCCTGGCATTCACTGCATGAAAAATAACTTTTCACATGGCATCATTCCACTTGCATTTGAACGACGATAAAACTCTTCTTTCTAGAGTCTGATGCCTACTTGCATTCTAATAAATTGTAAAAAAAAAACAGAGTCCCCTTAATGTGGTTATGAATAATAAATACTTTGCTATAAAAAAATAGAGTAACACATTACTGTGAGTATAGAACAAACAGACCAAGTAGAAAAAGAAATGCAGTATTGAAAATGAACCACATTTCGACGGCCTACGACATTAAAAAACTTTGCATTGAAACATCTCAACTGAAAAACTCTACAGTCTGTAGCATGCTCTGTAGAGTACAGAGCATGCTCTTACTAACTGTAAACACCGTTGACAAGACGAAAGCAAAAACCGCTGAAAGGATAAGACTCTCATAATATGCATCGACACTCTCATAACTTAACTATTTTAATAAGAGTTACAGTAGAACTCGAACTGACTTGTACGGAAGTAGCATTTAAAAGAGAAGTGTTAAGCAATCCTTATCAACTGCGTAAAAATTCAATACATCCCAAATAGCAAACAAACTTCGCACTTTGATTTTCCGAAGGCTATAACTTCGATAAGACTTCGGTAAGACTGTTGAGCGCAGGGGAACTTTAAACTTCGATAAGGCTTCCGTAAGACTTTCGAGCGGAGGTTGAACTTTCAGAATCAATAGCTTCGGTAATAACCTATATAAGGCCTTATGGAAGTAAAAACCAAACGTCTTATTGAGTTTTGTTAACTTTAAACTCCGATAAAGCTTCCGTACGACTTTGCGAGCGGAGGTTTGCAAGTGAGCAGCTTCGATAACCAGCTGTTGGCGGTTGGTTATTGGTGTTGAAATATGGGGAAATGTGCCCCAGATAAGTTCGATAAGACCTTATCGAAGCTTTATCGAGTTACGAGAATAGCTTTGATAAGACCTTAAGGAGGTTAGTTTGCTAGTTGAGAAGCCATCTATCAGTGAAAGTAGTATGACTGTAAATATCATTGTTCGGGGACAGTTATCCTATTAGAATTACTAAAATTTGCACTCTTTAAATAACAGCATAAATAGAAAAAACCTATTATTTACATTGTGTCTGTTTTACAAGACTTTAGCTCTCAAAGAGTTAAGCTCTTATAACAATGTCTAATTGAAGAGTAAAATGTCGTGATGAATGTAAGAATATTATGAGCCGAAAAGTCGAGAATTTTTAAAAGGATTCAAGCTCGCGTGCGTTACAAGATTTTCCCATAGATCGTCAGGTTAAATAGTGGTAAACTATCGGGTATCATTAAAAAAAAGAATGGCAAAAATTGTGCTAACCCTTGGAAGTTGAATATCGAAAAGTTGTGAAATGGGTTTGTAGGCGACTATGCAAAAAGTCTGTGGAAGTGAAAAGCGATCTAATATCTCATCAACCCTAAGAAATATGTCGAAGCTTTGAAAAGCATACAATCCCTTACACCCCTTGGATCCACTTGGGGATATGAAATATCCAAAAATCCTGAAATAGAGTTAATAGATAAATATGAAGAAAGTATGAGAAATTTAAAACCAATTCAATTTCTTATCACTTCTGAAAGAAATTACGGAATTCGTAAAAACTTGAAAACGTGTTTAACCCTTTTTATCCTATTAGGGGCTGAAAAAGGAAATAGCTTAGAAACAAATTTTAGGTGACTATTACGCAAGCCCATGAAAGTGAAGAGATATTCGATATCTTATCAGGCCTGGAGGATATGGCAGAATACACCCCCCTTGCATCCTCTTAGGGGTAGAATTTCAAAAAACCCTGAAAACACTTTCGAGGTATTTATAAGAAGAAACCGTGGAATAAAAATTAATTCAATATTTGAGAAAACCTAAAAGATCTGACGAAAATCGTGAAAATATATACATTCCATTTTCACTGATAGTTTTTTTCTACACCCTTTCAAATACAAATGTTTATTTTAATTACCTTTCCATTTGATTTAGTACATATACATACCGAGTTTCGATTTTCTAGCCGTAAGCCGTTCTATAGTTAGCAAAACACCTCCACCGAACCCGCCCTTCCATACTACCCCTAAAAAAAGAATATTTTTTCAACATGTTACTATTATAGCTCTATCTTAAGTTTCAATGTAGGTTATAGGAACCTTTACCTCTTCATCCTCCCCCACCCTCACCCTCTACACCAACTCAATTTGAATTTAATAAAAATAGATGAAGCTATCTATTCTTTTTGCATGAAATTTCTGCACTTTTTTGCACTAGATTTTCTAAACAACATTTGACGTCAAACCAATGACACAAACTCCCGCCTCTGTTTAATATTTTTATGACCTCCCTTATCACCGTAAATTTCCCCTTTTGTCTTCTAATTGACCCTTCTATTAGTTAATTTTGTAACCCCCTTTTTTACCTGTTTTTCTAATTGACCCTTCTGTTAGTTAATTTAGTAACCCTTTTTTACCTACTTTCATTTGTATATATAACAGTTGTAGAGATATTGTCGATCAGTTTGATAAAGGACTCAGTCGAGTCCGAAACGTCACACAAAATAAATTTAACAGTATTTACCGGAAAACCTTGTATTTTCATCATCACTTTTTGTTGGACCCGACACCTCTTTTTACATTTTTTAAAATGTTTCTTTTTTGATATCATTTCTTTTTGTTGCCCTCTTAACTACTGCGATTAAAAAGTTCAAATGTGCATACATATTAACTTGGCAGAAGCACATCCTACGAATTACACAGTGGGATATTTTAATACAGTCATATTTGCCGGTCTAAATATACAAATTTTAGTGAAAACTTGCATATATGAAATTTAGACAATTTCAAAATTAAACAAAATTACTTAAACTTTTGGAATTGCCCAAATGTGCTGATTTTGTTAATTTCTAAAAGCCATGATCTCGTAATCGATATAACCAACCGATTCAATGGATCCTTTAAAGGAATAAGTCATTGCGACTGTAATTGTTTCATCGTCTGCATCGAAAGGAAACCGCAACCAAAACCAAACCAAAAAAAAAACCAAAAACAGGAATTATTTTCAAAACACTATTCCACAAATACCAAGAGTAACATATTTGCAATCTTGTAACGAACAGCAAACTTGGTTCGAATTCCGTTGTGACCATTGATCAGCATCGATTATTCATTCCCTGGATTTAGCTATCGAGGAAATAGTTTTTCAAAACCAAATTACATCAAATGCTGCATAGAGAAACAAACATTTCAACTTACATAGTAACAAATCAAATGTAGGCCACCATCAAAAATAGACCACCATCCTCGCACGTATTATTTAAGCAAACATCGCTTAATTCTTTCCGAATTAAAACAAATTAATATCCATTGAGATTTCGAATGACACTTAACAATAATATTGTTGCTTTAAAAATTGTGGACATTTTTAAATATTTTGTGAATAGCTTTTGAATTCGCGTTGACATTTAAGTCTCGACTACTGTGATTTTGAAAAAAGCTTAAAAGACGGAAGAACTAATTTTCATAAAACTCATTTAGCTTTTCCAATTTCTTCTTCTTCTTCTTCCAAGTTCTTTCCATGTATTTTAATGAAATGCCTATAGAAAGCTCTCATGTACACAAAAATACAGATAAGGAGCCCGTGTCCGTGTGAAATCCTTACAGTAAAGTACGTAGTCGGTGCTGGGGGTTGAACCCGACGCACATTCGACCGAACGTACTGATATATAAAAATGGATGTTTGTCTGTTTGTTTGTCCGGTATAGCCTCCTAAGCCACTCATATGATTGCGATGAAATTTTGGTTGTTTGTTGAGGGTACGCCCGCGTTAAAAAAATAATTTAACAGTTGGTGGTTTGCGAGTTATTTCAACATTTGAGTCTTTTTCATATGATTTAGCGGCAGTTTGTTCGTTTTCGGTGTATTAGTTACGCGTTCCTAATACTAAATAGTAAGGTTGGACTATGGATGATGGATAGAGGATAATGGATGGTTGGTTCGTTTGATGATGATGATGATCAGAGGCTGAGAAAACAAATAATCTCTATATATAAAATGAATGTTTGTTTGTTTGTTTATCCGATGTAGGCTACGCCCGCGATGGTTTGAGCATTACAAAAATCATTTAACAGTTGGTGGTTCCCAAGTTTTTCAACATTTGAGGGTATTTCATATGATTTAGCGACACTTTTTCGGTACTAATGTTATGCGTTCCTATTACTAAATGGTAAAGTTGGATGATGGATGGTGGACAGAGGATAGTGGATGGAAGATGGAGGATGCTTGATTGAAGATAAAGGATGGAGGTTGTTGGATAGTAGATGGAGGATGGTGGATAGTGGATAGAAGATGGTGGATAGAGGATGGGGAATGATAGGTATAGGATGGGGAATGGTAGGTATAGGATGGGCGATGATGGATAGAGGATGATGGAGGGTGGGGGATGGTGGATAGAGGATGGAAGATCGAAAATGGAGGATGGTTAATAAAGGATCCTAGATAGGGGATGGGGGATGGTAGATATAGAATGGAAGAAGATGGATAGAGGATGATGGATGGTGGATGGAGACGGATGATGGAGGTTGGTGGATGCTGGATAGAGGATGGTGAATGCAGGATAGAAGATGTAGCATGGAGAATGGTGAATGGTGGGTGGAGAATGGTTGTTAGAGGATGCTGGATGGTATATATAGGATGGTAGATGATGGATAGATGATAATGAATGAATTGAGGATGGTGGATAGAGGATAGAGAATGGCAGATGGAGGATGGGGGATGCGGAATGGATGGAGGATAATGGATAGAGGATGGAGGATGGAAGATGGAGGATGAAGGGTAATGGATAAAGGATGGAACATGGATGATGGTGTATAGAGGATGGTGGATGTGGGATGGTGGATGTGAGATGGTTGATGTGGGATGGTGAATGAAGGATGGAAGATAGAGGATGGGGGATGGTGAATGGTGGATAGAGGATGTTAGATGGAGGATGTTAGATGGAGGATGAAGGATGGAGAGGGTGGATAGAGGATTGTGAATAGAGGGTAGAGTAACAGAAGCAATGGGAGAAATGGGAACGGGAGTAACAGGAGTATCGGAAGAAACAGGAGCAACGGGAGAATCAGGACCAATGGATATACGGGAGAAACGGAAAAAACAGGATCAATCGGAGAAACGGGATCAACGGGAAAGACGAGAGTAACAGGGGCGATGGACCAACGTGAGCGTAGTCGCGGTACGCGGCTAGTTAACTATATTTATAAATGACTTTCTCGTAATTTTATGTTTGCCTACTATCCACAAGATAAAAAATTCAATGGATTTTTTATACTCTAGATTCTAGAGTATTATATTTACGATTGGCTTGCAGCCGATCGTGACTGCAGTATGTTTTTAATGTGCACCTAATTTTATTTTTTAAAGCATTTTCTACACCCAATAAGAATGATTGTATGTAGCAACCTTCCATCGTTTTCAATGCTACGGCCTCATTTTGCTATTTACAAGACTTTTTTCTATTAAGCGCTTCTATTTGCGCACTTCGTAGGCTACTTAGCACCTGTTACATTTCAAATTTACTCGTTAGAATTTATACAGGTAGAGCCATTTTTGTAATTATGTTTGCAACGACCAGAAACAACCAAACTTAGAGTACTTATCACTCTTGACCATACGAGAACTTATCGTAAACAAAGAAACATTGAAAAAAGTCTTATCTTTTTTGTGGACTTTATTAATCAAATTATTTTAATTTCTTGAAATAGACATAAAGATTATGAACTGTGAGTAATGTTTAAGCTTATAGGACGCGAAGTGTAAAAGTGTTTGCTTCTCTGGTCAAGAGTATTAGAGATAAGTGGGCTATAGATTACGTAGTTCTACTAATTTTAGAGCTTATAAAATATCGATAGATTAGAAATTGAGTTATGCCGTAGTTAAATTAATTACTTGATGTAATTACACTATGTCGCATTTGTTCACTTCCGTGACCTTATAATTGGGTAAAGTTTTCTTCCCGTGTAGTCGAACATTTTCACAGCACAACGTACCATAGAAACGCCATGGGTACACCGTCACTTATGCGTCTACTACAAAGCTAATCTTGACTTAACACTGCGTATGTAGTAGGTTTTCATTTACGGAAGTAAAAAGGCTGGTTAAATTTCTAGGGCTATTCAATAGGGACATTATAATTTTGTATTTAATAAAACACAGAATAATTGAGTTGCTCGTTGGTGAACTTCACCATGATAAAAATGTAAACCTTGACTGAAGTTTTGACATTGAGAGACAAGCAAAAAAGTTTAAGGGTATACATACGTTTGTAGTAAATACAAAATTGTTATGTACCTATTGAATAACCCTTTACATTCGACCCCAGTTTAATTATAAACTATATTGTACCCTGGAAACCCGAACAATTCATGTTGAAATGACCTTAAAAGTTTCCAGAGAAAATTACAACCTTCCAATATCGAACTAGACTTCAACCAAATAACTTCTATCTAGCATGTTACAGATGGTTCTTGCATATTCCACACATACCACCGAATATGTTTTATATAAGCGATGCAGAGCTTGTACACGGGATCAGTGAGAGTAAGATGACGAATGGTTGTTCTGATAACAGAAATCAAGTAATAATTGAAATCGGGAAGCGTTGCCAAAAGTGTGATTATTGAATGGGATTTAATAAAGCGATTTTTGTTAAATTTAATTTCTGTTTTGGTCTTCCTGGACAGCGTGCAAAGAAAAGTTTTTAGGTAAAAAATCAACTTGTTTTTGGGAATGGGCTTGTAAGGAGAGTGATGGAAGAAAATTAAGATTACTGGACGGAACCTAGATTGACCTCGAACTTTGATTCCTTACCAGAGAATTAACGAGATTGATAGTAGCGATGCTTGACTCTCGCAGAATTTCGGTTCAAATCTGAGGTAAGGGTCACACTGTATGAGCGGTGAAGGGATGCCCTCAGAGAGGCGTACTCTCCCCACTACTGTGGAACATTGTTGTAGATGATCTCCTTAAGGACCTGAGCATCAAGATTTTTGAGAACATACGCTGATGACCTGGTGATCACTGTAAACGGTAAACATGACTGTGTCATTTCGGACCGCATGCAAGAGGCTCTAAAGATAGTAAATCACTGGTGACAGTCACAGCACAGAAGGTCCTGCAAAAAATTCAGAGGCGTGCTGTTCTTAGCATTACTGAGGGACTTAAATTATGTCCCAGTGCTGCAATGGAAGCCATGATAGACGTAGGCCCATTACACTTAAAGATAAAGAAGGAGGCTTTGAGAGAGACTATAAGCCTACAGCAGTATAATAAATTTAAGGCAGGAGACCTTGTCAGTCATCTTTAAATTCTATAGGAATTTAATCAGAAGGACCTAACCGACTCAGTAATCGATAACATGCCAAAGGAATTTGAGAAAACATTAATGGTGACTCTGGGAAATTGTGTATTATGGCAAACTGGTCTACCGGATTTTGGGGAAGGTGCTTCAGTCTGGTTCACGGGCAGCTCTAAGACCTATGTCAGGCGGATGCAAAGGGGCGATTACGGTAGTTGGACTCTCGATAATTTTGAGGATCTGAGGTAGAAAGCGACAAGCTGTTCAAATTTGTCAGGGATTTGGGGTATTTTTGGGGGTGATTAGTTATCGGGATGGCTATGGGACCTCTTTCGGCTCAGCGCGGCACCACTTCCAAAAACTACCAGTTCAGAACGGACAAACTCCAATGCATGACCCTTTTAGGCATCTAGATATCAGGATCTCGTCGATTAGCAATCAGTTAGAGATCATGCAGCCAAGCTAGTATATTCCCTTAAATGATCAATACCGTACTTGCAAGGATCCGAAAGATTGAGACGACTTTTGCTAATCACCCTTAAAATGTATTCCTCTTTCCAGAACCAACGGACACACTGAAAATCTACAGCAGCTTAACACACTGCTATCGTGGCAACAACACCGACTACTGGATCGGAAGCTCCTTACAAAATCTACTCGAACTAATTCGTAAGATTGAAGATGCCCATCCAACTTCGATCGATATGCGAATGTTAGCGGTTAGCATTATCCATCGGCTGCGGATCGATGGAATACAGAAGGCGCCGGGCATACAAGAAACAGAATATACGATTCCTTACGGGGTGAATGGAATCATGGCACCAAAATATCAACTCCTCTTGAGCTTAATCTCGGATAGTCCAAGCGCCATCAACTATACCGAAGCGTTGACACCGCTAGAACTCTGTACACTCCATCGCTTAGTTAGCTCCACGGTGGAACCATACCAGCGTGGCGATGAATCGAAAACTTGCAGTCCTAGTTATGAGACAAATTTGGATTTGGAAGGAGCACGATGTCCAATCGAAAATAAGTACGACGTCATAGTGATACTGGTTGTTTCGCTTACTTAAAGCTTGTTGTCTTTTTCAGAGTGAAGATTTTCCCCAATGGAAAAATGCTTGTTGTACCGGGCGATGTCTCCAGTTGTCCGGAAGAGTTGGGAGTGGTGAGAACGTTTGGTAAGTTTTGAAGTTGATTGAAGAGATTCTTGGGCTAGAGATCCTTACACTTTAAAATGGATCGATCTTTAGGTTCTTCCCTTTAACTCGCTCCCTGGCGCATCTTTTTCATTTGGATTCACCGGGTGCATATTTCGTTTCACTAAGATCCACCATTATCATCGTATTGCCCTAAACTTTCCTACTTCTCATTTCTTCACTGTCTTCATTCCAGGTTACGGTTCCTTCGCTCCAGGCGTTGTGATAGGATCGATAGCAGCAGGTCTTCAACCGCAAGCGGTCGAAATCAGGGAACTCTATTCCGAAATCAAAGCGAACAGTAACAATCACCTGGAACGACGTGACGTTGATAAAATGACGAAAATTTCCAGCTCCTTAAGCAAAGTGGATAACGTCTTTGCCTCCGGACTAGCTGGCGATCTGGCCGAAGTCTGCATTTATCAAGCGCCGTACTACGGTGAAAATGTTTCCGTTGGACTGACCGGCTACTGGGACAATATGCACTTTCCAAAAAGACGATATCTGATCAAAGATCACTACAAGCTGTGGCAATTAACGGATAGTGAAATTCTGGCCGGAATCGATGGCTATCACCTGGCTACACAAATCAATTCGTGGGTGCAGCGAATTCAAACGCTTCGATTGTCCCAAGTACTGGAAATGTACTACAGTGTGCGTGGTATCCCGACTGCTTCAATTGAAAATGTTAATCGTCGTAAGAGGCCAACGGATGTTAATACACCGCCAACTGATTTGCATACATCGGTAACGTTTAGTAGTCCAGACCCGATGGATTCGCATCATCAGGATTCGCCTAGCATAAATTTGCGAGTGGAGAAGAGTTTCCAACAGTATCAGCCCTCATACTACGATCCGAAACGTTATTCGCTAGACGATAGCCTTGATAGTGCGTGTGAACGGACCAAAATTTTGGAACGAATTTCCCGACTAAGCCTGAGGGAGCAGACCTACAATCTGGCACAGATTCTTCAACTTACCGTTCCGGTAATTACCGTGAACGACGAGCTACTAGAAGCAGCTTGTAGTTCAGCAGTAGATCGATTCTTCGAATATGCAAAGGGCTTACTGGCGCGCTTGCCCAGTTGCGGAAACAGTCCAACGAGCTATCGACGGGCTAATATCGATCTGACCATGATTCTGGATGGTTCTCGGGATGAGTACGAGAGCCAAAAGCTCATATCGTAAGCGCGGTTTTGTCCAAACAACCACAGTTTAACTCATATCCAAATTTTAGTGTGATATCGGAACAGGTCGATGTATCTAAGTACGGGTCGTACATTTCAGTGATTCACGGCGGAAGCAGTGAACTTCTTGTGAGCAGAACGAACAGTATTTTAAGAGCATTTGAAGAGCTTCGCTATTACGAGGGAAAATGTAAGCTAGTCTCGATCATTTTGCAGAATTTTATTCAGTAGTTTTTCTTACAGATCCAATATCATTCTCGCTTTCGACAAGCCTATCGAAAGTGGTTCAGCTATTCAGCGATTACGATCGTGATCCATCGCGTAACTTTACAATATGCGAACGATCGCGAGTCGTACTGATCGTTTCGCAGACCCAACGGATCAAGGAGGTTCGTATAATCTAAGTTTAATCAAGCAGTTAATGATCTTGTGCTCGGCACAGGATGATTTCAGAAATGCTGAGTGGCTTTTCACCGGATCACTTCAGCAGTTTCCCGATGTTTACTACGTTTTCGTGACAAACGATCACAAATCGTTCGAAGATCTGTCCAGGAATGTTTCTCGGTCTTCGTATGTTCTACCGAATGTAAGATCTCACCTATCGCTATCTACTTTAAATCCCCAATAATTTAAACTGTTCCAGCAATACACAATCCTAGACTCATCCGATCTGGAACCTGTAACGTTCCTGAACCGTTTCGTTGCGGTCGTTCGCCAAATTCCGAAACGGCTCATTGTACCAACGTGTCAAGACGCCGCCGAGGCCAACCCAAACAGCAATTCCAATCTTCGTTTCAACGAATACGAGGATTATGTGAGTCCGCATCAGGCTAATAATTACCAAATAAATCCAATGTACCTCCAAAACGTTCACGAATTGCGTGTTCAATTCGAAGGAGTCGGCTATGGAAGCCTGTCGATTTGCATGATTCACGGATCAATGCAATGCCAGACTACGTCCAATACGGAAAAGGTTCAATTTAATGTGAGTCAACCTTGCCAAACCGGTGATCAAAAATCCTGTTCCAGTATCAAGTTCACAGTAGAGCTGGACGTCTCGAATATGAGATGTACAGGTATGTAGACGAGTTAGGCGGGCTAGTTAATGCGCTAATTTTCACATTCAATTCTCTAGAAACTGATTGCCGTTATCCGGATCAAGTTAGGTTCCTAATTACTGTGGAGAATACCGAGTGCCGGACAGGTGCCGCCAATCATTCATTTAACTGTGCTGTGTCTTTGTTAGTAGTTTTAGTTTTATCATTGTTACATTTTTAGTAGAAATTAAGAAGTAAATTACAAGACTTTTTATCTATTTAAATATTTTTTTTTGAAATTTTGGAACAATAAGATAGCTCTAAAATTTTGCATCCATGGAAAGTTACCTCCTTCAAAGAATAGATGAGAGGGTCAGGAATTAAAGAGATTTCGAAATCTGGAATCAGGCTCCGACTATTGGACTACTCAGTTATTGCCCACACAAAAAGGAGAGAGTTGGAGCACCGATCTATGGACGAAGAGTTGACAATAACAAAAAAAAAACCCCCGGCTTCTAGGGGTTCGGACCCGGGACTTCACGGACTCCTCGCTCTCGTCTTATTCCCAACACCACGGCCAACCCCAACTCCACCAGGCACCGGCCTCGAACAAGGGGAAATTCGGCATTATTTAATGAACCGGTCACTATCGAAAACCGGGCGCCACATATTCTTATTACCGCGAGAGAGATTAGGAAACCTCGTCCTAACTAATTTGAGACACTCTTTTAACGGTTGTAATTCTTAAAATTCTTTATTCGATGGACATGGAAATGGTCGTGTTGCGGTGTTACCGATCTTCCACTTCTTCCGCAGCGAACCTTCTTTCTCGCTTCTACACCGACCGGTAGGTCCGACTCCATCGGGCCTACCTGTAAGGAAAAGCAAAAAACAATGGGGACCAGTTTTACCTGTGACTTTGACGAGCCGCCGCTGCCGTAACTGCCGACCGTAATCTCTAGAATTCCGCGACTACGACACCTTGGTTTTCAGTTGTTCCCTCCTTTCACTCACTCCGTGTTCCGATACCACTTCGTTTTCAGCTTCTCACAATCTTGTAACGAGCCCACTTCGTTTCCAAGTTTTTCTTTCTTACTTTCACTCCGCGTTCCGATACCACTATGTTTTCCTCTACAACGCATTAAGGTACCCCTCAAAATCGCGGTACGTCTCCTTGAGTATAGGGCATGGTTCGAAAACGAGCCACGGTTATTCGAATTTATTACTCGGATTGACGATCATTTCAATCCTTGTTCTGGTAAATCATTTCACAGTCAAACAGCACTGCTAACACCACTATTTCAATTTCTGACTGGACTGTACACTTCTTTATGTATTGAGGGCTAACCACCTATGTAAGTCCAATTCGGTATCCTTAAAAAAACATTTGCATAGCATGTGAAAGGGCCCACGCCGCCCGATTCGACTGCTCCAAATCAAAAAGTGGAATATGCAAGACGATTCCCTTTCGATTGAAGCCCGACTAAATTATCGGGCGAGACCTCTGTAAGTATAGCGACAGATTAAAAATCTTGCACAACCTGTGTCTGGTTTGGTGTAGATTATAGCATTGAAATTCTAACCAGAGGTGGTGATAGGTTGATACGAGTACGAATTAACTGTAACTATCGGTCGAGTGGCGTGAGCAATATGCGCGTGAACATCGACTAAATAGTTTGGTCGGGCAGATAAGAGTGTGCGCTAGACCTAAACGGTTTTTTAGTTTCTCCGCATATAGAGCTTCGCTGGAGTGTTGGAACTATTCGATCAAATTACCTTGCACATTTAGATTAGATTAGATTTCA
Source organism: Beris chalybata (assembly GCA_949128065.1). Classification (NCBI taxonomy): domain Eukaryota; kingdom Metazoa; phylum Arthropoda; class Insecta; order Diptera; family Stratiomyidae; genus Beris; species Beris chalybata. The sequence continues at coordinate 17,098,104 of OX421897.1, forward strand.
TCGGAGGCGGAGGGATTCCTCCAAGCAACACGACCATTGGTCTATTGTGCTATACCTCAGATATTTCTCCAGTTTCAACCTAGAGGTCCTCACTCAGGTTTATTTCTCTTCTGAATTCTCTAGTTGGTGTAGGTCTATTTTTGCAATGGTACTATGGTCATAAAGTGTTCTCCGAGACACACGTGGCGTTGAGTTGCGACTGCCTCACAGCGGCACAGAATGTATTCAGAGGTTTCTGCCAGCAATTGTCACAACCTGCAAAGGTTATCAGTTATGATTCTTATATTTTTAAGATGATCTTTCAAGCGCGAATGAACCGTGAGTATTCTGGCTATTGCCCGTACTTTGTTTCTATCAAACTGTAGAAGCTAATTGATTTTTTTAGTTGAGTGGTTCGGAATGAATCATTTGGTCCGTCGAAGTCTGGGCAGTGTGGCCTAGTGTTGGCATTTCTTGTGTTCCAATAGGGAGGATCGCTGCTCCGCCTTTTGCAATTTGGTGTGCTATTCTGTTGCCCTCATGACCGGGCACCCAGTGCAAGAGGACTCTGTTGTTGGTACAAAGGATACGCAAATTTTCTTGGCATTCCCACAGCATTTTTAAGTTTGCCATGTATTCAGTGAAGGCTTTTATCGCTGCCCTGACTATCTATGAGAATGGCTATGTTCTTATTTGGGTAATCCCTTTCGAGATTTATTTCTATGGACGTGGATATAGCATAGACTTCCGCCTGGAAACGGTGGGATATTCACAGAGGGATTCCGTTATCCTAGCGCGGGGTCCGCTTATGCCAGCTCCGGTGCCTTCAGTCGTTTTAGATCCATCGGTATACCACACAATGCTATTTTGGGTTTCAAGACCCATGTTATGCCTACGACTTGTCTACACAAGAATAGAGCAGTAATGGCTTTCTCTGATACTTTTCTAGGTGCTTGATCCTTAGGAGCACCTTGCATATACAATTTTTTAGTTTTTTTTCCAAACGGAATCGATCTTCGTTGTGTTCGAATTTTTAATAGCATTTTCTTCACAAATTAAAAAAAAATACTCTATCTTGTCGACGATATGTGTAGACCGCTTCTGCAATTTCAAAACCACCGTCTGTCTAACGACTCATAGTCTCGTAAGTCGGACTGTGCGATTTTTTGATCAAAAAATTGCAAACTTAATTTAAAACCATCGACAATAAAAGAAGAACCAAATACTTTGCATATTTTTACTCATTTATTTACATACAAATTTCGGTAACATTTATTATATTCATTTTTGTTTTAAGTTATTAATTTTTATTGTTTTAATATTTTTTCTTTATTTTATTATTATACCAGTTCTATTTAAATTTTTTTTTTTAATCATTATTTTTCTCTTTTAAATAATTTATTTAGAAATACAAATGCTGGCTTTTTTAAAGGTTCATTTCGGTTAGGTTACATTCTAAAAAAAATAATAATAATAATTATAATAATAAAATGAACGAAAGAATAACAAGAAAAACGCATGTGTACATTTTATATAATATTTTCGTGTATTTTTACTTAAACTTTAGTCCTAAATTAATCGTGGTTTGTTTTTTTTTTATGCAAAACTTTCCTGTTTTCGTGTGAAAACTATTTTCACTAAGTTTAAAACGCGTCGATTTCAATTAATTGGGGAAAATACACTGCATTGAAATTCATTTTATTGTTGAATTAAAAAGATTTTGATAAAGTCATGTTGTTTCTTTGCTTGGATTTCATTGCGATTTAAATTAAATCTGCAGACGATTTAAGTTTAATTAAAGCCTACAGTATAGACCGATGGCATACGACCTTATTTTATTCGCGATAAAATGGTCTGCTTGCAGGAAAAATATGGACAGAAAAGAAAAGCAAGGGTTCAGTAAAGGACAATATCTTTATACTTCATCAGATAGGTCCTAAGAGCCTTTAGAACAATGTAGACAATTTTATTAGACGATAAACTTGAGAAAAAGGAAACTGAGGGTTACGAATATGTACCCATAAATTTGGTGAGGATCAGATAAGAAAAAGTTTCTGACACGTTTTGTATAAATTCCTACTCGTTTGTTCTCCTATCCCGTGCTTCTTTCGAAACACACTACACGATTTGCATGAAACGACTGCAATTCCATTTGCTGGAAGACGTCTCCTAAGGCTTATAAAATTACAGTATGTACATTTAATTGAGAGGGAGTGACTTTTCGACAACATCCTTCTGAGTATCCAGCAAAATATTCCAGCCAGCCAAGTAACAGTGAGGCATCATTTGTAAAATCGGGTATTCCGGACTGCCAGAATGTACGGAGACTAAAGGCCGTGACACAATAAAAGCAGAAAGCAGCGGTAGAAGCAGAATTGATTTAAAAAGCACAGTATCATATGGCGCCTGTTTAAATGAAAGCAGCGGCAGAAGCAGAGAAGAAAACAGTGCTGCTTTTTCGTTCTAAATTTTAAAATTCTGCTTCTGCTTCAGTATTGCCAACGTAAATTGCTTAAGAATTTGGAATGTTGTCAGCAATGGAAATGTTAAAGGTTGTGTCCATATAAGGTGGGTTTTTTTTCAACTGGATCAGTTCAAATTGAAAAAAACGCAAAAGCTAATTTAGCAGGGTTACAACAATGCTGTTTGTAAATGCCTCGGATAAACTGTCAGCTGCCCTGGCGGCAAAGTTTCGCATACTATACGACGAAACGTATTTTCGTCCGCTGAAACGACAAACTAAAATACTTGTGAATTAAAAGACAATTGACGAATATACCATGTGCTCTGATGGCAAATTTCGAAACTATATATGGTAGACAGTTGCATGTTATTTTCAGACAAAATTGAGATTAAGCTCAAATAAGAGGATCCTACTACAAAATATTACTTCAAGTGAACTTAAATTATTGTTATAATTGAATAAGAATGACATATGTATCATAACATATCAAAAACAAAATTTATTTTTTAAGAAATCAATTTAAAGTACTAAAATAAAATAAGAAAGTATTGAAAAAAAGGTCTACGTTCTTTTCAAATAAATTAATAATTATTTCATATTTCTTTTTCCTGGAATATTAAACATTTGAGAAGTTATTTTGAAGCTTATAACTCCCATTCGTACGGAAAAATTGTTCATTTTCTGACTTCTTTGTGCGGGATTGAGTAAATAATTTTCGAAATGTAGAACCGGAAATGAGCACCTTATTATTAACCAAACCGATCGCCATCAATCTTTATCTCATGTCTTTCATAATGAAATTAAGAGAGAATCGAAAATTCACCGAGCTCCGAATCTTAAAAACACACACGAACCGCCCAACAACAGTCAGCTGACGAAAATGTGTCTATCATATCTGGTAGTTTTTTTTTCCCACCAGGTGGAGATTTCCAACTTTACCATTCGTCAATATCATCAGTGTTCAGTTCATATGTGGCTCTTAAAGAGTCACCGAAAGCTAAATTTTTCTGTTTCAATGACTTTCACTCGGGAGGAGCAGCAAGGACTCACTCGATTTCTAGTATATTTATACTTTTACCTAGAACTATTGTTGTAACATACAATGTTGTACAAAACATCATAACCATAGATTGAATCGTTGAAACACGGAAAGTAACCTTGAACAGCTGTCTTGGGACTTTCTGTATTGGAGCTACCTGAAGGAGTAGAACGATGTTGCCCGTTAACGAACTGAGCCTTACAAATTCGACCAGAATTTCAAGATCATAGTTCAAGAAGTGAATTATCATGCTAACGGATAGACGGGTGGGCGAACGGACGTCAAGCGAATTTAGAGGTTTTGACCCCAAATAAGCACGAAAGATTATATAACTATTTTGGGACTAAGGCTTCGTTCTAAGCGTTACAAAATTTTGTGCTGGATTAAACTTATAATACTCTCAGATTTCATCTAGAATATAGAGCTATGTATCTATCTCTTTGTAATCTATGTATCAGCGGCGGCTCGCCGCAAAAAGCTAGTGAGGCTGAGCTTTAAGATTGTGCTACACTGTATGATCAATGAGAGCTTTCTACAAGCTCGCCATACATTTCAAGAAAACTGGAAAAAAAGCGAATAGTGTAAAAAAGCTTAAAGCTCAGCCTCACTAGCTTTTTGCGGCGAGCTGCCACTGCTATGTATACTTTGCTGATTCATGCTATTTTTTTATATAGTATACTGTTCGAATTAATTGGGACAAATAAGTTTTTCTTGCCTGAGTTGGTATGTGATTACGAGCGATTTTTTGGGAATTTTTTTTTTCACCACAAATGGCACTGGAAGCTTTGTTCTTTTTTAAGGCAAGACGAATTCTGTCAAATATATAGAAATATTATGCAGTAGAATTGTTCCATTCATGAAAATATTTGACGGAACATTTCAACATGACTTGACCGGTTTGTTCCATTTGTCCTAATTAACTCGAACAGTATAGTATGTACATATTTAGGTACTTATGATAAGAGTCACTTCATACGAACTAACACAAACATCCATTATCTTGAGTACGAATATGTGTGTTTCATTTGAAACCAGTACATTTGAATTTTTTTGGGTTCTCCACTAAACTGGATAAACGCTGTATTTAGTTGACATTTCATGAGACATATTTCGATTCCGTGAAACGTCCATCAAAATCCATCTGCTACACGTATACACACTAAAACTATGCCATTTAAGAAACCTGCGATTTTTTAAATTCACAGGTTTTTAGACTACTAAATATGTACCAAAAGTGGTCATTGTCCGTACTCATGATAATGAATGTTTGTGTTAGTTCTTGACTCTACTTATGATCTGATACGATTCTATAACTGAAATCTCTCTGCGAAATACCAGATATGTGTAGCTTTTTCAAATGCGTACATTTTTGATAAGCACCAAATTTTGATTCGTCCGATTTTTTTTTTAAACAATAAACCATTTTCCTAATACTTATTTAACACGTTGAATGCCATGGGGGTCACTAGTGACCGGCACAGAAATTTTGACCCTTTAAATAGCATTGTTAAAATTTTTGACAAAAAGTGTGGCACGCAAAGTGTTAATGAGAAGGCTATATTGTTGTGAACTCAAGGAAGTCATCGAAAAGATTTCTTTTGATGCAAAGCATTTGTACAGAAATAGATATTTTAATAAATATTTCTTTTCTAAAGCCTAGTACTTAGAAACGAAAACGAAATTTTCTGTCAAATCACATATAAAATCCACTAACAATTTTCGCTCGAACGAAAAACTTTTATGGAAAATTTTGTTTCGCTTCTAGTTAGTACTAGGCAAGTACAGATGCCATTTCCAAATGTTCACGTTTGTAACGCTCTTTGGCCCTAAATATGTACATATAACGTTATTTTGCTACGCCATTGGATTCAAGATCTAAGCCATTCAACAAATTATTCCTTCATCATTTTTTTTTTCCTGTGTTTTTGACAAGCAAGATCCTTTGCCATTCTTGGATCCCTTGGTGCTGTCAAAATAATTTTGGTCTCTATTTTTTTTGTGCTTTTACACAATTCTTTTATTTAGGTATATGATCAGAACATAAAATTTTCCAACAATCGGATAAAATGAGTTGTTGGTGCCTTGCGCTAATGGAACCCTATCTGGGGACGGGGTCACCAATTTAATCACCAAATACCAACAATGACAGAATTGTATTCAAGACTTAATGATTGATTGAATTTATTTCAGTATCCATGAGCGTAGCTCGTGCAGATAATATTCCGGTCCAATCTACTTAAACAAAGGTCGTGTGATCAAAAATTGAAAAACTAAACTGAAATTAATGTCAGAGCAATTTTCGAATGTCAGGAAAATATCACTACATTTGTCTGGGCCTTCATGTGGTGAAATAGCTAAGCGTGCCAGCCCACAAACACTGAGGTCATGGCTTTGAGTCTCACCTAGCCATGGTCCTACGTGCAAGTAACAAAAAACTACTTTTGAAGCAGCGGAAAAATAGCGAAGGTATTTCGGGGGTGCAATTATCGGAAACCTGCGGTTCTTCACGCTCAAGACTACGTGATGTCTGTTACCGACAAGAAAGCATATGGGCGCTGGTGCGGCCGGTCCGAGATTGTTCCGAGTTTGAGGCACAATTGGGCCCGCAAGATAAAAGTCACCACACTTTGAGTGGAGGGAGGATGAAAAGAACAACATTGAACAACCAACAATTGCGGCACCTCGATCCCCCTTCTTATTTTCAGGCTACGGGTTTGTTTTATAATTAATTTCTTTTTACATAAACATTTATTCCTCTTGATCAAGTGAAGGGAAGAACGAAAACTTAAGATAGGTGGTTAGTTGAATCGGCCGAGGTCTACCGGAACCGAATCACGCATTTCCTGCTAAAGCCAACTCCGAATAGCAGACGTCGACGTCAGACCACTACTCATCAACACATCCGACGACTACACACGACGAACAAGGAACGCACCGCCCCCTTTATGAAAGAAACAACGAGAAGTTTCCTCACTCTTTACCGACGGATAGCTACAACGAAATGAACGGACTCAGGAGCGCGGCGGACATTCACCCAGAATCGACGGGCCGCAAGCCCTGGAAAGATTATGCTGTATCAGGGAATAGCCAAAAAACGATCGGTGAGGAAAATCGAGGAAAATCGATACGAGGACTCAGTTGACGCAGATTGCAGATCGCTTCTTAGATGCACAAATTGGAGGTCGCGGCCGCTAAAACCGAGATGACTTCAGACAATGTATCCAGCAGGTCCTGGCCCGATTTGAGCTGTCGTGCCATTGGTGATGAAGAGGGAACAGCCAAGGAAATTGGTAGTCTGGACAGCCAGCGCCGTTTTTTTTTCTTGATGAATAATACTTTGTAATTAACGGAGACCGAATTACGTCGCCTAACGACAGGCAAGGCGTGTTAAAGTTTAACGACGAAATAAAGGTCATATTTAATTTTTCTTACAACGATTGGTTTTTGGTTGTTTTTGTGGTTCCCTTTGATTATCCTCAGATCTCCGTCCACTCCAGATGTGTAGTCAGAAGGAGCCATTGGTTTGGCATTTTTCCCAAAGAAAAAAATACCCTGACGCCCAAGTTAGTAGAGATTTCGTTCCGGCTGTCGTACTCCCATTCGCCTACACCAACTCTGAAAGCAGCTGGCCGTCCACCTAAAAATAGGTGTAACAGCATTCATAACAGGACTTCTGTAGGAAAAGAAAGGAGCGTGTAGTTCGATTCAAACAGGATTTCACACGAGCCCTGTTACTGCCGGCAAATATCCAACTGATTTTAAGTCATTGATTTTAGGTGAAAAGCATTCATCCATCCGTCAAGCGAAAAACAAATTTCACGTCAAAAATAATGCAACTCACAGCAGTCGACTCAAAGGTATTTTTGATGGACAGGTCAGTGCAATTCTATTTAGACTCGCGAAATTTTCCATTTCGCTCAGTTAAATACCAGGAAATCATTCCGAGTTTATTGCTGTTCCACAACAGTTTCTAGCTTTGACGACGACTACATGCTAATGCAAAAATCATGTATTGTACAGGAGTGGAAGAGCTGTTTTCTTCTACCCCATCGCAGATCAGACTGGAACTAAAACATTTTTCAGTTTGCTTGGCATTTTTTAATTTAATTTAGTTCCCGCTGATAACTCAGATCCGACGCATTGTGTGAATCAACCAAGTCCCCCTGTCCTTCCTTCTCAAACCATTTGTGTTTTCGGTTGATTAGCGGATTTATCTATTTGCCCACACAACGGTGGTTTTAAATTTTGACTGACTCTTTGGCATATTTTGCAGTTAAATATTTAAGGGCACGGCTTAAGTCAACGTCAATTCTAACAAAGCATAATGTAACTCTGTTATTTCATGAATAAAGTATTTTAATTTTGAATAAACAATTGAAAAGAATTTCCTTTAAAGCCATTTCATGGAAATGGAGCATAAGGTTGCTACAATATTCTCTGCAACATCTGCTTTTTACAGTATCTCTGGGTTTTAAATTAACGGTATAAAAACCATGCCTTAGGTTCCAGTTGATTCGAATTCATTTCACACTACCCAATCAATTCAAATGTACGCAGCACCAAATGCTTTTGAACTAGCTACGAAATTGATGCCCACTTTCAACATGCAGACTGCACCAATCGTTTGCAATTGAGGCCCGTATCGAAATTTGATCATAGAAAAAAAAATCGATTTCACATCTTCATACAGAAATAAATTCAAAGGATATCCATCTCGGACCTCGATAAACTGTGCTAAATGATGCGATTGAAAAACGTATACCACTCGAAAGCGTAAAAAAATGTGGGGATTAAGTTTCAAATTGTAATGGTCAAAGCCCTCCATCAGCACCAAGGACCACCCTGACGATCCCTAGGAATGTACAGCGATAAAATGTGTAAAGGCCTAACGAAATCATGCGGACAACAAAATCAAATCTTTTCGGATTGAAAATGAACCATCACGTTATAAATCCAAAGTGAGAATAATAAAAACCGAAACAATTTTCGACATATTCGTATTTTGTTAAAGCTATCGAATTTCGAAATTTACAATTACTACCCGTCCCGAATTCCCCGTTCGTTTTAATAAAATCGCCATTCCACAGGACAATTACATTATCGAAACCTTTTAATTTCACGCGTGAATGAGAATCGAAATTAAATTCTATACGGTCTAATTAAATTTACGAGTGGTTTTTTTTTCGTGCGAGAAAGGATTGCAAATTACGATTACAGTAAAAAAGAAAAAACAATATTAAATCCGAAAATTTACAATTAAATTGAAATATAAAAGCCCCGAAATTAATTCATGTCGGAAAGTAAATACAATTTTGTTTATAGAAATAATAATAATAATAGAAAAACCGACATGTTTTTCTTTTTAATCCTATTTTCTAACTAGTTGACCGTTTTCAGACACACCGGAAAAATCGATACCGGACCGGATGCCATTGGGCTACTCCAGGATTCGGTTTTTTTTCGAGTGCGTGTAAACACGGACCGTATGTGACTTAATTCTTCTTTTTTTTTTGTGGGTTTATGACAAAGCGCATGTTTTTCTCAATTTTTAATTTTTCTTGGTTTCTAATTTTTGTGTGTGGATTTCTTTAAATCGTCTTATGTGGTACCTTACAAAATTCTTTTGTTTCGCATTATTTAAAAATTAGAAAATCATTTAGAAAAATGCTTAAAACTTAAATATTAATAGAAATTAGTCCTTTGATAAACTGTGTGTGTGTGTGCTGCTTGCTTAAATTTCATTGAACGTTGTTGTTACTTTGCTACTTTTGATTCGGCCAACTTTTACGGAACCGGATCAGAGCCTAGGCTTCGGTTTCACCACCCTTAAGCCGAAGTCGTGCGAAATCCTCGAAAATAATGTCGTCATCTGGTCCTTCGTCACTAAAATGTAAGAGTTTTTTTATTTTAATTAATTAAAGTCAATTTCATTTCGATTTGTGTGAATTAAATAAAAATAAAATTACCAGAAATTAAGTTAGTTGGAAGCAGGAGTTAGTTAGAAAAAACAGGAATTTCAACTCGTATCTTTTATTTTGTGCATAGATCTTGTTTTTCAGAAGAAGCAAAAACTACGAACGCTGAACTCTCGGCTGCTGCTATGAAATTACTTCATTCAGCCAACGAATATATTCAACTTTCGCCACTTCACTTCACTTTTACAAAACACAAGATCAAACACTTTTACATATTAGCCAAATTCGTAGGTATTTTGTAAGGGATGTTTATCTTGGGATTGATTTAATTAGAACAGATATTCTGAGCCTCTGTAATTAAAATCAAAAAAAATTCTGTATGTGAAACCGATTCAACAATTTCGCCTCATTTCGTTTTACCCATTGACCGATTTTGCTGTTTTTGTCCAATGGCAACGGACAGTTTTTTTTCTTTTGGTTCCATTTGAGCCCTTCTGAGCCATAGAATTTTATGTGTTTACGGAAGCGACGCAAACGTCTTCAATTGAAAACAGATCAACATCACTAAATATGGCTTTTTGAAAAAAAAAAAAAAATAAATATCGAAAATAGTAGTTTCGGCGAATGATTGAAACAACGAGCTTCGCCCCTGCCATCCCCACTGGTAACTTTTCTAGATTCAATCAGATTTCGTGAGCAACAATAAAAACAAAAATTTAAATAAATTTTTAGGCGTTAATACATGAGCCCTAAGACCTAAGAGATACGTCGGAATTCGTGAAGGCATATACAACCTCTTTTTGTGTCGAACAGTGGTCGAGAGGAGCTTGCCTACTTAGGAAGTTGGGTCAGAGTTACTCTGCTTTCGGGCCCAGGTTACAGCAAGATAGAGGGTAGCAAGCGCGCAGAAGAATTAGCTAGGCAAGGGTCTGCTTTTCAGAGCTCTCTCATGGAATCCGTTCAAGGCACACTAGGTACTGTTAAGTTCCAAATATCACCGCATACAATTGGGAACTTCAGATGGAGAGGACTGGTCAACTGCGTCATATCTAGAAAGATATTGCCATCCGACCCCCGAAGCAGAACAGACAAACTCTTGAACAGGAGCCGTGTAGACGTTTCCAGAGTTACGGCGATCAGCACTGGTCCCTGCCCAATCGACGAACACGCAGCCAGACTGGGTATTCCATTTAGCATCAATTGCCACAATTGTGGGGATGCAAATAAGAGAAAAACTGTTGTCCACCCTCATTTCGAGTGACCTAGCCAGATCCAGACTTCGTGCACAATAGGCAAACCTTTTTTGATAACCTTGATAAGATTTGATATGGCGAAATTGATTGAAACGTATGCAACCTTCGTACAACCTCGTTTGGGGTTGAAAGTCGATCAATTCTGAAACTTGAGTTTTGGGCGATTATTTACATTGACAGCCCGAAGAAGTAAAAAAAAATTTCGATATCCTGTTGCACCTAACAAATATGACGGAATTCGTGAAAACTTGAACACCATATTTATACCCTCTTAAGGGTTGAAAAAGTCAAAAATTCCTAAAACCATTTTCTTTAAAGACGGCAAGATTTTTCTGAAACCTAGAAGAAACAAGCCTCAACCTCTTATACCTCCCAGCTATCAAGCGAAGATGGTTTGGAAGCTACAACCCATAAAAGTCGTTTGCAAGCTACAGACAAACTAGTCTAAAAATACCTGCACTGTCACTGCCGCTTGACAAGATCGCACACTTACAGTAAAACCGGCTACCGAGGCTTTGCAATCAACCAGTGATTTGGGCTTGTCAGTTGATCAAATTATTTTCAATGCACTACGCCGTTCCCTCGACGAATTATGACGGCAAACCAAACCGAAGAAATTGAATATAGGTTGGGAATTCACCTTTAAAAAAAAATGTTGGCTACTCATGATGAGGAGCCAATTGCAGTGAGAACAAAATCATAGTAGCGTAAAGTTTTGCTCAGAGTAAAAGTACAGACTTCTTCAGGTCGATCTTTTGGAGGGCAGCTATGCCAGATAGTAAGGGTTTTTAATGGGTATATTTGAGTTTGAGCTGTGGTTGAAACCGTTGATCATTCATAAAAAGTTGTGTTTGGATTCTGAATGTTCCAAGCTTTTGCTAAAAAATAGAGTTGAGCTATTAACTTCCCGGGGACTGTGGAATCTGTGTGGACTGGGGAACTTGCTCGAGCAGACTCCAAGCCTAAGCCTTCTAATGGGCGAACAGTTGGTTGCTTTTCTCATCGGATCCATAACACAGTCTATCGACTCACTATGCTGGCTGGCAATATATGGATGGGCAAACTACATGCTCAATATCAAGGACTCTTTGGCCCGAATATGATCCCGTGAAAAGCAAGTATATCTTGAGCCTGAGCAGGAAAGATGCTAGGACACTAATCGGGCATCACAACCCCACACACCATACCATACCAACTTCCCGTCTGCTAAAATTAGAAACAACTAAATAAAATTTTGAAATTTTGACAAAAGCGAGTTTTTAACAAATTTGTACAGGCACAATTTTGAGCGTCATCAAGGTGCTTGCATATGCAAATTCCATCGTTTTGATGGTGGGAGCTAAGTGACATCTTGAACGATATACGACGAAATAGGATCAAGAATTCATGTACCCCTGAATGGCGTTACTATCTCGCTCTCCCTTACTGTGAAGTACTTAGGAATCTACCTTCATCCCAGGTTGAACTCGAAACGTAAGATTGAGCAGAGGATTAAGAACGCATTAGACACGGTAAGTCATAACCCATTGTTTGTACATCACGGTAACAAGACCTACTTTTACGAACGGAAAAGTCCGACGTCGAAGTTGATGATTTGTTTTAGCCTTTGAGACAGCGAAAATATTTGCCAATATCAATTTAGAAAGCGGCTCGAAAATATAATAGAATTAAATGCAATTAAAAAGAATAGAATGAAATTAAGCGGACCAAACAAAAATTTCCACTTACCCATCAAGTTGTATTAAATTTGTCGTTGGAACTTCAGCCGTTTGATTTTCTTGCGAACCACTTTGTCGATCGATACTTCGTCGCGGTGATCGTTCCGATAAAATTGGATCGCATTCTTCTTGAGGTTTCGGATGCATTAAAATGAATGGTAATTCGGCGACTAGATCTCTATCGATACAAAAATATGAAAATATACTTTATTCAAGTTGATTTATCTTTAATGTTGCGTTGTTTTAAATGAAATCATAAGTCGAAATCGGTGAAAACTTACCCGCCTAAAATAGGTCCACTGATAAAAAGTTTCACTTTGACTTTGTACTGTACGATAATGCCTAAGCTTTCGCGTTGCGAAGGATCTGCAATTCTGGTTTTCATTGATTTAGAAGGTGAGAAAAGAAAAGACGATTTTTAGTTTAGAGCAAAATAAAAAAGAAAAATGTTTATATAATATTTTGAAAAAAAAAAAAAAAAAAAAAAAACACAATTTTATATCAATCAACATGCAATCAAATGGTAAAAATAAAAAAATATATTTAATAATATCAGTTACATGCATTACATATAAGTTTCTACATTCTTTCAGCGGTATTTCAACAATTTTTGTAGTGTTCTACACTTTGTGTAGTCTCTGATTGAAAATTGCGAACCAAGGCCGAACAAGAGCCTGTCATACTCTGTCAGGCTTAATGTCGAGAGTAGCGTCCTATACCAGTCGATTTCTAATACCGAAATACACAAAACAAACGCAATCGAGAATAATATGATTAACAAAGTCTTTTTTTGGAAAAGAATCGAACAATTTTTGATCCGTCGAGCCGATTTTGAATCAATAGTAGTGAACAATAAATTTAAAGTAAACCTGAACTGGAAAATAGTTGAGCTACATACATTTGATTGGAGATTGGAATTGGAATTGGAATTATTTTTTTGATTGGATTTTTAAGAGGTTTTCGATTTTATTCTGATATTGCCAGAACTGCCAGGATTGCCAGGAGTATTGTGAATTTTTGTTGTCTTTACTCTAGTTTAAACTATTGAGAAATTGGCTATCAATTTGTATGGAAACTACATGCAAGACTTGGGTGATTTTTTATGGAACAGGACGACCACAGAAAATTGATTTCAAAATTGTACTGTACATCTCCGAAATTTCATGAACCTCAAGATCCAAGGAATAAACTTTCATAGCGATAACTCTTATCGCTCTGGAAGTTTATTCCTTGGATCTTGAGGTTCATGAAATTTCGAAGATGTACAGTGTCATTTTGAAATCAATTTGATAACTCTTATCGCTCTGGAAGTTTATTCCTTGGATCTTGAGGTTCATGAAATTTCGGAGATGTACAGTGCAGACAAGATGTAAATAAAGAGGGTGCAGCTCTAGTTTTCTCAACTAAACGGCTGAGTTTGAGCTGCTGAAAGCCGATCAACTCCAACTTACAAGTCTGTCATTCTTCACATAGAACACTTCGATACTCTAGCAAAATTTGAGCTTAATTTTTTTTCGTTCGCCTTGAATTACTGATTTATAAGCCGACTACAGACTTCTCCTGCTTTTCTTGTTTTTCATATTTCGCGAGTTTTTCGTCTTGTTTCACGAAACACATGAAGCTCGCGAGAACGTCACGAACAAATCGTCTCGTACATTTTTCATCACTGTCCTGTCAATGTCTTGATGCCGTCAAAAAAACGCCTCCAGTAGAGAAAACTAACAAACTGAGCAGTTTAGAGCGTAGTTTAAGCTGTTTTTCAGAACTCAGATATCAGAAAGACGAAGCTTTCTTTCTAAGTTTTGAGCAGATACCAGATTTCTTTTAAATCAACTACAAACAACATTTAATATCAACTTTCATATTGGTGTCCAAGAGTATATGGAATTCTATTCAAGACCTCATCTTCTAAACATTGCTAATTCTAAGACCCTTTTAGTCCTATCTCAGCTCTGAATTCTCTGAAACTAAGTGTTATCGTTCCTTACAGTTTTATTTCGATACTTAACCAATTCCGATACAGTATCGACAAAATTTCTTTACAGAAAAAGATAAAATTGGAAGTTCCGGTTTTTTTTTCGCTGAAATCTGAATTTAATTCGACAGTATTCATTTTAGCGCTTTTCAAGGCGATTCATACGAAATTGACATTTTAAGTATTGCAAGTACCAAAAAATAAAAGTGATTGGACGAACGTTTGATCTTGAATATTGAGGTGTTTAAGCCGACCTACAGACTCAGGAAGTTTAGTGACAGTGATGAACCCAAGGGTAGCAACTTGTGCGAATGGCTTTCATATTTCTTAGGTCAGGAAATCAAATTAATTTTAATTCTGCGAGCTCCTCATCTAAAAGCCTTGATTTTTGCTTTCCCAATTTCGCGTATTCAAAGAAGTTTTGTACGTTTTCACGAATTCCGTCATATTTCTTAGGTCTATCGGGAAATCGAATTAATTTTACTTCAAAATGCGTTGAATTTTCTTTGCGAATTTCGCAGTATTCAACCATAAGGAGGTGTAAGGAAGTCGTGTACGTTCTCACGAATTCCGACATATCTTTTAGGTATGATGTGATCGAATTGTTCTTTTACTATGCGCCTTAAAATCGGTTGTACGGATTGATAACAGTAGACTGGGTGTAACTTTATTATTTTCTGAGAACGCAATTCAAGAACTAGGAAATTGTTGGAAATAACGCAATACTGAAATCAGGCATCGTTCTGTTCAGTGGCAGTTTTAATTATTAATAATTATTCCCACCAATAAATTCGTGTCAGTTTAAGTTGTCAGTTCAAATAAACACAATCAACAAAAAATGTGGTTTCAAATCAAATTAAATATTGTTGTACGTTCGGTACACTAGATTAGAGCACTATTTAGATAAATCACGAGTATCCGCAAATGTAATAAAAACTGGCACAAGCTTCGCACCTTCAACCAACAAGATAATCTTGTTCAAATTGAGTGCTCACTACATATATTGTTCGGGTAAAATGTAATTAAACAATGTTTTTATTAGGCGATACTGAAATTCAGGAACTCCCCCATAAGTTCAGGTCCATTTCATAGTTCCATAGACTAGATTAATAGCTGCCACATTTCATCAGGATGAGATGTTTATTCGGTAATTTATCACAAACCACTGAGAAAATTCAAGAGGTCGTTATTCGATTAATCGTCATTTCAATATAATTAATGAACTGGCGATTTGTTTGCACGAAATTTCTGAATATTCTCACACAATTTCGATTTGCGCACCACCAAAAGAAAGGCCTGGAAAACATTTTTCACGAATTTAAAACAAATCGCTAACAAATATTTGCCTTGATATAAAATTAATTATGCATTCGGTTTGATTCTAATTTAAATCGCGGAAATACCACCAAAAATGCTGAAAAGTAAATGTGTTTTTTTTGTTAAAGAGAGTACAGAAAGCATGAGCTAGAACATTGAAAGCAGTATTGCGTGCTAATTCTACGGCAATAGATGTTTAATCAAGCAACTGAACAGAAATAACTACATTTAATGTATACTAAAGATTGTGGAAGATTGTATGCCATTGTCAAAAATTTGACCACTGAAATTTCATTAAAACTACTGTCAAAAATTTGACGAAAATCAAATCAAGTTTTTCGCGTAAAACTGGATTCACTAAAGCAAACAGTTAATCAAATATTTGTCAAATACAAGCTTAAAGCTCGTATGCACTAAAATCAAATATTTAACAACAAAAAGCCAGTCAAAAATTTGACAAACAATTCTGCAGAAAATTTGTCATATAGTCCAGTCAAATTTTTCAAGTAGCTCAAGCAGTTTTGACAAATTTTGACACAATAGCATACAACCTAATACACATGCCTTAGAATAGCAAATGAAAATATCAACTTTGTGTAATGAGGGCTTGAACTATTATAATTTATAATTATAAATAATATTAAATTAACTGAAGAGCAATTTTACCTATATTTTCCATCGACTAAAGTTCGCGACCTATAGTATGAACATAAAAAAAAACGGAAAGAATCTCATGTCAAATTTGAATTTCTTTAGTCAGTGAGTTCGTCTTAAAAACTATTGCTCAACTTAGAACTAAAAAAAAAAAATAATCATTCAAAGCAACAACTGAAATTCAGACCTGAAGTCGTATTCGAAGATTTTAAAAGTTTGCTCAGTGGTCATCAGAGGCGCTAGTCTACCAATTCAGAGGTTATAGCCCAACTAGCCAACTACCTTTCAAAAGGCCTTATCGAAGCTATTTCCTTGTCTCCTAGCCTTGATAAGTCCTTATGGAAGGTAGTTTGTTAGTAAGGAGAGGTTCGAGTCCAAACCAGGTTTTGGACTGACCTCTGATAAAAAAAAACATACTATAAACTGAGGTCTATGATCCAGGATTAAAGAAATGATATTTGATTGAATACGGCATATTCTCGACTTATCTAGAGAAAAACTTGTGATAGGAATCCTATTCAGACGTGAGAGAATAAACGTACAATAATAAGACGATGCATGCGACTCGCGTGATGGCACAAAAGCATCGCGTGTGCTTTATCGCGACACCAGTTACTGTGAGTGCGATGAATAGCTTGCCACAACTGTCAAATAATATTCAAAAATACTAAAACAAGTAGTAATCGAAGGGGCGCGAGCAAAGCGATATAGTGATATCACTATAGCAGGCTATACTCAGTAATATGCATTCCAATAATTATCAATGGCACAACAGCCCAAAATCGGGCGTAGGCCTTGAAATAATGCTAGAGTTACTTCATTACGAGACCAACGGAATACTAGGAGGTGAAGTGGTCAGCAACACGCTCGTCCGTGATTATTACCCCGATTTTAATGCAGGTACTCATTTACAGCTTAGTGAACTGGTAGTCCGGCATCCAACCCCATTCTCGAAAATTACTTGTCACAAAGCAGATTTTAACCTGGTACCAGGTGCTCCGAAGGTAAGTCGAAGCCACTAAGCCACCCAGACTATGCATTCTAGTTAGGTATTATCGCGTCGCATCCCTTAACGCGACGTTCTCTTTAAGAACGAAGGATCGTCAAAACCAATCAATGAGCACCTGGGAAAACAACAATCAGATAAGAGCCTGTCCTTGTCCAGAGTTTAACTCGATAGAGGATAACATTAAATTGGTTTCTCTAAGGCCATTTGTTTGCCCCAGCCCACAACATTGCAGTGATTGTCCTCAATGATAATACGACTAATGAACATTCGCGCAGTGGTTGAATTATTAATGGAAGCCCAAATAAAATTAATTATGCACAGGAGTAAATTGACCATGTTATCGATTGATATACAATGAAAACATAATTTGATAAAATTATACAATCGAGGAAATTATTTTGCGAAACACGAACATGCAGTGGGATACACATCGACTATTCCCTCCTTAATTATTCATATCTAATTAGTAAATTGAAAACAATTGGCAAAATGTTAGATAAGATTTTGATCAGAATATCAAACTGAATTATTTGTGTTGGCAAAAGACTTAAATTCAATTGAGTTGCGAACGAACTAGTTCAGAACAGCATTCCCATAAGTGAAATGAACGAACTGGTTCGCAGTGAGTCTTGCTCCTAGTTCCATTTTGTTATCATTACATTTTCCTACACGTTTTACACTGAATTCACGCGAACTAGTGAACTAAAAGAACGAACTAGTTCGCGCTGGATCGGGAACCGAAAATGAACGGCCACCGTAGTGAACTAAAGTGCGCAAGCCTAGTTTCCATACAACTGCTTATACTTGCAAAGGGTTCTCAAGTCTCATACATAAAATAGTGGCAAGATAAAAGTACTTAATTCGAAACACTTCCGCTAAAGTATTTAACTTTCAACTTTTTCTTATTAACACACTCGAGTGCATTTGAAATTTGCAAATTCAGTCATTTGTTCTTGTTTAGAGCAAGAACTTGTTGGATATCCACAGACAACTTTACCCGGGACTTTTGGCGTTCCAATTTCCTTTTAAATATTTTATAGAATCGGAGAGAACACGATACGGAAAATAAAACTACTAGACAAACGATTCAAGTTTCAAATAGAATTGTTTATTTTTTTTTTAAAAAATTTCTCATCTCCCCGACTAAGTTAACCACCAACAAACAACCCCCAACAATAACCACTTGAAAAACATTTTCGAAGAAAGAAAATAAGCGGTAAGTTTGTTGACCTACATTTTGTTCTATTTTATTCTTGCAAACTTTAAATTGAAAAGAAGTTTTTCTTAAGAATTTCCTAACTAGAACTTAACGACTGTGGGAAAAGGTTTCCTAGAAAAATTCAATTTGATAAAAGTTTATTTCGAAGCTATTCGGATCGGTTGTAGCTTCAAGTGAAGATATTTGAAAAGATGACAAAATACTTCACTTGAGAAAGGTTATTTGTATTCCTTGAGCTTTTTGGTCAAGCCCCAATGGAATCGATTTTTTGAGGAGTTTTGGTTGGTCAATTATTAGTTTAAAATCATCGGGATTCTATGAAACCACTTCAGAAATTTGTTATGTGCTCTCCTGTAAGGTTTTCAATGTGGTATAGCCCAGCAATTCAAAGGCATCGGAAGTAAATCGCTAACGATTCACCCGGGTATATTATACTTATATTTACAGATGAATTCAGTTATAATTCTTAAATGAATCTTTGTGCGATCTGTTTGATTACTCGCAAGTGATTCATGTATGTGGATCGTAAGTGATTCATAATTTAGAGATAGGTCGTTCAGGAGTGAACTATTTCAAAATAACACTTCATTGAAGTGAGTGAGTGAAGTAAACTCAATCCTTTTGGTGAACTGCAGTTCCATTGGACACGTGACAAAAAACATTCTGACGAAACGAAGGAAGGATCTACTTCACGGAACTGTACAGACCTTTTTGTTAGGTTCGCATGTTCTAGATCGGAACGAGGGAATGAACAGTTCCGGAACTACTTCACGGAACTCTGCTGACCTTCTTTTTAGGTTCTCTGTAAATCTACTGACGGAACTAGGGAATGAACAGTTCCGGAACTAGTTCAGTGAACTCGTTCCTTTAAGTGAGTGACTCGGAGTGAAGTACTTCACTGAAAGGAACTGCTTTGCTCATGTCTAATTCATATAGGATCGTAAGTGATTCAAGTACATAGTCTGGGTGGCTTAGTGGCTAGAGCAATTGCCTTCGGAGCACCTGGTACCAGGTTCGAATCTGCTTGGCGACAAGTATTTTTGAGAATGGGGTTGGGTGCCGGACTACCAGTTCACTTAGCTGTAAATGAATACCTGCGTTAAAATCGGGGTAATAATCACGGACGAGCGTGTAGCTGACCACTTCACCTCCTAGTGTTCCGTTGGTTTCGCAATGAAGTAACTCTAGCATTACTTCAAGGCCTAGGCCCGATTTGGGCTGTTGCGCCATTGATTATTAAGTGATTCATGTAGGCGGATCGAAAATGATTCATCTACTCGTAGTTGACTCGAATGTGCACCATATTTACAATTGATCTAAAACAAATTCGATTTTTGACTTCGTGTTGTAGATACTTTATTTAAGATTCAATATTTTACGCCTACGGTGAACAGTTTGAATTTCCTTACTATAGCACATCTTATCGGAAGCAGAGTAGCGAAATCAGTGGTGTGACTCTGTTTGCATATTACCTTGTTTGTCGTTCTCCCAAGTCGCAAACCTGCTCTGCACTGGATAAGGTCGCCAGTGAACACACGTACTAATGTATTTAATAACAATAGTACCACTGATGTGACTGACTGTTGTACACCAATAAAATAAACTCGATTTCAGGCAGTGCTTATAATTAGTTTAAACTAAATTTGATTCAACATCGCCATCTGTATGTCAAAATTTAAATAAATAACAGATTAACTCATAACATCGTGAAATTCGATTCGGATTTCAATTTTCATATATTTAGTCATAGTCATGAGCCTGATCTAGTAAAAAAAACACCACAATGGTTTAACATTCTTAGGCCCGGTATTTCAATGTAGAGTTAACTTGTGTCAAATAATCAAAACCACTCGAGTAAACTTTATATTGAAATACCGGACCTACAAGTTAACTTTACATTAAAATACCGGGCCTTAGTTTTAGAGCTCCCGTGGTTAAAGAATTGGTTAAGTACAGACACAAACCGGGGAAACATATTATTTTGGTGTTTCAAACAAAAATTGACGGATTATTGAAATGTACCAAAAAAAACTATGGATTGACACATTGAACTTTGTACGGATATTATACATATATATATATACATATATATTTTTTAAATTTACGATCCTGAAATAAAATCACAACAGAAACTGTCCAATACAAATATTATTGAAAATCAGGGAAACCATGCTTTGAATGATTCTTAACAAAAAAAAAAAATAATATAAAAACAAACACAAAACATTATAAAATATAAAAAATATTAATAATTATTTATATTACATAACTCAAAAAAAATAACGAAACGAATAATACGTCCTGCTTTCATACCTGTCTTATCAACAATAATTCTTTTTTCGTAATAATAATTCGAAGTAAACAAAACATATACAAAAAATATAAATAAAAACATAAAAAAACATACAAACATATTGTCAAAACAACAATTCAAAATAAAATAATCTGATCAAACTTACAAGGTACTCGAGGCCAAATTCGTATCCTCATGTTTTAATTGACCATCAAGGGCTAGTCCCCATTTGTCCTTGTTGTTCGCCAATAAGGGCGTCAATGCGAAAACCTTGGAAAGTGTGAAACCTGGAGCCACATGTAATCCATCCCTTTAAATAATTTTTTTATTTTTCATGTTGGTGTTTGATTTTTTTTTTTTTTTTGAAAATTAACAATATATTTTTGGGTTTCGTAATTTTTACTTTTGTTTATAATTGCTTGACAAATTTTTTGTATTATCTTGTCTGGTCCAGTGTTTTGTTTTCGGATGTTCCGTAATTTTTTTAGTTGTTGTATTTTCCAGCTGCGTATAGCAGATTCAAAGGGAATATTCACGAACGTTTTTTTTAACACAATAATTGAGATGTTTACTTTCTTCCTTAAAGGTGCTTAGGCTTAAAACATCTTTAGTTTCGTTCCGTGTCCTTACAACACATAAGATAGAGATGATAATATAAAAACCTCAATATTTAAGGAGATGTTCCAATAGTCAAATTCATCTAAGTCTAGTTATAAACAGTTGATGATGGCGTGCATATGAAATTTATGTCTCAACTAAATTTTAGTTGGTGTCCCAGCTTATTTGACTAGTTTTACGACAGCTGATGAAGTCAACGAAAGATTTCTGGATAATAATGTAATACGCACACTATTTGAACCAAACTTTTCAACTCGTAGTGGCTCTACGCGATGTCAACTCAGACCAAGCTGAATATCGTTATTTTGATGAGAGTAATTATTACCGGTAACATGCCATTTCACTAGTTCCTTCAGTGTACGAAAAAACCGGTACAATGCAAAAAAAGACGCACAATCTTTCGAAAATATAATTTTTTTCAAAAACAACTTCAAATTATTTGATTTAATGTGAGCACTGAATGTACAAAACAGAATCTACATACGCCTTACTATTCGTCGGAAGAAAATATTTTGCAAAACCTGCACAAATTACGATAATACTCTCGAACTTATCTACTTCTACCTAAAATATCTGTACACTAAATCAACTGTCTAATTGTTCATGCAATACCGGTACTATTGAGCGAACTAATGATATCACTGATGTATTCCCTAGATTTGTCATCTCTTTGGAAATGACAGTCTTTATATAGTGCGATCAGGATCAAATATTTACATTTTTTATGGTACAGGGCCACTAATAATAAAAGAAACCCCATCTGTAGTACAGAACTGGTCTAGCCTCCGGATTTAGGTTTGTATCGAAGCTCAGCAAAACTATTGACGTTTCCCAACTCCACTAGTGGTCACTTGCAGTACAGATAAAGTTGGTATTGGCTTGTTCACGTAGATCATTAAAGTATAACGCTACAATAAATTTAGTCGAATTAAAGTAAAATATGTGCATACTTCATAATAATTTGCCGTCGCCCGAATTAAACAATTTAGGAGATTGCAAAGCAGACATTAGAGATTCCTGTCCAAACTAAATTTTGGTTGGTGTCTTGGCTTAGCTCAAATTATTTTAAAACAGCTGTCAAAGTCAAGGAAAGAGTAGTCTTAACATTTTCTATTGACTAAAAAAGGAGTAAAAAATTTCTGGTGTAAATAATTGACGACTGAATCATGAAGTAAGAAGCTGGCTATTTGGACGGATTAGCTTAGTTTTTGCTAAACTATTAATAATAGTTTGCTTCATCTAAGCCGTAATGCTTGGACGAAGCAAACTATTCGAATACGTTCTTAATCAGCTCATGACTCTTTCTAGGTCCTTTTGTAAAATAGATTTTATCTTGGTCTCAATTTCGACAATCATACTTTTATTTGTATCACACTATGATTCATATAAAATCTCACCATTCAAAGTGTGAAAAAGAGAAGATACTTTCAGTGGACATTTATTTGGATAGTAAGAAAAATATTACTTTAACGACAGACACACCAGCCATGTAGACACTTTAGTTTGAAAGACACATATTCCAAGTGCGAGAGCAGCCTAGGAAATGTTATCCCATCCTTAGATCTGGATAAACCGGATTTGATTCAGTCCATATCCTTTTCTGAAAACATCAACACACCCTCATCAAATATGTTAAAAATTTCGCGACACATCACATGTGGTATAAAAGAGCAGCCCGGTTACACAGCTCGCTCACTAGGTCAGTTTTTGAAGAGCGATTTTCATGCAAAACGAAGCGCGAGGATATAGTTGTGAAGGTGAATCGAAAGCAACCGGGTTTAGTTGAACCGTAAAAGTATTGCATAATTGAAACCCCGGCGAATTCTAATCCATAACATTACTCGGACCTCGGTTGTGCGTTGACTTTGTGAATCCAGACTAGCTTTGGACTAATTAATTGGGCTTGATGGGCCCGCGTCCTTGTCCTGATTGTTTTATAAGTACTTCTTTCATAAGAAGACTGCAAGTACCTTGCTTGATGAAGCAGGAATCATATAAAAGCCCGTATCCCAATTTTGGAATGAAGCCGTAAACATTCTGTGGAAGCTAGCTCTTTGATACGTAAACCAGGCGAAGACGTTCAGGTTCGTTACAATCTAGACCAGTTCCCTTTACAAAAATTCTACGAACGTAATTCATCTATTCTACAAACTCTTTGAATATAATTTCCCAACTCGAATGTAGACTTCAATCAAATTCGAAATCATATCCAAAAATTTCTTTACTAATTGTGAGAGTACTCTTTTGATTGCTTTCGTAAATTTCATTTCAAATGAAATAACTTCAGAAAAGTTTGTCTACGACGAAGCCTGATTGTCTGTATCAGTAACACGAAACAATTACTGTTCTATGTCCTTCTCGTTTGCTATTCCAAAGCTACGAAATGAATTATTTCGCATTAATAATTTTCCCTGAAGCAATAAAAGATTATTTTCTGTTTTTCAACTGAATTTTATTTGTGCTACGAAACGGATATACCATACACATAAGCACAAATCACTCTATAGCTCTGCTGTCGAGAATGTTACAATTTTACCACTCTTCTATGTTTCACTTAGTTCTACAATACCATTAACAATAGGAGTCATAAGTTGATTTGTTATTATGTATGAACATTGACACGTTTCGAGCTAGTGTTACACTGTATACCATGTAGTCAAATAAGTGACTAAAAAAATTTGACAATTTCAGTTCAATTCTTTTTAAAAATTTGACGATTATACTATATGATTGCATTTGTCAGTTAGTTAAATGTTTGACATAGTGACATAATACATACAAACTTTAGGCATTTATCAGTTAGAACAGTTAAATATTTGAGCTTTAGGCATTTGTCAGTCAAAACAGTCAAGTATTTGACATAGTGACATAATACAAGCGTTAGTAAGACATTGTCGTTGACCAATGCTCAACTCAAAGCAGAGCCATAGCTTATGTCGTCTGATATCTATATGTTAACACAACTATCTCACTATGTTTTCCCACTCCAGACTTAAGGTATTGCTGTATGACACGTTGTCAAATATTTGACTATTTCAGATAGTGTAATTGTATATTTGTTTGCCAAACTGTTTTGTTTGCTCTGCACAAAGTCTATTTTGACGGAAAAAATTTGACAAAAAATTGGTTAAATTTTTTCGATCATATATTTGACAGTGCTATTACTGGACTTATGAAGAAATAGAAGAAACACTTCTGATATTGCTGTGCTTAAGACAAAATTCCGGTTACTGTGAATTAGGGAGACATTAACATTTTTCAATAAGCTCAGTTTCCCTGTTTATTACAAGTAAAAATCACGTTTTCTCCTAATACCTATTTTAATAATCACCTAATCATGCAACCCCAACTTAAATTAACTAAAATAAAACTAACTTAACAAAATACAATATTCAAAAATATTTCAAAATTCAAGAGAAAAAGTCAAAAAATAAAAATAAGCATCAATACCAATGGAAAGCTACAGAATAACTTTTGTATATTTTTCTAAAATATTTCGAAAAATAAAAAAACAAAAATTATAGTTAGTATGTACCACAAATACCATATGAAACTGCCGAGAAATAAAGTAGCTATGGCTAATAAAAAGAAAAATTTCAAACAAATAAATACAAAAAAAAAAAAGAAGAAACAATAACCAGCCAATTCCAAAATATAATTAAACTAAAATCATACCAATACCGAAGAAAAAAAAAAATGGTTTTCTTAAAAAATTAAAGAAATTAAAAGAAACCTTCTTACAGTGTGCTGGACGCCAAATTCGTATCCTCGTGCTTAAGCTGACCGTCCAGGGCTAAGCCCCGCTTTGTTGTATTGCCTTGGAGCAGAGGCATTACTGTGTAAACTTTCGATAACGTAAAACCTGGCATCACTGGATTGTCTCTAAATTTCGAATATTATTTTAAATGTTGGCCAAAATGCAAAATTTTTTTTAAATTTCAAAAAAATTAATGTTTTGAACGTTAATTAAATTTTTTTTTTTTTAAAGAATGTTTTCGGTTTTAACGTCATGTTTTTATCACAAGCTGTATTTTGACGTCGTAGTTCAAAAATGATAAAAACAAAAATTTATTTAAAAAAATAAAAAAAAAAATAATTATTAAATAATTATTGATCACTCGCTCCGATCCGAAACGAAATTTGATTCCAAATTATTAAAATAATAATGTAGCTCCAATTCTACATTTAATTATTTATTTCAAAACTCCCTTGCTGTATGTAAAATATTTTCAACAGTTTTGAACATTCTCAAAAACGTTCTAGAAATGACCATATTTTCAATATCGATCCAAATTGAAAATACTCAAATCTCTGTTCTCCGTCGATTAACTTTCTTCATTCGAATTCATAAAAAAAATTTTTTGAAAACAGTTTAGAAAAATGACGAAACCCATTTCAAATTTTTGTTCCTGTTTTTTTTGGAGAATTTTTTCTTTAACTTACTCGGATTCAACTTCAGCGACAATACATTTGTATTGAGCTGTCGAAAATAGACAAATATCCGCAAATTGTCTAACAAATACTTTAATTTTTTTAACAGTCCTATTTGAGTTGTTCGCCACATGAACATTCACTGATATCGATTCACCATGATGATATAACTGAAAAGACAAAAGAAAAGATATTTTTAGTGGCGTTAAAGTTACTAGAGTAGTAAAAAAAATATCTTCAACGTTAAGACAATTGGACGTAAGATTCTTGTGGAGTCTACTTTCATCTAAGTGCTGTTCAAAAATTCGAGCAATTGAGAAATAATGTTTCAGATCACAAAATTTATTGTAGCCGCAAGTGTACAGTGGATTTTCCATAGTAGTCTTTTCATAGCAACTACACCATGGCAATTCCAGCTGCACTATCTACAACTTATTGTTAATAGTACCGCTGCCACGCTGGCAAACATTTGACTATTTTCCTAGTCAAATGCTGTCGAATAGTGCAGTCGTCAAATTTTTGTTTGCCAAATTCATTGACAAAGTCAATTTTGACGGGAAAAAAATTTAACAGAACTTTTGGTCAAATTTTTTTAAGTCAAATATTTGACACGGCATACAGTGTAGTACTAGCTTAAATCTTTGTCCATTTTTTTTTACAGGACAAACTGAACCTGTTTTGCCACCGAATTTTGTCTATGCCATTTTCCACGTACTTTTTATATAACTTCCTTTTGTACAAAGAGAATAAAATCCGTATACATGACATTGAAGTGGAAAAGGAATCTAGTGCTAAATGAAAGAAAAATCAAAGACGGATTATGGTCAAATAAAAAATCTGCATCGCAAACTCGAACTACAACTTTTTAGCAGAAGGCGTTCCCGAAATATGGAACTCGATAAGTTTTGATCGTTTTTTCCTGCCCGGTTTGCCAATGAAAACTTTAAATTGATAGCAGTTGAGATTAGAGATGAGCGAAGCAGTTCATTTCAGTGAAGTACTTCACTCCTAGTCACTCACTTTAAAGAACGAGTTCAATGAAGTATTTCAATTGAAGTGTTCATTTTATATTTACTCTACTACGCAGTTCACTCACTGACTCACTCACCCACTCACTAGTCATAGTCCCTAGTTGTGATGCAATTGAATTGAACTCTTTTTTCTTTCGTTCAGTAGTTGGAGATGGGTCGTTCGGGAGTGAACTGTTCCAAAAGAACACTTCATTGAAATGAGTGAGTGAAGTAACTCACTCCTTTTGGTGAACTGCAGTTTCATTCGACACGTGACAAAATCATGAAGAACGACGGCCGATCGTCCTTTTTTTTTGGTCACCAGATTAAATGTTGTTTTTAGTAACGACTACGATCTTTTTTTTTAACCAACAAAATCTTCTCGTTTTTACCGTCTCTACAGACGGAAAACACATACTATATAACGAAGACATAACTTCATTTTTCAAAAAGTACTAGTCAGTTCTTCTCTCTCAGTGGCTTATCATATATTTATTTTATATTTGTGTGGTATTTTGTATTGTATGTATGAATACGCGACGCAGTCCGAAAAGAATACCACGACATTCCATTTTCAGTCATAAGAAAAAAGAAAGAGGAAATATACATACATGTTCGTGTACATACCACTCTTCCTATTTTCCAACCCAGAAGCACAACTGAGGTAGTGAGTCTGGAACGAAGGAGCGAAGAGTTCCATTTTAGTGAACACTTCAATTGAAGTGACTAGAGGTAGTGAGTCCGGAACGAAGAAGCGTAAAGTTCCATTTCAGTGAACACTTCAATTGAAATAACTAGTGACTACAGAGTAGACACATGGGTCGTTCAGGAGTTTCCTTTAAATGAACGAGTAACACTGCTTTGACTGCAGTTTCGTTGGACACGTGTCAAAAACATGAAGAACGAGGGCGGAAGGATCCTTCTTTTTTTGTTTTTTAGGTCATGAAATGTGACTGATGAACTTCACTCCTTTCGGTGAACTGCAGTTCCATTCGACATGCGAGGAAGAACGACAACCTCATTTTGTTAGGTCACCAGAATCCCGGAACGAACAGTTCACTGGAACAAGTTCACTGAACTCGTTCTTTCAAGTGAGTGACTCGGAGTGAACTACTTCACAAAAAGGAACTATGTACTTTGTCACATCTCTATTTAGTAGTCACTAGTCACTTTTATTGAAGTGTTCACTCACTCAATTGAACTTTTTTTTCCTTTGTTCAGTAGTCATTATTGCGATATCAGTAGCAAAAACTAACTGTAATTGGTACCTATAAGTCAGGAACCACTTTACGCCGGGAAGATGGCTAATTTTTATTTATCTAGTTTCTACCATTCTCAAAAGTTGGTTAAAGCCTTAAAATAAAATACTTTTTGATATTTAAAACCATGAATTTCGATTTTACTGCAATATATTATTAAAAGTATTTTTATGAGGATTTGTCAATGGTCTGGATTCTCGTAACCGTCTAATATATTCAAATAAAGATTGTTGCCTTAAGGGGGTCATCCCGTGTGCAGGCTCTTTTTTAACGTTATTTTTGGGAATTTGTTCTGGCGAACTTAATACTGATAGAACTGTGAAATTTTTACCATATAAATATTTATGCACATGTTGAGCACACCTAAGAATTTTTTCAGCCCCAAATTGTCGGTCATTGCTGAAGTATTTGGCAACTTAGCCACCCATTTTAAAAAAAAAACTTATTTTCGGTAGACACGATTGCAGGCGTTCAGCTTATCTCAAATAAAAAAATCAAACGGCATTTTAATCTGTGAAGTTTGAACTAGTCTTGGAACTAGGATTATCAAAAAATATTGAACAGTTAATTTTTGGCAGCTTATTGAACTTTTTATCGTCAATTTTGGTGACTTTTTCAGGTCGACAAAAAAAAAAACCGCTTGATGAATCACTATTATCCTAGTTCGGAGACTGTTTATAGGGTAAGGTACCCAGTTGCGAGCTATGCGACTATCCCGAGCCACCGTCTTTAATTCCACATATATGTAGCTAAGAAAAAAAAACTAAATTTAGCCATTGCTATTGTGAGTTACTTCCGAACGGCTTCGAATATCGGAATATCACTCCGCCCACATATTCTACACTATATTTGGATGTAATTCTATGCAAAAAAAAAATCGATTTTTGGAAATCATCACACATGATGACTGCCTTAACTTTCTTCATTACATCCAACCAGTCCTTTTGTCCTGGGCTGAATTATAAAATTTCAAGTTTATAGCTCAACGCATTGTCGAGTCCGTACGAAGGATCCTTTTGTGGCAGCTACTCGAAAGAGTACTTTGATTTTACTTGTTTTGTTCACATTTTCAAATGGTGAGAAGATATCCAGGCAATATTTCAATTTTTCGGAAGCTGTATGCATAAATTTATCAGGTTTTGTTTTATAGAGCGCACGGAGCAAAATTGATTAATTTATTTTTCAACGAATTTTGAAAATAAACGTATGCCAAATTACTTAAATGCCACGGACTTGAAGCGTTGGAGTAAGACTGTTCTCTCTTTTGAAATATGTAGAAGAGCCTTAAGATCGTTTTCATATAATTTGCAATTCATTGCTTGGAGACGATGTTCCTGAACTCCCACTACGCTGGAATTAGAACCTTAAAATACAATAGCAAACAGGAACGAGATGAATAATGAAAATTATCTTCCCGACGTCGACAACAATGAAACGCGAATTGTTCATCGTCATTTCTCCTTCAGCTCTCGTTCCAGAATCCCTTCTGGATTAAAGTATGTATTATAAATTATTATAGAGTAAAGACTCCCTGTGTAATGCACGACATAATAAAAAAAAAGATATTACTCAACAAAACCATTTTTCGAAACTGTATCCTTTTCGAAGATACTAAACGTTACATGGCGTTCGTAACATTCATTTATACGAAACTTAAAAAGTTTCAACAAAGTTATTATTATTGTGGAAATAAAAGTAAATGTGTCTGGACAAGAATTCGCGAGCTGGAAAATTGAAAGCATAAATTCTCGGCATTATCTAGACAATATCCGTTGCAAGATTTATATACAAAGGTAATTTCCAATTTGAATAGCTTTGAATACGAAATGTTCTTTCACTCGAATATTATAAAAAATCTGTTTTTCTTTTCTCTCAGCGAATTAATTATTTGCTCTGTTCCTTTAGCTTTTCCTATTTAAATTCTACTTTGAACAACTTTATTTAACGGACTTAATCGAAAATTATTTTAAAATTTTCCTCGACTTTATTTATATTCTAAAAAAAAATTTGTGATACCCAACAGTGAGACTGATTCGAACGAGTTCATTTATTGACGCTTTATTTATTCAACGAAGTTTCCAATGCGAGTAATTACAGAACCCTGTACGTGATAGCACGAACATTAAAAGTACCGCCCACATAAAATTAATTGGATTTTTTCTTGATATAACGCAAAGCTCGAAAATTTACGCAATTTTCAATTTAAGATCGATTCTCACATATCAGTACCGTGTCCGTCCGTTCCGTGAAAATTCGTCAGTTTCATTATTTCGTTTGTTTGATTTCCGACTGACGTATCTACGCCCAAAGCTGTACCGTATTTTAGTTTACCGGGTCAGGTTCTGTATCCGTATCAAGAGTTTGTTAAGAGTTACCAACGATTGTGCCTGGTTTATTTAAAAAAAAAAAACTGATAAAACGGGACGAATATGTTGACATAGTCGGTACTGATACGTAACGGACGCAGCACTGATAATTCAAATCAATCTGAAATTGGAAAATTCATGTAGAAGTCTTTGAAAAAAAATTGATGCAGAAAATAATCAAAAGGCTCTCACTTCCTTATCCAAACTGGCTTCCAGGTGAATTTTATTTGGTCTAAGCATAAATTCTTTGCTAACTTCAATAGATGGCTGCTCGCCTATTTTCGATGGTGCGTACATTATTTTTCTTATCGCTAATCGCACGGAATTTCGTTTATGCGGCTTATCGTCTATATGCTCCGCAACGAATGCCTACAATAAAACAAAAAAATTGGGTTAATTAAATTCACTACGACAGAAGATTAAGAAAAATTTGCATACTTATATGCACTTACCTTAAGCTCATAATCAACACCGCACGGCTTCCCTGTATCACCTGGTGCCGGCTGCAATGATACCGATGCCGGACAATGCGGAGGAACTTCAAAGTAGAAAGGATATGCATTGGGTCCTAGTTTCTTAATGAGACGCTCTTGTAGTCGGGTCATTGGTCGTTCGTTGCCTTCCGGTGGGTAAATTTGTGCATGTGCAATATATAAATCTTTGCGAAATGTTAAACCCAAAACGTCTAAATCTTCGCGGCCGTAACGGAATGCTGCTAGGACGTTACCGAAAACTTTACGCTCCCGAACATAGTCCGGATCGATTAGAACAACACCATCTGAAAAAAGTTTGAAAGAAATTTCATTTAATTTTGCTTAATTAAGTAGAAATGAATATGGAAATTTATGTTTGCATTAGAGATGGGCAGAGCAGTTTCTTTTAGTGAGTGAGTGAACTCTGACTCACTCACTGAAATGAACTAGTTCAAGTTCCCTTTTGAAGATCACTTACCCGGCGAAGGAACTAGTTCTTTTCAAGTTCGGAGTGAATGTGAGTACCTAAAAATATAAAAAAAGGTCCTCACTCACGTAAGAACTAGTTCTTTTCAGCTGTGTCACGTGGCGAAACGAACTACAGTTCACCAAAAGGAGTGAGTTAGTTCACTCACTCACTTTAATGAACTGCTCTTTTGGAACTGTTCACTCATGAACGACCCATCTCTAGTTTGTATAGAATAGTCGCAGCACTGCACCAGTACGAAATTTTTTTTATCGCTGAACCGTTTAGCGAAGCAAGTCAAGTACCGACTTTTGGTGGTGAATTGTGGGAGTGCCTCTCTCTACATGTAAACTGCTGCTGGTATTGGACTCAATTGAGAAAACCAACACAAAAGGGGCAGACGGTATTACATGCCACACTGCGAGACAGATCTGTCCGAAGCTGGAACTAAAACGCTCTAAAAGGCTGATTTGCTCAAAAGGGCGAGTATCAGCACCATAGTTGGTGTCCTGATAGGTCGACATGCTAAAAGACTCGGTCTCTTCTCAAATGACTTCTGTAGGAGCTGCCTGGATGAAGAAGAGGAGGAGACAGTCCTTCACCTTCTCTGTACCTGTCCAGATCTAGCCGCTAGAAGGAATGCTCATCTTGGAGCTTACTTCTTCAACTGTCCTAGTGACCTTCCAGCAATGGAAGTCGCGAGAATCCAACGCTTCATTACAAGCTCTTAATGGTTTGATGAGTTGGACCGGATTCGATGATCCTATGGTAACACAACGGACTTTTCTGTCAGCTCTGCATTCTTACGGGCAGCCACGCGAACCTACTTACCTACCACTGGACAATTGCAGCACCTTGCATGTCATGCATGTGACTGGAACCCACAACCTTTTGGGATGGTAGACTAAAACGTATATTTTTCTTCTAAATTTCATCTAGCTTCGAATACTTTTCCTTTTCATTGCCACAAAGGGTTTGTAATGAAGGATGCAATAAACTAAATAAATAGAAATAGAGTGGAACTTCTTCAACTCAAACTTTTACATACCGAATTTTTCTACAACTCGAATTCTGCACATGGCAACTGGACTTTAGGAAGTAACTGAAATGTAAACTATATTTTTGGTAGGATGGTTCGACTTAGAGAAGTTCTACTGTAGGAGTAGCAGTTTTTCGATGGAAATACTACGTCGGATTAAGTTATCAATACTTGTCGACAAATTCAAATCCTCCATTCTTTTTCTACGAGTTGTAAGTAATGCTGATACCAAATCATATCATGTTCGTTTCCATAAAGGATCTGCTC
Organism: Beris chalybata; assembly: GCA_949128065.1. NCBI lineage: Eukaryota > Metazoa > Arthropoda > Insecta > Diptera > Stratiomyidae > Beris > Beris chalybata. The sequence goes on from OX421897.1 coordinate 17,130,868, forward strand.
AGCATTATGCATGCATGGCTGATGGATTTCATTTCTTAACACCAAAATAAAACTTTTATCACATAAGAAGCAAGAGCATGTTGAGAGAGAATTTTCCTTTCTTGTACTTTTACAGAAAAATTTTCCGTGTATGTCACCTTTTGCCTGAGTGCTTTCGTTCATTCGTCAAAGCTATCGCGCGGCATACGATATTCAAATTTAGTTTTTTTCTTCTCATAAATTCGATTCGAAGCGAAAAATTGTAGGAAATGGAAAATTACAAATTCCTCAAGGCTTTTACAAAGCCATTCACCGTGATATTATATTTCAATGTTTACTTATTGGTTTGCCGGAAAAAAAAAGGTTAAACAAAATTGGAAGTGCTTTTCCACCGAATTCGGAATTCATTTCGTTTTAAAATTCAAATATTACTCCGACGAACAATTCACAATTCTCAAGAATTTATTTTGATTAAGTGTTATTCCGGTCGAACTGGAGTTATTTACATTTTACGAAGAGATAGAAATGATTTCGTGGACAAAATTATGAACTGTTTTCTTATCTAATGTTTTTGAAGTTTTGGTCGTTGTTTAATTAAAAACCACATAAAATACTTCTGCAAGGAAAGGGATCTTCACCTTGATCAAAAAGTTCCCGTGTGGCGCTTTTATTGTTCCGATTTGAGTTCTGTTTTTTCGTTAAGTTGGTACATCTGTTGTTGAAATTCCCTCTAAATCTTAGCGTCATAGCTTGACATTTGCAAAAGTTACGTAGCCCTGAGTACATCTATCTCTGTGTGTGTTGGCGATTTTTTACAATTTTAGAAATGGGTTTAAATTTGCAACAACGAACTTGAATTAAATTTTGCGTAAAAAACGAATTTAATGGTTCGCGAACGTTGGAAATGTTGGAAAAGTGTTTCAGCAACGATTCTCTAAAGAAAACGGTTGTTTACCAGTGGCACGATCGGTTCAAAAGTGGTCGTGAGTCAATTGAAGGCAATGCACACGGTTTTCATGGATTTTTGCCAGAAGGCCAGACAGTAAACATAGAGTATTATTTGGGCGTTATGAGACGTTTGCGTGAAGCAATTTGCCGAAAGAGAACAGAATTGTGGGCAGAAAACTCGTGGATTTTGCACCATGATAACGCACCGTCGCACAGTGCCATCATTATTCGTATTTTTTTGACGAAAAAAGCAACAAATACCATCCAACAGCCACCGAATTCACCTGATTTGGCTCCCTGTGACTTCTTTCTGTTCGTTCAATCGAGTTAAAAAAAAACCACTACGGGGAACGCGTTTAAGCAGCCGAGAGGAAGTAATGGAAAAATCGCAGGGAGCACTGATGGTCATACCGAAAACCGAATATAAATTTTTTTTCGAGGATTGGATCAGGCGCTGGCATAAGTGTGTTGCAGTCGATGGGGATTACTTTGAAGGGGACAATATAGATTTAGATGAATAAACTTGTATTTTTAATTTTCTGAATAAGTTCCGGGAACTTTTTGATCAAGGTTGTATACTGCATTTTTACTCCACTTTTGAACACACTACCAAATTTCCAAATTGGTTTTTTATTTTCTTAAAAATATTCACTTTCAAAATTTCTAGAACAATTTAGTAATGCTGGATAGTTCTTGATATATGAAAATCAGAAGCTATCTCACGACTGTAACAACACACCATCAAAAATAGGTGGAGACGATAGACTAGCAGACTAACTCTGCAAAAATATCAACTAGTCCCAATTGGTCCCTGTCCAATCCATATAAAAGTCTTTGACAAAGTTAGGCTAGGTTTGGTCCATCTTCCGATAACCACGACTTAGCTATCTTTTAAGGGAAGGTTGGGGCTTGATACGCAACTAACCCAAACTGAAACTTTGACTTTATAAAGAACAGAATATTTTTGTTTTATTTCTACATTTTCTTTTAAGTTCAATTAAATATCGAATTGATTTTCACTATTGCAATCGACTTATAAAAACACCTAAAATGTAGTTGCAGGTTTTTTCGTAAATTAAGTACTGGAAATTATGGTCTAAATACGTTTACACTTCACACCCTTTAGGAGAGATGGGATATAAACTTGATTTTCACTTCCTCACAACCTATTTATACAAACGCCTAAAAAGAGTTTTCGATGTTTCACCCCGAAGGATAGGAAAATGGGTTAAATATCTTACGTAAAAGAGCCCACTTCAAACAACTGCGTCTAAAAAGAGTGAAAAAGAGTTAAACAAAATTTTTTTCAATTCCTAAATATTTCTAAAGTACAATGCGATATCGAATTGATTTTTAATTTTGTGAGTCATGCATATAAATGCCTAAAATTAGATTTCACAAGTTTTCATTATTAAACCCAAAAATTGATGAATAGGAATTCAAAACATTGTCACGCATTGCTCATTATCTTTTTGAACCGATGATATAACAAGTTGGTTTCATGTCTACAGGGTTCTTATACCAACGCCTAAAACAACTTCCGGAATTTCGCGATATTCGACCTATATGCCATGAATATGGGATGAAAATTTTTTCAAGAATTTGTCAATGCTTTTTACGAGTTAGTTCCCACTTCTACAATTGCATATTCTTTCGATTTCAATCTCAAAAAGGGTTTAAGAAATTTTACGAATACCTCAATATCTTCAATAGAAACACCTAAAAAATACTTTCGAAATGTTTCGATGTTGCGCTACCAAAGAAGTGAAAAAAGGTTCTGAATGTTTTAGCGAAATTTCTCAACATCTCTCAGGCTAAGAGAGTTTGTTTTTCTTGCCACAGGCTCCTTGCATAAAAGCCTAAAAAACCGTACCAGGATTTTTGGATATCGATAAAATGCATTTTATTTTCACGAATTCTTCAATATCTCCTTGATCCGATAAGATATCGAAGTGATTTCCTCTTCTACTCATACAAACGCCTAAAATGTAATTTCCGGATATTTCGATAATCAATTGCGCTGGTGTGAAAAGGGGCTCATTAGAACTCTTACTATCACTTGATCGCAGCAGATCGCATTTGTTTTTCGCTCTACAGGCTATTTCCATAAACGCCTAAAAAGTAGTTTCTAATTTTTTTTTAAATCAAGTACTGACGAGGTGAAAAAGCAATTCAGCATGTCTTCACTGATATGATATGAAATTGGGTTTGTCTTCTACAGGGTCCTTCTACAAACGCCTAAAAACAAATTTCAGGATTTTTCGATAATCTTAGAATTGGGTGTGGAAAGGGGTTCAATATTACTGAGTACCTTAATAACAGAACGAATCAGATCCCTTCTAAAGGTTATTTATGTTTTTATATAAAACGCACTTTTAAGAATATTTGGTATTCAAGAAAGAAAGAAAACTAGATGCAGTATGTTTTCAAAAATTATTGAATATCTAATAGACGGGGTAACGAATTGATTTCGTTTTATATATAAGCGCCTAAAAAATGATTTCAAGACTATTTTAATGACAAAGGATAGAAAGCTGAAAATTGATGATATTCTAGACAAATAAAGTTTTTAATATTGTAGCAAGATACGAGAGTACGGATGGTTTTTTGTATCTCAACGGCTTATACTAGAAAGTTTAATTTAAGTACGTCTATGTATATGTACTGCACTCCTGTAGTACATATACATACATGCTCCCAATTATTTTAAAAAAAAGTTTAGATTTTCATTGTCATAAAAATGTGGAGTAAAAAAATTGGAAGGAGTTTTTTTTTTTCAAACATTTTCACGAATTTTAGGTATGTCGAGTTATGAAATTAATTTTACCTTTGCGGGCACTTTATATAAGCACATAGAAACCATTTTCTAAATTTTTTTGATATCCAACCTCTAAGTGGGTGTCAAGTGGTTGTGTACATTTTCACGAATTCCTAGATATTTCTTAGGTTTAACAAGAAGTTGAATCCGATTTTACTTCTAAGGGCTTTAAATGTGAGGGAAAAATCTCTGATTTAAGCATTTTTTCGATATTCTACCCACTAGGACCCCTAAGAGGGTGTAAAATGATTTTGTACATATTCACGAATTCCGACATATCATGTGGGTCTGATGAGACATTGAGTTCTTTCTTAATTTCACGGGCCTTCTGAATAATCGTAATAATAATAAAATAGACTGGCAGACCTGAAGAAATACCGAAATAAAAAAATTTATTACTTACTAATTGCCTTACCTATTGGATCTACATGTGTGATGTGGTCCACGAAATCTCTTTTGCCTAGGTAAACGGTAATTTTCCCATTCGATGAACTTTTCTTGAAAACTCTGAAAAACAAAATACCAATTTAAATTATGTAAAAATCCGATAAGAAAAGAACAAAAAACAAAACCATTAAAAAAAGATAAACATCGATTCCACTTATCGACATCAAAGGAAGGAATCACTTGATACTTTGTAGCATTTTAAAAGCAAAGCCCATTTTTAAAATCCACTTATTCTTACATGAAACACTTACGGTACCTCCTTCATGTAAAGCCTTCACATTAGATCCTCGAAAATTTGAATACATTCCCTAGATGACATTACGTCACGTTCAAGGGTCGATATGAGTACGAAATATAGTCGGCGTGGATACCACAAAGTGACTTCATAAATAAGAAAATTCTGCCAAAGGAAGCAGCACACGAAAGAACCCATTCCTTGGTTATGCCGCCTGCAGACATCTCGAACAATTCGAAATATTCGGGTTGGCTTGCTTATGGGTATTAATTTCTGAGCAAGCTCCTTGGGGCAACAAGCAACTATACCCAATGCCGCCCCCGCCTCCCGTATCCAAAAGATTTGTAATTAAATTATTAAGATTTTCGATATACGAAACGAAGAACGTATCCCGTTGGCGAAATTCCAAGAAATTGGATAAATCTGAGCAGCAATTGTTCGCCCTTTCCGGCTTCCGGTTATAACGGATGGACGAGAGACACCATTCGATTTAGAGAGATAGTTGGCAAATTCTTGTCGATGGTTTTTAGGGGATGAAACTAAGTCATCATATCCCATTGCTAAGATTTGGCTAATGAAGTTTGTGCGGGGATGTTCCGAGGCTGATACTGTGTGGACTCAATTAAGGGGCTTCGTTCGCTATTATCTTGTCTTCGGTTTGGGAAAAGTTTCGGTCTACTACCACCGGGGGATGGTTCCAATGGTTTTGATTAGAAATATTTTGGGGGAATTAATGCAGCGATAATGGCAATAGACGAAGAAGTTATAAGATGAAAATTTTATGAAAATGATGATTCAGAAATATTTCTCGAAGTTAGCGGTATCTTCGGTCGGAATATCTCAGAAGAACATAGCTTAAAACAATAAGAAAATGTTGGAAAGAAACTTTAAGGAGCACACAGTTAGTTTTAGGGCAGACTTCTTGGAATTTGTAGGAAATATCTTTTCTGGGAATCAAATTATATTTCGTTCGATGTAGGCGTCAATATTTCACTGACGTACGGAGATGGGACAAAAAAATGCTTATACTACAAGGTCTTGTATATATAATTTCACGAATTTCTTTATTTTTGTTAGATCTTCTGAGATATCTGCAACCCCCTAAGCCGGTGCAAAGAGGTTTAATGTACATATTTTCTCGAATTCCGCCACATCTCTTGGGTTCAACCGGAGCAAAGAGGTTGTATATTTTTTCACGAATTCCGCCATATCTCTTAGGTTTTGATATATTGTTCAATTGATTTTTACATCCGTGGACTTTTTATATAATCGCCTAAGAAATGAGTTTCCGAACTTTTAATATTCATCCCTGAGGAGTTGGTATAGGGGGACTGTACATGTTTTCACGAATTTCGTCATATCTGGGAGTGATTAGATATTGAAAAGGTTTCTGCAAACTCGGCCTTTTTACATAGTCATAATGAAATCTATTTCAGAATTTCGCAATATTCAACCTCTCTCTAATGGGAGTAAAATGTTGCATACGATTTCACGAATTTCGCTATATCTCTTAGGTCTGTACAGATATTGAATTTGGTTTTACTTCCATGACCTATTTTTTTTTAATCTTTTTTTCAAATATTTTGTGATTGGAGTTTTAAGGATGTCTATCTCTACTATCAAACCACCTTCCATAAGGCCTTACCGAAGCTATTTCCTTGTCTCATATCCTCGGTAAGACCTTATGGAAGGTAGTTTGTAAGTCGCAGGTCGCCTTTAACCGCCCGGACTTTTCCACGTCAAAATAATAAAGTTGCAAAAAGTTAACTAAGACTTATTTCTAACTTTAAAATTATAGTAATGCAAGAAGCTTACCTTGTCGCCTGCCGTTTCGAACTTCCTCCATCTTCGATTTCTGGCTCTAGACATGGTGATGGCGAACGGCGTGTTCCTGTCGTACTCATATTACTTCCTTTTTCTTTATCACAACGTTACTTTCAAATTTAATATCATCCAAAATATTACGAATTAAATAATTTGTAAATTAAAAAAAAAATTTAATTAAAAAAAAAACAAAAAAAAATGTACAATATCAAAAATAATAAACAATCAAATTTTGATTTTGTTAGTCACTTGACCCGCACTTTGGTAATTTGAAGTTAGTCTGGCATTTACTGATTTCGCTTAACTTCCAAAATGTCATCTTTTTTCACAATAAAAATTGGAATCTTATACATAGAAGTAGCGGTTAGTTAAAAAAAACGCAAAATGTTGTTTTTTAATCTGAAAAGAAAGATAAGAAAAAGATTAGATTTTGTGATTTGTTCCAGTAGGTATAATAAATTTTTTTTCAGCTATTAGAACTAATTTTTGGTCTTCAAAAATAACAAATAGTGCATCATTTTCTAAACACTGTTTTGTCAAACCCACAAAAATTATGCCTACAACTTTAATAGACGCTAGTCAAATTTGAAATGCGTTTCAAATCGGTATATGATGAATGTTGCAGTGAATACATTAAGTGCGCCGCAGCGTGCATAAAGAGAAGATAGAAATACTTCACTTGAGAAAAACAAATTGCGTACATCTTGACAGTGAAAATGTGGTGTAGAAGATGACTGTAGTGGCCGAGTTTTTTATGATAAGAAATTGGAGAAAAACAGACGGGATTCAATTCCATTGTTTTATGAGAGAGGAAGGAAACCGTAGTGATATGATTGCATTGAAGGGTACTCTTAGCAGTTTTAATGTCCTTCCAGGAATAATGTTAGGTTCTAGTTCGAAAATCTACTAGCAAGCTCCAGTTTCTTAGGTCGTCTACGTCTATATTGACGTCACAGCATAGCATTGCTATTATAACAGTTTTGAAAAAGCTTGGCTAAACCGTCAAAATGGCTCAGCTGATGCTTCATAAATCAAAAATTAAATTAAATCTCTATATATAAAAACGAAAGTTTGTTTGTTTGTCGCGTATAGGCTCCTAAATCACTCATCCGATTGCGATGAATCTTTGATGATTTGATGAGGGTACGCCCGTGATGGTTTCTGCGTTAGCAAAATCATTTAACAGTTGGTGGTTCGCCAATTTTATCTCAAGATTTGAGTGTATTTCATATGATTTAGCGACAGTTCGTTCGTTTTCGTCGTATTAGTATTGTATTAGTTATGCGTTCCAATTACTAAATGGTAAAGTTGGACGATGGATGGTGAATAGGGAATAGTCGATAGAGAATGGCTGATGAAAAATAGAGGATGAAGGATGGTGGATGGTAGATGATGGATAGACGATGATGGCTGATGGGTGGAGGATGGATAGATGGAGGATGCAGGATGGAGGATGGTGGATAGAGTATGGAGGATGGAAGATGGAGGATGGTGGATAGAGGATGGTGAATAGAGGATGGTGGATAGAGGATGGTGGATAGAGGATGGAGGATGGTGAATTGGGGATGGTAGATGATGTATAGAGGATGAAATATGGTGGATGGGGAATGCAGGATTGTCGATAGAAGATGGAGTAAAGGAAGGGATGGAAGCCTCGTGAGTAGCAGAATCATCGGAGGAAACAGGACCAATGGATCGAAGGGAGCAGCGGGAGAAACAGGAGCAGCGGGAAAAACAAGAGCAATCGATCAACGAGAGCAACGGGAGAAACAGGACTAATGGATCAACCGGAGAAGCGGGATCAACGGGAAAGAGGGGAGTAACAGGGGCGATGAAGCAACCTGAGCGTAGCAAGCGTATCTGCGATACGAGTCTAGTTCTATACAAAAAATTATTTTTTTTAGTGATACGTAGTGATAGGTCAGCTATCGTAAAAATAGTCAAGGCACGAACCAAATAGGAATTAAAACACAGCTTTGCTACGTCTGACGTCATTAACTGCTATAACACAACGTAGACGAAGCAAGGTATTCGGAAACGTCCTTAATCTAATTATGTCGTCTTTAGGAGTTCCTGATCACTTAACAGCTAAAACACCTGACATATGTCTACCGATAATGCGATGATTGACGACTTCATCTACACACCTTCCGCATATTAAATTTCACATTTTTCGCGCAAACACAAAAGATACACACAGTATCACTGAATTGTGCTACCTGTCGACATTGTTGATATTCTTCTTTATCGTAATGGAAGAGTTTGTTCAGGACACAGGTGGTTCGAAGAGCCGGAACGAAGCCAGGAAAAACTTCCTGTATGGCAACGAGTAATAGCGATCCTAGATGCGATTCTGAATTTATCCATCACTTCCGTACGAATCACCTTTATACAGGTGCTTTTATTAACCGAGACGTTAATCCGACAGGTAAATATCGGGTAATGTGTATACAAAGTGGAGTTTTTTTCCGCTAAAATCACTTGAAGAAGTTAAGGTACTTTGAAGCATTTTCTATGGGTTGTCCTGACAGTTGACGAACTTCTTATAAAAGTTAAATATAAACCGGCGTATCAAGAGGAACCTTTTCGCCCGCAATCGAAAACCGTTTATTTTTAATTTCGACATTTTTACAAGGTAATCAAAATCCCCTATGAATCGAGAGCAATTTCATCGGATTTACCTACGCACATAAAGGTCACAAAAGGAATCCCGAAAAGGACCTTTTCACCCGAACGAATGAATATTCTTAAGGAATCTATCAAAGTACGTCTATTGCATAACAAGTCCTTATTGGTGAATAATCAAAAGTTAATCCCCGTCAAGAGAAGGTTCTTTGAACAGAGGTCACACAGCAAGCGTTACGTTACGTTGTTTCGTCCTGTGCTCCGAGACTTATTTAATCAACTTACGTAAAGTAAACGCTAAGGTCGTTGCAAACGACCTGAGTCAATATTAAGGTCGTATATTATTTTTCCAGGGTATTCTCTAGTCGACGACGACGTAACTTGCTTCCGATCTGCCAAGTAATGGCCAAATCCTATTAAGCTTTAACGACCGTAAAGTGTTCTAGAGGTGCATAGTTGGAACTTTTGATCAAAGAAAAAGAAAATTAATTTGTTTTCTCGTTTAGAATTGCAAGATGCCACGGCAAGAAGCCACTAAGTTTACACCTTAGCTTTTAATTTACGAAAATGAAATCTGTAGACTGCGAGGACATTGCGATTTAATTTAAATGGCAACAAACCGGAAACCTTATTGGCATAAATGGCGCCCACTCCTCGTTTATATTCTTAGGGATCGGTTTATAAATTTCTATTTGAAATTCTGCACACAATTTGCATAGTGAGGATTTAATTTAAGACGAGAGAGAACATCTCAGAACAAATTCGAATGGAGTCAAGGGGTCGGACAATATTATTGCATTTCTAAGAAAGCTGACAATGGGGTTGTGTGGATGAAAATTTAGTTTCATAGTTGGCATTTATGTTAAACGTTTGACTGAGCTATCAAGAGAACCAGTAAGTTCTTGCTTTGTGAACCTCAAGTACCATCAGGTACACTCAAGAATCCACTTGAAGATTCCACAATTTCCAATTGTTGATTGCCAAGTGTAGCATTATCTAATGGTACTTTTTGAAATTATGTCATAAATCAATTCTCGGAACATTCACAAAAGCACCAAAAATCTAAATAAAAATCTAAAAATCTCTATATTTAAAAATGAATGTTTGTTTGTTTGTGTGTCCTGTATAGGCTCCTAAACCACTCATCCGATTGCGATGAAACATTGGTGATTTGTTCAGGGCACGTCCACGGTGGTTTCTGCGTTAGCAAAATCATTTAACAGTTGGTAATTCGCGAGTTATTTCAACATTTGAGTGTCTTTCATATGATTTAGCGGCAGTTTGTTTGTTTTCGGTATATTAGTTATGCGTTCCTAGTACTAAATGGTAAAGTTGGACGACGGATGGTGGATAGAGGATAGTGGATGGAAGATGGAGGATGGTGGATAGAGGATAGAGGATGGTGAATGGAGGATGAATTATGGTAGATAGAGAATGGTAGATGATGAATAGAGGATGATGAATGGTGGATAGAAGATGGTCGCTGGTGGATAGAGGACAGAAGATGGAGGATGGAGGATGAAAGATGGAGGATGGAAGATGGTGGATCGTGGATAGAGGATGCTGGATAGAGGATGGAGGATGGTGGATAGAGGATGGAGGATGGTGGATGGGGGATGATCGATGGTAGATATAGGATGGAAGATGGAGGATGATGGATGGCGGATAGTGGAGATGGTGGATGGAGGATTATGGATAGAGGATGGAGTAACTGAGAAGCAGAAGCAATGGATCAACGGGAGAAAAGGGATCAACGGAAGAGACGGGAGTAACAGGGTCGATGGAACAATGTGAGCGTACCGTAGCGGGTACGCGGTTAGTACGTAAATAAATAAAAACAATCTATCAACAGTCTGTGCCGAACTTTATTATTCTTTGGAGTAGTTTAAACCAAATTTTTGGTTTAAACATCGACTGTAAATTTGGCCCATAGCCACACATAGAGGTTAAATATCGAAAATTCCTTATTTTTTTTTGTTAACATATGTGAACCCCATTGCAGTAAAAGCAAGTGCATTAAACGTACAAGATTTGTCGGAATTCGCGAGAACTTAAACACCCCCCCCCTCCGGAGGTTTAGTATCAAAAAATGCTTAAATCGGCTTTTCCACTATTACATTACAAGCTTTTAGAAGTGAAAGCGAATTCAATATCTTATTAGACCTACGAAATATGTCAGAATTCGTGAAAATGTACCTACTACTTCACTCCCTCTTAGGGTGTGATAACGAAAAACTTGGAAAATGGTTTTTAAGCGGCTATATAAAGAGTCTAGAGAAGTAAAATTAATTTGATAACTCAACATGCCTAAAAAAATATAGCGAAGTTCGTGAAAATTGGGGAAAAAAAACTCATATTTTCATTCCATCTTTAGACGCTAATAAGAATCTAAATTTTTTTTTACTTTAACTATAATATTATAGCTACTATTTTTTGGGCATGAGTCCGGAACGCGTTTTGTGCTGAGATGCCAAAATTATACTCTTAGAGCGAATTACAGTTTTTACTTAGTAGCTTAGGTCTGAGGAGGTACGAGCTTTCAAACGCGTTTGTATACGGCGTATACGGGGAGACAGATTTTTTTTATTTTTGATTCTATAATATTTGTCGCACGTTGTTGCTGTGGTGATTTTTCCAAAATTTGACCTGTGACCTTTCACTTTCCATGTTGAGCCACCTTGTACGTACCTACTAATTGTGAACATGGGATTGGAAAATTTTTTTCCTGAACAGTTTACGCTTTAAAGTTAAAATTTCATGTGGATATTTATGTATTTTATGACGAATACGATGACATGCAAGACTGGCGATAAAAAACACAATTATCTCTCTAAGTCTCGTCCAGACAAAGTGACGATTTATATAGAATGGCATTAGTTTTGTCTGTAAATAAACAAGAGTTTTGAACAGACGGACTCCGTATCCTATCATAACGTCGATGAGTAGTTTCATTTATAATTCAGTTCAGTTCTAATACGAAATTGTCACGCAAACAGCATTATCATGTCATTTATTGTTGCACTGAAGTGAAAACATTATACGTTAATTTTTCAGACATGGCGATAAAAGTTGCCTCCGAATAAAGTCGTACTGTTCATTAAGGCACTATAGAAGTAGTACTTTAATGAAATTATTGCCATGCCAATGTACAGGCTATTGGGTTCGGATTACCTGTCTACAAGTTATTATTGTTATATTGTTACATAAAAATGCACAATATTTTTTATTTTTTTTTAATTGCACACCTGGCCTACATGAAGTCCCGAGTATCTGAAGAACGCAAGGATCCGTAGGGACGACTATTATACAATATGTAATTTTGCTATGAACGGAACGACATATTCGTTTTCAGTATTAATGTCATAACGTTAATTATAAACCACTTGCTTTGATTATTTCATAAAACCCGATCGATATGTCTATCTTGCGTCATATTACCAGCAACCTATTCCATTCCTTCGGGTATTGTGTCATTGCACCTTTTGTTGTTAATGTTAGGATTATCCTTTGACAAAGTTTAATCAGCGATTAAAAACTTTCATGCAACTATCAAAGTTATTAATCATAAGAGCAGTTAGATTATAATGATCCGTTTATTTTAACTGATATAAAGGTTAAACAAAGCACTTTGCAAATTATATAAATACAAATATGAGTATGCAAGGATGAAAAAAAAACTAATAGAATAGATTTGCAGATGCCCAACCATATACGAGGCTTGAATTCATCGTTGGCGCCATCTACATGTCAGCTAGCACGGCTAAGCTCGCAGGTAACCGAAAGGTAATTGGCACTTTAGGGAGTGGAACACATCCTAAGTGTTCGATGTTATGAAAAAAGTGGTTGTACCGGAAGGATCTATATTAGGGCCACTTTTATTTTATAGTATATTTGTAACGTGTCTATTCAACTAAAGCACTTTTATGTAGACGACATTCAACTAATCCATGGCTTTAGAGAAAACGATATCAAGAATTTAGAATTAATAGAGTAGTAACTTTAGCCATTAGTCACATTGCTTTAAATGCGAATAAATCCCCAATGGTCATTAGTAGAAAACTAGTAGAGGTACAATTTCCAGCTTCTAGTTCTTAATGGAATCGAAGTCAATTTATTAAGACGGAAAGAATTTGGGAATGGTTTTTCTTGGTAGTTTGTCTTGAAATATGTGGGTAGAGTTTATGTGCCTTAAAGATATTGGGAACTATTGGATATTTTACTCCTCAATTAATGAAATCATTAATTATAAATGTTATAACATGTGGAATTCCAACTCATCCATGAGGTATCTTTTGAATATAGATACCTCGAGAGGAACACATATTACGGTTCGTATATAGGATTTTTGGAATGCTCTTCGGAAAACTTTTTTAAGTTTAGAGTTTTACTCTGCTTTTCAAAATACCTATTAGTCAGGTAGGTAACATCCATTAGGACGTATTCGAATAGAGTATTTCATCTATGGCAAGGTCTATGTTGACGTCACGTGGGTTCATTGCTATTATACCAGTAATATAGCTTCTTATTTCAAAGCGGAAATATAACACAAATCTTAGCTAGATTGTAGCAAAATTTGTCCAAGTTTTTATGGATATCACTTAAAAAAAATAAGTCAGAAATAATCAGAAAAAAAATCGATAAAAAAAATGTTAAATCTACTCTCTCCTACTTCGTCTGTTGTTTTCAGACAAGTCAAGCCAAGCTAAGACACGAACCAAAATTTAGTTGAGACATCAACCTCGTTATAAATTACGGAACATGCTCTGAACGTTCTAGATGAAGTACTAAAAATTTACTTTTAAGAAATAAAATGGCGACACGTTAAACAAATTTTATGAAGAGGTGAAAACGTAAAAAAGACACTTTTTCTAAAGATGAAGAGGGGGGTTTTTAATATGCTCTCACGAATTTTTCTTGAGCCCACTGAAAAATATACATCATTTTCCTCTATTATTTTTTTTTTAAAAAAATTGGAACCCTTAAATTTTGTATTGCCACGTCTCGGGGATAGACAAAAAAGAAAAACAAAATAATAATAATTAATAATAATTTTTTTCTACACTGCAATATGGAGTAAATAGAACCGTGATAAGAATTATACAAGACAACATATGCGTAGGTTTTAGGGTTATCTCATCAAGAATCGCCAAAAATGACGAAATTTATAACCTTGCCATATCCGATACTTTTAAAAATTTTTGTATTTTAAGAACTAGTAAAAAAAATTATTGAAATACAATGTTTTTACTCTAAAATCTAGATGAAATCAAATAGAGTATTATAAGTTTAATCCAGCCTAAAAGTTTGTAACGCATATGTTACAAACCACCCTCGGGCGAAAAAAAGGTTTATATTATTTTTGGTTTATTTGTGGCTAAAAACTCCAAATCTGCCTGACGCCAGTCCGTCCATCAGTCTGTCCGTTATCATGATAACTCAAGGACCTAGACCTAGGATTTTCAAATTTTTAATCTGGATGTTTGGTTGAATTTGTAAGGATAAGTTCGTTCGGGTAGCTGCCATACAAAATGTCCTTAAATAACGTGTACTTTTTTGTTAGTTATAGTAAAGATTTCCCATTTCTCTTTGAAAATTCATATCTCTGGTAATTTTTATCCGTGGATAATCAAGTATAGGGTTTATTTTAAAGATTGTTGTTGTTTTTGTTAGTTAAAAATGAATAGAAACAAAAACTTGAATTTCCATTATTTTTTCACTAGTCCCTTCAAGAACAAAAATTTTCAAAAGAATTGGACATGGTAAGGTCACAACTTTGGTGATTCTTGATAGAATGACCCATAATAATGTGAAAACAATATGATCCCGTCATCAGATGACCTTTTTTTGCTAGTGCTAAGTCCCACAGAACTTGATCAAACAAAAAATTCAAATAAAAAAAAAACAACAACAAAGTCTGCATCCGCCCCTGAATTAGTTTGAGGTTATTTTGATATTCAACCCATACGAGACTGTAAACCGGGCTACAGACTTATCGTGTTTCGCCTATTTCGCGTCTTTTTCGTGAATAGTGTGTAGAGATTTTTTTGTGAGTTTCTCGCGTTTCGTTACTCGCGTTTCACGATTCGTGAGTTTTCTTTACTAGAGGCGGTTTTTTGCCGACATTAAAGGGTTTTGCTTGACGAGAAAGTGACAAAAAATGTGCGAGACGATTTTTTCGTGACTTTCTCACGAGTTTCTTGTTTTGCGTAGTGTGTTAACAGTTTGCATTTGCAGCTTAAGTTCTAAAACATATTTGAAATGAGTTGGACGGGCAGCGAAGTGTTAAATTTAATAATAAAACATAACGCAGTCACGATCGGCTGCAAGCCAATCGTATGATACTCTAGATGAAATACTGAAATATTTTACTTGGAAATATATTAAAAGAATGAGGAGTGCACAAGCAATTATTACATGACCTTTTACTTACAGGTAGAAACTATTGTATAGTGGCTACTCGATTTTTTGATTTATAGTGAGTTCCATAAAGTAAGTCAGGACATTTTACAGAATTTTTGTATGGCAACTACATGAAGGACTTATAGGATATTTTTCATATTAATAGTTTCAGCTGCGACTATTATAAAATTAATGTGTATAAAATTTCAAAGCCGTAACTTGAAGCGTTCTAAAGCTATCGTTCAATATTGCTGAACATGTTTATTAAGGAATTTTGTATGACAGCTACCCGAAGGAGTCAACGGATGGCGCTAATTAATGAAATCCGTCTTGGTTTTGGTATAAAACTAATTCCTGTAAGATTTTGAATTCCTGCTTCAACTCGTTCTGGAGTTATAGCGGATTCAGTAACAAGCATACATTTTTGAAGGACTTTTCTAAGCTGCTACACGAAGGACTCATTCGATTTGCATCATATTCGGAACTTTTCATTCAAACATTGTAAACCTTAAGTATGCAAAATTTCAAGTTCCTAACTTGAAGCGTTCGAGCAATAATTGTGAAAACGTGTTTTAAGGACTCTTGTATGGGAGGTACCCGAAGGAGTGGAAGGATATCGCCCATTAACGAACTTAGCCTTACTTTTTCCATTTTACAAGTTGTGACAAAATTTCAACTTCCTAAGTCAACGCGTTCTTGAGTTATCGTGCGGACCGACGGACAGCAAACGGATTTAGGATTTTGGCCAAAAATAAACACAAAATAATATATTACTTTTTTTCGTCCGAGGCTCGGTTCTATGCGTTACAAACTTTTCGGGCTGGATTAAACTTATAATACTCTTATAAGTTCATCTAGAGTATAAAAAACGGAAAATTTACGAATAGTGTGTTATACAATGTTTTCTCGTGTTCTCACGAGTTTCATGTGTTTCGTGAAACAAAACGAAAAACTCGCGAAATGTGAAAAACGAGAAAAGTAGGATAAGTGTGTAGCTGGCTTTAGTGTGTTGTAATTAGGCGCGTAGCGGGAATCTTCGTAGGGCTAGCGCAATGAAATGATCGCTAAATTTTCAGGTAATTTTTTTATTACTTCCTGGGATCTAGCAATCGAAATTTGATTTCTGAATGAAAATTAGTAAGTAAGGTTCGGTTTTCAACTTTTCTCTATACCTAAAAGCGATTTCATGATTTCTATCCTCTAAGGTAGTAAAAAGCGAATTTTTTTATATTTTAAGAGTTTTTTAAAGTATAAACGCCTAAAAATTGTTTATGTCTATATCACCTTAATTTTTGATTGAAAATAGAAAATAAAATAATAATAACAACTTTATGTAAAATTTTCACATAGGTACATACATATTAATACAATTTTTTTAAGTTTCTGTATTTTCTTGATTTTCTACTCTCAAAAGCATACTATAAACGCCTAAAATTTAATTTTTATATTTTTTCCCGTTTCCATCCACAATTAATGATGTGAAAAAAGGTTAATATTTTTGCGAGCTAGGGGTTCGCCGGGATTTCAAGTAAAACAATTCGGTTAAAATAAAATATTCAAACTTGAATATTTTTCGAAATTGGATCGCATGTTCTTGTCTAGTGTGAATAAAAAATGGAAAAAGTTCTAAATAACGTACATTTTCCGTAAATTAGAACATATATCATCACGCTCCAACTCCAACTATACAAAGGTGAGCCTTCTGTTTAACGTTAAAAAGAAACCCATTATACAAAGGTATACGGTTAGAGACTATATTTCCGACTACGTATTATAGAGACATACTCTAGGTCGCAAAGTGTTTAGGGGCAACTTTCACATCTTACAAAAGGATAATGCACCTGCAATTGACTAGCTCTGCACGGAAAAAAACCCCTTTCAAACGGACGTAAATTTTCCCTAGTGCAACACATGCAATCTTTTTAGATAGCTTAACGAGTAATCATTACGCTACCAGGGAGGAAATGGAATTCATGCTGAAATCGTGAACACTACACATTTCTAGTATCCAACTAAGGCAAGTAGTCTACAAGTTGGCTTTTAATTAGAGATAAAAAATCGGGTCTTGCACTCTACGCCGCCGTCAAGTTCTATTTTCAATAGAAACATATTGCCACAATGGCTTTAACCCGGCGGGTAACACTTTAAATTTTGTACAAAGTGTATTCTATGAATTTTATAATCTTCCTACTCCGTTTAACATAATGCTAATATTTGCATTTCGACTTATGTTTCGTCCTGAAACGTGGAAAATGTTTACCAGGTCAACGGTCTGTGAGTTGTATGCAAGATATGGAAGTGAACAAATGTTTGCAAGATGCATTGTGAGCAGGCGCACTTCCTGCACCCACCCTTAGAGATGCAATCGCAAATGTTGCATAGTTGTAAAAGATGTCTTTGTTGCAAGCTCTTAGCCAAATGAATATTTTGTCCTCGTTTCGAGGTTTGATTTCAAGGATTTTTATAGTTTGTAAGAGAGTTATGGCTCTCATAAATCAATTTTGTTGCGAGAATTGCTCTAGTTCTTGGTCGAAAAAGTACTTTAAGAAGTCAATAGAAAAAAAAATTCTCCTTCGACAAGGAATGAACTCCGTTCTCCGGGGTAACAGGTGCAGATACTTTGAACTAGAGATGGGTAAAGAAGTTCCTTTCAGTGAAGTACTTTTCTCCGAGTCACTTACTTTGAGGAACGAGTTCAGTAAAGTAGTTCCGGAACTGTTCGTTCCTTCGTTCTCGTTCAATCGTTTTTGTTCCCTTGTTTTCGTTCTATCGTTCCTTTTAGTTAAACTTGAAGGGAGAAGATGATAAGCAAAAAAAATTTTAGTAGATCTAGAAGATGATGAGCAAATAAATGGTCAGTTGATCTAGAAGATGATGACCAAAAAAAAAGCTCAGTAAAGTTTTTTTTAAAGTTTTTTTATGACGTGTCCAATGGAACACTAATTCACCAAAAGGAGTGAGTGACTTCACTCACTCACTTCAATGAAGTGTTCTTTTCGAACAGTTCTCTCATGAACGACGCATCTCTACTTTGAACTAGGCATGTGTAGTTCACTAACGAACTAGTTCGAAAGAGCGTTCCTATAAGTGAAATGAACGAACTAGCTCGCATTGAGTTCCACTTGTAGTTCGTATATTTGTAAGTGAAAAGAAGGAAAGTAGTTCGCAGTCAGTCCCGGTCGTAGTTCGATCGTATTCATGGGGTGCTGTATACTTCCAAGCTGAGGACTTTTTTTTAGGTCATTACATTCAAACTGACGACGTTATTACACTGAAGACCTTTTTTCATTATACATTTGGCTACAGGATCTTTCACTGAACTCCCGCGAACTATTGAACTAACACAACGAACTAGTTCGATACGGGGAACCCCAACTGGTCTTCCATTTGCCTATACGATCTTTCCCGCGAACTAGTGCACTAAAAGAACGAACTAGTTCGCGACGGATCGAAAACTGGAAATGATCGGTCACTATAATGAACTAAAATGCGCAAGCCTACTTTGTACTGTACCACATAAACATGAAGACTAGCATAAAGCCAGTTGAGGACAAAAATCAATCGGGTTTAGAAATAACGAGCTCAACTAAGATAGTGATCATTGTTCGTTTCATTTTTTTTATCTGCTACCTTAAGAAATTTTGTAAATGCAAACAAAAAAAATTCTTTTCGACTGGGAATCGAACCTCGTACCTGTTTTTACACCTGATTTCTAATACGAGTTGCATGCATTTTAAGTCGGGTTGACACGCTACGAGTTGAATCGGAACGAGTGAACTCCGAACGTTACTCGTATCGAGTTAAAATCCCATACGAGTAAAGTCGGACAGTGCTCAACTTGTCCAAGTAAATGTCAGAGAGAGTTAACTCGACTATCGGAGTTCACTCGTTCCGATTCCACTAGTAACGTGTCAGCCCGGCTTTAAATATGGAAAACCAAATCTGTTCGGCCCGGAGTTCGATCCCCGGTCAGGACGTGATATTCAACGATGCCTGCAACCATAACAACATAAGCTTCGAGAAGTAGACAGTTAAATTTTAATGAGGGCATATATCGACAGTTCGATTAATTATTTAATCTGCTAATTTAAGAAACTATGTAGATACAAAAAAAAATTCTTTCCGACTAGGAATCGAACTGCGGACCTGGTTTTATACTTGGTTTCCAATACGAGTTGCATGCATTTTAGATACGGAAAACCAAATCTGTTCGGCCTGGTGTTCGATCCCCGGTCAGGACATAATATTCGATGATGCCTGCAACCACAAGTAGACAGTTAAATTTAATGAAGTGAAGACATATTTCTATCGTTCGATTAATTGTTTTATCTTCTAATTTAAGAAATTATGTAGATACAGAAAAAAAAAGAATTCTTTCTGACTGGGAATCGAACCCCGTACGTGGTTTTAAACTTCATTTGTAGTACAAGTTGCACGCATTTTAGAGACATAAAACCAAATCTGTTCGGCCCCGAGTTCGATCCCCAATCAGTACGTGATATTAAATGAAATTAAATTTTAATGAAATGAAGGCATATAAAATATTTCTTTCCGACTGGGAATCGAACCCCGTACCTGGTTTTACACTTGATATCTAATATTTTATTTTATGATGTGAATTAATAAAAACTAACTTCAACTGATTGGAGAGGTGTTTATGTAAGTTATTTTTAGTAAGAACTCTAGCTGGAGAGTAATTTTCAGTGCGATGATAGCTACAATTCGTCTAGTTATTTAAGAAAACAAATGATATAAGAAGCGGCAACAAAGTTTGACCGCTGTTTCTAACCTATACCCCCCAAGGGGTTATATTAAAATTGAAATGAACGCAAACTTATCACTTGTTACGATGCAACCAATAATTAGAAAAGTTTCAAAATTTTCATCCAGAGAAATTGTCGTCTGTTGTTATCTGAAGTTCAGCAGGTTAATCGTAACGATAAGACGGTTTTCAAGAGCACAGTATTTTCTTAAAGAAATTTTAATAGTTAATTGACATCGGATTAGAACAATTGAGAATTTGTATAGTTGTGTGAAATTCCAATAAAACTTCAAAACAAAACATACCGGATAGAAGGCGAAGGGGTTGATCATGTTTTTTATGGACTTTTGTATGGAAGCTGTCGCAAGCAGAGTGTTTTTGCTCATTCATTTTTTTAACCGATCTATTTTTGATGGGAACTTATATATATATATAAAATATGTGTACGTTATTCTCGTTCAGAGCGTTCTCGATGTCGGTTAAAAAGAGGCATACCTTTTTTAAAGAACTGTGTGTAGTGGGTACAATAATCTTCTTCCGGTCTTGTGTGGCCACATATCGCGCTCTGACCATCATTAGTTCTTCACAACAAGATGAGATCTAGGCGATAGTCCTTACATGGAACGATGAAGGGACACATTTTTCAAGTGCTTTTGTATGGAAGTTGCAGGTAGGAATTGCGTGATTCTTGCTACATTTCTGTCAACTCAAAATTGATTCGTGGTGGATTTGGAGTTACTGACTATGCTATGACTTTCAGTGAATTTCGGAAGGTGAAGGCAGTTATTTTCCAAGGATTTTTGTATGGAAGTTCCACGATGGACTTGCATTATTTAAATTTACAAGACTTTTCCTCAAAACTAATTCTAAAATTCGTAGCCTTCCTGGCTGTAGAAATCTAAATCAGACAGTCAGGAATGATTTGTATTTTAGCGGGGTTTGCAAGATGAAGGAACTCATTTTTCAAGGACTTTTGTATGGAATTTACACAATTTTTTCAAACAATACTATTTTTTTTTATCGCAAACTGTTTAATGATTTTAATTGATGGGTACTCGTCCGTCTTGGATCATCAAGAGAGGAAGCGTGACAAAATTCAATGATTTTAAATTTCTGGGGTTATTAGAAAGGTTTTATCAGCCCCAAGGTTTTTGAATACCTTTAAGTTGCCTTCGACAATAACTAAACCAAATGAAAGCAACACTTAGGACGAGCAATAGATGATATAAGTCGATCTTCTTAATGTAGAACTATTCAAATCTTTCTATTCACTTGAGTTAAGATGAACACAACACTAAATAGCACCATTAAGCACTCAAAATATCTTATACTGTCAGATGTTAATGAAGTTCATACAAAGTTGCATTATGCTCCTATTTACACGCAAATATTGAACTAGTTCCAAATGTAAGCATAGTTCAAGTGGATTTTACACACATCCTTTAAGCTCCATGAGTCAAACATACGCTCATATGAACTGCATGAAGTACGGAGTGTAGCAAAAGTACACAAGAAGGATGCAGTTGCAGTTGCAGTATTGATTAATGAGCTCAGATGCATTTCAACTTGTTTACTTCAAATCTCAACACCGAAGAAACTGGAGTTAAGAGGATATCCGTACCATAGACAATTAGCGAAGAAACTTTAAATTCAGATGTTTAAAGTTTCAAGTCTTGAGGCAATGTCCAAAGATTTATCGAACAAAGATTTATCGAACAAATTTTACATTAAATCCTTTCTCTTCCTAGTTTAAGTGCTAAGCGTTGTAGCTGTAGTAACTTATTCGTATACCACGAATCAAATGTTCACCACTGGTAAATTACCACAATACTGGAGGAGTTAGATGAAAACGGAAATGGAATATCTTTTCATCCTAAGGATTGGACCCCAAACAAACCCACTCCAAAAGCAGGATCCATAATCTGGCACACAGACGGGTCTAAAACGGATCAAGGTGTAGGAGCAGGAGTTTATAGAGTGCACACAACATCCACTGTGTAATGACGGAAATCTTATAGCAAATTTCCGCCCACAACAACGACAACGCTAAGGACCAAATTCCGGAAAAGAGGGCTGCAATGTGAAAAACTTCATATACTTTTTATATAGCCGACATAATTCGCAGTCAGTGCATGTTCTGGCCAATATATAACCCAAAACGATCGACCAAAAATCAAGCAGTCGGCAACGAGCAGCCGGTAGTGGAGGGGAACTCTAAACTCCCTGAAGCGAAAGCTACTCAAGACGCTCGTTCGACTCGACCTATGCATTCGGGTCTGCGGCTTTGTAAGTCCGCCGAATCATAGCCTCGAGGAAAACGCACCGACTAGGTACGGCTCTACTGATGATGCCTTTCTTTCTTAAGGTCTGCGGCTTTGTAAGTCCGTTTAAGAAAAGGGCCAATCAGCTCACGTGGATATACTCACGGTGCCAAACCTAAAGCGACTGGAAGAGGCTTCCACTAACGATGCCACTTACATTAAGGTCTGAGGCTTTGTAAGTCCGCTTAAGTAGGAGGCCAGTTAGTGTACGTGTTCCTAAGCACGGTGCCGAACCCATGGGAGCCTGAGGAGCCAGAAAGAGACGACAGAGGATCGAGCGCAACCAGCAAAGGACCAGACCGACGCAGCGACGACGAAATCCGGACGTGATCAGCAACGAAGAGACGATATCTGACAGGAGGAGAGAGCAACGACGGGCCGAGACGCAGGCAACGAAGACGACCCGAAGAAACTCAGGCAGCAGGAGCATAGACGAGCGACGACGTCTAACGCAAGAGAGATGTAGCACCAGGACAGGACCAAGGAGGCAGAGGCGGGGTGCCATAGATCGAGCTACGACAGCCGATAAGCACCACGGACGACGCCAGGAACTGACCGCTGAGCTGCGAAGACCACCGCGAAGCGACACGTGCAGGCAACAGGTACAAATCGCCCAGAGGGGTGAACACAGGAAGCGCCAGGCGACACGACGAGACGCGGACAAGGGATGTCGAGGCTATACAACGAGACGGACGAGCAGGAGCAGAGCGGAGGAGGTCAAGCAAGCACGCACATCAGAGTATGACGATCGACAGCACCCACCAGCAAGGACACACAACGAGACGGAACGGCAGCCAAGAACCTAACCAAAGGAAAGTTACCGGAACCGGAATCGACCCACGCGAACACACCGGACACCACCCGAACATGAACGGAACGAGTGTACCACAAGGAGCGCAACGAAGAACAACCGAGTTAATCTCTAATATAATATAATAAACCTAATAACCAAACGACGAATTGAGAGTACGATGAATTAAATGTGAACTATAAAAACAATGAAGTACGAATAAATTGAAGTCCAAAGAAATAAATTGTTTGTAACGAACCCTTGGCGCCCGATGAGCCTACCCCGGAAATCGAGTCGTTACAATGGCGCCCGAGCAGGGACTTCACAAATAAAACCAAGGAAAACTGGCAGAGAAACTCAGTGAACTAATTAACAGAAAAAAAAATAATAAACCGTGAATTAATAATTGTAAGATAACAAGCAGAGAACAAACAGCAGGATGAACACAAACTTCATCGATAACAAACTAGGAACAGACAACATAGTGAACGAAGAAAATCCAACGATCAAATTAGCAGTAGAAAACAATATCGAACAAAAAAAAAAAATAAGTAATACAGAAACACTAAAAGACAACCAGCAGTGAAACAAGTCCTAACGGCGAAATCAGCGCAAACTACAATCAATAGAAATGCAGAAGGTAGCCAGTGACCAGCTAGCGACGGAGAACAATGAAAATCGAAAACAAGTTATAACGGTAAAAGGACCTAACGGGACCACCGGAGGGCTAAATAAGCGAGCAACCGAGGGCGAACCAGCCTATTCAAATTACAAGTGAACAAGTGAGTACTTCAAACTTAAAATGGACAAAAAAATGCAGTGAACAAACTAATAGTGAATTAACAATTAAAAACCAAAGAAAACTGGCAGTGAAACTCAGTGAACAAACTAATAGTGAATTAACAATTAAAAGCCAAAGATAGTGAACAAACAGTAGACGTCAGCGAATAACAAACTAGGAGACAGACAGTGCAGTGAACAGTGGAAACGCCAAGCTTCTTCTTCTAAGTAAGGGGGGAGTGTAATGACGGAAATCTTATAGCAAATTTCCGCCCACAACAACGACAACGCTAAGGACCAAATTCCGGAAAAGAGGGCTGCAATGTGAAAAACTTCATATACTTTTTATATAGCCGACATAATTCGCAGTCAGTGCATGTTCTGGCCAATATATAACCCAAAACGATCGACCAAAAATCAAGCAGTCGGCAACGAGCAGCCGGTAGTGGAGGGGAACTCTAAACTCCCTGAAGCGAAAGCTACTCAAGACGCTCGTTCGACTCGACCTATGCATTCGGGTCTGCGGCTTTGTAAGTCCGCCGAATCATAGCCTCGAGGAAAACGCACCGACTAGGTACGGCTCTACTGATGATGCCTTTCTTTCTTAAGGTCTGCGGCTTTGTAAGTCCGTTTAAGAAAAGGGCCAATCAGCTCACGTGGATATACTCACGGTGCCAAACCTAAAGCGACTGGAAGAGGCTTCCACTAACGATGCCACTTACATTAAGGTCTGAGGCTTTGTAAGTCCGCTTAAGTAGGAGGCCAGTTAGTGTACGTGTTCCTAAGCACGGTGCCGAACCCATGGGAGCCTGAGGAGCCAGAAAGAGACGACAGAGGATCGAGCGCAACCAGCAAAGGACCAGACCGACGCAGCGACGACGAAATCCGGACGTGATCAGCAACGAAGAGACGATATCTGACAGGAGGAGAGAGCAACGACGGGCCGAGACGCAGGCAACGAAGACGACCCGAAGAAACTCAGGCAGCAGGAGCATAGACGAGCGACGACGTCTAACGCAAGAGAGATGTAGCACCAGGACAGGACCAAGGAGGCAGAGGCGGGGTGCCATAGATCGAGCTACGACAGCCGATAAGCACCACGGACGACGCCAGGAACTGACCGCTGAGCTGCGAAGACCACCGCGAAGCGACACGTGCAGGCAACAGGTACAAATCGCCCAGAGGGGTGAACACAGGAAGCGCCAGGCGACACGACGAGACGCGGACAAGGGATGTCGAGGCTATACAACGAGACGGACGAGCAGGAGCAGAGCGGAGGAGGTCAAGCAAGCACGCACATCAGAGTATGACGATCGACAGCACCCACCAGCAAGGACACACAACGAGACGGAACGGCAGCCAAGAACCTAACCAAAGGAAAGTTACCGGAACCGGAATCGACCCACGCGAACACACCGGACACCACCCGAACATGAACGGAACGAGTGTACCACAAGGAGCGCAACGAAGAACAACCGAGTTAATCTCTAATATAATATAATAAACCTAATAACCAAACGACGAATTGAGAGTACGATGAATTAAATGTGAACTATAAAAACAATGAAGTACGAATAAATTGAAGTCCAAAGAAATAAATTGTTTGTAACGAACCCTTGGCGCCCGATGAGCCTACCCCGGAAATCGAGTCGTTACAACTGTTTTTCAGCCGGTGATTCATGCTACATATTTAACTCGGACAGCAAGTACTTCAGTCCGTTCAAATCTACTCCAAACTTGTTTGGAATTGCCTCCAATGGCCGACTTAATGGCTAGGAAATTTTATTCTATGGGATAACATCAAGCACAGCCAGAATGAACATCCGTATGTGGCAAAAATCGCAAAGTGCCATTCACTGTGACTTGGGACTGAACAACTGGCACTCAATGCTTTTTATGCCAAAACATTCGGAAAAAAAGAACATCTGATTATCTAAAATCAAGCAGATATCAGACGCGAACCCTCCTAATGGGAGCTCTGACTGGACATTGTCAGATGAGGCGGCATCTCAATAGGATTGGTCTCTATGAGGCTAAAATTTGCAGAATATGCAATGACGAAAACGAAACAGCAGAGCATATTCTCCGGGAATGTGAGGGTTTAGCTCACAAAAGACTTTGTCACTTCGGCCGCCGACGTCGTCTTGCCAGTTTCAATTAGAGATGGATCGTTCACGAGTGAACTGTTTCAAAAGAGCACTTCATTGAAGTGAGTGACTGAAGTAACTAACTCCTTTTGATGAACTGCAGTTCCATTGGACACGTGACAAAATACTTTATCGACCTTTATGTTTTTTATGGTCATCATCTTCTGGATCTAGATTTTTTTGTTTTTTGGTTATCATATTTACCCCCTTAAGTTGAACTATGAATTAACTAAAAGAACGAACTAGTTCGCGAGCGAACTAAGGAACGAAAATGAAGGAGCTATGGAACGAAAACGAAGAGTTCAGGAACTACTTCACTGAGCTCGTTCTTTAAAGTGAGTGAGACGAAGGGAAGTACTTCACTGAAAGGAATTGCTTTGCACATCTCTAGTTTCAATTGTTCGTCAGTTAAGCAAGATAAAACCATTGAATTCGTTTACTGAACATTTACCGACGAGCTGATACGACCGATATGTTATGCCACCTTCTCATAAAAAATTAAGAAAATTGGGTTTTAACGATTACGCCCCAGCGATAAAAGTCTATGATTTCTCCTTGCTCCGTCTAACAACAAAACCAGAAAAAACTCCGTACAGATCGCTCCATTTTTCTCTTCTCAATTATCAAAGCCACCGACTCAATGGATTATTTATGCTTCGCGAATTCTCCGTAAAAATGCCGTAAAACGAATTTTTCATGAACCCATTAAAATTCACAACATCGAATTGAAATCATTTGGCAAGCCACCCACCACCTCCCGTTTTTTCTTCTCCATCAGCCAGTAGAGAGCAAAACACGAACAATTTCAAAGTGTTTGTTTGTAAGATTGGGGTAGTTTGGTGGCATCCCTCGTCATCTTAAAAGGTTAATTCTGGTTAGGGATTCGACACCGTTTCCAATAAAAACGCTCATTACGTCGGCTCTTACGGTTTCGTTGCCGAACGAAAATTTAAAATGTATAACATACCTTACTTACCTTTTACGCTTTCTGACATTCGAGAAAAGCTTATTTTATAGGATTATCCGTACGATATAGGGGGTGGAAGCGTATATTTACCGACCTTGTGTCGGGCAGAGTGAGGACGGGGTTTCAGCACAGCTACGGTTCTTACTAACATAATACAGCGTTGATTTTTTTTTTAAAAGAACATGTTACTCTGAAAATACGAGCAACGGAAATTCAACGACAAATCCCGTCCCTTAATGCAGGTTCTCACCTGGGCTTTGTACCAAAACAGGGTGTGTTGTTATAAAGTGAGTAAAATACATGTACAAAGTTATAGCCGTTTTCGTACCGTTTTTAAGATATGTCGTGCCATTTCCGCAATTAATATTAATATAGAACTTCTGATTCACTGCCATTTAATTCAAAAACCAGATCACTAACCCCAATTTTTTCCCTGTAATTAAAAAAGCCTACTTTATCACCATTCAAACGAGACTACATTCATTGCTCTACCTCAAGCCGTTCCAAAGTTATCTATCTTTAATACAAGCCATTTTACCAATTGAGCAGTTCTTTTTTTTAATAAAGTACAAGGAAAAACTACTTCCCGCAAAGCTTTTCATACCAATACAGCCGATACTTCTGGGTCTGATATTGTAAACATTCAACCTTTAGACCCTCTTTCCCAATATGGCGTTGAGAAAATATGTGAAGCAAATATACCAGAAATTAGTTAACACCATAACCTCTCTCTTAATTCTCCACAGCGTGTAAAAAACAACTTTATTTTAGGCTTGCGCATTGTAGTTCACCTTAGAGATCGCGAACGAACTAGTTCCCTCGACCTTGCGAACTAGTTCGTTCATGTAGTTCGCAGTTCTCGAGTATGAAATGACAAATGGTGAAGGAAAATGTGATGACCTAAAAACAAATGTCCTCACTTTCCTCGCGAACGAACTAGTTCCCTTTTTAACTTCCCAGTTCGCGAGAATGATACATGGCGTACGCAAATGTGATGACGAAATACTTCCTACAAACAAACTAGGACCGGAATTCACTGCGAACTAGAGATTGGTCGTTCATGAGTGAACTGTTCCAAAATTCCAAAAGAGCAGTTCATTGAAGTGAGTAACTGAACTAACTCACTCCTTTGGTGAACTGTTAGTTCCTTCGTTTTTCGGGTCCTCACATTCAATCCGAACTTGAAAAGAACTAGTACCTTCGTGAATGAGGATCTTTTTTTTTAGTTCCTTACATTCAATATGCACTTGAAAAGAACTAGTTTCTTCGCCGGGTAAGTGATTTTCAAAAGGAACTGGAACTAGTTCATTTCAGTCGAAGTTCACTCACTCACTCACTAAAAGGAATTGCTTTGCTCATCTCTACTGCGAACTAGTTCGTCACTTATGGGTGCGGTCTTCCGAACTAGTTCGTTCACGAACTACACAGGCCTACATTATTTTGAACAAGCCAAATACTTTTTATTTTAATTTAAATAAAATTATGTTTTGGATTTATTTTTAATTGAACACGGTCGCGATAGCCAATGGCACTTTATTAAAAAAAAGAATTCCTCAAGTGATGAAATAGTTTCAGTAAAATGAAGATAACTTCTGAACTAGTTATGCTAGAGCGACAAACTAACCCAAGAATTAAAGATGATATGATTCAACATTAGTGCCGCACCTAATTTCATAACAATCCACCCTGTATATAAGATAGAAATCACAGGGATCAACATAATGAAGAAATTTGAATAAGCCCTAATCGGGAATTCGTGTGCAGAAATTGTACTTAGGATTCATGATGCCTAGGTTCTTCTTTTGGCGAATGAAATGGAAGAAAATCAATGATAAATTTCACCTTAATTCAAGGACATGATGTGATTTCGATACATGGCATATAAAAATTATTTCCATAAGAATATTTTCCATAATCGAAACGTGTTGTCAGCCGTGTTTCTTGGCTAGAAGAAATTTACGACATGAAGTGAAGTTTGTTTCACGCAAACGAATTCAACTTTTCACCACATTTTCGCGAACAAATCGTGCAATTAGTTTCCAACAGTTGAAAGAATTTCAAGTTACTTTTCAGATATACTTTCCGGGCTATTGAATTCGAAGGCTTTAGTTAATTGTACATCTGTTAGAAACAATGGGATACTTCAGTGTTCCATGTCATTTCATTTTACAGTTGGCAGGATTGGAATCGATATTGGGTTCGAATTGTTTGTGCACAGATCCAAGTAACAAATGGTTTTCAAATTCAATTCAATGCCTCAAAAACGAAAAGCTGTTACACATCAATTTAATATCGAAATCGACGTTGGGGTTACTATTTGAAGTAACAGGTGAGTGTATTGGGAAAGGGCGTTACAGACCATGTCTCTAAGTCTTTCTTTCGGGACATTTACGTCTATCGATCTGATCTGGTTATACTTGAAGAGAGGCTTGCAACCTGCACAGTTTCAATCCTTCAATTTTGGGACGGTGTACGGAAGATATTTATTTATCCACATTAACACAGATAGAAAATTCAGTTCGGTTTTTAGTACACTTTGAGAGTAACCTATTTTTAACGTGTCCAGTATACTTCCTTTTTCAGGAATGGTAATTACACTTTTTGTAATGCTAAATGACCAAAGTAGCCTAGCCTAGTAAATGCCCTAATCTAAGAATGCAGAGGTCGCATTAATATCGATCTGTCTTGCTTTGTATCGCTGTTGGTGGAGCTACCGAAGAAACCTTGGGATAACACAAGGCTTCAGTTTCTTTTTCATTAATTTGCCAGAAATCTGGACAAACCCGTGACTTTGTTAGTTGCCATTTAAGTACATTTTAGTATAATTTAGTACTGTTTTCAACGTACACCCATTAAATCAGAGCCAGGGAGGTCAGACTGTAGAGCCTGCTAATTCAGTGGACATTGGTTCGAACGTTAGTTGATATTTTAGGTTTTTTTTTGATGCAATTTAGTAGTTTTTTTGCAACATAACTACTATAACTATTTTTCGATCAGAGTCAGAGAGATTAAACTGTAGACCCCGCGAGTTCAGAGGTTATTGATTCGAATGCTAGTTGATGTTTTAGTACTTTTTAGAACAATTTAGAAGTTTGTTTTCAACTTATCCAGTGCATCAATTTGTTCAATCAGAGCCAGAGAGGTTAAAGCGTAGAGCATGCGAGTCCAGAGGCCGGGTTGAATCGGAACGAGTGAACTCCGATAATCGAGTGAACTCCCTCTGACATTTACTCGGACAAGATGAGCACTGTCCGACTTTACTCGTATGGGATTTTAGCACGTGCACGATGCGAGTAACGTTCGGAGTTCACTCGTTCCGATTCAACAACTTAATGTGTCAACCCGGCTTTAGTTAAATCCGACCTAGGTATAAAACCTGGCATAATAAGTGATGTATAGAAGATATCACACAATAAATGAAAAGGCAAGAACTTATTACATTTGAAATTTGATGCGTTCTTCTCGCTTCGTACGGGTATGACCAAAAAACGTGACAATTTTAGTTGGCGTTTTAGTACAATTTAGTACTCGGTTTTCAACGTATTCAGTGTAACAATTTTTAAATTAAAGCTAATGAAGACAAACTGTAGAGCTAAAGAGGACAAAGTGTAGAGCCTGCGAGTCTAGAGGCGGTTAGCTCGAATGTTAGTAGACCTTTTAGTACTTTTTAGTGCAATTCAGTAGTTTGTTTTCAACATATCCACTGCAATCATTTTTCAATCTAAGTAAGAAAAGTGAAAGTGTAGAGCCTGCCTCCAGAGGTCGTTGGTTGAATCCGACCTTGGTATCAAACCTGATTTGAAAACCTGACATAACAAGGTCCTCGGATTGCCTATTCCTGCACTATGCATAGAAAGTGTCACGCAATAATTAAAAGAGCAAGCACTTATTACATTTGAACTTTGATGCGTTCTTCCCGCTTCGTACGGGTATGCATAAAACGTAACTTTTTTAGTTGATGTTTAGTACAATTTAGTACTATGTTTTCAACGTATTCAGTACAACTATTTTTAAATTAAAGCTAAAGAGGACAAACTGTAGAAATTAAGAGGACGATGTGTAGAGCTAAAGAGGACAAAGTGTAGAGCCTGAATGTTAGTTGAACTCTTAGTACTTTTTAGAACAATTTAGTAGTTTGTTTCAACTTACCCACTATAACCATTTTTTCATCAGAGCCAAAGAGGTCAAAGTGTAGAGCCTGAGTGTGCAGAGGTCGTTCGTTGAATCCGACCGAGGTATCAAACGTGATCGGAATACCTGTCATAACAAATTGCCTATTCCTGCACTATGCACAGAAAAAAGTAAGAAATTATTACATTTCAATTTTGATGCGTTCTTCCCATTTCGTTAATATTCAAAGCCGTCTTCAACAAATTCCGAAAGAACTAATCGGAAGCACGAGCCTGAAACACCTATCTTAGGGTGTAGGACCCCATCTTATTTCCGGTATTCTACCTGATGGCGGCACGTCTCTTGAACAGGATGTCGTTCATTGTTTTTTTCGCCCCGTCATATAATGACCATATGACCGACAGCAGGTTCGTCTGCGCTAAAAGGCTCGTCCAACTTTTAATGTTCAGTGTCCGGTTTCCAATGGAAGTAAAAGAAAATTAAGAGAAAAAAACAGACTGAAGAAGCCGCACGATGATGACGGATCGTCGTCTCATGCCCGAAGAATGTTATTATAGCCGAAGTTGGCAAGAACTTGTTTTGCCCATTGGTATCGTAAAGATTAAGACCTGCCCGCAGACAAACAGACCGTCCACGTCATCGTCTTATCCGAACTAATCGATTCGAATTCGAATTTTTCGGAATTTTCGCACAAAGAACACTCTTTCTTCTCCTGTTTCACCAATGAAGAAACTACGGAAGAATTTCACGTGGGAACTCCAACTTGAATCCATCGAAACTAAGAGATTATCGCCATAAGTTTCGAATTGTAACTCCTCACCGGGGACGTTCCAAGACACGATTAAGGCTTTAAAGCGTCTATCTTGTTGCAACGAATTCCGAGTTGTTGGTCTGAGCCAGTTCAGAACGATGACCTAAAAAGGCCAGGTATTTTCCAAGCCACGACTTTTGAATCAGACCGCTTGTACTAGGATACAATAGGAGGTCCGGATCAAACAGGTAGGCTCCTCGTAAGAAAGATGACAAGAAAATCAAAACGAAAAAAAAATCGAAAGAAAGAAAATAAATTACAAGGCCCTTGTATAGAGCCTTCAGTGCGAGATTCCCAGCTTATGGATGGATGATCTTATGAGAGGTCAACAGGGTAGCAGTAGAGCTACTTTGAACCGGTTTAAGATCCATGATTTAGTCATTCCTTACAAAGTATCAACAATTTTTATTGAATAAAGAAAAAAAGATCGTGTGAAAATTAAAAAAAATCGTGGGAAAATAAACATGCAACTCACGTGAAAATAATTAGTGAGCCTATTCGAGGAGTGCGTGCACTAATCTTGCAGTACTGAAAATTTGAATTGCAAGTTCTGCGAAACGCCAAAATGAATACCGTCAAACTGAATGCGTACCTTGGCGTATCGACGTTACTTTCAGTACTGAATTTTAGAATTGATCAATTTTATGTCAATACTGTATTGGAATTGCAGATAGTTCTGAAACAAGTTTCTATTTCAGTACTGAAGTGGAACTGTAATGAAGGACAATTATCACTTGGGAAATGGGTCGTTCACAAGTGAACTGTTCGAAAAGAACACTTCATTGAAGTGAGCGAATGAAGTAACTCAATCCTTTTGGTGAACTGCAGTTCCTTTGGACACGTGATAAAAAACTCTACCGGCCTTCATATATTATCTTCTAGATGTACTGACCTTGTTTTTATCTCATCATCTCCTTCCCCCAAGTTGAACTATGAATGAACTAAATCAACGAACTAGTTCGCGAGCGAACGAAAGAACGAAAACGAAGAAACGATGGAATGAAAAGTTCCGGAACTACTTCATTAATATCAAACTTTATATTTATATTAAACTGAACGACTCGGAGTGAAGTACTTCACTGAAAGGAACTGCTTTGCCTATCTCTACTTGGAAAATCAGATTTGCGATTTACAACTCGAAGTTTGCTGATTCTGACAGTCAGTACTGTGACCTAGTATGGAGTGAAGCGATGTGCACAGTGGAATGTTTTTCAATAAGATAGTCAATACAGGGTACAAGATGTAATTTTCAGATCAGCAAGGACTCGCGTTCGAGTTCCCCTGAACTGTAAATGAGTACCTGAGTTAAAAACGGGGTAACAATCACGGACGAGCGTGTAGCTGACCACTTCACCTACCAGTGTACCGTTGGTCTCGTAATGAAGTAACTCCAGCATTACTTCGATTTGGGCTGTTGAGACATTGATTATTATTATTGATTATTACTCTTCCTGAACAGTATAAGATGGATTTATCGGATCAATTTTCCTCGCACTCATACTCTAAATTCCCCAGTCATAACAACCGCTAACATCAGGATTAATACGAGTTTGTGATTTCAAAACGGCTATTGAGCAAATTGAGCTCCGTCTAGAGGACAGAGCTGCCTTCTTAACCAACCAACCAACCATACTGGATTTCAGTACAGGCTCAGTACCTACAGTCGATATTAAATTACTTCCTGATAACGGAGCTCGATAAGTACAGAAAACGTGCTGAGCTACAAGTTTCAGTATTGGAACAGAGGAATACTTCCTCATATTTTGTTGGAGTACCGATGTGTTAAGCCGGGGTATGGGAAACTGAGGAAGGAGGAAGCTAATTGTTGATAAAATGGCACCTCTTTTCGGATAACTAATCTGAATTATTAACACGATATCAAGAAAATGTTTCACCTAATCGTAGCCCATCTCACGAAGTTTCGCCAAGTTTTAAAGGTATTTTGACATCCTTAAAGAAACACTCATTTGTATGCAGAAAAGACAGCACCCTTAGATCCATCCCCAAAGAAACTCACTATAAATTCAACATAGATCTACTTGAGAGCTCAGAAACTTTTAGAATTGTCCGAAAACACTGTCATCCTTCTTTCCTAGCAAATACATTTACAACTTTTTATAGATCATTGAAGAACTTAACCATTACCGCCGCAAGAACCCAATTCCTTAACTTTTTCTAGAAATTTCATGAAAGAGGTTTAGACGGAAAATAAGACAGTCATCGAGGATATTAGCTCCCAACTCATACATGAAGTCATCACAATGTGTCCTACTAATCCCCAAGGACACATTCAAAGCCTTCCTGGTCTTTCCCCATTCGGGAAACTATTCCGAAACTCAAAAAACTTTCCTAGGAATTTTCCTTCACCCCGGAAAAAACCCATCCGACGACAGAGTAATGGTCCGATGGAATTAGTCCGTTTCTGTCATATCCTCTTAATTGAGTCAACGGAGAGAACTAAGTCAAATCCGAAGGACTCACAACAAAGTGAAATTTGTTGTATTTACTGACGAAAAGTGACGGGAAATCGATAGCAAAAAATTACATCACAAGTCAGTTAAAATGATTTACGAAACGAATCCTTTTGGCTGGCATTCAGGACAGAACTGGGGCACCGGGACCATTTTCAAAACTGACAAATCGCATTCGAGCGTAGCGTGCCCAAGTCGAAGACTTCAACCTCAAACCCCCCCTCGAAATGGAAATGTTGATGGAAAATCCATAGAGACGGTGCCATAAATTCCCGCTATAAGGCGCGGTAACTTACATCGAGCGTTGTGTGTCTTGTTACGAGCTGATGTACGACGACGACCTTCCGCTCCAGCTCCACAGCTTCTTGATCAGAATAAAATTCTGCCCTCCATTATAGTCCATGTTCCCTGGATATTTCATCGTCAGTTCTTGTTAAGGTCATAGAAAAAAAGGAGGCATAGAGTGTGGTGGTGTCGCAGCCAAAACAAATTATCATCCTCTGGATATTGAGTTACCATATAACGCGCACCTCCAACCCCCTCTCCCCTCCCAATCCTATCTCCCCTCATATGCTACAGTGGCTTTTACCTGTAATTTGTTCGAATTCAAGAAGGTTGTTTCGCAGTATTTACTGCCAGCGAGAGCACGTTTAATTTCCTTTCAGACCATGACTGCCAAATGAAATTAATTGCTCCTCAAGGAAGTATAACGATCCAGGAAAATGGAGAAGTTGGTCCTGTTATTCGAAATTTTTCAGTGGCATATATTCGGGTGGAACTTTAATAAGAAAGTTGCAGAGAAAATTTCACGACCGTTTTTCATGTATGCTTGCCGCAAAAGCCACTAGTCTCGGCTGCTCCGGATCCAAGATTTCTTAGGCTGGTTCAAGAAGTATATAGTCAGAAACTTTTCTTGGGCGACACCATGATCTTCAGAAAAAAAGGTGAATGTAAGAATCCATAAAAGACGAAATGAAAAAATTCGTATTCAACCCCTTTTGGCCCGCTTAGAGGTTGAATATCAAAATATCCTGATATCGATGTGTAGGCGTTTTGTATAAAGAGCGTGAAGAAGTAAAAATTAGTTCTCAACATCATCGGGAAAAAATCTAAGAGATAAATTCTTGAAAATACTATATTAAACCCCTCTTTATCCACTTAGAGGTTGAATATTGTAAATGATTCTCAGGAGTTTGCACAAAGGTTTAAAGCAAAAAAAAAAAAAAAAACAATTAATTCAAACCAAAAAGATATGACGAAATTTGTGAAAACATTTTCAACCCTTTTTCGCCTGCCTCGGGTTTAAATAAAGCAAAATCACCAAATTGTTTTACAGATTTTTTTACAAATATCACGCAGAATTAAAAATTAGTTTCATGTCATGAAGATGAACCTAGGAAATATGACGAGATTCATGAAAATATATTCAACCCCTCCTTATCCTCTGAGCGGTTGAAAATGATTTTTACAATGTGTAAAAATCAATTAGATCAGACCAAAAATATACGATCAAATTTGTGAAAACCCATTCAACTCTTTTTCGCCTGCCGCGGGTTAGAATAAAGAAAAATCAAAAAAAAAATTTATTACAAGTTTGTACAAGGTTATTAAATGTTAAAATTAATTAGGTCAGACCAAAATGATATGACGAAATTGGTGAAAACACATTCTACTCTTTTTCGACTGCCTCGGATTTGAATAAAGCAAAATCTTAAAGTTGTTTTACAGGTTTTTTCGTACAAAGATCACGTAGAATTAAACTTTGATTCGATATCATGAAGATGAACCTAAGATATATGACGAAATTCGTAAGAATATATTCAAGCCCTCATTATCCCCTTAGCGGTTGAATATTGTAAAACGGTTTTTAGGAATTTAAATAAAAGTGTAAGAATAATCAATTAGATCTAACCAAAAATATACGGCGAAATTTGTGAAAACAGATTCAAATCTTTTCCTCCTGCCTCGGTTTTGAATAACACAAAATAAAAAAATTATTATTAAAAAATAATAAAGTAATTTTAGAACCAATATCACGTAGAATTAAAAATTAATTCGATATCAAGGAGACGAACCTATTCAACCCCTTTTTATCCGCTTAGGGGTTGATTATTGTAAAGTGGTTTTTGGAAGAAGAAAATAAGAGAAAATAAATTAGTTCAGACCAAAGAGATACGGTGAAATTTGTGAAAACAGATTTAACCCTTTTTCGCCTGCAGCGTTTTTGAATAAATCAAATATCAAATATCAATATCATTTTATATCAAATATAAAAAATTGTTTTACTGGTTTTAGAACCAAGATCACGTAAAATTAAATTATTTTATTATTTATATTAATTAATTTGATATCATGACGACGAATTTATTGAACCCCTCTTTATCCTCTTGCTGGTTGAATATTGTACAATGATTTTTGAAAGAAGAAGAGAAGAGAAAATCAATTAGATCAGACCAAAGAAATGTGAAAAAATTTGAGAAAACACATTCAAACTCATTTCGCCAGCCTTGGAGTAGGATATCCCAAAATCTCGAAACTCTTTTCCAGGTATTGTGCACGTACAAGTTAAAATCAGTTCTAAATATCATCAAAGTGAACTTAGTTTCCGAAAATATATTCAACCCCTCTAAGAAAATAAGGGGTTGAATTAAAAATTATTTTTACAAGTTTCTATACAACTTTCCTTAGTATAAGGATACGATGGCAACAATTTCACTTCGGTATAGGTAGTTCTCGATAATGAAATTTATTTTAATATCGTCTATATAGAATATTCCTTAGCAATAACACCAGCTGTAAGGGTGTTTCAGATAGTAGGCATGATACAGCTTCTGACGAGTCTATGCCATCCGAGAACGAAATAGCTGTTTTGGACCTAGTTCAACACAGTCTCACAGTGTTTTCAAAACGGACTTTGAGTTAATTGAGCTCTGTCTAGAGACAGAGCTGCCACTCAAACCAACCAACCAACCCAGCACAGTCTTATAAACTGGCCTAATCAGTGAAGGTTTTCCAATTGTTATGTCCTCAAGGACAGCGATTAATCATCAGTCGGGGATTTCGTGTTGGAGTTTCACTTCACTGACGCATTTAATCTAATTTCCTTCCATGGTAGGTTAAAAAAATTCCATTAATAAAAAAATGTCTATAAATCTATAAAGTGTACAGTCAATTAGATCGGACCTAATAAAAATTTACGAAATTTCAGAAAACACATTCAACTCCTTTTCTGACCTAATGAAACAAGAATTAAAGCTGGAATACCGTCAGGTTCAGCTGATTTCTTGACATCAAGACATTCCAAAACCCTAAATGCTTACGTTCTCATGCAAATACTTCCTACAGAAGAGTAACATTGACTGATAAAAGACAATTTTCACAATTGAGCAATTCTATTTTTCTGTAAAGTGCAACTAAAAAGTATAAACAACATGAAACAAAACTGATATCCAGCTTCTTGAACGTGAAGGTCGAGTTCACATTTTATATAACTTCCATTGAGTTCTTCTGTTTGCAGTTAATTACCAAGGGAAATGTATCTACAATAATAATCAGCATTACTGACATCACACTTGTTCTCAATCCGTAACTTTTTATTCTAACAACATTCCATTCTGAACGAGTATACAGAAAAAAAAACTCTGTACTCTTCAAATGAATCGATTCAACTGGCGCAGACGGTGTAACTAATAATTATTTTCCAATTATTCCATCATTTTTGATTGCCACAAGTAAGATTTTTATCTATTTAATCGCACAATATTCTCGAGAACTTTCCCACGCCTATCAAAGATTTACCGGAGAGTTGCTAAGCACTTTCTCTCGGCATTATACAGATAATTCTCTAATCAAAATGCAAAGTCTTGATAAAGTCTTGAAAAGGTTTACCCAGAATGAATGAATAAAGAAAAATAATCGATGAAGGATAATGTTGGCTGCTATGGTTACTTTAGGTTTTTCGTTAAACTAATTAATTTTTAATCACCTTATCCTGATCAGTCTTTGCGGTGTTTATTCCCATTGCCGCAACAATAAATCACCGTGACAACACGGTTCAAGCGGCTCTATCTTACTGGACCATATCGAAGTTTTGAAGGCGGAGCGTTTAAGTACGCCTGGAGGCTAATTTTGCCTTCTAAGGTACGAAGGAATCTATACCCACCCCCATGACGGAACGAAACCTCCACTCGGCTTCATCTTCAAGGAGAATGAGCACCATATTTTTTAGCCCCCATTCTTTTTAATATTCATAATTTTTGTCGGATAGACGTTACTTGACGCTGTTTCATGCTAAATAATATATGCCGGGAAAAAAGTGAAAACCCACAAACGAACGAGAATTATGCATAATTTATGAGAGTATTTTCTAAAGTATGTTCTAGAATTCAACGACTTAGTACCATCCCGGGGGAACTGGGAAACTTGCGTCATACTCGCCCCAGATTAACCCATCAATTAAGTAAATGAAGCTGGGAAGAATAATAACAAGTGAGCCCCACCCTCATCCACTTTTGTTTCGGATATCACTTGAGAATTACCAAGTACCAAGCGGAACCTTCACGATGGATGTGAGGATTGCATCCAAGCTGTGGCCGGATTATCTTGGTTTTTAAGTGTCATATGGAACAGCTTGGTCAATACTCTGGGATCAGGGTGACACAGTCTGTCCAATTTATCCACAAAAAAATACTTTTTATTCGAATTTATATTGAGAACTTGGGGAGTGGTCATCAATTAGAACATAATTGACAATGAAATTTACGATTTTCCCTCTATACGCTTGGTGTGACATTTATTAATTACGTGATGGTAATTTTATAATCTAGCTTCGTGACGTCAAGATATTGTCGCATTGACGCAAATGCCTAGCATAGAATAATCGCAGTAATCATACAAGAATGTGCTTTTACACATTTCCAGCGAAAACAATGAGCAGAAGCGAGCCATTTATCAGAAAAATTTCAAAATTTGTTGACCATAAAAAGGCAACGAAAAAATTCAGTCCGTCTGTACGCTGTCTGATATACGGCGTCCGCCGTACGCAAAATGGTTAGAAGGTTCGTAGCTTCCAAACCATTTGAGGTATTAAGTTGAAATTTTTTTTATGGATAGACTGGATGGGTTCACTTAAAGTGGCCATCTTTTCAGGGTTGGGATTTGAGGGAGAAGACGAAAAGTATAGATTAGGAAATCTCACGTCCTATGGGTGAAACATGAAGGTGGAAGGGGGAATTTCTCTAAAAAAAAATCACGTCTCATATCTCAGGATCACTATGACATAGATGCTTAACCTTAGAACCGTGTTGTTTTTTTTGACCACTATTGTGTTGCGG
The DNA here is from genome assembly GCA_949128065.1 of Beris chalybata. Classification (NCBI taxonomy): domain Eukaryota; kingdom Metazoa; phylum Arthropoda; class Insecta; order Diptera; family Stratiomyidae; genus Beris; species Beris chalybata. Next base: position 17,170,656 of record OX421897.1, read on the forward strand.
AGCTAACATTTTTGGGGGAAGTAAGGCCTAATTGTAGACAAGATGACAAGATGAATTTGATCATGACAAGATGGTCAAATTTATTACGGATTTAGGATGTTTTGGGGGTGATTAATTAGGCCCTCTTTGGTGCCTAGTATGTGCTGCGATTCAGCGGGGCGCCCCTTCCTAAAAATAAATAATAGTCCCTAGCATAAACAAATTTGTAGGTGTCTGGATGTAGGTGTGATGAATGTGCTGAATGAAAAAGATAATCCTCCGGGGTTGGAGGTGTTTTTCCTCTCTATAGAACAGCTTTTGCAACAAAGTTGAAACTTGGTAAGTAGGTCTACTACAAAGGTAATTTAAAGAGAAAAATTTTGCAAATATCTACTGACGTGCGGAAGGGCGGGGGGGAGGAAGGTGAATAATATATGAAGTCAAACTGGAGCAATTTATCACGATTTGCATGACAGGAATTACATTAGAAGACCGCATTTCATTGAAAAGTGTCATAGATAGTATAATTAATTAGTATTTCTAGAAGAAATGAAAAAATTATTGATTTTTAATAGTAATGCGTTTCAAATAATTTAAGAACCTATAACACTATTTTTTCTGTAAAATCAAAATCAATTCGCTGGTAGACAGCGAACGATGCAGACGTATTGTCCACGCCAAATTACACGAACGAAAAACGATTGCAATCGATTAAAATCCTCAAGAAAGAAAAATCAAACCAGGATAAAAAAAATTGTCGTACCGGACTCTTAGGGCCTTAAGACGGAACGAATATATTTTCACGAATTCAATTCATTTTTATCAACGGAATCTTCACATAAATTTCTAGAAAGCATTTTTTTGAAAATTCGACCCCTAAGGGGTTGTATACATATTCACGAATTCAGCCATAGCACTTAAGCCTGATTAGATATCGAATTACTTTTCACAGCCACGTTTTATAGTCTCCTAAATCGGTTTTCAAGCTTGAACATTTTTCAACCCCTAAGAGGGTATAAAAGAGTTGAACACGTTTTCACGTTTTCTTAGGAGTGATAAGACATCGAATTGAATTTTACTTTCTCGCGCTTTCTTTATATTTTGCATTCAACCCCCCTAGTAGGTGTAAGGAGTACGCATACGTTTTCATTGTTTTCGCCATATCATTTAGGTTTGATGAGTTTTAAAAATGTCTTTAACTTCTACAGAGTTTTCATGTAATTGCCTATAAACCAATTTTATTTTTTTTGGGTTCTGATATCTAACCCCCAAGGTCTTGAAAGGGGTTTCATAAATTGACGAAAAAATATTTATTGTTGATAATTTTCTTAAGAGTACAACACCCTGTGCCAATGGGTTGAATTTACATTTTCGCTTCAATTTCGTGAGAACAAAACTTGTCATAGTGATTCTTTCACCAATGCATCCATTAGGTTGCAAAATCAATTCAGGAACCGTGGAGGTACAAGTTTGGCGTGTTTGTGAGAACAACCGATATAGAAGCATATGTGCACAGTGCACTGACAAATAGTCCTATCTAACTTGGAGAAAATTCAAAGAATTGTATAAAGTTCTTAGGTGGAGAATTTAACGACTGCCGCAACGATTTTGGAAATTAATTGTTTTTTTTTAGTTCTTAACCCTGCGTCTACACTAATAATTTAACTGACAATGGCAATGGCAATGGCAATATTGCCATACACACATTGACAGTGTTGAAGCACCAAACGCATATGGCAATATTGCTTTCAGCATTGCCATGGCAATTTTGACGATAATATTGCCAGAAAACGAATCGTTTGACAGAAGCTAGCACCGCTTGCCAACAGGTAGACTTACGTGTTTTTTTGGTTTAATCGCAGAGTGAAAATTAGTGAATTCATTAATAGTTTTCGAAGTTATGATTGCTTTGCTTCACAACTTGACACTTCGTTCAAATGAAAATTGCCTGGCAATCAAATGCCCACTCATTCCGATTTGACATTTAACTCAATGGCAATATTGCCATTGTTATTGCCAGATAAACTATCAGTGTAGACGCAGGGTAAGCAATGTTTTTAAAAAGGGACAACACCCTGTGCCAACGGGTGAGTAGAACCAAAAACTTCTGTATAAATAGACATTAAACAAATTAAGTTATATGTAAGAATTTTTTTTTTTAATTTTTCACAGCACTCTAATTTTCAAATTCCTTCTCATACTGTTCGGCTGCTACACTGAAATTTTCCATTTGAACAAAAGAATAAAATAAAATTAATTTAAATTTTTTTTAGTTATGGATATACTTACATTTTCTTAAAATAATGGAAAAATTCGACTCGATCCTGAAAATAAATAAAATAACAAAAATTAATAATAAATCAACCGAATCATGAAGTTCTTAATAATAATGAAAAATCGACCAACAGTTTGGGCGCACCTTTATTATTTTATGGGTAGAAGTCCGAAACGTGTTCAATGCTACGATACGGTGTAGAGTATTATGCGACTGACTACCTAGAAAATAACTTTCCAAATAGCCTCCTGGTTATACCAGTCGCATATAATTGAGTCGGAAAATATTGTAATTCATAGTTTTTCATCCCCACCCCCATACTTTCTACCCCTCTTAATTTTTTTTAACTTGTTTCTAATTTCCTAGTATCTGTTAAGCTAACTGCAAAGTTTCAGCCATCTGAAATCAATCGTTAAGGAGATATGGATTTTAGAATGTTTCAATCCCTGCTTTCAAGCGTTTTGGAACCAATGTTTTCCCACTCGTTCATCTCTCAACCCACATCGACAATTTTATTTCGCAAATGGGTGCACTATCATAGTACTATATACAATATAAGTTCTAACTTTCAACTTCCTAACATAAGCAGTTCCTGAGATCTAGACATCGAAACACTCCCCCCTCACACCCACACCTCGTCAAAATACCACACGTAGAGGTTCACCTCTTCTACCTACCATACAAATTTCAACTCAATTACATACATTCTGTGTACAATAAATTTCAACTTTTTAAGTCAACGACTGCAGCATACTTTCCGATTTGTACATGTTGGAAGCATTACAGTGCAAAGATTTTGGTGAATATTTTCCAAATTTCTTATTTTTCTATTTTAAACTTCTTAACTTACACTATTTTTTCATTAAAGAAACAATCCCAATTAAGTTTGCACTTATGGCTAATTACTTTTGCGACTCTCTTATCGTCCGTAAAATGTTTCATTTGGCAAAAATATAAATATAAATATGCTAATAAGAAGACGAAACTGACTAAAGATGATAATAAAATTATTTGTACACTTTGTGAATCTATTTAAAAAAAAAATTTTAAAGCAAATTTTGCAATTTTTGAGACATACCTTTTTTTTTTCATTTTCGAGTATTTATACTTAATGTTGTATAGAGGATAGATACTTTGAAGACATGGTTTATTTTACAAAAAGCTTTTTGGGTTGCCCTTAATCCTTGGTTACTTGAATGCATAAACAGATACGGCTTTTCCTACTTGTTAATGCATTAGATATCGTTTAATTTGTTGTTTCAACATTAACAATTCAACATCGGTTCTTGAGCTATTTGTTTAATTTCAAATTCGCGAAAAATATCAAGAGGCTTATTGATGAATTATCTGATAGAATCCTTAAGGTAACTTAAAATGCAAATATTCCACAATGTTATTCAACAAGTTTAGTGTTTTCCGGCTTTATACAATTCAATTAAGTATCGAACTGAATTGTTCTCCAATCGGCAAAAAAACAACAACCCAGCTTGTCAGCAAAATACAATAATGTTGCTGTAACTTTTCTTTCGGCCAGGATTGATGTCGGATCTTTTTCCTTTTATCTTTGCCAAACAACGATAAATTTAAGACGACCTTAACCGAAATTCAATACGAAGCCAAAATACTGATTCTTGGTTTTCGATTATCGGAAATAAAAAGCCCACAGCAATGTATTAGCTCCATAAGTTACAAGTCGAACATTTACCAATTTTTAAAGGTCACGGGGGAAAAAAAAAGGGTCAAAAGGAAGAGAAAACTTTCAATTTTCTTCGCAATATCAGTGAAAAGAAAACACATCATTTCGATTCTAAAGAAGAGCAGATTTCAAAGGGTCATTTGAATTCAATGGACAAAATTGATTTCTCATTTTTCAATCATCTTACGAAAGGGTTCCTTTTTTTCTTCCGTTCCTCCTTCTTATCTGAGTAAACCTTCATGTTTTATGTATTTCTATTTTTTTCGAAATTTAGGACAGAAAAATTGATTTAGGCACTGGGATCCTTTTGAAAAGAATTTCAAGTTGGGTCCCAGTTGATTACCGTGGCAGGGAGCATCATAACTCTATTCATTGTACGATTTGGGTATTATGTCTTCGAAGCGTTAACAACTTTAACTTTATATAATGGGAACTAATTAGTAATTTAATTCTCTTAATTTTGCCATTTTTTAAGACGAGGATGTCCTTAGTAGTGCTATGAAAGAAACTGTGTTTTATCAATGTCAGAAGAGTCTTCAGAATAGCCTTTTTTTTCTAATATGACGTCAACAACTTTTCTTCTAAAAATAATTATAACAACCTTTATACCATTTTGAAATGGAAATAGAATGAGAAATTTTTTAAAATTAATGTTTTATGAAGTACATTTTTTCGCAGGGGAAGATCAAATCCAAATTTGAATTGAAACCTTAACCAATTGAACATCTCATAAGCCCAAAGAGATATGTCGGAATTCGTGAAAATGTAAACAACCCCTTCACACCTTCGTAGGGGTAAAATTGAAAAAAAAAATCCTGAAAACAGTTTCAGTTATTTATTTGATGAGCCCTTTGAGGTACAATTAAGTGGGTCTCTCAGAAGACCTAAGAGATATGACGAAATTCGTGAAAACTATGTGCACCTTTTTTCATTGACACCTTTTTCATTGACAATTGCATCTTTCATTGACAATGTACCTTTTCATTGACAATTTGTTTAGTTCTTCTAGTCGTCAAATGTAAAAAAGGGTAACAAAGCCGATTATATTAAAGGCCCGTGGAAGTGAAAACCATTTCGATGTCTCATAAGACCTAAGAGATATGTCAGAATTCGTGAAGACGTAACCCACCCTTTTACATCTCTGTTGGGGTAAAATTTCAAAAAATAATGAAAACATTTTTAAGTCATTTGTTTGAAGAGCCCGGAGAAGTACAATAAAGTGGGTTTATTGGAAGACCTAAGAGATATGACGAAATTCGTGAAAATATATCCACCCTATTTTCATTGATTATTTTTTTGCCCTACTAGTCCTGGAATGGAAAAAAAGGGATAGCAAGCCTGATTATATAAAAGGGCCGTGGAAGTAAAAGAAAATTCGATATCTGGTAAAACCTAAGAGATATAAAAGAATTCGTGAAGTCGTAAACTACAATTTTAAACCTCCGTAGTGGTAAAATTTATGAGAAAATGAAAAAGGTCTTAACTAATTTATTTGAAAACCCCGCAGAAGTATGAATCTCTCAGAAGACCTAAAAGGTATGACGAAATTCGTGCAAATATATGCAAATTTTTCATTGAAATTTTTGTTGGCTCTTCCAGTCCTCAAATGTGAAAAAAGTAGCAAAGTCCTTTATATAAAAGATCCGTGGAAGTAAAAACCAATTCTATATCTCGTAAGAACAAAGAGATATGTCAGAATTCGTTGATCTCTCGGGAGACCTAAGAGATATCACGAAATTCGTGAAAACACATGAACCCCATTTTTGAACCCCATTTTTGAAATTTTTTTTGGCTCTAGTCCTCAGCACCTTACAGTCGTCTTAACTACGTTATACTTTTAAGGTTATGTTAGCGACTGACAGCTGTCAATTCGAAAATATTGAGTTAGATCGTCTTGTATTCGGACCAGAATGTTACAATCATCGTTTTGCTATTAGGACATGTTAGTAGTGATCTGAAAATTCAATCGCCACTTTAAATATTATCTTTTCAACTTGCTTAAAATCTGAAAAATTTAGTGCACGTCGACTTTAAATACCCAGCACTTCCTTTACGAACACAAAACATATGATCGGCATTTTATCAGCCGACTCTAAACCCTGCTTTTACTGGTCGTTCAAACGAACCACACCCAAACCAAATATAGTAGGTTGGTTCTCGTCATAAATTCGTCGGTGATAACACTTGGAGATAAATAAAAAATCGGGTCAAATTTTAGATAAAAACGCGTTACTATAATTTTTCGAATTTAGTCGTAGGCAGCGACATGCATTTTAACTGCGAACGAATTTCGAGTGAATGTATGAGTTATCAGTAATGCGGTTAATGATTAAATTTATCAGTTTGCAGCGCTCTGATTTGGCGGTTAAGCCTTTGCGGAAAACAGCTAAAGCCTGAACTCAAGATTACACTAAGTTCGCAATCTGCTAAATTGAAGTCAAGGCTAGATAATGAGTGGCTGCCGGAAGGCGAAATACCGAAAGAGGTACTAAATCTGTAGTTGTACAAAAGCTGTTTTTGGGGTTGGCAAGACTCCATCCTCCCACAAACATGAGTAATTAAAAAAGTTGGTTTGTTCTGATGCGGTTTTAGAATGCACGTTATTATGAATTTTAAGTTTTAATAAGACCTTCCGCCATTAATACCAACCGTTTTTACTAATTACCTTACGAGGAGGCAAAGGTAAATTGTTGTGGTCGGGTGTAGTGCATGCCATTGTTGTTTTAATTTGCACTATACCGAGTACAAGTACGTAATGTTGCGTGTGGTCGCACAACTTATCAAAGCCTTTTATGGCACTTACAACAGCAAAGTATTTTCGCTATGAGGTTTCTTTTTTATCCGGTTCGTTATCGCGTTTATTGCAGACTTACAAAAGAAAAATGGAACCGAACAACGAACTAGAATCGACCATATGTCGAGTTGAACGATTCCGTCGACGAGATTGTGGAAAACTGTCGTGACCGCACAATTTATTCGAGTCAATATGATGGCGCCCGCTTGTCTCTCTTATTCCGTCCTACAAGGAAATGATAGTGTTCTTATCGAGGAGAAATTCTAGAGATTAAGACTACGACGATATCGAGATAGTCTCTTCTTGATTTAGCGAACGTAATGCATAGTTCAAGTACTGAGCTTGATTGGAACTACAAAGAGCTGACCGATTCTATTTGCACTACCCTTTGCAAAAAAAAAACCCCTAACAATTAGGGTATTATTGGATTAAAGGGGTTTTTGTTCAAGGCACCGCATTGAACTAAGGCGATTATCCGTTAATGCAATAAAGTTAAGGGTGTGCCAAAGAATTGGGTAGTGTTGCAAACAAATACCGAGAGGGATGATTAAAAACGGATTAATAAATTTTGCATAGCAAACATGTTTGTCCAGCTTAGCCGATTACTTAGCTTAAACTTTTAGAAAATTAAATTACAAAAATGGAAATTTTTGACCTAATGGGATAGATCTTTCCCTTTGTTCCGATCGAAGTAATCTGTTTCCATCCCTTGACAAGGGTTACAAAAATGTCGAGTATTTCGATGTATAGTCGGTACCTGAAAGCAGGACTTTTATCCAAAAAATAATAAAGTGGCGCCTAGACTGTGTTCATTTTCAATTTCAATAGACTTATAGGTGACGTGTGTCTAAAAAGCTGCAAATGTAAGAAATTCGTAAAAAATATACCCTATGTGAGTAGGATTGGGGTTGATTATCGAAAAATTCTACCACTGCTTTTTAGGCGATTAACTATATAAATTTCAATAAAAATATAGGTGGTGAAATATCACCTTAGCTAGGGCGGTATTTCACTAACTATGCATTTTAGGCGTTTGTATAACGACCCATAAATGTAAAGAATTCGTGAGAAAACCCTTTTCACTCACAAAGCAGTTGGATGTTTCTGTTGAAAACGGTTTTTCTATGTAGGTATCAAGAGCCCGCACAAAGTATAATTTATAGAATGTCTGATGGGCCCTAAGAGATATGGAAGTATTCGTAAATAACGTTCAACCGCTTAGGGGTTGAATATAAAAATTGGAATACTGTTTTTTGACTTTCTATTAAATTACGATTAAATTACAAAAACAGTCTGGGCGAACTAATTACGGGTCAAAGTTCGTGAAGGGGTGAAACGGAGTAGCACTAAACGTGCATTACACTGTCAGTCGATTAAACACATAAAAAGACAGCTTTATAAACTATAAGCCCGTAGAAGTAACCAACTTCCTGCCTCATCACACAGAGATATAACGAATTGTGACAACCCATTGCATTCACTTAGGGGTTGAATATAGAAAAACTGTGAAATAGATTTTTGGCGATTACCTAAGAAGCGCCAACAGATAGCATCAGACAGATTACGCAAAATTGAGACCCCCTTTGAGGTCTTAATGCGAAAAACGTTTTATTGGTTCATAACCTATTACATAAAATGCACGTAATAACGAAAATTGTCAAAACGAGTGCCACCCCTTACACCCACTTGGGGGTTGAATTTACATAAATCCTGAGAGATGTTTTTAGATAAATATAAAGAAAGTCCGGTGAATTAAAAACCAATTCGATGACTAATCCCTTCTAACAGATATGACGCAATTCGTGAAAATGTGTTCAATTTTTTTATACCCTCTTGTTTGGGTTGAAAATGCAAAAAAAAACTAAAAAATGGTTAAAGGTCGGTGAAAGTACAAAGCTATTCGATACCTAATCATACCTGAGTTATATGGCTTTTTTTCAAACCCCTTCAAAGGTTTAATATCGAACAATCCCGAAAAAAGTTATTTAAGGGTGAAAAAGATAGTAAATCGATTATATAAATATCCCGTAGAAGTAAAAACCAATTCGATATCTCGTAAGACCTAAGAGGTAAGTCAGAATTTGTGAAAACGTAAACCGCGCTCCGTAGGGGTAAAATTTCAAAAAATACTTAAATAGTTTTTAGCTATTTATTTATTTGAAGAGCCCGCGGAAGTACAATTAAGTGGGGATAACGACAGACCTCAAAGATATGACGAAATTCGTGAAAATATATGCAATAATATAATATGCATATTTCACTGACCATTTTTTTTGGCTCTAGTAGTTTTCAAATGTCAAAAAAAAAATAAAAACCGATTATATAAAAGGCACGTGGAAGTAAAAACCAATTCGATATCTCGTAGGACCTAAGAGAAATGTCAGAATTCGTGAACGAAAACTACCCTTTTCAACCTCCGTACGGGTAAAACTTCAAAAACACTAAAAACGTTTTCTATTAATTTATTTGAAGAGCCCACAGAAGAACAACTAAGTGGGTATATTGAAAGACCAACGAGATATGACGAAATTCGTGAAAATATATGCCCCTTACTGTCTCAGGCTTGTTCATGTCGTCGTGGTCTCATTTAAAAAAAAAAAACATATCCTGTTCGTTAGCCCAGAAAAAGCATAGAACAGTGATTTACATTTCTAATGTATCCATCCATGTCTAATGTGATGCGCTGGGCGGTTCCCTACCATAAAATACCTGTTCCGAAGCATTTCAGCGTTAAATTCCAATGAATATTCACTTTTTATCCAGGTTGTTGGCTTCCTTGTTTCCATGTTTTCATTAACCCAATTGTTCAAGCACACAACATTTGCCATAAAGATGCCAGTCTGATTTTCTTCTCGAATGGATCAGACCGAAGTGAATTCAGTTCAGTTCGTCCATCGAATCGAAATAGATGCTTCTGGGTGGTAATTCGGATTGAATTGATTACCACTATTCAAACAAGCTATTTTCCATATTAAATTGCATTGTTTTGCAAAGAGGAAGGCTCTTTCGGTGCATATTAGCTAGATTGTAGCTCTTGAAATCTAGGCTGGTGGTGCCGGGATCATTAGTAAATCTCTCTCTACGTATAGTCTAAATTATTGGATTTGTTCAGACAATCCTGACCGGGGCATAAATGGAAATTTCTGCCTTCCTGAAATGGATCAATCCATAAATAAACGAAGAGGATAAAATATCGAACCGCACAAGCTTTACAGCCTGTACAGTAAACTATTCAGGTTTTGATTAGTTGCTTCCATTAACCGATTAAAAATTGATTTCGTTACATAACGTTCCATGTTTTAAGAGGGATTACACATTGAAAAATCTAAGGGATATTAGGGAATTTATTAAAATATATTTAACCCCTTTTTTATAATTTGGGGGTTTAATACTAAAATTGGGTTGAATATCGAAAAATCTTAGTATTTTTAGAAGTTAATTTAAAGAGCAAAGTGCAATTCGAGATCATATCGAGTCCAAAAGATATTGAGGAATTCATAGTTGAATCCTTTCAACCCCTTGAGGGTCGAATAGCAAAAAAAATCAGATATTCCTTTTTAGCTGTAAAGCTAGTGGACACTAACAAAAATACGATATCTGATCGAACCTTAGCACCAGTAAGAACTTTCCCAAACATATTCAACCCTTTTTCATCGCATTATGGGTTAAATATCAAAGAATTCTTGAATAATTTTTTAGGCGTTTGTATAAAAGTTTTAGGAACCAAAGTACACATCGACTTAATTAGACCTAAGAGATATTGAGAAATTCGTGAAAATTTTACCCTTTCCACCTCCTTGGGTATTGAACACCGGAAACCCCCACATCCTTATGAAATCTTACCTAACCAAAAAAAAATCAAACCCTACCAAAAACACCAATTTTATTCCATTTTAATTAGAAAACTTTCATTAACATCACTCCGACCATTGGGCTGAACCTTCTTCAATCCATGGGACCATATGTGCGACATTTGTAAATACCGTGGGATGTCCTTTTCTTGCGCAGTCTTCTGAACCGAAAGACACCAGACCTATTAGTGTATTGTTCACAACAAGCGGTCCGCCAGAATCTCCTGAGCAACAACCACTCTCCTCATCAAGATTACCACCGCAAATCATAGTTTCATCAAGGACACCAGCTATACTCTGTTTTCGGCAAATCTTCTTACACTCGGCACTATTAAACGCCATCATCCGGAGAAATTGGAGCCTTCGTGGCGTGTTAAGCTTACGATCCCAAACACCCCAACCAGACGCAACAGCTTCCTGTCGGCCTTGGATTGAATTGGGCTGAGGTAGCGCGATGGGCTGAATAGTTGAACCGAATTTCAGCTTATCGCGGAGAATAAGCAGGGCGATGTCATTTGAGAATCCCTCATTCGAATAATTGGGATGACTGATGATTTTTCGGATTCGTCGAAAAACAGCATCACCATCCGCTCCTTTTACATCAGAAGAGCCCGCTAGGATGTTGAGATATTTTGGATAGAGTCCCCAGACACAATGAGCTGCCGTAATAATAACATTCGGTTTGTAAATCGAGCCGCCACACATGTGATGACTTCTATACCGTAAGGAGATTTGATAAGGGAAGTTTTCGATGTCGGCGTTTTTTCCGTTTAAAATACGCGTCTCGCTCCTTGCCAAGGATATTAAGGTGGTGAATATCACAAAAATAGCTGGCAGACGCGCCATGATTTAAACTTTAACTGACGACCTACACCGACTGAACTGTTCTATTTATACCGAGATTCTGATAGTTCCATTTTCTAAAGGATGAATGAACGGAATTCATAGCATTCTAATGAATGGATTTCCTACCTTTTGTGTTTTGTGGCTACAACTTCCAGTAGACTATTGTTGCAATTTCCAGTTAATTGATCATGTGATCTCTGCAATAGCTTTCAATTGTAATTGTTACATAAAGTAATAGTTACATTAATGAACTATAAAAAATTCTTAGCTTATTGTAATTTTAAGTTGCACTAAGTATTTCTACTTTCTTAATCTTTGCTGCAATCATTTTTAAGTTGTGACAATAAAAAATTAGAGTATGTTCAACAATAAAGTTTAAGCTCGAATTTAAAAACTTGACGTAATGGTTCCATTTTTTGTTAAGAAAAAAAAAGAATTTTTTGAATCAGGATTCTTGAAGAAACTATAATTCTTTGAGAAGCTGCACGTAGTCTCTACAAGTACAAGACTGCAAAAGACAGACTAACCAAATACATCATCAATGGCGCGACAGCACAAATTAAGCATTATTATTTAGGATAGACCGTTTCCAGTTATTATACCAGTGTTGATTAAATCATTCTATCGCACTATCTCTCAAATGCGTCTAATAATTGTTTTGTACTCTATCTACGATACTTTTATTTTATTTTCCCAGCCACTAATTTAAGGAGTTTATGACAGCCCTAACTCCGAACAAAAAGTAAAAAAAAGGAAAATAAACAATTTTTTAGTTTAACAATAAAATAAAAAATAAAATAAATTAAATAAACAAACAAAAAAAAAAAACAAATTTAAAAAAAAATAACAAATAAATTTAAAAAAAAATTAACAAACAAATTTAAAAAAAAATATAAGAACAAATTTAATAAAAAAAATAAGAACAAATTTAAAACAAAATAACAAACAAATTCAAAAAAATTGACAAACAAATTAAAAAAAATGACAAACTAAAAAACAAAATAATGAAGAAAAAAATCAGTAATAAGGAAAAACAAATAAAAAAAAAGAATTTTAATTTTTGATGAATGTTTTCACAGTACATTTTGAATTGAAAATACAAGGTTTTCCGGTAAATACTGTTAAATTTATTATGTGTGACGTTTCGGACTCGACTGAGTCCTTTATCAAACTGATCGACAATATCTCTACAACTGTTATATATACAAATGAAAGTAGGTAAAAAAAATATTTCGATCAAGGACACTATGAATCTCATCAAAAAACTCATACCGGACAACAGAGTGGATTTAATCGAATTTTGCTTAAACAACACCTATTTCTCAGCATTAGGCAAACTCTACAAACAGACGGAAGGCGCCGCCATGGGATCTCCAGTATCCCCAGTAGTTGCGGAAATTTTCTTGGAAGAATTCGAAAAGAACGCTCTCAACTCAGCACCACTAAAGCCAAAACTATACCTTCGATATGTTGATGACACTTTCATTATCTGGCAGCATGGTAAAGAGGAATTAGATAAGTTCCTAGACAACCTCAACTCACACCACAGAAACATCAAATTCACAATGGAGATCGAAATAGACGGCAAACTACCCTTTTTGGATTGACTAGTCGAAAAAGCTGTACCATCCTTACATTTCGCCGTGTACAGAAAACCTACTCACACTAACAGATATCTACATGCGTCTTCCCACCATCATCCCAAGCAGAAGAAAGGAGTACTTAGAACACTTATCCACAGAGCACAATGTATCACCAACGATAACCCTCACGCCCTTCGCAACGAAATGGAACACCTACAGAAAACCTTTGCAGCCAACGGATACACTATGAGCACTATCAACAAAGTATGCAAACAGAAACGCAAAGCCGTGAAGAACCAGGAAGAAAAAGATACGAACGAGCATACTATCAAACGGTGGGTGACATTACCTTACATAGAGGGTACAACAGATCGAATCGGCAGGGTACTCAGGAAAGCCGACATACGTACGACCTACTCTACGGCAACCACGCTTCGAGGTTTCTTAGGAAACCAAAAGGACAAAATCCCACTGGAAATGGAGGGCATTTACAAAGTTCCCTGCGGGTCTTGCAACAAAGTCTACATCGGAGAAACAGGACGGACCATCAGAACAAGGATTCGTGAACATCAACGCTGCACACAAAAAAACCAGGTCCACTCATCAGCAATTGCGGAACATGCAGCGGTAGAAAACCATTCAATCGATTTCAACAACGTCAAAATATTGGCCAGGACGAAACACTATTTTCAAAGAATTGTAAGAGAAGCAATTGAGATAACCAAACATCCACAAAATTTTAACCGAGACGCTGGATACAACCTCTCTTCACTTTGGCTACCTTGTCTACGTTTTGGAAAAAACAACGTTTACCAAAAATCTTCGATCCCAAAAACTAATTAATTAATTTCGACTTTCATAACTTTTTCCCTTCTTATAAACCACCGCCTCTGTTTAATGTTTTTATGACCTCCCTTATTAACGTAGTTTCCCCTTTTGTCTTCTAATTGACCCTTCTATTAGTTAATTTTGTAACCCCTTTTTTACCTGTTTTTCTAATTGACCCTTCTGTTAGTTAATTTAGTAACCCTTTTTTACCTACTTTCATTTGTATATATAACAGTTGTAGAGATATTGTCGATCAGTTTGATAAAGGACTCAGTCGAGTCCGAAACGTCACACATAATAAATTTAACAGTATTTACCGGAAAACCTTGTATTTTCAATTCAAAATGTACTGTGAAAACATTCATCAAAAATTAAGAGAGCTCTACGGGGAGCATTATCTCAAGGAAGCGAGGAAGTTGGAGAAAATAAAATTAAAGATCGACAATATTCTGAACCAGATTGCATTTGAAAAGAGGTGCCGTGATAAGAACACCATCCCCAACGGCTTTGTTCTAACAAACATCTGGAACAACAAAGGCAGTCTAAACATACTCAGGAAAGCGAGTATGCAACTATTAAGGAACGACATCAAGTACAAGAGGACCAAACTAACGCATCTCAACAAGGAAGCCCTAGATCTTCAGCTACAACTAAGCAATCATCTGTCCAGGGACATCTTCGAACAGCTTGACAGGATGATATCAGAGCGACGAGACATCAATTCCGACAGGATTAAAACAATACATAAGAAGAAATTCGACAACCTATGGACCCCCCAACCATCATACCATTGCCACAACTCAACAAGACCAAAGTGGTGGTAAACCTTTCCACTGTGACATTATCGGAAGAACAGGAGAACATATTAAGCAAAGGTTTCAACTTCGCCATTACACCCAACAAAATCCCAACTGAAGAGATCATCCAACAAATTGAACCTGCAATCAGAGGTCTCCCTCAGGCAATGCAAATCCGGCACGAAGTCTCCCACATTATAAGCCGTGCAATCCCCCCTGCAACGAACATATCACACAATGAACGAAAAGCCCTTAGAGAGCTAAAGGAATTGAAAGACATCTCTATTATGCGGGCTGACAAAGGAAACGCCACAGTAATCATGGACACGACGCAATATGAAGCTAAACTCCAGAACATTCTACAAACAGGACCATACACGGAAATAAAAAGAGACCCGACTACTTCGCTCCATCGAAAACTATCACTATTGATTAAAAAGGATCCTAGCTTAACGTCAACGTATTCAAAATTGATCCCTTCTGATCCACATACTCCGAAAATGTACGGTTTACCAAAGATCCATAAGCCGGATGCTCCTTTTCGCCCCATTGTTAGTTCCATCGGAGCGCTTACAAAAGGTTTGGCCAAAGCTCTCTCAGCTGAGGTACGCCCTTTCGTCGGAAACACACCCAGGACCGTGAAAAATTCTACACATCTAGTTGAAACATTAAGAAACATCGAAATAAATCCGGAGGACATACTAGTAAGTTTAGACGTCGAATCCTTGTTCACCAATATTCCGATCAAGGACACTATGAATCTCATCAAAAAACTCATACCGGATAACAGAGTGGATTTAATCGAATTTTGCTTAACCAACACTTATTTCTCAGCATTAGGCAAACTCTACAAACAGACGGAAGGCGCCGCCATGGGTTCTCCATTATCCCCAGTAGTTGCGGAAATTTTCATGGAAGAATTCGAAAAGAACGCTCTCAACTCAGCATCACTAAAACTGAAACTATACCTTCGATATGTTGACGACACCTTCATTATCTGGCAGCATGGAAAAGAGGAATTAGATAAGTTCCTAGACCACCTCAACTCACAACACAGCAACATCAAATTCACAATGGAGATGGAAAAAGACGGCAAACTACCCTTTTTGGATGTACTAGTCGAAAAAGCTGTACCATCTTTACATTTCGCCGTATACAGAAAACCTACTCACACTAACAGATATCTACATGCGTCTTCCCACCATCATCCCAAGCAGAAGGAAGGAGTACTTAGAACACTTATCCACAGAGCACAATGTATCACCAACGATAACCCACACGCACTTCGCAACGAAATGGAACACCTACAGAAAACCTTTGCAGCCAACGGATACACTAGGAGCACTATCAACAAAGTATGCAAACAGAAACCCAAAGCCATGAAGAACCAGGAAGAAAAAGATACGAACGAGCATACTATAAAAAGATGGGTGACATTACCTTACATAGAGGGTACAACAGATCGAATCGGCAGGGTACTCAGGAAAGCCGACATACGTACGACCTACTCTACGGCAACCACGCTTCGAGGTTTCTTAGGAAACCAAAAGGACAAAATCCCACTGGAAATGGAGGGCATTTACAAAGTTCCCTGCGGGTCTTGCAACAAAGTCTACATCGGAGAAACAGGACGGACCATCAGAACAAGGATTCGTGAACATCAACGCTGCACACAAAAAAACCAGGTCCACTCATCAGCAATTGCGGAACATGCAGCGGTAGAAAACCATTCAATCGATTTCAACAACGTCAAAATATTGGCCAGGACGAAACACTATTTTCAAAGAATTGTAAGAGAAGCAATTGAGATAACCAAACATCCACAAAATTTTAACCGAGACGCTGGATACAACCTCTCTTCACTTTGGCTACCTTGTCTACGTTTTGGAAAAAACAACGTTTACCAAAAATCTTCGATCCCAAAAACTAATTAATTAATTTCGACTTTCATAACTTTTTCCCTTCTTATAAACCACCGCCTCTGTTTAATGTTTTTATGACCTCCCTTATTAACGTAGTTTCCCCTTTTGTCTTCTAATTGACCCTTCTATTAGTTAATTTTGTAACCCCTTTTTTACCTGTTTTTCTAATTGACCCTTCTGTTAGTTAATTTAGTAACCCTTTTTTACCTACTTTCATTTGTATATATAACAGTTGTAGAGATATTGTCGATCAGTTTGATAAAGGACTCAGTCGAGTCCGAAACGTCACACATAATAAATTTAACAGTATTTACCGGAAAACCTTGTATTTTCAAAAAGAATTTTATTTAGAAATAATAAAAGTGAAATAACAAAATAAAAGCCATTACAGTAAAAATATATTTTATTTATAAAGTAAAACTAAAATAAAATAAAAAAACAATAAACAAATATGAAATAAGAACATAACGCAGTCACGATCGGCTGCAAGCCAATCGTATGATACTCTAGATGAAATACTGAACTCCGATTTATGTTTTAGTTGGAAATATATCAAATGAATGAGGAGTGTACAAGCAATTATTATATGACCTTTTACTTACAGGTAGAAACTGTATAGTGAGTTCCATAAAGTAAGTTGGGACATTTTACAGAATTTTTGTATGGCAACTACATGAAGGACTTATGGGATATTTTTCATGTTAATAGTTTCAGCTGCGACTATTATAAAATTAATGTGTATAAAATTTCAAAGTCGTAACTTAAAGCGTTCCAAAGTTATGGTTCAATATTGGTGAACATGTTTATTAAGCACTTTTGTATGACAGCTACCCGAAGGAGTCAACGGATGGCGCTAATTAATGAAATCCGTCTTGGTTTTGGTATAAAATTAATTCCTGTAAGATTTTAAATTCCTGCTTTAACTCGTTCTGGAGTTATAGTGGATTCAGTAACAAGCATACATTTTTGAATGACTTTTCTAGGCTGCTACACGAAGGACTCATTCGATTTGCATCATATTCGGAACTTTCGATTCAAACATTGTAAACCTTAAGTATGCAAAATTTCAAGTTCCTAACTTGAAGCATTCGAGCAATAATTGTAAAAACGTGTTTTAAGGACTCTTGTATGGGAGGTACCCGAAGGAGTGGAAGGATATCGCCCATTAACGAACTTAGCCTTACTTTTTCCATTTTACCAGTTGTGACAAAATTTCAACTTCCTAGGTCAACGCGTTCTTGAGTTATCGTGCTAACGGACGGACGGACGGACAGCAAACGGATTTGGGGGTTTTGGTCAAAAATAAACACAAAATACGATATAACTTTTTTTCGTCCGAGGCTCGGTTCTATGCGTTACAAACTTTTCGGGCTGGATTAAACTTATAATACTCTATATGTTCATCTAGAGTATAAAAATATAATACAACTTAAAAACAAATGAGTCGCATAAAAATAAGTGAAAGAAAAATTTAAATAAACGAAAAAAAAAATAAATAATAATAAAACAAACACAAATCATTTCAATTTTTTTTTTAATGAAAAGGTAAGAAAAATAAAAGGGTAAAAAGGGATGTTAAAAAATTAAAAACCTTATAAGGTAATAATAAAAAAAAAAATAAACAAATGTAAAAACAATTAAAGTTAATAAAAAAATTAAATAAAATAAACAAATGTGAAAACAATTAAAGCTAACAAAAAAAGTTAAAAAAATAAATAAATATAATAACAAAAAGAAAAAGAAACAAAAAAAGAACTATAGAAAGAGAATAAAAAAATTAAGGGGACAAAATAAAAAATTAAGGGGACAAAATAAAAAAACCAAAGTGAGAAAAGACAACTTGTAAAGAAGATAAAATTAAAGGGGAAAACAATAAAAATGAAAAAGGCGAAAGCAAAAAAAAATTAATAACAAAAGAAAAACTAGGAAACGGAAAGAAAAATCTTGATGCTATAAAATATGTAAAAGTTTAGAAATAGTGGTACTGCGTTTATATGAATAATGAGAACATCGAAGATAGCATTTGGAATAGGATAAGATTGATGTACAAAAAATGGTAGAAGGTTTAATCTCTATATACCATATATAAATGGATGTTGGTCTGTCTGATTGTTTGTCTACTACGCTCTTAATCCATTCATCCGATTGCGATGAAACTTTTTTGATTTGTTGAGGACACGCCCCCCGCGAAGGTTTAAAAAAATCATTTTACAACATTTGAGTGAATTTCATGTGATTGTGTTCAACAATCGTCAAAATACAAAAATTAAAGTAAATAGTACCAATCCTAAAATCCATTTGTAGCCGATTACACAAAAAGATGGCTCTGGACTCGAATTATCGTATTTCAACGTATATTCGTGAAAACGTATGTCACTCTTTAACACCTCCTTGGAGATGGCGAAAACATAAAAAGTTCATAGAAGTAAGATACAATTTACTACTTCATCAGATCTAAAAGATATAATGAAATTTGTGAAAAGTTATACACCCCCTTTATATCCACTTTAGATTAGACTACGTAGAAATGCACCATTTACTCCATATTTCCGCAGAAAATGGTGGAACTAAACTAATTTTTTTTTTCTTTGTTCGGTAAAATACGTGACGCAAATATTTTATTCACAATAAAGAGCAAAATATAATCAGATCGTGAGCATAATGACGAAGAACACTGTCAGTCCAAAATCCAAATGGTGTATTTCTCCCATCATACGGGAAAATGTATATGTAAGAAGAATGTAAAAACGTGGAAAACAAAATGAAAAAAATATATATTTATCTAAATAAATAATATTAAAAATATATAATAATAAAAAATATATATCTAATAAAAAAAAAAAAATAAAAAAGAAATTTATAAAAAAAAAAAAAAAAAATAAAAAAAAAAATTTATAAAAAAAAATAAAAAAAATAAATTTATAAAAAAGAAATAAAAAAAAAAGAAAAAAAAAAAAAAAGAAATAAAAACACAATACATAAAAATAAAAAAGGGAAAAAAATAAAAAAGGGAAAAAAATAAAAAAAAGGAAAAAATAAAAAAAAAAGATAAGAAAAAACATATAAAAAATGGAAAAGGTAGGAAAAAAAAAGAAAAAAAAAGAAACAATTAAAAAAAAAAAGAAACAATTAAGAAAAAAAAGAAACAATTAAGAAAAAAAAAGAAACAATTATGAAAAAAAAGAAACAATTATGAAAAAAAAGAAACAATTAAGAAAAAAAGAATCAATTAAGAAAAAAAGAAACAATTAAGAAAAAAAAGAAGGAACAATTAAGAAAAAAAAGAAACAATAAAGAAAAAAAAGAAAGGAAAAGGTAAGAAAATAAAAGAAAGGAACCCAAAAAAGGACAAAGAAATATGAAATGAGAAAAATATAGCAAAAAAAAAAGTACATAAAAAAACACAAAAATTAAAACAGTGTCCTAAAACACAATAAAGAAATGAAAAAAAGAAATCAATAAAGTATCTAACAAAAAACATTGTATGAAACTAACTTCAATAACGAATTGGGTGGGTGGGTGGGGGTTCTTTTTTTTCATAAAAAGACAAGAAAAGCTCAAAACCAATGATAATTAAATAAAGAACAAAGGGAAATACTTACAAACTGAAAGTATAGTCTAAAAAACCAATCAGTCTGTTCACATTTTCAAAGACTAAGAATCCTTCAAAGCAACTGCTCCAATCTTATTTTGATTAACTTTCAACAATTCTCACAAGACCTTAGACGCGAAATATGAACCGAAATCAAATTGCCATTTTAAAAAAATTACTTAATTTCGCGACAATTTGCATATCTTTATTGCCATTTAGCAGCGTCTATGGGGGGTGCCTTTTGAAAGAAAGACACCACCACATACCATTCTTAGTTTTGGATTTTAAAAGCATTTTACAGCTCATAAAAATCAAAAGGGATCAGTTTGAGTGGTGTAGGCTTTTTTTTATCTTTCCTTTACTCGTATACGATGAAAGAGTCCTTGCTTAACAAATAAATTTTGATGCGAATTTTCTCCGGAGTTTCTTCCACCGAATTTTTCACAGATCGTCACTGTATTATATATTTGCGATACGACGATAAAAAATAGGAATTACTCTTTTTTTTTTTTGGCGGAGTTAAATTTTCCGCTCTCAAGTTCGTTCCTCGAAATAGATTCGAATGATTGTACATACGAAGCATACGAAGCTCAATTTTTCCCTGTTTTTGGTGGGAAACCGTGAAGTTCCCAAGGACGATACGTTTGTCCGCAATAACAGGTAAATTTCGTGATATAAAGAAAATCTAGATTTTGTATTTTGTTGTGGTATAAATCTTTAAAGATTCTTTCTAAACGCGCTTCTCGGAAAATTGAGATGGAAATTTAATGAATTGCGCGATATTTTATTATAAGATGATTTATTTTCACCGCGGGGTTTTTTTGGCCGAAGAAAAATTAGATGACAGCAGGAACATACTTTTATTTGTTGAAGGATTTCAAGGTTATGTTCGAAATTGTATTGGAAAAGTATTTCACTCATCCCTGAAGATGAAACACGCGTGGATAAAAATATCGATTGTCTGACTTTCTTATTCGAGCTACATATGTATGTACATTAATCGGATTGAAAGATTTTTCAAAGAAATTATTTTTATTTAGCAATTTATGTATGATTTTGAGAATTATCGTTTTGGGTTAGTGGGAGTTTAGGAAGAACAATGGGCGGATTCTTAAAGCGGAAGCCTTCGTTTCCGTTAAGGTCAATTTTAAACCTTCCGCAGGAATCGTAAAGCCTTAACAACCCCAACCATAAATTTCTCAGATTTTATAGGCAATCAATAAATATGTCATCTGATTTCCCTGGATGGTGTTCAGTTGGCCTTCTTGCAATTCAATTACGGCAAGGAGACGTTTCCGATTCCTCGAAACGATAAAACAGAAGCTTCTTCTCTCACGCTGCATAAAATGCAATTGTTATTATTTTGCACCTGATGCAATCGGTTTTTGTTTATGGGATTGCATCGGAAAAGGAATGTGAAATCGTGCAGCATGAAAAGCTTACGAAACTTACGAGTCATTAACAAGAAATCTTCCCAAGAAACGTGTGTGTGCGCTGTTGCTTAACTAGCGCGCCCGTCAAGTCAAGCGCCAGGTGAAATTCAATTAAGTGCAGAGATCTTTACGGCTTAGCCATGATCCCATAATCCATGCCGGTGTATTGTGTTTGCGGCACATGTTCCACGCGAATGGAGAGAGAAGCCAGTGATCTATTGGTTGTATTGTTTCAGAAATATTTTCAATGATTTTTCGATTTTTCAGGCTTCTTGGTATGTAGCGGAAATAAGACGCAATCATCTTTTGGTTTATGAAAAATGCGTGGGTATATCTACAATCGGTTGATCCATTCATTCTAGATATAGAAACCCATTCTGAATGAAGAACATCAAGCATCAATAGTAATTTGTGTTGTATAAATAGCCGCAGCTGTACATTGATTGCAAAAAAGCAACATACATACTTCTACGAAAGAAAGAGAGAGAAAAGCAAGATACTCCTACGAGTTTGAGACCTTAGTTCATTAAAAGTATAGAAAGACGAAAGTGTCTTCGATTCATTTAGTTTAAAGTGCCAGTAAGTAATCAATAGAAAAGATTTTGTCACATTCAAATCTGGCAGCCCGCATAAAAAACATCCGATTGGCCTTGCAATGACGTGGAAACTTCTGCAAAGTTCAACGAATACTTATCACTTGTCTGTGTTCTTAACATTTCCCGAACATTCCACATACACCACCGAATAAATGAGAAAGCTCTCGACTCGACACATGCAATATATAAGCACGGCAAAGTTTGCAGCGAGACATAGTTTTTACTGCGGTGAAGCGAGACGACGATCAGTTTCTACGCGAAAGTATTTGTAAAGCAATTTGGATTCGTGTATAGTACAAAAAAAATAATAGAACAGTGAGGCTTGTAGGAAAGATCTATGAAAAATACTTTATTAAGTTTTTGTCCGAAAGTAAAAAAAAAATTTGACAACGTTTTTCACCCAATAGGAAAAGGGAATAGGAAAAAAGCATAAAAATCAGAAATGAAAACTTATAGTTGTAGGAAGAATAAGAAAAAAGGAACAGAACAAGAAAAAGGAAAGGAACAAGAAAAAGGAAGGGAACAAAAATAAAGGAAGAGAAAAAAATTATAGAATGAAATAAATAAAAAATGTATATAAATATATAAAAGAAAAAGAAAGAAAAAGTTTTAAAAATGATACAAAAAGAATTGAAGGGAAGGAAGCTAAAAAAGGGAGAAGAAAAGGTAGAAAAAATGGGAGAAAACAGAAAAAAGAGGAAAAAAAGGGAGAGAAAAAATGGAGAAAACAAAAAGAGGGGAGAAAAAAGAAAAAAAGAGGAGAAACGAGAAAAAGGGAAAAATATACAAAACGCTATAAAATATAAAAAAAAGAAATATACAGGTAAAAATAAAGGAAGAAAAATTCAAAAAAACTGTAAAAAACGAAAATTAATAAAAACGAAAATTAATAAAAACGAAAATTAATAAAAACAAAATAATTAAGAATAAAAATGAAATAAAGGAAGCGAAAAATAAAGAACAAGAAAATAAAATAAACGAAGGGAAAAATAGAGAAACAGAAAAATAAAATAAAAGAAAGGAACAAATAAAATAAAGGAACCGAAAAATAGAATAAAGGAACCAAAAAAAGAAACAGAAAAATAAAATAAAGGAAGAGAAAAACAGAGGAACAGAAAAATAAAATAAAAGAACGCAAAAATAAAACAAAAGATATGAACACAAAAATAAAATAAAAGAATAAAAACAGAAAAATAAAATAAAAGAACAGAACAGAAAAATAATATAAAGGAACCGAAAAATAAAATAAAGGAACAGAAAAATAAAATAAATGAACAGGAAAATAAAATAAAGGCACAAAAATGTAAAATAAAGAAACAGAAAAATAAAATAAATGAATAGGAAAATAAAATAAAGGAACAGAAAAATAAAATAAAGAACAGAGAAAAAAAATAAAATAAAGGAACAGAAAAATAAAATAAAATAAGGGAGCAGAAAAATAAAATAAAGGAACAGAAAAATGAAATAAAATAAAGGAACAGAAAAATGAAATAAAATAAAGGGACAGAAAAATAAAATAAAATAAATGAACAGAAAAACGAAATAAAATAAAGGAATAGAAAAATAAAATAAAGGAACAGAAAAATAAAATAAAGGAACAGAAAAATAAAATAAAGGAACAGAAAAATAAAATAAAGGAACAGAAAAATAAAATAAAGGAACAGAAAAATAAAATAAAGGAACAGAAAAATAAAATAAAGGAACAGAAAAATAAAATAAAGGAACAGAAAAATAAAATAAAGGAACAGAAAAATAAAATAAAGGAACAGAAAAATAAAATAAAGGAACAGAAAAATAAAATAACGGAACAGAAAAATAAAATAAAGGAACAGAAAAATACAATAAAGGAACAGAAAAATAAAATAAAGGAACAGAAAATTAAATCTTTATTTTATTCTGTTCCTTTGAACAGAAAAATGAAATAAAGTAACAGAAAAATAGCTTGTGAACTAAGAAAGCTACACGTTTCATAAAAACCCTGATTTTTATTCAAACTTAGTGGTATTAAATGAAATATTCAAATTTAAAATACAGTAGAATCCCGATTAACCGATGTCCGTTTATCCGATGTTTCGATTAACCGAGGTAGTCTAGGCTTCCGATGTTTTCGGTTAACTGAGCTAATTACCTCGAATAATGTTTCACAGAATTTTCGTAGATTTTCATGTGTTTTTGATTTTCACAAAAAATTGCGTTCTACTAAGGCTTTGGTTGAATATCTAATCATCCGAGTTTTTAGGTTATCCGATGTGGGTCTACTCCCGATTACATCAGTTAATCGGGATTTTACTGTATTGAGAGCTTAAACTATGAGATTAATTACTATAAAAAAAAATATCCTGAACGTGTGTCATTCTCCTGAACGATGTCATTCCCCTGGAGTTAAGAAAAGTTGAAAATAAAGACGCATGTTTGATGAATGAGGTTATACAATTTGCACAGCTCCTCAATCTGTAGGGCCAATACTTTACTTTTTGTCTACTCTAATCGGTTTTTTTTAGTGGGGTGGAAAACAAAGTGCAAACAAAAGGTCAGTATTTTTTCGATAAGAGCCAATTGTTCCCTCTTTTCGAACAAAATGACTGACATAACATATTTGGCCTAATTTCACAAACAAATTAATTGATTTCCGAGTCATCAACCATTAGATTATAATCGAATTGGAGGGGGGGGGGGACTCAAAAACACAACTGACAAACTTCTACGGAAACATAAAATCAACTGGAAATTATCTGAAATATAGGGACAATCGAGCCGAGAAGGATTGGCATGTCATTTAGTGCACATGTTCGAAATAATCGTTCTAATGGTTATAACTCAATCCTATTCAAGGGAAGTGAAATACAATAATTAGCAGCAGCTACAAGGTAAACCCTTGCGTAACATTGTTTGTCCATCTATTCTGTAGTTTGCATACGAAAGTTTTATGACGCCTATAGTCGCTCAACCTGAACACCGTCGGACAACACCAAACTTAGTCCTTGAGATTTCGGGCAGTATCTACCCAACCCCAAGTCAGAACTATCAAAGTCCCGAATAGCCTCGTAATGTTCGTGTTTTAGGCGGAAACGTAAATATTTGTGGTGTCTATTGACACTATGTCCGTTACTCGCTGGTTCTGTCAACAACAACATGTCCGGACTTCTAGCCGAAAAGATTCGTTGACAATTGCCTCGTGGAATCAATAGGTTCCTCTAGAGACTAGACTGATGAGGACAGGAAGCGAAAGGAAAAATGGCTCGACAAATCAATTATCGAAATGTTGAAATCGATTCCTTCCAAGAATCTGTATGGAAACCGGAGCATGTCCTGCTCTTCTGTCCGCACTTTGACAGCAGGATTGATGTGAAGGACCGAGGCATAACAGAGTTCCGGATGAAAGAAGTACTTCACAAAGATTGGGATCAGATGGGTTGGGCATGAGGTCAATTTGATTGCCTTTAAATGGAATTCTTCAAGAGTCAAATTGAAGTTCAATTCAAATCAAACTTACTTGACGCTCGAGAGTCGTGACCCTTGACTTGTATTGAAATTCAACGGTTTTTTCTTGCCATACTTCTTCATAAAAAAGAATTGATAATAAAATTCCAGAACGAAATATGAGTTTCAGCGAGACAATTTACAAGAAGGTAACGATGTGGAGAAGGGAGGAGAACCTTTTAATATTTTACTGAAAACTTTTTGGACGCCAAACTTCCCTTAAATGGTTGTGTACACAACGACGTGAATTGTATAGAGAATTTCCGGTCTTCGAATAGAGGATTTTCTTGTATTGGATTTCCAGAAGGACTTGTTTGCGGGACCCTGATCTGCTCAGTCCCAAAATTTGTCTTTAATGGATTTATTGACCGTCTTCAAGTTCTTTAATAGGTTCAACTGAAACTGGTGGAGACGAGTGCTGAAGGAGTTTTTGAAGTAATTTAAGACGGTGTTCGGCGGAGAAACTCTAGTACTCTAATAGAAAGTAGAAAGAGAGAGCTCATGGGCCATGTCTGATAAGTGGAAAACATGCAAATGAAGTAATTTATCATGGCATGATGGATACTATGTCACAACGGTAAGCGATTGCGAAAACATGTTACCGTATGTAGAACACCTGGAGACGTATAGATACCGTGCGACTATTGTGACGGATGAAAAGGAAGCACGGAGTAATACCTCTACACCGGAAAATGATAAAATATGCAAATAAGAGAATTGAATAGCTTTATGCAAATAGTGACAACGTTTTTCACCCAACTCTGTAATTAACTACACTCTATTAAAGATTAAGTGTCAGAAGGGTCTTTTTGCAAAGTGTGGCAAGATAGCTCATGGGGCCCCCCCATACACAAAATTATGTTGTTAAGAAGAAACACGAAAATGTTGAGTATCTCTTTCGTTTTATAAGCCCCGTACTGAAATCTGTAGAACACACTTCACTGATATTCCATATACACATACATCGTCGTATGTACTCGAGAACTCGCGACGCACACATGTAGTATAAGAGCGCATAATAGAACGTTTTGATAAAGAGACATCTAAGTGTAAAGAAGGCTGAAAAGAACTAAACCTCTTGATTTGGAGTATTTGTAATATAGTGTTGTATTGAATTGTATTACATGTAGGCAATCAATGGATGACCTACTAACTTGAATAGTCTTAAGAATCCAGACGAAAATTAATGGTTAGTCCTCGGACTAGTTTAATTCACAAAGGGAGGTGGTTTTAGTTGGGGTGGATCCCACACTACTAAGATGATTCGCGCGGGTATCTTAGTTTTAAGATTTCCACCTTCCTACGCCCAAAAAAAAGAAAGAAAAAAAGAAACTCAAACTCTTTATAACTCAAAGCCTTTGATGCAAAACTTTGACACTTCGAGTTAGAGATGGAAAAAGCAGTTCCTTTCACTCCGAGTCACTCACTTTCAGGAACAAGTTCAGTGAAGTAGTTCCGGAACTCTTCGTTCCATCGTTCTTTCGTTCTTTCGTTTTCGTTCCATCGTTCGCTCGCAAACTTGTGCGTTGTTTTAGTTCATTCATAATTCAACTGGAGGGGAGAAGATGATGAGCGAGGTCAGTAGATCTAGAAGATGATGATCAAATAAAAGATCGATAAAGTTTTTTGTCTAATGGAACTGCAGTTCATCACAAAAGGAGTGAGTTCATGAGTGAGTTTTGTAACAGCTCACTCACGAACGACCTATATCTACTTCGAGTCACAGAGGATTGACTGTAGTTTAAGCGATCTTGTTTTCATAAAATCTCGTCTTGTCACCTTTAGTTTTGAGGTAAGTTTAGCATAATTAGTTCAGAAGTTATCTTCATTTAATTGAAAGCATTTCGTCATTTGTAGAACTCTTTTTTTTTTAATAAAGTGTAACTAAGATAGTTCATTGGTTACCCATAATATGTTTATTTACCGACACCAAAAGTAGAGGCTAATATAGAGGCTCGTGATTTCAATTGATTCTTGGGAGTAGGGCCCCATCTGCTATGGATTCCACAGCATGTTAGAAAAGAGGGTTATGTTCACAGACAAGAATTTAAAGGTAGTCAAGAACCAGAAAGATATCAGTTGTTTCGGAATTGAACGTTTTGTGAGAACAAAGATTAGGATTTGGTCATAAATTAAGTGGTTCACTTTATTCAAAAAAAAAAAAGGATTTGCTAAATTGGTGAAAAGGTAAGATATCTTCGAAACTACTGAAGATAGAGCAAAGAATTTACCCTCGTATGAAATGTTATAAAATATGCCATTATAAATAAGTTCAGTAAAAAAAAATCTGCCAACAGTCTGGGAACAACTTTATTATTTTTCCGGCAGAAGTTCGGAACGCGCTGAGTTCTGAGATGCGGCGTAGGTTACTATGTGACTGAAAACCTAACAAAAAGTTCGGGAAGTGGTTAGACTAGGGCGTAACATATGAATAACATAATTGTGTCATATGCCGGGATGCAGTCTAGGGGTTGAAAAAGGAGAAAAACTTGTAAATAGATGTTTATTAAACAAGCCCGTGAAAGTTAAAAGATATTCGATATTTGATCAGACCTGAGAGATATGAAAGAATTCATAAAAAAGTATATAATAACTTTACACCCCCTTAGGGGTGAATTTTCAAAAAATCTTGAAAACACTTTCTAGGTATACATATGGAGAGTCTATAGAATAAAAATGAATTCAATATGTTGGAAGTTCTAGTAAATATGACGAAAATCATGGAAAAATTTGCATTCTATTTTCACAGATCATAATTTTTGCATCCTTTCTGAATGGATATTGAATTTTTTTTTCATCAAATATTCTTTTCTAGTTGATTTACATATACACACCAAGTTTCAACTTTCTAGCATAAGCCGTTCTATAGTTAGGGAAAACATCCTCCACCCCCGTACCTTACTACCCCCTAAAAAATTATATTTTTACAACATGCCGCTACTATAGGTCTACCTAAATACCAAGTTTAAGGTTTATATCATTTCAGGTTCTTAAGATATAAGCATCGGAAATTTTTTCCTTTTCACCCTCTCCACCCTCAACCCCAAAACTTTTTTCCCTACTAGGGTTCAATTAGCGCTACTTCTGTTAAAAATTCTAAGCATCTATCTTACACTGTTCTTGGGATATGAAATGTGTTTTATTTGAAAAATTCTTATCCCCTCCACTTCTATGCTCCACCAACTACTTAAAAAATTTTACTTTGATCAATCTTTATTTGTCGATCTTTATACCCAAACCGAATTTTATTTGTCTAGAGCAATTGGTTCATGAGATATCGTAATCTAAAGTTTTTCACCCCCACACGCAACTGCCCCACCCAAATTTTTTTTTTTTTTTTTTCAATCTTTTCTTCTAGTATAACTACAAATATTTCATAACTTTGAATAGTGTACCATTAACGGTTTAGTAAATATGGATTTTAAAATGTATCTATCTCGGCTTTTTTGGATTTTGGACGCATTGTATTTCCCCCACTCCCACACCCCTTGATCAATATTGACAATTTTTATGCAAATGGGTCTACTATCAGAGCTCTATAGAAATTTCAAGTTTCAGCTTTCTATCATAAAGCGGTTACTGAGATCTAGAAACCAACATTTTTCGTCTAAAACGCTTCTCCCTCCTTCCCCCTCACACCCCTTCCCCTAAAAGTTTGGTCACTTCACCTACCCCGCCTATTCGTAATAAAAAATTATATTTAATATCTCAAAGCGTTTGGGAGCTTCGAGCCTCCAAACGATTATGAGTACGGCGGACGTTCGTGCGGCGGACAGACGGACTGAAAATTTTTATTGATTTTTTCGTGTCTACTAGTTATGAAACGTGAAAATAAAAATTTTCAGGGTAGCTAATTTTTTTTTTTAAAAATAATAAAGTAAAATTCACTTGGATAAAAGGAATTGGTAAATTGGTGAAAAGCTGAGATATATTCGAAACTACTGAAGATAGAGCAATGAATTTACCCTCGAATGAAAGGTGGTGAAATAGGCCATTATAATATCAGTGAAAAAAATGACTTTATTAAAAAAAGAATTGCTAAATTGGTGAAAAGGTAAGATAACTTCGAAACTACTGAAGATAGATAGAGCAATGAATTTACCCTCGTATTAAAGGTTATAAAATAGGCCATTATAAGTTCAGTAAAAAAATTCACTTGAAAAAAAAAAATTGCTAAATTGGTGCAAAGCTGAGATATATTCGAAACTACTGAAGATAGAGCAATGAATTTACCCTCGTATGAAAGGTTATAAAATAGGCCATTATATTCCAGTGAAAAGCATTAGAAAACCAATCAGAAATGACAAAGAAATACATCGGAAACAGTACGAAAATGGGGTTACCTTCGTACAGAGGTTTTACATAGTTTTTTGAGTCATAGAACATTTGTCTCACTCATAACAATCTTGCAACAAAACAAGTCTTGTTCATCGGGAATGGGGGGTCTTAAAAACAATGTGAATGAAGCTATCCAAACAGAAAATTAATATGTTAATTTAAATTTGAAAGCACTGCCATTTTAGCATCTCTGCAAATTTAACATCACCGGCCAGAAGCATTCAAAACAATCCAATCAAAGATGATTGCGTCGTCTTCGTCATATCTAAGAAAACAATTCAGTATGCAATGCGAGCAAGTTAGTTAATTTATATGTTAATTTATTTTCAGTTCTGTACGTTAGCAACAAAGTATGATAGAGCATGTGATTCTCGAGGCCTGCATCACATGTCCATGATCTATTTACTTTTATGTTACTAGTTTTTCATGGTCATGCTACCATTGAAGCTATTAAATGTTAAGAGTTTGTTGTTCTTTCCAGTGTCAGTGGAGTGAAGCTCCAATACGAAATCCCCGACTGTTGATTGACCGTAGTACCTGACGAATTTTTGGAAAGAACTTTCACTGGAGAGGCCAGTTTATCATAAGATTTTGTGTTGGA
The DNA here is from genome assembly GCA_949128065.1 of Beris chalybata. Classification (NCBI taxonomy): domain Eukaryota; kingdom Metazoa; phylum Arthropoda; class Insecta; order Diptera; family Stratiomyidae; genus Beris; species Beris chalybata. Next base: position 17,201,267 of record OX421897.1, read on the forward strand.
CTAGGTCCGAAGGAGCTGTTTCGTCATCGGAATGCAGAAGACTCTTCAGAGGGTGTATTCTAGCCAACTTCCGAAACACCCTGACAGCTGGTGGAATTGCTGAGGCAAATTCTATATAGCCACATCGTAATCCAAGTTCATTTCCACGAATAATGTAATCGGGAACTCGCCGGACATCTACCTTATACTAAAGGCGGGACGTATATGGCTATGAAATGGTTGTAACCTTGGATAACCATATGGCTATGAATCTTGAAAATCTGTTGTTAAGTCCGGGGCCCAGTGGGTCCAACGCAAAACTTATTTTTTACCAATACTTTTATGTTACTAGTTTTTCATGGTCATGCTACCATTGAAGCTATTAAATGTTAAGAGTTTGTTGTTCTTTCCAGTGTCAGTGGAGTGAAGCTCCAATACGAAATCCCCGACTGTTGATTGACCGTAGTACCTGACGAATTTTTGGAAAGAACTTTCACTGGAGAGGCCAGTTTATCATAAGATTTTGTGTTGGACTAGGTCCGAAGGAGCTGTTTCGTCATCGGAATGCAGAAGACTCTTCAGAGGGTGTATTCTAGCCAACTTCCGAAACACCCTGACAGCTGGTGGAATTGCTGAGGCAAATTCTATATAGCCACATCGTAATCCAAGTTCATTTCCACGAATAATGTAATCGGGAACTCGCCGGACATCTACCTTATACTAAAGGCGGGACGTATATGGCTATGAAATGGTTGTAACCTTGGATAACCATATGGCTATGAATCTTGAAAATCTGTTGTTAAGTCCGGGGCCCAGTGGGTCCAACGCAAAACTTATTTTTTACCAATACTTTTATGTTACTAGTTTTTCATGGTCATGCTACCATTGAAGCTATTAAATGTTAAGAGTTTGTTGTTCTTTCCAGTGTCAGTGGAGTGAAGCTCCAATACGAAATCCCCGACTGTTGATTGACCGTAGTACCTGACGAATTTTTGGAAAGAACTTTCACTGGAGAGGCCAGTTTATCATAAGATTTTGTGTTGGACTAGGTCCGAAGGAGCTGTTTCGTCATCGGAATGCAGAAGACTCTTCAGAGGGTGTATTCTAGCCAACTTCCGAAACACCCTGACAGCTGGTGGAATTGCTGAGGCAAATTCTATATAGCCACATCGTAATCCAAGTTCATTTCCACGAATAATGTAATCGGGAACTCGCCGGACATCTACCTTATACTAAAGGCGGGACGTATATGGCTATGAAAAAATCTATCTATTTACTTATTCCGACGTATGTAAGAGTATCGATATGAAGTCTGTCGAATGGCCGATGTGAGCAAATCGATGATCTTCGATTCGAATAAATTTCCCACTGCACTGGTCGAATCGAAACTCCTCGGCTTTTGGACCGTTTTTCCAATCATGTTTTTCCCCCCGATGACGATGACTAATGCTTCATTTTCATTGCTCGTCAATCGCATATTTTAAATCGCAACAAGTCTCGAGAATATTTGAAATTCAATTTGGCCCCATTCTGCCGGCTCCATGCCGCATATCAATCACGAAACTCATGTTTCAAATTGAATTCGATTATCGGAGATGAGGCAGATGATATTCGATTGGGAAAAAAACAACGAGATTTGATCATAAATTCAGTCTAGCGGACAGTGTTCCCGGCTGGACATTAATCGGATACTGATAGTTCGGACAAATGCAAAAAAGAACGATCGTTTTACACCACAAAATAAGGGCGTTTTCCACCCGATAACATTCGGCACGTTTTAGCGATTAATCTGCACGCTTGATGTGTAGCAGAGTGTCCCTGTATATTGATGTGCCAATCATCGGCCATGTTGCGGAAATATGTTTCGATTAAAATGGTTTTTATTTATGGAAACTGGACGTTATGCAGAAAATCATGTTAAAATAATCAAAATCAAACGTTTGCGGATTTAGGCCAACTTATGCCCCAACCAAACACTGCCTAGACTTGGTGTCCGCTCACCAATATAGAATAGATTTTGACCGTACCTCTTTCTCTTAAGCAAAGTGCATAGTGTTAATAATTTAATGACACGCACTATAAATAAAGAACACCTTCTAAACTTTCCAAAATTTTCACATTACCACTGTATCTCCAAAAAAGAAAAAATGGTCTGAACTAAATTTAAAATTGCGCTCAATTCACCTGCATCATCATATAAAAAAGGGGTTTAACATGCATCATCGTATAAAAAAGGGGTTTATCCTGCTTCGCCCGTTAAAAAGATAAACAAAGTTCCTTCAGATTCTATGCAACCTGTAGAACCTTTAAAATTTATGAGGAGCTCTTTACTCAGAAAATAAAAAGAAAGACGTCTGGATGTGCTCTTCTCCATAATTTTTTAGGCTGAATTCCCTCAATCAAAAATTAAATTTTTCTGTCATAGTCCGGGTCAAAGTTGAAATGTGAGGCAGGTAACTTTTAAAAAGTGCTCGCCAGGCTGGCAGCCACGTAACATAGGTACAGGCATTTAGGGTCTACCGCCCGAAGGTGAAATCTCAAAGATTTAGAGTAAAAAAAATAAAAATGAATAAAGGGATCTAAGGTGTAGATAAAAAAAAGGAGAAAAGCATTTGATACCATTCTATAGAGACAAATTTTGTTCACGGTCAATTACCTAAAAAACGGTATTGTTAACCGGAATGGTGTTCCTGTAGTTATTAAAGGCTATTCTGTCATCTTTCATACGAGGGTAAATTTATTGCTCTACCTTAAGAACTTTCGAAGCTACACCTTTAACTTAAACCATTTTCGTAATTGAGCAATAATTTTTCTTTTTTTTTGATAAAGTGCAACTAAAAAGGAAAAACCGAATGAATCAGGAAAACGTTCCATAGCCACATTTCCAACATTCTTCTGGTCCTGCTGCTTAGATCACTCGACTTTCTAATTTTACGTTTCAAGAAACATCTTCGTTCCTTAGACAGCGTGAAATGATTATGCCCAACGAGTGGTGCAACCAGATGTGCACCTCCTATAAGGAAAACATGTCCTTCGTTTTTTACTAGCTGCTCTAACAAGTTCTGTCAAAATTCAGTGCGTTTTCTGAAAATTCAGTGCGTTTTCTGAAATTTATTTACGCCTTCCACAGTGTATAAAACAATTGCTTAGCAATGGAATTGTTTTTAACACAAATTCAAATAAAAATATGTTGTAGATTTAGTTTCAATTGAAAAATGTAAGCGGTGTCGATGAACAAACTACCAGCAATAGAAAATTAAGCAGTCTTAATTACATTTAAATAAAAAAAAAATGATTTTAGTTAAATTTAAATAGCTTCAAAAGTAGTTAAGCTATAAAAATTATTTCGCTAACAAATTAAAGGTGACAGCATGTGATTTAATAATAATTTTTTTTTTTAATTAATGTGAACTGTATCTGTACTGAACTCAACGCAATTCTAACCTCTTTTCACTAACTAATTTTAACATGATAGTAAAACTTTAAATCGGTTTGATAAACGGAACGTCACACAAATAATATTTGCTGTTAAAATACATTTATGTTTTGCAGAAAATAAAGAAATTTAAAAAAATTAGAATAAATTAAAACAATTATAAATAAAACGCTAAAAAAAATATTAAAAAAATGTTTAAAAAAAAATCATAAAAAAATTAAGAAAAATAAAAATAAAAGTAAAAAATCTGCCAACAGTCTGGGCGCAACTGTATTATTTTTCCGGCAGAAGTTCAGAACGCGTTCAATTCGGGGATGCGGTATATGTTACTATGTGACTGAAAACCTAACAAAAAGTTCGGGAAGCGGTTAGAAAAGGGTGTAACATATGAATTAAATAATTGGGTCATATTCCGGGATGCGGTCTAGAGGTTGAAAAAAACAAAACTTAAAAATAGGTGATTATTAAACAAGCCTGGGGAAGTGAAAAGATATTCGATATCTGATCAGACCTGAGAAACATGGTGGAATTCACGAAAAAGTATACAACCAGTTTACACCCTCTTAGGGGTCGAATTTCAAAAAATCTTGAAAACACTTCCTAGGTATTCACATGAAGAATCCGTAGAAAAAAAATGAACTCAATATTTCGAAAGACCTAGTAGATATGACGAAAATCGTGAAATATATGCATTTTATATTAACCGATATTTTTTTTTTGCCCCCCCCCCCCTTCTGAACGCCAATGAATATTCAAATTTTTTTTTATCAGAATTACTTTTCTAGTTAATTTACATATACGTACCGAGTTTCAACTTAACAGCATAAGCCGTTCTAAAGTTAGGAAAAACACCCCCCACCACCGTACCATACTACCCCTAAAAAAAAATTTATTTTTCCACCATGCCACTACTATAGCTATATCTAAATACCAAGTTTCAGCTTCCTATCATTATAGATTCTTAAGATATAAGCATCGGAACTTTTTCTTTCTCACCCTTCCCCACCCTCACCCTCTACACACACATCCCCAAACTTTTTTTCCCTACTAGGGTTCTATTCTGGTAAAAATTTGAAGCAACCATCTTACACTGTTATTGAGATATGAAACGTGTTATTTTTGAAAAATTCTTATCCCCTCCACTTACGTACTCCCCCGCCCCCTTCAAAGATTTTACTTTGAGCAATCTTTATTTATCAAGCTTTGAATCCAAACCGAATTTTGTTTTTCTGGTGCCACTGGTTTGGGAGATATTGTAATGTTAAGTATTTCAACCCCCACCCCCGTACGTCACTACTCCCACCCAAAAATTTTGTTTCAATCTATTCTCCTAGTATAACTACAGATATTTGTTAAGTTTTAATTGCTTGCTATTAACGGTTTAGGAGATATGGATTTTAGAATGTGTCGATCTCGACTTTTTTGCGTTTCGGACGCATTGCTTCCCCCTCCACTCCCACACCCCTTCACCCATATCTGTTTTTTTTTTTGCAAATGGGTCCATTATCAAAGCTCTATAGAAATTCTAAGTTTCAGCCTCCTAACACAAGCGGTTCCTGAGATCTAGAAACCTAAATTTTTCGTCTAAAACGCTTACCCCGCCTTCCCCCTTACACCTCCTCCCCTGAAAATAATGTCAATTCAAGGGGTCCACCAAGTCTATTCTTAGAAAAAATTTTAATTTAATAGCTCCACTGGTTTGAGAGCTACGAGCCTTCAAAGATTTTGGGCGGTCGACGTACGGCGTACAGACGGAGTGAAAATTTTTATTGCTTTTTTCGCGTCTACTAGTCATGAAACGTGGACAAAAAAATTTTGAGGGCAGCAAATTTTTTTTTTTTTAAAATCGATAACAATACTGTATTATAAATAATACAGTAAAATTAAGAAAAATAAAAATAAAAATTAAGAAAAATAAAAATGAAAATTAAGAAAAATAAAAATTAAGAAAAATAAAAATAAAGATTAAGAAAAATAAAATAAGATAAATAAAAAATAAAATAAAGAAAAACAGAAAGAAGGAAAATTACAAAAGAAAGTAGTAATTTAGACATGGCGCAGAGTCATCTTGAAAAATCGGGTCGTAAATGACTGAGAAGAGCCTATCCATGGACGGGATTAAATGGTTGTCAATCACGCTGATGTAACTGATTTCATTCATTGATCCTTCTACAAAAGCCAAATCTCATGTGCCAAAATAGGAAATGCAACCCCAAACCATGTAACTCGGGGAGGGAACTTGCTTCGAGTCATTACACAGTTTTCGTGAAGTTCCTCTCCGATTCTGCGACGTACATACTGCAATTCATCCGATTGGTTCAGGCTACATTTTGCTTCATCAGTGAAGAGTACTCTCTTCCAGTCATTTTCCGAGCAATTTCGATGAGATCGGGTCCTCATTTTAGCCGTTAAAGTCGGTTTTTTTCGGGGTCGCCTAGCTAAAAGTCCACATAACTGTAGCCTTCTTATAACAGTTCTGTCGCTTATCATTGTTCCAATCGCTTCCTCGAAGTGCATGTTGACTTCCCTAGCGGTTCTTTCCCGGTCCCTTAGGCTTAAGTTCTTAAGATGTCGGTTATCTCTCGCGGTCGTCTTTTCGTTCCCAAGTCCTATTCCTGGTTTCCGCTGGAGAGATCCTTTCGAGTTTTTTTTTTTCAAAAATTTTGATACAGTCGCATGGCTACAACCAATTCTTCTGGATATAGATCTAGTGGAAAGCCCTTCGTTGTTTAACGCAACAATACTCACTTTGTTCACTACCCAACTGTAGTGCCATGTTTACTCATCAGCGGCTCAACTACAATAAACGTTTGACAGAAGCCGACCTTGCCGCGAAACCAACAGGTAATTAGCAACAAACAAACCAACAGGTAACTAGCCCCGCATGAAATTTTAATTATAAGACCCATGAAAATAGGGTTTTCTAGGAAATTTTTTTTTTTTTTTTTTTTCAGAGTGTTAACTTTTATTTGGCCCCCACGGTAAGTATTTAAATAATAATGTCAATAAGTATTTAATTACATTTTATTTCAGAAAAAAATAAAAGAAAAGAAAACTAATAATAAAATAATAAAGAAAAAGGGAAAAACTCGGAAAAAAGTACATTAAGGGTTAATAGCTTCAATGGTAGCTTGACCATGAAAAGCTAGTAACAAAAAAGTACATTAAGTAAATAAATTTAAGTAAAAAGTGATAAAAAATGCATAAATAATAAAGAAAGAACCAAAAAATTGTATGATAAAAAATAAAATTGAAAAATTATATTTATATACAGTAGAACCTCTATATAGTGACCACCCAAGGGACTGCAAAATTGGTCACTTTAAACGAGTGGTCAGATTATAAAAATAATTTAGTACAGTATAATGTATGTAATTTAAATCAACATTACTAATATAAAAGGTGTATTTTTTACGCATTTAGCCAGAACATAATCCCGATACTAAGTTTCGTGGTTCATTTATTTCAGACTCATTTGCAACATTTGTGTCTGAATTGATGTAATATTTTATGGTCACATTATAGGATGTACTCCACACGTATGTCATACGAAAATATTGGCTAAAAAGTGGTCAATGGTCACAATACAAAACGAAAAGTGTATGGAAAATCTGTGATTTACATCGGGATTGTAAAAAAATGGCAACTTTAGGCAAGTGGTCAAGATAGAAAGGTGGTCACTTCTTCAGATTCTACTGTATATCAATGAATTGTCAATATTTTTTTATTATTTATTTGAGTTTTGTTCCATACAAAAAAAAAACAAAAGAAAAGAAAAACATTAACAAAAAAAATGAAAGACAGAACAGAGAACAAGATAAAGCAAATCTGGAGGAGACAAATTTGAAACTTAATGAGTATCTGTAGATACACTAGGAGAATAGATCGGAATCAAATTTTTGAGTGAGGGCAGTGGCGTACGGGGTGGGGAGTGAAAAATTTTAGGTTACTATATTTCACGAACCAATTGCACTAGAGAAATAAAATTCGATTTGTGAGTAAAGTTTGACAAATGGAGTTTGGTGAAAGTAATATTTTTTAAGGGGGCGTGAAAGTGGAGGGGATAAGAATTTTTCTAAAAATTCACGTCTCATATCTCGAGAACAGTGTAAGATAGATGCTTAAAATTTTTACCTACCTAACAAATGTAGGCTAATAGACCCCTAGCAGAAACAATTTTGATGGTGTGGGTGTAGAGGGTGAGAGTGAGGAAGGGTGGAAAGAAAAAGGATCTGCTTTTCATAGCTCGAGAACCAATAATGACATAAAGCTGAGAAGTTTAGATAGAGCTATACCTACATAGTAGAAAAATTTAATTTTGTATAGGTGTAGTATGGTACCATGTTTTTCCTAACTACAGAACGGCTCATGCTAGAAAGTTGAAACTCGGTCATATAAATATCCAGAAAGTGTTTCCAAGATTTTTTGAAACTCAACCCCTCCCTAAGAGGGTGTAAAGTGATTGTATACTTTTTCACGAATTCTGCCATATCTATTAGGTCTGATCAGTTATCGAATATCTGTTCACTTCCACGGGCTTGTTTAATAATCACCTATTTCTTTACTAGCGCGATCCTATTCTAACCGCTTTCCGAACTTTTTGTTAGGTTTTCATTCACATACACCGCATCTCAGAATTGAACGCGTTCAGAACTTCCACCGAAAAATAATAAAATTGCGCCCAGATTGTTGCCAAATTTCTTACCTATGAGTGGGTCCATTTGGGAAAAAAAATTACATAAGCACTTTTTACTGCAATTTGACGATTAATTAATTTAATATTTCTAAAAATAATAGTTTTTTTTTTGCGTTAAATAAAGAGAACGATCTGATGGCAATTTTGTACCGATTCACTCGAAACCACGAGCGGAAACAGCTAGATTTTTTTACGTTCAAGTTTTCCGTTTTTACTGAGTTAAGTTTTCCTGGAAGGAACAATGTGTATAAGCACACCACACTGGAAAATGTTGACCTAATTAAATTAACCAGGCATCAACCTGAACTAGATGTGCAAACTTTAGTCACGTTCAGCTTCAGCATAGAACTAACCTTTTCCGTGTCGGTGCAACTAGTGTTGCCTATGTCAAGCGAATTTAACTGATTAGCTAAAATGTAATTTAAATCACAGGAGAAAATTTAATTTAAAAACTTTGTTAAAGAAAAAACCCTCTTCAAAAACGATAATTAATTGAATTATCATCCCACTGAATTGAATCCGTTCCACATCCATAAAATTACAATAAGCCAGTAACACAATTTAACAAAAAAATCACAAAACTCAAACGAGTAATTAATGAAAACGAGAAGGGCCAATCTAATTAAAACAGTCATCAGGACATCACTGTATCCGATACTACTAACCGGAACATACCGGCAATCCAGAGCGACTAAAATTCAATTAGTCCGGACAGAGCCGTAAATCCTTGCCGACTTTAACACGTGGCCAATCCGATAATGTCGAAAAGAAAGGTTCGAGTCCATAGACCAACGTCAGGTTGCACACTATTGGAAATCTGGTTCCTCGAGGCCGAAGGAATCACTAATTCCGCCGACAACAGTCGACCGAGAAAATTCATTTAATCATTGCCAAAATGTCACCATCGAAACACGCCTATATCAATCAATTGATTCGGGGTCGCTTCGACTGTCGGTAATCCGCTTTACTGATTCTTGACTTTTCCGGGACTCGCTAATGGAACCATTTAGGAAGTATCCGAAAATCGCATCAAGACCGACCAAAGCCTTGGGACGCGACCTCGTAAAATTTAATCCCGATGACCACTCCGGGGATTGGTACTATATCGATTTTTAACTTTTTTATTGTGCGCATTTTCGCCGAAGGATAGGAGGCTCAAGCTGGACGAAGGACTTCAATGGCGCCGAATACAGCGCTATTTAGATACAATGGGCCAAATATCAACTTCCTAGCGTTTGGCAGAACGAAAAGGTTATGATTTAGGAGACGGGGGAATTCCCCCCCTCCCCCCGTCACATATTCATTGTTCAGTCAACTATTAAAATTTTTCCGACGTCCAGACAAATACGATGTGGCCTCGACGATTTTCCGATTTTCCTTGACAACATATCGAATGCCGCGATTCCTAGAAACACTTGAATCGACGTTGATTAACCCATTCTCATTTTCATTTTCCGGGACGCCAAGAAAATCATTTCAGTTCCTTGTCTTGCTCGAGTAAGCCGAGCCAAGGGCATGTCTGGAATGGGAAGAACAACATGCTCAAACCAGACATGCGGCTATAACGTATCGATTATTTCCAGATCAGGGTGGATACTCCACACAACAATTAGGTAATGTAAGGGTATGGTATGTTCCGAGTCTTCTATTATCTAATAGTCTATAAATCGCAAATGGTCTACTGTCGTGATTCGTTTGCAGGTGAACCGGGTTGGTCATTTCGAAATCGGACAAAGCAGGAGGACGTGCAAATGGCTTTCAAGAGAGCGTCTGAGAAATAATCTAATTTATCGATTTGCTTAAGACTTCGAATATCCTGTTCAATTTGAAAATTAAATTCAAGTAAGCACTGCAAGGTATATTATAGAATCCCTTCCAGACGTCCTGGAGCGCTTCCACACACAATAAAACACTGTAAATTCCTTCATCCGTAGACGTAAAGTTGACTTAAGAGACAGGTGATTGGAGTCAGCTTTGCGGAATGACGAATTCAATCGGAAACCGGAAGGATAGTAATGGAATTTTAAAAGGGAGAATCGATATCGTAGAGATAAGTGCACTAGTTTAGCAATCCAGAGGTTGCGGATTCAATTGTCATTCAGCTGCCAAAAAGCGCTACGAATTAAAAGTTTTATGCGATGAGAGTAGCTTTTGAGGATGTTAGACCGATCAAAGATCACTGACAAGACACCCCAAGTGGTTTTGTAATGAGTCACTTTTACGAATAACTGCCACAATTCGTGCATCATTACGACAGAACGTTGAAGCAGATTTTCAGATCTTCTTTTCGATTGCGGACGCAATGGCCAGAGTATGACAGTGTTTTTATCATGTGGTACAGTGTTTCCCAAAGTGTACCCCCAGGGGACCTAAAACACTTTGATGGAGATACGAAATGCACCACTTCTCATGGACTGGAGATGAAAAGAGCCTATTCCACTATGAGTCATTTGTTTTGTAAATTTAACAAATGAAACATGAAACGGTGTGCGTCATTTCGAAACAAAGCACAATCAATATAAAGATTAAACCAACGGTTTTTTTTTTTAAAAAAAAAGGCCACTCTAAAGCTTTCGAAAAAAAAAAAAAAAATTTTATTTTAAATAGTCCCTATTCAGGATCAGAGTCACAAGTCACAAAGTAGGTGGAAAGTCACAATTAATTAAAAATTCATACAAAATTGTGACTCTCGACCTACTTTGTGACTTGTGACTCGGTCCTGAATAGGCCTGTATGACCGAAAAAAGTCTCTCAGGACTCTGTTTTCGATTTTAGTACAAGGCATATTGCAAAATTACGAAAATAATAGAAGAGGTACATAGATATCGAAAGTTTGGGAAGCACTGATGTATTAGAATGGGTTGTGAAATAGCCACGACGCAAACTATGGTCACAAAGCGAATTTATTGCCATGAATTGAACAGATCTCTATGCAGTAGACGCAATAGCCAGAGCGTGCGAGATAGGAGAGTGGTATACACTCTACTCCACCAGTAGCCAAGATTGATGAGCTTATCAATCAGTTCAAAGTTAAGTTCACTTGATAAATGGGCAACCAATTTTGGAACGACTTGAAAGACTGATGAGTCCTTTGAAGAGTCTTGGCATGTAGTTTATCCATCAGGTCGTTTATTAGAAATTTATTTTTGATTTTTATTGGTATCGCAAAAAAAATATTAAGCAATACGGATCGTATGATATATCGAAAGTGTCAACAAACACGCATTACTCAGTATCGATGCATTCATCTTAAAAATATGAAAACCCTGGCTAAATAGTCAGATTCATACATTTACTTTCATAATACAGTCGTCTAAGTAGAAAAAAAAAATATTTGTTACATTTTGATAAAAACTCATTCAAGTTTGCATGGGAATTCTCAAGAAAAGAAATATATGGATACAAAAAAAAATTGTTTCTTTTTCTTTTTAATTTTAAAATTGAAAGTTATTCTCACCTTGACTTCGTCAGCGGTTTTAAAACAACTCAAGCTAAGTCAAGACATCAACCAAACGCAAACCATTTGCATACGCCCTAAGTTTAGTCCAAAAAATAGCAGTTAGATTTCTTTTCCTTGGAGTAGGTTCCCATACAAAGGTTCTTAAAATTATTGAACGAAATAATAGTAGATACTTATTCCATAGGAAAGATTGAAAGCTTTGGTTTGCAGAAGGTGCAAGATCAATTTTACTTTATTTTTTCAATAATACAGTTTGTGAACGATTTTTAAAAAAAATTAGCTACCCTTAAAATTTTTTTTCGTTTCGTGACTAGTAAACACGAAAAAAGCAAAAACAAATAAAAAAAATTTCAGTCCGTCTGTCCGCCGTACGTTGACCGGTGTACGCAAAATTGTTTGAGAGTTCGTAGCACCCAAACCCTTTGAGGTATTGAGTTGACTTTGTCGTGGGGTAGACTGGGTATACCCGTATAAGTGGACACCTTTTAAGGGATGGGGGTGTGGGAGTGGGAGGAAAAATAATGCGTCCGAAACAAAACAAAGCCGAGATTGAGACAATCTATATTCCATATCTCCTTAACGGTTAATGTCACGAAGTTAAAACAAGAAACATTTTTAGATATGTTTTAAGTTTTTGTTATTTTCTGGCGTCAGTGGAGTTTCTGGTGTGAAACCCCAACACGAAATCACCGAGCACTGAATCGAATCCCACGAACAGCATATTTCTAGAACAGTGTAAGATAGATACATACTTAAAATTTTTATCGGAAGTAGGCCTAATAGACTCTTAGTATAAAATGAAATTTTAAGGGTGAGGGGAGGAATCTATAATTATAAAAAGCTGAAATATAGATATTTAGATAGAGATACAGTAGTGGCATATTGGAAAAATATAACTTTTTTTGTGAGTAGTACGGTACGAGGGTTTGGGGTGTTTTTCATATCTATAGAACGGCTTATGCTAGACAGTTGAAATGTATATATACCATAAATATCAACTAGAGAAGAAATTTAGATAAAAAAAATTTAAAAGATCCATTAGCGTTTGGGAGGGGCTCGAAAAAAACTATCAGTGAAAATGGAATGCATATATTTTCACGATTTTCGGAATATCTATTAGGTCTTCCCAAATATTGAACTCATTTTTATTTTACAGCTTTTTCATATATATTAAATACCTAGAAAGCGTTTTCAGGATTTTTTGAAATTCTACCCCTACGGGGTGTAAGTGAGTTGTATACTTTTTCACGAATTCTGCCATATCCCCCAGGCCTGGTAAAATATCGAATATCTCTTTACTTTCACGGACTTGCGTAATATTAGCCTAAAACTTGTTTTTAAGTTTTTCCCTTTTTCAGCCCCTAAGTGTGTATAAAAGAGTTAACACCTTTTCACGAATTCCGTAATTTCTTTTAGAAGTGATAAGAAATTTAATTGGTTTCTATTTTCTCGTGCTGTCTTCATATTTATCTAGTAACACATTTTGGAATTTTTGGATATTCAACCCCCAAGTGGGATTAAGAAAGTTGAATATGTTTTCATAGATTCCTGCATATTGCTTAGATCTTAGATTTAAGTCTAGGTATATCGAATCATTTTTTCTTCCTAAGGTTTTCAGTATTTCTAGATATTCAATCCGAAGGAGTTTAAGGGGTTGTATGTATTTCAAAGCTTCGACATATTGCTTAGGATTGATGAGATATTCGATTGCTTTTCACTTCCGCAGATATATAATCTCAAACACATTTCCAAAATTTTCAAAATTCAACTTCCAAGGGTTTGCATATGTTTTCACAATTTTTGCCATCCCTTAGTTGTGATGTGATATGAAATTGGTTATTTCTATTTTAAATATTTTTATTGTAGGAACTAATGATATAATCCGAATTTGATCGCTCTCGCTAGCGCATGTATAATGTTGGTGATTGTTGCTAATCCAATGGTTAGATTCGAACCCAAGACTTCTGAGGGTGTTACGACAAAATAGTTAACCAAAGCCCATCATCCACTTCATCAAAATTAAGACTACGACTGAATTTCCAATATCAAATCCAAAACTTTGTTTTGTTTCTCCGAAAGAAAACAAATGTGAGGAACCCAATCTGCAAGAAATATTTTTGCAAATATTATGTATCTCTACTTCGCATTGATATCACACACACCCCTCAGGGATCTGTTCTTTCCTCCACAAAAATAACGACCGACTATATGCCATAAAGGTTCTTAATTGGGAGGAAAATTCCATCCAAGCAAAAGACGAAAATAATTTCTCCCGATAAAACCAAAACAGTTTGCTGTGTGCAGAACAAGTTGGGGGGGGGGGGGGGGTGGGAGCCTCCATCTATCAGCTTTCAACGTCGAATATCTAAAAACAAAAATAAACCAGATTTATTTGAAACTACGCCCCTATAAATTTCATCGATAAATTAATCTCATGTCGGATTCTTTGTATTCGAAACATACTACCTATATGTGAAAATACACTCTACGATGCCGGAGGATTCGTCGATTGGTTAAGATTCACTTTACCTGGTGAAATGTGATTTACCTGCTACAGGTAACAGCCTGAAGACACCCGCCGAGAATACTTCGCCGAGTTAGTTGAATGATTAGCTTCATTATATCGAAGTCGAAAAATAGAGTCGAATTGAATTGTGCGACGGCGACTTTGATACGTTCGAAATTAGCACAAACTGGGGGAAGTATCTATAGAGGATGATCCGCTGTTTCCTTCCAGCTTTATTAGCTCTGATAGCTTCGCCTTACTAACTAGGGGGTGAGTTTTCAATGATTCGTCGTTCAAACGCGCTATTTGCTCTAGCCTAGTGGGCCGGTTGAATACTGCAGAAAGGCCGCATAGTTTAAGCGAATTTATACCGCAAATTGGTAAGCTACCGTTTCATACGTTAAATTGCCTTAACTAGCGTTTGGAGGTCGGTACTTTATGCGAAACGGATGCTATCAACTCTACGAAGCTTTTATAGTCTTAATCGAGTCGAATCACATTTCGGATGATGGATGATGGGTCTTAAAGTTTGTTGATGTGTTATGAGACTGTAGCTCTGACGTCGTGAGAATATGAAAGATGTGTTGTTGTTTTTTTTTTTTGTATTGACGAATCTGTGGGATCAAAGGTGAATCTCATATAGAGAGGAATCTTCCAGTAAAAGTTCCCGAACTAATCAAGAGACCATGACATATTAATTTACCAGTTCGGTAACGTAATTAACAACCTGTCGAGTTTTGTCTTGAAATTAAGTTTGTTTCAAGAGGAGTTTTTGTACAAACTTTCACGATTTGTTCCCAGTCTTCTTACCTGGTTCACCTGTTTCACTTTACAAGTTAGCTCTCAATTATAAAGTTCTTGTCTTTTAACTGATACCTGAATAAAGCAATTTTAATTACATTTTGGTTTAAATTATTTGCCCTTTCGCAGCGAACGCTAACCCTTAGTTGAAATGTTCTTTCCACGCAAGTGAGCAATTTTGGTCGAAATTCTCTTTCTATTGGTAGTCTGGTTAACATTATAAATACAAATCTACTTTACGGGGAATGTCCTTTTTGCATGAGGGAGGGGGGGGGGGCAGATTATTAGCTAATCACAATTTAAATTGGCTTCTTATCTCAACGCATTTTTGAATTATCGCGAGTAGGAGTGAATGTAAGCAGCTTACAAATCCATTCAATTGTATACCTTGATTTATCCACCTTTCATCCTGTTACGACATTTTCCCAAACTGGAAAACCTTACACTAGCGGAACAGTCAAAAATAAACCATAAAATCTACATTTTGACACGGCTGCACCCTTACATACCATGTAAATGCATGCGAGGAAACAAATAGAGCAGTGGTTCTCAATTACTTTTCAATACTTATTACACAATGGCTCTGAAAAGAACGTGGACACTTATTGTCGGGTTGCTCGTTTGCATACCATGTATATGCATGCGAGGAAACGAATTAACCAGTGGTTCTCAACGCGGACACTTTTTGTCGGCTTGTAGTGAGCTACCCGAGTAGAAATTTTCTCAGGCTAGTCTGATTGGCCGTATATCTGATCAGGGCCACGGATGGTATAAGTAAGACAAGCCTGTTTAGGACCGTTCAAACTGTCCAGGCTCGTCGAACTTGCACCGGACCATGGCCACGCCTGGTATGAGTAAGGCAAGCCTGTTTAGGACCCCTCAAACTGTCCAGGCCCGTCGAACTAGCACCGGACCAGGGCTACGGTTGGTATGAGTAAGGTAAACCTGTTTAGGATCGCTCAAACTGTTCAGGCTCGTCGAACTTGCACCTGATCAAGGCCACGTCTGGCATGAGTACGGCAAGTCTGCTTAGGACCGCTCTAACTGTCCAGGATCCTCAAACTGTCCAGGATCCTCAAACTGTCCAGGATCCTCAAACTGTTCAGGATCTTCAAACTGTCCAGGATCTTCAAATTGTACAGGATCCTCAAACTGCCCCGGATCCTCAAACTTGCACCGGAACAGAGCTACGGCTTGTATGAGTAAGGAAAGCCTGCTTAGGATCGCTCAAACTATTCAGGCTCATCGAACTTGTACCGGACTAGCGCTACGTCTGGTCTGGCATTTTGCAAATGGACATTCAGTTTATATATTTCCTATAAAATATATCCAAGCCGTACTACACATTTATTTGTGGCTAGCTCCGGCTCATGTTTAGGCTTGAGCTGGCTCAAGTCCGGCCTAGAATTAGACTAAGTCAGGTTTACAGTATGCGCCATATCAGGCCAATATTCACACGAACGTTACACCCTGATCAGATCCACACTATGCTCCCCTTTTCTGAGCCGAATTTATTATAACGTCAGATCTGGGCCGCATTCACTCCGGATGAAATTGCTACGCGGCATATCCGCGTTAAGAACATCTTCCTGAGATTAAATATCGTTAGTGTAATTCACAAAGTGTTAATCATCATTTAAAGATACACGAACAAGAACATTGGGACACAATCGCAATGAGTTTCTTTTCTACAGGTTTAAAGATAATATTTTGGGGCTCGACAATGCTCCAATAAAATTTGTTGCTCTCTTCTTTGAATGTTTCAAAAAGAAATTTCCGTAAAACATACATATGTCGATAATGATTCATCTATGAATCGTAAATGAATTTAACCGTGAATCGTTAGTGAATCATTTACGAATCATTTGGTTTGTACCGAACATAAAGGAACCGTTTTTTGAAAATACAAGGTTTTCCGGTGAATACTGTTAAATATATTTTGTGGGACGTTTCGGACTCGACTGAGTCATTTATCTAACTGATCGACAATATCTATCTTGAACCGTTTTTTGCTTATTATCTTATTTTAATAATTGTAAAAAACACTTACCTATTTTCAAAAATTTGTAGATAATTCCTTATAAAGTCTGAAAATGTAGAAAAAAAAACGAAATTAGTTGGACGCAATAAACAATAAACTACTCTTAATCAATAAAATTGTTTAATTTGTGTCAAACGAACAATGCATAAATAAGTTTCATTTGACCCTGCTTTCTATTGATATCATAAAACTTTTGATACAATCGGATAGAATTAAGACAAAATTTTATTTGTCGCATACATTCTACGTGTGATCCTTAGATACGTTCTTTCTTCCCGACATATAAAGACTCGGGATCTTATCGGGGCACGTATAACAAAATTGAAACATGCGGCATCATTAATATTTACAAAGAGAAACGAAAAGTTATAGCCAATTTAATAAAAAACTTTCGAAAATTGCCTTAGATAGAATATAAGGCTCTATTTTCGGTTTTCGTGACCTTTTTTCTTTGCGTGGTCCTCCGATATGTGATAAGAATAGGCGAATTTTAACAGCTTCCGAAAGTTTTTCTCCTCACGTTTCTTGTATAAAAAGAACGTAATAGACTTTGACGGCATAACTACGTGTATATACATATATCGAAAACTTTGCACACTCCTACGATAAAACCAATTACGATTGAGGCCTATTTAAGACTCACAGTCGTTTTATTGAACTTTCTTTATCAAGAAGACGCCAATGTATTCAGTCTCGCGAATTGCGAACTTGAAAAAAGGAACTAATTCGTTCGCGATGGAAGTGAAGATCTTTTTTTTTATGCCATCCCTACACCATTTATCATTTCTTTCTCGCGAACTGCGAACTACAAGAACGAACTAGTTGTTCGCGAGGGCTCGCGAACTAGTTCGTTCACGATTATTATATTCACAATCATTATCATTGTAGGACAATTTTTTTGCTCACTACATTCTACTAAAATGACGATTCACTTTCTCATCACCGAATTCCAGCAAACTAGTGAACTAAAAGAACGAATTAGTTCACGACGAATCGGGAATCGGAAATGATCGTTCACGATGGTGAACTAAAATGCGCAAGCCTATTGGACACGTCACAAAAAAAAACTTATCCTTTTTGTTTTCATCACCTTTTAGATGTAGGTACTGACCTTTTTATCTATTCTATTTTTCATCTTGTACATCTACTGACGAAACGATTGAACGAAGAGGGAATTACTTCACTGAACTTGTTCCTTAAAGTGAGTGACTCGGAGTGAAGTACTTCACTGAATGGAACTTCTTTGCCCATCTCTAAGAACAAGTCACAAGCGTACAAGATCAAGACCAATAAAGAAAAGAGCAAAACCAAGACTCAAGTGTGAATGAGAAAGACTCAACTGTGCAAGATCAAGAACAAGAAAAAACTAAGTAAGCCACATCTACCAAAGACTCAATTGCAGGTGTGTTCCCCCTCTTATCTAGAGCAGAGCAGGTAAGCGAAATCGAAAAACAACAAAACGTTCATGAATTTCGCGTTTTACTAATCTGCTCTGCCCTAGATACTGGTGAAACTACTTCTTGAAACCTAAATGGTGAATAAACTTGCTTATCTGAACCACATATGCTGCACTACATTTGTCAACTTAAGTGGTGTATTAGGAACTTAACCTCTGTATTAGATAATAACTTCACCTCAAATGGTGAATTAATACATATGGTCATTAAAATTTTCACCTCAATTGGTGAATTGATATTTTCTCTACAAGAATCATATTTTCCAATTGAATTGATCTCATATCTCGCGGAGCTGAATATAAAAGCCATCGTAACCGAAAATGTTATTATAATAAACTCGATTGGTTTCGGGTTCAGGCATAATTAATTCTCATAACGACGCTTATAAATCGATTTCGAAAGCCTATAGAACGTCACACTCTCCCCTTGAGAGTATGAATAATTAAATCAGACTACAATTTTGAATTTTATATCTCAATCGAATTTTTACTTTCCATTTAAATACAAAAAGCATGAATGACAATCTACAAATCGAATAATTTCATTTAATTTTCAACGGAAAAATTTAATTCATATTGCGAGTGCTTTTCTCAATCTACTTTTGATTATTTTCGCATTAATCGTGAAGAATTTATTTCACAAAAATACCAAAATATTTCCCTGTAGTGCGCTCCTGTTTTATATATTTTTCACCGGTAAAGTTTTGTTTATCTCAGCTATTTTTTATAGCTTTAATTTATTATAGGTGAGGAATATACGCAGGTAAATACGAGTATACGTTAGGCTTTTAATTATGAAAGATATGAAAAACCGTACGTATAAATAATTTAAAAAAAAACAGCAAATATTATTCGGTTGAGGGTGTTTTCTCGATGTGCTGGAAACACTCTAGAAGCACCTTCACCTGCAATACAGTAGTTTAGAACTTTTATGAAAATAAACAGAAAAATATTTTTGAAATGCTTTGAATCACGATGAAAATAGTAGTTTTATGGGCAGATACTGCGGATGAAAACGTCATAAAATATTTCGATTGAAAAAAAACTCTGGTCATTTAAGGACATGCAAATTGGAAAGGTCTGCTTTAAACGACCTTATTCTAAGCTTCAGAAATTTTGACTCCCTTGCTTTTCGGCATCAGTTTTTAGGACAAATTGGCTCGAAACTTCCATTGATCACACTTTTGGAGGACGTCACACATCGGGCTGAAAAAACATTGCGAGCAAGTGACTTGAAAATTGGACCCTTATAGCACATCTGAACTCATACGGAATTCCAGCAGAACTCATCTTTTCCCGAGTTTTGGAAATTTATGCAGAATCCTCACGGAACATTTTGGATAGTAGTTAAATAGTAATTTATTCGGGAACTTTTTGAGTAACTATATGTTCTGAATGAATTCCTTTTAAGTACTCGATATCAATACTGGTTGTTCAGTATCTCTGTTCAAATGGTATACCTTTCAGGTACTATAGCCAAAGACTGTTACTGAAGTGAATAAACAATTAAATTAGATATTCAATAATGAACTAAATTTAGTTAGTAAGTACTGAATATTCTTATATTTCCTTGAAAAATAAATATTTTAATTTTTATTATGGACAAGAAAGAGAAAATTACACTTAACAAGGAGTACACAAGGAATAAAGCTTAGGTTCGATTACTGCTCGAACTCCTATAAAATGTTAAAAAATTAAACTTCTTCTGTCAGCTGTTTCCCTAATCTAACAAATTGGAGAACTGCGAAAACTTTAATACCAGGGAGTCGACACCCAATTTAACAATCGACAGCATTGCATATTTGAATGCTAATGCAATCAACTGCCCATCTATATGCTTTAACAAAAAGTCAGAACTGATACAGTACAGGTACGGAAATGAAGTAGTAATTAAGAATTATAACAACTCGTATATCCGGGGTACGACTTCACTCGCCTTGCCTTGAACCCTCTCTGCTCTCTCCCTGTCATCGTCTCTCTGTGTGACCGTTGTTCTCCCTGTCTAATTCCTGGCTTATCGTAGCTGGAGGCTGGACCCCCGGCACGTCTCAACTAGCCTTAACTTGACCCTGGTCATCTTTTCTCTGTTCGCCTTATCTACTTGGTCGACGATCGCTTTATGGTGTGCTTACACTCACCCTTTAACCCCATCAGGCCATTGCAAACCGGTTCTGAATGTAAGACTCTTGCGACTGCACGAGCTATTTGATTGATTGATTTTTTGGTGGGGATAGAGGCTCGTCGCAAACGTTGAGTGTAAATGCACCATTACTCTGCGTTCGCTCGTCTGCTCTATGCTCATCGTAGTTTTTTATGTGCTCGTCTGCTCTGCTCATCGTAGTTTTTTTTTGTGCTCGTCGTGGCTCGCTATGCATACCGTGGCTCGCTGTGGTCGTCACTGCGTTACTCTGCGCTTCGTTGCTGCTTAACTCTGAGTATCGTGGCTCGCACTGCTCGTTGAGGCTCGATTTTGATTTACTGGGCTCTGCTCTGCGTGGCTCAGTTCTGCTCTGCGTGGCTCAGTTCTGCTCTGCTGTGCTACTCTCAGCTCTGCTTGGCTCAGCTCTGCTCTGCTTGGCTCAGCTCTGCTCTGCTTGGCTCAGCTCTGCCCTGCTTGGCTCTGCTGTGCTAGGCTAGTCTTCGCTCTGCTTGGCTCGCCTTTTACTTGGCTCAGGTCTGCTTGGATCTGATCTGCTTGGCTCAGCTCTGCTCGGTATGGCTAGTCTTTGCTCTGCTAGGATAGTATTCTGCTTGGCTAAGCTCTGCTCTGCTTGGCTCTACCTGGACATGAACTAATCGGTCTCAAGCTTTCAAAGAGAAACTATAAGTCCACAATGCCTTATCCAGCTTGAGAACCGATTAGAGACGATTAGTACATCGGTCTCTGTTTCAGAGCTGAAAAATCTATTTCTTAAAATTAAGTTTGTACAGAACTGGAATTTATAATTGCGTGTGAAGTCCAGTTCTTTGTTGTCAGTATTGATTTCCTGGCCTCCATCTGACCGCTATCGGTGATTGTAATTCTGACTAAGTTACGGTTTGCAGTACTGAATTTCGGCACCTTTTTAGATTGTACGAGTAGCTCCAGTGTTCGAACACTATGCCTCAAATAGTTCAAGACTCAACTTTGCAAAATCGACAGAAAAACTGAGTTTTGCGATATCGATCTTTTCTAACTTATCACCAAAGACAAAAGGACATTTACAGCAAGGATTTTTGCAGGAGAAGAAACAGAAAAATCTTGGAAATAAAATGAAAAATCAAGCAATTAAAGGTTAGCTTTAGACGCTTTTTCTGACTTCATATAAATTTTCCCTGGATGTAAATTTCTCGCCCGAGCGGTTGCGGCACTGATTGCAAAACTAAAGGAATTGGTAATTACCTCCCCAACGTCAACGATTGTTTTTTTTTTGTCCCAACTGTTTCCATAACGAGACAAGCCAAATACAATTTTTCCCGGAAAATTCAATTAAAATTCCCGGACACAGGTGCAGTTTTCATAACACTGGTACACGTTTCAGCCACCACCTAGTTGCGACGAATCATTAATCAAGGTAACTTTAAAACTTCCATAGATCACTTGTTGCTGTAATTACTTCATTGTTCTGCTCCTTTGGGCATCAATCAGTTCCGACTAATTAGCAACGAAATTTGCCAAGGCTTCGCGGCGTGTGCGTAGGAGAAAATTTCCAGAATAAAATAATAGAAAGAACAAGCATTTTTACCGTGAAAGCAATCGGTTCCAGCAGTTACCAATTTGATTTTTTATCCATGCAATACACCCCCATCGCTCCAACCCACCCCCGCACCTTTGGAGAACTCAATTTACAGGTAAATCGGGTTATGTAAAAGCCCATTAGGTGGCTAAGTGTTTGCTAATGGCCGAACACAGACGGAAACACATTTTGGCACCATCTCAGATTCCGAGTCGAGAATCAAGAGATAATGCCGTCATGAATCTTCGAAGAACTCCAGATGACGACAGAACAAGTGGCACCCATCCACCCCCACACCTTACCCTATTTTCGCTAATGTTAAAACATAGAAACTGGGTGATTTTTTTCCAGTTCGTTGAACAGAAATTCTGCAGGTTTAATGATCCATTAATTCTGTTACTGCTGCAATTAATTTTCATTTCAGAGGCATTTAGTCGTTTTTTTTCTATCGTATGGAACTATTCCAGGTGCTATATGGAACTTGATTTTATTGTTATAAAGGGGAGCGGGAATGCTGAAACTATTGTTGTTAATTTTATGACGCAATCTTTTCGAATTTTATTTTCTCTGAGGTGATTTCCGACTTTAATTACTTTGGAAAGCTAAACTCGTCTTTAAGCCAACGTACTTATAAAGCGTGCGTCTATTGCCGAATAGTCTTCTCCGATTTTCTTGGAAAGTACGGATTTATGTTTCGTTTTGAAGGTTATTCAAAGGTAGATTTTACTTAGAAGATTACGTTTACGGTACGTTAAATCTTTCAAAAGAGTTTATACTGATGGTTACCATAATGTTATGCCCGAATTTGTATGCAAACTGGCATGTCTTAGCCGCTAGACATTAAATGAACAACTGTTTCGCACTTTCTTCATCATTAAATACACGAAAAGTTTGCTCACGAGAATTGTTCTTAGAAATTTACAAACCTAGTTCGGTCGCAGTGCCAATTTCAAAGAAAAATTTGAAAAAAATTCCCTCCTCATGCATCAAAATTGATTCTTTCTTCTCAAAAACTGCAAAAATTGAGAAGAAATTTTTGAGTAGTAGGAAATTTCCCACGCTGGTTGCCAGCGAGCTGAGCCGGATTCGAGAAAATGTGAACTTTGACATTTGTTATTTGCATATCATTAACCTGCTGCTATAGAGTGGAAGTATGTATGTATTGGCAACACAGATGAGCTGCAACCATAGACTTTGACTAATAATGAAAGCCGAACAACTAATATGCCTGAGCGTATGTACTCAAAACAAGAATTGAAAATATTAAAAACAATCAAGAAAAAAATAAAATAAAAAAAACCACGAAAATATATAAAAAAAAAACAATAAAGACAAAAAATAAAATATAATAACAAAAAAAATTAAGACAAAAATAAAAAACAATCAAGAAAAAAAAATTAAACAAAATAAACACAATCAAAAAAAATAAAAACCAATCAAAAAAAATTAAACAAAACAAAAAATAATTAAAAAAAATTTAACAAAATAAAAAACAATCAAAAACAATTAAACAAAATAAAAAACAATCAAAAAAAATTTAACAAAATAAAAAACCATCAAAAAAATAATTAAAAAAAATTTAACAAAAGAAAAAACAATCAAAAAAAATTTAACAAAACAAAAAACGTTCAAAAATAATTAAACAAAATCAAAAACAATAAAAAAAAATTAAACAAAATAAAAACAATAAAAAAAAAAAAATAAACAAAATAAAAAAATTTAAAATAATTAAACAAAATAAAAGACAATCAAAAAAATTAAACAAAATAAGAAACAATCAAAAACAATTAAACAAAATAAAAAACAATCAAAAAAAATTAATCAAAATAAAAAACCATCAAAAAAAAAATTAAACAAAATAAAAAAGAATCAAAAAAAATTAAACAAAATAAAAAAACAATCAAAAAAAATTAAACAAAATAAAAACAATCAAAAAAATTAAACAAAATCAAAACCAAAATTAAACAAAATCAAAACCAAAATTAAACAAAATAAAAAACAATCAAACAAAATCAAAAAAAGAATACGTAAATGTAAAAAATTTAATATAACAAAAATTAAGATACAAAAAAAATTTTAATAAAAAAAAATGAAAAAATATTTGGATTTCTTTCAGTTGTTTTTTTGGTATCTTAATTAACTAAACACAATGGCCCCTATTCACAGTCGTCATAAAGTAGGCTTTAAGTTAGAGCTGTCATATAAATTATACGACACTAAAGTCAGCTTTAACTCAAAGCCAACTTTATGACGACTGTGAATAGCGGCTTTTAAAGCTAAAAAAGAAAATTGTTAAACGACATAAAATAAATATCTTCTTTTCCGCAGCAAAGTTTTATAAAAAAATGTCAAATGAAAAAAAATAGAAACCATTGGTTGACATAACGTCAGATTCAAAAAGTAGCACTGACTGATAAACAGTGGTACTTTTTGAATCTGATCCACAAAAAAAAAATAATAAATGATAATACTGTCAAAAGTCTGGAGGAAACTTTATTATTTTTCGGGTCAAATAGAATAGAAGTAAAAATCTCGATATACATTTTTATCCCATTAAACATATATCTAAGTACTCGTAGACTAATCGCATTTCGATATACTTCATAAAAACTTAACCCCTTTACATTCCCTTCGGAGTTGAATATAAGAAAATGCTGCAAATAATTTTAGACGATTATGTTATGCAAGTCACTTACAATTCTTTGGGGTTGAATGTCCAAAAATCTGGATATTAACTTTTAGTCGATATATTTATATAAGCAGGAAGAATAATAATAAATCTCATTAGATCTAAGAAATTGATAGAATTCGCCACAACATATGGCATACCCTTCACCTTTATTTTGAGGTTAAAATATAAGAAAATCCTAAAATTAGTTGGTAAACGATTATAAAAAAAACAATGTATGTATAAGTAAAAGCCAATTTGATATAATAACGAAAATACCCACTTCAAGGTTGAATGTCTAAAAATCCTGAAAAGCCTTTTTTTGGAAATAAAAAGCCACCCCGAGCAAGTAAAAACCAATTCGAAGTCTTATCAGAGATGTGACGGAATTCGTAAAAGCGAGTTCAACCCTTTTATACCCTCTTAGAGGTTGAAAAGGAAAAAATCTTGAAATCGGATTTAAATTAATTTTGGATGCAAATTACTTACTTATGTAATAATAATAATATTAAAAAAAACTCATAGAATTTCCCTGTATGCCATGCTGTAAAATTTGTGACTAAAAAAATCTGACAAAAAGTTCTGTCAAAATTTTTTCCATCGAAATGCAGAGCAAATGAAATAATTTGGCAAAAATTTGAAGATTACACTATCTGCCAGGGATAATATTCAAATATTTGACAGTGTTGCATGAGAGTATAAACTAGTTTAGAAATTTAATTTGCTATCTTCCTGCTCGCTGTTTGTTCCAGTTTTGTTTTTAGCTACTAGTTAAAAAACATAAAAAATTACTAGTGCTCTGATATTAAATTCATCAGAGAGTATTTATATCCCAGTTAATATCTTCTCAAGTGCAGTCTATTGAGCTTTATAACCACTAAAGCCCCTGACTTCCAGGAATACAATCAAGAATATTGTCAATCCCGATCCCAGCGACCTACATCAATGTTTCATTGACACTAGAAGACAATCGAACCTCAATAACAAAATGAGGGGTTGGCGACACTTCTCACTAAGCCCTAAATATCGAGAGAGTACTTGAATGCGAATCGTTGCCAACACATTTGACGATTTGTTTGCATTTGTAGAGTGCGCGATTTGAATTTTTATCATCCTACTTATTGTCCTACTCAAATTGATTTCTTTTTTCTGAATCCGCTGACACAACAACTTCGTTCGTTTTTACACCGAATTCGAGGAAACATTTGAACGGATTTCCAAAGAAATCCGTTGTCCAGTCAATTGGATTCGAGGAGCTGGACCTAAGGCATGAAAAGACGAATGGAAGTCGTCAGAGACTTGGTTGAAGGAACCTTAAATTTAGTCTTGCAAGAGACGTCAACTCAAACCCTCTAGGCCAGTTAAGCGAAAAAAGGAAACATCATCATTACCACCTCAAAGTGTTGGTACCTTCTTAAGTTCGCTGTAATCTTGTGATGAAACCTAAGGGTTTCTGCTATGCTACTCCTGTTCATCCACCTTAAACTTAGCTCGTTGCAAGTATCATCTTCTCGGCGAAATAATTTTCTGGTCTCGTCTAAGGCCTCGACGAAGCGCTCTCCTAGGCACTTGTGTCGAGAGGATTTCAATGGGTTTGAACTCGATTGTTGGCTTTTTGCACCTCCGTCCTCAAGGTCGAATGCCTCCAGTTCTCCGAAGAAAACATTGTTAACAATGAGAGTATTATAAGAACGTGATATTGTTCTTAACATCCGTACGGTGGCAACAAGGTCGTTAGTACGATGTTAAGGAAACAGAAAAAAATATTGGGAAAATTTACGGGGAAACAAGGATCACACTCTCTTCTACTTATGCCAACAGTAATATCCTCTTGGCTGTAATTTAAAACTTGACTTCTACAATTGGGACTTGGCAAGGTAGGTAAAAAAAAAAAAATAAGAAAAACGAGCTGATATCGAATTTTCTTTTATCACGTAAATATCACATACTTATTACGATATCGATATGGTATCCACAAAATAAGGACAATAACGAGAAAAATTGATTGGACAGGAGAACGGAAAGACTTCTACTTTTCCTGAGTTCAATTTTTTATCTTAAAGATATTCTGCTCCTGACACAATCTCTGTACTGTACGAGTTCGAGATAAATTGGACAAATTCATGTTTTCTCGTCACGGTAATAATTTTTTTTTCTTTCTTACTTGACAACAATGGAATTGAAGTGGTTTGTTTTCGATTTGATAGAACTAGGCACGGTCGATTTAAAGACGTGTATGTAAGTGATTTTCTAGTAAAAAATCTTAGGACTCTAAGAAGGCGAACATAGGCTTAAACAATTTTTGAACCAATCTCGAAGATATTGTTACATGTACCCTAGCAACCCGTGAGAACTCAATGAGGAAGCCACGCCTTCCAATACCTGACTAGGAAACTTCTGTATACTATACTGTAGCCAATTTGTCATTTTATTTGTAAATCTTATAGTCAGTAGTCTATCTGATATTAGGATGTGCGGTTATTAGTAAGTAGTACACGCTGTAATGACTTGATTAGTGGTGCCGGGATCCGTTACAAGATATTTGTTTGTTTTCTTGATTTTTTTTTTAAGTTTGATGACTTATTTTTAAATCCTTTGGGTTTTCTCCTTGTCGTTCCCGTGCTCTTTTCATAATTCGCCTCCACACGTCTACTCTACTCGCCTTGACTCGCTCCTGCTCGTTGCCTCTGTTCAATGTGATTCGACTCTGTGGGTACGAATTCGCTCGCATTGTCTCAACCCTCTCTGCTCTGCTCTCTCCTTATCTTCGTTTATCTCTGTGTGGTCTTTGCTCTTCCTGTCTTCGTCCTTCCCTGTCTCCGCCTTACACTGTCTTTGTTTTTTCGTGTTTTCGTCTCCGAATGTGGCATCTGGGTATGCTGTGGCTGCTTTTCGTGTTTTAGCGTATTTCGGCGTAGCTGGTTTTAGCTCAACTCCTGGCACAACTGTGCTTGCCTTAACGTGACCCTCTTACTGATCGTTATCTTGTCTCTGTTCGCCTGATTTGCTCGCCGTGGCTTGCTCTGTACTTGTCGCTGCTTTACTTGTTGCGGCTCGCTCTGCTCGTCGTGGCTTACTCTTCTCGTTTGGTCTGCTCATTGCGGCTAAATCCTGTCCTGCTCTGCTCTGCTGGGCTAGTCTCTGCTCTGCTTGACTTAACTTGGCTCGTCTCTGCTCTGCTGGGCTAGTCTCTGCTCTGCCGGGCTAGTCTCTGCTCTGCTGGGCTAGTCTCTGCTCTGCTGGACTAGTCTCTGCTCTGCTGGGCTAGTCTCTGCTCTGCTGGGCTAGTCTCTGCTCTGCTGGGCTAGTCTCTGCTCTGCTGGGCTAGTTTCTTTTCTGCTGGGCTAGTCTCTGCTCTGCTTGGCCCGTCTCTGCTCTGCTTAGCTCGTCTCTGCTCTGCTTGGCTCGTCTCTGCTCTGCTTGGCTCAACTTGCCTCGTCTCTGCTCTGCTGGGCTAGCTTTTGCTCTGCTTGGCTCAACTTGGCTCGTCTCTGCTCTGCTGGGCTAGTCTCTGCTCTGTCTCAACTCGGCTCTACTTGACTCTGCTCTCCTTGGCTCGTCTCTGCTCTCCTTGGCTCGTCTCTGCTCTGTTGGGCTAGTCTCTGCTCTGCTTGGCTCGTCTCTGCTCTGCTCTGCTTGGCTCAACTTGGCTCGTCTCTGCTCTGCTGGGCTAGTCTCTGCTCTGTCTCAACTCGGCTCTACTTGACTCTGATCTGCTTGGCTCGTATCTGCTCTGCTCGGCTCGTCTCTGCTTTGCTTAGCTAGTCTCTTCTTGGCTCAAATTGGCTCCTCTTTGCTCTTGAGGTAGTCTCTGCTCTGTCTCAGCTTGGTTCTGCTCTACTTGGCTCAGCTCTGGTCTGCTCTACTGGACTAGACTCTACTCTGCTTGGCTCAGCTAAGCTCTGCTCTGATACGGTCGGTCGTATCTGCTCTGTGTGGACATGAACTAGCCGATTTCAAGTCTTCAATGTGGAATTATGAATCCAAAACCGTCTACAGTTTGGGAATCGAACAGAGAATTCCACCTAGTGCGTCGTCCTCTCCGACTGAATGTGCTGGCGGAATTATAAATCCCAAACGAAACGCAGGTCGAATTAGTTGAGCTCAACAGTCAAAGTTGTTATAAACGGAACGCTTTTCACTAAAATCATATTTATTGACCGATACCATCAAAACAATAATAAACAAATACAAATAAAAGCGTAATTAGTTACACTAGTCATTACAGCCTTGCGGAATGGCGCTGTTAGCAGTAAAATGTAAAAAGAACAGGGAAATAGCTGAAAATAAACATTGTGCCCGATGCAATCATTTCGCTAATGTCTGGAACAAATACGAATGCCCGACGTTGTTGAATCACAAGTCGACACTCTGATTCTACTTTATCTAACGATTCGTTCAAGTAGTAAAATTTGAAGCACCTTTATTGACTTAAAAACTTGAATTGGCACTATTCCAATTCGAAACGTTTATATTGCATTAAATTAAACGAAGAGAGCACAATGAGTTTAAACGGTACGACGTTCAAAATTAAATCGACAATGACATCATAAATTCTTAGAACCTTACACAAAAAAAGCAGATAGCACAACTTTAATGATTGTCTTATATGAAAAAGGAGTGGTGTGATAAAAAAACAAAAAATGTGCTCAGAATATCGAATACAATTTTATTTGACTATACAGCATACAATTGGTAAACCCACAGATAGGATGGATTAGATAACAAAATTGATCTATTTAAGTAACTACGAAAAAACATACGAATTTAGAGTTCAGTGACGGTGAATTTAATTTCAGATAAGGAGGACGACTCTCTCTGTAATTGAGACGGACCAATTGTCGTTTTGCTGACGCCAACTGAATTTCCTTTCAATTTAATTGCAAAATTGAAGGCTTTTGTTATCTTAAATCCGGAGAATAGTAGTTGTAAACAACCAGTTGAGCCTTGAATTCGACAGAAACTGTTGCTACATCGCACAATTCAGCTTCAATGTAAATAACGTAATTAATTTGACTCTTCTTATGTCCTCGAATCATCTCATAGAAAACTGTATCTCTCGACGTACAGAAGATTACAAAATAGCACAGCTCTAATGCTTCAAGAATCAATAAAACGTGTCTGTCGTCATATGAGTCTATTGGCGCCACATGATTAAACTTTTCAGCAAAGTAATGATCAGGATACTTTCTACCGTGAGGACTTAAAAGCAAAAGCCTCTCCCACACCTTCGAAATCCTTTGTGAGATCTTATACTTGGTTGGAAAATTCATTCCGTCAAATTCAATTTCAAAGTACTCACTCAATCTCAAGGCGAATTTTATGCAACGAGCTGGAAATTATTATGCATCTGTGCCTGCTCTGTGGCTATATTTTTGCCGAGCACACCTTCAAAATTGTCCCGAATTTTTGAACAACTCGTTGCCAAAATATAGAAAATTTTCGTAAGTGGAACGTACCAAGATTAATCTAAAAATACTACTCACAAAAAAATAGCGCGATCTTGTAAATTCGGAATGGCAATCACATGAATTGAATGTCGTCACCTGGAATTGGACAGAGAAATGAAAATTAGAAATTTAACGATTTGAAAATACAGTGGGATTTGTTGGCCTTGCGTAGCTATACGCATTCGCCAGTTGTCGTCCATTCAGACGATCCGAAAATTTAAAGTATCTTTTCCTAGCAGAAATAAAGTCTGCACATCTCAGATCAACGCGATCTGAAATAATCGTTGTATCAGACATATGAAGCGACTGTTTTCTTCAGGGTAATAATCACGGACGAGCGTGTGGCTGACCACTTCACCTCCTAGTGTTCCGTTGGTCTAGTATTACTTCAAGGCCTAGGCCCAATTTGGTCTGTTGCGCCTTTGATTATTATTATTAGAAGTTTAAAAGACAAATTTTTTTAAGAGTAGAAGAAAACACGGTCAACAATAACCAGTAGACAATTATGTGATATTCTGTCTAGGGAAAATACCGCTCATGTAGCAATGAAAACCTACTTTTGTAAATAATAACGAACATATCGATACAAAGTCTCTACGTCCTTAGCAAAGGGTGCGGAAGTCTCGAAATTTGTGCTTCATACGCAAGAGTTTTTGAATTTGACATAAACATATTTTAGGAAAATTTAGGCACAAATTTTTCAAGGACATTTGTTTGGTAGCTACTCGAAGCAGAAACTTCATTTTACTTTTTTTAGTTCACGATTTAATACAGTAATTAATTACATCGTGCAATCATAATGAGGAACAGGAGGAAAGTATTGGAGTTAAACCCCGCCACCAACCACAGTTGAAAATGGAAGGTTTCTGGTAGACCGCCATTTTGGAATTACTGCTGGATTCTCTTCGATATTAACTTCTAGCAAGTTAGAATGCAGCCGTCAAGGAATCCTAGGCAAACAGATTGAGAGAGGTTTTTAGGATCACGGAGTTGGGTTTGCCCGCAGATCCGCATGATCTAAAGTACGGAATGGATATAGAGGATTGTATGGAAGGATTGAATTGGAAGGGTCCTGTGTATGGTGCATAAAATGGAATGGCGAGGCTAGGAATCTAGCAGAAAGCTGTTTAATGACGGAAATGAAGCGGACAGGGACAGGTTCAAGGGCAGTCTCAGATTGTTTAGGCATGAGCTTATAAGCCGTAGAAGGGAATGTATTGGCGGAAAAATTAAGACTTCCAGGAAAAAAATGACAAACTGCAGGATTTTCAGAGCTATGTGGCTTAAGCTGGATAAACACCAGACTAGGAATATATTAAAGGGAGACAGAGGAGATCTACAGGTCACTACTGCATGCTATTGAATGTCAGGAAAGCATGAAGTAGTTGTGAAGTAATTTCTTCGATAACATCGAAGACTTAAGGTTACTCACTAGGGTATAGGTTCTAGGCTTGCGCAGTCTAGTTCACCTCAGTGATCGTGAACGAACTAGTTCCCTCGCGAACTAGGGAAATGTGATGAGCTAAAAAAAAGCCCTTACTCGCGGACGAACTAATTCCTTTTTTAAGTTCGTCGTTCCCGAGACTTAATGTGGTGACTTAAAAAGGTTCTCATTTCTCTCGCGAATTGAACTCGTTCCTTCTTTTAGTTCCTAGTTCGCGAGAGTGGAATGATACATGGTCTACACAAGTGTTATGACGAACTACTTCCTACAAACGAACTAGGACCGGAATTCACTGCGAACTTGTTCGTTCATTTCACTTATGGAAACGATCTTCCCGACTAGTTCGTTCACGAACTACACACGTAGGTTCTAGGTAGTCAGCTTCTGCAGGTAAGAAAGCTTTCGACTCAACACATGCACTATACAAATACGGCAAAGTTTGCAGATATACAGTTTTACTACGGTAAAGCGAGACGACGTTCATTTTCGACGCAAAAGTATTTGTTAAGCGATTTGGATTCCTAGCAGCTATCAAGTTGTATATAAAAATCAAGCAGCGTTGCCAGTAGTGCAATTATTGAATGCGAATAATAAAACAATATCACTTCTATCGATTTTAAACAAGTTTTACTTGAAATCATAGCGAACCCCTGGCAGCAACATAAACTCTTTCGTATACAATTTAAATTATGTTAGAGAACGAATTCATGAGGGCATATATCATCCAATGGATGAATGTATGTACACACATTTTTCAATGACTTTTGTATGGAAACAATCGTTTTATTTAATTGAACAAATATTACGAATGAAAATTGGGGAAAATTAAAGTATGTACACCGAATTTTAGACTACTATCTCGAAGCATTCTAAACAGTAGGTAAAATGAGCTTTAAAAGACTTTTGTACGGAAGCAACCTGTAGAAAAGGAAGTACCTACATAAAATAATAAAATGTAAATCCAACAATTCAAATTTCATATTTTATTTCGTAGGTTCACAGACCCTGAAAGGAGAGTAGGAAGATTCCATAACAACCCTGTTTCAAGCTGTTGTTTTTTTACACACAAGAAAAATTGAAATGCTAGAAGATTGCTGATAAAATTCGAATTCCAAGAATTAATCTGTTATAGAACTGTCTAAGAATATACAACCACATTTTTCGTAGGAAAAGTTAGAATTTCATTTAAGATAGAGAAAAAAAATTGCTGAGTTCTATTATTATTCGCACAACTGCCAGCTTTGGCAGCCCAAAGCTATCGCTTCTGCATAAATAATAACACTTCGAATTCCAAGTAAAAATACTTTTAGAGATGATGACAAAATTACGAAAACGATAATGGTTTTATTCCAGAATGAAATCTTTAAAAAAAAAAAAACTTTTATGAGCTGAACGAAATTCGACACTAATTAGGGTTTATCGAGTTGTTGCCTTTTCACAGAATATCCTTTCATGTACGGATTACGACGTACTTAGAAGGTAAAGATTGTGATTGGATCATATTAAGGGGATTTTATTTCAATGCGCCTCTTAGTCAAAGTAGCATTAGACCGAAAGAGGATAAGCTATACAAACAGCTTCAATAGATAAGGGATGAATTAATTTGTATGGTAACTACGTAATGGTATATTTAGCGGGGTTTTATTCAAGAAATGGTTATGTAACGGGTATCTACTGGGTATTTACCCGGGTTTTATGCAGAGAGTTTCATATTTTTGCCGATCTACCACACTTGATCTTACTTTTTTACCTAGTCAACAAAGTTATACTACAAAGAGCTATGAAAGAGCTTCTTCTATAGCGCTACAGTTCAATCAGGACAGTTCAATCAAAACCTTCAATCAGGGCAGTCCAATCACGACCCTTCGCAACAACATAGTTGTTTTTACCAGGGTAGGTTTGATAGCCTACCGCACTCCCCTTCAAGTTGGGGGATGAAAGGATTTTTGAGAAATCGGTATTACTGGAAATGATGAAAAAACTGGGTTCAGAGAAAAGCGGATGAGCTCCGAACCCACAATCTCTGAACTAGCAGACTAGCACGCTCACACAGCCGAGCTATCAAGGCCAACAAATTTGCATACTGTAATTTTTTTAATCACAATCCATTTCCGGGTAAGACATAAAATTCCCCCAAAAGACTTAAGATTCATTGGGTAATTCCGATCTGTCACCCAAGACTGCTGCAATCAAAAATTTTTTGATAAGCAAAATTCAAATGAGATAAAAACAAAGAAGAAGTCCCCAAACAAATCGATCGGACGATAAAAATAGATCAATAATAATTTAGATTGGCGTCCGTTGGTCTCGAAGATCACAAGAAATTTGTGAAAGTGAAAACAAACTTGCTTGAAGAGTCTAGACGAAATCCGAAGAAAAAAAGTGGTAAAGACAATATTACGGAATATTTAATGTATTCGGTGGGCGATTGGATTAACATGCCGGTGGGAAAGATTAAGAAATTTTGCAATAATGTTTAAAAGAAATTTGATCAATGGATCTAGAGTCTGACCACATCGACTTTGGGGAAATCGTTATGGTAACCGATACTTTACAATGCCTAAAAGAAAATTTAAGGGAGGGAAATTTTTTTTTTTTATGTTAATTTATTGTTTTTTAATTGATCGAACTGAAATTGGAATAAAATATTTGCTACCCTTAAATTTTGACTTCTTAGGACCCTAGGACGCCGTATATGCCGTGATATAGGAGTGATTAGTAGATGTAGTGAAGAGGTTCAGAGGATGAGCGGAGGAGGAGGAGGAGAGGAGGAGGAGAGGCGGAGGAGGAGGAGAGGAGGAGGAGAGGCGGAGGAGGAGGAGGAGAGGAGGAGGAGAGGAGGAGGAGAGGAAGAGGAGAGGAAGAGGAGAGGAAGAGGAGAGGAGGAGGAGAGGAAGAGGAGAGGAGGAGGAGAGGAGGAGGAGAGGAGGAGGAGAGGAGGTGTAGAAGATAACAGTAGGAGCAGAGGAAGAGAGAGAGGAGGTGCAGAGAAAGAGACGCGTCACAACTCGAAAACCTCGAAAGAAATGAACTTCAAACTATGACCAAAAAAACGTATTTTGAACGTGGCAAATTTTTTGCTAAAAATTTTGACAATGCTGTTTGAAGGGTAGTCAACATTTTGGTTGGACACGGATCTGTATTGTTGGCACTGAACGTATTGAAAGGACTTCTGGCAAATCTAGTAGATTTCACTTTAACACATTGAATGCCATGTGGGTCACCGGTGACCGGTAAAAAAATTTTGACCCTCTAAATAGCATTGCCAAAATTTTTGACAAAAAGTGTGACACGCAAAGTGTTAAGATAGTTCTGAAATTTCCAAAAATAAAATCCTACCCTAAAATTTTGTATTTCAACGTTAGTAGAACTCTTGAATCTTTCAAAATAATAAGTTCAAATTTTTGACGGGGTAATATTTTTGACAGTGGGATTATGAAGGAAAGAGAAAAAAAATACCAACTTTTAATTTAATCTCAGGAATCAATATTACTCGGTTGATTGAGATAGTAAAACCATGTTATAAATTAACAGCTGTAGAACGCGGTCTTTGGATCGAGACTATTGGAAGCGACTTCTGGAGGCTAGGGCCCATAGAGCTAGTGGAGACGACAAGCCACCAGTTTTTTATAAAGCGCTTTGAAGCCAAAAACACGGTGAAAAAAGAGACAAAACATAATCGTTATTTCAAATTGTTCTTGTTTTAGCGTGTGAGTGAGTGAGACAAAACAGGAACCTTATGTCAATTTGTTGTTGTTTATGCGTGCAAATGAATGCGACGACGTCCGCCTTCAACTCAATCGCTGCAGTATGTATCTCTATGCTAGGGCCC
Source organism: Beris chalybata (assembly GCA_949128065.1). NCBI lineage: Eukaryota > Metazoa > Arthropoda > Insecta > Diptera > Stratiomyidae > Beris > Beris chalybata. The sequence goes on from OX421897.1 coordinate 17,236,752, forward strand.
GATCTGGGCTGTCGCGCAATTGATGATGATGATGATGATGATGATGATCACTTGAACTAAAACGTGAAAGCTTCAAATTTATATCTACAGAGATATGACAGTGCAACGTTTTGCCAACAAAATTTGACATAATGAAGCCAATGATGATAAAAAGATGAAAGGTGCTTAATATACTTATGTACATACGTTTGGAAATAGAATATCCAAAATACGCCTCGAAAAGTTTTTAAAGTGAGGAGTGAAACATGGAAGTGTGACAAATTATCTCGAAGTGAAAATCTCATACCTTAGAGCCCATTACCATCTACATGTTTTGTTTTCAAAAGCACGATCTGTTTCCATCTAAATTCGAGTTTCATTTCGTGTTTTGAATGTGACAGTTTGATCAGCTGGTGCGTTTGTTGATATTCATTTCACTGAAATTTTCAGGGCTTACTCTGACAAGTTTTCCTGTTTAGTATCGTAATCGAAATTAAAACTTGTCGATTTGTAATTACAACTTTGTATGAGAAATCGTGGGCTGTTTTCAAAAGTACGTCATTAAGGGTAGATGGAAACAAGGCTTTACGAGCTCATAAAAACGTAGTCTTAAAAATTTTTATAGCAGGTAGACTAATAGGTCTCAACTTGCTGTACTATTTTTCTATGTATAGAATGCGGGTAGAAATAGGGAGGTCAAAAAGGCAACAAGTTTTTAATTTTAATCTCTAGAAAAATCAATTTCAGGATTTGACAGAGTATGACCAAAAATAATTTTAGGGGAGGCAAAGAGTTAAACAAGTTTTAATCCGTTTACCCCGGCAATTTTTTAGATAGCGATAGCTTTTTTTTATTTCAGGTCGAGTGGGGAGTGAAACTACCCTCTATCTTCTATCCCCTATTCTTCATTCTCCATCCTTTATCCTCCATACTTCATTCTCCATCTTCCATCCTCTATCCTTCAGCCTTCATCGTCTATCACCTATCCTCCATCCTCTATCCTTCAGCCTTCATCGTCTATCGTCTATCCTCCATCCTCTATCCTGTATCATCGATCCTCCATCATCCATCCTCCTTCCTCTCTCCTCCAACATCCATCCTCCAACCTACATCCCCTTCGCCAATCCCCCATTCTCCATCCTCCATCATTGAACCTCCGTCATCGATCATCAATCATGGATCCTCTATAGTCCATCCTCCATCCCCCAACCTCCATTATCGAGCCTCCATCACCCATCCTCCATCATCGATCCTCCATCATCGATCCTCCATCATCCATCCTTCATCAACGAGTCTCAATCATCATCACTTCAAAGTTCCGCGATTTGCAAAGATCGGCTTCAGTCCGCGCGAACTTTAAAGATCCACGAGCCGTGATGATCCGCGAACCGCAAAGATCCGTAAAGATCTGTGTGACGTGATGATCTGCTAACCACAAAGATCTGTTGAGCCGTCAAGATCCGCGAATCGCAAAGATCTGTTGAACCGTCGAGATCTGTTGAACCGTCGAGATCCGCGAACCATAAAGATCCGTAAAGAAGATCTGGCTCAGTTGGATCTTCTGCTTGAGCCGGTTCATTGAGCCGGCTCAGATCTGATTTACCCATTTCTATGTGCAGTTCGATCACAATGGCTCCAAAATTGAGGTTTTCGCATGTAGCCACCCACTTATTCTTGCGGTTCAATTTTTCCGGTCCTATGTCTTTTCCTGGAAGCATAGGTATTGTCGTCGCTTAAAAATTCTCGGAAGGCAGGGCCAATTCTGTTGGGATCGGAAAAAAATTGGGACCGCATAGTCTGGCCGGGAAAGAAAATCAGGGTAGCAAACTAGTGCGCTTTCAAAGCAGTTTTTAATCTGAGCATTTTTCTCCATAAATTACAAAATTGTTGGGAAGTATTCCGACATTGGCGGAATTTTTTGTACACATTGGCTCTGGGTATATCCAGCAATTACAGTAGCCATTACAGAATCGATTCTGTAATCATTACCGCTCTGATTCACGTCATAAACTCGTTTTTTTGCCAACACTGTGTGAAGTGCCGCGTAAGAGCTGTAAAGAGAATCTCTAAGCACATAAATCTGAATATGCTTTTTACACGTGTTTACTTTTACCTGCAAGAACTGTATCCTAATGTTTGGGGAAAAAAATGTACGGGAAAAATTCTATTTGCAACTTACGCAGTCCCCCGGCTTCTTTATCAGCGTGATAAAAGCATAAATCGATCGGACGATATTCGATTAAATTCTTACCGATTTGTCCACAAGAATGACGAGGTGTGGCCGGTAGGCAAACGGATATTTGCCAATTCGTTAAAATCTCATGGCGTACGGTAAAAATCGCCCAAAATATTTAGTCAACTTACCTGCCGGTTTGTGGCCTACCTGAATAGGGGGATTTATGATGCGATTCTTAATTCGAACGTTAAATCGCGTTTTGGCTTAAGGACTTTCGCGGGTGGGTGGTCGGTCTGCCTGTGCAGTTACTAAAACGATTGATAAAACGATTTCCTGTCGAATAATTGGAATAATATTTTAATAACGGATTAGTGCCGTAATACGATTCAATGTTACGCGAACACATCGCTCATTTCGTTGTCAGCTCTAATCCGAAAGGCGATGCGCTTATCGCTGGCTACGGTCGCAGCGAATTCGTTATGCATTCAAATCTCGTATCTATTGCTAATCGACTGCAAAAGGTCTTGTAGCGAAACGGGGGCGGTGGTACGAAGCTGGAACCGATTATCGCATGCGATAACAATAAATTGACGTCAAAGGTCACAATTTACCTGGCTCTCTCGATTGCAAAATCTTCCAGGGTGGCGTTCACTCCCAGCCCGCGACTTGAACTAAGATGTTGTCGTGTCTTGAGCAATCGATTTGCTAAATGTTCTTCGAATTTGCTAATAAAAGGCGACAACGACGGCGACACCGTTTCAGACAAAACAAAATATTTACAAAACGATTCACCTGTGCCTAGGCGCAGGTATTTATGGAATTTGCAATGACGCGGTAAGCGAAACCGGTTACACGGCGGACAACGGAGGCACGTTGTAGACTTCGCCGAGTTCGTTAAACGCAATGCCCACTCTCAAGGATAGACACAAAACTTGTAATTACTGTGCGTTGCCGGTCGAATTGTACATAGGTTCGGTGTCGAAAGAAAGCGCTGAAACACCACCCAATTTTTTCAACTCTAAAAAAAAAATGGCGATAAGATTGTGTAAGACGCGCGCTTTCTTATGGACAACGATGTGAATCTTGAAGACGCCACGCTGTGCTATAAAACGATGTCTTCCGCCACTTGGGCACCGCAACTTTTGGTTTCGTGTTTCGTCCCAGCTCGAGACATCCTTGACCCGAATACTCCTTCTTTCCGGGTGTAATTCACTTCGATTCGGAAGTGGGTTAATTTGCTTCCGATCCGAATTTTTTTTGCACAATCCTACCTAGTTTTTACCAGTGAATGGACAGTTTGATAGTCGGATAAATGTCTACAGCATTTTTTGAAACGTAAGTCAGAAGATTCAGGCTGCAAGGTCAATGTCTGTGCCCTAGAGGTCCTGGACAGATTGCAGAACAATAACGAAGAAAGCAAATTTGGAGGAATGTCCCTGTCCAGCGAAAATACCGGGAATGGACTCCCCCAAGGTTGAAACTATCTGCGAGAATATGGGATTTAACCAGACATTGGAGATAAGCTTGTGTAGTTCGTGAACGAACTAGTTCGAAAGATCGTTCCTATAAGTGAAATGAACGAACTAGTTCGCAGTGAATTTCGCTCCTAGTTCGTTTGTAGGAAGTAGTTCGTCATCACATTTGCATAGCAGTAGTTCAGTTCGTGAGGAGAGTGAGGACCTTCTTTTTTTTACGTCATCACATTCAGTGTTCACTCCGAACTTGAAAAGAAGTAGTTTCTTCGTGAGTGGATTAGGTGCTCACATTCACTACGAACTTGAAAGGAGCTAGTTCCTTCGTGAGTGGAGCCCTTTTTTTAGGTCCTCACATTCATTCTCTCTCAACTTGAAAGGAACTACTTCACATTCACTCCGAACTTGAAAGGAACTAGTTCTTTCGTCAGTGAACTGCGAACTACAAGAACGAATTAGTTCGCAACGGCTGAGGAACTAGTTCGTTCACGATCACTAAGGTGAACTAGAATGCGCAAGCCTAATTCGAGAAGATTTAAGTAGATCGAAATTTCCAAAGAAGCAGGATTGACTCCTCAAGGCTTAGGAGTAGACTGAAAAAGACAATTGGGAAAGCAGTACGAAACCTCTCGAGAAACCTGACCCACCCAATTTTTTTACGGAATTTGGGATGAATTTTCCGAGACTTTGCTGCAATCGAGATAATCGTTTACTGGACAACCTAGTTTCCGACATTCTACTCCGTGTAACGACACAGCCGTCGGAGTTCTAGGACACTTAATAATAATATTCAATGGCGCAACAGCCCAAATTGGGCCTAGGCCTTGAAGTAATGCTAGAGTTACTTCATTGCGAGACCAACGGAACACTAGGAGGTGAAGTGGTCAGCCACACGCTCGTCCGTGATTATTACCCCCCGATTTTAGCTTAGGTACTCATTTACAGATGAGTGAACTGGTAGTCCGGCTCCCAATCCCATTCTCGAAAATTACTTGTCGCCAAGCAGATTTGAACGTAGTACCAGATGCACCGAATGACCGAAGGCAAGTGTTCTAGCCACTAAGTCACCCAGACTACAGGACTCTTAATAGCACCATCCCAAAAATTCATAGCATCATCAAAATTATGTGGTTTAGAGAAACCCATTAACTTGGAAGATCAATACGAAGGGGATAACCTCCATAAAAACTTCTCAACTTTCGACCACGGACTCTTGAGCAATCCTCCACTTTTAATATTAGCGTAATCCCTAACATTCGCATATTATTTTGCCAACTCTACAGTGAAAATTATTATACTTGATCATTTTATTATCGTTTCAAAACTAATAAAGGCCTTGTGTCAAGTCAAAAATAATGCAGAACTCCATTAAACAATAAGACGCTGTTCTGGTTGTCACTATTAAAGTCCTTTTCAGGAGAGTATAACCAAAGAACTGGCTAAATTACTGCCTGTTTACGATGTATCATAATCATAAAATAATTACGACTCATTTTATGGTTTGCCTTCAAAAAAAATTTCCTTGAGCTAGGAGAAAAGCAGAATAAATTTTGAAAGGAGCGTAGATTCATGTAATAGACCCACATTAGACCATCATCAAAGGAACATTCGAGAGTTTTCGAAAACCAAGCGAGGAATGATTCCATGTCACTGATCCTTAAAATTTGATGGCTTTAGAGAAAAAATGTCCACTATCATTTCAGTAATAAGTTCCAAAGATAGTCGTTGAAATGATCTCGACAAATTGCGTCTAGTTGCGAAGTTGGAAAGAACATAGCATAGTAATGGATTTTGGAGCTCCTAGACCTCAGCAACATCTAACTAAGCGATGAAGACAGTGACCTAGGCTGGCCCCGAGACGATTGCTAGGTTGTATACTGCATGCCTCAATGAAGAAGTGTTTATCAGCTTCTAGAAGCCCGAGAAATAACCGGAAGAACCATTTTACTATCGGCAGTGGGAAATCAACCATCGATGCCGTCGATGCTGTGATGAGAATCGAGCGTGATGCTTGGGCCCAGATTGTGAAACATCGTCGTACAGGATACAAAGGGGGTGTCCTGCATAGTCGGCATCTGCGTGCAGCGTGTGAAACATCAGAAGTGTGGGTGATCGCTGGGAGATGGACCAGTAACTGACGGTTTTAATCCTATGAGCGACTCAGTAATCGTATGAGCGACTCCAAACGAAATATGTAGCAGCGGTTTCGGAAGGATCCATCCGTACGAATGAGGAGCTGTTGGGCGAGTTGATGCTTTTACTCCTCGTTATAAAAAACAATGTATCGAAGAGCCACATGATCGATCGAGCTTGCGAGGGTCCAAGATAACGTTCAGGAAGTGAACGAAGGACGAAAATTGGAGCGAGCCAGTTGAAGATATGTGTGTTGATGCACAACCGAGCAAAGTAGAACATATGAAACTCCACAAGGTGGCGTAATATCGCCCTTTACGTAGCTCCTTATAGTGAACGAGGTTTTAGCGGAGATCGAAAAGAAATCATGGTCATACTAGTTCAGGGAAAATTTTTGAATACTCTGAAGGACATCTCGGAGTCGCAACTCTGTACGCTGAGCAATTGGGTCAGAAGATGTAGCTTGGAGGTAAACGCTTGAAAAACTGGTTGGTTTTATTCACTAGGAAGCACAAGAATCCGTAGATCAGGCTACCAAGGCTTGAAGGGATCAAGGGATCGAGCTGCAACTACAACTACAGGAGATGACTCCATTCTTAGGGAATTTCTTTATGGTCTGGTCGACATTTCTACGGTTTATATGATCCCGGTAAATGTTTTTAAGTCATCCTTTAGGGATACACAAACAGAGTGGACTGGGAAAACAACAGGATAGGGAACGAGGTTAAACTCTCCGTGTATACGAACGGTTTAAAAATGGAATACGGAACTCGAACTGGAGTCTTCCCTGAGAAGTTGAGTGCAAGTGAGTCTTTTACTCCTCCATGCGAATCGTATGCATCGTAAGCACAATTCGGACCGGTTGAATGCGTATTTCGGACCGCAGCCTTAGTAATTATTTAATGTTTTTATTTTGGAAATAATAATTTAAAAATTTTGATTTTTACACATTTTATTTGCCAAAGTCTATTTAGTACAAAGATTTAAAAAAAAATTGCATTTGCTCAAATACAAACAAAAAACTGAAACAAATTCATCATGATACCCTAATTTTGTGATAACAAAACATTTGCAACAACAAGATTACATTACAGCTTATGGTTAGTTTAGTTGAGTTTTGGTTAGTACTTCGTACTGTACCGCTTATTTTAAATAACTTCCGCACTCGGACTATAATGGAAAAAAAAGTCTTTTGCGCGGAGAGTCTTGAAAATAAACCGCGTTTTACAAGCCGACGTCTCACAGCTCTGCACAATATTTGAGCTCTTCCTACTAGAATTACCGAATTTTGTTTTATATTTTATTATTTTTCTGCATTCAGTTCTACACAAACTAAAATAAACTGCAGATTTTTTGCGATCGGTAAAACTGGTCGAAACGTTAGTTCAAAGTGAGAAAGTTCGGTAATATTTTGGTATTATGTATGCATTTTCATATGTATTTTTTATTATATTTCAAATGAAAAACAACACATCAAATATATATAAAAAAAAAGTCGCATAAGTGATCGGGCGGCATGGAAATCTACACCTGTAAGCCGTTCCCTCCCAAATTTAGCATTGACATCTTTGAGACTACCGGACATTTCGAGAACATAATTATATATTCCCAAAATTAGTGGTTCACGAGTTATTTCAACATTTGAGTTTTTAAATAAGTTCAATCAGATGAACCTGACTTAGAATTAAAAATCTACAACAGTCAGTCGTAGCCAAGCGGGTAAGGCGTCTGACTAGAAATCAGGTGATTCCCTCTGGGACCGTATGTTCGAATCCTGCCGACCGCGAACATGTGTGATTTTTTTTTTTAAATTTATTTGTTTCGATTTTACTACCGGCTGCGAACACGTGACGGGAGTAACAGGGGCGATGAAACATAATTATATATTCCCGAAATTGGTGGTTCGCAAATTATTTTAACATTTGAGTGGATAAAGTATGGAGGATGGTGGATAGAGAATGAAGGATGGTGGATGGGAGATGTTGGATGGGAGATTTTGGATGGGAGATGGAGAGAAATAAAAAATTAAAAATGAATAAGGAAAAATGAAAAGTGGAAAATTAAAAATGGCATTAATGTCTCCAGTTCCTTGAGCTGAGAAAGTGTACCCGAAACGGGAGTAATGTATAAACGGGAGAAACAGTACCAATGGATAAACGGGAGTAACAGGGGCGATAGAACAACTTGAGCGTAGCGAGCGTAACCGCGCTATGCGACTAATAATCTGATAAAAAACAGAAGGTTTGAAAACAGAACCAATGCAATCTGTGTGATTTATATTAACAATACAAACAAAAAAAAAATCAATTTGGAGAGAAAACCATTAATAAAAGATAAAAACTAAACAATTTTAGTTTTTTCGCTCTCCTAAACCATTTTTTTCTATAAGTAAATGTTCCTTTTTCTCGAAACTGATAAGATATCAAGATGATTTTTTTTTTTTGCTTAAAGATAGAAATATGGTATTTTGATCCATTATTCCTGTTACTTCATCCTCAATCCATAATCCTCCATTCACCATCCCCATCCTTCATCCTCAATACTCTATCCACCATCCTCCATCTTCCATCATCTATCCACAATCCTCTATCCATCAGCCAGCATACCCCATCCTCTATTCACCATCCTTCATCCTCCATCTTCCATCCTTCATTCTCTATTCACCATCCACTATCCTCCACCATTCCCGTCATCCATCTTCCATCCTCCATCTACCACCATCCCCCATCCACAATCCTCCATTCTCTATCCACAGTCCACCATATTCCATCCTCTATCCACTATCGACCATCCGCCCTACACCATCCTCTATCCACCATCCTCTATCCACCATCCTCTATTCACCATCCTTCATTCTCTATCTACCATGCACCATCCTTCATCCCCCAATCCTCCATCCATCCATCCTCCATCCATTATCCTCTATTCATCATCTACCATCCTCTATCTACCACCCACCATCCATCATCCTCCATCCTCTGTCAACTATTCTCTATCCACCATCCATCGTCCAACTTTACCATTTAGCAATAGAAACGCGAAATTAATATACCGAAAACGAACAAACTGGCGCTAAATCATATGAAAAACACTCATGTTGAAAAAACTCGTGAACCACCAATTTCGGGAATATATAATTATGTTGCCAGGGTGTTAGGTAGTCTCGAGAATGTACACGCAAAATTTGGGAGGGAACGGTTCACACGTGTAGATTTCCATCGAACCCGACTATTTAATGCTTCTTTATTTTATATATTAGATAAGTTTTTGATATTTTTGAAAACTAACAGAATAAGTGTAAAAAGTGTTATTAAAATCGATCGAGCGGTTCCTGAGAGAAAGGTACAAGAATTCGTATGAAAGCTCGTCAAGTCACTAATCCCCTTGAGGCTCGCAGTTCTATAAACCGATTTTCAGTTGGGTTTGTTTTACTAGATCCTTTTGAGTGCTCCAGACTGGGCGACTGAGAGCACCCTAATTTTCCTCAAATAGCTGTAGTATGTACCAAGATTATCCACGGCTTCTTGTCTCTAGTCAGTTGACGGTATTTTTTAAACTTTTTGGGATACTTCAAACATTCAGAACGATACCACCACAATTAATTGCTGAAATAGCTTAAAATTTTCTATAAATAGACATAAAAGGATGAGGAGCCCCTAATAAAATAGTCAAATTCCAAACTCGTTACTGTGTACTTAGGACTTATTTGCATGTCATCAGAGTTGTGCGTTCTTCTACTTGATTATTGGATGATTCCCCACCATTCGGTTGTTTGTTCGTTTCTTGTTAAATTTGAAAATAATATTTTACACAATTTCTCTGTAAGCATGAAGAAAATCAATCATTCACTAGACTTAATAGTGCCTCAGCTGACCGGTTCGTACTTCTGTCGAATAGAGGCCGGTTCCATGAATCGTACGGTTCTCAATTGAATGACTGAATCACCAAGCCCATGAATTAAAAACGGAATACTCCACGAGTGAATCATTCGGTTGGAATCACACGTCTTCTCACCAATTGGCAAATTTTTTGGCACGGAAGACTTTTTTCTGCGACCACTTGGTAACGCTGCATTGACTTTTCTCACAAGAAAACTTAAAATCGTACCCGAAGCGAGAAGCGCAACGAAGGTGCGGTAGTGTGCGTGATTGGCAGCAAGTTCCACTAAGAAAAAAAAAAAGGAAAACAGACCGCCAGACAACGACCGCACAAAGTCAGAAAACCCTTGGGGTCACGAACTACTCCTCGACTCCGCCAGAAACCGTGACTTACCTTTAATTCCGGTCCAGACCGCTGTTGTTCTTATCCACACCAAAAACTTTCAGTTTCACTACACGCGCCGCGAGACTGATTTTCGCACGGATTTTCACCTCACTGGAAGTGTGGCCAGACCGCTCCTTAGCGCTCAGCACAAAACCAAAGCCGGGGGGCCGCCCTGAATTCCGCCCAGGGACACCGCAACACACTCGACTCGGAACAAATCTTCCAGAGCTCGCGAACGCGGAAACAAACCTTTTTTTCTTTCCGCACCACACACAGCCGCCGACGTCTGACTCGACTACGACTTCCGACAAATCAATTACAATAAAAGCGCATTCCAGTGATCCAGTTGTCAAAAAAAAAAAACAACAACAAAAAAAAACTTGTCGTCCGATTCCACTCGTTCCAGGAAAATGTTTTGCGGGCGCCGCACGACTATTTTCAATTGCGGTGCAGCCGCGAAAACTTTTCGACCACGGACAAACCGTAAACCGAAAGAAAAACAAATCGTCCGGATGACGTCCGTTCGGGTAACGACTGGACAGACACACGCCGCCCGGTCACAATTCACAAATTTCCACGGAAAATCGAACACTCGGGGGTGAAAAACGTCAACCGCGATACGGCTAACAGACGGGGACGACGGCAGCACAGCACACAGCAGGCAAACAAACAGACACTCAGCGTACACGAGAAGAAAAACTGGACGACGAGGAAACACTTCAAACACCGTGGAACTCTGCGAACGGAATGACGGCGGCAACTCGGAAAACTCGAACCGAATCGAATCGGTGCGGCGACAGCGTCGGCCAGTGCTGCCCTGTCGTCTTTATTCATCGAATTCGTCGTGCGATGTTTTTCCTTGTCGCTGTGATTGGCCGTTTATTCGCGCGCAGTATCAAATCGAACAGGTAAAAATTAATATTTTAAATTTTTACCTGTTGTACGCATTGGTTGCTTCATAGTGTGAGTGAATCGAGTCCGGCTGGTCGCTACGCGAAAATAAAATTTTAAATTTTAACCAATCCTCACATTTAATTATTTCGAAGGGGTTTTTTTTTTGTTAAACCACCGCGAGTTGTTATTAAATTGTCCAAATATTTATGAAATTCTGTTTCTGTCATAAATTGAAAAATATCGAACAGCCATTGGTCGCGTCCAGACTACATGAACTTCGTTCCGGTTCGGATATTAGCTGAAATATTTCAAATGTTTGCAACTGCTGTCGGAGCGTAGACAATTTCCGTTCAAAAAATTTCGAGGAAGTAGCAGCCGATTTCAAACCGTTGGTTCAACTTTTAAACAAATACTGCCTTGAAACCTACGATTAAACTTCAAACACATCTTTGATTCAAAAATTTAAAAATTCACCACGACTTTCTTTTAACGGCCGTACTGTGAAGCAACGTTGACGGCGTTGACTGTGTTGCTCGATCAAAACAACGGTAGAGAAAGCTACATTTTTTGTTTGTTAAAGATACTGAATTGGACTTAGGTGGTTAGCTTTTAATATACTGTAGTGTACAGTCCAGTCAGTTTAGGAATGGGAGGTCAAAAATGGAGCCCTATAAAAGGCGCGTCCGCCGTCCATACGACCTTCTTTTTGGAGAGTATACGTTCTATTATGCATATTTATTCGCTTCGAAGCTGCTTCAGCGATATAATAAAAAAAAAGCAACTATTCTCAAACAAATAGCAAACGGAAACCTTTGAAACCTGTCTGTGAGCTGCTTCAGCTGGGGATCTTTTTCAAAGGTAATACGTTTTACGACGAAACCAACTATTGTTTGCGAAATCAAGGCTTATTTCTTCAACCTTTTCATTCACTCCTGTTAACCGAGTAAAATTACCACCGAACGAAATCAAATATCAAACAACCTGCAATTTTTTCCTGTTTTTGAACTCGCCAACAAAATTCCACACCAGCAAGTATCAACTTGCAGCGATCACTGTAACCACTTATAGTATATGATGAGGAGGACATTGTCGTGGGCCGGTCTGACCCCGAACTCTCCTATGCTAGCCTGCCTCGTATCGGCAATTGTTATTTTATATTCGATCTATGTCCCAGTTTCTGATACAAGGTGATGCATTTTATTTAGTACAAGGGTCGGACACTCGTGTCCGACGCGGCGACGGTCAGGAAGAAAAGTGCGACATCGGCTATCGATCAGCTAAAACCCAACTTGCGTCGATTCCGAGAGTCGATCGATGGCCGATGCAGATCAGAAATTATCGGCTCGGTGAACATTAACTGACTAAGCGATAATTGCTGATCGAGATTCCCCAGTACGGAAAAGATCCGAATTGTGGTCGCGTTTTCAAATCGAATAGGTCGAATGGTTGCCACGATTAAAGCGGGTAGTTTTACTTTATTATTTTAATAATTAAGTATTGTGATTGATTTTTAAAAAAAAAAAATTTGCTACCCTCAAAATTTTTATTTTCACGTTTCAGAACTAGTAGACGCGAAAAAAGCAATAAAAATTTTCAGTCCGTCTGTCCGCCGTACGCAAGATCGTTTGGAGGCTCGTAGCTGCCAAACGATTTGAGATATTAAATTGAATTTTTTTTAACTAATAGACGGGGTAAGCTCCTTGAAGTGACCAAATTTTTAGGGGTGGGGGTGTGAGGGGGAAGAAGGGGAAGTGTTTTAGACCGAAAATTTTGGTTTCTAGATCTCAGTAACCCCTAATGATAGGAAGCTGAAAATTTCTATAGAGCTCTGTAAGTAGACCCATTTGCAGAAAAATTGTCAATATTGATCAAGGGGTGTGGGAGTGGGGGGTAATGTAATGCGTTCGAAACCCAAAAAAGGCGAGATAGATACATTCTAAAATCCATATCTCCTAAACCGTTAATGGCACACTATTCAAACTTAAAAAATATTTGTAGTTATACTAGAAGAACAGAATCAAGAAAAATTTTGGGTGGGGGAAGTTGTGTATGGGGGTGGGGGGGGGGATGAAAAACTTTAGATTACGATGTCTCATGAACCAATTGCTCTAGAAAAATAAAATTCGGTTTGGGTATAAAGGTCGACAAATTAAGATTGATCAAAGTAAAAATTTTTAAGTGGGAGGTGGAGCATAGAAGTGGAGGGGATGAGAATTTCTCAAATCAAACACATTTCATATCTCAAGAACAGTGTAAGATAGATGCTTAGAATTTTTACCAGAAGTAGCGCTAATTAAACTCTAGTAGGGAAAATTTTGGGGTTGAGGGTGTAGAGGGGGAGGGGGAAAAGGAAAAAGTTCCGATGCTTATATCATGAGAACCTGCAATGATATAAGCCTTAAACTTGGTATTTAGATAGAGCTATAGTAGCGGAATGTTGGAAAAATATAATTTTTCTTAGGGGTAGTATGCTACGGGGGTAGGGGGTGGTTTTCCTAACTATTAAACGGTTCATGCTAGAAAGTTGAAACTCGGTGTGTATATGTTAATCAACTAGAAAAGTAATTGTGATATAAACAAATTTGAGTATTCATTGGCGTTCAGAAAGGGGGGAAAACAAATTATTTGTAAATATAATAACTATAAAATGCATATATTTTCACGATTTTCGTCATATCTACTAGGTCTTTCCAAATATTGAATTCATTTTTATTCTACGGATTCTTCGTATGAATACCTAGAAAGTGTTTTCAAGGTTTTTTGAAATTCGACCCCTAAGGGTAGTGTGGTACAAGTGGGGGTGTTTATCCTATATATAGAACGGCTTAAGCTACAATGTTGAAACTCGGTGTGTATATGTAAATCAACTAGAAAAATAATTTTGATTAAAAAAAAATTCAAATATGTATTGGCGTTCAGAAGGGGGGCAAAAAAAATTATCTGTGAAAATAGAATGCATATTTTTTCACGATTTTCGTCATATATACTAGCTCGTCCCAAATATTGAATTTAATTTTATTCTACGGATTCTTCGTATGAATACCTAGAAAGTGATTTCAAGATTTTTTAAAATTCCACCCCTAAGGGTAGTGTGGTACAAGTGGGGGTTTTTCCTATTTATAGAACGGCTTAAGCTACAATGTTGAAACTCGGTGTGTATATCTAAATCAACTAGAAAAATAATTTTGAATAAAAAAAACGAATATCTATTGGCGTTCAGAAGGGGGGCAAAAAAAATATCTGTGAAAATAGAATGCATATTTTCCCACGATTTTCGACATATCTACTACCTCGTCCCAAATATTGAATTTAATTTTATTCTATGTATTCTCCATAATTGACCCCTAAGGGGGTGTAAAGTGATTGTGTACTTTTTCATAAATTATTCCATATCTCTCAGATCCAATCAGATTTTCACTTCCACGATCTTGTTCTTTTTGATAGGTTTTCAGTCACATAGTAGCCTCCACCGCATTTCAGAATTGAACGCGTTCCTAACTTCTACCGGAAAAATAATAAAGTTACGCCCAGATTGTTGGCAGATTTTTAAATATAATATAGAATTTGTGATGTATTTAAGAATAGTTTCGGTAAAGTTTAGTGTAAGTACTGATAAAAGGAATTGTGTAAAGCAAACAGTAATAAACGGTGTAAAGTAAGAAAGTTAAACGTGTTTTGTGTAAAGTTATAGTGTTCGCATGGAGCATTGGGAAGCAGACACGGCCAGGGATATTTGGCCACGACAACATCACCCAGATTTTGAGTGAATGCTATCGACATTGTACCAAATCATGCTTGATTTTGGAATTCCACCAAAATTAGTTCGACTAACGAGACTCACAATGACGAACACTAAACCGCAAGTAAGAATACAAACCGATTCCACAACTAGCTTTCTAACGGAATGTGGTTTAAAGCAGGAAAATGGTCTAGCTCCCATTCTTTACAACCTCGCACTAGAGTATGTCATCCGGAAAACCCCAGACACTACTATTCAAGTCCACCCAACTAGTTTCGTACGCTGACGATACAAACATCCTAGTAAGATCCTTCCCTAGTGCTAAGGAGGTATTTGTCATTCTTGACTCCGTCGCAAAAGTCGGGTTACGCATAAGTAAAACAGACAGAATATAACAATTGCGGAGTATAATTTAGAGAGTGTGGACAACTTTATAATATCTTGGGGCTAATCTAGCAACAGAGGGCAACAAAACGGACGAAATCAAACGACGGATCATGCTAGCAAATAAAACGTATTATTTGGTACTTCCAATAATGAAATCCAAGAAAGTGCACAGGAACAATAAGCTGCGAATATATAAAACTATTATACGACCTGTGCTCTGCGAAGCGTGAACATTAAATTAAACGCTAACTTCCGAAAAAGCAGTTAATACATTCGAAAGAATGGTCCCCCGAAAAATGTTTGGACTTGTAAAAGAAGGAACGGACTGGCGAATAAGATGAGCTGTATCAACTCTTCAAGGAGCCAGAAGCTTCAACGTTCCTCAAACTACGTAAACTGTGTGCTGGCCATATAAAGTGGATGGAAGACAGAAGAATCCCCAAGCGTGCTCTTAAAGGCAAAGCGAGTGGGAACAGGCCAGTAGGCAAACCAGGCAAGCAATAGGAAGACTCGGTTGACGATGACAGAGCAAAACCATCTTAAAAATTAACAGCTAGAGGACGCGGTCTTTGAATCGGAGACGATTGAAGGAGACGACTTCAGGAGGTCAGGGCCCGACTTGGGCTGTCGTGCCATTGATTTCGATCTCACTTATTCTTCTCCGTACTTCACTCCGAGTTCCTTCGTTTTCGTTCCATCGTTCCTTTGTTTTCGTTCGCTCGCAAACTAGTTCGTTCTTTTAGTTCATTCATAATTCAATTTAAGAGGTTATACGCAGTCACAAGGCTGAAAAAAAGTTGTTTTTCAAGTATTTTTCCTGAAAAGCCATTTCAATTTATTGATTTTTAATATATATATACATACCTATAATGGTAACTTCTAACTTTATTTCGGATTTTTTTTTTTAATAATGATTTTTAAAAAAGCTACAGCTGATTGCCGAGAACTTCTTTAAAAAAGTGTTTTGCGGTGATCTCGATATCTCGAGATAGGATCAAAAATTTCGGCCTTAAATTATTTATAAAATTGAAAATATTTATCAGAGAGGAAAAACCTTCGATTAATCTATAAAAAATACGGTTATAAAGATTGTGTAAAAATTTGAGACTGATCGGTTTTGCCGTTTCCGAGAAATTTGGATCACCGACTTTGAAAACATGGGCTGCTATTCACAGTCGTCATAAAGTTGGCTTTAAGTTAAAGCTGGCTTTAGTGTCATATTATTAATAAGACACTAAAGTCAGCTTTATCTTGAAGCCAACTATATAACGACTGTGAATAGCTGCCATAGTTTTGAGAAAAACGCGTTCAAAGTTTCAAGAACTCTTTCAAACGCTCCTAGACGTCTTTACAAATGTGAGTGTAACTTCGAGAATATTTGTCGGATTGACATGAGACTTTCTGTGAATATACTTAAATATATGTTAATTACGAAAATGGAAAAAAAAAACAATTTTTTATTGGAAAGTTGTGACCTTAAGTGAAGAAGATGATGAAAAAATGTGAGTAGATCTAGAAGATGCTGAGCAAAAAAAAGGGTCAGTAGATCTAGAAGATGATGACTAAAAAAAGAAGGTCAGTCGATGTAGAAGATGATGACAAAAAGAGTAGAGTAGAGTGAAATTGATGTAATATTGGGTTTTTTTGCCATTTTCCCAATAGTTTATTTTATTTAATGATAAGTATACATTAAGAATGTAATTAAATAAAGAGACTCTGATCCCCCCCCCCCCAAAAAAACATCTCCCCGATAAAATGTATATCTTAGAGTGCCCATTGAGGCCATTAAGAACGGTAGCAGCTTAGATATAGACTAATCTTAGCTTTAGGATTAAGATAGAAAACCTGTTAGCATTAAGAACTTACGGCAAATAAAGCTCCTTTTAAAACCAAAAAACTAAAACCAATGATGACAAAAAAATAAAGCTTTTTGTCACGTGTCCAATGGAACTACAGTTCACCGAAAGGAGTGAGTTACTTCACTCACTCACACTTTTAGAATAGTTTTTTGTGAACGACCCATCCTGAATTACGTGAATTACATTTTACTGAAGAGGCACTTCACATACTAGCCTCTGCTTCGACGACAATCAAATAAATAAGATGATAATTATTTGTTAACAAATAAATTGAACTGTTTACTGAAATCCCGGCGAACCCCTCTCTCTCACAAAGCGAAACCTATGAATAGTTAAGTCTTCCGGATTAATACTGACACAAAATAACAAACGTTCATATTTTCAAAAAAGCTTATTAAATTCATATATTTCATTTTTTGTTCTAATTTTTATTTTAATAATATTCTTCAGTTGCAATTTGTTACAGTTACACGAAAAAAAAAAACGGATAAAAACCCAAAATCGAAAATGACTAAAATTAAAAACAATCACGACGATCATAAGCTCGTTAGAATAAAAAAGAATTTAATAAAAAACCGCAACAAACAAATTGATTATCTCTATGCGAACTAAATTGCAATCAACAGAATTTCGTTTTAACTTAGCAATAGTATAACTAGGCTTCAAGAATTTTATTTTTAAATATTTTTTTTTTTTTTTTTTTATTTAATTTAATTTTTTTTTTTTTGCATTAAATTTTAAATTCAAATGATTTTTTTTTAATAGTATTTTTTTTTTTTTGTGCAAAAATTATATCACAACAATTTAGAAGTAGATTATTTTTTTTTATTTTATTTATAATTGCGCGTTTTAGTGTGTTTAGTATCTAGATAATAATTTCGTGGAAAATTCAGTTTAGCTTCTAGAAAAGATAGAAAAAAAATATTTATTCAAAAATAATTTAAAATAAATACTATTATTAAAAAATAATAAAGTAAACTTGTAACTTTATTTCGGCAGAACATTAAATTTGTTTGATTGAAAAGATTAACTCAATAAGTAAATAAATGAAATTAAAAAAGGAATAAAATAGTGCGCATCAAGTGAACAACTCCGTAAACTTTGCATTTACAAAATTAAATAAAAAAAAAAAAAACCCTTAATTATTCGTTTCACAAAATCTTTAAATAGTTTCAATTTTAAAATGTTTTCTTTTTTGTTTAATATTAAGATTTTTCGACTTTTCCAGTTTCGTTTAATTCCTGTAAATTTTATAAATTTTCTAAACTTTACAAACTAAAGTTGTATTCTCTCACTTTATTAATTCTTTATTTTTATTTTTAATAATTTCAATCTAATAATAGTCTATTAATGTTTTAGTTACTTATTTTTAATATCTCAGAAAAAAATGTTGTATGTATTCTTCTTTTTTTAAATATAATTTAATGATTATTTCATGCTATTTTTGTTTATTGTATTTTGTTTTTTAAGAGAGAAAAATTAATTGATGATATTTTGTTTACAACAAGACATAAATATGTCCTACTTCAAATGTTTTTAATCAGATCCGAGTTTTTCTTTTAGTTTTTCCGGAGATATGTTGTTATCCAACCGGCGAGTGGACTGGGTTTAAAGAGATAATTGCGAATCAAAATTTGGGTAAAGTGGGTATTGTTGAAGACAGTGGTGTAGTTAGCTTTTTGTCATGGTGGGAGATTTGAAAAAGTAATAAAAACATAGTAAAGTAATACACTAAAGACAGCGGATTAAGGGATTTATCCCGTGCATAGAGATATATATACTGGAGATGACAAGCAGAGGTTGAGTTAAAGGCAGACGTCGTCGCATTCACATTAACGCAAAACAACAACAAATTGATATACCGCACCTGTTGTCTATCTCACTCACACGCTAAGACAACAACAATTTGATATAACGACCATTTTTTGTCTCAATTCTCATCGTGTTTTTGGCTTCAAAGCGCTTTATAGAAGACCGGTGGCTTGTCGTCTCCACTAGCTCTATGATCCCGCGTGACTGGTTCAAAAAATCGAGAAATAATATAGTGTAGAATTTGTGGACTACGTGATTTTCCGATATTCGAAGTCGTTCGGAAGTTACAGGCCGTTATATTCTCTTAACTCTAAATCGTTGAATGTTAAAGAGTATACTCTACCAGCGTTTCTAGATATTGAGGATGCCTTCAATAATGTGGAGACGAGTGCGTTCGAGAAGGCATTGAATAGATGGGGTATTGACTCATACATTTCGTGCTGTAATTGTGTCGATGCTAGGGAGGAGACATATCACCTCCTCTCTGGGTGATGGATGCAGCAGAATGAAAGCAATCCGGGGAACTCCACAGGGTGGGGTGCTTTCTCCACTACTGTGGGTCATAGTGGTTGACGAAATTTTACAGGCTCTATCTTTGACCGGAGTCAAGGTGGTTGCCTACGCAGATGTTATCGTTCTGATGATGAGAGGTACGTTCCTGGACACCTTGAGCGATCTACTAGAAGTTGGGTTCAAATCCTTGAGTTGGTAACTGCGGTCTCAACATCAATCCGGAGAAAACCGACCTTATACTCTTTACGAGAAAAAAAGACCGTGCATTCAGGCTCCCACGCTCTTCCTTAGTGCGAAGTACTTAGGAATCTAATTTGATCCTAGGTTGAACTGGAAACTCGCGATTGACGACAGGATCAAGAAGGAAGCGAACGCTTACTACGCTTGTCAGAAAATGGTAGCTGGAAAACCTGAGGCCTCAACCCGATAGTCCACTGGCTGTACATCACGGTAGTTAGACCTGTTCTTACTTAAGGGTCACTGGTGTGGTGGCATGCGCTGGAGGTCGGGACTAACAGTGTGGGTCACTCTAGGATCTTGTCAATTTCGCTCTGTTCTGTCATGCCGGAGGCTCACATTAGTAAATCCAGGCTTGTAGAAAAATCGACCGTATTGTGATTGTCACGTCACGTCACTTCGATGCCGATTCGATATCGACGCATGAAAAGGCGATTGTGAATGTCGATTGTCATCGACCGTTGTCACTTTGATCGTCATTTTTCGTCGATGACATTCCGAGTCCGTGACGCCAGAAGAAAATTAACGTCGATGCAAAAATGCAAGTATATATTTGACAAAAAGATATTTCTTTCCTTATTTTGATGGATTCGCAACAAGTAATCGTCGTTAAAAGTGGTGTAGATCGACACACATTCAAGAAATATGGCTCGAATTTCCGGCACTGTAAAATTCTTTGGGACTACCGTCACGAGATGCAAGCAGAAGTGAGAGCCACAAATGGGCCGAACAAGATGTATTGCTTTTCCACTTTAGAAAAAAAGCATTATCCGCATTTAAATTTGAATGTAGCATTTGATATTGCAGAAAAATAACGTCATAGTTGTAAACGAAGGCATACATGAACTTAAATTCTCAATTTACAGCTGATACATACATATCAATATGGCAATGCCATTGAGTCACGTCGATGGAGTTACACAATCGCTTTTTTCGATCGACGTGACACTTCGCATCGGCATCGAAGTGACGTGACCGCGACATTCGCTATACGGGTGAATGTAAAAGAATATTGCAGATGGTGGGTATGAATAAAAATCTGAAGATTAGTTGGATTCCTGGTCACAGTGACTTGCCTGGAAATGAAGAGGCAGATGAGCTCGCCAGAAGGGGGTCGGCGAGGAGCATAAAGCTGGCTGACGAATCGGTTCTATGACCCATTGATTATGTAAGGTGAATGATTGATATTGAACGCTCAGACAGATGGAGAGGGCCTGGGATAATCTCTCCGGATGCCGGCAAGTAATTATCTGCTGGCCGATAGGAGGAACTCCAGCATTATTTTGTCTCTGGGCAGGGACATTTGCAGACAACTTATAGGGGTACTAATGGGACACTATCCCGTTGGAAGACATGGAGAAAGACTGGGAATACTCATGGCTGATCTCTGTGTCGCTTGGGTGATGAGAATATTGAACCGACACTGGAGCATCTAGTGTGTTAATGCGAAAATCTGGCACATACCAGGTATCGGTACCTTGGGGAGATTCCCCTTGATCGATCCATCAGAACTTGCGATGATTCCTTTATGCAGTTCTACCCTCTTCATAAGGAAGGGCAATATTTGGAATCCGAAGTCTAGAGCCTGGTTTTGTACGAGGGAACCACAATTTATCCGCAGTGATCTCTCGTGATGGACTCTGGCACAGTGCTTCAGTCCACCCTTCTTAACCTAACATATCAACATCATCAATTAAATTTAATATTTGCGCGTTACTTTTCAAGAAGCTGGAGTTTTTTGTTTTTAATAATCAGATTTAAATTTGAAAATGGCAGTGCAAAGCCAAAAATCTTATTGAAAAATAACGCACTCATAGTTTAATTTCTCTTAACTGTTTTTAATTTGAATAAATGGTAAATAATTGTGTGTGGGTGATTGTGTAGTTTACATTATATTACTTATTATTTATTCTAGCAAATCGTTTCATTTTATTTTAAATTTTTTTTGTTGTATTATAGGTTTTTATTTGTTGTTTTCATTAATGTTTTTTTTTTTTTAGCAAAAGCCCTTCTTTTCGAATACAAAAAATGATGTGATTTCATGATAACTGTACGCTGTGTGATATTCTAACTAAAATCTATGTTTTTTTTAATGATCTTTCTATGATGAACCGTAAAGTGGTTTTTGTTTTTTTTATGTATATAAATATTTAATTATTAGCACTGCGTAAACATACAAACAAACATTGACAAGATTTTGTTTATTTTTTTTTATGAATTAAATTCGATTAAATAAAAGTTCTAATGAAAAATTTTTTTTGCGTGAATTTTTTTTAACTGGAGAATGGATTTGAAAAGAATTTGTTTTGGTTGTTTATTTCAAATTCATACTCTAGGAAAAAATGTTTGTTTTAAGGCTCTGTTTGATTTCATCGACGTAAGGTGGAATTATAATGAATATTGCGCTCCAAGCGTGAAGCAATGCGACGCGATCACAGCTGACTCAGCTGAATAGAATGGATGTTAGTGAATGTATCGCATCGCTTCGTTCGCGTCGCTTTGGTTAACAATTTTTTTTCGTCGCATGCGTATCATGTTTTTAACACTAGTGTAGGCTTCAATCGATGGCAACCAAATGAATGCCTAAGCAATAAATAAAATGGAGACAGTAGATTCGCAGGTTGGGAATAAAATATTTTCATATTTGCGAATATTTTGTGACAGTTGTGGCAAGCGTTTCAACGCGCTGGTGTCGCGATATGGTGAGCGCGATGCGATTGTGAAGTCTCGCACATATCACCTTCACTATAATTCCACCTGTTATGTCGTTTGCAATCCTTTTTTAAGTACAAGCGGAAAAGATATGCAAAGTCAATTGTATTAAATTGTTTTTGATCGAAACTAAATTATAAATAAATAAAAATCTGGACATCTTGTCCGGTCATTTCCTTTGCACATTTTTCTTTATACTTCCACGCAACACAAACGTCGCGGTATTGATTGCAATTGAACATCGAAAATAATAAATTCAAATCGATGGTATAGTGCACAAATGTTGCTAGTGTATTTTAGGTGGCTTTGAGATTGAATTTACGGTCCACAGACATGAAGCTGGAAATCTTACGTATCGCAACCTTTTTTGTGATACTGGAAACATTAAAACCGGAAAGAGTTTTTGCACCGTCAACACTTTTGTGCGCTACAACATCGATTTTACTTTTAGGCAAAATAACAACAACAAAAAATTCCATTAGAAATAAATAGTAGAATTTAAAATGAAGGCCGTCTTAGCACATGCATCCTCCTTCCGAGTCCTGCTGTTGTCCCGAACATGATGGCTGAGTTTGAAGATCGACAGCTATTTTTAATAGGTAGTCAGGTTAAGGTTAAAATTAAAATAATAATAAAAATATTCTTTGCCACATTTTTTTGTTTTATTGTTATCATTTTGTATTGCTTTTAGTTCATTTAATAACGAAATATATCGTAAATAAAAATAAATAATTAAATTATCAAAGGATTGTGATATTTTGAAGGTATATTAAAAAGATGTAAAAATTCTAAACTTAGTTTTTTCTTTAAATTCATTCTTTTGTTTTTCGAGTGCAAAAGTAGTTTCGTTTAATTCTAATTGAAATATCTTACAATTTATTATAATGTTGTATTCAAGCGTTTACAATTTTTGTTGAACTCAAACGAGGACGGATAAAAGCAAATAATTAATTATTGCAAAAGAAAACCATAATGAATTAAATGTTTAAATTATTTCAAGATGCCAAATTCAATCGGGTATTACCTGCTGATTGGAAATTCCGCAGAAATGAAAATACCGAACTTCGAAAGAAGCGTCGAATGGACGGAAGGAGGATGTTTTTTTCTGATTAAATTGGACACCGGTATACAAAGAGATATGGTATACCAATCTTTAAGAATTTAGAACCATATTCATAAATCCTATTAATAAAAAAAATCAGACCAACTCAGATACAATGTCTTAAAGAACATACTTGCTTTTTACGGAAAGCATCATTGCTCTTTATCTCAGCTCTACGCAGTTGTAAATTGGCTGTTTTCTGCATAACAATGTCCAATTTTTTTTAGGGAAAATAAATTTAATGTGACTTTAAAAAAAGAAGTGATTCGGGCCGAATCGCGAGAGAAATATAAAGGAGTTGTGGAGTACCTTCCAACAAAATTCATTCTTATCAAATAAGGCAGAAACAAGCCCCACTCAGTTAAGTTCTTTATCGCAAAATTCAAATCATTCAAGAAGAAACAACTGGCGCATATAGTCACGACTATTTTTTAACATCCTCACACTGTTTCGGACAAAACGTCCTACTGAATCCTGTTAATTTTTCATCAAACACGACATGATTTTACTATGGACACCTCTAAAGCTGGCTACAGACTTCTCCTGCTTTTCTTGTTTTTCACATTTCGCGAGTTTTTCGTTGTGTTATTTCACAAATACCTACATAAAACTCGCGAGAAAGTCACGAAAAAATCGTCTCGCACATTTATCGTTATTGTCTCGTCACGCAAAACCCTTTGATGTCGTCAAAAAACCGCCTTCACTAGAGAAAAGTCACGAATCGCGAAACGCTAATAACAAAACTCGAGAAACCCACGAAAAACCTCTACACACTATGCGCGAGAAAGACGCGAAATAGGCGAAAGGATAAGTCTGGAGCCGGCTTAAGCGTTTCCATCTTCCAGGATTTGAAATTGGATCGAGACGATTGGAGGCGACAACTTCAGGAGGACAGAAGACGATTTGGGCTGTCGCGACATTGATGATGATGAGAATTTTAAATTAGCACCCAAAATGGAGACAGCACATATTTGGTACTTCTTGATTCCTCCAAACCCATAGCCAAAAGCTCAGTTTTACGGGGGGTTCATCGCATTTCAACCACCACCAAATCGAAATGTATTTTGTAACACAAAACTAAATTTCAGTGTGATACGTTTGGCGGCCTTAAGAAAGGCAACATACTTTTGCATGCATACCGCGACAACACTAAAACAATTATAAAATTCGATAGTTCCAGTGAGAACTAAAACTTTGAATAGCGTAGAAAGCTCTACACAATTCTAGTATGTTCTGTACATTTCCTGCATGTTCTACATCTTCGAATCAACTTGAGATCGCCCAGTGCATCAGCTATTCTGTATAAAAGCACAGCAGATGGGCGAACAGGAATCAGCTTTTCTACCACGAAAGCGTTTTACAGCCAAACCCAACGGAAACAACAAAATAGTTTTTCTTCTTTGTCCGAACTGGTGGCTTTGAATTCGAGTGATGGCGTAGGTGGAGAGGGATAAATTTTCGATCAAAGAAAATTTTTGTTGTCTATCCCGTAACGTAAAACTCCTTAACTTTGTGACAGGCTCCCAACATTGTGACACTTTTGTTTTGGACAGAGCACTCTCGCCGCTCTGGTGATTAGGTAATCTTAAGGTTTATTTCGGACCTTAAGATTAATCACCAGAGTGGCTAGAGTGCTCTGTGTGCCCAAAGTTGTAATCCTCACTGACACCTAAGCCGCTATCAAGTCCTTAAATTGGGCTACCACTTCCTCTAGACTTGTCCTACAGTGCTGGGAGGAGCTAGCCTACTTAGGAAGCCAAGTCAAAGTTACTCGTCTTTGGGTCCCGGGACACAGCATAATAGAGGGTAACGAGCGGGCAGACGAATTAGCTAGGCAAGGTTCTGCTCTCTAGTGGGATCAGTACAGATCAACCTAGAGATTGTTAAACGCCAAATATGCACGCGCTTTTTCACAAACGCCAACTCCATATGGAGAGAATAGACCAACTGTGTCATATCTAGGAAAATATGGTCATCCTACTCCCGGAGCAGAGCAGGTGAACTCTTGCATAGGAGTTGTGTGGACGTCTCTAGAGTCATGGCAGTCAACTCGGAACATTTGTTGATCAGCGACCACGCGGCCAGACTGGATATTCTCTTTAACGTCAATTGCCGCACCTATGGGGATACAAACAAGAAGAAAAGAAAAAAAGAAAAGAAAAATTTAGAAGAAAACCGCTACCAACCTGCTTTGCGAATTTCCAGTCCTAGCTAGAGCCAGACTTCGCACACTAGGCAAACCCGTCTTTAATAACCTTGATGAGATATCGAAAAACAAGATTGGAGAATTGGATTGCCTTCTTGGACAGCTCCGGATGGATATGACAATCAAATCAAGCCTAGGTCTTTGCTAAACTATATATCTACTTCATAAGCCCTCAACGACCAAGTTAAAAGAGTTGTGGTATCAAAACTGCACTTCCTGTTCTAATTGGGCCCTGTTTACGACAGACGGGCCACCACGGAAACCAGCCAACAAACAAACCAACAAACCATGGTGTAAAAATCACTGTGGGATCGAAGGAGTCAGTAAACTAGAAACCCAGATCTACGCGTCATACTGTCCATTAACTGTAGCTCGTTCGAGGAAACAGACTAGCTAGTTCTCCAGCTCTAGGAAATGCTCAACGAGGACATCCAGCAGCGTTGGATGGAATGTAGATCAGCCTCAGGATGGATTATGGCATCTAAGCCCACGGTTCTAAAAAAAAGAGACAAGAGTTACGCGGACCTGAACCATTATGAGTCGGTCAGACTACCGGACCATTGAAGTATATTTATTTCAAGCGGAAATTAGGCATTGCTGGAAATCTGCGCGGTGTGTAAAAAACGCATTGCTATTCTCACGCTTTGCCAAGCGGTGATTAATGTTCTTCACTCAAACTCAAATAAGTCCAGCCTTGTAAAGTTATGTAAAAACAAGATTACCGAATTATGCACGAGATTTAACACTGCTATATGTTGTATTCCTAGCAACAAGGCGGCGGAAAAGGTCGTAAGAGGTTCAGCGTGTAATCAGGTGATGGCTCTATCTGTGAGTAGGCCGTCATCTTGTAGTGCCCAACATCTTGTTTCGTTGGACAGCGTTCTATTGAAAACGTACGTATCCTCATTAGTGTAATGACGAATAGAGATGGGTCATTCAGGAGTAAAATTTTCCAAAAGAGCACTTCATTAAAGTAAGTGAGTGAAGTAACTCACTCCTTTCGGTAAACTGCAGTTCCATTAAACACGTGACAAAAAACTTGATCGATCTTTTTGTTTTCATCATCTTTTAGATGTTCTGACCTATTTTTTTTTTTGGTCATCTTCTACAGCTACTGACAAAACGAAGAGTTTCGGAACTACTTCGCTGAACTCGACTTTTTTTTTTGTCATCATCTTTTACATTTGCTGACGAAACGAAGGCACGATGAAACAAAGAGTTCCGGAACATGATAAAGGACTCAGTCGAGTCCGAAACGTCACATAAAATAAATTTAACAGTATTCACCGGAAAACCTTGTATTTTCTATTGACCTTTTTATTTATTTTTTTTCGGTCCTCATCTTCTACATCTACTGACGAAACGATCAGAGTTACGGAACTACTTCGCTGAAACTCGTTCCTTAAAGTGAGTGCAGTACTTCACCGAAAGGAACTGCTTTACTCATCTTTACTGACGAATCGTTGTTTGATTGGAAGGCACGTCCGAAATCTGACTAAAGCAGACGTGGTAGAAGGCAGTTACCAAAAGGCGAAACGGCGCACTAGGTAGGCACTTTGATACTGCTCTGTGAAGTCGTCCCGACATTAAATTGGACAAGCTGCTACAGTTCATTAGGTTGGCCAGCTTGTTCAGATAAGTTGATATTAGTCTGGGTATTATATAGAAAAATATGTATTTCGCCTGAGAAAGCGGTCTACTACAAGTACTTAATCTTAGCTACAGAAAGATGATAAAATATACACTACTTACTTCAGGCTCGGCGAGCTATCGAAGCTGAAAAGTTCACTAGGATAAATTTACAGGAAATCGGGAAAGTCGCCAATTTTTAACATGCATTCATTATTCTTTTTCAAACCCGGAAACTATTGCAAATAGTTGTTGTTCTAATAGAGTTCTAATATACGAGACAATTCCCGAACTCGTTATAATCTTCTTGGGATTGAGAGTCTGGTATAAATCAGTTCAGATATTTAGGCTAACTGTGGACACTAAAAGCCATTCAATTCGAGCAAATTTTTCCATTCATCCTATTATTTAAGAAAAGAAAAATTGATTAATATTGAAACAAAATGTATTTTCATAAAATGATAATGTTAAAAGAGGGACATAATATGAACAGATCTAAAATGTAGTTCCGTTTCGCTGATTTATGTGATGTTTCTATCTTATGCTTGTATATAATCATATCATAGAAACTTTGTACTTTAAAAATTTCGAATAGCATGAACAGTATTCTCTTGTCGTGTTAATTTTTATGTTACAAATGATTCAGACAATTTGATACTATCAAAAAATACATGGGCTGGTAAATATCTTCTAAGCACAGACAGAACAACAAAAAGAGTCCGATTTGTATAAATAAAATTTCTACTAAAAAAAAAAACTGAAAGTAAATTTTAATAAAAAAAAATACCTTTATATTGCAAAATAAAATGTTTCGCGGTAAATTTCCTATAGACATAAATTATATTAAATTTATAATTATATTAAGTTTTACTTTAATAAGTTTTCTTGTTTAATTCTTTTTTTTTGTGTTTGTTTTTATCGTTTTTTTTTATATATCAAAATATTATCTTTTATAAAGTTTCCTATTAGTTTTTTTGAATTAAACAAAAGAAATCAAGAAAAAAATAACATTAGGCTAAAAGGGAAATCATAAAAATTAAAATAAAAAAAAAAGATGAATTATTATTATTGTTGGTAATTCTTTCTTGTTGCTTATTTTTTTCTCTTTTCTTTTTCTGTATAAATATTATTTAAATAGATATAAAGTTTGTTGTAAAAAACAAAAGATATATGTATATATATATGTGTGTGTATGTATGAAAAAAAAAACAAATAGAGCACATAACTCAGCAGGCACAGCCTCCTTCTGGGTCCTTCGTTTCGTTCGGTGAATCTTTGAGAACGACTTCTTGCACTGAAGAGAGAGCGCACAGGAAAAAGTAAAGCAAAAGTTAAGGAAACTAACGAAATTAACTGAAAATTGTAAAAATTAAAATACGGCTACAAATGAAATAACTCAATAGAAATAAATCAAATAATGAAAAACAAAGCGAAATTTTTAAAAGCTGTATACGATTGGAAATGAATTTTTCTTTTTCGTTTCTCTGAAAAATATATTTAAGAAAAAGGATACTGTCTTCCGGTGGTTTATTCTCCGTAGAATCCATGCCAGGAAGGGCAGCGGCTACTCTTCGGAATAACTGAAAGGATAAATCAATTTGTTATATTTGTAAAAAAAAGTCGGATCAATTTCGGTTTACCTGTTTAACGTTATAACCAGCTTTAGCACTTGTCTCTATAAACATAACATTTAGTTCCTTTGCCTTGCGTTCTCCCTCTTCCGTTGATACTTGTCGCTTATCTGATAAATCAGTTTTATTACCAACTAACATTATTATAACATCACTACCACGTTCTGTTCGAACATCATCGATCCATTTTGATGTTTGATGGAATGAATTTGCATCTGGAAAGGGATGAGAAGAAGCGATTTTATTATAAGTCACACGGTAATTGGAATTTTATCAGACGATGCAGGAAGAAAGTTGAAAAAATGCTGGAGAAGTAACTCTGTGTTTGAATTGCTCAAAAGATGGTAACTTGAAACTAAACTCTGGTCTCTGGAGCATATGAGAACAATTTGGCAGAAGCGTGGACAAACAACTATATTTTTTTCTGAAGACCTTTAGATGGTATATTCAAACGTGGGCTTATAGGGTACCTAAACACCCAAGAACTAACAGTGCCATTTTCCGTTCGACCTTGGGCAGAGAAGATCATAATTCCAAATGAGTGTCACGTACGCATCACGTAACCAAGCCGTGTTTCTGTGTTTGCATCCTAAAGGACCAGACATGTTGAATGGAGCCTCTGCTAAATTCATGGAAAAATCCTAGATTTAAATGGGTGAAACGTCGATGACCTGTCTGTTCGAGACAAACCACGAAAACGGACGACAAATTGATTTTACGGGTATTTGAATTGGAAACTTCGTCAAGCATTGTGGTGCGAGTAAGCAGTTACGCGTACAAAAGGTTTAATTATGCCATGTGATACTATACGAAGATGTTCAGTGGATTATGTTGTGTGCAATTTTGAAGAAACCACTACTGCCTGTTGATAGCAAGGGCCTTTTTTTTCGATTTTGCTCGTCACGTTTCAAAAACAAACTTGATGGACTACCACAAAAACTACCTACACATACATGCAGCCCAGGCGTTATTATCGATATTTCGTTACCGATTTTGGCCGCTGCAAGAAAAAATTCATAATACGAGAGTGTGTCCGCTGCACCAGAACCAAGCCAAGATAATGCTCTCAATTAATGGGCAATCTTCCTCCAACAAGAGTGGAACAAACCCGGTCATTCCTTATTGCTGGTATGGACTTCTGTGTACCCATATGGACACACTTTAAGATTCGTGGAAAAAGGCCTCGAAAGTCATACATATATGAGTTTTCTGCTGCTTTGCGACCAAAGCAGTTCACCTCGAAGTTGTTTCCGACCTTTCGACAGAGGCTTTTCTTAGAGCTCTAAAGCGCTTTTTCGGCAGAATAGGAAAGTCCAAAAATATGTACTGCGACAATGCAGCAAATTTTCTTGGAGCTTATAACAAACTTGAGGAAGTAAAGGATGCGTCGATCCAGTAGAGTTGGAGACAGTCATCATTCAGATCGAAGCAATCTTGAATTTTAGGCCGGTCACTCCAATGTCATCTAACCCCAACGACTTAGAGGCTCTCACTTCAGGACATTTTTTAATTGGCAAAGCCCTTACAAGCCTCTCAGAGTTGGCACCAGCATCAATCAGGGTCTCCAACTCTTGGAACTGGAAGCTTGTTCAAGTTGTAAAGACAGAACTCCTGAAGCGTTGGACGAAAGAATACTTGAGCGAACTTCAGCAAAGACGTAAATGTAAATGGACACAAATGTCAAAAAATATACCCTAGCACTTTAGTACTAATTATACTCGGATTATAGATCCCGAGACAGGGTTTCATTGACTAGACGTGTCAATGAATCCAGTAGTGTCCCCTGCTTTCTAAAGAGTGGAGTGAGTGTGTTGTTGCTTCAAAGCTGTTGCACTGCTGCGAACGCCGCTCGCCAGTGTTTGCCTTTTAGAACTCCTTTACTTCACTTGGGCCGACGTCGTCCATGATTGAGTCAAAGCGGTCGCTGTTCAGCTGTTGAAGTCGATCTTCCATGGCTTCACAACGTCTTGTTATTCTACGAAAGTGCAATAAATTCTTTTAAGCGTTTGACTTAGCTACAATCAGATCGCATCTTGAGTATAATTAGCATATCTGGGCTGAGGCTTCAAAATCTCATTTAACTTTGCTCAATCGTAAGATCAAAAATCGCAAAAAGATGCGCTCCGACTAATTGGAGATGAAGCCATTTCTATAGACTCACTCGAGTATTGTCGAAATGTCGATATTTTCATGGTAAATTTAGTAAGGAACTAGAAGGACTTATAACTCCACTCTTTGTTTGTTCACCCTTTGTAATAATCGTCAGTATGACCACCTCTTTTCGTAGAGAACATTGAAATTTAGGCAATCTTTTCACATCAGAACATCAGTAATGTGGAACGCTCTACTAGTCAATTTTTCCTGAAAAATATACAGCCCCCAGCAATTCAAAAACAACGTCCACCAGCACTTCAGACGCTTTCCTCTCGTTCCAGTACTATAAGTCCCCTACTAAAATTTAAACGCTGCCAAAATGGTCAAGATATATCTGTCCAAAGGTTGTTTATAAGGAAAAATAAAAATGTTATACTACACGAAGACAACGACCCAAAACAAAACATCGAGATCGTCTTTAGGCTGGGTACAATGGAAATAACTTTGACAAATTGGATTCAAATATCGCAGACAATGTTTGGGCATTAACGAATTTCAAGCTCTGTAGGAAACAAAATTGAAGGTCTTTGTCTCCAGTTTATGCTAAAAAGTTAGGTGAGAGTATGTCTCCGAAATGCAATTCTTAATAGGCGGAGGGGACTGGACAACTTGTTAATTAAAAAGATAAGCAATATTTTACATTTTCAAGGAGTACCCATTTGAAATTAGAAACGCAATTCAAGTTGTAGAAAATAAAAAAAAACTCCATTAAATTGTGTTGACTCTAAGATAAGAGCATCAGGATAACACACTTATGCCATCATATCAGATGCAAGAGTCCAATCAGCCTTGGTCCGATATTTAGGGTTCATAAACAATTCTTAAAATATTTTAAAGAAGAACTGCAACGACAATTTTTAAATGTTCTTTAATATTAATTAAACACCGACGAAGGTACAAATTCTTTAATAAAAATTCAGCTATCTTATCACCGTAGCAAATTAATTTGACACACTAAAGATTGAACATAAGATTGTAACAGTGCCTCTGCCGTGATTCATGTTGTTACTTTGTCATTAAATTTATCGTTGCCAGAGAAATCTTGAAATTGTTTCATTTTTTTTCCCCGCATTAAAAAGAATATGTACCCACCCAGCAGTGATGTAGACTAATCTAGACCAATTTTGTTGGAAAACATTTTTAATGGCTAAACAGAAACAACATGCGGCGATTTTGCTTTACTGTAGGAGTGCATCCGATTCACACATCTTAAACCACGACGAAAAGTAGCTCTACAATATTAAAAACAATGTAGCAGTAGAGTAAAATTTGGAATCACTTCATTTAGAAAGCTTTTTACTTCAGAAGGTTTAGATTTTTTCAATTACTTTATTTTAAAACCCAGTCAATTTTTTTATTTGCAAATGATTTAGGGCCGTTATTACGACCTTTAGTTAAAATTTAACATGAACTTTGACTGTAAGTTTCGTATGTGCATCTGTCAGTTAAAGTTTCAGTTAGAACGTTACTGACGATCGTAGGAACGGGCCTTAATAGTAAATTACGGAAGACACCTGTAAATTGAAATTCGACACTCACTTATGAATTAAAAAATAATTCAATAAATCTTCTCCGAAGCGAATGTATAGGGACATAAAGCACGTATACTCACTTTGGTGTACCTTAAGCGAATCGTTTCTAAATCATGTCACAAGATTCGATTTCAATGAACTATAAGTGAATCTATTTCGATTAGAAAAATATGTTACAGTTTCTAAACTTTGCTAAGCTTGGTTTTTAAGTAAGTCAAAGGACAACGGATTAAAAAATACCAGACGGTTTCTATTTGTATTATTCGATTTTTCTTTACCTTTAGTGACAAAAGAACACATAATTTTAGTGTGGATTTAAAAAACTCCGTTTTTTTCATAACACCTTCGATGAATGTTCACTAATGTTTGCTGAGAAGACAACTCAAGAAAATTATGAACAGGTAGACATTTGTGTTATGTACATGCCCGGCATTGTGACTCGAACACGCGCCACCCTATTTCGGTAATATTTATCGTTGCTGATGGTAAACGATCATATACCGCGTTTACATGGAGAATTGAATCCGGATTCAACCCTCTAAAACCGCATGTAAACGCAGATCGGATCGAAACGAGATCGAATAGAAACCGGTTATGTCGTACATTTCAATGCCATTTCATGTTTCGATCTTTGGATTCTCCATGTAAACACGATAATAGACTCTTCAGAGAATAATTAATATTAGATTTAATTTATAATTTTTTCAAGATCATTCAGGCGGTACATTTTGTTGTATGCCGGCTTTAGTAGCATTCAAAAATTTGGTGAAGGCTTTGGCGTTATTAAGGCCGCTGTACTCCTCTCCAGGGGACGACGCTACTGATATCAGAGATATCAGACCAATGAGTAGAACGAAATGAAAAATTTAAATTTTATATAATAATGCGAAACCTCAGTAAGTCTTTTAAAGAAATTGATAGATTGGAAATAGGGGTTGGTGTCTTTAAAGAAATTCGTCTGGAAAGTGAAGTTAAATATTTTTTAGCGTCTGTGTAATGCATCATCAAAATAGCACAAATATTTAAACGGGATCATTTCACATGTACCTAAGCAAATTTGTTTAAACTAAACTAAAACGCTATAAAATTTATTCTTAGCAAATGTATTAAAGTATGCCGTTGAGAATTGCTCTCTAAAAATTATTACATGAAAATTTAAAGAGTCATTTTATGTTTTGCTGTAATGACCCATCATAAAAAATAAGATCTCGAATAAAATAATATAGGCTTTTCCAGCGACTAAATACAATTTTGCAGAGCAAACGAAGTGTCGGATTTATCCAAAACCGACGAGATTCATAAATACTAGTGCTGAAAAGAACCCTATAAAAAGACCTGCCCGCTTAACAAAAATCTATACAAAAATAAAGCGCACGATAGTTTAAGAACAATTATAATCCAAAACCAACAATAATTCGTTATATTCGTGCTCGCTATCAATTTGAATGAATCACTTTATGAGCCGTCCCATCAACAAAAGTAATTGTACTAGTACAAATTCTGACTCATTACACTTTATCATGAGAAAGGTAATATAAAATAATTTGTTGCTTTATATTTGACAAAATCAATTGTTCCACTATAAACAGTAAACATATCTTTATCATTATCACAAAATTACTAACTTTTTAGATTAATGAGCTGATAAGAAACAATTTCAAGTGAAGTTACTACATTTAAATGACTCAAGGCTTGAGAGACTTTCTTTGTCGTAAAAGTTAATACGATAATTTTACGTGATTAAAATCGTAGGTTCATTTACTAAAAAGGTTTCGTAGTTTAAACAGGACATTTAATTATTTATGCCATAGTTTATGACCGGCGCAAAGATGAGGTAAAACATAGTTTGAGCAGAGCTGTCGTAACAACATTGGAGGCCCTAGGCGAAACAGTACCGGCAATGCCAATTACATGACATACAAGATATTTTTTGTTTTGGCCTCTTCTAAGCTATGCGTTTCCAGAAATTATCGAGGGGTGGCTGGATCCGGTTTTTTGCGTCCATATTTAAAGAAAATATAATTCGATTATATAATATTTCTATAAATAAGAATTGTACTTACTTGTAATATCATAAACGACAACAGCAACTGTTGAATCACGAATGTATGATGGAATCAGCGAACGAAATCGTTCCTGGCCGGCAGTGTCCCAAAGTTGGAGTCGTACTGTTCGATCTTCTAAGTACATCGTTTTTGAAAGAAAATCGATTCCTATTGTTGCCTAAAAAAATATAAGGAAATAAAAATTATTAGTTTTATTTTATTTCAGGTTAACTTAACTGGCTACTGAATGGTAGCATGAAAATGTTTCGTTTGCATTTTTTTGTGGTTTTATGTATACACATTGCATATGAGTATGAAACATGCAATAGGACTTCTACAAATAAAGTCTTCATTTAATTTTAAAATATGCACAAGTTCAGGCGTTGGAAGTGCCGAAGTTTACTTACGAAGGGGCTTTGGGTTCGACTCTAGCCTAATCACATGCCTTTAAATAGAAAAAAGATGGTAGGGACATCCACTGTGCATGGCTACGAGCACTTGTACTGTACTATGACACAGAAGAAGTTATAGGAAGTAAAAAAATATGTACAGGCCAAACCCATCTTGCTCTACCGAAGCTACCTCCAACGGCAGACAAGAATAATTTTTGGGACGAGGTCAGAAGAAAAAAAAACAACTACCTATAAATTTTCGTTGTTCAAACTGAAAAATAATTAAAATAAATTAATGGAAAGAATGAAAAAAGAAGGAACGAAAACGAAGGGAAACAAGGGAAAAATAAGGAAGACGAAAAAAAAAACAAAGAACAAAAAAAAAATACTTTATTATTAAAATAATAAAGTAATTGATAATAGACAATAGAAATTTTTCTGAAGAAAATAGGGAACAGAAAAGAATGGGGAAAAATTAAAAAGAAAAATTGGAACAGGAAAGGAAAGACGCAAAAAAGAAAAAGGTATAATAGAAATTAAAAACAAAAAGGGGAACTCTGGAAAGAAACGAAATAGAAAAACAGGAAACAGGACAAAAATTTAAAAAAAGGAGCAAGAAAGAAACTAAAAAAGACTAGGAATGAATCTATAAGGGATAAAAGAAACAGGTAAGAAACGGAAAAGAAGAAAGCAGAAGGAAAGAAACGGAAAAGAAGAAAGCAGAAGGAAAAAAACGGAAAAGAAGAAAGCAGAAGGAAAGAAACGAATAAGAAAAAATAAACAAGAAAGGATAAAAGAAAAAGAAAGAAACGGAATAGCAGAAAGCAGCAGAAAAGAAACGAAACACAAAACAAGAAAAAGAAAGAAACGAAAAAAGGAAACACGACAGAAACGAATAAGAAAAAAAGAACAAGAAAGAAAAAATGGCAAAAGATATGGAAAGAAACGAAAAAGAAAAAAGCAAAACGAAAAAGAAAAAAGATAAAAACGAAAAGACACAAAAAAAGGAGAAGGAACAAATTAAAAAGAAGAAAAGGAACTGGAAAGAAGCAAAAAAGAAAAAAAGTGGAGGAAAGAAAGGAAAAATTAAAACAGGAAAAGAAAAGAAATGAAAAAGAAAAAAAGGAACAGGAATGAAACGAAAAAGTAAAAAAGGATAGGAAAAAAAAATAAATAAAAGGGAAATAGGAAAGAAAAAATAAATAAAAGGGAAATTGGAAAGAAAAAATAAATAAAAGGGAAATAGGAAAGAAAAAATAAATAAGAGGGAAATAGGAAAGAAAAAATAAATAAGAGGGAAATAGGAAAGAAAAAATAAATAAAAGGGAAATAGGAAAGAAACGAAAAATAAAACAGGAAAGAAATGAAAAAGAAATAAAAAAACCGGAAAAAAATAAAAAAAAGGAAAAGGAAAAAAGGGGACCAGAAAAAAACAGAACAGGAAAAAACAAAAGAGGAACAAAAAACGAAAAAGATACAGAAAAGGAACTAAAAGGAAAAAAAGGAACCGGAAGCAAACAAAACAAAAAGGTTTTTCTCATTCCTTTTTCGTCATAAAATTAAAATATAACAGAGAAAATCTTATATATAAAAATGAGTCAGTTTTTTGGTCGATCGCGATGAAAATCTACACCTGTGAACCGTTTCCTCCCAAATTTTGCATGGACATTCTCGAGACTACCGGACAGGTCGTCAACATAATTATATATTCCCGAAATGCGTTTTTTAGTAAGTTGAATCAGATGATCTTGACTTAGAATTAAAAATTTATAACAGGCAGTCATAGCCGAGCGGGTAAGGCGTCTGACTAGAAATCAGATGATGACAGGTTCGAATCGTGCCGACCTCGAACATGTGTGATTTTTTTTTAATTTATGTGTTTCGATTTTACTACCGGCTGCGAACACGTGACGTGAGTAACAGGGGCGATGAAGCATAATTTTGGTGGTTCGCGAGTTATTTCAACATTTGAATGGATGAAGTATGGAGGATGGTGGATAGAGAATGGAGGATGGTGGATAGAGAATGGAGGATGGATGGAGGATGAATGGAGGATGGAGGATGGGGATGGAGAAAAATGAAAAGTGAAAAATTAAAAATGAATAGTGAAAAATGAAAAATTAAAAGTGAAAAATGAGAAGTTCCTTGAGCTGAGAAAGTGTACCCGAAACGGAAGTAATATATCGACGGGAGTAATGTATCAACGGGAGAAACAAGACCAATGGATAAACGGGAGTAACAGAGGCGATGGAACAACGTGAGCGTAGCCGCAGTACGCGGCTAGTCAATAATAAGAACATGAAAAAATAAAACAATAAAAATATTAAAACTAATAAAAAAAAAATAATAAATTAGAAGAAACAAAGAATAAATAAAGCATAAGTGGAAAAAACCGATAAAAAAGAAAACAAACGTAGAAAAAAAAGGAAAACAAAAAAAAAAAGGTAAAAGAAATGGTATTAGAAAAAACCAGGCAAAAAGAAAAAAAGAAAATAATTATTGAAAGATTAATATAGCAGGAAAAAATAAAAAAATAGAACAGACAAAAATTAAACGAAATACGCAAACTGGGAAAAAAAACGAAATGGAAAGGTGCGCCTATAAAAAAATAAAAAATCTTAACATGAGAGGAAAGTTGGATGTCTACTTTTATTTAATGAAGTAAAGTCTTAGCCTTTCCTTGTTTAAAGCCACGCCAACGCTACTTTCCAGCGTAAGCAGAGTTGATGTGCGAATTTAGAGCTCTTTAGCTACCCGAATACATGAATGTTATACACACCAACTTAAGAGTAGGTATGGAAAACGAAAAAAAAAGAAATCACTGACCTCAGCATCTGGTGCAATGTTTAATTAATTTCAAATATTTCTAGAGATTGCCGCTAACGTTATCTATGCTTGACCAATATTCGGTCTTGCTCTGGCTCCTTCTATAAGTCTAAGTCACCGTTGAATCGTCAGATTCTGATGTTTTTCATCCCGTAAAACATCTGAATCTGACGATTCAATGGTTCTCCACTGTGGAGAAAACTTGGCCCTGTCGATGATATTCCTTCAATCAAATCCGTCCATCCAATCTTAGTGCTTGATTTTATCCTAGACAACGGGAGATTCACACCTAGATGGAAATCGAGTCTACGACTTTTCAATTGGAGGCCCAACTCAATTAATGACACGCAATAGAAGCTTAAAAAAATATCAACACTATGTTTTGCTTGCAGGAGCCATAGATGCAGTTTTGAGTGAACAATGCAACGAGGTGACCGGTCGGAAAAGTATATCTAGTTGGGAGAATGTTAACAATTCACACCCGTAGACAAAATAAATGCTAACTAAGATCTAATTAGATTCACAGTTTACTAGCAAGACTTATGTAAATTAAATTTAATTGCTCGTTTCCTCCAAAAAAAGAACCGAAACACAAATTGAAGTCAATAAAGCACCTCACGAGGCCAAAATACATTATACATCCAAGCCCTTCATCCCAAAACCTTGCCATCTTACTCCTAAATAATAAAAAAAGCCCGACCTAAAAACACTACATGCTCCCGGTCACTACGGACTTGATATCATTAAAAATCATCAAAGTGATAAAATCTACAATGAAATGAGTTTTTCTGAACACAACACCGAGCCCAAGTACCCATCAAGTCCATGAGTTAAATGGGAATCTTTCGAAAGACCTCGGATATAAGAAGAAATTTTTGTTTTATGTTCAAATTTTACGAGCAACTGTTAGAGAACAGGCAGCCGAAACCCGGTTCATGCACAAATAGGACACGGTCGGGCACCTGAACGAAAAATGAAAAATGCACCAACTTGCATCAGTTGATAGAAATAAAAAAAAAAAACTTTTTATAGCGAATGATTCCAAGACGGCTGTAGGGACGAACGTAACCCGAAAACTTTCTCCAACTAGTTAGGAAATAAAATTTTCATCTCTGGAATGTAGAAAAAAAAAATAAAATCATTTATTTATGAAACTAGCGAATTCTATTGAAATGGAGAATTTCATTTCCGTTGATTAATTGATTCAATTTCGTTGAAGGATAGAAGCAGTGGCATGCTGAAGGAGCTAGTGTGTTCTACTCGATCGATCACATTTTATGAGTCTTCTTCGAAATACTTCGGATTTAAAATTTCGTGATTTTTTTCTTGAATTGTTTCCAGAATATGGTCCGAATGGAGCAAAGTGGTGATAGTGGATGTCCC
This sequence comes from Beris chalybata, assembly GCA_949128065.1. Taxonomy (NCBI): domain Eukaryota; kingdom Metazoa; phylum Arthropoda; class Insecta; order Diptera; family Stratiomyidae; genus Beris; species Beris chalybata. The sequence continues at coordinate 17,275,828 of OX421897.1, forward strand.
AGACGAATACAATTTACCCATAATTCATTTTAACCTGATATCCTATTTAAGGTAAAAATAATAGGGTCAATCCTGAAGGATTGGGTACATGGTTCTGTTGTACCATCCGCATAACGAGCTTTCAGTGAATTCCAAAGAAATGTACAGCTCAATATATTTAAAAAAAAATTGTCCTTCAATATAGTTCGAAGCAACCATTCTTAATCTTAAAGTCGATACAAAAACAGGACACTGAATTTGAATAGGGTTTCATTGCGTTTGTCAGTTAATTGGTTTTTGCATTAAAGACTTCGATTTTGAAGAAAAAAACAGTTCAAAGAATTGGACTTGGTCCAGAAGAAAGCTGTTTCGTGACAGTGATAACACGATTATCTTCCTCAAAAACCCTATCCTATCCCGGTACACTTGAATGTCTTTACAACTTGAGCTCGCCAACATTTTATAGTTGTATCAAATTCAGCACATCACATTGTCAACCAAGTAACCACCTGCTGCTAATCCTTTAGTGACTCTTATATACTCTATCCAAGACGCCAAAAATTTATCAAATTAGCAAACGGTACATTAATTTACTAATGACCCAACAAAGTAAAGGTACAGAAAAATCGAAACCAAAATATCCTCTACAATTTTAGAGAGAGACCAATTAAAGACAAGAATAGTGTGGTCGGAAGTTTTTGTTCTCGTTTCCAAACCCCGACTGACATCAGTCCAATCAATAAAACATCTTAAATGTTCGGATAAAATATTCAAACTGGAGACGAGCTCGGAACTATCTTGTTAAGCAAAGAGAAAACCGGGTTTTGTGCTAAACCGAGCAAAGAAAAAAAAAATCGAATCTACTACCTCTGTTTTACAGACAGGATATTTGGATGTTTGAGGAAGGTCGGGCTTTTGCCGTGTCATTGCTCCATTTCGCTGGCATTCCTGCAATATCACCCCCCAATTTCTTCAGACATGAGAACACGACACGTACGAAATTGTTGGTAAAACTGTTCGCCCTCTTCACTATCGAAATGATACGAAGGAGGTCGAGTGGTGTCCTTTTCGAGTTTGGAATATCTTGGACTCCAGGTCAACTTCATTCCCATGATGTGGTTATGTCGCTGTTTCCAGGCAATTTTTTTCCCACGAATTTCTCATTTATTTATCGGGCTTTTATACAACTAGAGGTGATGGTTAATTCAAGTGAAATACCATCAAGATGGGTCAGGGTGAAAGTGGGGTGAATAACTTCAACAAGTATCACATGAAAGAAATTTTTTTTTTTCTGGTTAAAAAGAAATTGAAGAACTCACCTGATACGTGTTGTCGAAACTGTCGTACATAAATCTTGTGATAAGCGATGTCTTTCCAACTGTAAAGAAACGAAAAGAACGATTAACTTTGAGTAATCAATAAAAAAAAATTTATCATTCTGACGATTAGATTCTGAGTTCTTTGAACTTTAGAACCCAACTTTGGCCTGTTTTAAACTATCAAGACGGCAGACGCAAATCCTAATTAATCTAAAGAGTTGGATTTCTCCAGATAATGCTAGTTAATCTCGAAGCAAATAGTTAAAGTTCTCGTTGAACTCATTTGTGTTTTAAATAGTGCTTCTTACTTTTTTTACTTGTTAAGCAAAAAAATAGTAAGCAAGTCTACAGGAGAGTCACTCATAGAACGATGTGTGCCTGCCATAGCTGTATTTTCTTTTGAACGAATTATTTCGAGTTCGCTTCTGATAGATAGCCACCGTTGTTAAAGCAACGTTTCTGATTTTTTCTATTTAAATTGTTTTGATATCTTGAGGCCAATATTTGCACACACAACTATTTGCAGTTTGCACTTTTCCTGGACCCCAAAGCCCTCAATTTTTGGTCACTACTCAGTACAACCCTCTTCACCTATATATTAAAATCTAAGTTTCAAATTTCTAGGATTAACCGCTTTGGAGATATAAAATTCCGAAAACAAACGGGCGGCTACAAAAAAATATTTTTTAATCTTCAGGCTTTGGCTGAAAAGATGCAGTCAGGTCAAGAGTATTCATACAATAGGATAAAACTAGGTAGATTAATGTTTAAGAGTGGGTTCAGACGAAGCTGAATGACCGAACAAGAATTCGTGATTTTGTGGATGAATTGAACGTGTTGCGAAATTTTGTTAGTTTGCTAGATTGAAGCCTTTTGGACTGTCTCTCTAACATGGATCTCTAAATTGTATGTTAAATTTGTTGTCTTATTCCATTTGAATTTTCTGGCAACTTATCAGCTCAAAAGAAGTCAGTGTCGACAGCATTAGCCATTCAAATAAGAACTGCCACTAAGTCATTAATATTGCTCAATACAAAATAAAATTCTCTCCATCACTCTCAGGGTTACTGCGAAATCAGCTTTTAAACGATACGAAAAGACCAAAAAGAATCAGTCGTAGACGGAACTTTGGAGTTACCATCGATGTTGATGGTTTATCCCACAATTATCTATGCGTCGGTTTTTCGTAGCGTATTCCCTTTTCATTACCGGTCACGATACGATGCAAAAAACCTTTCCTTTTCAGCCGTTACTCGTTTTTTTTTAACAAGAAACTCAACAGGTTTAACGCTATGAATAAATATGTTGCTTACACTTCAGCGCAATAATATGTACTGTGCTGTCAAGCCTAATCGTGGAATTTCACCATGCAGTTGGCCTGTAGTATTGTCCGATGCAAAAAGGCTAAGATAACACCATCTGTCGGGAAACGGCTGAAACTTATTCAAGACTCCAATAGATTAGAGATAGGGAGGCAAGAAACTCAAAATATGTTGCGGCGGCGAAATACCAAATACTGTTTTGTCAAGCCTAAAGGTGAAGTTGACTGAGATAATACCATCTGTAGGGAAATTGCTGGAACTCAATTCCACAATAGACCATTCCATTTCATTCCAATATCTGGTCCACTCATTCAAGAAAATGCATTGGAAATTGCTAAAGGTATTTAAATCAATAATTTTTTTTACATGCAATGGATGGCTTGAAACCTTGCAGAATCACTGAGCGTTTTATCGCTCCCACTCTTTTCCTCTCGGGTGTAATAAATAAGTAGGACTGGCCCTTCATGTCGGGGATTGGGCGAGGTGCCGACAACACATCACCGCAAAAAAAACTACTGTCCAGAAACTTTAAGAACAGCCTCGAAAAGTATTGAGTACAATCACACAAACAAAAAATAGACTACTCTTTTGGATACAGGTCAGTAGACAAACCACGCAAACGATGGGAAGACTTGACCAGCAAAGCCATCTTAAAAATTAGCAGCTGGAGGACGCGGTCTTTGGATCGAAACGATTGGAGGCCAGGGCCCGATTCAGGCTGATGAGGGAAGAAAGCTAGTAATTTTTAGTAGATAATGCTACTAACATTAAGGTCCCCATTTCTTGTTCGAATATTGAATTAAATTTGTTGCCATCAAATTTAATATGCGAAGTACAACCTCTAGATCAGGGGATATACAAGACGATGAGTACGCGGTACTCGTACAATCTGGTTGTGCGCTTTATTGCAAGGATGGATTCAGTCTGTTCCTGAGCTTTGGACATTGTAAAAAGAGTTAAGAATTTACTAGTTGCTGTAGGATGAATCTCTTCACGCTAGAAAGCAGTTAAGTACGGAAGTAATAATTATAAACAGTTTCTATCGGCTGGATTTAATTTATTAGAAATACCTTCATTGTCTGGCTGTCTTTTAAGTTCAAGTTTATAAAAATTTTTTGAAGATGAGTTGCTAGCTCCTAAGGAGTCACTTAATACATGCTGCCGTTGTACATCACGAAGTTTTAGGTAACGACATCGATGCAAATGTTCATCTACAAAAGCTTGAATTTCAAAACCTTTTTTTTAAAATCCTTAATATTTCCACAATGCCTTTTTTCTAAGGCAGATAATGTATCCGCTAAACTGCATGTCTCATTGCTGTCGAATTTGCGAAAGCAAAAACTTTCTTCATTGCTCTTGTTGCGTTCCGGCATGAAATTACATTTGAAAATTTCTAGACAGAGTTATTTAATGCGTGATAACTACAAAGACATAATTTTTGGATTTACAGCCCTCGTAAGCAACTCTTGAACTGCTTCTTTTACGTCTGAAGCCATCACAGAACAACTATCTGTGCCTATTCCAACACACTTCACTATGTCAACCGAGTACTTTTTTAGAAGATCATCAACCACATGAGCAAGAGTGATTCCCGTCAATCGGCGTTCACCGCCTTCATCTACGTCTTCAGGGCGAATTGAATCGTAAACACCAGCAAACGTCACAAAATCTTCTCAGATCACACCACAAAAGTAGTAACAGAACGGCAGGCTCAATTTTTCAGTATGCGAGATATCGGTGGTTTCATCCATATGCCCTCTGTGCCAAATGCCCTCTGGGCCTGGCCGTAAATTTGATGGGGCCGGATTTTTAACCGGGATCCATACTTAATAATTAATAAATAAATAAATCCAAAATTATTGAATAGATTTCAGCCCCTTTCACTCTATTCAGTATCTCCGCTTGAATCGCTTCCTTAGTCCTTTTGTGTTCTAGGATTGATGTAAGTTGCATGTGTTTTTTATATGTTCCAGCAATCGCCTCTGCCTCTATTATGAAGCGGAGTGAGGCTCTGAAGTTATCCTCATTTGAGTCGGATCCTGTAGATTCAAAAACCGGGTCGATCTTACTTGTTGAAGTTGAAGGTGTGGAAGGTTATAAAAATAATGGACCGCGGTCACTGTGGTTACGTATTGATAGATTTTGACGGCCAAAAAATAGAATTGTTTTCAATATAGTCGTTCTTTGTTTTCTTTTACTTGAGTTTCACGCTGGGCTGCTAAGAAAGGAGAACGTGTTTCCCTTTAACAGATCGGATGTGATATTGGTTACATTCGTGAGTACATAGATCTCCTTTTTCGGCCAAAAGATTATCAAACATTTTCAATGGCTTTCGAACTAAACGTTTGTGACTGGAATTGGATTGATTACATGCACCCTCTCCAAGAGCGAAAAGGAAACAATATTTGCAATATAGTCCTGGATCCTTATGAGAAAGAACAAATCAGTGAAACTTGTCCAAGTGTGATCTCTGCGCAAACTTTTTGGAGGTCCTTTTTTTCCGCAATAATACATAATTTTAAGAGGGAATCCACGGTCGCTCCATTGGCTGACATTTTATAAAATCGGTCATGCCCGACTGGTCCACTTAATTTCCAATATCTCAAGCATAGATGTTGACAGTATCAGTAGCAGATGTACAGCGATTCGACATTTCGAGTAGCAAAGAAGAAAAAACCAAGCTCTCGTGTGCTTGGAAAAGTCCCTTTATGCTGCCTAAGCAGAAGGCCTTAGGTGTTGATCCCTACAACGGCTGATTCGCGATACGCGCCTGTTTATACAGGCATAAATAGATAAATCTAGGTGAAGCGATGATTGGTATCAACGAGAAGAATCAGATTGAAACTTTGCCCATACTAAATTGCCAGGAGACCAATTCTTGAGTAAGATATGCAGGGGCTACTCAGTAGCGACTCTGGGAATCAGTTGGACAACTTCCCAACAGGTGCAACAGGAAGGGTTCGGGAATATCGTGGAATACTCACCGACACAGTAACTTGCGGTTCCACTA